>OX123185.2:74953716-76295078 GCA_944739405.2 Euclidia mi
ACAGGTACGGAGCCCACCTTCGTCACTAAACGTAGTCAGACAATTATCGACTTAACTCTCGCATCAGAAGGAGCGGCTGAACGCATCAAGGGATGGCACGTCTCGAAAGAGGCATCATGCTCAGACCACAGATGGATCAGCTTCTCCATGAAAGTCGATATACAGCCCACACAGCCCCGCAGGAAACCACACAACTCTGACAAAGCAAAGTATGTCTTACTACTTAAAGAGAAACTTACCCTTACGGCCACGCCGCTGGTACTGGGTGACACTGAACAGATCGACGATCAGGTATGTTACTGACGCAGTCGATGCTAGACAGCTATTATGCAGCTTGCCCGGAAACCACTCCGCCTTCAACCCCGGGGAAGCAACCTGGTGGGGCGCTGAACTTGAACGTAAGCGCAAGAAGGTAAGAAAGTCTCTAAATAGGGCAATGAACACTAGCACGGACGCAGATTGGGACGCTTATAAAGCGGCCAAATCAGACTACAGAAAATGCCTCAAATTCAGACGCACCATGGGATGGAGAAAATTCTGTTGGAGCATTGAATCTTGCCAACAAGCAAACCGCGTAAGAAAACTACTGGCCCAGCAACCGACGGTTGCACCAGGTACTCTCCGTAAACCGGATAACACATACACTACATCGGAGGAGGAGACAAGACGCGTCCTACTCGATAAACACTTCCCAGGCTGCGTCCTCACCCCGGTAGTAACGTGGCACGATACACCAACAGTGGCGACCGAACACGAATGGAGACACGCAAACAACGTGGTCACAGAAGAAAAACTCCGATGGGCCATCGATAGCTTCCACCCCTTCAAAGCAGTCAGACTGGATGGCATCTTCCCAGGGTTATTACAATGGGGAGGGGAACCTGTCCTTAAAAGACTCCTGGCAATCATGAGGTCTAGCCTTGCCCTCAGATATGTACCGAAGAGGTGGAGGGAAGTCAAACTAATCTTCATACCAAAACCAGGCAAAACAGACTATATCCATGCAAAGTCCTTTAGACCAATAAGCCTGACCTCCTTCATGCTTAAAGCCTTGGAAAGGCTTTGCGAGAGGGAACTAAGAAGTGGGGCTCTTAAGCACTTACCCCTACATGCCAACCAACATGCATACAGCTCAGGGAAATCGACGGAATCGGCCTTACATCAGGTCGTGAACCAGATAGAAGCTGCTATACAACAAAAAAGCATCTGCCTGGGCACCTTCATCGACATAGAAGGAGCCTTCGACAAGACAAACTTTTCCAGCATAAGCAACGCCCTAGCCAGGCATGGTGTGGACCAGATGCTCATACAGTGGATCCAAAACATGCTCAGCAAAAGGGTAGTGCGCCTGCAAGGCGACAATCAGACAGCCTTGATAACTAAAGGGTGCCCGCAGGGAGGTGTACTCTCCCCGCTATTATGGAACTTAGTCATCAATGAACTCATAGACAAACTCAACGCGAGATACTTCTATACAATAGGTTATGCAGATGATCTAACCATACTCACCTCAGGTAAGGTAACCAGTACAGTGTACGACCTAACCCAACAAGCCCTACGCGTAGTAGAGTGGTGGTGTAATGAGTACGAATTATCTGTAAACCCGACTAAGACCGAACTAGTTATGTTCACACACAAACGCGCGCTGGGTACTTACCGATTGCCCAGGTTATTCGATACAGAGCTTAAGCTGTCTACCGAGGTCAAGTACCTAGGTGTCACTCTCGACAGCAAATTGACATGGAACAGCCACATGGAAAATAAGCTCAATAAAGCCAGCATCATTTTCTGGCAGTGCAAGAAGATGATAGGTAAACGCTGGGGCCTATCCCCCAAAATTGTCTTATGGCTCTATAAGACAATAATACGTCCGATGGTAAGCTACGGCGCAGTAGTGTGGTGGCCTAGGACCAACCTAATAACGGCCGCCAATAAGCTTCAAAAGCTTAAAAGACTTGCATGCCTAGCGGCCACGGGCTGTATGAAAACAACGCCAACAGCGGCACTTGAAGTGTTGCTGGATCTGCCTCCATTGCACCTGTTCATACATAGATAGTAAGGCTGACCTCTCAGCCCTCAAAAGCCATACTATCACCTCGGCACTCACGCTTGAATGCCAACAGAAACTAACAGAGGTAGGTAAACTAAACAAATTAACACTGCAATGGATCAAGGGCCACAGTGGCTCAAGAGGGAATGACGCAGCCGACGTACTTGCCAGAAGAGGGGCCACTTTAGAGGTGGTGGGACCCGAGCCCATTATTCCCCTCCCTTCCCTCCCTTCTGGTTTTTATCGCAACCTGGTAAGAAATAGGACCAGAACCAAACACAACCAGTCCTGGATTGGTATTGAAACATGAAGGCAGGCCAAGGAGGCTCTTCCCGCAGTAGACGGTAAGATAGCCAATCCTCCGGCTGTCCAAACAACAACTACGGACAGTCACGGCCGCCTACACAGGACACGGATTCTTTAATAAACACCTATTTACTATAGGTATCACCGACAGCCCGCTGTGCAGGGCCTGTATGGCAGCAGACGAGACGGCAGCCCACCTGCTCCTCGACTAAATAGTCTTCACTATCCGATGAATTTTAAGCACATCTGTTTGTAAGTCGTTGAGATATAAACAGCTTTTTTCTCAGCTAACTTTTTGTAATTTATTGTTCACGCAATTTTTACTGCCTTTATACCGAAAATATACTGGCATCAAAAACTAGGCCTCGGTTACGTCTCAGTTGCCGATAAGAAGGTATGTATTAATTTACGAAACACTTATGAGAGCTCCTTAAACAAATATAAAAATGTTTATTTTGGTTTTGGGTTTTTCAAATAGTACACAACATCATTTTAAAATAAACATTGCAGAGACATAAAATAACACATTGTCTAGCTTTTCTTATGATAACGCCTACAGGCCTGTATAAGGGCTCCTTTTTTTGCGATTGCAACCTCGCGGGCGGTACAACACCCATAAGCTAGTATTCAATAATGTATGCTCTTTAAGGAAATAAAGATGAGTTAAACCCGATGCTTAAAGGTTATATGTGTTCAAAGTCGCGACAGGCGACACGTTTATACACCTATGCCAATGAATTTTAATTCCCGACGTGCGTGCAAAATCACGCACCTATCTTGCAAGAATATTGACATGGTACTATAATAAGTTAAAACAAGCTTTAATACTAAACTTGTTTGTATTGGAAAACATGTGGAACCTTTATAGAATGGAAGGTTCTGAAGTAAATATTGTATTAAAATTAAAAGATTTATTTATAAAATGGGATGAGGCAGCGATAGCCTATAGGAGATACCGACTGATTGCTAGGCAGAGGGTCTCGTGTTCAGATCCACGGCATTTTGAAGTTTGTGAGTGAACTAAATCGTTTATTATCACTTCTAAATGATGAAGAAAAATATCACGAGGAATACACCTTATCTAAGAGTTCTTCAAAATATTCCCAATAAAAAAAATATATGTGAAGTCTGCCAATCCGCACCTGGCCAGCTTGTTACGATATGGCCCTACACTTCTTGTAATGAGAAGAGGCCTGTGCACTGTGATGGTATGATTATACGTAGGACCAATAATAATTCCTAGATAAGTTTTTAGTAAAAATGAGCAAAAAAATTGTAAACGTACTAATATAAAGATTTGTAATTGAATAGCGAGTGACAGTATCTTATGAATTTGAAAATTTGAGAAATTGACAAAATAATAATTGTCAACTATAGCTACTATTGCATTCTTATTAATAATCTAGGATTAGCGTCAGAAAAACTTTACTCCAAGACTTAAGCAAAGATTAGGCAATTATGGTATTAATAAACTAGGAGTAAGGACGGAGTTTAGTTAAGGACTGTCCGTGTGGTGACGGATTAAGAATACGAATTGTCACCACCCCATATCATCCCATGGGTGTCGTAAGAGCCGACAGAGGGAGCATAGTATGCAGAGAACAGCACTGTAAGAGAAGGAAAACTTGATACAAACCCTATACCAACCCGCTTGGCCAGCGTGGTATAGTAGGCCAATTCCTCCTTTCAAAGGAGAGGCCTAGTCCAGCAGTGGACTATCAAAGGCTGATTATGATGAAGGACGGAGTTAACTATTCATTATTTACTCCGGGAGTAAAAGTTACTCCGCGGAGACCCATGGTTTAACGCTGGAGTAAGCAAGGAGTAAGCATAGTATATTAATAATTTTGTCACGGGGTACGGTAGACTAGATCGAAACTTTACCTGAATACTTAAACATAAAAAATAAAGATTTCGAGTCGACAACATATATCCGCAAAATTCGGATTGTCGAGTATTTTGTTAATTTCTAATGCTTCTGACAGTATTAGAAATTATAATAATAAAAAAAGACAGAAAAATCACTGTCACCGAAAAACAGTAATGTTGAGTACATACTATGTAGTTTGTATGCCATGTGTAAATACTTCTTGCAGTTATAGGTACCTATTTCTTATCGGTATAAACAGTTTGTTTAAACGACAATGATTATTAAAGTATCCGTCTATTATGAGAGAATTCTGTTACTTCGAATTTATGCGAGCGAAGCCGCAGGCAATAGCTCGTAGATTTATATTGTACTAGAGGACGCCAGCAGCTACGCCTGCATTTTTTTTTAATTTAGCCGTTTTCACCGATCCCGTGAGAATTTCGGGAAATCCCTTCTTCGTGCACCCCTACGGTCCCCAAGGAACATACATGCCAAATTTCAGCTTCCTGCGCCAAATAGTTTCGGCTGTAGCGTGTCTGTCAGTCAGTCAGTAACGCAAGGATTTTATATATTAAGATTTCCAACTTTCATTGAGATTTATATACATAAAGTAGGTAACGTAGGAGAATGTGGGCGTTCTCCGTTTCTCAGGTCTATCTCCATCGTATTTCAGGAAAATAAGACTCGGTATACACTCAATAGGTTTTACTCAAACTAATTAGTTCGCTTCACAAACTAAATTTGCACACGTAGCTCGGATGAAAATGGATTACTTTTGGAAACGCGGCGAAGTCGGACGTAGGTAGACCACACTTGTTTCCTCCGCTGTGTCTGTTGCCGAAAAGTGCCTGTTGACAGCTCCACGTTCGCTTATAAAACATTTAATGACATTGACAGCTGTCAACTGCCGACTTCAGTGTTGCCAACCATCGTATCCGAATACGCCCAAATCTATTAAAATTTGACGTTCCATTCTCCAATCTCCGACACGGCCATCTTGACACGTCACACGCCCCTGTGTGATGCTTCTTCTTCATCCTCGGACCCTCACTGCTGAAGATCGCGACCACATATATGTCTCCAGCGGAAGCGGTCGTACGCCGTACGTAAGGCTCGGTGCATGCTGCCGCCCACCGCCTTCTTGATCGTCTCAGACCATCTTGTAGGTGCCCTGGGTGACGCTCCTGAAAAAGGAAAACCTTTCTGCAATATCTCAAGGTCTTAGCTCGGCCCATCCTGATCATCGTTTAGTTAAAGAACAGGGCTCGTTACGTAATAAACCACAACTTAATAAAACTAAGGGTTAACATCAAGTTTATTTCAACTGCATCATACTATCACATCACAATATTATGAAAGCAACTCTCTCATTAGTGAACAGTATCAGAGAATTATATCACAAACGTTAATTAGTGAAAAGTGTCACGGTTCACGGGCCCCTTCACACTATAAGAAGGGTAAGACCATAGTCCACCACGCTGGCCAAATGCGAGTTGGCAGACTTCACATGTCTTTCGAGCACACTCCGTAATACTCTCAGAGATGCAGGTTTCCTCAAGATGTTTTCCTTCACCGTCGTTGCTATCACCTACACGAGCGTAGCAACTCATATCACCTCCATCGAGTGACGTACACATTGTCGTCGCTATCACCTATATCGAGCGATAGCGATTCATTGCCACCTACATCGAGTGACAATAAGGCCATAGTCCACCACGCTGGCCAAATGCGGGTTGGCAGACTTCACATGTCTTTCGAGCACACTCCAAAGAACTCTCAGACATGCAGGTTTCCTCACGATGTTTTCCTTCACCGTCTTTGCTATCACCTACACGAGCGTAGCAACTCATATCACCTCCATCGAGTGACGTACACATTGTCGTCGCTATCACCTATATCGAGCGATAGCGATTCATTGCCACCTACATCGAGTGACAATAAGGCCATAGTCCACCACGCTGGCCAAATGCGGGTTGGCAGACTTCACATGTCTTTCGAGCACACTCCAAAGAACTCTCAGACATGCAGGTTTCCTCACGATGTTTTCCTTCACCGTCTTTGCTATCACCTACACGAGCGTAGCAACATATATCACCTCCATCGAGTGACGTACACATTGTCGTCGCTATATAACTATATCGAGCGATAGCGACTCATTGCCACCTCCATCGAGTGACAATAACCTTGCCAGAGTCGTTGCTATCACCTAAATCAAGCAATAGCAACTCACGCCACCTCCATCGAGTGACATGAACCATGTCACCTCCCTCGAGTGACTCTCAGATTGCTTATTGCCTACATCGAGTAATACAACAAACACATCACTTAAATCGAGCGACATGTCCGATTACCAACTTAGTAATGATACCAACTACTGTTCACTAATCAGAAAGAAGCACCACTAAATTTAATTCATCATTCAGTTAAGCTAAGGTCTTTGGACTCTACATCTTCTAATCAAACGCCTTTAATAAACTACCTTCATTTTCATTGCCAGTTTCGGCCAGATACGTTTTAGCTTTACCAGTTACCAGGCTCCTCAAAGCCCCATACAAGACAGGCCCGCGCACCACACACGGGCCGCACGCCACACACGGGCCGCGCGCCACACAGGCTACGCTGGCCACCAAGCCGCACTGGCCACCAAGCCGCGCCGGCCTCCAGGCCACGCCGGCCACCAGGTCACGCCGGCCACCAGTTCGCGCCGGCCTCCAGGCCACGCCGGCCACCAGGTCGCACCGGCCTCCAGGTGGCGCCAGCCACTAGGCGGCGCCAGCCACTAGGCGGCGCCAGCCACTAGGCGGCGCCAGCCATCAGGCTGCGCTGGCCACCAGGATTACACATAGAGGAAATAAATCTACCAACAGTATTTCAAAGATTCCCCTCATCGTATACCCACTGAATAGAGTATCCGTTCTCTCAGACTTATTCAACGTCCACACTTCGTAAATTTTAAGCGATCATCAAATTCATTAACAACTTCACAACTGTACAGAACGTAACTCCCGTCCAGACTCTAAATGAGCTATGTTAAAACTGGATTTCACCACTGAAAAAACTAAAACCAGATGCGAACATGGCGAGAACTGATAAGCAACCTTCGAACATACTGATTTCCTTTGGCTACATAGATGCAAGGACTACAATTCTGAGATAACCAATCGACTGTCCATGAGTACTTTCAAATTCTCGCAACACGCTCTTATCCTACGACACATAAACTAGAGGTAGATAATTTTAGTGATCAAAAATAAAATAAGAGCTACTCAAGTAGCAGCGTATCCATGATAGCGATCAACAACCACACTTTAATTTACTCTAACTCTCGAAAAGTAATCCTAGTCGTTCAGTCATTCACGGCACCAGTCGGTGGGCATTAAAAGGTACTCAGAGCAAAATCATCACAGGTTTTCATGATAATCATAACTAACTCTTTCTCTCGAAGCGAACATGTTGAACAACACGCATACTCGTTCAAATAATAAGAAACGCATTAAAATATTGCATTGCTCATAATCTGACATCCATCGGGTCTTCAACATCACGCTATGCAATCTCCATCCGGTTACACAACGCCACCCGGATAATCATTTCGGGCGTTTAACAAAGTAATCTTAAACAAGGTTTATTCAACATGTTGCTTTGGTTTTCCTTATCACATAGACTATAAGCAAATCTTACTAGGCTGATGCTCTAGATGTTAAATTTACTACTAAGTATCCAACCAGTCTTTTCAGCATTATAACTTTGTCATGGATAGTCTAAATACGATGTCTAAATACGGAGATTATGACTAACACAAAAGCTCATGGGTAAACTAGGCTAACTAACCAGAAAGGCCGCACAAACGGTTTATCCAGTTTATGCAAATCTACACCAACGGAAACGCGGGTACCACAAAATTATCACAACAACAACTAAAAAAAAGTACCCATTTAATGAGAATAAGGTTAACATACACTCATCATTAATGATCACTAACCTAGTTCTACCTACAACGAAAATTAAAATCTCTGAAACTGATTATCATAACGCACTACGATGCTAACTCAATCGTTTTCTTCTACGTCTGATAATCGAGTTTAACAGCTTCTACTAGAAACACTATCACTCCTAAACGTCTTAAGCATAACTTGGAATTAGCCAGATAACTCGGGACACTTGATAAAACTTCTCAGTGTATCACATGAATTTTAAAAACACACAGTAGGTAATTTTCACACGAAAAAACTTAAAATTTAATTAAATGTTACTTGTGTTGCCATCTAATAATCATGAGTAAGAAACATTTTAGTGTTAAAAATTTATGTACACAAAGAAGCAGGTGTAATTGCAACACCAAGATAGTTTATTCAACTCAGAATTACAAAAAGTAAAAGAGTCGCTTTTAACTTAGGCTCTGATGACATTTAAACGAAAACCATTAGGGATTACCAACACCACGATAAAAAAAGAAGTCAGTAAAATAATGGCGCTAGTAATATCCTTCGACTTTGGTTAGGTTACACTGACCAACCAACTGCATATGTCTAAACAGTACTGCAGTTCACACGTCTATTTCAGAAAAAGCTACAAGCTGTTTCTACACAAAATCAGCACGTTCAGCCGCAATCACAGCACAGTCTTACACTATGAACCCAATACGTACGATTCGATTAGTCCAGCAACCCAAGTGCCGCTGCCCTGCGAAGGACAATCTAGACCGGAGTTATTGTTCTAGATTTAGCAGAAAACCAACCAAAGCAACAATCAACACTCATGTCGACTCTAAAATCACAACTACACTAGAACAATGACTAGGACGTTTCACTCAAACGCACTTGATTGTCAGACAATGCAAGTCGGCCTGTACGCTCACTCTCGTTACTATTACCACAGTATAAAGAGCATACAGTAGTTTGACGCCTTTGATCTCGAAGAAAAAGCCGACAACGTCTAGACAAGGGTAAGGAGGCTAGGGTTGCCACATGTAAATAATACCTACTTATTCAAATACCGTCTATTTATTACAGAAAAATAAAACAATTACTACGTTACATGAATATTATACTGTAAATCACTTATTATATTACAATAATTAACGATAAATAATTATTATAAAACAGTTAGCATTTTTTCGTGCGGTGACAGCTTTGCATACACAGTCAGCACCTATTTCATCCCACAGGTGTCGTGGGAGGCGGTAAAGAATATGAAGAATTTTTCATTTGGCCTTTATCATACAAACCAAGTTAAAATAAAGCGATTGACATAGCGGTCGTTTAATGGATGGGTAGCCGTGGGATCAGCTTGCAGAGCCTATATCGATATGAAGTATTTTGCAGATTTATTTTCGTGCAAACTACGTCAAGGTAAAGCAATAGATACCACGGTCATTTACTGGATGGGTCTCCGGGCTATGAGGTTACGGAGAACATGTGTGGGGTTTATAAAAGGGGGCCAAATATATGGTTATTTTTGAGCTAAGCCGCGCCGTTACCAAAATACAAAATAATATGTGATAGGTACTTACCTAATACGAAAATACTAGGTACCTACTTATTGCAAGAAATTAAAATCAAAATTGAATCGAATATTTCCTTAAAACGCATATTTTCTTACGTCTGCCTTGTTGTTTACGCACAGTAATTACTACTTTATTCTGTGACTGGGCCAAACATGAGATATCGTAAAATGTCAGTAGATTAGTAGGTACGTGCATATTATTTTAAGTGGTTATAGGTAAATACATTTCAAAATAATTTAAATACTTAATTATAATTAATGAAATTTTATTTTTTGGTGTAAGTAAATTGATGAAATCGCAGATTATTTAAATCCTTATTTCTTTAAATCTTTAAGCAGCATAAAGCATTGCAATGTCTCACAGTACAAGTCGTATGCAGCATCTAAATTAATATTCGTAAGCAAATAAATAAGTAACGAACAAAAAACAAGCACGCGCCAGCCCCCAAAAATATGTACCTAGTTGGGAACTAAGGCGACATACGTAAGTAGGTACCGCTCTTCCCGCGTCTCACCTCTTGCCCCCCGCACGATTGACCCGTCTAGACGCGTTCGTCGAACGACTGTATGGATTATTTGACTGTGCTATTACAGTCCATAAAGTAAGACCGAGACAAGATAATCTATTTGCAAGCAAGCATAATATGATCATAAGGTTCGTGAGTGCAAGCCACCCTTGCATGAAGAAATAAAAATAATCGCTTTCTTTTTAACCAGTGTATCAAACTCTAAACCTCCGTTCGATATCTTCGCTATAGCTAGGTCACAGTGGTACTCAGACAAACATACGCTAACATAAAACACAGCAAAGGTAGCAATGAAATCGTTCAGTTCTACCCACATTTTTGTGTCTTTTTCTTTAAGCTATTAAAAGGAAGGTTATTCATGAGATCATGCCATGAGAAACACGACACCGTAAAAGTCAAACGGTTCCACAACTCAGTGTCTAGTGAAGGAATCGAACCCACAACACTTGGTACGATGTGATGGCGACATCACCACAACAATTATGACATTTCCAAGGTTAAACGCGTAGCATTATTGTGCTAACCAGTAATGTTTTACAACTACCGTAACTAAAAAAAAAGACAAAATACGCCCACCGCGGTTGAAGTTGAAGACCCAGCTGATTCACCAACATAGCAGCGCCAGCAGCCGCCCTCGCTCGCGCCCTGCTGGCACACTTCATGGAACCGGTCCATCCCAGGAAACGGCACGGTGGATAGCCAGGTCGAAGCTCCTTCCTTCAAGGCCCGGCTTAGTGCGACCATAAGCGGGGCGCAATGCGGATCTCGATCATCCAATCACATGTCTGCAGTCGTCACCAATGCACTTGCATCTACATCTTGTTGCTCAGGATCGAAGTCCGGTAAACAAAGGCCATGCGACGGACACCGATCGGGTTTGCCACAAGCGCTTGCAAACCTATACAAACCTAGCCAAATACCCTATCCGAACGGTTGCGTTACGCACCATTACTTATGTGTTTTGTGTCTTATGTTCGCTTGGGATAGTTGTGATCAAAGAAATCTAACCTTAACCTAGTCCAACCTCTCTGGTTGTGATTGTGAAATAAAAGTATTTAATAAAAAGTTTTTATTCGACCAGGTCATTTTGTTAATTCTTTTTACTTTTAATATCAGTGGGTTGCCATAACATATACCTTAATCTTAGTATAAGAATGGTATTGTTACTCCGAACTTACTCCGTATTTATTTATACCGTTATTAACACGTAGCTATTCTATATCTAATCTCGAATTAACTACTCCTGGTATTACTTTGGAGTAAGAGAAGAATAAGCAATTTTTATTAATAAGACTGCTATAGTTTATATACGGCCGGATGCCAGTGAAAATGCAGTGGGTAGAATAGATGTAACAAAATCTAGCCTCTGCAACTTTCGAAAAAGTTCGTGCAGTGTGTTATGTAATGAGGGCCACTGATAGCTAGAAATTTAATAATGTATACCGATATATACATAAGTATTTCGAAAAATAAAAACTTTTATTGACACAAATTTCCCATCTATATGCAAACGCAGATCATAGGAAAACTCTATCATATCATCTAAAAACCGAAACTAGGAAACGAAGCAGAGGATTTATAATTATAGTATTAAACAGATACATAAGTAAATTAAATGATATAAATTTAAACTTAAACGCAGAACAAGTTATCACACAAAGATTGGTTCTAGGTAAGAATCGAATTCATGTCCCTCAGTGACTAACTACTGCATATGATTGGATAACTATACGTGGAATTAAAGTGCTACTAGCTACACAAATCCCATAATTTTGCAACTGAGAGCATACTAAAAACGATTTTCCGCAAATGAAAACGAATTTCAGCAAAACAACGCAGCGTAATGAAAATTTCGTCACACTCATGAGTATTAACAAATTTAGCAGCAAACACTGCAGCGAGGAAATTAGAATTTGCTATGCACTCACGCATTGCCGTCAAAGCTTGAAAAACAAAATACTTATAGAGGTATTGAACCAATTTATAGTGAAATATAAGTAAAGAATCTGCACTGTATGGAATGAAGGGTATCATTTCTAAATACGAAGTTTCATCGATATTCAAGAAGTAGCTGAAGAGTATTTGAATTTATAGTAAGTAAGTAAGTAAGTAATCTTTATTGTCTCATCATAACAACGTACAATCGTCATGTTACATACAAGGGTAAGTAGATACATAGGTACAAATATAACCCGTTTATAGTAAGTTGGTAGGCACGTAGAAATAATACACCTAATAATAAGGGTAGGTACATAATAAATAACTTCACAAACATTTTGTAGCAATACCCACATTATAAAAATATTACAGACTACAACTACGGTATTAAGGCCAGCGTCCACTAGGCTCGCCGAGCCGAGCCGAATCGAAACGCAGAAAGTCGCCTCCTATATATTTCTATGAACCTGCGTTCATTAGCGACGAGCCGCAGCGCCGAATCGAATCTAGGTACCGCGCGCATCGCTCGTCAGGCGAATTTCTGCGGCGACGCGTTTCGACTCGACTCGGCGCGCCTTAGTGGACGCGGGTCAGCGGATGAGAAGTTACATAAAAAGTTATCGAAATGAATGAAGAGCTGTTAATTTCGCTAGTTCCGAAATATACTTAACTTAATAATCATGACTGCCTCATTAGTCTCGCGGCATAAATGTGCGCGTGGGATTGGGAGGTCTCGGGTTCGATTCCCAGGTCGGGCAAAGTGTTATTGGGTTTTTCCGTTAGGAAATTCTCAGTAGCAGCACGGAGTCTGGTAATGTTCCCGGTGCGGCAATAGGCTCGCCCCTTATTACGTGGGACCAGAAAATTAGCGAAATGTGGGTGTAATATTACACCTCTGCCTACCCCTTCGGGGATACAGACGTGAAAATAAAAAAATATATGATCATGAAGATACTCATTATCATGACGAGCAGCGTAGACAAAATATATGGTAGGAAATAGCGGGAATAATTAACGAATTTGAAACAAGAACATATCTTCGTCCGAGCTATCCAATTATCCATCATTGACAGCACAAGCACAACCTACAGCAGCCGGTCGCCGACTACTGGCTTCGATTCGATTCGTCTGTAATGAACGCACACGGATAAAATGCGACTCGGCGCGATTCGACGCGGTTCGAATGTAGTCGACGCCAGGCTTTAGACTGTGCTACAGCCTACAACTGTACGCCGCCGATGAGACAACGAGGCAGGCATTCAGCGTTGCGTCGTTCGCGATGTTAGCCGCGACACGACTTGCTGGTTTTCAATGCCTGCCCCAAGTGACGAAAAAAATTGCCTATAACTCGATACACAGTAAACAAAAACAAAGATATTGTTTAGTACCTACTAGTTGTGCGTTTTAAAGTGCCAGTGATTTGTTTACAACTTTATCTGACCACTTAGTTACTTGTGTTGGCCGGTGGTGGCGCTGCGAGAGCGGCGCGCGTCAGCGAGCGTCACATAAACAAGTATTTCGCTCAGAGTGGTCACGTGATGTAAACATTGCTTACATCTTACATCAATCATATACCCATAGCTCGCTTGTTAAATTATTGTTTACACGGGTTTTGTGTGGATATGAAACAAATGCACGCGGATCATCATTACAGGCAGGTCATACAATATCATAATGTTTTAAAATAGGTATAAAGCCTGGCGTCGACTACAGTCGAACCGCGTCGAATCGCGCCGAGTCGCATTTTATCCGGGTGCGTTCATTACAGACGAATCGAATCGAAGCTAGCAGTCGGCGACTGGCTGCTGTAGGTTGTGCTTGTGTTGTCAATGATGGATAGCTCGGACGAAGATATGTTCTTGTTTCAAATAAGTTCATTATTCCCGCTATTTCTTCCCATATATTTTGTCGACGCTGCTTGTCATGATTATCATGACAGCAGCGAGTATGTTCATGATCATATTTTTTTTTTTAAACTCACGCCTGTATCCCCGAAGGGGTAGGCAGGGGAATAATATTTCACCCATATTTCGCCATGAATTTTCAGGTCCCACTTAATAAGGGGCGAGCCTATTGCCGTACCGGGCACATTACCAGACTCCGTGCTGCTACTGAGAATTTCCTAACGGAAAAACCCAATAACACTTTGCCCGACCCGGGAATCGAACCCGAGACCTTCCAATCCCACGCGCACATTTATGCCGCGAGACTAATGAGGCAGTCATGATCATTAAGTTCAGTATATTTCTGAGCTAGCGAAATTAACAGCTCTTCATTAATTTCGATAACATTTTGTGTAGGTATTTACGCCATGTAGTACCCGTCTACACTCATCTGCTGACCCGCGTCCACTAAGGCGCGCCGAGTCGAGTCGAAACGCGTCGCCGCAGAAATTCGCCTGGCGAGCGATGCGCGCGGTAGATTCGATTCGGCGCGCCGCGGCTCGTCGCTAATGAACGCAGGTTCATAGAAATATATAGGAGGCGACTTTCTGCGTTTCGATTCGGCTCGGCTCGGCGAGCCTAGTGGACGCTAGCCTTTAGATTATGATACAAATTATCAATCTGCTTAACTTATAAATTCCGTGCACAAAACTACGATCAGATATTACACATAGGTATATTTAAAGAGACAATAATAAAAGTAATATAGCACCGATCTTAATTAGGTAATTTCTCTTTACCCACAGCTCGTCTGACTCAATTTATTGTGGATGCTTAACAGATCTTCAGAACAATACCCAGAACCCAAAACCAATCTGCTGATGTATCGGTATACCTATTTTGACTAAAGGACATAACCATTGCGTAAGTAATATTCTTACACGTTAACTTATTAAATTTTTCTGTTCCTCTAATAGATATTTTTTGTAGGCGAATTTAAAACTTGTTTTTGTTTTTAGTGATCTTATGGGAGGCGGTATATCGTTCCAGCAATGAGTGGCAGCATACCTAAAACACCCACGGAAGGCTGTGGTTTTATATTTGGGCACTGAGAGTGGCTTCGACGATGAGCGAGCGGGATACCGGTAATAATCCTGTCTCCAACTAAGTTTCTGATATAGGTAATCTAGCTTTTCAGTACTTATGACGCCAAACAACAAATTTCCCAAGTAGAGTTTTCTCCTGGCTGCCATTTTTAGTACACTATTTTGAATTAAGCATGGTGTTATACGACTGCTGCGAGAAATGTTAAAGCAATATCGAGCGCATGCATTTTGGACTCGTTGCACTAAGCGGGCCGTGCGGGACAATAAACAGGGGCCATACACCGTGTCACAATAATTTAGTTTCGATAGGATTAGGCTTTCAACTAACTTCTTTCTTATGTCTACGTTGAGGAAGATTTTAATGCGGTATATAACTTTAACCTTTAAAAGCAATTTCTAACAAGATTGTTTATGTGGTTTTCGAACCGCAGTTCCGGGTCCATGAGTAGACCAAGGTTATTTGTACCTTCCACCCTTTCTATGTTCACACCCATTATCCGAACCGAGGGAAGTGCGGACACAATTGTCCGAATTTGATTTTTACTCCCCATAATTAAAAATTTAGTTTTCAAGGGATTCAGTACAAGTGAGTTCTCCAAGGACCATGCAGCCACCCTATCAAGCTCCTCATTAATAGTTTGTACGGCCGCTGTTATGTCATGTGGTTTAAATGAGTAGTACAGCTGGGTGTCATCTGCGTACATATGGAATTTAAGGTCTCGAATACAGGTGGTTACATCGGCACTGTACAGGATATAAAGAAGTGGTCCTAACAGGGATCCCTGAGGAATTCCCCTAGATACCTTTTGGGGTGAGGAAGATATCGTCGAACCATCTTTCTTTCGTACTTCTACCGTCTGTAACCTATTCGTAAGATAACCGCTTGACCACTAGCGCCAATTCGCCGAATTCACTTGACCGCTCACGTTCTAAACAAAATGTCGCGCCGCCGCTCGCCAGATGGGCGCGCTAACATTAACATTTATTGTTGATAAGTCGGTTACATGACTAAGATGAAGTGATGTTTTTCTTCAACCTTATAAATGACTCTTTCAAGTCGTATGAATTCTTTGTTGATATTTACTTTCTAATTTATTATACTTAGCAGCAAACATTGACTATCGTTGAAAAAAACACTTTGTTGTTGTGGACGACTTTTTTAGAGCACGGCCATGCGTGCTGTAAACACATGGGCCTACTTGAATTAGAGCACGACCGTGCGTGCTGTAATCACGTGGGGTGTTAAACAGGATTATTTTAAAAAGTAAATCGATGACATACATATTTTATGAGTTTTAACTGTAGAGGGATTCTATCTACACCGAATTAAATAAAAAAAACATGTATCACAGTAAAAATATTTAATTACACGCATACGATATGCACGTAATTACTTAGCAGCGAACATTGACTATCGTTGAAAAAAACACTTTGTGTATTTTAAACAGGATTATTTTAAAAAGTAAATCGATGACATACATATTTTATGAGTTTTCACTGTAGAGGGATTCTTCCTACACCATCATCCTCCTAGCGTTATCCCAGTCTCAACCTGGGGTCCGCTTTCTAGTCTAACCGGATTTGGCTGAATATTAGCTTTTCCACGGAGCGACTGCCTGTCTGACCTCCGCAACCCGAAGGGATAGCGATATTCCATGGTTTAGACTAGTGTCAGTTTACTTTAGAGGTACTGACGCCCTATAACGACTGTCAAAGATCTTCATGACAGCCGGGACCGACGGCTTAACGTGCTCTCCGAGGCACGGGACAAGCGATAATTAATATTTCAATACGCACTTAACTTCGAAAAGTCAGTGGTGCGCGCCGTGGATTCGAACCCGATACCTTCTGCATGGCAGTCCGTTGGTATCTCCACTAGGCTATCGCTGCCTCTAGGATTCTACCTACACCGAATTTAATAAAAAAAACATGTATCATAATATAAAAATATTTAATTACACGCATACGATAAGCACGTAATCACGGAGCGCGCGAAACAAAGAGTGACATTTGACATTATTTTTTTCGTTCCAGGTTAACAATTTTAAGACTCGCTTCGTATTTTTAGCATGAAGAAATGTTCAATGATTTGAATAGAACAGAGAAAAATAATTTAAAACATTATGTAATAGAAATAAACAGTAAATTCAGACCGAGTATAGCGCTGTAACCAAAAAGGGAAAATAGTCACTTGTGCGCGGTCTACGGCATTTCGAAAAAGGAAGAATAGTCACTTGTGCGCGGTCAAGCGGATAACTATCAAAGCACTGTATAGTACTTATTTCAAAACCATAATAGGCAAGCTTCGACAGAAGCAGAATTCCATTGATGCTGTCAAATGCGCAGGAGTAATCCAGTAGCATCAAAATGGTACCCTCGCCACGATCACGTGTCTGTAATATGTTGTCTATGACATCCGCCAAGGCTGTGGCCGTCCCTCTACCCCTTCTAAAGCCTGACTGTAAGTCTGGTATGATACCGTTTGTTTCCAAATAATCAGCAATCTGTAAGTACACAACCCTCTCTAGCACCTTAGATGAGCACGGTAAGATGCTTATGGGACGCAAATCCTTAAAAGTTTGCGGGTTATTATTTTTTGGTAAAGGCCTTACTATCGCTCTGCGCCACAATTCCGGAAACTTATTGGTAACGATTGAGGTGTTTATGATAGCTGTAATAGCCTCAAGAGATTATGGGAGGGTAAGCAGTATCATCTCCTTTGATATACCATCATTTCCCATAGCATTAGTGCCTATATTCTTTATTATACTAAGTACGGTTTTAGAGTCAGTGGGGGTCAAGGAAAACTTTACAGAATCGCGTTGATGATACTCAAAAAACGTTAATTGTGAGATGGAAACTATTGGGTTGCCGGGAACATCCAAAAACGCTGTGTTTATTTTCTCCGGATCGTCAAGATGGCCTGGAAGCATAATATCTTTGCCTCGGAGAGGCAGAACGTGTTGTCTTAAATTGTTCCATAACGCTTTCGAGTCGCTTGCATTTTCGTTTATGTACTTAGCGAAGTAGGATTTCTTTTCTTGATACAGTGCCATTGCTGCCTGGTGTTTTAAATCTAAATAATAACGCTTATGTGCTCCGTTTGCGGTCTTACGGGCACGGTAACGAGCATCATCCCGTAACTTAAAAATCAACTTTATATCGTCCGTTATCCAAGGGGTGGGCTTATCCCGAAAAAATTTAGATTTAATTGGCGCATGCGTATCGAAAAGACCAAGGAAGTAGGAGTTAAATAGGGAAACCATATCGTTAACGTCTGTAAGGGCCGATATTTCATGCCAAGGGATCCTCTCTAAGTTGTTCGTGAAATAGTCAAGTAGTATGTCCCTAAAAGGTCGATAAATAACCACTCTCCTGTCTGGCTTATTTTTTTTAAAGTTCAACTCACAAGTAACAAATGCGTGATGACCCAGTTCCGCTATACAGTCCACCAATACACATCTATATTTAGCGTCCGTACAGATCAAATCAATTAATGTCACACTATCACCGACGTAGTGAGTGGGCTCGGAGACTATTTGGTCAATACTGCTGTAATTCAAAAAGTCTGCGAATTGTTTCGTTTTTTTATTAGTCTCAAGCATATTGACGTTGAAGTCGCCGAGTAAAATGACGTTATCATACGGCGACAGTGTGCATATACTGTCTGTTACTGCATACGCGGTTCCTATCAACAACTTTTTTTTATTGATCCATAACTTATATCCAGCAGTAGCAGACATTCTTTCTGTCAAGTTTTCACCTTGAAAACTGACAATATTGCATTATTTCCTAGATATTCATTATTTCTACATAAATATAATATGTTGGACTCTACACAACAGTTAGCCTAAAACACGTCCCCACAAGGTCATTATTTGAGGTCACATTCTAGCGTAATATTACGTCCCCATTCTTCACTTCTCAGCTTTTATTTAGTCTCGTTGAGTACGAAGCAATAACGGCGTCCCTACTCGCGAGGCGAAACCGCCGACAGGCTTGTGATGCACACACAATATTGAACATGCGCCGCCACCGCAGGGAATATTAAAATGTCAATACTGAGAAGTACAGAAGTGGTACCATTTTGTTTGTTTTTATGAAAACTTTTGCGCCAAGTATATGAGTAAGTCTTCTATGGTAGTTAAAGAATTTACTACCTCAAAAAGTAATCTCTACTTGGAAACAGTTACTAAACTTTTGATTTTGTAAGGAAGTTTCAATTACATTTATCTGTGATTTTTGGTGTTGCTGCTATTTAAACATTTTGTATTTCTGTCACTTTTTTCTGATGAAATGCGAGATGAAAACTGCTGAAGCAAAGCCATGGCCGCTGGATACCGGTGAAGCTAATCAGACAGAATGGGAGCAGAAGATTATGTTCTCATAGTTCTTTTTTCTAAACCTATATTTTTCTAGTTATTCATTCCACTTCAGCTGTTTTCCTTGTTTGTAGTGTCATGGGTGGTATCTGGCCTTAAATTTTGATTTTTTGTTCAATAATAATCTAACTTAAGTATTTAATTTTTATCTTTGTAAAATGATAACAAAGTAACATAAAACAGATACGTATTACAAGCTTGTGTACTAAAGCAGCTAGCAATATGGCACAATTATGTTTTTTTTATTTATGCCTATTTTCATAATGATAATCTTAACCCCTTGTATGCCGGAACGCAGATCTACGCGAGACACAATATCTTTTTAATTGTGTCTGGCATTCCGGCATACAAGAGGTTAAACTTTAACCGACTGACTGACTGACAGATATGTCAGTCAGTCAGTCGGTAAAGCAAGAATTTTATAAATATTGATTAACAAACAAAAACCTACAGGTTGTGATGACATCATCTCAATCTGCAGGTTTTTGTTCATTAAGGTCACAATGTGACGCATATGAATGTAAATTTTTAAAGTTAATTATTTAATTAATCTTCATTTATCTTTAATGGCTGGATCGCAAAGTTCAGTCAGACAATTTATGCTTGGTGAACAACAACAAATATGCAGTTGCCATAGAGCCATTGCCATCCTTAAGATGTACTATTATCATAAGCAATGACACGTCATTACAGAGTTCTTAAATGATTCTCATAAATGGTCACCCATCCAAATCGAGTGCCGCGAAAAAGTAAAAAGTTGAAACTTATGCTGTTTAGAGTCTGGCTAGAAAGCTGAGAAAGGTTGTTTGCAGAAGGCAGTGGAAGCGATTAATTCATACAGTCTGGTCTAGCCAAGGCAAAGGTCTAACATATATACTGTGTTTTCACAGCGATGAAATTAAACTAATACATGTGCAAATTTAACTGAGATCTTCCTGTGATGTTCCGGAGCAGACCTATAAGATTACACTCATAATTTTGGCCAAAATAATAAGGAAATCGTTATAGTAAGCTACCAGAGTCCAAGGGTCAGGTTCTTCAGATCACGATGCACGTTGTAGGTCGATACAGAATTCACAGTTTAGTTATACAAATGTCAATGTTCACAACTTTATCTTTTATCACAATTTACCGGTGCCGTTTATAGATCAAAAGCGGCATTCAGACGGGTTCCAAAGGACAATGGCAGATCTCCATACATCAAAATGTCTGAAATTAAATTGAAGCGCTCAGTAATAAAAAATATATCAAAAATTCGGCGTAAGTAACAGAGTCTATAAATTATATTTTCACTCGGGAAAGCCGGAAAAAGAAGATATCGGTGTTTAATGTTTAGTTAAGAATGAACAATGTGGGTACGTTTGAATTATCAAAGGCATTATGTCAAATTGACATCTAAACGCAGAACTATTCTGAAGCATCTACCTGTCACAGCCAAAGACAAAAGCAGAGCTGCACATTTTAAACCGATTTTATGTGAAATCGATATAACGTTAAAACGATGCTGTGACGTTTTTATTTGATTTAAAAGTTGTTTTGCTACAAAAGAATTAGCTTATTGATATAATGTTGATTAACAATTAATTAACTGCATTTTAATTATTATATTCTAAACCAAACCAACCCTATAAAGGTCGATCATGTCGATTACTTATTTAATAATCGATACGCATCAATGTCAAACGTCTATTCCTGTCACACCATTGTCTATGGCAACAATCAAATAATAAAGTAAGCACCTAGTTCCTAATCAATTGGAATGCTTTTAATCATCATAAAATAATCCGGCTTTATCTAGACAAAGTGAAAATATAAAAAATATTAGAAAAAATAAACAATTTGTTTTGTTCATATGAAGTTAAAGCTTGCCACACTTGCAACCACGCGAAAGACAAACGGCGCGAGCGCAAGACCATTTTTTTTCCGGAAACGACAAATAAGAAAGATTTGACAGTTCATAGTGTGACCAGAGTCAGAAATTTTCAATAGACAAAGTAACACGCTATTAAACTGATATAATCGCTTTAACTTATCATAAACAATATTTCTATTTCAAATATCCACCCGCCCCGGACCGGCTTACCGGTCCGCTAATCAGATGGTAGACGTGACAATGTTGCAACCACTCTCCTCAGAATCGAACCGTCCACCAAGACCTCAGCAAATCGGGGAACTCCATCAGCCCCAGTTACCAAACGATGAATGCGCCCCCTGTGCCATCTGAGTGGCGGAAGGTTAGCTTCCTTGATCAAAACGAGGTCACCAATCTTGGGTGGATCGGTCTTGTCAGTCCACTTAACGCGTTGCTGGAGTATGTGCAAATATTCCAAATTCCAATGCCAATCGAGATTATGTCGTTTGATGGAGATATACGAAATTGGCCGTTATTCTATGCGAGTTTTAAGTCCACAGTGCACGATAATGGTTCTCTGACAGATGCTGACAGGTTGTACTATTTAATAGGTAAACTGTCACCGAAGGCCCAGTCCGTATTTGCAGGTGTCACACCCAGTGCTGAGAATTATCAGGTCATATTTCAGTCACTACTTGATAAATATCAAGATACTCGTGTTCTAGCGTCTACCTACTTTGATTAAGCTTTAAATCTTAAACTGTCCGGTGCCGCGTCTGTCTCGAATTTCTAGCTGTTTAAAGACAACTTTGTTACTGTTAAAATTAGAAGATCTTTCCGGCTTTATGTTGCTTCAACTCGCTTTAAAAAAATTTGACACTGAAACATTTCGCGCATTCGAGATGACGGAACGAAATCATAAAATACCTACACTAGTTAGTTTTATTTTGTTCATCAAAGATCAGTGTCGAATATTTCATAATACGCAGTCTAGTTCATCTAGCTCGTCTAATAATAACAATAGCAAACAAAGGTCGAATATAGCGCTAAATTGTAATAATAACTTGGTCCCTAATCCGCAATCTTACGTAACATGCTCGGAATCTAATAATAATAATTCACAGAAATGTCTGTGCAGTAATATAGTGCACGACCATTTCTACAAGTGTCCCGCCTTTAATGGTTTAAATCCGACTGCTCGTTTCAAGTGCGTGAAAGATAACAAAGCATGCATTAATTGCTTAAGTATAAAGCATAAAACGAGTGATTGTTCTAGTAAGACGAGATGTCGTTCATGTAATCAGCGACACCACTCATTGTTGCACTTCGATGAAGGTAGTCCGTTGTCAAGCCAAGCCGCTGACCTTGACACACTTACGTCGCAAGTGCAGGCCACGATAACTGCGCCTTCCACGACTCAGAATGAAATATCGTTGTGTACGACATCCATCGCGCGGGCGACGCGCACGCGAGGACGGCACTCACGCATCTATAATGATCAGCACGGGGCCAAGCCGCAGTTTATAGCGTCCAAGACGGTACTGTTAGCGACAACGCAAGTTATCGTTTAAGATATTAATGGATCGCCGTACATGGTACGTTGTCTGCTCGATAGCGCGTCTCAGAGCAATTTCATAACTTCGGATTGTTTCAAACGCCTCGGATTGTGGAATAACTTTAAAAATACTGACTTAGTAGTCAAAGGGATCGGTGGTTCAGAAAAACATTGCAAGGGTTCCGTAGATGTTAAAATACATTCGCGTTTTGATCGGAGTATTAACTTTAAAATTTCTTCGCTTATCGTGGAGCGTATCACGGACGCATTGCCGAACGCTAATGTAGACGTAGCATTACTCACTCACCTAGTGTCATTGCCGCTGGCAGACTAGGAGTTTGTGAATCCGGCAGACATTGATGTTTTGATCGGAGCTGCAATATTTTCGCACTTGCTACTAACTAAAGTGGTACGTAGTGAGCAATATAACTTACCGCCCGCTATTGAGACGGTATTTAGGTATGTGATTATGGGTACCGTACCTACGTTACATACTTCTCAATTTATTACGTCTTGTTGTTGTTCTGTTCTTCAAGAAAATAATATTTATTCTCTTCTCAAGCGATTTTGGGAGCTCGAAGAGATTACCGCACCGCCCTCGATGAGCCGTAAGGATCTCGAGTGTGAAGAACTTTTCCGCACTACCACTGTTCATGACGACAGTGGCAGATACGTTGTGGCGTTGCCATTCTATGATGGCCCTTATTCGTTAGGCGACTCGTACGCTGCTGCGCTTAGACGTTTCCATTGTGTAGAACGTAAATTTGATGCATCACTTAAGTTACGCAGCGCCTATAATGACGTCATTCGTGACTACATAGATAAAGGTTTTTTGAGTGTAGTTGTAAACAACGAGGGCAACTCTCTTCCCTCATATTATATCCCGCATCACGGCGTAGTTCGCGAAGATAAAACCTCTACTAAACTTCGTGTGGTTTTAGATGCTAGTTGTAAGACTACATCGGGTCAGTCGATTAATGACATTTTGCATGCCGGCCCTAATCTACAGGGTGATTTATTTAACATCATAATAAAGTTTCATCTTTTCCAAATCGCTCTGTCAGCTGATTGCCGCCAAATGTTCCTCAATATCGGCGTTTGCGAATCTGACCGTAGATTTCAACGGATTTTTTATCGTTTTAACAATAAGGAACCTTTATCTATGTATCAGTTCAATCGTGTTTATTTTGGACTCAAGTCTAGCCCATATCAAGCGTTACGAGTTGTTCGCCAGTTGATCACTGATGAAGGCGATCACTTTCGTAACGATAACAGACACGGTGAAACTCATGATGTCGTTACGTGATGACGCATTAGGCAAATACAGAAAATGTAAAACTGATAGCAGTAAAGAGTATTACAAGCAATTGAAATCACTGGTCTCGAAATCTCTGCATTATGAAAAGATAGCTTATTTTAAATTTAACATTAATAAAAAAATCAATGAACCGAAAAATCTATGGAAAAATCTTAAAAGCACTGTATTGCCTAATAACAGAGTTAGGGAGCTGCCAAGCCAGTTTTCCGACCCTAACGAAATCAATAGTCATTTTTTGGACGTTCCCGGCAATCCATTGGTCAACATCTCGGATATGACATTTTATGAGTTCCACCGTTACACTGAGTCTGTTTTCACACTAGCGCCTGTAAGCAAAGACGTCGTCCTAAAATACATCATGGACCTTAAATCTAATGCAGAGGGCTACGATGGCATAAATCTAGAAATGATAATGTTATCTTTGCCCTATACTTTGATTGCCATCACAAGTATTATAAACGAATCATTAGAGTCCTCTATTTGTCCTGATATCTGGAAGATAGCGTCTGTTAGGCCCTTGCCCAAGAACTCCAGCCCAGTGGACGTCAAAGACCTTCGACCCATTAGTATTCTGCCTTGTCTGTCGAAAATCTTAGAAAAAGTAGTTTGTACACAGTTGACAGGATACCTAGAAAAACATAACATACTGCCAATGTTACAGTCGGGTTTCCGTAAGCGTCGGGGTACCGTTACCGCTTTACTTGATGTTACGGACAACATTTTATGGGCGCAAGACCAAGGTATGTGCACAGTACTCGTACTATTAGACTTTTCCCGCGCTTTTGACAGTATACATACTTCGCTGTTGCTGTCAAAGCTGTCATACTATGGTTTCAACAGTAAAACGGTCCAATGGTTCCATAGTTACCTGTCCTGCCGTTATCAGCGGGTGGAACTGCGTCAAAACGACGGCTCTTCTGCATGCTCTGAATTGGAGCCTCTCACTAGAGGAGTCCCTCAGGGATCTATACTTGGCCCTATTTTGTTTATTTTGTATTGCGCGGATATAACAAATTGTATGAGATATTCAAAGTACCATATTTACGCAGACGATATCCAGTTATACATCTCCTTCAAACAGGGCGATTACGAGAAGGCTATAGCAGAGATTAACGACGACCTACAAAGGATTGTGGAATGGGCTGCGCATAACTGCCTGGTGCTCAATCCATCCAAAACAAAATATATGGTTTTTGGTACTAAAAGGCACCTATCATCTCTGAAACTCCCTAACATAACCCTTCAAGGCGAAGTGATCAGTAGGGTAGAGGAAGCTCGTAATCTTGGCCTTAAATTGGATGCCAATCTCAGGTACGAGAAGCATGTCGCTGAACTGGTACAAAACTGCTTTTACAGACTGAAGGTTCTGTATAAAGTGCGTCCCTACTTATCTGAAGATCTCCGTGTGAGACTGATCGAGACACTGGTATTGTCTAAATTAAATTACGCGGATACGGTATACGGGCCGCGTCTGCTCTCACGAACTGACCGGCTTATACAGAGAGTTCAAAACGCTTGTGCTAGGTACTGTTTTAGTATACCACGTAGATGCCATGTTACGCCATATTTAAATGAAAACTACATCTTAAAAATGAAGTCCAGACGCAAACTACATTTGGCCACACTTATGTTTACCGTAGTCAACCTTAAAGAGCCAATTTATTTGTACGACAAATTGTACTGGGTGGCTAGTGGTCGAGAATACGCAAGAAGGCAGTGCTCCCTACAGCTGTCGATACTGCCTCACAAGACGAACGCCTTTAGAGGCAGCTTCCGCTACGCCGCCTCTAAGATATGGAATAACTTACCACCGCCTTTTAGATTACTTAAAACAGTAAATACTTTCAAAAAACACGTACGTCAGTATCTTATTGAGGTGCAGCGGAAGCTAGGTATGACCAACATAAACATATCCTTGTTATAGTATAACTATCACATTTCATACCACCTATAACCTAGGCCTAGGGCACGTGTGTGTGTTGGTTGTGTGTGTGTGTGTGCGCGCGCAGTTGCGTTGATTGTTGTTTACCTTATTTATAGTTATAGTTGAGGTCGTCGTGTCCGCGCCGATTCACTGCCATGCATGCCTGTGTAACTGTATTCTTTCACACCGTTCGTTATCCACCTTCATGCTTGTTTTGATGTGATATCTCACTGGAACTCCACGTAGGAAACCTTAAAGGCAATGGATATTTTATTGAATATACGATTATACATATACTGTGATTCTCACTGATAATAATCAGCTCAAAACATCCATGCATTATGCATGTAAGTACCTAATATATAGTAGAATTATTATACCTTTGTTTTTGTGGTTTTCGTGGGGATGGAGTATAGGTGCTCGTTGCTGTAAATATCAACCAACCAATGGTCTTAGAGTAAAATGGTTAGCAAACGGCATTTTACTTTTACTTTGTGTGTAGTTGCCACCCTAAAACACAACAAGAACAATATCACTGGAATATTTTGGTTAAAGGTCGTAAAAGATAATATCTATTGTAGGGTAAACACATTTTATGTACTTACCTGTTTAGTTCGCTATAACTATTATTTTATTTTATAATTATGTTCGCTTGTGAACCGTTTGTTTGCTAGTAAACGGCGCGGGGCTTGGCATTGCATGCGCCCGTTGTGTGGTGCGCTGTGCACTCGCAGCGTATAGTCGCGTTGATGCCGACTTATTCACTGTGCGAACGATACGCAGTTGCGGCCTGTGTTGCCTGCGCCCCCGCCGTGCTGCCGTTTGGTTCCCCGTCGATATATCTAGTGTGTGTACATAAGTATACATACCGTTTATAATTATTATTATATGTAATTAAATGTTATGTTTATTTATTTGTTTGAAGTATGTATGCATGATATTTATTTACTGAAGTATATATTATTTCTTTAACTATCGAAACTAATAAGTAGGTTTTTTTTTTTACTGTATTATTATAGTTTGACGCTTGCGTGAGTCACTCAAGGGCATAGTTGAAAATCAGCGTCAGGCATCTGCCTGACAAATGCTGAACTATGCCCTGTTCTGACACGCTACACTTGTGTCTGTTATTGTTTTATTTTTGTACTGTTTTTTTATTGTGTTTTTATTGTTTTTTTTTTATTTGTGTGCGTGTTAAGAATAAAATTATTTTTTCTTTTCTTTTCTTTTCTTTCTTTCTTTTTCTTTCCCGCCGCAGCAGCTGTTGCTACTTCCGCTTTGTATATGGATGATATTTCCTGTAGTGTCATATCCGCTCCGCTAGCAGTTTCGCTTTGTGAAGAGCTTTTTCAGCTTTTTAAGTGAGGCCAGTTTGATCTTGTCAAATGGACAAGCAACTCTAAGGAGGTTCTCGCACGCATACCAGATTCTCATAAAGCTTCTTCAGACATTGAGTTTGAGAAGTCTGTACCGCATAAAGTTTTCGGTTTACGCTGGGACAAATCCTGTGATAGTTTTCGGTTTGACGTCTCACCGCCAGATGATAAGTGCACCAAACGCTCTATGCTGTCCACAGTGGCTCGACTATGGGACATAATGGGTTTTGTGGCTCCCACAATTTTGTGCGCCAAGCTCTTGATCAAGGAACTTTGGCTATCAAAGTGTGAGTGGGATGAAACACCCCCTGACCATATTGTCGCCGCTTGAGACCAGTTTTGTATTGAGCTTACCGCGCTCAATGAAATTACTATTCCGCGTCATCTTGGGTTGGTAGAAGGATGTACCATCAACTTAATAGGTTTCGCTGACGCCAGCGAGCGTGCTGACGGCGGAGTCGTATATCTGCAAGTCCGCATTGGATATAACTACTCGGTGCAGTTAGTTTGTGCCAAGTTCAAGGTCTCGCCTATTAAAACCATTTCGGTTGCGAGACTGGAGTTGTGCGCGGCCCTTCTGCTGTCTCAGTTGCTCCACAAGGTTCAAGACACAGTTTTGCCCCACTACCCTATTAATAAAATATACTCATTTTCTGACCCCAAAGTAGTGCTCGCTTGGATATATTCATCTCCTCACCGCTGGCAGAGTTTTGTCGCCAACCGCGTTAGTAAATTGATTGAACTTGTTCCCGCTACTTGTTTCGATCACGTCGCGGGTACTGAGAACCCCGCTGATTGCTTGTCTCGTGGTGTCACTCCACTTAATCTTCTGCATCATCCATTGTGGCATCGTGGACCTTCTTGGATTTCTCATGATCCGTCAGAGTGGCCCATGCAACCCTTTGACCACAGTGCAGAAGACGAAGATGTACCCGAACGGAAGTCTGTTTCTCATCCCGTGATTGCTGAGGTTGCGGATTCTTCGATCTATGCACTCGCACTACGCATGTCATCGTGGTCTAAGTTACTCCGCGCCATCGTTTATGTCTGTAGGTATCTTAGGCATCTACCTAATGGGACTTTTGTATCAAGTACTGATATCAAATTCGCAGAATGTAAGTTACTACGAGCTGTACAGGCTGTTCATTTTAGTAACGACATTCAAAATTTGAAAAACAATATACCTTGTTCTCCCGCTATCCTTAGACTCAAGCCGTTTCTCGATGAACACGGCGTCATACGCGTTGGGGGTCCTCTGTCAAATTCGGATGAACCTTATAACTATAAACATCCTTGCATTCTGCCGCGTCATGATCATGTTGTAAACCTTCTTGTTGATTTTTATCACAAGAAGCACCTCCATGCTGGTCCAGAGTTGCTTATTAAGCCCTGCACATTTTCTGAACACAGTGCCATTATCGTCATTTCTGGCTCCTGAAGCAGACTCTTCAAGCTTGCTCCAGAGACATACTCTGCTGGATAAACTCGTGCAGTCGTTCTGGCGGCGCTGGCGTGCGGAATATCTACACCAGCTTCAGGCTAGATCCAAGTGGAATAGTCCTGCATCCCCTATACAGGAGGGTACGTTGGTCGTCATAATCCATAATAATGCTCCGCCGCTTTCATGGCCGTTAGCCATCGTAGAGTAACTGCATACTTCCAAGGACGGTACAACCCAAGTTGTTACCGTGAAAATCACGAAGGGGAGCAACGTGCGCCCTATTGTACGTCTCTGTCTGCTTACAACTCAGTGAGATCTAGCCTGAAGTTGGATCTACCTCTTAGTTTAGTATTTAATTTGTAGGTTTCGCTATTATTGCGTTTGTAATTTTCGCTAAAGTTAATTTAGATTAATTTTATTATCATATCGCTGTCTTAGCCTATCGTTCTACGCTTGCTTGTCCAATGCGAGCGATCCTTTGTCTCCTTCGCTCCCCTCCCAAGGCACGCCTACAGAACAGTCTAGAATAATCCGTGACGCGACGAACACATGTACCGCACCCCCTATATTTTTACCGCTCCCGGGATATACAACGAGAACAAAACTACGCGCGAGTGTGGTGGAGTGATTTGGTGCAGCTTCAGGATTCCCTAAGACACCAGGAGTCTGCCATTTGAGAAGAAGAGGACGGATTTGCAAGGTAGATGTGCCCTCATCCTTCCGCCTCCTACAATACCTCCAATTCCACCCCATCTCCTATCCTAGGTGATCAGAACCCATCCCTATACAGTCCACAATATTAATAATTTTTCCAAATCGCCTAGGAACATTCGGTTCGCCGAAACACTACCATTTCTACCCAAGTCGCCGGTGCTGTCAAAAGTACGTTTTCTCTCAAAACTATTATTCTTACAAAAGCTACAATTTCTACCCCGCTGTGATATGTTCCACATAAAAAAATTAGGATGCCCAAAGAAAGTCCATAATTTAAAAACACAAAAATTTTCCTAACATAAAACGTAATTTACCCGTCTGTAGGGTTGATTTTCCCTGGCGGAAATTTCACTAGATTTGGGGAAAATTCCTCGGGTCGCGGGTATACTTACGTCGTTACCGCAACCCCGTCCTGAGGGTCGATAGAACACCGCGGTGTTTTAGTGGGTATGCCCCTCTTTATTTTTTCTTCGCTGGCAACACTAGCGAGCAGTTGCCATTTCAATACGTGTATATAATTCAAGTGATAAAAATAGTTTTATGTTGTTTTATGTATTAATTCCATATGGGAAGTGAAGTATATACCCATAAACCTGACCAATAATTGTTGGTGTAACTATAAATAAAAGGACTACTGACAAAACCTCGCTAGAAAATTTGTGGCAGACTAACTGTCAAAGTAACGGATAACGGAGACGAGATTTAAAATCATATGGAAACCCGGGGAGTATTGTTTTCATTATTCTTTACATAATCCTGTACCGTTTTATTGTATATACTACTAACTCAAATACACTTTACATCACATAAACACTGCTCATTATATGTGAGCGATGTCAATTACAATACACAGCGGCACCGTTTGTCTCCTTTTGCTTGACAATTTGTGGAAGCAAAATCGATGACGAAAAACATTTGCCTCAGACACCATATACTACATGACACACTTTACACAATACATAATTATTTATTATAAAATATATGAATATTAATAGTACAGTAGTGTTTAACAGGCCGATTTATATAAGTACCTCCATTCCAATTTTATTGATATTTCAAACACTCATTGTATTTTTATAGTGAATTACAATAAATTACCAATCAGTGATACTCATCTTCTTAATTGCATATTATTGTTTTATAAATAAATAAAACTTATTATGTTCATTACTTTTCTATGAATAGAATTTCAAAGTCCCCAATACTTAGTACCTATTTAAAATAAGCTGTTCCTAAATGAATTCAATTTTAGTCTCTTTTTCTTTTTTATGATTTTGAAACATAGCAGATCAGTGTATGATATGGACACTCATCGCTTAAGGGAAGAGATATTACTTAGGGAAAGAACCTTAAATGAGATCTTCAACAAATACCAAGCTTCTCAACAAGAACTTAGCAAGCGTATAGTGGAGGCAGGTGAGCTCGTAGACTTGGTGAGGTGTAATGCAGAAATGTATGAGTCTCTGACCAATAAGCTCTCGTGTTCTTGTACTCATACTCTTATACCAGCAAAGCCATTGAGTACCGTACTACCTGAGAATTTTTCTAACAATCCACAAAACTCACACTCATTACAATGAAATTTAAATAAATCTAGGCTTCCAACATCTATTAATAAAACTTTTATTTTTTCTGATAGGCTAGGTCACAATTTTGCTAGTCTTCTCAGTGAATATACAAATCAGTGTGTTATAAATTATTGTAGGCCAGGGTATAGTTACTGTAGTTTAGTTAATCAGATTAAGTTACACCCAGTTTTTTGACGATAATAAATTTATTAGTAAATTTATTTTAACTAAAGATACAATGTATCTGCCATTTTATATTAAGCGACAAATTGCTAAGTTATTAGCCTACAATTTACAGCAAGGCAGTGAGCCTTGTGTTGACAATTTATTTGATCCTCCAAGATAGGACAACAGTTAGGCTGCAGTATTTGAATATAGTACATCAAAACACGCAGGGCCTATCTGGCAAAGAGTTAGAGTTAAGTTTATTTCTAGAAAAATATGATGTTAAGGTTTTGTGCTTAACTGAACATTGGTTAAACACCCATGAGGTTATTGTTATAATTGAATATTACACAGTGCAATGTTCGTATATAAGAAAGCAGGCTATTAGAGGCGGTTCTCTCATAATGACTTCAAATTTATTAAAATGCAAAGAACGTAAGGATATTGTAAACTTATCTATTGAGCGCACTATTGAGTTGTTCTGTGTGGAACTAGACTTATATATAATAATTTGTGTATATCGACCCCCTTTTGGTGATTATAATATATTTGAGACTGTTATGGAAGATGCTCTTAATAAAATTATAGGTAGTCATAAGAATATAATAGTATGTGGTGATTTTAATATTAATATTTTAGAGAATTCTTCACAGTGTACTAGATTTCTGAATCTTTTCAAGTCATTTAATTTAAGTAATTTATTATGTGAACCTACTAGAGTTTCTGCAACATCTTCTACTTGTTTGGATAACATATTTAGTTCTTGTGTTGCTAAAAACCCAGTAGTTATTAGTTCTCTTCCTTCTGATCACAGTGGACAGATAGCTAGTTTTCCTCAAACTACCAATCGTCTTATACGTTTCAAAAACAATATTATCGCTTACCTCAATCCGTCAATATTGAACTCAGAAAATCCAAATACAATTTATAATTCACTTTTTGGAATAGTAAATAATGAGTTTCAAAATGCTTTCAAGACTAAAATTGTCACATTAAAGGGTACTACCGGATCTTTTAACCAGTAGAGCCAAATTGTTTGAATTAAATGGTATGAAACAACATAGATTTGACACACCTTTTCTAAATTATGTAAAAAACTACTCAAAAATTTTAAACGAGTTTGTGTTATGGCAAAATTAAAATTTATTTGTAGTAAAATTAAGCATTCTACAAATTTAATTAAAGGAACTTGGAGAATTTTAAATAATGAAACAGGAAGAGCACGACCACGGGAAAACCAATTTGAACTAAAAGAAAACAATTTATTAGTCACCAATCAAACTCAAGTAGCGCATATGTTCAATAGTTTCTTTGCAAGCATACCTTCAACAACTACTGGCTCTTTACAATCATCATCTTTAGACGCTGGAAATGTTTTGCTTAGCAGTGTACCTGAATGCCTGAGAGCGTGTTTAGATTCGAGCACGTTACCCCGCGAGATATATTGATCACATATAATTCAATTAATATTAAATTAACCAATGTTTTGACTTAGGCGTATTTCCGGATTTGATGAAATTAAGTAAAATCATACCTTTATTCAAATCTAGCAGTAAAAATTACGTAAATAATTTTAGGCCCATCTCTATCTTGCCGGCATTTAGTAAAATATTTGAAAAGATATTATAAAAGCAGCTACTAAGACACTTTAATTTAAATAGTCTGCTTCATAAAGATCAATACGGATTTACTGAAGGTAGATCCACTACTTATGCGGATGTTGCTCTCATATAACACGTTTATAATGCTTGGGAGTCATCAAAAAATGCTATCGGAGTATTCTGTGTCCTCTCAAAAGCATTTGATTGCGTTCATTACGACACACTATTGCATAAGCTCCGCCACTACGGCGTAGAGGAAACCGCACTTTGTGTTGTCGAGTCGTACCTGCGGCAAAGATTTCAGTGCGTCGATGTAAATGGGACTACATCCTCTAAATTACCTATACAGTTAGGCGTTCCACAAGGCTCTATTTTAGGTTCTTTTCTATTCCTTGTATATATTAATGACTTACCTTTTTATTTAAAAAACATCTGAAAAGGCAGTGCCTCTTCCAGGGAGTGGGATAGAGGGAGACGGAAATATGGTATCGCTCACACTTGTACGTGGAACGATTGATGTTGATGCGATTAGTTATAGATAGGAAGGTAGATGGCGCTACCAGGTTTATTTACTACAAAAAGTGATGAACATAACATAAATACTCGAAATAGGCATAAGTTATATGCCCCTTATCATCGTTTACATAAAGTTAATAATTCTTTTGTAGGGCTAGGTATTCGTATATGCAATAAAATACCAATTAGTCTTTTAGAATTACCATTTAGTACGTTCAAAAGTAAAATAAAAGACTGCCTTATTACATACATACATACATAACGTCAGGCCTTTTATCCCCGAAGGGGTAGGCAGAGGCGGACTTCTACACCCACTTTTCGCCAGATATACTTTAGTCCCACGTAATTAGGGGCGAGCCTATTGCCGTACCGGGAACATTTCCAGACTCCGTGCTGCTACTGAGAATTTCGTGACAGAAAAATCTAATAACAATGTCCGACCCAGGAATCGAACCCGGAACCTCCCGATCCCACGCGCACATTTATGCCGCGAGACCAACGAGGCAGTCGTATAGGGTTTGATGTCGAGTTTTCCGTCTCTACGCAAAGATGGTATTTGCATCGTGTCCCTTAGTCGCCTCTTACGGCACCCACGGGAAGATAGGGGGTGGTGACACTTGTATTCTATGCCGTCAACCACACGGAAAGGTTATTATACCATTAATGATCATTTCAGTGATAAGGATCGATGGTCACTTACACTAGCCAACTCTTGATTATTTTGAATTTATATAGACACCTTGCTTTTCAGTTTTTTTTAAATATAATATCTCTAGTTCTATTAATTTAATATTCATGTTTTATTAGGTCATTCAACTTACTACATTTACATTTTCAAAGGTTATTATACCTTTAATGATTATTTCAGTGATAAGGATAGATGGTCACTTACACTAGCCAACTCTTGATTATTTTGAATTTCTATAGATACCTTGCTTTTCAGTTTTTTTTTATATAATATCTCTAGTTCTATAAATTTAATATTCATGTTTTATTAGGTCATTCAACTTACTACATTTACATTTTCATTGTTGTTCCACAAATTTTATTAAAATTTGCTACACTGTTAGATGAAGTTATCTCGTTATCATGGGCTGGATACTAACGTTTTTGTAATTTTCGTGTATTCATATACCGTCACTTTCTGTAACATACTTTTCCACCATAGTTCTGAACATGATCGCGAGTTCCCTACATTATAAGGCGTAAGTGGATGCTCCTGTTACACAAGGTTCACATTGGAAGACTACTACAGCACTTAATTTTGTAACTACATATTTGTTTAAGTATTATGTATGTTCTTATTTACTATTTACAAGTAATTAATTACAATGTCAAACAGTTGCAGCTCCTTACAAAAACAAAATATGTACCATAACACTGGCGATTAAAAAGAGTGGCCACGAGTTTTATTGCTCGTTCTTTCTCGTGGTTCTACCTATTGCTTTGCGAACGAGGCAGTAAATGTAAATGTAGAAGCATTAGTAATTTACTTAAAAAAATTGACGTTCATATGCGTCACCTTGTGACCTAGATGAATAAATGATTTTTGATTTGATTTAATTTGAACATGTAGAGTGGAGGGAAGGCTCGGCTCTCGTCCAGAGCCGAGCCTTCCCTCCACCTGCCCCAAACTCGGTACAGAGTTGGCGGAGGGGTCCCTTTGAGGGACAGTCCGTAACTGGATTTCATCGCGATACAAAAAAAGGGGGAAAATTCCTCAACATCAAAGGTCAGTTCACCCAACATTAAGGGTTAACTGCTAACATTCGGGGAATATTACCTGCCATCGGCGATAATTCCCTATAGTGATAATTTTACCAACATCGGGTATAATTTTACACACCACCACACTCACACCCGTATGAAAGTAAGGCAAGGTCAGGCATAACGGTTTTTCCTGGCAGTTACCGCAAGGAACTTATTAGATGGCATAACAATATTTTTGAATTTAGAACCGTCTATGTAGAGAGAAAGCAATGGAATGTTTAGAAATTTAAAGGAAAATATTGAAAAATAAGTTCAATATCCACACCTATCTTCCTTCAAACTTACCCAATTTAAATGAGCATAACATCAAATGAAAGAGCTCTTTTCTTCTTCTCGTTATAGGCCTATAACGAAACGCCTACCTCAATGAGAACCAGATATATAGAAGCAGATAGTCATTGACTACGGCTACGATAACGTATAAAATGTATGGGAGAAAACTGTTTTTGCATATAACTTGATGAATGTGCAAGTTATGTAATTTCTAATGCATGATGACAAATCTATGCAGGGAGAGCTTTTATGTAAAAGAAAATCATGCGAATCGGTTGAGTAGAACGGGCTGGCCGACTCGTATTATAAAACACAAATTCTTTTGATATATAGATTCTCGTTGTATTTTTTGAGCCTGTTTGTTTGGTAGTTAGTGACCTGGAGGTCGTGGTAGTGTATCAGTTGGCTGCTATTGTATAATCTCTGTTGAGTTTGAGATCAGTTGCCCCTGTGTGAGTTGTCATAGGATATTACATTATGACTAGCTGAGCTGGCAAAATTTATTCCATGTTATAAATTTATAGGGATATGCATTTAGTCCGTGTGGTGACGGATTAAGAATACGGCATGTCACCACCCCATATCATCCCATGGGTGTCGTAAGAGCCGACAGAGGGAGCATTTTATGCAGAGAACAGCACTGTAAGAGAAGGAAAACTTGATATAAACCCTGTACCAACCCGTTTGGCCAGCGTGGTATAGTAGGCCGATTCCTCCTTTCAAAGGAGAGACCTAGTCCAGCAGTGGACTGGTAAAGGCTGATGATGACATTTATAGTTTTAATGCCAAATAATGAAAAGAATAAAATTAACCATAGAATAAAAGAAATCGGTACAGGGGGAGGCCCAACCAGTTGTACCAACTTAAAATTATAAATTAAAACGAAAATAAGCACCACTGCATTATCCATACCCATTGGTCATAAAATATCCACTACATTTATTTATACAAGCTTCCGTGCACCTGATTCATTATACCCCAGCGGATCGTCTTACAAACTGGCACAATACCAAATAAACGGCGAAACACAAATTTGTGTGGAACACAGATCTGATAAAACATGAATGATTACCCTGAACTCATTTACTGCCAAGTTTTGTCATCAAATAATAACAGTTGGACAACGTACGACTTGATGTCGATGACTGGGGATTTGAGATTGTATTTCGCTAGGCGTTGTAGTTTGCATAATTAGATAAATGTATGTCAATAGATAGGGCTGTATAGTTCAGGAAGTTTTTAATATTTTTGTTGATTATGGATGGATCGTTAAATAAGCGCACGATTTGAGATTGACATTTCTAAGAGGAAGTAGCAATTTTAGTTTATAGATGCTTACAATAACTGCATAAAATACATTAACTTTAATTCAATTTAAATCTAAAGAGTGAAACGGAATGTTATTTGATCACGATTCTCTAAAGATTGCCTCATGGATATATCTCACAGTCGACACATCGGCATGTGGCACTATAAGCTTGTCGATCACCATTATATGTTAAACTTTATTTAAGAAATTTCTTTATAATTATACATTAAATAAACATTATTTTATAATCTATATGTAGCTTAATCTAATCTTAATGTCTAAGTAGTATATGTACAAAAAAACCGTAAAAAGAAATTAAACTAAATTAATTATTTTCTGTTAAACTTTATTTTTCCTCTATTTATGCATTATCGTTTATTAACATAATATTGGACTATAATTTAAAATATTTGTAGTTTTTTCGATCCCTTTGTTTACTTGTTTCATGAACAAGACTTTGTACGAAAATAAACCAACTCATTCGGAGTGAAAAAATTTCGAGGTCTACATTATTTTATGAGCCTTAAGCCCACAGAACAGTTAAAAGGGTAGAAGGGCCTTGTGGGCGTGGCAGGCGCGCCGTACTTGTGAGCAAACGCTCATATTTCGACAAAATTTGATTGACCCGTCAACAATCGCGCTCATATTGCGACAGCGTACGAAGCTCCGCGAAAAAAAAAGAATTATGGCATCTTGCGCTATTATAATGTGTCGAAAAAGAAGCCAGGTATGTAATGTGGCTAGAGAAGGGATTTCTTTTCACCGGTAAGTCCAAAAACCTTAAAATACAAATGATATTTGTAATTATTACAATAGTATTATATAGTTTGTAGACAAAATGATACTATCGCAAGCAATTTAAAAAATATACATTGCTGGCAATACGTGGGTACCGTCAAGTACTACGTAGGCGATTGCGCAATGTATTTCGTTCACTGCGAACGTCGCGTGCGACTAGCCAATGAATACATCGCGTAGACCGGTCACTGCTACTCGAAGCGGCCGGTCGACGCGTGTGAGCGATTTAGTGATGTGCTTGTGCAGATCTACTGATGTGGTCTATCGACAACATTACAATGAATTAATTACTTTTGGTTTACATAATAATATATTTCAATTTGTCAACCGTTTCAACATATTCGGAAGATCGATGTGAATTTATGTTTTTACTTATTTTGATCTTTTTACAGCCTAGTAGAGAAGCATAAATGCGTAAACAACTTTTGTAAAGTTAGTAGGTAAATTATATTTAGGTTGATATACGGTGGTGTGTTTTTGTGTTTGAATTATTATAATATATGATATGCCTTATCCTCGTGCTATTATTATGGTTTTTGTATTTTACTTCCGGTAAAGCTTGGAATGCGTTATGGTTATCAGCATGCTTCAGATGACTTTCCTAACATAAGTCAACATATTAATATATATTAATACATATTAATTATGCTATTTATTTTTGCACTATTTGACAAAGAATGCCACCCCAGTAATATCAAAGCGTCAAGTGCTGCACAAATACCTCCACTTTACAGGTCAGTAAATAAACACCTAAGCAGGTCTTCCGTGATCAGGCCTCCTATAAAGTAGCCGAAACATCGGATCAAAATAAATAATGTAGTTTCTAGATCATTCGGTTTTTAATAATATAATAATATTCTACCATATACACACATCACCATCTAGCCCTAAACTAAGGAGAGCTTGTACTATGGGTACTAGACAATGGATAAACATACATAATGTATTTACTTTTTTTTGTAAATACATACATATTATACATAGAAACACCCAGACTAAAACAAACATCCATGTTCATGCAAGAACATGTTTGACTTAAGCGAAAATCTCGTTTTATTTTGTGATTAACTAAATAATATTTTTAGCATCATTTTCTTTATTTTGGTTATATTATTTTCTGAAAATTCCCTTCTTTGATTTCTTTAATTTACAGGGTCCCCAAAAAATATGTTGTACAATTATAAATTGAAGAATCGATAACTTTTCAATTCAGTCTATCACTAGTGTATATGAGAGATAAATTGCTTTTGCATAGCACAACGAGAGCGTTCAATGTTCTTGTGTGTGTAAGTTTGACGGCGCGTGGTAAATAAACGCTATATTTGACAGGATAAAGTCTATAATTATAATTGATTTTTTGCACGTTCTGATTTAAAAAATGCGAGTGTGTGCGCGACCGCGTTTCTATTGATTTTACTCAAGTGTATGTTTAGTAGTAGCCATGTGGTAGGGGAAAACTGGCGACACAGGTTTCCGATAAATTTTCGTCTAGAGGGCATATCTATTATCTTAATATATAAAATCCTTGCGTTACTGACTGACTGACAGACACGCTACAGCCGAAACTATTGGGCGCAGGAAGCTGAAATTTGGCATGTATGTTCCTTGGGGACCGTAGGGATGCACTAAGAAGGGATTTCCCGAAATTCCCACGGGATCGGCCAAAAGGGTAAATTTAAAAAAAATGCAGGCGTAGCTGCTGGCGTCCTCTAGTAAATAATATATCTATGCTTAAGCCCTTATTTGATTTGTCGTCATCAATCAGATCTCTTACGATAATGCACTGTTTCACCGAAAAAGATCAACTCACACGGTTTTTGTTATATTTATTTTCTTAGGCGTACATTTTTATAGTCTGGATATAAAGTTGGGAGCTCACTATTTGTCGCTGTATAATTTTGATTTAATTTTGGTATGCAGCCAGGTATATAAAAATTGTAATTTTTGATTCTGGGTTTTTAATAATATATTGTACAGCATAAAAATAAATGGACCCAGGATGATGATTATATGTTACATCAATAATAAAGTGTCTTTATAGTTACACCAAATGCCAATATATTTGTGTATATTTGAGTAACATAAATCGAGTGAAATATTTCAGCATCATTCCCAATTATGTAATCGAATTAAGTACATTGCGTAAAACTTGAGATGATGTCGCTGTCGGTCCCGCTATGAACAAATTGCTGTCACACAAACACAACAAGAACGAAATATGCTCACTCAGAAAATGTTTTCAAACACGCTAACAAGAATCCAGAAAGAATTCCACTGTATAGTAACCGCTTCCTGCAATAACGGAAGTTTTATTCTACGATTATGCGAAAATACAACTTCTTTACGATACCTTTGAAGTAAAGACTCTGTTTAAACTTTTTTAAATAAGGACCTCTTTTTCACATTCAGAGGGATTTTAATGTCCGTAAGTTAACTTTACGACCATTGTTTTTGGTTTCAAAATGTTGTCCACGTATTTTTATTACTTGTATTTACAATTATACTTGTATTTACTTTTTGTTAACTTACAAAAAAACATGAATACTTTGCGATTTACGTTCAATGTCGTACATATTTTTGGTGGGATAGTTACAATTTATTGAATTTCAAAGGAGTATCGTAGCGGCACAATTTATTGCGACGCGAATTTACTACAAAGAGACGCCTGATACTCATTGATTGCGCGAGACAAAATGTAACACGAAAGCAAAGACTCGTCCAACTGATTTGAGTTTACTTTGCAAAATAGAGAATTGTCACTATATAAGTGAACTTGTAGTCAAAGAAACATGCAGAGTTAAGATTTAACTGATTAGCTATTATTATGTAACATACTCGGTCTTGAGACCGAGTATGTACCTTTATATAATAATCCCGCAGTGTATCAAGACGAAAGTCTTTGACCCTTGTGTGTTGCCAGTGATAACTTACGGATCAGAGACGTGGTCGCTCACTATGGGCCTTATCAGAAGGCCTTATCAGTGACCTCAAGGTCACTCAGAGGGCGATGGAGAGAGCTATGCTTGGAGTTTCCCTGCGAGATCGAATCTGAAATGAGGAGATCCGCAGTAGAACCAAAGTCGCCGACATAGCTCTCCGGATAGCCAAGCTGAAGTGGCAGTGGGCAGGGACAAAGCTCGAAGAACCGATGGCCGTTGGGGCAGAAAGGTTCTGGAGTGGCGGCCACGTGCCGGACGACGCAGCAGAGGAGGGCCCCCGCAAGGTGGACCGACGATCTCGTCAAGATCGCGGGAGGCGATTGGATGCGGGCGGCTCAAGGCCGGTCTGTGTGGAGAACCTTGGGGGAGGCCTATGTCCAGCAGTGGACGTCGTTTGGCTGATATGATGACATACTCGGTTACTGCTTATAATATTTTCGCTAATTCCATCATCAATTATATTTAATATGATATGGCTGAAGCAATAGGGTAGTTTCCAGGGTGAAAATAATTACATTTTATTTAGTCCGTATTTTAGATTATAAAAAAATATTGGACACGTATTTTTTTTTTCGATTTAATAAAAAATAATAAAGATATAGCCCATTAAAGTTACGTGTGACGTCATCTAGTGCTAAAAAATGCAGCACGGCGTGAAGTTTTACGTAACTTTAAAGAGCTATATCTTGTTCATTTTTGGTTTAATTTACAAATATAAAATACGTATCGCTTATTTTTGAATAATCTAAAGGACGGACTTATAATTTTTTTTGTCAACTAGCCTATTCCCATGGGGTTTTGAGTTATGAGGAGGCGATGGGAGTATTTAGAGGTTGTTGGATTTTCACTATGCGACCAATTTAGGGTTCAATTACGATGAAAAGAAAATTAACACAAGTCGATTTTATACCATACATATTTTTAATTCATGTTGAAGTGTTTTTGCACATTAATTCAATTCCGGGGAATATCTACCGACAGATCAGCAATGACGTAACTAAACGCTGCCCAAAATGCTGCACACTCGACCACATCAATCTTATTCTGTACATTTAGAGTATCATCTTCACTGTGGTGATACCAGAAATATCTCTTATTCTGATTCAGTAAAGACGCGCCTGGTATTCCCTGTTTGATAAAATATACTATATCTGATCCGGGATAACCACTGTTTCCCATTTTGTTCAAAGGCGCATATATGTTTAATACTTCTTTTACTATACAACGCGCTTGCTTAGACCCTGCAACGTCCAACCCCAAATGTTTTAGACCATTGGGGTTGGACGTTGCAGGGGACGTTCGGGACGTTCCTTCGTCTGATTCCATTATCAAGTTAATATTAGAAAATTCACTGTTATGCTTCTTTAGGTACGCCTGTGCACCAACTAGTCCTGGTTCTTCAGCAGTCCATAATATTGCTCGTACCGTTCTTTTGGGTTTCAAATTCAGTTGTTTTAGCATGACTGGCACAAACCAGCTAATCATCATGCCGCCACCATCATCCATCGCTCCATCTCCAACATCCCAATGATCTATATGTCCAGAAACAATAACTAGTTTCTCAGGATGCTCAGAACCCCTCTGGTCAATAAGTGTATTACGAGATGTTTTCTTATCAAAATTATTCGACATTTTTATATTAAAAACAATTTTTTCACCTTCATCTTGTAATCTTCGCATTAAATCCGCGTCTTCTAAAGTGATCACGGCTATGGGTATTTTGGTCACGTTGTCAGTATAGTATTAAGCCCCGGTATGAAGAGAATATATAGAGAATGGCGTTATGCTCCTAACTAGGGTAGCTACAGCACCTTCTTCAGTAGCTTTTGAAGCACCTTGACTTCTGTAAATTACTGTAGCTTCATATGAAATGTAATGTGCATCAAACACAACAATCTTTCCTTCGATTAATTTTCGTTCGGTTTTCTCAAGTTCGTCAAAGCTGCTTATAACTATAGCTTCAGCTGTAATACCGACTGGTGGAGTACTAACACTTGTTCCAAATCCTAAAATAGCTATATTTTTAGGCCGAGGTTGTATGATTCTAGCTGATTCGTGTATTCGTACCCAGTGTGGCACCTGAAAAGGTGAATTAATTCGTATCAAGCTGGTGTCATATTGTTACAATACATATAACATTATTTGTTTCTTATCTCATTCGCCATTACTTGTGAGAGTAATTCAAATTCGCATACCAATTCGCAGTTCAGACGGAGTAGACGTGTCTAACTTGCAATATTTATATTTACATGTTTAAATACATTTATTAATTACGTGACCTAGTAGAGGTGTAACTTTGTGTGAAGTGTGCAAAAAAAGCTATGATTCACAAGTGAGCGACATCAAATATGGCTAACATTGAAAATAGCCCTTTCAACCGAAACACATAGACGTGTCGCAGTCCTCCAAGCAATCCTCAGCCACAAGAACATGCCGCCGAGGACAAGTTACAGGTCCTCAGCTCTAGCGACATCAATTATTGGATGTCTACCATAGAAGTTGCCCTTAACGAAGTGTGCCAGATTGCCCCTGACGCTAAGCTGAACACCGAGCAAAAATAAAACATTAATGCTTAGTAAGGGTGTTGCCCAAACTAGGGTGTGCACTATCAGTCATTAAAAGACAAGGCTATCATGATAAAAACATCACTATACGCTAAAAAATACAGAGAAGACCTTGCCGTGTGTCTTGATAACTTCAAAAAGTCTATTAAGGAGTCTATACAGGAAACTTGCTCAAAACCTGTGACCTGTGACCTACTAATCTAAGTTCGATTGCAATTTACCCTAATGACGAGGAAAAATCTAGCAACGACACCAAAACACTCGTCCAAAAGATTATATGTCCGAAGCAAATGAAACTGCACGTGAGGGGATTGCGGAAGACCAGGAACGGAGGTATTATCATCAGCACCAAATCAAAGGATGACATCGAAAAACTTCGGAGTTCAACTCAATTGAGTAGTTCGGGATTGAAGGTAGAAGACCCCCACAAGAGAAGACCTAGAGTGATAGTTGTAGGTGTACTGGCAGCCCTTTATGACCAAGATGTTTATGACCGCATTTACGAACTGAACCTTGCAGATAAGATACCTAATTTGTCACGTGAGTCCTTCTTATCTAGCATTAAATTAAGCCACAAATCAGGTAAAAAAGACGCACCGACATGTAACTTTATTATAGAAGTACCTGCCAACGTTAGGAAAGTCCTCATAAACCAGGATAGAGTCTTTATCAACTGGACGTTCTGCCCCGTTCGTGACTTTACCCTTGTGACCAGGTGCTTCAAATGCCAACAATATGAACATGCGGCAAGTACTTGTCGCGAGGCCAATCCCACATGTGGACATTGCGGTGAACTAGGACACGAGACCAAGGATTGCAACAAGAAAGACGAGACGCCGAAATGTGCAACATGCTTGCGTTTTAAGGAACCAAGTAACCACAAAACTGGTAACCTCGAATGCCCAGCGAAGAAAATTGCAAAATCGAGGAATATCAATTCCATAGATTATAATGAGGGCGCCTAAGAGCGTCGCCTATTACCACATTAGTCTTGAGCTTACTTGTAAGAGTCTATTAGTTTAAATTCATATTTACTTTGATTTTAATATATTATTATGGCTAATCAATTAATTAAAGATCTAGCTGATAATTTAATTTACATGTCTAAAATAAGCGATACTGATAATTGCAAACATTATCTTGCCGATTTCAAAAACCCACTATCCATACTAACTCAAAACATCCGCAGTATATATAAAAACATAGATAGTCTAGGTGTTTTCTTACTAAGGCTTAATACCGAGTGTGATATTATAATCCTCACGGAAAGTTGGCTTTCAAACAGATATAAGAACATACCGACATTACCAGGCTACAATGGTTTCAACACAAAATTATCTTCAAACCAGAACGATGGCATAGTGGTATACACAAAAAAAACTTTGCACCTTAAGCCAGGATCAAACCAACGCGTTCAGCTCGCGTCCGCGGTGGCGTGCGCGGTGGCGATTATTGCGCGTGCAAAAGTTGTGCACACTGTCGCGTTCGTTCAGGCGTTCACCAGGCTGTAGTTGCGTCACTAAAATGCTGTCTGATACCGATAGTGAAATTGAAGAAGTTCTACTTCTGTCTACTATTATTGAAGACGAAGAGGAACAAGAAGTGAACTTGAGGTGGGTATGATATACAGTGCCAGTGAAGTAAATACCTACCATCATTCGATAACGCCTTATCAGAATGAGACGTATCATACAACAATGGGTATTTGTGGAATTAATTTATAATTTCTTCCCTTTCCACCATAAAATCTACAAAAACACAGTTACTTCAACAAATAATAGCTGCGTGCAGCGTCCTTACGCAACAAGCGCGATCTGATCGCCACCTCCGCGTGCAGACGCTGCACCGGACGCCGCGTGCAATCCGAGGACGCGTAGATGTAAACACCGCGCTATAAATTCGTACACAACATCTGATCGCCACCGCGCACGCGACCGCGGACGCAAGCTGAACGCGTTGGTTTGGTCCTGGCTTTGCTGTCAAAGAGCCAACTGTCCAAGAATGCAATTGTCTTATTATTAAAATCGGTTCCGAGATCGCAATAATAGCTATTTATAGGTCTCCTTCCTTTAAAAATTTAGAAGAATTTAATAACTCATTAGATAATATTTTACAGAGCCTATCTTGTTTTTCTAATCTTAATATATAAAATCCTTGCGTTACTGACTGACTGACAGACAAGCTACAGCCGAAGTTATTGGGCGCAGGAAGCTAAAACTTGGCATGTATGTTCTTTGGGGACCGTAGGGGTGCACTAAGAAGGGATTTCCCGAAATTCCCACGGGATCGGCGAAAACGAGTAAACTAAAAAAAGCAGGCGTAGCTGCTGGCGTCCTCTAGTAATATTATAATTGGCAACCTAAATATTAATATTAATCCTGAAAATAGTGATGCTGGAACTCAAGATTATCTAAACCTTTGTGCATATCATGGGATTTTGCCTTCTCACACTTTTCAACACATCAAAGTGGGTCATGTTTAAATCACGTCATGCTCAAAACTAGGCTTGCGTGTTTACCACTTGTTACTAACTCAACAATAACAGACCATTGCGCGATTTTATTTACGCTTGAATTAATGCATTCTAAGCATCAATCACGTCAGCAGCAAAGGTCAAAACTTAATATGACTAACCTACAACGTGATTTATACAATATTGATTTTGGCGCAGTTTACAATTGTGCTGATGCTACCACTTCTATGTCTTATGTTATTAACAACATACAAACAGCTATTTTAAAAAAACACCAATGTAACTAATTTAGTAACAAAAATTATAATATTAAACCGTGGATAACTCCTGGCCTTATTAAGTGCATTCGGCACCGTGATAGGCTACATTAAAGAGCTAAGCAAAACCCAAATAATTTAACCCTACAAACAATCTATAAACGATATAGAAATTTCTGCAATAGAATCCTAAAAAGAACAAAAATCGAGTATAACAAATCTCAAATATAACATACATACATACATACATGTCGTCACGCCTTTTATCCCCGAAGGGGTAGGCAGAGGTGTATTTCTACACCCACTTTTCACCAGATATACTTTAGTCCCGCGTAATAAGGGGCGAGCCTATTGCCGTACCGGGAACATTTCCAGACTCCGTGCTGCTACTGAGAATTTCGTGACAGAAAAACCCAATAACACTGCCCGACCCAGGAATCGAACCCGGGATCTCCCGATCCCACGCGCACATTTATGTCTCGAGACCAACAAGGCAGTCGTATAGGGTTTGATGTCGAGTTTTCCGTCTCTACGTAAATATGGTATTTGCATCGTGTTATCCCTTAGTCGCCTCTTACGACACCCACGGGAAGATAGGGGGTGGTGACACTTGTATTCTATGCCGTCAGCCACAAATAACACTAAGCGATTGTAGAAGTACGTTAAGTCTGTTACTAAATGTCGAAGCAAAATAACGTACCCCACTATCATCTGCTGATAACGTCAATAGTTTTTTTGCTAATATTGGTGTAAAATTGGCTGAACAAATTCATAGAACATGTAAGAATAATCCAAAAAATGCTATTTCAACCGTGCCGCCATCTAATAATAGTGGCAAGTCTTTTGTTTTACTACAACCGGATAAAAGTGAAGTAGAACGAATTATTCTATCACTAAGACATAGCTCAGCAGCAGGGTGGGGCGGTATTAGCACTGAAATACTGAAAACCTTTCGGCACATCGTGATACCTCCATTAACTCACATTTTTCGAATTTGCCTGTCCGAGGGAATCTTTCCCAAATGCCTCAAAAAGGCTGTAGTAATTTATATACACAAATCATCTCCCACAAGCAATTCGGTTTCAGATCAAAGTTATATGCAGCAGATGTAGTGACATGGAGGATCTCAGGTTGGATGTCGGGGTTCGAGAGCAACGCTGCTAGGCTGAAAAGGTTCTTTATTATGTCTCACTACCGCTTACATACAGTATGACCGAACTAGGTAAGCACTGGCCTGAGGGCTAGAGCGTAGACTCCTGCTGCTCTCCGACGCTCGCAGGGTAGCTGCTCGTAGGGTCGCCGATGAGCTGGCCAAGGTGCGCTGCGCAGGCAGCTCTGTGGTCGAGGTTCAGGCTGAGCAGGGTCTCAGGCGGTGCAGCCGATGTGGGCCGAGCGGTCAGGCTCAGGCGTCCGTGGCCTGGCTGTAGGAGCTCGTAGGCAGGAACGGAGGCTTGGGTGGCAGCTGGCTAGTAGCGGCACGGCGCCAGCAGCTCGTGGCTTGTAGCCCGTAGAGGGAAGACAGGTGCAGTGAGCCCGTAGGAAGAACTGGAAACAGCATAGAGAATACACAACAACCGGTCAGGAACAAGCGTTCCCTAGATCGGCTGTTATGCTTAGGAGACACAGATACTACAGACAGAACGTATAGGCACACAGACAACTAGAATATGCTTACCCCCAGCGGGACAGTAGAAAGAGAAGTAGGATTGTAGTTGTAGTTACTACAACCATCAGCGAGACGGTGTGTAGGGCAAGTGATCGACTTAGATCACGCACCCATCTTATATAGATATAGGCTTATTATATATAGGCATATAGATATAGGCATATAGATATAGGCAATATTACCAAATATAGTCATGTTCACTAGCCAAAGGCAGTTGTGTTGTGTAGTGACTATGAAACTCAAACTGCAGGTAGGTACAATGAAAGAATCTAGTTAGGTTAGGAATCAGTGTAGGTAATTAGTTTTAAATCTTTAATGTGCCAACTGCCAATAGATTTACCCGACGAATCCGCTAATTCGTATACTAGTGGTGACTTTTTAGCAATAATAGTACACTCGGTAAACTTAGGAGCCAGTTTTTTGCTATATGATTTGTCCTTATCACTTAAATAGAAGGTTCTTTGCCATACGGTATCACCTATGTTAAACTCAGCCGGTTTACGACGTAAGTTGTATGTGTGTGAGTTTCTAGTATGAGCTTGGATTAAAAGAGACTAGACCTTATCGAAAATACTTGATAGACAGCCTATATTTTCAGCATAAGAATCCCTAGCTATATAAATAAAATCATCTGACTCGGCATCAATATAGTGTGAACCGCAAGTTACTAGTTCTCTGCCGTACACTAAAAAACTCGGAGTATAACCATTTACCTCATTAACCGCAGTATTTAGCGCGAATTGAATTTTGGGAATTAAAGTATCCCATATTCTATGGTCGTTTTCGATAAACGAAGATATAGTAGTCACGATGGTTTTGTTGTATCTCTCAACAGAATTTACGCGCGGAGTGTATTTTGGTGTAAAGTGCAAGTTAGGTATTTTATATTTTCTAATCATAGACTTTCGAGTTGCACTTACAAATTGTTTACCATTGTCTAGAATAACGGTTGAAGGTAGGCCATGTATTAAGAAAACTTTTTTTCGAGAATGTTAGTTATAATATCAGCGGTAGCCCGCTTGATGGGAAAGAGAAGACAATATTTACTGAAGCAACAAGTAACAACAAAAATATAGCTATTTTGTTTTCAAGTTGAGGAAAAGGGTCCAACAAGGTCGATACTAATTGTTTGGAAGGGACGAGAGCACACCTTTGGTCATCCCATAACACCTAAAGTAGTATGGTTTTGGTGTTTATGTGCGACACAAGTATCACACGAAGATATAAATTTAACAACGTCAGCGTGCATACCGGGCCAATAATAACGCTGTGCTAAACGTTTATACGTTTTAAAAATACCTTTATGACCCGCAGCGAGTTCCGAATGGTTTTATTTAATAGCTGTAGATCTATCCGAGGTAGGTAGAACCTCTTTCCATTCGAATTCTTTCCGCAGTGCACATTTCGATACCATATATCGATATAACTTATCATTTTTGATGGAATAGTTAGGAAAAGATGTAGGTGAGTTTTTACAGCCTTTGTAGATAGTAGTATACCACTGATCCGAGGTTACGGTAGTATCATCATCAGTGTTAGTATCAATAGCCGACACGGCACTTGCCCGCGATAGTGCGTCGGGTATGACGTTATCCGCGCCGCGGCGATGTTTCACATCAAAATTAAAAGAAGACAGGCGCACCCCCCATCTCGCTAAGCGACCCATAGGGTTGCTTAAATTTAAAAACCATTTTAAGGCTGAGTGATCTGTGTAGACAGTGAATTTCAAACCGTTATCCAAGTAACATCGCCAATGTTCTACCGCGACTAAAACAGCTAGCGCCTCCCGTTCCGTAATAGTATAATTACATTCCTGTGTAGACAAAGATTTGCTCATATAAGCTATAGGATAATCCACACCGTCAGTAGTTTGTGTGAGTAAAGCCCCTACGCCATAGTCGCTAGCATCCGTGTGCACTTTGAACGGTTTGTTATAGTCCGGACAAGATAGAATAGGCGCGGTAGATAACAGGTGTTTGAGTTTAATAAATGAGTTGTTAGCTTCTTCCGACCACACAAAAGGAGCAGCCTTTTTACTGGTAGAAGTAAGTTTATTTAGAGGCCCTGCAATTGAACTAAAATTAGGTATAAATCTACGGTACCAAGACGCGGTACCCAAAAACCATTTTACCTCCTTTTTATTTGTAGGTACAGGATAGTTCATTATTGCTTCCACCTTACTAGGATCTACGTGAAGTCCTTTAGAATTGACTACGTAACCCAAGTATTTTAATTCGTTTCTAAAAAAATGTGACTTTTCTAAATTAATAGTTAAGTTAGCTGATTTTAGTTTCGCGTATACTTTAGATAACAGCTGAATGTGATGATCAAAATCTTTTCCTATAATACAAATATCGTCTAAGAATACGAACACCGCGTTTTCGAACTCTGGATTATTTTTAAATAATTGATCGACCAATCTTTGTTGCGTAGCCGGCGCATTAGTTAAGCCGAACGGCATAGTAACAAATCGGAATGTTCCGCGGGTAGGTACGTAGAATGCGGTCTTGTCCCGATCGCTACTCCAAATAGGCGTCTGCCAAAAAGATTTAGATAGATTAATCCTACTTAGGAATCTAGCATCTTTTAGGTTATCTAGGATTTCGGAAACATACGGTAGTTTGTACGCATCCTTACGTGTAACCGAGTTTAGTTTTCGGCTGTCTAAACAAAACATTAATTTACCATCTTTCTTAGGCGTTAATAGGATAGGCGAAGAACATGGGCTTTCACACGGTTCTACGACTCCGAGTTTAAGCATCTCGTCTAGTTCCTCAATAATAACACGCAATTTTTCTGGCGGCAGACGATAGTATCGCTGACGTATTGGCGGTGAGTCACCTGTATCAATACGATGCTCGACTAAATGGGTACGTCCAAGGCCTTTCTTCTCGGAAGATATACATTCGAATTGCTTAATCATCTTATCCGCTAAACGTTTTTGGTAGTCATTAAGCTCATTGTAGGATTGTAAGGCAGCATTAGGTTTATTAGGTAAGGAATTACTACAAAGGTCATTATTAGCTAAAGAGACAGAGTAAATATAATTTGGTAACAATTTAAATCTTTTCCAGAAGTCAATACCTAAAATTAACGAACTAGTGACTTCTGGAATTACGTACGCTTTTAAGTTATAACTTTTATTTTCAAAAGTGGTGGGTAGGTTGATATAGCCGATCGGTGTCAAACGATGAAAAAATATAGTAGGGTTGTCACACTTATTCAAAGGGAGATTAGTTTGAGAAATAATTTTTATATGAGAATTATTGCCCAATATAGTCACGGCAGAACCTGAGTCAAGTAACCCAGTAAGGGGTAGATTCTTAATGGTTACATTAACATAGGTTCGAAAATCAGTATTAGGTTTTTGATCACGGATCGCAGCCACAGAATAACTGGAAAAATACACTTTTAGAGTGTTCGGTCAATTTTTCCAGTCTTCTTTGTCAAAATATTTAGGTTTAGAAGATGTACAAACGGTAGGGGTTGTTATCTTATTTGACGAACTACGATCCGAGTAAATAAGTTTTTTGAAAAAGATTTATTTTTACAGTTAGGACAATTTACGAACGTGACATCCCTAAGGCCACACTTAAAACATATCGGATAACGTTCTCGCTTGCACGTCCCTAGTGAGTGATCAGTTGAACGGCATCGCGGGCTAAACACACACCTCTTATTAGTTATTTTTGTAGGAACAGCTGATTTAGATATCATGTTGACATTATAGTGTTGTAGGTTAAGCACAGGTGTATCGTTCGGTTCGACATTTATAGATGCGACAGAAGCGTAGTTTTTTAGTTTAGACGGTTTATAGTACTGTGAATTATTATAGTGACCGTGCGTGTCCTTTTTATTTATGTAAGCTAAATCAGGTGCTACTGTGTTAGACGTAGGGTAACTAGGTTCGTGAAATTGTGCACTTAAACACTGGAACCTCTCATAGTTTAGACAAAGTGTTTTTAGAGTGTCTATAGTGTCTATAGCCGTAGTACATGAAGCTAGTACTGTAGAATAACACGGTCTAATATTGTGAAGCAATATATTTAATTTTTCGTGTTCGGTTAGTACCGTGTTCAGTGACAATCGCGCAAAAAGTTGGGACATAATTGATAAATAGTTGATTATACCCTCAGTTTGCCCTTGAGTACGATTACACACCTTGAATAATTATATTTCCGAGGAACATTTTATTTTTTCTATAGTATAAGGCGGCAAACGAGCAGACGGATCGCCTGATGATAAGCAATTACCGCCACCCACGGACACAAGCAACACCACAGGAGTCACAAGTGTGTTGCCGCTCCTTGGGTTTGGGAAAAGGGATAGGATAAGGAGTGGGATGCGGAAGAAGGAATAGGGGATAGGGCCTCCGGCACTCTCACTCACCGAACGAAACGCAACAGTTTAGGTCAGTACCTGTTAAGGGCCCCACTCACTAACAGTCCGCCTGCAGTCTTTGGTCTTATCGGGCGGCCTGCCTTCCTAAGCCTATATAGCCCACTCACTAAAGCGATTATGGCCTGCCGGCAATGGCCGGATACCGACTCTGCGACTACACACTAGCAGGCGGTAGTCGGCAGTTCCACACCGAAGTGCCGCGTGCCGCCAATGGTCTGATATCGGTTTGGACGTCCACACATTAGTAGATGACAGTCGGCAGTTCATACCGCAGCACAGTAGAGAGTAGTTATTGTCAGTCAAAGTGATTGCGATGTTACGTAGAAAACGATGTGCTCTTTTACTACTTCACTTAGTATCATCATCAGAAAGAAGATATTGGATGAAAAGGTGGCTTCAAGAAAGTGAATCAAGATCTCATATGACATTAGTACGTGAATTAAGGCAGTCGCATCAGGAAGACCTATTTAATTACCTACGATTGACTTCAGAAACTTTTAACATCTTATTAACGATGGTGAAACCATACATCAATAGAATGGATACAAAAATGCGTCAATCTATAAGTGCAGAAGAGAGGCTAATAATAACTCTACGGTTTTTGGCGACAGGACAAAGTTTTGAGGACTTCAAATTTCCAACAAGAATTTCACCACAATCCCTTGGAGTAATTATACCTGAAACATCAAAATATATTTTTTTGCTGCTAAAAGATGTGTTTATGAAGGTAAGCAGGAAAACCAATTATATTTATTTAAAATTTATTACCTATGTTAACAAAAATAATCACACAAGTATTCATGCAGGGTTCTTAAAAAGTAAATACTGTGATATAGCACTGGGTTCATCATAATGTTCTACCTCCTGTGATGGCTGCCCGTATTCCATCGCAATAATTCCTGATGGAGAATCTTGTAACATTGTCTGAGATAAAATATTGTCTCTGTTCGAAATTGTTACAATAGGTGTAGGAGCTACCTGCGCATACTGTGACGATGTTCTTGCATTTTGCGGCTGTGTGTGCACAAGGCCAGTCAGATTAGTTTCTTCTGTCAACCTTTGTCTTATTCCGCACAGTATTACTTTATTAATTAATGATTCTGCATACAACCTTTGCTCATCGTTCATACGCCGCAACTTACATGCGACGTTCAAGCCTATGCCATCATATTCGTCGTCTTGTTTTAAGGCTTTGTAAGCTTCATTTATTAATGTTCCTTTTCTTTTATTTGCTGAGGACTTTTTGGATGATATCGAAGGCGTAGATTCACGAGAAAAAGGCAGTGGCGAGTGTACTGGTATGTGCGAGTGTGATGGAATGGACGAGTGTGATGGCGTTGGCGATTGTAGTGGCGTCGAAAAATCATCATCTTCGCAAAGCTGAAACATAATAATGGTTTTGTTTTGTTTTTCTTTCAGTTACCTTCATCTGTAGAAGAATGGCAGAAGATTGCAAAAGATTTTGAGAATCGATGGCATTTTCCTAATTGTGGAGGTGCCATTGATGGTAAACACATCAGAATTAGTAGCGCTCGTAGCGAGATTTGGCTTGCCGTTCGTAACAGATCGGCAAAGTTAAGCAACGCTTGCACAGGTTACCACTTGGATGGGTAACCGTGTGTGGCATTTACATCTGAGCGCTACCGTGCTTCGGAGGGCACGTAAAGCTGTCGGTCCCGGTTCTAGTCCAAGGATAAGGATCGTTAGGCCATGTCGGAGGCCTTCGGGCGGTCTGAAAACTCCAACACCAGAGTTGGCCACACGCTCACACGAAAAACAAAACAAAACATCAGAATTAGAAAACCAGCAAACAGCGGATCTTACTATTACAATTATAAACATTATTTTAGCATTGTGTTGATGGCAGTTGTAAATGCCGACTACGAATTTATATACGTCGATGTCGGTTGCAATGGAAGAGTCTCAGATGGAGGTGTTATTGAGTATACTGGGTTTTACAACAAGTTAAAAAACAAGCAATTGAAGTTACCACCCAATTATTTGAATAAAATCAATATGAGCTTTGTATTTGTGGCCGATGACGCTTTTGCGTTACATGAAAATGTACTAAAACCATATCCACATAGAAATTTAACTCGTGAAGAGCGCATTTTCATCTATCGCTTGTGCAGAGCTCGTCGCACAGTTGAAAACGCTTTTGGTATATTATCTAGCCGATTTAGAGTTTTTCATACGGAAATCAATATGAAACCTGAAAAAATTTATTACATAGTTTTAGCTGCATGTTGCCTTCACAATTTCTTGAAGAAAAAAGAGAAAGCTAATTATCTACCTACTCGAGCATTGGTTATTGAAGATTTAGATTTTGGTAGGATTGTTGATGGAAATTTAAGCCAAGATAACCCCTTGAATAGTTTACAACATGGATATAGTAGAAATGTTTGTGAAAACGCAAAATTAAACCGGAACAAATACAAAGATTATTTTGTGCAAGATGGAGCTGTATCGTTTCAAAATAATTTTGTGAATTAAAATAAAATTAAAACATGCGGATGTACTTACTGTTTCATTTTGATCAATTTCCACAATACTGTCACTTGCAATACTTTTCCTTGGCATTTCTTGATCAGCTGTAAACATCAAAAGATCAAAATACCATAAACTTAAGACAAAGTTGTCGTCAGCTGACGATCCAGATTTTTGATTTTTAACCTGAAAAGAGATAATAAGTAGTATAAAAGAAAAGTTAAGTAAGTAAAGTTAAGTATACAAAAAAGTAGGTATATGGCAATACGAATACGAGTACGAGGTATCGATCATTGTTGGTAGCTACTACTATTACTAGATAGATAGGTACTACTACTACTAACTAGGTACTATTCTAACCCCTCAATATTTATAAAAAGATGTACTTACCTACTTTAATATGCACGCCAGCAATACGTACCTACTATTGGTAGGTAGGTAATCCACGCACATCACAATCTACAACACAGTAGAATATTAATAAGGCATTCAAGGGATCCTTAAGTTTAGGTAGGTACTTTTAACGGAACAAAAATTAGCTAATAAGCTACATACTTTTACTATTTTACTATACCTATAATTATATTATATTATCTATAAACATTATCAAACATAGTAAGTATAGTAAATACCTATACTTAATTACAATAATTTCTAAATTGCGAGCAACATTAGTTTCTAATATTAAGTACATGTAGGTACACAATCAAACAACAGGTGTAGCTAGAAGCATTTTAATTCTACTTGAAAAATAGACCACACGTACCTTTTTTAATTCTTTTCTAAATGCACTTTTCAAGTTATTAATTTTTCGTTTTACGGTATCAATGGTTGCTGAAGGTACTGTGGCTTGATAAAATGACAATAATTTGTCGTAGGCATCATCTTTCAATCGCTTATTGTGATAGCAATCGTCTTTTACTTTCCATAAACACGGAAAACTCCTATATAATTCTATAAAAGTAGTCACAAATTGAGGTTTGTTGTCCATTTTTTAGACACTTTTTGCAATGTTGAAAACTTTGAAAACTCAAGGCGCTCGACTGACACATAGTGACGCTAGACCGGCTGCCGGACGACTAACTGCAAGTGTGTGTTTGATTTGTCCTTAAGGCCATGTACTGTCCGGCCGATACTTGTCGACTCAGACCGCATCGTTGAGCGACCACAGATGCGTCGCTCGCGTATGCCGTCGGTTTTACACCTTAAAGGGAACTGTAAGTCTGTGGTCTTATGCGATTAACTGACAGGCAGATATCCACCGGTGGACTGATAATGTGTGGGCACCTTTACTTTACGTCGATTTTCTGTGAGAGGGTAGTACGTCCCCGGTCCAGCCGGCCCATTCATGCTGAAATCAGCAAGTGTTGCCCCACTTGCTGATTTCAGCATGAATGTCAACAAGTGATTGGCATCTTTCTTGATCTGGCAAAAGCATTTGACACCGTATCAATCCCACTACTTCTCAACAAATCGGAGGCCTTGGGAATAAGAGGCACACAGTTACAACTGTTCAGAGACTACCTACGGGATAGGTATCAATGTGACAAAATAGACAACGTTATCAGTGTTCCGAACTGCTATTACCCCAATTCGGCATTCCACAAGGAAGTGTGCTCGGAGGAACCCTCTCTCTAGTGTATATAAATGATCTCTGTAACCTAAACCTACACCATGGCACAATCGTTACGTATGCTGACGACACTACGCTTCTTTTCTCAGCTAAGACCATTACTGAAGCTCTGAAGTATGCACAACTAGGGTTTACCGTAGTAAATTATTGGATTAAACAGAATCTACTAACCTTAAATGCCGATAAGACTAAATTCGTTCAATTTTGTATGCGTAACCCCCAAGCACATAATAATTATTTTCATTTATATGCACATAACTGTAATCATAATTCAAACAACATTTGCAATTGTCCGGAAATTAATAACACTACTAATATTAAGTATTTAGGTGTTGTACTGGACAAAACACTTTCCTATAAACAGCATATCACCGCTTTAACATCTAGGCTGCGAAAACTTTTGTTTGTATTTAAAAAACTTCGCTTTATTTTAGATCATAACCTCATTATACAGATGAACAAGGCAATGTGTCAGTCCATAATCCAATACTGCATTACCTCGTGGGGAGGTATAGGAAAAACTTTAATCCTCTCTATAGAGCGAGCGCAAAGAGCCCTTCTAAAAGTGCCCACCCGCCGACCTTACCGATTCTCTACAAGGATTCTGTATGAATCATGCAAAGTACTAACGGTTCGCCAACTGTTTATATTGTTCACTGTACTTAAACAGCACACTACGCTTACGTACAACGCTAACCTTACTAACACCAAGAGACGAAAAGATATTGTCTGTAGTTCAAGCTCTGAATCAAAGTTTATCTTTACTCATAGATTTTTTACATTTCTGGGTCCCTATCTTTATAACAAAATAAACAAAGAAACATCCATATATGACCTAAGTAATGTAAGATCCAAACAATGCGTCTATCAGTTTTTACAAACATTGAAATATGATCAGACCGAAGAACTGCTGACTGTGGTCAAATAATTAATTATAGGTAACATTAAAACGTTTAATATGTTTATAATAAATATTGTGATGACTTCATAACTCAGACCAAAATCATTTACTGTAAGTGCCTTTATCGCCTGTGGCACATGTTTACCCTAGTACAGGCACCTCATTATTTTACCTAAATTACTTTTTAAGAACTGTATGTATATTTTTGTGATGAATGAAAATTAATATTTTTTTATTTATTTATTTATTTTATTATTTTATAAATTGATAATGTTTAAAATTAACTGTATTTGATGTCTATCATGTGATAGTTCGTTCCAATTATAATTCTTTAATAAGTTTATAGGAATACTTAGTATTTATAGGATTTTTAATTGACCAAACATGTACCTATCCACATCAAAATGATTCAAATTCAAATCCAAAATATTTATTTGATGTTAATGAAACTGGATTTTTAAAGCATCAACCTACTTTAAACATTTTTTGTGGCTCACTCAAATTATAGCCTGCCGTCTGACCTCCGCAACCCAAAGGGATAGCAATATTAAATGGTATAGACTAGTGTCAGTTTGTACAAATAGATATTAAATATTGAGTACGTCCAACTCTTCTTTCCAAATTCTCGATGCCATGCCCCAAACTTATCAATGAACTTGGTGTATCTGTAAATGTGTAAAATATTTCGATTAGTTTATTAGCTGTCCAGTTCTAACTTTTTACTTTAGTAGTTAAATAGGGTTTTAAGGCAAGTAATTATCTAAGATAGAACAAATACTGTTCAAGAAATTAAATTCATTTTTCTTGTCGGTTTCACCATCCGTTTAGAGGCATTATAATCCAGATAAATTATAAATTGGAACGAAATTAATGTGATATTCTCTTTATACTACCGTAAACTACTACACTAAACTACTACTACTGTTTTGTTGGTATTTAAATTGGCCTTTACTAAAGTCTTCCGAGCGCTACAATACATTACTCAACTTGTGTATAGATTGTAGCTTAGTCACATTTCGTTTGCATTCATTTATGTGTCCTATTTTTGATGATTAGCGCAATACTTTAATGTAGAGCACTATCACACATTTATGCCGTTAACATTTTAGGAAATAGAAGTGTGATAATTTTACAACGTTATAGATATTACATCGAACTTTGAACTGGATCAATGTGCCTGCACTTTACTTGCACAAGATAACAATGATATCGTTTAGTGCCAAGTTTCAATTTGGCTCGCAGAGAGAGCGGAGCTACTTCATAGGATGGCTTGCTGCATCTCGATTTAGTTCGTAAATTACTGCGACTATTGGATTTTGGGGAGATACTGTCGGTATCATGTATGTTAGCGTAGAAAATCTAAATTATTTACACTTTCAAATAAAAAAATGGTGGTAGTCTGATAGCATAATATCTATGCGATTGATATAGTCACATATATCTCGATGATCTATGCAGATTGATGATTTGAAATCTGCGTCCGATTGTCTAGTAAAGCAAATAAATAGCAAAATGCGAACAATAAAAGGACCTGTTGGATCGCAATGCTTTATTATAATCTACAGAGGGCTAACATGAGCTTTGCCGAACAGTTGAAAACAAGTTATATGCAAAGATCAAATCAAATAATTTATTGCAAAACTAAGTGTACATGGTGATGGTATACAATGGTATGTGCTTAAGACTTAGCGCCTTTTAAAAGCATAGCAATATTGAGAGCTGAATAGCAATTATAAGATAAGTAAGTAGGAAACATTGTTATAATTGTTATATAGATACAGTTAATAGTTGTAGAGGTAATCCATAGTAAAATTAATTGAAGATTATACAAAATTAATGAAACTAGGAATGGATATATACATTTCAAAATAGGTATTAATTATTAGGTAACATATACTATAATTTTATCTTATTAGTTATAGCATAAACATAGAATTAGTATTAATAGATCCATATAGAATTAGAAAATACAAATCATTAATTGTGTCTTTATTTAAAATATCTAAAAATATCAGTTCGTGTTATCAAGAGCTTCGTCATCATAGATTTATATGTACTAACCTACATATACTTATTATTTAGACATGTAGGTTTTGTGACGGCCGGTATCATGACTACGGTTGTCAAGAACTACTGACGTCTACACGACAAACTAGCCGGTCGTCAAACACAATTATTAACAAAGAGGTTTGAAGACTATTTTATTATTTGGAAATTACAGTTTTCAGTTCAATGACGTATACACTCTGTCAAGTGTTCGCCAAATTCACCAGGCATTGACAACAAGGCGATGGCCGTGCGGATAATACATTCCGTTCACGTTCTGAGGGCGTGGGTTCAAATCCCAGTCATTACAGTTATGTGGATTATGGTTCTTATGAAATTTGGAAAATGTTTATGAATATTTGGCAAATATTTTAAAAAGGATTATTTAAATATTTCGAATAAAAATTAGAAAATTCTGGAAAGTTGAGGAAAGAATGGAAAGGTTAAAAAGAGACAGGTTATTTAAATATTTCGAATAAAAAATTGGAAAATTCTAGAAAGTTAAGGAAGGAATGGAAAGGTTAAAAAGAGACAGGAGATGGAAAAACAATTAAATTATGAAATGAGAATCGAAATTAGTGGATCTGGAACATTCCTAGGGGTATATAAGGCATTGTAGATGCGCTGAGCGCCAGTTTAAGTTGAAAAGTGGTAAACTGGAGAAAAAAAGGAAGAAGTAAAAGGAAGAAAGAAATAGTAGTGAAATAAGGTGAAGTGAAAGTATAGTGCAGTGAAGTGCAGTGCAAAAGACGCTAGTCTTGGTGATGTCCGAGTCGAAATTGAACGACGCGTCGTGTGTGTGAAGTCGAATAAAGTGTCATCAGTGCTACTCGGTGTTTCCTTCCAATCCCGTTACCCCGTCCGTAACAATTGGTGTCAGAAGTGGGATTGGAAGGATCAAAGATGCCAGTCATGCCGAGGGAAGACACGTGGCTTTCATAGTAGGTGACAAATTATATTGGCAAAAAGCACTGATTGCAGACATCGTCGACGACTGCATTGTTGGGCTAGACTTCTTCAGAGATCACCTATGTAGATTGAATATTAAGTGTGGTATATTAAAGTGTGGAGACGTGGAGATTCCAATGAGTGGTGGAGGCACGGGAAAGGTTTTGTGCCTCAAAGAGAGCAAGCTCGCACCTAGGTCACAGACCTTTGTTCCTGTTACATTACCAGCCACTTCGAGTCAGTGATGTTGCATAATGATAGAAGACAATGGAGATCACGATCCATGGTTGCCGGCGTGTGTAGTTGTTGCTTCTTCACAACTGGCAGTTATACCTGTCCTAAATTTAAGTGATGAAGAAAAAGTTTTGAAGAAGGGTTCTGAGATAGCAGAATTCGTGGAAGTCGCTTGGTTAAGAAACTGCCAGGAAACCATTTTTTTATTCATTATTTTTAAAGAGGCTTTTACCAAACAATGGTATGCCAGCCTCATCATACCCTAATCTTAAAACTAAACATTATAACCTATGTACTTACTACTAGGTATTATTATTATACGAAACTACCTATTAGTATTTGAGGCACTTACAGCTGCAGCAACCATTTCATATAAAAGTCTAGCTTTTTTAGAGCCAGGCTTTACTAATATTTTTGTAAAAGCTCCTACATCATATTTATTTATTCTGCAGGCAACCAGTAATGACTCTCTTTCTCTTCGGTTCTTTTCACGTTCTAATAGCAAGTGTTGGACATCATCAATTTTGCCGCATACATCACAATTAGGTGAACCATATTTTTTCATGAGATGCCCAAACTTCCTAGATGGGAAGTGGCCCGACCGCAACCTATCAGCCATAACTACATTAGATCTACTAATGTCTGCATGAGCAAACCAAGGAATGTGGGGTGGTTCACTTTGTATCGTCCTGTACCATATCCCTTTCTCAGTACTTCGTTGAGACTAATGTTAACGTGGAAAGTGTTTTGAAAGGTTCCAAAGACGATCTTACAGAAATCGAAGCAGAGAAAGCAAAGAAATTGCTGACACAATACGTCAACATTTTCTCAAAGGACGACGGTGACATCGGAAAGACAGGAGTAGTAAAACACACCATCAATACAGGGAATGAACAACCGATCCGTCAACGCCCGCGACGTGTGCCTTTTGCCAGGGAGAAGGATGTAGAGGATATGATTGAAGATATGAGGAAAAACGGGGTTATTGAGCCATCGACTAGCCCGTGGTGCTCGCCGGTGGTATTGGTAAAGTAAAAGGATGGATCGACTAGATTCTGTATTGACATTCGAAGATTGAATGATGTAAGCGAGAAAGACAGTTATCCTTTGCCTAGAATAGACGACAGGTTAGACACGTTATGCGGAATGAAATGGTTCACAATAATAGACCTAAAAAAAGGTTACTGGCAAGTGGAAATGGACCCGAAAGACAAGGAGAAGACAGTTTTTTCAATGGGCAGAGGGCTTTGGCGTTTCAATGTTATGCCTTTTGGATTGTGCAACGCACCAGCTACTTTTGAAAGGTTAATGGAACACGTCCTTGCCGGGCTTTTAGGGGAAGCTTGTCTGGTGTATCTCGATGACATAATTGTAATGGGCCGAGACTTCGATGATCATCTCACGAAGCTAGAAAGTGTACTCAATAGATTGAGAAATGCAAATCTGAAGCTCAGTCTTAAGAAATGTTCATTTTTCAAGCGACAAGTTAACTACTTGAGTCATGTCGTCTCTGAAAAAGGCATCGAAAAGGACCCTGCCAAGATTTTGGCAGTTAAAATTGGCCCATGCCTAAGGACAAAACGCAGGTGCGCTCATTAATGGGGCTTTGCTCTTATTACAGACGTTTTGTGAAGATTTTCTCGAGCATCGCAAACCCTTACATGAGCTGACGGAGCAAAAACAACCATTTAATTGGGATGAAAAATATCAAACTGCTTTCGAGGAGTTGAATACGCGTTTATGCGAAGCGCCAATTCTTGCATATCCCGACTTCAATAGGGAATTCATTGTTGACACAGACGCAGGCAATGTGGGTATTGGTGGAACTCTTTCCCAGAGAAAAGGAGATCAGGAGGCTGTTATTGCCTACTTTAGCAAATCGTTGTCTAAACCTGAAAGGAACTACTGTACCACACGAAAGGAGCTTCTAGCGGAAGTGAAAACTCTCCAGCATTTTAAAAAGTACCTGATCGGCAGAAAATTCCAGATGCGGACGGACCACGCAGCGCTTAAGTGGCTTTTACAGTTTAAAATTTGTGAGGGTCAGGTAGCTCGATGGATTGAACAACTTCAAGAGTACGATTTCGATGTTCAGCATCGTGGCGGAAAATTTTACGGTAATGCTGATCTGATGCATACTAACGTCATAATATGTCTACCTAATTTTAAGTTAAAGTCAAGTGTTAATATATTTAATAAGCGAACTGAAATTTTTAACCACCTATTGATATGAAGTGTACAAATATGTGATTATGCTTATATTTTCGACACAAATAATTCATTAGAATATACTTATAAAATGTTTCGAAGAAAAGTGGAAGAATAAATAATACAGCAATAAGAAACATATTTCAAGATTTAAAACAGTACATTGATCTTATAAATATTGGATACGAAAAAAACGAGGACGATTATAATATATTCGCTGATTCGTATCTGGATGCTACCGAACTTAAAGTTTCAAATTCAAATTATTGTCAAAAGTCTAGTGAACTTCGATGTAGTGAACCTAAACCAGGGACAATACCTTATTATTTTAAGGTGAAGTCAAAATAAAATAAAATAAAACTAGAAATTGATGAAAAATGTTTTCGTTCATAAAGTAGATTCGTTAACTTTGCTCCACCAGAACATTGCTGGTGTTCTCAACAAAATAGATTATTTAGAAAATGCTTTGGATAAATTAGAAAGTAATTATAAGGATGTCGATGCTTTGTGCCTGTGTGAAACATTTATACAAAAGGGAAGTGAAGTGAACCTTAAACTAAGAAAATATGTATTAGCCACTCATTTTTCGCGTCAAACCCATAAAAGGGGAGGATCTTGTATCCTTCTAAAAAAGTGTTATACAAATTATAAAGTCCTTGACATTTGTATTGAGATGGGACAACCATACGTGTTTGAATGCTGTGGCGTGGAAATTATCCCTCATAAATTAGTCTTAATTAATATTTATAGAATACCAAAAAGAACCTTACTTCGTGACTTCTTAGACAAACTTGACAAGCTGCTATTCTACTTAACAGCAAAAAAACCTGGACATAAAATTATAATATGCGGAGACTGGAATATTAATATATTAAATAAAGATTTTGTGACAAATTAATTACAAGGTCTACTTTATAACTACAACTTGACTCCACACATAAATAAACCAACCCGTCAATCATCTTGTATTGATTGATCAAATAGCCAGCAACACCAGTAATAACTTAATGGATAGAGAAAAATATTGCCAGTACAAATAAATATTACGGACGTGTATATACAAAGCACATCAAATGTCCAATCAAAAAATAATTTTAAATGCAAAAAACAAATGTAAAGCTACATGAAAATTAATAAAAGAGAATGTCGAAGTCTTACCTACAAAAATTAAAGCAATTAATATAGACAACACAACTGTTACGGATCGTAATCAAATAGCGGAATGCTTCAATACTTTCTTTATTAATTCTAGTGTTTCAAGCTCTTCAAATAATAATCTTCAGCCAAATTGTTTACATCTGATAAACAATATGAATAGCATATTCGTTAAGCCAACTGACGAAAAGGAAATCGTCAAGATTATAATGTCTTTAAATAACAGTTAGGCTGTAGGTTGTCACTCCTTATCGACGCAACTAATAAAATTGTGCGCAGCATATATATCGCAGCCCTTAAGCTATATCATAAATTTGTCCTTTGAATGTGATTGTTTTCCGTAAGCTTTAAAAACATCAATAGTTAAACCAATATATAAAAAAGGTGATAGGAAATTAATGGGTAACTACAGACGGATCACACTGATTACAATAATGTCTAAAATAATTGAAAAGGTCATGTCTAGCCGTATCAACAACTTCCTTAATAAATATAATATACTCAATGAACAACAATACGGATTTCGAAAAGGGAGTTCTACAACTTTAGCAGGTTTTGATTTTATTAAAATTAAAACAGAAAATATCAATAAAAAAAGCCCAATCGCAGCCATATTTCTTAATATGTCGAAAGCCTTCTACAAAGTAGATCATTCCATTCTATTAAAGAAGTTAGAAATATATGGAATTAGGGCTTACGTATGGTTGAAGAGCTATCTCTCAAACAGAAAACAATGTGTTGAGATCAGTTACGTAGATAACTATAAACAATTAGTTTCCGCCAATTCCTCATATAGTGTTAATGAATGCGGTGTGCCACAGGGTAGTATTTTGGGACCGCTACTCTTTCTCATTTATATAAATGATTTACCAGCACCAATCAACTATAATTGTATTATGTTTGCCGATGACATTACTTTGATTGTAAAACAGAATGTACATAATGACATCAATAATGCTATGCACCAAACAATTGAATGGTTGACTAGCAATAAACTAAATATTAACATCCAGAAGACATAATTAATTCAGTTTAAAACATATAAGAGTATTAGGTATCCTCTAGCGATTAATTTTCATGAACAGCTGATAGAGGAGGTAGAAGACACAAAATTTCTGGGTTTTATCATAGATAAACATTGTAAATGGAAAGCCCATATTGGTAATGTTTGTGAAAAGTTGAACAAGTTTATATTTGGCTTGCGGCGACTAAGTAATATATCTTTAGGAGAAACAGCCTTGACTGCATATCATTTTTACGTTTCGTCGGTATTAAATTACGGCCTACTACTTTGAGGTAGCTCAGTAGAGGCAAATCGTGTATTCTTGGTGCAAAAGAAGTGCGTAAGAGCAATATGTCACAGTAATTTCATAGATTCCTGCAAACCATTATTTAGAATGCTGCGAATATTGTCCTTGCCATGCTTGTATATAAGACAATTATGCATATTTGTTAAGCAATATCCAGAGCGATTTGAATGGAAAACCACATCGCGTGGCTGTATCAAGTTATGTTTGCCGAGAATTAAACTTGAATTGTATAAGCGGAACGCACACTGCAAGGCTATAAGAGTATTTAATTAACTTCCTGAAAAAAATAAAAAACAGCCGTTGAAATGTTTTAAATCACAAGTGTTTGATTGGCTTGCAGACGAGGGTTTTTATTCTGTAGAGAAATTTAATTAACTAGTTATAAGTGTTGACAAATGTTATTATTGATTTAAATTTAATGTTATAGCGATTATAGAACTGTTTTGCTACCGAGAATAATAATTTTATAGATTCTATGCACTTACCTACCTATTAATTGAAATTTACACGCCGACATTTCGGCAGAATATGTTGCTACTTCTGACATTACACCATCTATTATGTTTACACATATTCAGTAAATAAACCATTTCATTTCATTTCCTTATCAAGACGTCCCTGTGATAACAGCTGCAAGCATTGCGTGCAACAAGAAGGAAAAGAAGAAGCTGCCGTCAAGGTAATTAGAACGGATACCATCGACGGGCGATGGAACAAGGAGTTCATTATTAAATCGCAAAGCATCTTTAGAGTCTTGCTGTTTCAAAATATAATACACAATAGCTTATTATTTTCCGAGTGACTAATAACTTAAAAGATGACTAAATGTTTGCAACTAATAAAATAATTTGCTAGCGATTAAATATTTTCGGGACTATTATATTAAATAAGATTCAAAACTAAGGGTGTTATAAAAACTAAAAACTAGCAGCTGCGTTTAAGTAGCAAATAAACTATGCAAGTCAATTGAAATAATAGCCGAGGAGCTATAAATAATGACTTGGCTACTAATAATATTAGTAGGTAGGTTATGTTAGGTTTTCTTGTGATCCTGTACCCAAAAATAGGAGCCCTGGCCCGAAGCAGGGCTCTGTCAACTTGGATTAATAGACTGAAGCGTCTTATTTACTTATACGAAACACTTCATTTAAGACAAAATCATTTGGAAAATATTGAAATTTGTATTATTTATGAATGTTCATTTTCTATTTTTTATTCATCATCAAGTTTCCGCTTAGATACTTATTCAGTGCCCAAAAATAAAGTCGCTAGTTTAAATTAAAACAAAGCTTATTACCGACTTATTTATATGCTTCATTTTACTTATTACGATACTCCTTATTAGCTGCCAACCCATTATATATGGTACTCACTCTAATTATTTTTGAAACTTGTATTCGCTTTACTTAGTCGCCGCATTAAATACATGCCATACACAATTGGCATTTACAGACTATATTTATTGCCGAGCTATGTTGATGAAAATATAACTTATTAACTGTATGCTTTGGACTGAACTCATGGTCTGAAACTTTCGTCTACGTACTCAGTCACTAATGTAACATAGCACTTATGAAGGAGAGTCTCAAATTCAATAACAATGGCCAATTTCTCGGTATTTTCTCTAAAAATACTTCCTTTCAAGTGCCGTTGTGAATATTAACCTAATTTGTTTCAAACACTACATAATCTACTATAGTTAGTCTACTATAGCTACATAAACTGATGTATAATGCGTAGGCGTTCTGACGTGGGCACTCTAACTACTATCAAGCTTCCAAAATTACGTTCAATGGATCGCGTTCATAGAACCGTAACTTTGTGTGTAATTACTTTGGTAAGACTTACTGACATCTATGTTGCTAGGTATATTTTAGCTTTACATAATTTTATTTTCGTATCCCTTCGAAAATTACACAGTTTTTTTGTCTGTGTCTGTGAGAGCCCAATAAATTCATCACTATAATCCTGCCATAGTCCAATGGTACGCCACTAAGCCCGACTTTCGGCTCATCGAGTCCAGATACATTGCGTACATTGTCACTCCACCTAGCCGTTAAGTGACACCATTACTTGCTCAGAATAACCAAATATGGGCTAATCTCTCACAGATGATCTTTATAAAGTAGCAGTTCTACCGTTGCATTTGGAGAAAGATAGTGTTGGCAATACCCTCTTCCCTTAGAGAATAGAATTAGAAAGTAGGTTGGGAGGCCATCATGTATATCCTCTCCTCTCTTGTTCTTGTTAAAGCGTTAAAAGCTTATAATCTGACAATATAATTATGCAGGCTCGAGTACAAATAAAAAAAACATTGTTTTGTTGTAGCGATATCAGTAAATCAGTCACCAGCACACAATAAAATCATGTTAAGAAAACTTATCTCTCATAACAATAGCTTAAAGACATACATATTTAATGCTTGTACGTAAAATTAGAATCTTCGAAGGGCTTTTGTAATTCGCTGAAGCTGTAATTTAAATCCAAAATACTTAGTTACTTAGTTATTTTACCATCTATTATTTGTAAATCAATTAGACTTTTCATTATTCTGGGTTTAGGAGCTCACCTAAATTGAACCATTTAAATACCTATAGGTATAATGTAATTAATAGTAATAGGTGGTAATTTAATTACAACGTATGTGAAATACTTCTATATTATTATAAACTCGTGGGATTAGCACTCGATGGTCTTATGTATGTCAGCAGTAAGATGCCGGTTTTCATTTTCATTGTTTCTAGGTCATTATTTTTATTTATTTATAGTCTCACGCCTCTATCCCCGATGGGGTAGGCAGAGGTGTAAATATTACACCCACATTTCGCCATGAATTTTTAGATCACATGTAATAGGGGGCGAGCCTATTGCCGTTACCGGGCACATCACCAGACTCCGGGCTGCTACTGAGTATTCGGGAAAACCCAGTAACACTTTTGCCCGACCCGGGAATCGAGCCCGGGACCTCCGATCAGCAGTCACATACGTTATCCACTGGACCACGGAGGCAGTCTAGGTCATTATATTTTTCCTATACATAAAATCTACATCAAACCACACATCGTACATACTCCTTTACCCTAGATAAACGATTGGTATCGCTTCACTATACTAGATACCGCGCTGCCTATGAAAAATAGGTCCATAAATGAGGCAACATATTATGACAGTGTGTGTCAATCAAGAGCAACAAGACGCATGCGTGAAGAGTTGTGTTGTCAGCTTCTGAACAGTTACCCGAGTTAATGGGAAAATATATTATCCTGTGGTCTAGTGGATAAGTTATTGGTCTCAAAATCAGTTTAGAAATTAAAAAAAATACAATTAATTAAAAGCATCAATATATTTGTGTATAGGTTAGTACCGCGTAAGTTCCTTTATGAGAAAAATGGTAGGTATATTATCCAGTCATTAGGTTACATTTTATAATGATGGTTTGTTTTATTTTGCAAATTATTATTAGAAATAACCATAGAGAAAATAAGGTGTTTCCAAAACAGTGCTTTTTATTACCATGCTACTAGTCCATATAAATTTAGTTACACATTACTAATTCAACATGAATAGTCGTGAAAACTACTTTGAATAAAACAACAATCTTACACATATAATTAGGTTAACCATGTTTTTTGAGAAAGAAGTTCAGTTTCTAACAACTAACATTTTTCAACTTATTTGTAAAGGTATAAACATAAAATAATATAGAAAAGGTAAAATACACACATCAAAAAAGTCTAAGCAACACATACTATTTCCAATTATTAATCAATTATTATATCATTTCTTACCAAGTAGGTAATACCTATGTAAACATTTTTGATCTAGAGGACATACTGGCTGGTTGTAAAAAAAATCGAGTATCATATTGGTTATTTTTCACAAATTCATAACTTGTCTGGTCAGCGTATTATAGAAGGCCAAATACTTGTGTTAGCTCACAAGCAAGTGTGAGGCAAATTAAAAGAGGCCGTGGACTGCGACCACAGAGCAGATACAAAGCTGCGACATATTGTTATGAGGAAATATAATAAGGGATTTGTCGACGAAACATTACGCACCTGAGACGCTTGTAAAATAAAATGCGCTATCATAAATAAGGTGATATGTGAGCCGAAAATTATTATAATTCCATTTTAGACAGCCGTGTTAAATAATACCGCACGTATTTCCACAACAATAATGTTTTACAAGGCGGTAAGCATCTGACAGTCATTGTTGTAAAAAAATAAAAGAGTGTTTCTTTCTTCTGTATTTTATTGCAGCCTTTAAATTTACGTGCCTTACTTTATATCAAATAAAAAAAATTTCAACTCAAATCTCTCAAGGGAGCTGTTTCTTTCTCAAAATGAATGGTTTACATTACTGTTGCAGATTTGTGTATAAACTCAATTTGTGCAGAGAAAGTGATTCTTTTATTGCGAGAGTAAAACGCCAGTGCCTCTTTACAATTTGTAAGTGAACAAATTGTAAAGAGGCACTGGCGTTTTTTAGATTCACCGAAAAATAGTCTAGGAGAGCTAAAGTTTGCTAAAAATTGAATGATAAAAGAACAACTAAATGGTACCTACTGTTATTTTAACTTCGTAGTTAAAATAACAGTAGGTACCATTTAGTTGTTCTTTTATAGTTGTTCTTTTAGAGATAATGAGAATCGTGAAATACTCGTGTATTTCACGATTCTCATTATCTCTTCTTAGTACATTAAGCCGTATTACATCTATAAGTCAGAAGATGTAAAACTTTTAACGATGAGAAAGAAAATCTATGGCATTTATAAAAATTTAAAAGAGAATAAATACTAATTAATTTAAAAAAATAATTTAGCTATAACACAGTGTGTATGCGTTTTAATATTATCAAAACATGGTTATAGTTTGGGGAATCTTAACCACGAATTTACATGTCCTTCAAATATGTAGACACTATCTAAAAATGCCATAAATATTCTAGTAAAACTAGTCACTTAACTCCGTTGTTTCAAGTCTTAAGATTTAACAGGACCTCGGAAAATGAACTGTCAGCAATTTATTCACTATAGAGCAAGATGAAAAGAGCTCGTGTGGGAGAGCAGGGCTCACTTTGGATCGCTGTGCCATCACGAAAGAACAAATTAAACTGTTAAACAATGAATTGATCAAGTTATAAAAATAACCTGCCTCCGTGGTCCACTGGATAACGTATGCGACTGCTGATCGGAGGTTCCGGGTTCGATTTGGTTCGGGCAAAAGTGTTACTGGGTTTTTCCAAAATTCTCAGTAGCAGCACGGAGTCTGGTGATGTGCCCGGTAGCGGCAACAGGCTCGCCCTCTATTACTTGGGACCTAAAAGTTCACGGCGAGATGTGGGTGTAATATTACACCTCTGCCGACCCTTTCGGGGTTATCCCCGAACGTATAGGTGCCCGCATTTGTAGGCATGAGTCAAAATAATATGCTGACAGCACAGTAGGTATTTGGCAAAGGAACTATTCTGCCAAATCTGGTGAGAAAAAAACGCCTGGCTCTAAAGTGAAAGCCATGGATGATATTAGGACAACGATGATGCTGATGATTTAAGGACATACAAAAATATTCAGCTTAAAAACTCAAATACGTTTACTTTAACTATTTAAACCAATAATTTTAGTTTAATTTCGATGTATAAATTTGTTGAAAACATAAAAATGTTTTCAAGATCCATTACAATAAGCATCGTAATGGATCTTACATTGTCATACATCAAAAAAAAAAAATAAGTCCTTCAAATAAATAGAATCAGCTACAAATTCAATGCTATCCCATTATATATTCCTCTGGGTGCCTGTCTTTCTGTTTCAGTTTTGAAACAAAAAGTTTGCCATACCATCGGGTTTTTTACAAAATACAACACGACCTAGAATTACCAATAGTGGTAATGAGGCATGCGGCCCGTTACATGGCCTAACTTTTTAAAGCATTTATTTAATACTATTGAAATAGCATGCTTGTTGCCTATATTAATATTTAAGAGCAATGAACAAAAATAAAAAATAGAGGCGGAAGAACATAGAATAAGTCTAATATGTCTCACACTGAACAGTGCATCGGCATTCAACGAGTCAAAAAACACGATAAAGCACGAGAAATAGCTTACTGTAATATGTTCAAAGAAATAACGATCGAATTTTGCACACAGAAAGAACATAATTAGGAAATAAATATCAAACATCAAATATTACTCTTAGATACATACCTGTATAGATAAGGATTCGTATAAGCATTTTTATGTCTCAAAGGCAAAATCCGCGTCGACATCGTATCGTCGGGTCCAATAATCCTTTCATAGCTATAGGTGATCAATCTGAACAAAGTTTTGTTCAGTTCGCAGAATTGAAGTTCAGTAAAGGTGTATTTGTTTCAAGCTATCGATTGTCGATGACTGTTTTGTTGTGGTTCCAAATTGGATTCTGTAACGATGTCTATACAAAGTTACGTTACGTTTAAAACTAGTGATTACATTGTCGTTTTCTGGGAATACATACAATATTACGAAGCTGTATTAGGTAACTAAAAGTTATTTCATTTCGAATTCTAGACTTAATCAACGTGTAGCTTTAATTAGTTTTACTTGATAAATGTCAAGTTTCTTTTGTTTCATAAATTTCTAGAAATACTATGTAATATTAAACGTGTTATATTTGGTCGTAAGCCAAAAATCGTAATTGTTTTCGACTCTGCTCAGACTCGCCTATCAAAACTATACGAGGCTGATTTTGATAGACGGACCAGACATGATGAATATCGGATCTTAACAATATCCATTTGTTAGATGTAACATATAGTACTAACTCTTCAAAAATTTAAGAAATGCCACTGTTAGATCCAGCCATGGATGAAACAGGCTGATGATGATGATGAGCATCAGATACCACTAATTAATTATTATACATAGATAAGTAACGAAGATGAACATTTAACTTATTCAGTCGGTAGAAGTATTTTAAAGAAAAATATTCGCCATAAAATTAATTTATGCAGTAGCCTTATTAAAGAATAATTATTTTATTTGTCCGTGTTAGCTCATTTGCGTAATTGTAATTAATATCTACTCTGTGCTTTAATTATTGTACTAATTAACTTGGGCTCGATTGTAAGCGAATAAATAGAGTGTCGACACGCTTCCTAAAAATAAATCAGTTGAATGCGAGCCTATCCTGTCATTGGGCCTTTATGAATATACTTACAACCATATAAGTATTTTTCCATAAGGATCGACATGACTATATTTGAATATACGATAGAAATAAAAACATAATTAATATACGTTTATTGAGCAAGCTATCGGCGCTACTAACTTAAAACTAACTTCAATGTGTTAGTAGAGAGGGCTGTCAGAAGGGGGGTGCGCACTTATACAACTCAGCCAAGAGTTCTTTGGTCTAGTTGTTCCACAGTGACTCCAAGAGATGTTGCATGGTAGCTTTACCATTTAGGGTGATCGTGCCAGATAGAACGCGGGACAACAACTGAAGTGAAAATCTGATAGCTTTAGTAATGGTATGTGGAACCTTTTAAATGTAGCTCAATGTAGAAGCTGCGATAGTCTTCGTAATTCCACGGTCTGTTAGATGTCACGAACGTTTGCATCTACACTACAGTCTGATAATGTCGTGTCGTTTTGTTTTGTGTTGTGTCTCATCAGCCTTTAATAGTCCACTGCTGAACTAGGCCTCTCCTTTGAAAGGAGGAATTGGCCTACTATACCACGCTGGCCAAGCGGGTTGGTATAGGGTTTGTATCAAGTTTTCCTTCTTTTACAGTGCTGTTCTCTGCATAATATGCTCCCTCTGTCGGCTCTTACGACACCCATGGGATGATATGGGGTGGTGACAATTCGTATTCTTAATCCATCACCACACAGACAACACGGACTGTGTCGTGTATGTATAGATAAATCATGCATTGAATATCATAAACAGCATGTCAGCAAAATTATTGGTTTATTGAGGTCTAATTATCTCTTGATCTGCCACTCGAGTTCAGACCAACCGTTGACCTATTTGGCTGATAGTTGTAAACTTACTTGAGCACGGTTGTAAACCTGAATATCAAAGATAACACTATTATATCGTAATTTTATTAGGGTCGTCTTATATAAACCAAATTTAATATGGGTTATATTGTCTTAAAGTTACACTTGGTTAAATATGGAAGCATTATATGGGGCAATAAAGGCATAAATAACATTATCCCTGTTTAAAGACGTACTAGTACATGTCACTGCGAAATATTAGTTAACTGAATAACATTGCCTGAGTAATTTGAGGTTTATTTTGATATAATGACTGTTGTACCTTATGATTCTATTATTTATTGCAAGCATAATCATAAGCCTAAGGATGCATAGGGTTTCCACCAAGAACTTAGGGTCCCAAGCCAACCTCACCTGCAAGTGGTGCACCTGCCGATCAACGGACGAGGCTCTGGCAAACAAAATATCCCGATAAGCGGCAATAGGCTCGCCACCTATTACGTGGGATCAAAACACTGGCGAAAAGTGGCCGTTTAATATGCCTCTGCCTACCCCTTCGGGGAAATAGGCGTCAGTCTATGTATGTATGTATGTATGTAATCATAAGCCACCTGGCAAGCATATTAGCATGTATACAGCATAGTGGGTTTATTAAACTTTTCAACAATTCATCATCAGCCTTTAACAGTCCACTGCTGGACTAGGCCTCTCCGTTCAAAGGAGGAATTGGCCTACTATACCACGCTGGCAAAACGGGTTGGCAAAGGGTTTGTATCAAGTTTTCCTTCTCTTACAGTGCTGTTCTCTGCACAGTATACTCCCTCTGTCTGCTCTTACGACACCCATGGGATGATATGGGGTGGTGACAATCTGTATTCTTAATCCGTCACCACACGGACTACAACAATTAGTCACTTGGAAACCGTTTCAACTCTAACACATCGACTGCAGCTCACTCGATAGAAGGCGGTTTCCGTGGTTAATTCCTACGCTATGTATTGTGGTTGTGTTTCATCAATACAAAACCAATATCAGAGGTAAAAGTTCAAGACACTGCCGACAACAAAGCAGGAAAGGGCGCCTTGAAAAGAAGGAGTAATTGTGACCCAGGGGAAAGGAAAAGTGATTGGATCTCCGACACTCTCACACTCCGAACAAAACACAATTGCAGAGATTCTATGACTTGAAGTAGTAGTAGGTACTTCACTAACCCAACAGAGCCTAAGGCTTATTATTCCAAAAACATTATCCGAACGAAACACAATAACAGAGATACTATGACTTGAAGTAGTAGTAGGTACTTCACTTACTAAACAGAGCCAAAGGCTTATTATTCCGAAAACATTCTATTACTAATATTTCACTTACAACAAAATGCTCTATTATTAAATATTATCCTTCAATACAATGCCTGACCCTTTAGCTACCGATTCCTAATATTGAATTCTGTAGAGGCATTTAGGAATTTTTCGTTATATTTGAGGAAACATTCAAGGAAAGATACGAGGGTAGCCAATGTAAGGGGCACGGTTTTGTGTCAATATGTTAGAATTTATGGGAATACGCATTACAAGGAGGGTCGTTTGTTTAGTTTATGTCACCCAATAAATATTTGAGAGCAATGCGGCTGGTTATTTGAACTATGTGGTGAAAATGGTTGACTGCTATTGTATTATTAGGTTTTATTGGTTATTTAGATTGCACGCAACGAAAATGGTATTTCGTTATAGTTTTTTAGCTTGGAATTCTTTTGTAGGTAGTAGAAGCAAAGAGTTATGAATGTGCAAGCCCTACTGGGAAAGTACTACCCTTTCATAGAATGTCAACAAAAAGTAAGGGTATCAGCGCCATCCCCGTTTCCTTCTTCTTCATCCCACTTCCCGTCATATTGCTTTTCCTTTTCCAAAAGGCCAGCAACTCATGTCTAATTCGTTGCTGTGGGTATCCATGAGCGGCAGTAATCGTTTACCGTTAGGCGAACCGTCTCCTTCAGACAAGGAGACGGTTCGCTTTGAAAAATTGAAATTTCTTTTGTAGCGGTTGATGAAACTATTTTCATTTACCAGATTTGTGTGTTGTGTTTGTATCCGGGTCCTTATATTTTTTGCTCAAAATGGCACTTATTTCTAAAAAAGCCAAGAATATTCTTTGTTAAATTTTGTAGATGTTTTTTTAGATGGTGTTTGATGATTTCACAGAAAACTAACAACAAAGAACGTAATATAAAATATGCTTAAATATAAAGCTCCTGCAGTTTATTATTTACTTTATAAAAGTAATCTCTTTTTTCCACAGTCTTAAAGAAGTCTATAAAAAAGATTTGATTACGTAATATTCTCTCTTAAAGCTCGTAGCGACGGAAACATAACCAAAAAAAGCCCTTATTAAACCTTAAACTGCCACCAAAATTGGCCCTATTTAAAATGTCTTGTTGACAGATTCAAAGATATCGCAATTCACAATGCCGTGAATTGAAATCGGTCCTTTCGCGCTGAATGTCATTCTGAACGGTCATAAAATGCCGCTTGGAATGTTCCAAGTCATAAAACTGCTGAACCATTAAAGAATATGATGCTTTTTAACCTTCATAAATAACGAGTTTATATGAACCACTACGGGCACTTATAGTAGTCCATTACGTCATTCCAATTCAACTGTAAAGTAAATATAATAAAATTTTAGTCATAAACATAGGAGATAAATATTCGTTCGTAGCTACCATTTTTCATACTGAAGGAAGTATTTCTTATTTGTCGACATAATGAAAGAAATCCTTGTGCAATAGAAGTTTTAAGTAAATTGTTAAATAAATATTTAAGCTACTTTTGTAAATTATAATATACAAAAGTAGCTGTGATTTTTTACGTGGAATTTCTCGGCGTGAAAAAGGTGGATCGAGGCGAAAGCAGATTATCCACAGACATGGCATGTCTTCGTTAGGACGCGACACGTAGACGCGACAAAATTAGTGTTTGCATCTCTCAGGACTAGGAATAAATGCCTGTTTAACTGCAGGTATGGCGTGAAGTTCCCACATTGATTAGACTTTGTGTATAAATGGCGTGATTCACAAATTGTTGTTTCGAGTCTAGGTGTACTTTGCGTCCCTGAAGTCTCTCGTAACATAGGATATTTTTGCTGGAGTGTGTTTGTAGCAGATGTCTTAAAAACTTGAAGAATGCCACAAAAATTTGGACAATGGATCTACAGACTTTGATCAACAAATTGTTGATCACAAAAATGTTGTTGTACTTATGAATGAAAATCAAACCGGCGCACTAGCTGTGGCGAGGCGATTACCAACTGAATTGATATCGGTCGTCTCGCGTTAAATGTCATTCTGAACGGTCATAAAATGCCACTTGGAATGCTCCTTAAACAACAGCATTAAGTGCACAATTACTTTGAATGAAAGTTTGTGAATTCGTTGACGTGAACAATTATTACGCCGCTCCTATCGTCTTAATTTCAACACCGCCAGTTGGGCAATGCTTTTATTCTTATGCTTATATTACTTTATATCTTAATTCAAACTTCTTAATCATGTTCAAAAAGAACCATTAAAATGTCTTGAGACTCATAAAAATACACCATCTGACCTAATTACTACTGAAAAGTTCAAAGAAAACAAGAATGAAAACGATTGTCAAGTACGGATGGTTTGAGTCGTTCGAGATGAATTTGAAAACATTTTTAAGCAAATATTTGTTCTGTAATAAGACTAAAATTCAGTCTCATTTTGCACTTTTTTGACTAATCTTTTACCACTAATTAGATTTATTTCACGCTGGAGTGTCCATGAAATTCTACTTTCACTGTCGAGAAAGGCAACCAAATGGGACCTCGCCTTAAGAGCGTTTACGCCTTACGGCTTTTCATACAAACTTTCAAGTCCTTATATTTCGCAAGGAATGAACCGATTTTAATAAAACTTCATCATACACATAAACAGGATAAATAGGTCTAAAAAGTTTATTGAAAATATTTTCGAATCTTATTTAAAAAAGATAGTTGAATATATCTGTTTCTATGGAAAATTTAAAATCGGCCTAATTTAGCTGTAACACTTTTTTTTGAAAATATTTTCCATTAACTTTTTTCGTTTCGTTCGTACGCTGCGCTTGACCATTGATATGAGAGCTCGGCTCGGCGGCAATGCACGTGCTCAACAATAGTCCGATGTCCTTCCAAGTCTTGGCGAGGGCCCTCTACCAGAGGAGAGAGGTGGACAGCGGGTGCTTCTAGAGTCTCTCGGTAGAGTTATGTCCAGCTTAAAAGAACTCATTCGCTGTGTGTACATGGACATCAGTTGCATACCGTACCAGCAGAGTTCTCGGGTGTGTGAGCGGGCAATTTTGAAGCCCAAAAATTATTATCGAATGCATTGTCTCGAAAATTGGGGAATGAAGTGGTCTACACCTCTATAAACATTGTTGTTGATGATCAAATGACACTACACATTATCCCGTGGAATTTCTGAACTTCCTATCCGCAAGTGGATATCCAGCGCATACCATCAAGCTGAAGGTCTATGGCCCGATCATGATTCTTCGGCATCTATCTCCTCCTAAGTTGTGTAACGGGACACGCCTTAAAGTCATCTCGCCCCACAGACACACCACTGAGGCGGAAATTCTTACGGGTTGTGGCGTTAGCGAGGCAGTGTTTATACCACGCATTCCCCTCACACCTCATAACTTCCCGATCCCGTTCAAGCGCGTACAGTGATTCCCCGTGAGTGTTTGATTCGCGATGCCCATCAATAAGTGGCAGGGGCAGACACTGAGGGCAGCGGGTGTCGACCTCAGGATGTGCTGCTTCTCACACGGGCAGCTGTACGTCGCTTGCTCCCGCATCACCAGTCCTGACTCTCTTTACATTTTGGCTGCGGAGAGCCAAACCACTAATGTTGTTTATCGAGAAGTCCTATAAGTATTTTTTTCCCTATTCTGTATCCCTTATTCATTTTTTTCTCCATCTGCTTCAGTCACAAATTATGACTTAATTCTGCAGAATCATTTATTCAAAGCAGGCTGAAAATCAGCACTTTTTGAAGGTCAATTTTACAAAAACCAGTCTCCTTCCATTACTGCACTTTCTGCAGATATAAAACATAAAGAAGAAACGGGTAAATTAATCTATATATTAAAAGAATTTGTGTTTTATAATACGAGTCGGCCAGCCCGTTCTACGCAACCGATTCGCATGATTTTTTTTTTTTAATGAAAGCTCTCGCTGCATAGATTTGTCATCAAGCATTAGAAATTACCTAACTTGCACATTCATCAAGTTATATGCAAAAACAGTTTTCTCCCATACATTTTTTACGTTTTCGTAGCCGTAGTCAATGACTTTCTGCTTCTATATATCTGGTTCTCATTGAGGTAGGCGTTTCGTTATAGGCCTAAAACACGCGCTGAAAAGAGCTCTTTCATTTGATGGTATACTCATTTAAATTGGGTAAGTTTGAAAGAAGATAGGTGTGGACATTGAACTTATTTTTCAATATTTTCCTATAAATTTCTTAAGATTCCATTGCTTTCTCTCTACATGGACGGTTCTTAATTCAAAAATATTTTTATGGCATCTAATAAGATCATATGCCTCCTTAAGGTGACCTTGCCTTACTTTCATGCGGGTGTGAGTGTGGTGGTGTGTAAAATTATACCCGATGTTGGTCAAATTATCACTATAGTGAATTATCGCTGATGGGTAATATTCCCCGAATGTTACCAGTTAACCCTTAATGTTGGGTGGACTGATCTCTGATGTTGAGGAATTTTCCCCCTTTTTTTGTATCGCGATGAAATCCAGTTACGGACTGTCCCTCACAGGGATCCCTCCGCCAACTCTGTACCGATTTTGGGGCAGGTGGAGGGGGGATGTGTGGCTCAGCTCTCCCACCTAGATGTTCAGGGGTTCATACCAACTAAAACACCGCGGTGTTCCTCTATCGACCCTCATGACGGGGTCGCGGTAACGACGTCATCAATTCCGAGGAATTTTCCCCAAATGTAGTGAAATTTCCACCTAATGTTGGGAAAATCAACCCCGCAGACGGGTAAATTACGTTTTATGTTAGGAAAATTTTTGTGTTTTTAAATTACGGACTTTCTTGGGGCATCTTATTTTTTTTTTATGTGGAACATGTTACAGCGGTTCATAGTACTATTGTCATATAATTATATTGCAAGTGGTAGTTATGGTAGAAATTGTAATTTTGGCAAGAATAGTAGTTTTGAGAGAAAAGGTACTTTTGACAGCACCGGCGGTTTTGGTAGAAATGGTAGTTTTGAAAAAATGGTAGATATGATAGTGTTAGTACGAATAGTAGTTTTGGTACAAATAAGGCTACAAAGTACTCATTATACCTATATGTAAGGGCTTTTTTATAATATTAAAATATGCTGTGGAGCAGCACGGGTCCTCTAGTGTTATTTTAAAAGGTATGATCGTACGTTTTTATTTCATAACTAGCTGACCAGGCGAACTCCGTATCGCCTTTTTAAGGTATTTTTCTTATTCTCTTTTTTCCTAACTTTTCCTGGAAATTCTGAAAAAGGTTACCAAAACCTGCCTCCGTGGTCCAGTGGATAGCGCATGCGTCTGCGGATCGGAGGTTCCGGGTTCGATCCCCGGGTCCGGGAAAAGTGTTACTGAGTTACAGCCCGGACTCTGATAATGTGCCCAATATTGCGCAAAATTAAAAAAAATACTTAAAGAATATACATAATATAAAGTTTCATACAATACAACGCGCAATGGTTTCGGAGGAGTATTGCATCACTAACACTGTGAAATTGCTGAATTGTTTCACTACCGCTGTGAAACAATTTTTTGACTCCAGTATGCGTCTGGCGGGTATGACTGATCTAGTGATATAATAATTAACTTCTGAGATGGCTATTAAAATAGGGGTTGGTGTTAAAAGTGTGAAAATTAAGAGTTATTTGTATTTTCAATGCCATATCATAAAGAAAGAGAAATAAATTAAATGTCGAAAAAATGAATAAATTAAAATGCGTGTACTTATGTACGCGCGTGAGGAGTTTCTTATTTGTATCAAAACAAATAATTCCATATATTCATTTATTTTTATAAATATTTATTATTTATTTAATCTCATGCTTAATAATAAATATTAAAAATCAATACTTAACTATTTTAATTTGATGTTGGTGTTTAATTTTTTTGACATTTGTTTTTTATTAAATTTATTTTTTTATTTGTAGATATTAAATAGCCAATAATAAATATTTAACATTTTTAATACTTACTTTTAATTATATTAAATAATATTATTTTAATTTATATCAATAAATAATACAAACAGATAGTTAACCTCAAATATATTGGAGCTCTTGAAAAATTATATAGGCACAATTTTTTTCACTAATATTTACGAATGGTAAATAATCTTAATCAAAATATTCAGTTTAAATCACTACTGCATATAATTTATCAGCACATTTATAATTCGCACTTGTACGAAACTAAAACACGTGTTGTGAATGTCGAAACTAAAAACTTCTCCTGTGAGAATTTTGTGTCACACATGCGCGCGCATCGTAAAATTCACTCTCATATTTTTTTCATAACGCGCCTAAAGAAGTTTAACTTCAAAAAAGTCGCACAGTAAAACTATGCCAAATGATAATTGGATCAATTATATTATGATGTTAAAGATATTAATTTTACAAAAATGTACCGCTCGCCATCTTGAATCCCCAAATAAATGTCATTTACGTTATCAGAATGCATGATAACCCCGAAAATTATACCCATATTAATTTTATTAAAAATCTCCCGTCCACCATCTTGGATTCCCAAATAGATGTCATTTTCGTGATCAGAATGCATGAAAACCCCAAAAATGATACCCATATTAATTTTATTAAAAATTGCACGTCCGCTATCTTGTGAATGTAGAAACTAAAAACTTCTCGCGTGAGAATTTTGTGTCACACATGCGCACGTATCGCAAAATGTGACTCTCGTCATTTTTTCATAACGCGCCTAATATTAAGTTTGTGTTGGCCCGTCCTTATTTAACTTGGGGGTTTAAAACTAAATTGCGGCTGATTCTCAGACCTAAAGAATATACGTTTAAAATTTCATACAACTCGGTCCAGCCGTTTGGAGGAGTATTGTAACTAACACTGAGAAACGATTTCTTTGACTTGAGTATGCACGTGGACAAGAGAATTGATCTAGTGATATGAATAAATTACTAATATAGCTATTAAAAAATAGGGGTTGATGCTAAAAGGCTGAAAATTAATAGTTATATGTATTTTTAATTCCACATAATAAAAAAATAAAAATAAAAAATAATGTCAAAAAATAAAAATATATTTTTTTGGGTTGGCACCCCTTAAGATTTCGGGGTTTAAAAAATAGATTACGACCGATTCTCAGGCTTACCAAATATACATACAAAATTTCATACAAATCGGTCCAGCCGTTTCGGAGGAGTATTTTAACTAACACTGTGACACGAGAATTTTATATATTTGGTGCTGTATAGCGTTCACGCAGACAACGTCGCGGGCAGCAGCTAGTTTTAAATAAATGAATCTACTTTTATAAGCTTTTTGGCAAGTTTTTGTTTTTAGTTCATTATGTACCTATTGATTTTAGGTAGATATGATAAAGGTAGACCAAATGAGGTTTGCAATTTTAGGAATCTAAACTGCTAATATTTGTTTCATTTTTGTGTAAGAAGTAGGCCAATTTTAATTGAATTTCGGTACTGGAAAGTTTGCTTTTGATTATATTTGCCAATCTAGTTGCCTGACGTTGATACAATGTACGGCATACTTTAATTTATAATACGCCTGTTAAGTTGAAAGCTTGTCTCTGCTCAGAAAATATATGTATCTAATTCATCGTACATCTATCATCCATCCATCCTCTATAACGATAATTATTGCCTGCTTGGCAGCTTTGCCTGCACGGGATCAGTTATTGCGAGTAATATAGCTAGTGTTATCTGATGCATAAGCTAAATTACTAAAAAGTTGCATCAAAATCAGATCAGAAGGCTTTTCGTGAAAGAGTATCAAACATAATTCCATCCATCTCTACTCACAAACTGCTGTGTTTATAATAATAGAATAGGTAGTATATATTTGCTTTAATATTCATGTTTTATTATTGTAGCGTTTCAATTTTCTTGAACATAGTCTTAGGCAGCTTAGAAATCGACAAATTTCAATGAGAACATTTTTGTAAACGTGAGATAAAACTAAATGGGATTCACTAAGCAAATAAACCTTCTGTTTCTGACAGATTACTGAAATTCATTTAAAGAGACAATAAACTTTCTTAAACCAATCCTCTTAGTTTCCGAATAAATCCGAAACAATTGTTTAAATATCTTTATTGCAAAATAAATCTGTCTGTTATTTCGTCATTACGAAAACTCATATAAGTAACGCGAGAAACAATAAAACAAAATCTTTTATTAAAGTCAAGCGCACCCTTTTTTATAGCACAATAAATCCTTAGAGATGTTATTTCAAGTTTAAAAATATTTTCACTGAGAAAGAACGTCTGTAGAATTATCTAGAACTTTTTATCAAAAGGTGGGCAGAGAATAGGATGGCACGTTTTGTAAGAAAGCTGATAATATCATTAATTTGAAGTTTTCAACAAACCCTGTTTAATTTCACGTCAGTTTCTTAGGAATTTAAATGGTGTTTGAGTCGGATGTAGTAACTTTGCAAAAACTTAGTTTGTATTTAAATTGGATTGTAACTTGAATTTAAAGAAATACTTATACACATGCACATAATAATTATGCACAGTTTGGTATATCCAAAATATTGATCTTCATTTAACCTGGTTTTTATTAAACTTTATAGAAAATGGCAGTTGCTATTTCTGGACGAAGTGATACAAACCTAACGGCTATTTTCAATATTCGATCCATACATGGATTTTGAGATTCGAGATTCGTGTTTGAAATATTTTGTATGGAGCTTATGTCAAAAATGAATCTAAAATCTACAGATCTATCTAAAGATCGAATATTGAATTCCGTAGTAGATCGATGCAACTAACGGTTACTATTCAAGAACAGAAAGAGAGAAGACAGATTCTTATCGTACCAAGTCTTATTTTCTTTTAATATTTAAAGAAAATGAGACTCGGTATTGATGTCAAGTTACGAAAATGTTTGGTTCGGTTTGTACGAGAGTTTTGCCTATTAACGAAGTTCATAAATCATTGTTTTTGGAATGGCACAGCCGCTACAATTATATTATAATTATATTATTCATCTTCGGTGAGTGTCAATAATAAAATAGACATAAAATTTATCAAAATAAAATCAAGATTTAATCGGGCACCGTTGTGACTGCTATCCTGTAGCAGATTGTCCTGTAGTTTTCCGACTATTTTGGGGTGCCAGTAGTGAGCAAAGCAAAGGGCTATTGTATTTTCGATTGGGATTTTTTACAAGGTATATTAGCGTGGGACCTGAAAAAGGGTTTTTATCGATTGCGATAGTTTCAACCCCTATTGTTACGGTGGTCTTTAACATCTAGTAGATTGGGGGATTAATAAATTTTGGTATCCTTTCAGGATTAGATTGCGTATTATTATATAATCGTCACTTAAGTACGTAAAGTATGGTCTGAAATGTAACCCATAGTAAAACATATGACTTTTAGACCGCTACTACATTTTGAAGTAAAATAGAACTTAGTACCACAAATTCCTTGTATTACACCGTAAAGTATAATAAATGAGGCACATACGGCCTAATAACAGTGCAGTTAACCTGTTTTGCGAAACTACGAGTTATGGTATAGTAGGTATCGGAAAACATTTAGCGTTTTCCACACGATGCTGACGCTCATGTCGCTTTTTAGCTTAATGCTCATGTCTGCAGTTACACCGTATGGATAAAATGCATTTGAAGTTTGGCAGTCTTCTTATTTTGGTGCATAAAGTGGCTGGTCCAATGTTGTGAATAAGTTAGAAAATTCAACTCATAATTGAAACCAAAGTTGGAGACATTTTTCTTATTACTTTCTTAGCTTATGTACTTAATACTTTTAAATAAAATATTCCAGTTGTTATTTATCGACATAAGTTTTCATATTTGTAAGTTAATAAAATTGAAAGTGGTACTTATTAGTTCTTACTTACTTTATAGGAAGGACTTGCTGACTGTAATGTGAACGAGCTGGCTCGACTGGGAAAGTACTACTCTCTCTCAGAATATCGACGTAAAGTAACAGTATCTATATAGTGTTGCGTTTTTTCAGTGAGTGAGAGTGCCGGAGGCGCCATCTCCTTTTCCTTTTTCCTCACACCGCTCCTCCTTCTATACCTCTTCTTATTCCAAAGGTTGACAGCGTACTTGTGTTGCAGATGAACATGTGTGGTGGTAATCACTTACCATCATTTGATCCGACTGTATGCCGGCCGTTACACAAAAACAATGTCACGAGTATTTGATATTCATATGTGTTTATATTTCTAGTACCCATAGTAGATACTCAGGACTATGTATGTGTAGGTAAGTGAGTAATCTAACCAATCTTATATACAATAAATATATTTGAGAAAACAATACTCGAAAACATGTGTCGGTGTGAGGCACTGTCAAATAATCCGCATCGAAGTTTTGAAGGATAACGGTAATAGCATCGGTTATTATTTGACGACACCCGCAGCGGAAAGATAACTTGGTATCGTAGCTTTTCACTCTGATGTCTTTACGACTTGCAGCAGTATGTTTTGAGATTTACTTTTATTTACTTGATCATTGTTTGGAATTTCTATAAATTTATTTGAGATGCTGTTTGAAATAAGTTATTTGAAAAAACTTGGTTGATTTATGTTTTGAAATGACGCTTTACGCCACTTTTGCTCCTGACAGAGATTAAATAATGATGTAGGCAGTGATAGCCAAGTTAAGATACTAACAGGCTGACATGTAGAGGGTTCAAATCCAGGGCGTGCATCATTAACTTTTTGAAGTTATGTGCATGGAAGGCGGCAATCTTGGATGCAACCGGGATGACACTAGAGTGATGATGACGAGTATATTATTCGTTTGATTGTCATATTCACTACAAAATTTGAGGTGCAGTAATCCAGTTTACAGTTCGCTTATATAATAATTGATAAAATTAAAACAGAACATTTGACTTACTTACATTTGACGTATTACATACCTACAAGGAATATGCCAAAAACCAAAACATGTAATTATAAAATGCATAAACACAAAAATGAACTTCAAAACTGCGAAAATATCTTTAGCATCCCGTATAAAAATAGTCCTGAAATAATATATTATCCGTTTTCCGGTTCCCAATATCACCCGCGTAAAAATAGCAGATGGACGAAGTTTCCGACGAAAAAGGTTGGAACCTTGCGTAACCCAATTATAGGGTAGACTTGACAGCGTGTTAGGTAAATCGAAACCTGTCGGTGCAAGGGTACGGATATACATTGATATTATTCGCTCAGTGATTTTAATATGGATGGTTATTTTATAGTTGATTAGAAACTCTTACAAATGTATTGATATGAATTTTGATAAGTAAGAATTCGAAGGCACTCAGTATCATAGGCCGAGATGTAATGAATAATCTTGGTTCTATTAGTTTAAAGTTTTCGCTAGAAGTCATCGTTATCCTTGTCTCTAAAGTGTGAATTATTTTCATCTACCAGCTTGATTGCCGCCAATAGTTTGTATTTATATTTATTTCATAGATAAGTAAGAGCTTTTCCACAGAGCGACTGCCGTCTCACTGCCGCATCCTATCGTATATGCTTTATTACATGGTTTATACTAGTATCAGGCATTTTCAGAACAGTGACGACGTAGTCATAGATCTTCTTGACAGTATTTACAATGGCGTTGCGTGCTCCCTAAGATGCAGCAGACCGTGATTTAGTGAAGTGTGATCCATATGACAGATGGAAAGCATCATTAGAAAGACTAGACCACAGTCCATCTCGCTAGCCAAGTGCTGGTTGACAGACTTTATGTTTCTTTTGAAATCACTATGAAGAACATTCAGATAAATAGACTTCTTCTCGATGTTTTTTTCTCGTTGCCTTCACCATCTAGCAAGCGATAACTAGCAATTTAACACACACATAACTTCGAAAAGTAATTGTTGCGGATATGGATTTAAACCCAAGACCCTCTACGTAGACTGCTACGTAATAGCAGTAATTGTAGACTAACCAACGGACTGACGTTGGTTAGTCTACAATTGCTGCTATCGCTGCAATTTAATTATTTTCAGACTTTCTTGGCTATATGGATCAAGAAAATTTTTGTAGGTAGTTTCAATTTAAGATGTTTATTCATACCTTACAGAAACTCCGACTCGGCCCGCTGAGTTCCTTTCAAGGATATTTGTTTATAAGTCCATGAGTTAAGGAAGTAGCGCGGGGTAATATAGATGCCAATTAATTACTTTTTTCATTTTAAATAAACTAAAATGTAAGTTATTCAAAGGAAAAGATTGTTTCTTCATTGAATAGACGATTGATTTCTTGCTTAAATACCTTTCTACTCGACAATATTGAGACCAAAAGCTTTATTTGCGATGTTTCGTTAGGCTGAGTTTATGTGAACATATCATATTTATATTGACATAACTATAATTGGGTTTCGGTCGCGCCTTCTGTATGAATAATTATACATACTACTCCAAGAGGCAGCTCTACTGCAACATCTCTGACCGCATATTTTCAACAAAGTTTGGCTTTGCCAGTCACATTCGGGCACATGCCCGAAAAGGGTCATCGTCGACGGACATCATCATCATCATATTGACAAAACTTCTAACAGAATAACGTTACTGTTTTGGTGAATCAGTACGAAATCAAGAGCCTAGTGACATAGGTAACATTTCTGTTTATGTTATGAGTTTTTGTCTATGTTTTCCTAGAATTACTAATTTATGGCATTAAATTGTTGCATAGTTCTGCCTAATTGTACTGACAACACATAACATAACTTCACGCCTTTTATCCCCGAAAGGGTAAGTAGAGGTGTATTATACACCCACACTTCGCCAGTTATGTTTCGGTTCCAATGTAGGCGAGCCAATTGCAATTTTTATTTTTTTTACGAGGTGGAAAAGCCCTTTGGATCTCCAGCTCCTGGATAAACGAGAGCCGGAGTATGTGGTGTCTCCATTAAAAACCACCTCGACCAAAGGCACCCTACAGGAACAAGACTGGGTACAGGAGCTGTCCAGTCTTCCTCCCATGGTGCCACGTTTAACCAAACTCGATCCCAGGGAAGGCTACAAGCTCTCACCTGCCTTTACTGGCAGCTTTGAGCAAGCAACCTATTGCAAAACAGCCACCAGAGCTCCCCATGCTCTGGCGGCTGGCGGCCCCGTTGTCGGCTCTCTGCGACCCTTGTCTTCGGGCAGGATCGGTCCTCTCCCGATCCCCCTCAGCAGCCTCCTTTTGGAGCATAACAGCTTCACAAAGGAAGGCCTATTGCCGTCTACCGTGCACATTATTAAGTGAGCGATAATTAACATTTTTAATACACATACAACTTCGAAAAGTCAGAGGTTTGTGCCCGCGGTACCTGGGGATCGAACCCACTTATAATCTGACACTTACACATGAAAAAAAAGAGGTAGCGATAGCCTAGTGGAGATGCCAACAGACTGCCATGCAGAGGGTATCGGGTTCGAATCCATGGCGCGCACCACTGAGTTTTCGAAGTTAAGTGCGTACCTATTAAATAGTTAATTATTGCTTGCCCCGTGCCTCGGAGAGCATGTTAAACCGTCGGTCCTGGCTGTCATGTAAATCTTTGAGAGTCGTTATGAGGAGTCAGTACCCTCAAATGAATTGATAATGGTCTAAACCATGGAATATCGCTATCCTTTTGGGTTGTGGAGGTCAGACAGCAGTCACTCTGTGAAAAACTTGATATTCTCTCATATCTGATTTGACCAGTAAGCGGACCTCGGGCTCCAAGGCGTGTAAGTCTTGGATGCAACCGGGATAACGCTAGAACGATGATGATGATGTCTTCATCTTCAGCCCCTTACAGTCCACTGCTGGACTACGCATCTCCGTTGAAAGGAGGAATTGTCCTACTATACCATGCTGGCCAAACGGGTTGGTATAGGGTTTGTATCAAGTTTTCCTTCTCTTACAGTGCTGTACTCTGCACAGTATACTCCCTCTGTCGGCTCTTACGACACCCATGGGATGATATGGGGTGGTGATAATCCGTATTCTTAATCCGTCACCACACGGACCAATGATAATGATGATGACTTACAAATGAAAAAAAAGTTTGAAAGTGTTTATTGCAAGGAATTTATTGTGAATCTTATCGAGGGTTTTCCTCTGACACACAAAAACTCCGGCCTCCCAAATTATTCGCTTTGAAAATTTTAATACATTGTGTTATGAAAGCGTACATCGATCATAGTCATAAATTCTAGTCCGCTTTTATTGAAATGCATTTGAATGCAATTTTAATAAAGCCTTCGAGATAATATTATTTACCTTTAATAATAATGTAAATCATTTTAGATTGCATTAGTCCTGATACAAAAAACATGAAAATTATAGCTTGAAAGGAAACAAGGGACAGCTATTATATTATAACTAGAGGAAACCCGCAGCTACCACTGAACTTTTTTTTTAATTTAACTCTTTCTTAAGGAACATACATGGTCAAATTTCAAACATGCCAAATAGTTGTGGCTGTTTGTTGTAAGTCAGTCAGTAACCCAAAAATAAAATCAACATAATTACAGGTGGTAAACACTATTTTATAGACATGATAGTGCTGCCACAAGGAAACGTTAGTTACAACAACTATCTTGCTTATATTTGAATATTTCTTCCACGTAAATAGTTCTAGCAAGCAGTCCCAATAAAAACTCATACAGTATAATAACAAGTCTGTAGTCTAGATAGCAGCACGTTACCAATATATTATTTAAGTGTCCATTTGTTCTCGATGTGCACTTTCACAGTTTGACGTGGACAATGAATTGTGTGTAGAAAAAAGTTTTGTAACTACACCTGATGCACGACCCACGCTGCCTTTGTAATGGGCTATTTTATATTTGTAATAGCACGTGTTCCTTTAAAAGTGTTATTTCTTTTCGATTAAAGAGCCACGCTCTTGTCAGTGAACTAGAATGTTTTGTAGAAACTTAAATTATAGAAGGAACAGTGTTTTCTTTGGGTAAGACAGGCTTTATGAGTATTAGTGCTTCAGTTTAGAGAATAATGTCATTGATCAGTAGAGCTGATACAAGTTTCGAGTATAGATAGATAGATGATTGCGTTATTGTGCAAATGTTTGTACAAATTCGGTGTAAATAACTTAAATGTAGATACATATCAAATGCACAAGGGCGGCCTTATCGCTGAGTGCGATCTCTTACAGGCAACCTTAGGATGGACAGACTGAAAAAGACAGAAAGCTTTGATGTGTAGCGACTAAAAGTATCTGATTAGGTAATACTAGAATTTTTTTTTATTATATACATACATACGCAGGCATACATATGTACAATAGATATGATAGGTGCTAAACATATAAATAAATACATAATATATATATATATATACATATATAGCAGTGATAAAATTTGTTTACAATGACAAATAGTGATTCTTTAGTGCATTTTTAGGTGAGACGGAGGATCTCAGGTAGGATGTCGGGGTTCGAGAGAAACACTGCTAGGCTGAACAGGTTCTTTATTATGTCTCACTACCGCTTACATACAGTATGACCGAACTAGGTAAGCACTGGCCTGAACTGGCTGGAGTGTAGACTCCTGCTGCTCTCCGACGCTCGCAGGGTAGCTGCTCGAAGGGTCGCCGATGAGCTGGCCAAGGTGCGCTGCGCAGGCAGCTCTGTGGTCGATGTTCAGGCTGAGCGGGTCTCAGGCGGTGCAGCCGATGTGGGTCGAGCGGTCAGGCTCAGGCGTCCGTGGCCTGGCTGTAGGAGCTCGTAGGCAGGAACGGAGGCTTGGGTGGCAGCTGGCTAGTAGCGGCACGGCGCCAGCAGCTCGTGGCTTGTAGCCCGTAGGGAGAACGTCAGCCCGTAGGAAGAACGTCAGCCCGTAGTGAGCTCGTAGGGTGAACTGGAAACAGCATAGAGAATACACAACAACCGGTCAGGAACAGGCGGTCCCTAGATCGGCTGTTATGCTTAGGAGACACAGATACTACAGACAGAACATATAGGCACACAGACAACTAGAATATGCTTACCCCCAGCGGGACAGTAGATAGGAAGTAGAATGTAGAATAATCGCGAGGTGTAGCGGCAGCGTTCCGATGTCTAGGGAAAGTGACCATTCTACAACGCGCACCCATCTTATATAGATGTAGCCTATGACTCACAACTGCCTTGGCTAGTGAATATGACCATATTTGGTAATATTGCGAACGATGTCTGGCTAAGCTGGCGTTAAGCGCCTGCGAGATATTATAACGCAATACGTGTAGTATTACGTTACAATACCCCGCTCTGTACAGCAGGATTTTTCGTGTCTAGACAAGAAAAATCCGTCTAACTAAGTCCTCCGAACTTCTGTAGACAGTGCTAAGTAGATAGTGACTATGAAACTCAAACTGCAGGTAGGTACAATGAAAGAATCTAGTTAGGTTAGGAATCAGTGTAGTTAATTAGTTTTAAATCTTTAATGTGCCAACTGCCAATAGATTTACCCGACGAATCCGCTAATTCGTATACTAGTGGTGACTTTTTAGCAATAATAGTACACTTGGCAAACTTAGGAGCTAGTTTTTTGCCAAATGATTTGTCGTAGGTTCTTTTCCACACAGTATCACCCACGTTAATACCAGCCGGTTTACGACGTAACTTGTATGTGTGTGTATATAAAGTACCATTGTTTTGTTGTTTACGTGCGACACAAGTATCACACGAAGATATAAACTTAATAATGTCAGCGTGCATACCAGGCCAATAATAACGCTGCGCTAAACGTTTATACGTTTTAAAAATACCTAAATGACCCGCAGCGAGTTCCGAATGGTATTCTTTAATGGCGGTAGTTCTATCCGAGGTATGTAGGACCTCTTTCCAATCGAATACTTTACGCAATGTACATTTAGATACCATATATCTGTACAATTTATCATTCCTGATAGAATAATTAGGGAAAGATGTAGGTGAGTTTTTACAGCCATTGTAGATTGTAGTATACCACTGATCCGAGGTTATAGTAGTCTCGTTATCAGTGTTAGTATCAATAGCTGACACGGTAGCATTAACTTTATTAGGCAAGGAATTACTACGAGAGTAATTATTAGATAAAGAAACAGAGTTAATATAGTTTGGTAACAATTTAAATCTTTTCCAGAAGTCAATACCTAAAATTAACGAACTAGTGACTTCTGGAATTACGTACGCCTTTAAATAACAAGTTTTATTTTTAAAAGTGGTGGGTAGGTTGATATAACCGATCGGTGTCAAACGATGACCACCCGCCGATCGAAAAAATATAGTAGGGTTGTCACACTTATTCAAAGGGAGATTAGTTTTATAAATAAGTTTTATATGAGAATTATTGCCCAATATAGTCACGGCAGAACCTGAGTCAAGTAAACCAGTAAGGGGTAGATTCTTAATGGTTACATTAACATAGGGTCGAAAATCAGTATTAGGTTTTTGATCTCGGGTCGCAGCCACAGAATGACTAGAAAAATACACTTTTAGAGTGTTCAGCCAATTTTTCCAGTCTTCCTTGTCAAAATATTTAGGTTTAGAAGATGTACAAACGGTAGGGTTTGTCATCTTATTTGACGAACGACGATCCGAATAAATTTGTTTTTTTGAAATTGATTTATTTTTACAGGTAGGGCAATTTACGAATGTGACATCCCTAAGGCCACACTTAAAACATATCGGATAACGTTCTCGCTTGCACGTCCCTAGTGAGTGATCAGTTGAACGGCAGCGCGGACAAAATACACACCTCTTATTAGTTATTTTTGTAGGAACAGCTGATTTAGATATCATGTTGACATTATAGTGTTGTGGGTTAGGCACAGGTGTATCGTTCGGTTCGACATTTATAGATGCGACAGAAGCGTAGTTTTTTAGTTTAGACGGTTTATAGTACTGTGAATTATTATAGTGACCGTGCGTGTCCTTTTTATTTATGTAAGCTAAATCAGGTGCTACTGTGTTAGACGTAGGGTAACTAGGTTCGTGAAATTGTGCACTTAAACACTGGAACCTCTCATAGTTTAGACATAGTGTTTTTAGAGTGTCTATAGTGTCTATAGCCGTAGTACATGAAGCTAGTACTGTAGAATAACACGGTCTAATATTGTGAAGCAATATATTTAATTTTTCCTGTTCGGTTAGTACCGTGTTCGGTGACAATCGCGCAAAAAGTTGGAACATAATTGATAAGTAGATGATTATACCCTCAGTTTGCCCTTGAGTACGATTACGAATCTCGGCTAAAAGTTTATAAGCATAGTCGTACGGTGTAAAATCAGCTGTGAGTTTACTAGCTAGTTCGTCCCATGTAGAAATGGAATTTTTAACACCGCGAAACCAGTGTAACGCATTACCAGTAAAAATTTCGGACGCGTAATCGAATAATCTATTGGCAGGTAGATTTCTAACCGTCCTAAATTCAGTCACGCGTTGTAGAAATTCACGAACGCAGCCTGTTCCGTCGAATTTGAGTTTCGATAGTTCGCCAACCCTCAAATGCTCACAGTGGACAGTTACCGGAGTCGACGCTGCCTGTGCAGGGGTTGAATCCGTGCAAGTCATCGTGGCTCCGACTTCCGCCGACGGAACATTCGAGTGTTCTATCTTAGATAGCTCTGCCGACAGCATCCGAAAGCGTTCAGTCAGGTCGGATATTTTCTTGCCGTATTTAGGTTCGGATTTGTCTAATCTGCCCAATCTGTGGTAGACCTGGTTGTGCAAAGCCGTAGTTCGCTTAGCCAAGTTGTGGTCGTATAATTCCTTAAGGGAAGAGATTCGCGAATCTAGATCGGTAACTGACAGGCTAGCTCCCTTGAAGTCGTCTGCTATGTCTAGGCCTGACTCTAGGATTTCGTCATTCGGAATCAGCTCGAGTAGTTTAGGTAGCTGCTTCCGTAAACCTAAAACAGAGGTAGCCGGCTCCTCTCCGCGAATAGCGACCTCGTAGGCCAATTCATTTTTATTAAGTAGGAAGTACTTGATAGGGTTAGTGCTCATGATGATATAAAATAAGTATGATAGAAAAGAACGTAAGTATATTACAGCCCTCTGTGTGCAATAGTTCTGCTTTACAAAGAAACTACGACGATTCGGTGTAAAAATGTAGACAATAGATAGTGACTTGCAAAAATAAAAAACGGTTATTTCAAATTGCGAACAGTTACGTAGGGAATCGGCAGTTGAAATTTGAATTAGACAATAGTAAGATAACACATAATAGGTATACAAGAATAGAAATTAAAGATAGACAGCAATACACAGATACACACAAGTTAGATATTACGTACCAGTTCGCTGATGTCTGCACCTCCTCGTTTACAAGGACTGACCTCCTAAACAAGAACAACTGCAGTAATTGGAAGTGAGACAAATAGAGTTGGGCGCCACTGAGACGGAGGATCTCAGGTAGGATGTCGGGGTTCGAGAGAAACACTGCTAGGCTGAACAGGTTCTTTATTATGTCTCACTACCGCTTACATACAGTATGACCGAACTAGGTAAGCACTGGCCTGAACTGGCTGGAGTGTAGACTCCTGCTGCTCTCCGACGCTCGCAGGGTAGCTGCTCGAAGGGTCGCCGATGAGCTGGCCAAGGTGCGCTGCGCAGGCAGCTCTGTGGTCGATGTTCAGGCTGAGCGGGTCTCAGGCGGTGCAGCCGATGTGGGTCGAGCGGTCAGGCTCAGGCGTCCGTGGCCTGGCTGTAGGAGCTCGTAGGCAGGAACGGAGGCTTGGGTGGCAGCTGGCTAGTAGCGGCACGGCGCCAGCAGCTCGTGGCTTGTAGCCCGTAGGGAGAACGTCAGCCCGTAGGAAGAACGTCAGCCCGTAGTGAGCTCGTAGGGTGAACTGGAAACAGCATAGAGAATACACAACAACCGGTCAGGAACAGGCGGTCCCTAGATCGGCTGTTATGCTTAGGAGACACAGATACTACAGACAGAACATATAGGCACACAGACAACTAGAATATGCTTACCCCCAGCGGGACAGTAGATAGGAAGTAGAATGTAGAATAATCGCGAGGTGTAGCGGCAGCGTTCCGATGTCTAGGGAAAGTGACCATTCTACAACGCGCACCCATCTTATATAGATGTAGCCTATGACTCACAACTGCCTTGGCTAGTGAATATGACCATATTTGGTAATATTGCGAACGATGTCTGGCTAAGCTGGCGTTAAGCGCCTGCGAGATATTATAACGCAATACGTGTAGTATTACGTTACATAGGGTTCCGTACCTCGAAAGGAAAAAACGGAACCCTTATAGAATCACTTTGTTGTCCGTCCGTCTGTCAAGACCCTTTTTCTCAGGAATGCGTGGAGATATCAAACTGAAATTTATACTGAATACTCGAATCTACGGTTCCATAGAGCTGTAAAAAAATCAAACTTCTAATCCAACGCAATCAAAAGATACAGCCGTATATGCTGCAAATTGCAGCATATTTTCAAACTCGCATTGGAATCAAAACCTGCAGGGTACTTCCCGTGAACTCAGAATCTTGAAATTTGTTACGAAGCAACGTCTTATATCACTCATAGAGGAAAAATTGCGAAAACCGTAAATTTTTAGTTACAGCATATAAAAAAATATTTTTAATAAATTTAAGGTTACTACCCCTTTCTCTTGAACGCGTAGAGGTATTAAATTGAAATTCAAATCAAATACTCAGGTATATAACACCGTTAGTCTGTAACAAAATCAAACTTCTAAGTCTACGCAATCAAAAGAAAGAGCATTTTAATCATATTTTCAAACTCGCGACTACTCGCAAGGGACTCAAAACCTATAGGGTTCTTTCCGTGAACTCAAAATCTTGAAATTTGGTACGAAGCAACGTCTTATACCACTTATAAAGGAGAAAATTCGAAAACCGATATGTTTTAGTTACAGCATATAAAAAAATATTTTTAATAAATTTTAAGTTACTACCCCTTTCTCTTGAACGCGTAGAGGTCTTAAATTGAAATTCATATCAAATACTCAGGTATATAACACCGTAAGTCTGTAACAAAATCAAACTTCTAAGTCTACGCAATCAAAAGAAAGAGCATTTTAATCATATTTTCAAACTCGCGACTACTAGCAAGGGAATCAAAACCTACAGGGTACTTCCCGTGAACTCAAAATTTGGTACAAAGCAACGTCTTATATCACTTATAAAGGAAAAAATGTGAAAACCGTAATTTTTTAGTTACAGCATATAAAAAAATTTGGTACCAAGCAACGTCTTATAGCCCAGATAAAGGATGCGGAAGGCTGAGGACCGTGTGCTGTGGTGCGTGTTGGGAGAGGCCTATGTCCAGCAGTGGACTGCGATAGGCTGATTGAGATTGAGATTTCAAATAATAACATAATCTTCAAACCTTTTTGCTAATTATTCTGTACTTTATAAGTATTTTTGTAACAGATTTCTAATAGTCACTAAAACTTTGTAAATCAAAAACTTTGATAAAAAATCTTACCATCATTCATCAGCAGACTTTTGCAAGGCTGCTGCAAGGCTGGTATAGGTATTTAAGTTATATTATAAAATAAGCGATATATGTTAATATAAAATAAAGGATGACTGATTACAACCGACAAAGACCCCTTTTTCTTTAATTTATGCTGCAGCTTTCCATACTGTAATGTTATGGATTTCATTTGGCAATAAAAATACCATAACTATGACTGGTGAACTTTTACTTATATACCTACAGGTTTGTACGGAACCCTCGGTGCGCGAGTCCGACTCGCACTTGACTGGTTTTTTTTAAATATTTTCAATGAATTAGCTTGCCTAATTTCGACCGGCAGCGCATTCCACAGACGGACAGCTTGAACAGCAAAGGATTTATCCTAGTAGTTTGTGGTATGTGCCGGCATCTGCAGTCTCAGATCCACCGACGACCTCAAGGTCTTTAAATGTGTGTCATGACGGAACTTAAAACGTTATTTGAGATACGTGGGGGTATTAGGATTGAACAACACATTGTACAGTAACATCAGGATATGAGTATTCCGGCGAAGTCGAATTGGGAGCCACTTGAGCCTGGATTGCAATTCAGATATATGATCATATTTGCGTAAACCAAAATGAATCTAATACAGAAATTTTGGAGCCACTCAAGTTTATCAAATTGGTCCTCATTAAGATCAAGATAGCTGACATCGGCATAATCGAGTATTGGGAGAAACAAGGATTGTGCAAGCGCAATCTTGGTGGTGGTGGGAAGAAAGTTCCGCAGCCTACGTAACGACCCAGCTGAAGCAAACAGTTTACGATTTGACTTCCCCATGAAAAAGTTTTATCCAAATAAATGCCAAGGTTTTTGACGTTATCTAAGATTGGTAAGATGTTACCATCAAACTGAATCTGAGGCAGTTGTGACCAATTGATTTTGGAAATCATCCTGGAACTGCCAATTAGAATGACCTGTGTTTTTGACGGATTTACCTTCAGACCATGATTTTTGCTCCAAGTACAGATATGCGCAAAATCTGTGTTAATATTAGAAAACGCCGATGAAATTGACTCTAGTGGTGCCTGTGAATATATCTGCAAATCATCTGCATAAAGCTGGTAGGACGAAAGTAACTGTTTGGAGATAGAATTAATAAAAATTGCGAAAAGTAACGGAGATAGCACGCCACCCTGTGGTACCCCGACAGTTGTATTACACCACGAAGAGTACAACTCATCAACACGTATACGCTGTCGGCGTCCAAACAGGTAACTATGAAACCAGTCAATTACCGTTGGAGATATGTTAATAGAGCGGAGTAGGGCAAGCAGGATGTGGAAATCCACGATATTAAATGCGTTGCTAAAATCAAGCAAGGACAACAGCGTGAGTTTTCCACCATCCATGCCCAGCCTTATCTCATCAGTGATATGAACCAATGCTGTGGTAGTACTATGACCAGGACGAAAACCGGATTGGAAAGGATTCAGGAGAGCAGTCTTGGAAAGGAAAGTACAGAGTTGCGTATGCACAAGAGGCTCAAGGACTTTGGAAAGGAATGGAAGTATAGATCTAGGACGGAAGTCAGTAATGGAACAGGGTTTGGATTTTTTAGGTATTGGAACTATTTGTGCATCTGGAAAGACGCCGCTGATAACTGAGTAATTTAGGATATGACAAAGGATAGGGAGGATTTCATCTAGGATGGGTAGGATCATGTTTCGACTGATACAGTCATTACCAACAGCATTGGATGAGATTGAAGTGATGCTCTTTTTAACATCACAACTGGCAAATTGCTCGAAAACAAAAGGTGAATATCTGGGAGTTGGGATACGTGAAAGATCTTGTAACGTGTTTGATTTTGTTGTCCCATCAAAGTTGGGTGAAGCAGTGACATGTGCGTTCAGCGAATCTATATTTATATCATTGGAGATTGTGTCATTTCGAGACTTACCAACTCCCAGTGTTCTTAGAAATTTCCAGATTTTAACTGGGTCTCCGTTTTCAACAGAGCTGTGAATATGTTGGCGTTGTGCTTTCCTACACGCCTTATTGCAGAGATTTCTGGCACTTGTGTATTTTTCCAAATTCGCAGGGGTTGGACGACATTTATACTTTGCCTTGGCAGCCGCTTTCTTTGACATAAGAATTTTAATTTCGTCAGTCAGCCAAGGTGCAGGTAGGTAAATGCTTTAATTTAATGGCACGGATTGGTGCATGTTCGTCGTACAGGTGAGTTAACTTATCTGTGAAAATTTGGACTTTGTCATCTACACGGTCTGATGAGTACAAAGGAGACCAATCAATATAACGGGCATCTCCGCATAGCTTCAAATGATCCATCCCACCGAAGTTGCGTTGCATAATTATTTTAGGTTTTACCTTTGGTGGGCGCATTTTGTACAAAAGATTGATTAGATCATGGTAAGAGAAAGCATCTGCAGAGCACTGACCATGTTTGGATACAAAAGTAGGGGAAGAAGTAAAAAAAGCGAGTATGTAAAAAACCTGACCTTAAATTATGTAAGCACTGCAAAATATCTTCTTGGGTTTACGTGAATGTTACACATAGAAATCAAACTACCAACGGTTTATTCGTATATACGATATATTGTAAAGAAATTGAAGCGTCGGCTAGTAATAATTAAAAAATGTAGTTCTAGATTATTCGGATTAAATGTAAATTAACTAAAACCAATATATCGCTATAGAATCCATAAACCGTAGTTTGATTTCAATAAGTACTGCAAAACAAATAAAATTGTATGCCCTAGATAAATAATAAGAAGAATGAATAATTTATAACACCACTGTTTAAAATTTTTATTTGTATCTATTAATTCAATAAAATAATCTTTAAAGTATGAAGGTTGTTATACAGATCAATGTATGTAGGTATATAATAGAAAATAAACATATATAAATTTGACTTAGTGTACATATAAATATATTATGCATGTTTACAATGTAAAAATGGAGAAAGAAGGGACATATTACTTTACTACGGAACACTAGCAATAACTGCTTCTCAAACACTCATTGCAGGAATACTTCAATTACCGAGCCACAAAGAATACAAAGGCCAGAAAGGCCATCGATAATAGAACTAGCACTCACGAACAAAACATTTCCTCAAATATCCTATTATTAGAAAAAAAAAATATCAATAACTAATGTAATTGTGTTGAAAGCTCTTACGAAGTATGAGTAGGTTGGTTTCGGAATACCAATACGAATTTATTTGCCGATATTACTACGTCCTCGTCTCTAATATCGCGTATCAAATCCTCACGTAACCGTAACTATGTACATGTCTAACTACTTAATTGAATTCTTATATCCATAACTTTGGTAATTTATTGTTGCTGCTTTTTTGTTTGGGATCACTGAGCCCCTAAGAATAAGAATGGTTTATGCCTACGTCCGGTTTTGAAGGGTAGGTCGATGCCTGACTAGCGTTTATTCAAAACGCTGAGTCAACGGTGCCGTCATAATTATTAAGTCGTATGTGCGGTCGTTTAATTACAGTAAACTCAAAGAATTACCTCCATAGTATGTCTCAAATTTTCTGCTACGTATAAGTATTTGAGCACTGGATATAATCCATTGCTGCTACTGATTATAAGAAGTGGTGGCCACGCATCGCACGTCGCATCAAAGGTAGGCCTTCCACTTGGTGGACCGATGATCTTGTTGGGACCGCGGGCAGCAGATGGATGCAGGCGGCTCAAGATCGGCAGCGCACGATTCATTATTTTATAATCCTGGCAATTTTACGACTGCCTCGTTGATCTCACGGCATAAATGTGCGCGTGGGATTGGGAGGTCTGAGGTTCGATTCCCGGGTCGGGCAAAGTGTTATCGGGATTTTCCGTTAAGAAATTCTCAGTAGCGGCACGGAGTCTGGTAATGTGCCCGGTATGGCAATAGGCTCGCCCCCTAATACGTGGGACTAAAATAAATCTGGCCAAAAGTGGGTGTAGCAATATACCTCTGCCTACCTCTTCGGGGACATAGGCGTGAGACTATGTATGTATGTAATCTCTTACCCTTGGTGGACACAATTTGCTTTAGAAACTTATTATTCAACTCAAATGAAAAGTTCAGTAAGTTTGAGTAAAAAGCATAACTGCCATTCTCACTCTAAGTATAGATTTGTTATCAATGAAGTGGCTGTACCCAGCCACATTGTTAGTCGCAGTCTTGACTTGCCATCCACTGTCGGAAGATGCCAACATTGCGGTCGAAAAGTTACCTAACCCCTCGTTACTACGGTATTCATCCAGTAAAATCTGTACCGGTACTAACTTAAGATACTTATATAGTCTCTAACGGCCATTTTCAATATTCGAACTATAGATAGAGCTGTAGATTTTTGATTCGTGTTTGACATATTTTGTATGGAGCTTATGCGAATCTAAAATCTACAGATCTATCTATAGTTCGAATATTGAATTCCGTAGTAAGTACGCGTCCTCGAAAATTGCATACAGTTATTTGTATTACTTACCTTAAAATTATACTAACACCTTCATTTTAGCAGAAAGTTGTTAAGCAAAAAAGAATCTAGTCAAGAAACTATTTTCATTATTAAAAGTTATTACTTTAATTTATCACGATTTCGACAGGCGTCTATTATCCTGAATCTCGATCTGAAAGCCCAAATGTTGAGGTATGTAATTCAGATCCTGATAAAATTTGGCGTCCAAAATAGCACTTCTTATCATGATCACTAAATTACACTTATCATATACTTAGATATTACTCTTGGTTCCGATTATAATTATCAGATTTTTTATCAGCAAATGCAATGATGCCGACATAGTAAGGCAATTGACTTACGCTTTTTATATTTTCAGCTGAAAGTAGGTATTTATCGAAGAACTCGAAGGGACATTAGATGAGACCCGCGCATAAAATAATTAAATATGTGCGTGCCTCGCTATATGTAGGTTATTAATACAATGGTTATAACCGGGAAATGTGTATTATTTTCTCAGGTATTTTTTCAGTTTTTTGTCATACGGCATTCTAGCAGGTGTGGCAAAATAATACTATACTATAGTACCCAAACAATCCGGTAAGAAACATTTCACAGCAAATAATTTTGTTTCAAATTAATACTATATTACTGATATTTAAAATTGAAATGTAAAAAGTTTTTAAGCCAGGGGGTCTAACCTATTTGTATCCTGTCCGGCTGCAATATAGGCGACTTCGGGTACGCGCGCCCGGCTTCCTTAGCCATCAATACTGCACTCCTTACTTCGCCCGCGGTATTGTTGCCCTACTCCCCCCTACCCCTCCTATCACTGGTGGAAGAGACCAGTCTTCTAATAGGTAACACCTGTTAGAAGCTGGTTTCGAACGGGTAGGTACCACCACCCTGTCTATTTTGGTCGCGAAGCAGACTTGCGTTCCGGTTGAAGGGCAGAGTAGCCGTTCCCATCTCTCCCATCCTCTCCCTGGGTGTTGTGGAGTCTGCGTGGGGCTTGAGGCCAGCTTGGCAAAAGTCGTGGTGGGTTTGTTGGGCGTGGGGGTCTGACGTGCAGTTCAGGGAGACCTGGTGGAAATGGTTACGCCGGCCACCTGCCGGTCAGTAGGGGACCCGAACCCGAGGCCATCCTACTCGGGAGGCTGTTCCGCCAACCGGCGAAAATCTCGTTCTGCAGACATCGTGCTGGGGTAGGAGACCGGAGTGGATCCCGGTGGCTGCAGACGAGGGGGCACCGGGGGCCCTTCCGTGCTGCATGTCAGCTCCCCACACAACTCGCGGATCCACCCCGCACACGGCTATACACTTTCTTTGGGCACCACTTAGACTTCACCACACTTATTTCCCCTATCCCTCGCTCTCTCTCAGAAATCATGGCGCGCAAGAAAAATAAGAGCAGAAGTTTTACCACGGCGGACTCCATATCCACAATAAAAATGGATTTCTGTAATGTTAGGGGTCTACACAGCAACCTCGACGCCGTCCATCACCACCTTGAGACGGCGCGGCCTGCCCTGCTCTTTTTAACGGAGACGCAAATAGGCGCCCCGGACGATATATCGTACTTGAAATACCCCGGTTACGAATTGGAGCATTCCTTCCACCGTAAAGCCGGGGTGTGCGTTTTCATCCGGGGCGATATTTGCTACCGCCGCCTTCGGGGCCTCGAGCATCGAGACCTGTCAATTTTGTGGCTACGAGTAGATCATGGGGGCCAATCCCGAATCTACGCGTGCCTTTACAGGTCTCATGCCAGTGAGTTGGGGCCAACTCAATTAATTGAGAGCGTCCAAGAGGGGACTGATAAAATATTGGAACAGTTCCCTTCCGCGCAGGTGGTGGTCCTTGGTGATTTTAACGCTCACCACAAGGAGTGGTTGGGATCCCGGACCACTGACCTCCCGGGTCGGGCCCTGTACAATATGGCGTCGGCCTATGGCTTCTCACAACTGGTGAAACAGCCCACCCGTATCCCAGACGTTGTGAGCCATGTACCCTCCTTGTTGGATCTACTGCTGACTACGCACCCATGCGGTTACAGGGTGGTGGACGATGCACCTCTCGGGTCATCAGATCACTGCCTTGTCCGCACCACAGCCCCCGTTGCGAAACCAGATCGCTCCAATGCGACTGGCTCCCGCAGAGTCTGGCAGTATAAGTCAGCAGATTGGGATGGACTGCGGGAATTCTTCGCGTCCTTCCCATGGAAGCGGCACTGTTTCTCCTCTGATGACCCCGACTCTTGTGCTGACTGTGTCACAGAAGTGGTACTCCTTGGGATGGAATTATTCATCCCAAACGTCCACATACCTGTTGGCGGGCGCAGCCGCCCGTGGTTTAATAAAACCTGTAGGGAGGCTGCGCAGCAAAAGCAGTCAGCATATATGGCCTGGAACGATGCCAGGAAGAGTCGAAGTCCTTGGGTCGAGGAGAAGAAACGCTTATTCAACGCCGCTTCTAGATCCAGCAAGAAGGCTATTGCTGAGGCCAAGGCAGAACACGTTGCCAGAATTGGTGAGCGGCTTGGAAGATATCCCTCAGGGAGTCGTGCTTTCTGGTCTCTCGCCAAAGCTGCGCAGGGCAACTTCTGCCAGATCAGTCTCCCGCCACTGCGTAAATTTGATGACAGTCTGGCCCATAGCGCAAAAGACAAGGCTGACGTTTTGGTCCAACTATTTGCCTCGAACTCGACCTTGGATGACAAGGGAGCCACACCACCGTCCATCCCCTGGTGTGGGAGCTCCCTGCCTGAAATCCGCATTACACAACGTGCGGTCAGGCGGCAGCTCAAACTTCTGGACGTCCACAAGTCGAGTGGGCCTGACGGCATCCCAGCAGTGGTGCTGAAGACGTGCGCCCCTGAGTTGACCCCCGTATTAACGCGCTTATATCGTCTTTCCTATAATGCTTACAGGGTTCCATCTTCGTGGAAGATAGCCCATGTTCACCCTATTCCTAAAAAGGGTGACAGATCGGACCCGTCAAACTACAGGCCAATAGCGGTAACGTCCTTACTCTCCAAGGTAATGGAGCGAGTCATCAACAACAAACTCCTCCAGTACCTAGAGAATCGCCAGCTGATCAGCGACCGCCAGTACGGTTTCCGGCATGGTCGTTCGACTGGCGACCTTCTAGTGTACCTTACACACCGCTGGGCAGAAGCCTTGGAGAGTGGGGGCGAAGCTCTAGCCGTTAGCCTTGACATTGCCAAGGCGTTTGACCGGGTCTGGCACAGGGCACTTCTATCGAAGTTACCATCTTATGGAATCCCCGAGGGACTCTGCAAATGGATTGCCAGCTTTCTGGCTGATCGGAGCATTAAAGTCGTCGCAGACGGCAGCTGCTCCGAAATGAAGTCGATCAACTCTGGCGTCCCACAAGGCTCGGTGCTCTCCCCAACGCTGTTCATCTTGCATATCAATGACTTGTTGTCAATTGAGAACATGCATTGCTATGCAGATGACAGTACGGGTGATGCGCGGTACACCAGCCACCAGAATGTCCCTCGGAGCCAGGTACAGGAAAGACGATTGCAACTTGTGTCTGAAGTCGAGGACTCTCTAGGGCGCGCCTCCAAATGGGGTGAAAAGAACCTTGTTCAATTTAACCCCACTAAGACACAAGTATGCGCGTTCACTGCGAAGAAGGACCCTTTCGTTATAGCGCCTCGGTTTCAAGGAGTACCCCTGCATATTGCCGAGAATATTGGGATCCTCGGCGTCGAAATATCGAACAAAGTCCAATTTGGGAGTCATTTGGAGGATAAAGCCAAATTGGCAAGCAAGAAGCTGGGAGTGCTGAACCGGGCTAAGTGGTACTTCACGCCAAGCCAACGGCTTATGCTTTATAAATCGCAAGTCCGGCCACATGTGGAGTACTGCTCACATCTCTGGGCTGGAGCGCCAAAATATCAGCTTCATCCACTTGACTCCCTACAGAGACGAGCTGTTCGCATCGTCGATGATCCCGATCTCACGGCTAGACTAGAGTCGCTGGAGCAGCGGAGAGACTTTGGTTCTCTCTGCGTATTTTACCGACTCTTTCACGGGGAGTGCTCCGAAGAATTGTTTAATTTGGTACCAGGGTCACCCTTCTACCAACGTACCACTCGCCGACGCAGTAGAGTTCACCCGTACTACCTGGAAGCGTTCTCATCTAGTACGGTGCGCTTCCAGCGATCTTTTCTACCACGTACGTGTAGGCTCTGGAATGAACTACCTGCTGCGGTGTTTCCCGAGCACTATGACTTGTCCTTCTTCAAACGAGGTTTAAAGAGAGCATTACTTTCACGGTAGGCAGCGGCTTTGCTGTGTATACCCTGACATTAGCGAAGTCCATGAGCAGCGGTTACCGTTTACCATCAGATGGGCCGTTCGCTCGTCTGCCACTAGCAGCAATAAAAAAAAAAAAAAAAAAAAAAAAGTTGGACCGTAGTCGCTTGTATTAATACACCTTCTTCAATTTAAAAGTCAACTTTTACTGTAAAAATATAGTGGTCAAGTGATAAGCGTGACAAAAGCAGGAAAATGTTTCATAATTATTGTCACAACTACGTTTATATCAAAATATGTGTGTGATTTTGTTAACCCTAGATCACTAACCTTATTTTTCGACCCTTTATTACTAACCTTCGTACTTACGACTACGGTATTTAATAAAGGGAATAATGGGTTTTATTTGAATTAAACATGCATATTTTTTATTTTTATTATAAATTTATTATATTCTTCTTATTAATTAATAAATTTACATAAACCAAAACGGCATATTTATTAAAAAATCAGCCTTATAAATGAGATCGTAGGTTTTATGGCAAATTAACAATGGTAACATTTGAAAAGATTTTTTAAAGTATTATTTTAAAGTAAATGTGAAAAGTAATTTTCAAATATTAGAAATAACGAATGAAATAAAGTAATGAAACAAACATTTTGGTAAGAATCTATCAAGTTATACATTTGTGACAAACGTCAAATTTGTGCTCCCCGCACAACGATTTCTTGCTCTGGGTGCAACTACTTTTAGTCATCCTTCGCTTTGCGGAGGGACACAAGGCTTATATTTTCCTTTTTTAGGTAGGAGGTAGGTACATCAGTCGCATTATTTTCGCAAAGAAAATAAATAAATAAAACAAAAAAAACGCAAGAGTTCACCAACTAAATAAGACAAAATGTTACGTTAATACTAACCTTCGTCGATGCGATGAGCCATGGTTGCTGGAACGGCGCTCACGGTGCCCCCCCCCCTCCCCCACTCAAAACACTACCGTCAGTCGGTGGGGGCAACGGGTCGACTGAGATCATCTAAAGTGTGGAAGCAGTGCGATCGCGCGCGCAAAAGTTGACATGATTTCAACAAACCCGCGTAGTCGAATTGACGAAGGTTAGTAATATAGGGTTAAAGAAATTTGACTTTCTTCAAAAATATGTGCAGGTCTTTTACCAATGTACGCTTTGTATATCTGGCCTGAAAATATGATTATCTGTAATGGTTACCCTACAATAGTGAGCTTTCCTCAAAGTACGTAAATATTTTGCGTGCTGATGCTCTCTACCGTTCGTTATTGACTTGAATATACAACAAATAGCGTGGTGACTTATTATTGACAGTTTTCAATAAAATTAACAATACTTCAATGACTGCCTCCGTGGTAGCATATCCGACTGTTGATCGGAGGTCCCGGGTTCGATTCCTGGGTCGGGCAAAAGTGTTATTGTGTTTTTCCGAATACTCAGTAGCAGCGCGGAGTCTGGTGATGTGCCCGGTAACTAAAAATTCATGGCGAAATGTGAGTATAATATTTACACCTCTGTCTACCCCTTCGGGGATACAGGCGTGAGACAATAAATAAATAAAATTAATAAAAAATACTACAATGATATTTTTGTCACAACTGCTCCAGGGACTACAAATAATTGCGCTTCATTCTAGTTCAGTTTATTTTCAACTATCTTCTGCCCGTGGCTTCCCCGTTGGCTCGTGTGGAATGCTGATAAAATACCCTTGACTTACTTCTGGTGCTACAGTCCAACATCTAATACATTTATATGTCCAAAAATTTAAACGCAGACACTTTGATGGTAAATTTATATTATTATGTAGTATTCAAAGCTTTGCCAGTTTTTACTGTAGGTAATATTGAAAGGCAATGGCAACATTGCCAGATGTGTTTGTTTAGCCAGAAGAAGCTTGTATCACCGTTTTAGCCTCAAGCAGCCTCAATAACTAAATAAAGCGCTGGTATGGGCATTCTTATATCAATAGAGATTACGAGCATTTCGATATTCAAGGAGATAAAAAATCGGTCACTACTTTAAGAAAGTTCTATTCGAAAAATAATCAATAGCATTAATTGGTTACAATGACTGCTTTCGTTACGAAATGTTAGTAATAATTTTCTGCAAGACTCTAGGAGATGTTCGACTTAAATTTAATATTTTGGCAATATTATACCAACAACACAAAGCTCAAGCCCAATATAAAAGCTTCAACGTATATATAATAATATTCTGTTCCTATGAAAAATATCGCTTTTATCCAAATTGTCCGTAACGTCAAAGACTGGACGCAAGTTCCTACCAAAGGAATACAAGACAGAGTCGGAAGATTGGAATAAGCTCAAGAATTTCATAGAAGAACACTATCGTATCCCTGGGGTAACTAATATTTTACGTGATAAAATTGTAAAGTTCCATTCTCAATCTCGCGGGGCAAATAAACGGACACCTACAACCATTTGCAGCCTTTCTAAAAGATTGACACATACCCAATCTCGACGTCCATTTAAGTTGAAGCTGTTTTATGAGGCACTCCAGCCCACAATAGAACGGTAGGGTAAACAGTACATTCCCTTGAGGTTATAGAAACAGTATGAGCGGGTTCGCTGGTTCAACGACAAATCGATGGATATTTTTACACCGAGAACCCTTGCTGCATATTTTACGATGGGTCAAGAGCCTTAAAGCGCTTTTACGCTAGATAAAGCACAAGTCTAACTAACATAATAGTAAAAAACTATCGAGCTAATGGTACGACTCACTTGTTTAATCAAAGGGGCTTAGCTTTTCCAAATTTACGAGGCGAAACTAGAGTTTTGTTGCTTGATTCTAGATTTATCGACAAGCGAAATATTTCGTTGAACTTTAATTTTAGAGTTTAGTTTATTGAATCAAGCTTTCGGCTAGTGAAAGTATCAATCAACGAGAGCTAAGTACTTTTGGGGATTCAATGATCTTGTCAATCGACTTCACCTGTTTTAGTCAAAGATTAGTTGCTATTCACTCTTTAGGTACGTAAAATTATAATGCTCACATAAGCTTTATACAAAGAACCCGTTACACTGCAAGAACATACATATCAAAATAATAATAACAAATTCTTACTGGTGTTGTGAATAACGAAATGGAACTTATAAAATTCTGAATGATTTTATCCCATCATATTCTTTTTGTTTCAATTCAGTCAGTTTTTACAATCCATTCACTAATTCATTCATCACGCGCGGTTTATGCACTCAAAAAGTACGCACGAAGCATAGCTACATACTTTCGTGATGTGAACTGATAAGCCATTGCGTCGGGCAAACGTAAACTAACAATTCACTGTTGCAGCGAAAAATGGATGCGCTCACTTCCGCTAACAATTTTGTACTGTTTGTCGCATCGGGGCGCGGCGCGGGCGCAGAGGGACAGGGGCAATTTATCAATGAATCAGTACTATTACTACTCATAGTAGGACGCGGGTCGGCCATAGTTTTAGTAATGCATTTACCAATTATTAAGTATTTTTGTGGACAGTTTTGAGACAGTTTTGGGATTTAGTGTTTTTATTTTTTACCTACACAAATATGATCAGTTAAAGATGCTTAGAGCTCCGTTATTTTTTTTGTACTAATTAAAAAATAGTGGTGTATAGTCTAAGTAAGCTCTATACAAAATATGTCAAATATGTATCTCTAATCTCCAAATCCATGTATAGTTCATGTAGTTGGAACGGCCATCAATCTGGAGCATATCTTTCCAGACAGATCTATAAATATTTCTTACTTCTAGCCTGGAACCCCAAGTGTCTGCTGATCGTGTTCAAAACCATTGAACAACCATAATTACCGTCAGCCTCCATAGTCAACATTAAGTCCATCGTCAATTAGTCTACAGTTAGGTATTTCCAATGAATACAGATTTACATAGAAGCGCTCGGAAATCTTGGACATCCTACTACTACACCAACTGTGCCACATTACTTATGACCTTGAAGATAAGACGTATATTGCTATGAAAATTAATAAGTACCTGCTTGAATATTAGCAGAGCCTATACTATGAACTAAAGTTAAGTGTTCTCTGAGGACCTTGTTAGATAGTAGCTAAAGTTGACAAGTACATAGTTCACGTTGCGGGTAACAGAATGATGACAATATTATTTGGTTAATTGAAATAAATTCTCCCATAAGATAGAATTTACTATTTGCTAGAAACTAAAGAACGTTCATGCAACAAAAACACAGAATACGCTGACAGCTACGTTTCATCCAATTAAACCACTTCATCATACGTGTAGTCAAAAGATGACAGTTTCTACAACAGAGAGTACAGTAAGTACCCTTATGAAATAAACTTAATCGAGAGTTTGTGTATTTTTTTTTCTTTTAAATGTTTTGTTTAACTAACCAGGGTAACTCTACGTTAGTAGCATACGTGGTGGAGATACCAAAATACTGACAGGCAGAGTGCGTGGATTCAAATCCATGGCGACTTGTGTACATATAAGATTACTTCACGCCTTCACGGGGATAACCCCGAAGGGGTAGGCAGAGGCGCATTACACACACACACACACACACTTTGCCAGTTATGTTTCGGTCCCAATGTAATAAGGGGCAAGCCTATTGCTATCTACCGGGCACATTATTAAGCGAGCTATAGTTAACATTTATGATTTTTTTTAAATGTTATGTGTTAAGCCTGTGGTGTGTGCCCGGGCTACCTGGGGATCTTACCCGAGACCATCGTTAGGGCAGTCCGTTACGTATACCACTGGTTTTGTGTGCGAAGTGAATTACCGTAAGCCCCGTCCTTCAGAAATTTAGGATGCGACAGTTTGACAGCAGACTTGTTTTGTAAAAAAGCAATATTGTTTTATATATTTTGGTGGGCCCATGTAGCTACCAATTGGGTTTCAGGTGGTCGGCGGCGACGAGGACGTCCTAAACGGAGATGGCGGGATGACCTGGACGCTTTTGAGGACGACTGGCCAGAGATTGCAAAGCACAGAGATTTGTGGAAATCCAAGGGAGAGGCCTTTGCTCAGCAGTGGGAAAATACAGGCTAATTAAAAAAAAATATATATATTTATTATCTTTTTAAGTTAAATTAGATAAGAAAAGTCTCGATAAAATCATCTTTCTGTTGACAAGGTTTGCGTTACAGAGAAACCATCAAACAATAAATTGTTAGAGAAATATATTATTTCCCGTTGAGGGCCAAAAATCGAATTACGCATAAAAAAAATGTAATGTCAGGCCAGTATAATTAAAGGTGTTAGCAACATGGTCACGTATGTCGTGAACGTGGCGAAAATTTCGGACGACGTGATATGAATTCGAACTTATATTTTTCCGTCGCTTTAAGGCATTGACATTTGGGGTCCAAACAATATGAGCAAGACTTTATACATTATAGGTTTAATGTTGTTCCGCCTACTTTCTTATCAGCAAAATGTCATGTTCTTTGTTTGTATTTTCTAACTGTTAAAGATAGACCCACTCTACCTAATGCTCCTTAGTTGAAAATCGTACGTATACTGTAGTAGCTAATTAAGCTAATTAAGCCGATTAGACACAGTTGCTTATATTTAAACAGAGAAATAACAAAAGACATGATATAAATTACTACAACAGAAAATACACAAATATACACATACAAACGCGAGTACGACACACATTATCAAATTATAATTGACATCAATGGATGTCAGTCAATGGACTGACATCGAAAGTTCAACTAGTGGAGATAAGACTTAGTACTATGACAGCTCTTATACAGTAATGAATGATGGATTCTTTACTAAAAATAGTTATTTTAATAATATTTCGTACAGTTTTAGTTGAACCAAGTGTTAATATTAATCGTTATGACGAAAAGTGTGTGATAGATAATAAGTTGGTGGAAGAAACAACTGGTTATAAAAATGTGACGAGGAATATTATGCAGGCCATTGTGACTGGTGGATTGGGAGACAAAATGTATCAAGAGTAAGTACAAAATGATTATCTTTAAGATTAGCGTTAGGTTTTTTTTTAATATTTAGAACTTAACAAAGCTGTTAAGTAGTTATAAGACCCATGTACCTAAAACATTACGAGACTCTTACTGTTTATGACCTTTGTTGACGAGAAAACTCATATATGCATTTATTACTTGACCCGATATCAAATCTAGGGCGCAATTGTTACTCTCTTAACTCTCGGTTTTCCTGCTTTATTATGTCAAAAGTCTGTGAGCCACTCATAGGCAAATGTGTTGTTACTTTCCCATGAGTGACAAATAACCTGCCTGAATTGTAGCACTTAGGAGATTTCAGTAAATGTTAAAGTATTTGACAGGGAACATCATATTAATTTCGTTCCAATTTATAATTTATCTAGTTTATAATGCCTCTAAACGGGTGGTGAAACCGACAAAGCATTTTGTTCAAATCTAAGATAAGATCCAAGGTTAATACGATGATGAAGTTGACTTCTTACACACATTATTCGTTCTATCTTAGACATTTTTTGTCTAAGAACCCTATTTAACGACTTAGTAGAAAAAGTTGGAACAGCTAATAAACTAATCGACATATTTAATATATTTTCAGATACATCAAGTTCATTGATAAGTTTAGGGCACGGCCATCTGGCACCGAGAATTTGGAAAGAGCAATAGATTATATGATAAATCTAACACAAGCAAATGGCCTGAATGATGTTAATACTGAAGAGTTGGAGGTAATAAATATTTTATATCTAATAGTGGTATATGTATAGAGGGTATCGGGTTCGAATCCACGGCGCGCACTAATGACTTTTCGGAGTTATGTACGTATTAAATGGTTAACTATCGCTTGTCCCGTGCCTCGGAGAGCATGATAAGCCAACGGTCCCGGCTGTCATGAAGATCTTTGCAGTCGCTAGAGTTTGTCAGTACTTCTAAATATACTGACACTAGTCTTAGCCATGGAATATCACTATCCCTGCGGGTTGCGGAGGTCTGACAGGCAGTCGCTCTGTGGAAACGCTTATATTCAGCCAAATCCGGTTACACTAGTAAGCGGACCCCAGATTGAAACTGGGATAACGCGAGGAGAATGATGATGAGTGGTATATACTGTCCGTGTACTGACGGATTAAGAATACGGAATGTCACCACCCCATATCATCCCATGGGTGTCATAAGAGCCGACAGAGGGAGCATAAAATTCAGAGAACAGTACTGTAAGAGAAGGAAAACTTGATAAAAACCCTATACCAAGCCGTTTGGCCAGCGTTGTATAGTAGGTCAATTCCTTCTTTCAAAGAAAAGGCCTAGTCCAGCAGTGGACATTTAAAGGCTGATGATGAGTGGTATATTTGTACAAACTGACAGTTGTCTATTCAATTTAATATTACTATCCCTTTGGGTTACGCATATCAGACGGCAGATTATAATTTGTGTGTTCCACAAAAAAAATAAAGTAGATTGGCGCCTTTAAAGTCTAGTCATTGACATCCAAATGTGTAAGACTCTAAATGCATGTTTGTTCAATTATTTATGATATACATTTAAGTCTCCCATTATTTGAAAACGGTCAACCCCGTACAGAATTTTAGATACTTATTAAATAGTCATAATTGGAGCTAACTATAACACTGTATGTGTTACACATACAATATTTATCACAAACTATCACTTTGTATTACTTTCGTAACTCTCAAATTTGATAAGTATTGTTATAATATGACTCAAACTTGATTCGAGTTAATCAACCTTTTCAGGTGCCTCACTGGGTACGGTTACACGAATCAGCAAGAATGTTACAACCTCGGCCTAAAATTATAGCTATTTTAGGATTTGGAACAAGTGTTAGTACTCCACCAGACGGGATTACAGCTGAAGCTATAGTTATAAGCAGCTTTGACGAACTTGAGAAAACAGACCAAAAATTAATCGAAGGAAAAATTGTTGTGTTTGATGCACATTACATTTCATATGGAGCTACAGTCATTTACAGAAGTCAAGGTGCTTCAAAAGCTTCTGCAAAAGGTGCTGTAGCTACCGTAGTTAGGAGTATAACAACGTTTTCAATATATTCTCTTCATACTGGGGCTCAATACTATGCTGACAACGTGACCAAAATACCGACAGCAGCGATCACTTTAGAAGACACAGATTTAATGCGAAGACTGCAAGATGAAGGTGAAAAAATTGTTCTTAGTATAAAAATGTCGAATACGTTTGATAAGAAAACATCGCGTAACACACTTATTGATCAGAAAGGTTCAGAACATCCTGAAAAACTAGTTATGGTTTCGGGACATATAGATAGTTGGGATGTTGGAGATGGAGCGATGGATGATGGAGGCGGCATGATGATTAGTTGGTTTGTACCAGTCGTACTAAAACAACTGAATTTGAAACCCAAAAGAACGGTACGAGCGATATTATGGACTGCTGAAGAACCAGGCTTAGTTGGTGCACGGGCATACCTAAAGAAGCATAATAGTGAACTTTCTAATATTATCTTTATAATGGAATCAGACGAAGGAACGTTTAGACCATTGGAATTGGACGTTGCAGGCTCTAAGCAAGCCCGGTGTATAGTAAAAGAAGTATTAAAAATATTTGCGCCTCTGAACAAAATGGAGAACAGTGGCTGTCCCGGATCAGTTATTGTATATTTTATAAGACAGGGAATACCAGGCGCATCTTTACTGAATCAGAATGAGAGGTATTACTGGTATCATCATAGTGAAGGTGATACGTTGAATGTGCAGAATAAGAGTGACGTGATCGAGTGTGCAGCATTTTGGGCTGCGTTTAGCTACGTTATTTCTGATCTGTCGGTAGATATTCCTCGAGAATTAGTTCGCACTCACTCGGAACTAATTCTCTGGTGTGAGGCCAAGTATGAAGGTGGAGCTACTAGTTGTAGGTTATTTAATAAAACCAAACTGTAACTTGAACTTATTATGTTTTATTTCAATTGACCTCAAGCACGCACAAAAAATATATGTTTGGCTATATATACCTAGCGCGGTAACGAAACCATAGCGCGATTCAGCCGAATGGAACGTCGCCATCTATCGAGCACTAGGATAATTTTTGTCGACTGTAAATTAATTATGACAATGAAATGTTCCTGAATCGCACTATGGTTCTGAGCTTATAAATCGTGAATATACCGCCCACCAAGGGCATTTAGTGCCAGAATGTCCTTCACATAAACAATGGTTTTTGGCAATTTGACAATAATTCTTATAATCTATGTTGTCCTTTTTTTAATCTAGCATAATACATATATGGGTTCAGCAAAAGTTGAATATGTGACATATACCATATTATAATATATACATATTATAATATGTGAGACATGCGAATTCAACAACAAAAATAAAACAATGAGTGTTCTCTTAAACTAAACAAAACACAAAACAATGTAAATAAATGACATTAAACAGTTACAATTTAAATTTACACTGTGATAACACGCAAAGATATACATACAAACAATTAATTGGCCACAGGCAAAATACATATTTTGTTGGTTGGCCTTTTAATAGTAGATCCCTTAGTCCGTAATGTGACCACGCGAGTTACATTATCGTGACCGGGGTGTTTTTCTAGTACCCTACCTAATAGCCATCGACTTGGAGGCAAGTCGTCCTCTAACTAAGACAATGTCTCCAATTTTTGGTTCGGGAGTTTTTGTAGACCATTTATATCGATTCATTAGATTCGCAAGATACTCCCGGGACCAACGACTCCAGAATGATCGTACCATTCTTTGTATAAACTGCCACCTTGTCAAAGAACTAATACTTGAGCTGTCGTGATTGTAATCCGGTACAGTAACCAACGGTTCTCCAACTAAAAAATGCCCCGAATTTAATGGCATGGGCTCCCCAGGATCATCAGTACTAATCACACTTATAGGACGCGAGTTAAGACAGGCCTCAACTTGCGTAAGAAACGTACTGAGTTCCTCATACCTGAGTGTAGACTCACCAACGACACGTTTAAGGTGGTACTTGGTGGATTTGACGCCCGCTTCCCACAGACCGCCAAAATTGGGCGCGTGAGGGGGAATAAAGTGCCATTCCGTGCCGTTTGCCTCTAAGTATTCTACAATGGTAGGTTGAGCCTTAATTAACTCCTGGAGTTCTCGCGCGGCACCTATAAACGTAGTGCCATTGTCGCTCCAGAGTTTAGCGCAGTGACCTCCTCTAGATACAAACCTTCTGAAGGCAGCTATAAACGCTTGTGAGCTCATGTCACTCACAACTTCCAAATCTATTGCACGAGTAGACATGCAAACAAACACACAAATATAGCCCTTGTAAGCACGATGTCCACGACCCTTTGTTGTTCTTACATTGATGGGTCCAGCATAGTCAACCCCACTATGCAGAAAGGGTCTGGTTGGCGAACATCGCACCGAAGGGAGAGAACCCATCATAGAGTTATTTATTTGGGCTCGTTGCTTTGCGCACGTTACACATTTTCTAACACAGTGTTTTACTAATTGTCTCACTCCGATGATCTTTAGCCTGTTCTCAAGTAATTTAACATCAGTTGAGGACCACCATGCAGTGTCTTGATGTGTGCGTCTGTTACAAGAAGTTGTGTGAAATGTGATGCTTTTGGCAGCACTATGGGATGCCTCGTTTGTTCATCTAGTGGTGCCTTTTCTAATCTACCCTGCGCTCTTAATATGCCCTTGTGATCAAGATAAGGGCATAAAGTTTTCAACTTACTAGCTTTTGTTTTTATATATCCGAGGTCTTGTATCTGTTTTAGTTCCTGTTCAAATGTTTGTAGCTGTGTTACCTTTATGCAACATTCTAATGCTTCTTCTATTTCTTGTTTCTTTAAATATCCCTTATTTTGTCCTTTCTTCATGAATCGCCTACAATACGCAATAACCCTTAGTAGTCTTGGTAGTGTCGAAAATCTTTCGAACGGTGACGGTTCCGCAGTTGTTACCATTAGCGTCTTCACGGCATGTTCTAATTCAGTTTTGAAACCGGTTGGCCTTTGGTAAATTATAATTTTCTCCATCAAAAATAATGGTCCAGAAAACCATAACTGATTTTCCCTAAACAGACTAGGTAATATGCCCCTTGAGGCACAGTCCGCGGGATTATTTTTTGTAGAAACATGGAACCACTGAGAAACCTGCATTGTGATCAATATTTCTGAAGTCCGATTAGCAACGAATGTCTTCCATCAGCTTGGATGACTGCTAAGCAAACCAAGGACCACGGTATAGTCGGTCCATGCTATGATTTTCTCATCTTTGATTTTTAAAACTCTTGCGGTTTCAGCTAGAAGCTTAGACAGTAAAACTGCGCCACATAACTCCAAACGAGGAATACTCACCTGTTTTATCGGGGCCACTCTGGTTTTTGCTACCAACAGCGAAACATTTACTTTGCCTGCTACATCAATCGTACGCGAATAGACTACGGCGGAGTAGGCGACCTTGGACGCGTCGCAGAACCCATGTAGTTCGACATCATCGCCAGAAACGGTGCCTAGCCAGCGCGGGATTCGAATTGAGGTAAGTAAGCACAACTCTCTGCGGTAAGTACTCCATTCGCTAACTAACTCTGTAGATAATGCGTCATCTCAACCGACACCTGCCAGCCACAGTTTTTGGATGAATATTTTCGCCAGGACCACGGTAGGAGCTAGCCATCCCAAAGGGTCGTACAACCTGGCTATATCAGATATTATTAAACGCTTCGTTAAAGGTGTAGTGGTCGGCGTGGGACGATGTACCGAGTATTGAAAGGTGTCTTCGCTGCGGTCCCAGGTGAGTCCTAATATTTTAACAGTATTGTCGAGCCTAATAGCTACGTCTTTTTGTTCATTTTGAACTATATGTTTTGTACTGTTGGTCTCTATTGTGGTATCTTTATTGTTTATATCCATTGAATTGATTTTTTCTAAGAGTTCCTTGCTATTTGTGTTCCACTTTTGTAACACAAAACCACCCTTTCCTAATAACTCGTTCATCTGCTTGTAGATTGCAACACCTTCAGTGACAGTTGTACAGCTTGTCATAAAATCATCCATGTAGAATTCATTTAATACCTTATCGGCAACCAATGGATATTTCTCCCCTTCATCATACGCTATTTGGTGTAGAGTTCTTACTGCTTGGTATGGTGCGGACGCTGTGCCAAAGGTCACTGTTACCAACTCATAGTCCTTTATTTCCTTTGTGGGCTCATCACGCCAGAGAATCCTTTGGAACATGGTGTCTTCATCAGCTATGTACACCTGACGGTACATCTTGACTATGTCTGCCACCAGTCCAATAGGATGTAGTCTCGACTTCAAGACTGTGTGCCTCAAGTCAGCCTGCAAGGTTGGACCAACCATGAGAGTGTCGTTTAATGATATTCCATTCTTATTCTTTTCAGATGCGTTAAATACAACTCGGACTTTAGTTGTGCTTTTATCATCCCGTATGACCGCATGATGAGGTAGGTATACTGCTGTATGTTGCTTACTATCGTTCTCATCTACAGGTTTCATATGACCTAACCGTAAGTACTCGTGTATTACCTCGGTGTATTTTTGTTTCAGATCAGGATTCTTTTGTAATCGCTTTTCTAAAGACCTTAATCTAGCTTCAGCAATAACACGTAAACCACCTGCCTTGCAAGGAGGATCATCAACCTTAAAAGGTAACTTTAGAACATACCTTCCATCTTCTCTACGTTTAGTTGTAGCTGTGTAGAACTCTTCGCAACGTTTTTCTTCTGGGGTAAGTATCTTTCCTTTATCTACTTGTTGTTCTTCGATCTCCCAAAATTTCTTCAGAAGATCATCTTCCCTGAATTGGGCATGCATCACCTGAATATTTTTGCATGTGTTATCTACACTGACATTGGTTTCCACAGCTCCGGACAGGATCCAACCCAAAGTTGTGTTTTGAGCAATCAGATTGCTGGATGGACTCTTTATCATGTCGTTTTTCATGATGATACTGTGAACCTCAGCTCCTAGTAAAATATCAATCCTGTTAGGTTGATTGAAATGAGGATCAGCTAAATTTAATGTCGCTATGTTTACCCAATCGAAAGTACTTCTGTCAATAAAGCGATCAGGTAAGCTCGACGTTAATTTGTTTAGCACATAGGCGTTTAAGCTTAAATTGAACTGGGGAGCTACCCTTGATTGTACGTTCAGGCGTACCATATACCGTGCAACGACTGAACCACTACCTAACCCTGACACGACTCCGCGAACAGGTATCTTTTGCAGACTTAAATACTGAACTGTTGACTCCGTAATAAAACAGGCTTGAGAGCCTTGGTCAATCAGCGCTCTTACTACGTGGTAGTCGCCCGTCTTGGACTCTGCCTTTACTAACGCCGTAGCTAGTAGGACCTGTCTAGGCATGAGAATATTTTTTGAAAAACAAGAGACCACTGTCGCGTCACTAGTTGAAGAACTAGCGTCGACGTTAGCTTGTTTCAATGAATCGTCTTGTGAGTCCGTATCGAGATGCAACAACGAATGATGTCGTTTGTTACAAAGCTTGCATGCGGTTTGTTTTTTGCAACTTATAACCATATGGTTACTGTCCATACAATTAAAACATAACTTATGTTCTGCTATGAAATCGCGCCTGTTGTTGACAGGTTGTTTGGCGAATTTTTTACAATAACATAATTTGTGTGTATCGGAGCAGTACTCACAACGCATATGGCTTGAACTTACGGCTACTAATGCCTTGGAAGTGTGCGAACTGTTGACCTGTGGAGCCATCCACCTGTTCGGTTCTATACATTCAAGCGCGCGAAACCGGGTTTCAATAAAATTAGAAAACTGCTTATACGTGGGCAATTCGTTAGATTCATTACTACTTACATGTAATTCCCATTGCTTTCGTGTCTCTGAATCTAGCTTAAATGTGACGATATGAATAATAATGACGTCCCAAGTGGTCACATTGACGTCTAAGTTTGCGAGAGCACTGAGACAATCATTCGTTATGTCAAGCATTTCCTTTGAAGAAGTCGCTGCCTCTACGTGCATGCGTTTTTGTGCGAAGAAACGTTTCAAAATACAATTTACTAAATATTTTTTGTTACTGTACCGTTTTTCTAACAGCGACCAGCACTGGACATAGTTCGAATCACTCACTGGTGTGTGCCTTACCAGCTGCTCGGCTTCACCTGTGAGATGACTTTTTAAATAATGCATCTTCTGCACGTTATCTAAACTCAAGTTTTTATGCACGAGTGATACGAATAAATCGCGAAAAGTAGTCCACTCGGCATATTTGCCGCTGAAAGAAGGAATGACGATTTTTGGTAACTTGGCCACAGAACTACCAAACTTGGAACTACCTTTGGAAATAGGTTTTTCAGACTCATCTTCGGCTTTAAATTTCTTTAAATTAGTCTTTAATAAGCACTTATAGGTGATGTAAGTATCCTCAGTGGACTCATACATGGTTATCAAGTTTTGAACGTCTACATCTACATATTCTCTAGAAGCTTGGTATGATTATCTTTATACAAACACCAATCATTTTCCAATAGTTCAAACTTTGTTTCTAAAAACTCTATAGACAACCTATCTTTTGGACTCTTTTTAAAGTTGACCAATCCCTTTTGAATTACACTTTGAAAGTTTTTTAACACATTAAGTAATCCTTCCATTATGAGAAATATTTTTCTAAGTTCTGACAAAAGCCGAAAGATTTACAAGTGTTTAGAAAATATAATACAGTTGTTGGAAATCGGGCATAGAGTCCCCGTTCCCCCGTTTTTTATATCAATTATTCTAAGTCTACACACAATACTAACTACAAATCTTACAACTAACACAATAAAAGTTCAATCAACAATAAGAATTTTTCTAAGTCTCTTCTTGATGTCAAAATTACTTTGGCACTTGAGAAATTAAACTAAGTAAATATGCTCTCAGATATAAAGTTCAAATTTGCTTGAATATTGACCACTATAAATGACGTAAATTGTTACACTTCACAGATACTTCACTTGAGTGTAACGCTGCTGGTGGCGCCCTCTATAGGCCTTTGAGATGTCCTTATGACGTCCGCGTCCAACCTCTGCGTATTGCGTGTCGCTCGCCTGCGCCGCTAACTCGCACCTCAGTATGAACAGCTCAGCAGCGCCTCCTATGGAGAGCGTCTTGCAACTCGACGCAGATGTACTGCGGAGATCTCGGTACTCGGTTTGAGCTGCGATCCACAGCGAGTACCAAGGGGATATGCAAAAAAAGCCTTAGGAGCAATCCGGCTCGAAGGACCAATGAATTAGTTCGCACTCACTCGGAACTAATTCTCTGGTGTGAGGCCAAGTATGAAGGTGGAGCTACTATTTGTAGGTTATTTAATAAAACCAAACTGTAACTTGAACTTATTATGTTTTATTTCAATTGACCTCAAGCACGCACAAAAAATATATGTTTGGCTATATATACCTAGCGCGGTAACGAAACCATAGCGCGATTCAGCCGAATGGAACGTCGCCATCTATCGAGCACTAGGATAATTTTTGTCGACTGTAAATTAATTATGACAATGAAATGTTCCTGAATTGCACTATGGTTCTGAGCTTATAAATCGTGAACACCTCGGAACTAATTTGAAACACGAATTAAAAATATTTATATTATAAAATTAACTTACGTACATTTATATTGAATTTTAATGAAACTCTAATTTTCCGCATAACTCAAAACCACATAGAAATTACTTTATCCATCTCAAATTAAAATATATTTGATGAATGTACTAGTAAAATATTAATAGTAACCGAGTATGTAAATCCATTATAGATGTTTGCTAATGAGTAAAAATCTTAACTATGTACTTGTACGTACCTACTACAATTTCACTTATAGGTATAGTGACAATTCTCAAGTGTGCAAAGTAAACTCAAATCAGGTGAGCAAGTCTTTGCTTTTTGTGTTACATTTTGTCTCGCGCAATCAATGCGTAAGCCTCGGGCGTCTCTTTGTACATTCGCGTCGCAATAAATTGTGCCGGTACGGCACCCCTTTGAAAATCAATAAATTCTAACTTTCGCAGGAACAAAGTAAGACATTGAATATAAAACGTAAAGTATTCATCATATTATCGTAAGCAGTCAGAAAATGTTTGCCTTCTATTACACAAGATACAAAGATGATGATGTCAAAGATACCTTTCTGTAAATATCATTTTATTAACAACTAGCTGACCCAGCGAACTCCGTATCGCCTTTTTAAGAGTTTTTATTTGATTCCCTTTTTTCCAAGCCCCATTTCCAAAGTTACCATTGACATAGCGCTTAATCTGTTATCATTTCAGAGTCTATAAATGATAAACAAAAAAACATAGATTTTTATATAATATTGAATTCCCCATTCCTTAAAATATCGGAGACGATACCCATATAGACTTTACAAAAAATTCCCGTCCACCATCTTAGATTTCCTATCCGCCATCATTGATCACGAAATAGATGTTGTATTTGGTTTCACCATCCCTTAAATCATGAGAGACGATACCCATATTAATTTTTTTAATTTTTCCCAACCGCCATCTTTGATTTCCCATTCACCATCTTGAATCACGAAATAGATGTTGTATTTGGATTCCCCATACCTTTAAACATCGGAGACGATACCCATATTGATTTAAAAAAAAAAACCATCCGCCATCTTTGATCACGAAATAGATGGTGTTTTTGAATTCCCCATTCCTTAAAATATCGGAGACGATAGCCATATCAACTTTAAAAAAAATCCCATCCACCATCTTTGATTTCCGATCTGCCATCTTTGATCACGAATTAGATGTTGTATTTGGATTCACCATCCCTTAAATCATCAGAGACGATACCCATATTGAATTTTAAATTTTTTCCCATCCGCCATCTTTGATTTCCCATCCACCCTCTTGAATCACGAAACAGATGTTGTATTTGGATTATCCATCCCTTTTAACATCGAAGACGATCCCCATAGTGATTTAAAAAAAATCCCATCCGCCATCTTTGATCACGAAATAGATGGTGTTTTTTGAATTCCCCATTCCTTTAAATATCGAAGACGATACCCATTTCGACTTTTAAAAAGATCCCGTCCGCCATCTTTGATTTCCTATCCGCCATCTTTGATCACGTAATAGTTGTTGTATTTGCATTCTCCATCCCTTAAATCATCAGAGACGATACCCATATTGATTTTTTAAATTTTTCCCATCCGCCACCTTTGATTTCCCATCCACCATCTTGAATCACGAAAAATATGTTGTATTTGGATTCCCCATCCCTTTTAACATCGCAGACGATACCAATATTGATTTTATAATTTTTTTCCATCCGCGATCTTAGATTTCCTATCCGCCATTATTGATCACGAAATAGATGTTGTATTTGGATTCACCATCCCTTAAATCATGAGAGACGATGCCCATATTGATTTTTGTAATTTTTCCCATCCGCCATCTTTGATTTCCCATCCACCATCTTGAATCACGAAACAGATGTTGTATTTGGATTACCCATCCCTTTTAACATCGGAGACGATCCCCATAGTGATTTAAAAAAAAATCCCATCCGCCATCTTTGATCACGAAATAGATGGTGTTTTTTGAATTCCCCATTCCTTTAAATATCGAAGACGATACCCATATCGACTTTTAAAAAGATCCCGTCCGCCATCTTTGATTTCCTATCCGCCATCTTTGATCACGTAATAGTTGTTGTATTTGCATTCTCCATCCCTTAAATCATCAGAGACGATACCCATATTAATTTTAAAATTTTTCCCATCCGCCACCTTTGATTTCCCATCCACCATCTTGAATCACGAAAAAGATGTTGTATTTGGATTCCCCATCCCTTTTAACATCGCAGACGATACCAATATTGATTTTATAATGTTTTTCCATCCGCGATCTTAGATTTCCTATCCGCCATCATTGATCACGAAATAGATGTTGTATTTGGATTCACCATCCCTTAAATCATGAGAGACGATACCCATATTGATTTTTGTAATTTTCCCATCCGCCATCTTTGATTTCCCATCCACCATCTTGAATCACGAAACAGATGTTGTATTTGGATTACCCATCCCTTTTTATATCGGAGACGATCCCCATAGTGATTTAAAAAAAATCCCATCCGCCATCTTTGATCACGAAATAGATGGTGTTTTTTGAATTCCCCATTCTTTTAAATATCGAAGACGATACCCATTTCGACTTTGAAAAAGATCCCGTCCGCCATCTTTGATTTCCTATCCGCCATCTTTGATCACGTAATAGTTGTTGTATTTGCATTCTCCATCCCTTAAATCATCAGAGACGATACCCATATTGATTTTAAAATTTTTCCCATCCGTCACCTTTGATTTCCCATCCACCATCTTCAATCACGAAAAAGATGTTGTATTTGGATTCCCCATCCCTTTCAACATCGCAGACGATACCTGTAGGGGTATAAGTAGATGTTGTGTCGTGGTAAAAGAAATAATCCATAAAACAGAAATATATATGCTTTACTGGTACCAGTTACTAAATATAAATACAATATATGTACGACCTAACCGAATGAGTGAAGGGAGACGACTGCTGCGCCGCGCTTACACAATATTACACCTTGTATATAATTCGTAGCGTCTGCAGCCGCTACATACCAATATTGATTTTATAATTTTTTTCTATCCGCGATCTTAGATTTCCTATCCGCCATCATTGATCACGAAATAGATGTTGTATTTGGATTCACCATCCCTTAAATCATGAGAGACGATACCCATATTGTTTTTTTTTAATTTTTCCCATCCGCCATCTTTGATTTCCCATCCATCATCTTGAATCACGAAACAGATGCTGTATTTGGATTACCCATCCCTTTTAACATCGGAGACGATCCCCATAGTGAATTAAAAAAATATATCCCATCCGCCATCTTTGATCACGAAATAGATGGTGTTTTTAGAATTCCACATTCCTTTAAATATCGAAGACGATACCCATATCGACTTTTAAAAAGATCCCGTCGGCCATCTTTGATTTCCTATCCGCCATCTTTGATCACGTAATAGTTGTTGTATTTGCATTCTCCATCCCTTAAATCATCAGAGACGATACCCATATTGATTTTTAAAATTTTTCCCATCCGCCATCTTTGATTTCCCATCCACCATCTTGAATCATGAAAAAGATGTTGTATTTGGATTCCCCATCCCTTTTAACATCGCAGACGATACCAATATTGATTTTATAATTTTTTTCCATCCGCGATCTTTGATTTCCCATCCGCCATCTTTGATCACGAAATAGATGTTGTATTTCGATTCCCCACCCCCTAAAATATCGAAGTCGATACCCGTATAGATTTTTTTAAATTTTCTCATCCGCCATCTTTGATTTCCCGTCCGCCATCTTGGATCACAAAATAAATTTCATATTATTAATCAGCGTCCCGAAAATCTTGAAAACGATAACCATATAGATTGTATCCTATTCGTTTAGCCTTTTTTGCCTTTGACCCAACCCTCCCCCTTCTCGTTTGACCATTTTATTATTTTTGTCTGGCCCCTAAAAGTTGTAGTGGCGTAATTTTATATAGCCTATAGCCTTTCGGAATACTTGGGCTATCATAGGCAATAACAATTTTTCTTATCCGACTGCTAGTTCCTGAGATTAGCCGACATTATCTTTTAGCCTTTTTAGCCTTTTGCCTGGCCCCAAAGGGTCGAAGCGTGATGTTATATAGCCTATAGCCTTCCGGAAAAACTGGGCAATCGTATACAAAAAGATTTTTTCAGATCCGACCGGTAGTTCCTGAGATTAGCGCGTTCAAACAAACAAACAAACAAACAAATAAACAAACTCTTCCGCTTTATTATATTAGTATAGATGCGTAGACAACGTACTGAAAGCAAACAATGATGGTAAAGTCAACTAACTTATAGTTACATCTCTATGAATGAGAAAAAGAGGCCCTTATTTAAAAAATTGTTTAAACAGAGTTTAATCCGAGTCTTTACTTTAAAAGTACTTCAGAAGTTGTGTTTTCGCATAATCGTACAATTTCTTCCGTTATTGCAGGAAGCGGTTACTATATTTCTGAATTTTCGTTAGCGGGTTTGAAAACATTTTCTAAGTGAGTCTGTTTCATTCTAGTTGTGTTTGTGTGACAGCAATTGGTACGTAGCGGGACCGACAAAGGCTCAAGTATTTTGCAATGTCCTTATGTCGCTCCCATAGTTGGGAATGACGCTGAAATATTTCACTCGATATATGTTACTCTCAAATATTTTGGCATTTGTTGTAACTATAAAAACACTTTATTATTGATGTAACATATGATTATCATCGCCTTGAAGCCCGGGGTTTACATAATTACAATATAAGTAATTTTAATATACCTGTCTGCATACCAACATTTTGTACAACGATAAATAGTGAGCTCTCAAATTTATATCCACTGTATAAAATATCTACACCTAAGAAAATAAATATAAGTGTAAGAAATCTGATTGATGACGACAAATCAAATAAAGGCTTAAGGCACGTAAAATGTTGTAGACCTCGAAATGTTATAACTCCAAGTGAGTTGGTTTATTTTTCGTACAAAGTCTTGTTCATGAAACAAGTAAACAAACGGATCGAAACAATTACAATTATTAAAAAAAATCGTCCAATATTATCTAAGTAAACCATAATGCATAAATAGAGCAAGTAGATAGTTTAACAGATAATGGTGATCGACAAGATTATCTATAGTGCCACATGCTCATGTGCCGAGTGTGAGATGTATCCATGAGGCAATCTCTAGAAAACCGTAATCAAATAAAAATCCGTTTCACTCTTTAGATTTAAATTAAATGAATTAAGTATATTTTATACAGTTATTGCAAGCATCTATTGACTAAAATTGGTACTTCCTGTCAGAAATGTCAATCTCAAATCCTGTGTTTTTTTTAACGATCCATCCATCATCAATAAAAATATTTAAATCTCCCTGAACTATACAGCACTATCTATACGTTGTCGTAAACTGTAATTTGATGACAAAACTTGGCAGTAGTTAAGTTAAGGGGCAATCATTCATGTTTTATCAGAGCATCAGATTAGTGTTTCACACAGAATCGTGTTTCACCGTTTATTTGGTATTGTGTCTGTTTATTGGACGATCCGCTAGTGTATAATAAATCAGGTGCACGGAACCTTGGATTAATAAATCTAGTGGATAAAAAAGATAAGAGATAAAAAAAATTTAATCCCACACCCACACAAATAAAAAGAATAATAAAAAATCAGTACAAGAAAAGCATAAAAAAACAAGCATGGCCTGTCACAACAGGGCATAGTTCAGCATTTGTCAGGCATTTGCTGTTTTTTGTTTTTTTCGCAGGAGGAGAGGCGTGTCGGTGTTGCGTTGCCGCGCGCCCTATCTCCCGCAACCAAATGGGGGCGCACCATTCGATGCGGTGGGGCCGCAGAGGAAGAGGAGATGCGGTGTTGCGTTGCCATCCTCCCTATCCTCTGCGGACGCTGGGTGTTTTGGCGGTGGAGCCCAACACCTCATTCCGCCGCCAAAGGGGTTTGTGCGAGGCCCGCCTGACCATCTGGCGGGCCAATACCCGTCGGGGGGTAGCGACGAATGCTTATGCGATACCCTACCCACCGACACACGGGTTCATGAAAAGATCGAGGTGTTTTTTTGTGGTTACACCACATACTCCGTCTCTCATTTCTCCAAGAGTCGGAGATCCGAAGGGATTTTCCACCTCGTAAAACGAAAATAAAAGGCATTTGCTGTTTAATTTCGTTTTCATTTGTTATTTTGGTTGGTACCTATGATAAATTATCCAGAGGGATAATCATAAATATAAAATATTATAGTTATTTTATAATATTTGGTCCACTATCTCCGGCTTAGCAGTCAGGATCACTAATTACTACACCAGCAAGCTAAAATATAAAACTAGAATATTGTTTTGGTATTACATTCACTAAAGAACTTTAACTGTACGTATCATAAACTTAATTTTAATATCGCTACTTTTGTATAACAACACTTACAAGTTGTTTGTACCCATTAAAATTCTAATTAAGCCCGACTTTGTGACCTCGATCAAACCTCAGACCCCCCACTGACGAGCTGCACAAACTTGCTTACATTCGTCGTCGACATTCAACAACGTCCTTTAATTTTTCTTCCAATATCTAATCAAAGAAGAATGGCAAAATCAGTGTCGCTTATTTATGAAAGCGAGCATGAATGAATTTATATACATTTTATAGAATGATAGCTGTAGTTTATTTTATTAGTTATTAATTTTTTTTATTCAATGGGATAAAGCAAATATCTAATAAAGAAATATTTTGTTACATCTGAAATGCACATAGCAATAACTAAACGTTAAAATCGAGATTTTATAAGAATCATTAAATCCTCTTTTATTAAATCGTTGGAAACCTTACAAAAAACGACGAAACGCGTGAATTTCTAGTCATCTGTCATTGATACAGTTGTCACAGATCTTATGAATGTATGCAAAGAAATATAACCTAAGGCATAGAAGTAACACTAAATAACAACAGCGGTTACTATGATTGATATCTCCTTTCTAATGGCACATGCAGTATGATAGAAAGAGCTGTCGATAGGTTTAGCAGCACGCTCTTATAGCAGAATCGTGGTAGGCAAACAGTAGACAAAACATAGAGTTAGGAAACCGAGTGTTGTTCGTAAAAGTGATGATTTATCGATAAATATTTTTGGTCAAATGTCTAACTTTAGTATGTGTCGATATATTTAAGCCGTATAAATAAACAACTAACATATTGAAATTGTAGTTTTTGCTGTTGACGCCGAACAGTGCTTTGCAAAGACTTGCCAGACAGACAGTACTAAAAAAATCACGTGTTTAAAGGCCCGAACAAACTATCTGTCGTGACTTACTGTCGCGATAGAAGGGTATCTGGACAAGGAAAATACATTCAAGTGTGCACAATATCGGACGTCTGTCGCGGACGTGACCTTGAGCGTTCAGACGTCCGATAGCAATCTGGAAAAATGACAGTAAGCGTCTGCGGACGTTTACTGTCATCCGTATATTGTCCATGGTACGACCTTAATATTGATTTTATACCGAATATAGTCAAAAATGTTAAATTCACTTTCAATTCAACAGTTCTGCTTTACTTCAAGGTATACCAATAATATAATTTAATAGTGCTAACTGCTAGTGCCCTGAATTAAGAAAATATGCTCCTACCTAGCCTTAGTGTATTGCATAGACAGCATGGCGTGTCTATGGTTGTATCGGACGCGGACGCGACAGAAAGCCGCGTCCGAAAGGGTGTGCACACTATGTGTCGCGACTTAGTGTCGCGACGACTTACTGTCGCGACAGTAAGTCGCGTCCGAACAGTTTGCGTGCGCCTTCATTGTTCGTTTTAGCCATAAAATCTATTGACAAAAAGTATTCATAAACTAATGAGCGATGCGTTGCGATGCGATGCTAAGAAACTGTCACTTAGATTATGTATTGTACGAATTATACCAGATTGGCTAATGCGGCACGGCAGGCTTTGGCAATTTGTTTGCGTCGCATCATATCACGTTGATTTTTTTAGAGTTGTAGGTAATCCGACTGCCACGCCGAAGCTTGCGGGTTTGATTCCCGCTCAAGTCAAATATTTGTGTGCATGAATATGGATGTTTGTCTTGGTCTGGATGGTACTATGTGTAATATGTAATATATTTACAGAAAAGTATATATGCATGTTTATCGATTGTCTAGTACCCGTAGTACAAGATATGCTTAGTTTGGGACCAGATAATGTTGTGTGAATGTGAAAGAATATTATAATTTATGGTAGAATATTATGTAGCGGACTACAAGGTCTACGTCTTTGATCAGTCAGGATAGCACTAATATGATAAATAATATAGAAGTAGGTACATTAATTAAAATCGTTGTAATTATTATATTTTATTAATATGTTCAAACTAAAATTACACACTTTTTGTTTAGCTTTGGATAAATAATTCTACCGGGTGTGCAATGTCCGGGCATAAATGTAATGTAAGCACAGCTTGCGGTTTTAAACGACGCCAGGTGCTTTCTGTCTTTAAAAAACAGTCTTTCTCAAAATGACGTGAACAAAAATGATGGTACTTCTGCTAAATGAAACTAGGCCGTCCAACGGTATTTATCCAAAGTTTTCTTGTGACGTCATTAATAGGCAACCTGTTATAAAAAATACCTTCTTAATAATGAAAAAATGCTACTCGCATCCCTAATCCATCTACTATTTTATAGATGCAGAAATGTAAGCCTACACACACGCGCTTACACTGGAACACTTGGCTTTAGGTTAATAGACGCTACTTTTAAGGTAGGTATCTAAGTAAATTATGTACATTAAACTGCGCTTACTATCAAACGCGCGATAGAAAATTAGACCGCTGGATGTCTTTGTTTATTGTCAACTTAGCAACCGCGGCTACCCGCTGTCGCTTCCAGCTACAGTTTTACATTCATGTCCGATAGTTATTTTATATGTCAAATTACGCGTCTCATTTAAAGAGACATCTAGACTCCTTACAGACTCATAGCTTTGACTGCATTCTCTAAATAGCCGTGCTGTCAAATCCCATCATTAAGAAGTGATGGGATTTGACAGTGAAAGGAGATATCGATGTTTTTTGAATGAGGTATAAATACGGAAACAAACTATCGGACATGAATGTAAAACTGAATCGAACCCGCAAGCTTCGGCGTGGCAGTCGGTTACACTCACGCCAACTGGGTTGTCAAAGTATAGCACTTCAGTAGTTCACTGCTGTACCTACTAATAGGTACATAAAGGCGAATCATTTGTGCTGGCGGATCACAAATCGGATTACCTATCACTCTAAAAAAATCGAGCCGTGTCCAACGTAAGCGATAGCAAGCAACGTGATATGATGCGACGCAAACAAATGCCAAAGCCTGCCGCATTAGCCAATCTGGTATAATTCGTACAATAGGTACATAATCTAAGTGACAGTTTCTTAGTACTGTCTGTCTGGCAAGTCTTTGCAAAGCACTGTCAGGCGTCGACAGCAACCACTACAATTTCAATATTTTAGTTGTTTACTTTTACGGCTAAAAACACATACTAAAGTTAGACATTTGACCAAAAATATTTATCGATAAATCTTCACTGTTACGAACAACACTCGGATTCCTAACTCTATGTTTTGTCTACTGTCTGGCTACCACAAGAATGCTTTAAGATCGTGCTGCTAAACCACTTAAACCTATCGATAGTTCTTTCTATCATACTGCATGTGCCATTAGAAAGAAGATATCAATCATAGCAACCGCTGTAGTTATTTTAGCGTTACTTCTATGACTTAATAAGGTTATATTTCTTTGACTCAAACCACAGAAATATAACCTTAAGTCATAGAATTAACAGTAAAATAACAACAGCGGTTGCTATGATTGATATCTTCTTTCTAATGGCACGTGCAGTATAATAGAAAGAGCTATCGATAGGTTTAGCAGCACGCTCTTATAGCAGTTTTGTGGTAGCCAGACAGTAGACAAAACATAGAGTTAGGAAACCGAATGTTGTTCGTAACAGTGATGATTTATCTATAAATATTTTTGTTCAAATGTCTAACTTTAGTATGTATCGATATCTCATATATTATGCCAGCAGGCTGTTCGCTGTGATGAAACTACATCGAGTTGGCGTAACATTAGTTCTGGTGTTCCTCAGGGTGACATTCTCTCTTCTTTACCATTCTCTATTTTCATTAACTGTTTTACTCCAAATCTTCGATGTTCGTATCATCTTTATGCTGACGACTTGCAGTTGTACTCCTAAGCGAGGGTAGAAGATGTGACAGTTGCCATTGCTGACATAAATAGGGACCTTGAGTCAATGATGGACTGGTATCAGAAATTTGGCTTAGAAATTAACCCAGCGAAGTGCCAGGCCATTATTGTAGGCAGTCGCCGCTTAATGCATAGATTGGACATGAAAACTCCACCTCCTTTAATGTTTAATGGTTTGGTCGTTTTGTTTGATACTGTAATTTCCATAATTTGAATGTCTGCACAACCAGTGTATACTGATAAACTGGTTGTGCAGACATTCAAATTATGGTAAGGTATTCTAAATGTTTGATGTGGAACCAAATTATCAGACGCCACTGGTGTATGCTTTTATAGTCTGTAACTGCAGCAAAGCGTACCTTGTATTCGATCATAATCCTGCACGAGTAGTCAACATACCTAGATTACCGTAAGCATCCCCCACCGTCACACTATACCTCACCACAGGAGTCTCTTCCACCTGGACACACTCTGTCCTGGCCTGTATGGAAGTCCCTTAATAGACTTCACACCCAGGTTGGACGCTGCAGAACGAACTTGTGTAGGTGGGGTTTCAGGGATCCCGGTCTTGCTCGGTGTGACTCTGGTGAGCCGGAGCAGACCATGGCACATCTGTTGGTGTGTCCTTCTTGCCCATGCACTTGTACGCTATCTGAGCTTTGCGCGGCCAATCCTAATGCAATTAAAATGGCCGAATATTATGCGAATAATATATAGCTCGCATCTGGAACCATCGACACGAAGAAGAAGAACCTAGATTACGCGTACACTGGAACGCTTGGTCCGTACAAGGCCTTAGGTTAATAGACGCTACTTTTAAGGTAGGTATCTTAGGTAGGTAAATTATGTACATTGTACATTAAACTACGCTTACTATCAAACACGTGATAGAAAATAAGACCGCTGGACGTCTTTGTTTATTGCCAACTTAGCAACCGCGGCGCGCTGTCGCTTCCAGCTACAGTTTTACATTAATGTCCGACAGTTTGTTACCGTATTTATCTCTCATTCAAAAAACATCGATATCTCCTTTCACTGTCAAATCCCATCACTCCTTAATTGTGGATTTGACAGCACGGCTATTTAGAGAATGCAGTCAAAGATATGAGTCTGTAAGGAGTCTATGCCTCTTTAAATGAGACGCGTAATTTGACGTTATGATTAACCAACTAAGACCAACTGACATTACATGTTGCACGTTCGGTTTAAGGAAATAAAGCGAGCATGTTCTCTCTAGTCTAAACGTAGTCCAACCTCTTTGAATGTATGTCTGTATTATATATATTTTAAGCATTTTCGCATTGTTTTGTTAACTTTTCTTAGCTTAGCTTTCGTTTCTGCTTTCAGTTAAGCTTTTGCATCCTGAGTGTTGAATACCTACTTATGGTGTTACACAATTATGTTGTTGTGATACTGGACATACGTTTGAGACAAAATTAATCTAATACGTATTGTTGTTTTGAACAGATTTTTTATTTGTGTAGTATGGGATTTGATGATTATACATCATGTACATTGTATGATATCTGGGATATATTCATCTTCAAGCTATTATTCCGTCACCAGTTCAGTTTGTCGAAAGAGTCGGAGGCATTATATAATTCAAATGTAAATAAAAAATGCGAAACACTAAATGCGCGAGGTGTAACTTACAACTCTTTGACTTCGTTTTCTATTAAAATCCCATAACATAAAAATATTCTGTTATTACATTTTACTTAATAGCCCTTAGATCTATCTTTTTAAAGTATTTGTACTAATGCTCGCGAACTCTTAATGCGACACTGATAATGTACGGTGGTTTGCCATTGTTCTTTAAGCAAACAAAAATAGGATATTTCTGCTGCCTTTGTTTAAATTGGGAGTTACAGAATTTTTTTTTTTACTTATTTAACTTATCTCCTTGACTTAGTAAAGGTTTTTTTGGCTGTGAAGAATAATTCGAAAACAGAGCAATTAAACCATGTGAATGTTACTTATCCAAAATAAAGATTATTTATTAAGAATTATTATGTAACGGGTCTGAATCGTGTTAATTTAAAAGTAGTTAAAGATTATTTTATTTTATTTCATTTTTATTTTATTTATATGTGTTTTATTTTATTATTGTGTGAAGCCATCGTTACATGGTGGGACACACATCGTTTCTTTCTAGTATGACGCAATGAGCTTATAGCGCCTTCTTACTTAAGAATAACGTTGAAATGTTTTAATAGATTTAGGTTAGTTTTTTGAATATGTTCACGCCTGTATCCATGAACAGGTAGGCAGAGATGGAATACTATGCCCATATTTCGCCATGAATTTATTAATCCCACGTAATAGGTGGCGAGCCTATTGCCGTTACTGGGTACTTTGCGAGAGTCCGTGCTGTTACTGAGAAATGGGAAAAACCCGGAAACACTTTTGCCCGACTCGGAAATCGAACCCGGGACCTCCTAATGAGCAGACGCATATTATGCTATCCACTGGACTACGGAGACACTCTAAATCTCTAAAATTTACATTTACGTTACTCTAAAATCTATTGTCATGTCGTTTCACAACCGGGATGCGAACAAAAGTTCCTAAGTGGTATAAAAATTTTATAATTATTTTCAATAGAATAAATCCAGTCTTAAAAATTTCAATAGAATTCATAGTAACTTTTGTACAACAATATAAAGCTCGTCGACTTTATATCCAGACCATAAACTAAATACGCCTAAGAAAATAAATATAAACAAAAAAGCGTATGCGATCTTTCTCTGTGAAAACGTCCAATGTCATAAGAGATCTGATTGAAGACGACAAATCAAGTAAAGGCTTAAGGCTCATAAAACGTTACAGACCTTGGAGTTTTATCACTGCGAGTGAGTTTGTTTATTTTTTGTAAATTAAAATTTGTCTTGTTCGCGCTTGTAAAATGTAAGAAGTATATACATCATGGTTCATATTTAAAAATGCAATTAATTATCACACCTAAAATACATTTCTTACACTGGCGCATGTCAGTAATCGAACTGTTTTTCCTGCCTATTGCTAGCAAAATATTTTTTTAAGAAAAATACAGGCACACAATAAGAATATGGGTTCTTTGTCGTTACGTCTTCTTTTAACTGTACTTATCTCAAATTTATTTTTAGTCTCGCTGCATTTAGATATCAGCGTTTACTAAGACTGACTTTGACATTCCGTGTTCGGACGCGGCGCGATGCGGTATTGTTTTTTAAATAAAATTGCTCCGTATATTTTAAATCGAAAATGCCTGTGACGTCATCGTGGTCGCGCACGTGCAATGCTAAAACGAACACCTGCATAAAAATCGGGCGCGAAATTCGTGGAATTTTGGTTTAAATAAATATTTCTCGATAATAATATTATTCAACCAGTGAATGCAAAATTGACTTTTATAGACATTTAGCTATGAGTATAATAGAGGTGAAAGTGGAGTGATCATCGGACAACATAAATAAAATACAATTTTATTATTAGTTGTTGCTAACCAGGAAAGCACGCTGCATGCGTGAGCGACGCGATGTCGCGATCACCGCAACGAGGCGTCCGTGGTGACATGAACCTAAAATGTATTGAGTGTAATGTCATGATCAATGAGCTATTAGCTTTTGTATGCAACAAAGTGGATACACTTGCCGAGACTGCAATAATACAAATATGCATGAGTGCTTTTTCTGACTTGGACATAGAGAATGCCAGACAACTCGTAGTTCAACTCTTGGCCCCGTCGCGAAAGATTACAAGAAGAAAAGAGGGTAATCAGCAGAAGAGTATGCAGGATATTATTAAGATAATTAAGGAAACGGAACCGGAATGTCTTCCAGTATTTGTAGCGAAAGATCTCAACAAGTTGCCACCAGTCACCTTTGATCACATAGATGTGACTACGTTCCTGAAAGAAATGTCGCTGCTCAAAAAAGAAGTTGCTAGTATACGTAGAGAAACGTCTGAGACCTTATCGCAACCTTCACCGACTGAGATAACATCATTAAAGACCGAAATACAGCAATTAAAAGAGTTGGTTCAAGACAAACTACTACAAAATGACCTTAAAATTACACAAGAAATACTGAGACAAAATACAAGGAATACTGATAACAGTATCAGTGAGGAGCTAGAACCAAAGTCGGGCGCAGAGAACGAGACCCGAAGTATGCAACAGCTACCAATGACGAGTGAAGCATTCGGCAAACGGTCAGCCGGGCAGGGGGCGAGCGCGCGCGACTACGAGCCGGCGCCGCGCCAGCTGACCGCGCCAGGCGCGCCAGCGAGCGACAACACAGCGACGTATGCGGGTATAGCGCGGCGGCCGCGAGGCGGCAGGCCTTACGTGCAGCGCGGGTTCGAGCCCGAGTCGTGCGAGTCCAGTGAAATTATATTAGGTGATAGGATTGAGTGTACTATTGGAGATGCTGTAATAAGAAATGGCACTACGAACAGCAACACGACTAAGGATGGTTGGAAAACAGTGGAACATAAGCGCCATAAAATACAGAACAGGAGAGGGCTCGCTCAACCTTTGGAGCAGTTTAACTTTAAGGCCGCAGACAGAACAATATCGCTCTATGTGTCTAGAGTGCATATAGATACAACTTCAAAAGACATCGAAGCATTTATCAAACATAAGACAGAATTAGATGTACAAGTCAACAAGATAAATAGTATAAACAAAGAGTTCAATGCTTTTAAAGTGGTTGTACCTTTAAGCAGTATTGACTTATTTCTGAACGATAATGGCGATCGGTTCTGGCCCGCCAATATTGTATTTAGGAAATACTGGGAGCGTAATCGAACCCGTAACCGAACACTGTTTGTAGCCGAGCCATCAGCTAACGCAAATAATATCGATAATGAATATGGATGGTACATACAACTATAAAGCTTGTTTCGTACAACTGTAGATCGCTGAAAAGATGTATACAAGAAATTACACAGCTATGTATCAATCATCAAGTAATTGCGCTTCAAGAAACGTGGTTGTTCCCACATGACCTTGGAATATTAAGTACAATTGACCGATATTTCGGTAGCCATGGTATATCTGCCATCGACACGGAACAAGGAGTTATACGAGGGAGGCCGTACGGAGGAATAGCTCTCTTATGGGACCGAAGAATATTCACCAGTGCGAAAATAGTGCCCTGCAACAATGATAGGATGGTAGCGGTTAAGCTTGTGCGTGGTGATAGGAGTATATTAGTGTTTAGTGTATATATGCCTACCGACTGTGAGGAAAATTTGCTGGAAATGTCACAGTGTCTCGCTAATATTAGTGCGGTAATTGACAGTGCGGAGATAGAAAGCGTTTTCGTGCTAGGGGATTTTAATGCTCACCCAGGGACAAGGTTTTTCAAAGAGCTGTCGGACTATTGTGCTGAGGAGTTATTATCGTGTTTAGACCATAAGCAACTAGAAGTAAACACATATACATATGTTAGTGACGCGACAGGCTCGCAGCGGTGGCTTGACCACTGTCTTGTGTCCGCGGCGGCCGAGACTGCGGTATGTGGTGTGCACGTGCTATACGACGTGTACCTATCCGATCACCTTCCACTAGTCATACAGGTAACGTTTAATAGTATTATTTGTAAAAGTCTGATTATAAATAACGGGACTGACTGCAATTTTAAGTACAGATGGGGTATTAGGAATAAGGACCAATGTGATAAATACTGTGAATTCTGTACTGAGAATTTTTCTCTATTGTTAGATAATAATTATTTTAATTTGTCATGTAAGGATTATATATGTAAAGATAAGAAACATACAGAAATAATTGATTTATACTATTGTAACATAGTGAAGATAATGCAGACAGCTGCTGAGCGCTCATATACCTGTAAAGATACCCATAAACGTAATATTGTAGGGTGGAACTACCATGTAAGACATCACCACGTCCTGGCTAGACAAACATTCTTAGAATGGAACATGTGTGGTAGGCCTTGCTCGGGATATTACTACGAGCAAATGCGTGCTGCCCGAAAGGAGTTCAAATCTGCACTGAAGTATGTACATAATAATCAGGAGAAGATTAGGATGGAAATTTTGGCTCTTCAAGCATCGTCAAAAAATTTCACTGGCTTTTGGATGGAAGTTAAAAAGCTAAACCCTAAGAGTAGCTCACCAGTTAGTGTAGAAGGGGAGACCGATGGAAAGTCTATTGCTAATAAGTTCTGAACGCATTTTGATGTCTCACAGATTAGCAATATGCAGGCGCATATGGGTGTTTCATTAAGAAAGACTAGGTCTGAGGAGATATTTAATGTCACATCTGATGATGTAATAGATGTACTTAGAGGAATGAGGCATGGTAAGTCCCCGGGTCATGATGAACTAAGCGTAGAGCATTTGTTGTATGCAAGACAGCATATATCTGACGTATTGGCTCAACTTTTCAATATTTGTTCGCGACATCAGTACTTGCCGGCTGATCTGATTCGTACGTTAGTTGTACCTATAATTAAAAATAAGACAGGTAATACATCGAGCATGTCCAATTATAGGCCCATTTCTCTGGCAACCACTGTGGCCAAGGTACTTGAACGTCTAATACATATAAAGTTGAGCCCATCCTTGAACATTAATGATGGGCAATTTGGGTTTCGCCCTGAAGTATCAACTGATATGGCTATTTTCTCTCTGAAACAAGTCGTGTCGCAGTATGTAAGCCAGGAAACAAGCGTGTACGCCTGTTTCCTGGATCTAAGTCGCGCTTTCGATACCATCAATCACGACTTGCTATGGGAGAAACTAGACAACAGTAACGTACAGACTGGCATTGTTGGTCTGATTAGGTATTGGTATACTAATCAGTCTAACAATGTCAGGTGGGGGTCTGCTATGTCGGACAGTTATAAACTATCAAGCGGAGTTTGGCAGGGTGGATTGACCTCTCCTGACCTCTTCAACCTTTATATAAACGATTTGATCGGGGAGCTGAGCAGGACGCCGGTGGGGCTCAGGCTTGGTGACAGATATGTCAATAACCTGAGTTACGCTGATGACATGGTCCTCCTCAGCCCCTCGATCAAGGGTCTAAGAAAACTGTTAGCGATCTGTGAGCAATATGCTAAAAAACATGATTTACTATATAACGCAAATAAAACTGAAATGATGATATTTAGATCGGGTAGAGGTCCTCAGAACGTCCCGCCGGTGTGGATAGGAGGACATAATGTTAAGGTGGTTGGGAGGTTCAAGTACCTTGGCCACATCTTAACATAGGACATGAAAGATGATGCTGATATCGATCGACAACGTAGGGCGCTCTCAGTTGTAGGTAATATGTTAGCGAGACGATTTTTTAAGAGCGATGTACAGACTAAAAACCATTTATTTACAACATATTGTCAAAATTTCTACACGTGCCAACTCTGGACTAGGTATACGGGAAGATCTTTGGATGGCATTCGTGTTCAGTACAATAACATCTACAGGCACCTAATGGGTTTTGCTCCATACTGTAGCGCCTCCGGAATGTTTGCCGAAGCAAGACTGAACACGTTTAATGCCATACAAAGAAATCGAATCGCTATGTATATCAAGCGGGTTGGTACGTGTAGCAATAGCATCGTAAAGGAACTGGCTGACCGACTGTGTACCAGCTCCATGTATAATAAATGGTTACAAATAGCTGCGTAACTTATTTTTTAAGTAATAATTCTTAGTATTTAAGTTAGAAATAAGTTTCTTTGGATTTTATTGTAATATGGAACTAAGTATTCTGAAATAAAGATTTATTATTATGCCGTTTATTAAATACTGTTCTCATGATCACATTTTAACTATTTAAATATTATAAAACGAAATAAATTAAATATTAAAATGGGACCACGGAGGCCCACCGGCATCGGGCACAGGGACCAAGCTACCGGTGGTTAGGGCTCCAGAGAAAGGAACCTCCGTACGATGCGTGTCGTGTCCAGCAATACTGCCTTCTGTATAGAGGACTTGATCCAGCCGTCTAACGAGAGCCTCTTGAGGTGGTGGTCGAGGCTCTTGGCAATAAGACCATTTACGGTCACGACTATCGGTACAATGATCGCCGAGTCAACATCCCACATGTCGACAATCTCGTGAGCCAGGTCCAAATATTTCATTTGTTTATCTTTTTCGGCTTTCACGAGATTCTCGTCATGGGGTATGGTAACGTCGATGATCATTGCAAGGCGCTCTAATCGGTCTATCACCACTATGTCCGGCTTGTTAGCCACGATAGTTCTGTCAGTAATGATAGACCGATCCCAATACAGAGTAGCACGACCATTTTCAAGAACTGGGTCGGGCACATACCTGTAGTACGGTATTTCAGAGTCGACAAGTTGGTACTTTAAAGCAAGTTGCTGGTGGACAATCCTGGCTACTTGGTTGTGTCTATGCAAATATTCGCCGTTGGCAAGACGAGAACAACCGGATACTATATGTCTGAGCGACTCACCAGGCTGGTGACATGCCCGACATATGTCGACCGTCCCATCCCTCAGAATATACTTCCGGTAGTTGTTCGTCATGATAACTTCGTCCATAATTGCAAACACAAAACCTTCTGTTTCGGCGAAAAGATCGCCAAAACGCAGCCAAGACACCGATGCTGGAAAATCTACGTCGGGCCCATGCAAGGCCCGGTAAAATCGTCCATGCAGCTCTTTACCTTTCCATACCTCCCTGCGCTCCTCTACACTAAGTACGACAGGTTTGCGCCAGTTCTCTCTGGCCAGACCCAGCGGGGTAAGCCCGCTGTCTACAGCGACCACATCTCGGTGCACACCCGCGTCAGTGTGGAGAAAGTATTCTCTGAGATTGCACACCTCGCGATTGTAGAGGGTCTTGGCACTTAGGAAGCCACGACCCCCACACTTACGCGGGATGTACAATCTCATCACCGACGAACGCGGGTGATGCATCCGGTATGTCGTGAGCAGACAGCGGACTTTCCGATCCAAGGCGTCCAATTCTGTTTGAGTCCATCTGAGTATGCCGAAGGAGTACATTAAGACCGGCATGGCCCAACCGTTACAGGCACGCACCTTATTTCCGCCTGATAAAAAGCTTTTTAAGATTTTCTTCAGGCGGCCAAAGAACCGTACCTGCAACGCCTGTTTCATGCCCGCGTCATCAATGCCTAATGCCTGCGACATACCCAGATATTTGTAGGTTTCGGTTGCAGAGAGTGATCTAAGTTGTGTGAAATCTGAAAGCTCAATACCATCAGATTCCACACTCCTGCCTCGCTTTACATGCATGACCGCACATTTATCCACACCGAACTCCATCCTAATTGAATTACTAAAGTTTTCAGTTAGCTTCAGTAACTCAGTTAATTGGAGGTCAGTGGGGGCAAATAGTTTCAGGTCATCCATAAAAAGGAGGTGGGAAATAACCTGACCTCTACTCTGTAACCGATAGCCTAGCCCTGAACTTTCGAGCAAAGTGCTTAGCGGGTTCAGTGCTAGGCAAAACCATAGTGGACTCAAACTGTCGCCTTGGAAGATACCCCGCTTGATCTTTACAGGTACGCCATACCCAGAAGGCTGTCGGCATCCTGGATAGCGAAGCACCGTACTCCACTGCCCCATACATGCCCTCAAGAGGGCGCATAGAGTTGCATCTACTTTGTACAACTCCAGCACCCTCAAGAGCCACGTATGTGGCACAGAGTCATAGGCCTTCTTATAGTCTATCCAGCATGTCGCCAGATTCTTTCGACTACGGCGAACCTGTTGGCTAATGGCCATGTCGATAAGGAGTAGCTCCTTAGTACCACGTGCCCGGCTTCTACATCCATTTTGAGACTCAGATAAAATTTTATTATTGAATATATGTGATTCCAATTTTGTTCTCAAAATGGATGTAAAAACTTTATACACCGTCGGTAGGCAAGTAATCGGCCTATAGTTCGTAGGCTCCGTGGTACTACCAGATTTGTGGAGCAGGTGAGTAACGCCAGTTGTCATAAAACTTGGCAGCGATCCTGAATTCAGAGCTGACTGGAATTGGGATGCCAAGCGAGCATGTGCACTTCGTAGCCATTTTAACCAGAAATTGTGCAACCCGTCCGGTCCCGTCGATTTCCAATTGGCTAACGGACGGACTGCACAATAAACATCCATGGCATCAATGGCTACGGGCTCCATGGGAGATATTACCTCACATGATCGCTTGACATCCCTAATCCAGCCACCTTCTGTATGGCTGACGGGAGTCGACCATATGCTGCGCCAGAACGCAATCGTGTTCGCATCATCTGGTCGACACCCATCATCCACACCTGGTTCAGGTCGCTCCCAATTCCTATAAAACAACTTCTCATTTCTTTGAAATGCGCGATTTTGGGAATATCGGTCAATCCTTTTTTTGTACCGCCTGATGCGATTCGCCCACGCATAGATTTTCTGCTTCAGGAAGTCGATGCGTTCTGTGACCCGAGACGTGTATTCTTGAGGACAAAGTCCTGTCCCCTTAAACGCCCGACTCACAAAACGCATCACTCTCGGGCGGGTATTGCCCGACCTGAAGCAGATAAGCTTGCCTATGAGTGCCCTGGTCTCAGCAATACGACGCTCAATTCTACGCTGCCAAGCAGGGACGGCATCTCGAGGGCTAATAGTAATACTGTTTTGTATTTTAATATTAGCCACTCGACACGCCGCTACAGCCGCGCAGTATAGAATTGAGTGTGTATCACTAAGATTTTCACTAGTGTCTATGTAAGAAGGCAATAGTGAATCCAGGGCACCCACAAGCGCCATATTTTTTCTATGCGTGGGTAAACGCGGCAGCCGGGGTTTGTTTTCTAATGTAGCATACCGATATTCCCCAATAGCGCACTCCAAAGTACTCCTTATCTTATCTATGCATTGGGTACTTACTTGTGTATCCCTGTCTATCCCTTCCTCGCCTTCTTCTTGTGCCCTGAGTGAGGCGTGCGATATTGGAGCCTCATTGTGTGTAAGAGGTGGGTTTTCAGGGATACCTCGCAAGTCTGAGCGTAGCCTCTCAAGTGCATCGTCATCCAACAGGCGGCAGCGTTGAATGGCTCGCACTTGATCCGACAGTCGCTGTGCCGAAACGTTAACAGCTGGTTCCAAGGCCTGAAACAGAGGCAGTAAGCGGTCACGGTACGCCGTAAGGTTGGTTCCTCCCTCTGTAGCCACAAAATATGCACGCATGACGTTCTCATTCATCGATTGAGTCCATCTCATGCGGCGCACATCACCACCGGCAGCGGGGGCCCTGTTCGAAACCAGTGGGTCTCGGGGTCCCAAGCGTGACGGCGGCCGGCCTCTTCCCCGGCGGCGCGCTGGTGTTGGTGTCGTCGGCGGGGAAAAATACTCATCACTCGATGAGCTCGACGCCTCAGTAATGGCCGGCGCTGCTGGCGCCGGCGGCTGCGAGGCGGAGCTGAGTGACGAGTCCGGGGGTCTTAATTGTGCCGCTGCTCTGGCTCTGGTCAACATTTTTTCTTTGGTTTAATTGTATTATTTACATTTACAATGTTTATGTTTTTGACGTCTGATGTCATCTTGCTTTCTTGATATTTTATATATGCTGTTTTCCTTTTTGGTTTTATAAAAAGTTTGCTCTGCTATTATTTATAGGTATACACAATATGGTTATTACTTAAGTAAGTATACAGCCTCCGAAATAATAAAATAAATTAATACAAAATTTATCAAAGAAAATGATGTTTGTTGACGTTCAGTGTTGCCAGTATTATTATTATTATTATTATTTGCGAACTTGATTAAATCTAGGAGCTGTAAAAAATTGTTTACATATACACCGGACCTTTAATTACTCTCCAGAAATGTTATCTAGTTAATACAAATAAAAATAGAATTATTCTGCTTGCTTTATTCAACCAGGAAGTTGCTCAAAAAATATATGCTTGAAGTAGAAACACGTGTAGACGGGAGCTCAAGAGCAGGGCAATTGAACCGCATTCAATATATGTATTGTTAAGCCGTCGTCTTCAGTCACGGCTGACATGAAAGTTTTTTTTAATTGTTTTTAGCATTTAGTGCCCTTGAACGCCCAATGTACTAAAATTTTGAATCCTAAGAACTCTCTTCTTTTCTCCATTAATTGGCCTTTTAGGCAACCTATCTGTACATACAAAATTATACCATTACTGACTGACTAACAAACAATGTTTACCTAAAACTACTGGGTCCAAGAAGCTGAAATTTGGATGCTGAAAGCTGAGTTCTTTGGAGACCGCGAGGTGTGCACTAAGAAGGACTTGCCCAAAATTTCCACAGGATCAGGCAGTTTTAAATCATCATTATTTAAATTAAATTAAAATATGCGGGCTAGAAATAGATAAAACTCACTTTTAGTCTTTCAACGCCATTGGCATAAAAATAAAATAGAATAGAAATTGAATTGGTTAGTCCAGAACTTGGATCTACGTATAAAATTCGGAGATATGCTGAATGGTAGACGTATTATAAACTTAGTCTATTGATAAAATTGATTTGATCATATCTACATATTCAAAGTGTACCTATAAGGAGCAATATATTGCTGAATATGTTTGAAAAAAACTCAAGGACAGTGACGCACCAATGTATTTTCAAAATTAGTGTGTATTAAATCGGTAATTATCGCTTGCTTATCGGTGAAGGAAAACATCGTGAGGAAACCTGCATGTCTGAGAGTTCTCCATGATGTTCTTGAACGACATGTGAAGTCTGCCAACCCGCACTTGGCCAGCGTGGTGGACTATGGCCTTACCCTTCTCATAGTAAGATGAGACCCGTACCCAGCAGTGGGACAGTACAAAGGCCTGATGATGGTACAGTGACGTAGAGTCCACGTTTTATATAATTCAACATACATACCAAGTTGTAGAGTTAGTACAACTCTCTCACAGACTGTATGTTCATACTATTGCTTTCCGTTTGGTTGGACTAATTGGAAATTCACGACCATTCACCTTCATCAGTCTTGTTTATAATCTGTCAATTGCTTGGCACAAGCCTATTTTCATTATAAAAAGGATAAGACCATCATATTATTATCATAGTCTACTCTTTTTGAGTGGCTTCAGAGCAGAGAACTCACCACCTAATCAAATCTGGAACAATGTTTTATTTGTTGGTTGGTTCGGTCAAACGAACCAACAAAGAAAACATTTTTCCAGTCTGTTGCTTTTTCGTAGTTTTCCGAGAAGCAGGGAAATTGCCAGTAATGAAATACAGTTATTAGTCGGATAAAAATGTAACAATATAAATATGGCCTATGTTAATGCATACTTAAAGAATAGGAAAGGAAACAATACCGCCAAGGACAAATCTCTATCCCATTCCCAAGCATAAATCACGATCCAAATCCTTACCAGTGATTACTATGTAAACGCAATAACCGTGACACGGACGGTACCTACCGGTGTAAACAGAATTAATTGCGGAAGACAGATGCGCCACTTGATATATTATGTGTCCCTCCAAGATTACTATAGACTTATTACTTTTGTGGATATGGCCTAATAATTCTGGCGTAGGCTATCCGACGTTGAATTAGTACTTATACGAACGACCGTTTTGTTTTATTGTATGCCGTAATTTATGAGGAATGTGTGGGGTAAAGGGATTATCCGGATCAATGCGTGAAATTAAGCAACTTATACGAGGCATTCAATTTGGATGAGTGACCATTTATGGGCTTCTAAGAACTTTGAAACGATGTGTAATTGCTTATGCGAGTTTCTATTCTCTAAGGTGTTGTTAACGTAACAGATAAATTAAATTTTATGCTCAGAGAAAAGCGAAATGATTTAATTTGTCCGCCATGAATCAGTGGTTATAATAGTTTAACTGTGTGTGTTATAATGTATATATAATATTTTAGATATGAATATATTATATAGATGGAATTATTTCCCAAAATATCTCAGGAATATCTTTTGCCTGCTTACACACGACTGTGTTTTGAGGAAAGGAGAGAAACTATTAATGGGTTTATGAATACACATTATCATCAGCCTTTAACAGTCCACAGCTGGACCAGGCCTCTCCTTTGAAAGGAGGCATTGGCCTACTATACCACGTTGGCCAAACGGGTTGGTATAGGGTTTGTATCAAGTTTCCTTCTTTACAGTGCTGTTCTCTGCATAATATGCTCCCTCTGTCGGCTCTTACGACACCCATGGGATGATATGGGGTGGTGACATTCCGTATTCTTAATCCGTCACCACACGGACACAATACTACAAAAGTATTTTCGTAATAAACTCGACTAGTGCCATGTTTACTAAAGTACATAAATTACCTCCACAAGCCTCCATATTTAATTAGACAACCAACCTGCTTTAATATATCGAGAAGGTTACGCGCATAAACTTTTATTAAAAGTGCATCGTCAAATTCCATTTGAATATTAGCTTGAAAGTGTAACTACAAGACGTAGTATTCTTGGTTACATTTAGTATCAATTCGGTATGATTATTGTCATTTTGACTTATCATAATCATAACAGCCTTTGGCAGTTAACTGCAGAACAAAGACCTCTCCTAGTTTGCGTTATAAGAGCATTGTACTATAATGAGCTAATAGGAGAATGTGGCCTACTATACTACTCCGGCCAGACGAGTTAACATAAGATTTAATGTCGAGCTTTCGTTCTCTTATCAAAGATATTACTTGCATTCTGTATTATCCTTAGTCGCCTCTTATGATATCGACGGAATGAAATGGGGTAGTGACACTGTGTACTCTTAATCTATCACCACATGGATTTTTTCTGCCTGGACCTAAGGTAAAGCTTTTCATTATGAAAATGGGTATAGATTTATTATTGCTCCATGTTGCTAGCTGCTGTACTAAGTATTCAAGCTATCAATCATGCGTATTATAATTCACAAAAGTATTTCAGAATAGACTTACTATAATGACAATTGTATTTGCGTTATACGTATAAATACCAAAGTTTGTTATATACCCACTTCAGCATACAAACTAAGGCCAAATACCAGTCAGAAGAAATGACACTACCATCAATGAAGCTTATTAATATGAGACAGACAATGAGAAGAAGAGAGAGATTTATTTAAAAGAACTAAAAGAAAATAAGCTTCTGCTCCCTTTCCTTACAGTTGGCAATGTGCGAGTACCGCCTGATTGCTTCATCAAAGGGTACAGGCCATGGTTTACTATAAAATAGTTTTTCTTCTCGTATTTCATGAAAAAACTGACATACATACACAATATTTAAGCAGCATCAATGCAATATCAGAAATAAATGTAATCAAAACTTCTTTTAAAGTAGTTGAAAGATGAAAATCAACTGACTTAAGCCTATTTCCAAGTGCAGGCAATACTGTTTGTGGTAGTAAATTCTTTAACCGCTATACAAGTCTTTGTATACTTGGTGCAAGAGGTTTCACAAAAACAAACAACACGGTACTTTGGTGCTTCTCAGCATTGAAGTTTTAATATTCCCCGCGGTGGCGGAGCTTGTTCAATATTGTGTGTGCATCGCACGCGTGCCGGCGGTTTCGCCTTGTGAATAAGGGACGCCGTTATTGCTTCGTACTCAACGAGACTGAATAAAAGCTGAGAAGTGAAGAATGGCGACGTAATATCGCGATAGAATGTGACCTCAAGACCTCAGGTCAAGTGATGACCTTGAAGGTACATTTTTAGGCTTACTGCTGTATAGAGACCAATAGTTATATTTATGTACAAATAATTAATACTTTAGAAATCACCGTCGATTTTTACGGCGTAAACTTGATAGAAAGTCTTCTACTGCTGGATATAACTTAAATGTCAATACATTCAAATGCTTTTCAGCTACGTCTTGTTTTGGGGTGTCGCTCAATGTTTAGTGACAATTCCCTTCATATCCCATAAAGTGCAGACTCTAAATTAATATTTTACTAAAAATAGATTCAATACCTCTATAATTATTTTGTTTTACAATATTTGTTGGCAAAGTGTGTGACTTTGATAGAAGAAAAACTCATCGGATTTTCAGAGGTCTCCCTGCACAACAAATTATAATTTCCTCGCTGCAGTGTTTCCTGCTAAATTTTTTTATACTCACAAGACTGACGAAATGTTCATTACGCTGTTTTGCTGAAATTCCTTTTCATTTGCTGAAAAGCGTTTTTAGTATGCTTAAAGTTGAAAAATTATGGGATTTGTGTGGCACTGTTATGCAATTTCAATATAGTAATCCAACCACATCCAGTGTTTTGTTACTGCTATGCCGGGGAACATGGGTTTGATTTCCATAAGAAAGCAATTTGTGTGATGAGCTTGATGATTTGTACATCGGGGTATACAATGTAGGATACTGTTTAAGAACATATACCTACATATGTTTATCGATTATCATATTTCCATGGGATATTCTCTGCCTTGTTGCCTAGTTTCATTTTATGTGACCCTATGAGGTGTAGATCTGTGCCTGCATATAGACAGACAATTTGTGTCACTTAAAGTTTGGGTACTTCAATATACTTATATATCGGTAGGCATAATTAAATTCCTAGCAACCAGCCACCGTAATCACAAAACAGTCTCTACACTAGCTCTTTCAAAAGTTGCTGTGGCTAGCAGTCCAGGATCTATTCTGCATACTGATTTTCACTGTCATCCGGCCTTATATCAACTTAAGAAATACAAATGAAGCTTTAGTTGGCAATTTCAGTGTAACACGCTGGCCTTGTACGGGTTGGCAGACTGCACATGTCTTTCGAGAAAATTTTGAAGAACTCTCAGATAAGCAGGTTTTCTCATGATGTTTTCCTTCATCATTTAGAAGCAACAATTAACAATTATTTAACTATCACATAATTTCAAAATATCATTAGTGCGAGCCTGAACCTGAGACTCTCTGCATAGCAATCAGTTGTTATCTCCAATATGCTATCGGTGCTTCATCACATTTTATAAATAAACCTTTTAATTAAAACTTCTATTTTATAAAGGTTCCACATGTTTTTCAATGCAAACAATTTTAGTATTAAAAGCTTGTTTTGAACTTAATATAGTATCATGTTAATATTCAGCAAGATGGGTGCGTGATTTCGCAAGTGCGTCGGGAATTAGAAGTCATTGGCATCGGTGTGTAAATGTGTCGCCTTTCGAGACTTTCAACACACATAACCTTTAAGCCGCGGACTTAACCCATCTCTATTTCCTTAAAGAGCATACAGTATTGAATACTAGTTTCTGCGTGTGGCACAGCCCGCGAGTGTGCAAAAGAGGTTAGCCTAAATAGTGGGTGTAATCATAACAAAAGTGAATTTATGTGCTATGTGCTTTATGCATGTCCCTGTACGTTATATTTTTGCAAAGTGTCATCATAATTTGTTAAGTAGTTTTTTAGTGGAAGCCTATTCAACCAGTTATTTGCTTTTCGTGTGAGTGTGTGGCCAACTCTGGTTTCGGAGTTTTTCAGACCGCCCGAAGGCCTCCGACATGGCCTAATGATCCTTATCCTTAGACAAAAACCGGGACCGCCACTTTACGTACCCTCCGAAGCACGATAGCGCTCAGATGTAAATGCCACACACGGTCATCCATCCAAGTGGTGACAGAACATAGGCACTGGCATTCCATGATGGAATATCGTATCATAATCGTGTGTGCACTTGTGAGAAAGGCCATGTAATCGACTTTGAACACGATCAGGTTTCAAAGTTGTAACAAACCAATTATAAATTGTAGACCACGCAGTGGTGTAGTTAGGGTCCCGTACTTTTGCAGTTGGACAGGCGTATGTGGCCCTGAGTTGAGTAAAATCACTTAGTGGTCTCTCTCTCAGCCCAGAAATAGAGACAACTTGAACGATCCATAATTTATTTTTTGTTTTTATGACGTGCATTTAGAAAAGCATGTTTATCTAGTGTTTTTTAAACTATTAATATATTTTCTATAGAAGAAACAAATCTGCCCCATTCAACATAGTGACAGGTTGAACGTGACCACTTAGTTGGAACAAACTATCTGCTTCAAATAATATATTATCTTATATAGTGTGAAGTAAAGGAAATAATAATATATTAGTTTTCCTTAAAGCTCTTGCTAACGTCTTTCGCAAATGCTCTAGGAATAACTTGAAAGTTTGCCCGAACTTACCGGCAGTAAAAACTATATTCTTGTTCCTCTTCTCTTTAGTCAGTAAGAGTCTGACAATCCCCTTCGCCCTTCCCCCAAGGCGGAGGGACTCCATAAGGATTTTCCAACCCGACAACAAAAATTTAATTAAAAAAGATATTGTGTTTTATTTGACAGCTTATAACAATCTAGCTCTTCAATCAGGAGACCACTAAGTGATTTTACTCAACTCAAGGCCACACACGCCTGTCCAACCGCAAAAGTACGAGACCCTAACTACACCACTGCGTGGTCTACAATATATAATTGGTTTGTTATAACTTTGAAACCTGATCGTGTTCAAAGTTGATTACATGGCCTTTCTCACAAATGCACACACGATAATGATACAATATTCCATCATGGAATGCCAGTGCCTATCTTCTGGCTTCATCATCAGACCTTGAAACCTAATCGTGGCCAAAGTTCATTACAAGACTTTTCTAAGAAATCCAAAACAGCTATGATACGATTTTCCATCATGAAGTTTCAGTTGATATCATCCGAATCCATCATCAGATCAGTTTGACAGTACCATATTATTGAATTGTCATCAGAACTACATACAACTACCAATTTTCATTACGCTACGACCCTTGGAAGATGGTTAAATTAGTTAGCTTAGATTCCATTTCATAGTTAGTTACATACACGACGACCTAATAAAAGCGTGTTAAAAATGCTACAACTGCGGTTTAGTTTTGTGGTGTAGCAGTTGCGATGCAGCCTTCAAGCTGAATGATTCTCATATCGCATATAAAGCTTGATCTGATCATTTGCTGTTTACCAGTATTTATCTGAAATTTAATCCATACGCGGTGCAGACATGAACAAAATAAATGCAACGTTTGCTTCGTGAGGAATTGGCGTTTGGTGTCTCGTTTTTTTACATCTGAAAAATATTTTGTTTTCAACACACGGATAGAAGACTTACAAAGCTAGCATTGCTACAAAGATTTCCTTTGATGCAGCATTTCGTGACCTATGCTCTTGAAAGAACGAAGTTTTATAGCGAATTGTCTTAAAACACTAAAATACATAGACATACAAAACATTACAATTACCTTTGCGATGGAGGCTTATGGCATGGCGGCTACTCATCGGACGATGCAACAGAGGTGGTGAACAGGTGGTTTCATTAGAATTTGAGTCATTTGAGTAGATCGGTCTATAACTAGAGTACCCTTTTTTCAGCAGTAGTCTTTTGACGAAGATGGTGATTTTTTAAATGGCTTTAACAATAAAGCCTTTCCTGTTCCAGCGCCCCACGCTTTTACAATCAAATATTATGATTAAAAGCACAAAGTTTACACTTCAGCCAAGAAATACAGTCAACTTGAACGATCCATCATTTATTTTTTATTTCTACGTGCATAGAAAAAAAGCAAAAGCGTGTTTTTCTAGTGTTTTTAAAACTATTAATTTATTTTATACTTTTTGGTCTTTGATAACGAAATATTTTTAACATTTATACATTTATTTTAAGTAGGCGAATGAGCCCGCATCCTCTCCATCTCTGCCTGTGCGTCTGTATTACATGGTATTTTATTTGTCAGCTTATAACAATCTAGCTCTTCAATCAGGAGACCACTAAGTGATTTTTCTCCACTCAGGGCCACATACACCTGTCCAGCCGCAAAAGTACGAACCCTAACTACACCACTGCGTGGTCTACAATATATAACTGGTTTGTTATAACCTTGAAACCTGATCGTGTCCAAAGTCCATTACTTGACCTTTCTCACAAGTGCAAACACGACTTTGATACGATATTCCATCATGGAATGCCAGTGCCTATCTTCCGGCTTCATCATCAGACCTTGAAACCTAATTGTAGTCAAAGTTCATTACAAGACTTTTATAAGAAATCCAAAACAGCTATGATACGTTTTTCCATCATGAATTCCAGATCATATCTTCCGGCTCCATCATCAAATCAGTTCGAAAGTGCCATTTTATTAAATTATCATCAGAACTACATACAGCCGCCAATTTTCATTACGCTACGATCCTTGGAAGATGGTTAAATTAGTTACTTTAGATTCCATTACATAGTTAGTTCATACACGACGACCTAATAAAAGCGTGTTAAAAACTTAACCATATTATTTTAACTTGATTAATCTACTCTACACTACCTTTCACCAACAGCCGACTAAGAAAAATAATTACGTGTACATTTATTCATAATACTGAGCACCCTAGGTCTTGTGACGTCGTGCCCCTCCGTCTGAACTGTGACGTCGAACGAAAGCGGGAGCGCCTCTGCCCGCGCGCCCCCGCACGCCATATATAAGCGTGCGACGCTGTTCAATCGGCCCTCTGCTCCAGCTCACGGCCAGTTAAGTCTTCTTCCTATCAAGACCCTGGCCTTCGGAACACCAGTGAACACCAAATATACTTGTCGGACCACGCCCTGAATTTACTCATGTTCTCAATTAGTAAAAATCTTAGTTTTAAAGTAGCTGCATTGTATCTCCCTAAATAGGCAATTATATAGTGAAGTGTACTATTCTAAAAGTGTTTTCATTTGTAAGTAAAACCTGATTTTCTTCCTTTTTTTGATCGACGAGTGATTGAGTCTGGCTCACCACCTACAAACCAATCACCCGTGCAACATTGGCGCCCAATAGGATTTCTTTTTATAGCTAAATTGGTATTCCGAAGGTGAGTGGTATTTTTTTGTGTATTTTTATATATTTTTGTGTATTTTTATATATTTATATGTGTTAAATACGTCCAGGAGTAACCTATATCTTTTTCTTGTCAGCCACATGTCGCTTAATTGTATTTTCTAACTAATTATATGTTTAATTGAACTATCTGCTAGATAAATTGCATCGCGCAATGTTATCAAACGTAATTACCTATTTTATTCTCGGCCGCTTGGCGTACGAGCGACGCCGCGCCACGCCGGCTCAACGAAGCCACGTGTTTTATCTACCTACAATTTCAATTTCTCTTGGACGCATTTTACATTTTACTACATTCTCTTCCTACAATACGCAATTACGCACTTTATTTTCTTTCACTAGTAGGCATGTGTGTAATTTTTGTGAACATTGCAGTGTATTTTATTATAATTTTTTTTGCCATTATTCTTCATGGGTTCGTTTCTCTGTTATATTTTGTCTCATGCGATTGTGTAAATTAAACTGTAAAATAGCTTTAAAGAAGTTTTTAAAGTCTTTACTAAACTCTTTCTTAAATAATTGCTTTATACAAATAACTTTGCTCAAAATCTCGCTTATTTATATCATTAATGAAGGTACATAAATAATAAATAACTAAATAATTTACCTGTAAAAGTAATTAATCAATAAGTTAACCTCTAAAGTTAATTTTGTTTTTCTTTCTATTGCTGTTGGTTTGCTGAGTTGGTAGCTTTGGGAAAGGCTATTCTATTCTAGCCTCTGCTAGCCTTTGATCGGCTGTTTTTTTGCTGCTGTTTTGACCATATAATTCTAAGTGCTTCGTAGTCCACGCAGCGTCTACTAGCCGTGTGTTGACCCTATTTGCTATGTGAGATCTGTACGGATGCTACTAAATGCGTATGGATGCTGCTAAATGCGCATGGATGCTTTTTGCTGTCAGATTCCGATGGCGCTCTGTTTTGCCGTTTATATAATGGTCTCCTTCTCTTGCTAAATGGGAGAAGATTGGGTGCTGTTTGCTACCTGATTTTGATGATGTATGTGCTCTGTTTTGCGATTTTCTAATGGTACTTTTGCTCTTGCTAAACAAGAGATGAATGCTATATTTCTGTTCTTCTTGCTGTGAAGAACGAGCATTGTCGGGCTAAAAATGTTATGGAGTCTGTTGTTTATACCGACAACGCCTCTTTAAAACGTTGGAGTTTTAACTTTGAATTACCGCGGTGGCTAGACTGCGAGGTTGCGTCGATTTATCGATGATTTTTGTTGTCTTTTAGTGTTTTTACCTGATATTTTTGTTGTTCTATACCTGTTTTCACTACAATACTAACGTGGTGAAGACTCGTTCTTAAAATGTTCAAGTTCTACTAACGATTCTTGGCATTTCATTTTAACTACCAACTAAAGGTTTTTGGTGTTTAAAAGGGTTCATAGGTAACCCTACTTATGTTGTTGTCTATCAGGTAATAACAATAAATTGTGTGATTTAATAAATAAAAAATGTGTGTTTAAAAAAAAGTGGGTTAAGTCGTTTTATATAAGATTTTAACCCACACTTACTAAATAATTTTAGCGTATGATGGTCATTCTGTCTGACCTTAGTGTATATAATAATATAATATGTGTAAATATATTATTTTTTCTTTTTGGGTCACTACTGGAGAACCTTGCCCACTGTTGGTCAACTCTTTATGTGTTATATTATTCTAACGCGTTGCGCGTAAACACTAATTGCCAGGTGTCTGGCATTCGTTGTAAAATACCTACATAAACTCGTGCGATGAGTATTCGCTCATACTCATAAATACCTTCACAATACAAATGCCTATTTGTTGTTTTAAAATGTTTGTTGAACATACATAAATACCTACATAAACTTTAATAACAAAGTGATAAAATAAAATGTGTTGTTTTTGTGCATGTTACTACATCCACAATCTTTCTTGTAATAAAAAAGTTTATATTTTTTGGCACTAATTTTAAAATCTAATGTTGAAATAAAATGATCTAAATATAAATTATACGCCATTGTTTACCTACGCCTCACATTGTTCATAAACTCAATTGAAGGATATTTTGGTTCTCAGTATATTGACTTGGAATTCAATTCTAATATGGTGCATGAGCCATGTGAAGTTAATGCCGCATCGTTGAACTATTTATCTTCTATTTTCGAGAAGGTACACTCAGCTCTGTTGTCGACTCATCAACGCAATTGTTTATTTTATAATCTTCGCCGTAAACCGGCAGAATTCTTCAAAACTAAATGTTATGAATGTTAAACCACTTGGCGAATGGCATATAAAGGATCTAAAGATACATAAAATTAAGTACATAAAAAAAAGAATACTTATAAGCTTATAACTATACATTGTTGATTTTTCCAAACGAATGTTCTCTAATTTATGTTACCGTTTGTAGTAGTGCCTACTATAAATCAATATTTTTTGTTGTGGGTAGCAAATATTTTTTCTCGTAAAATACACTATTTTTTTAAATTGCTGCGCAGTTATGTACCTACCGAAATGTTGTGTTGAACATTGTTTTAAAAAGTCTTACCATAAACTAAATATATTGTTTTTTTTTTACCCTGTGGATCAGTGGTTAAAAGGTCACTGTCAGCCGAGTATACAAGTTCGATTCTCGCTTGTAGTCTTTTCTGCAGGTCTATTCATTTTAATGTCTACTTTGTTGACGTATTATTTTTTTCGCTGTGCTTTGTTCTGAAGTTCTTTTTATTGTTGTTGTTCATAATTTTGTATCGATTTTATAATCGAATTGCTATTATAGGTACTTTTATAAAGCAATATTGTGTGTGATTGACAGGGCGTCGCGAACTCGGAACAGTCAAATAGTACTTATCTAATTAAAATATATCTAGTTTGTTATTGCGATGCGCACGCGCTCACTCAGTGACGCGCTGGTTGATATATACCGAACTTATGATTCATCATTGTTTACTTTAATAGTGTGTTCATTCATCGTGGACAATCGTGGTCTTTGTAATTAAATTGAGCAAAATAATTATGTATTTTGTTGTTCTTTTGTAATTCAGTAGTCAGTTTGTAGTCTGCAACTTGAATTTATTTTTGTTTAACTTTTGTATAAATTCTGTTTGTTATACCTAACTATGACATAGTATTTTGTTTATCTAGTGGTCAAGGTGCCGAACCCAAGAATAATAATTCGTAGGGCTAGACGTATCTTCTCTTACCTGTAACTCATTCTTAATGACGTCCCTTTTATCTCGTGTATTACCCTGGGCGCTTCACGCCTTTAATGGTTGTCTCTCATATTCTGTTGTTATGTTATGGCCTAAGCACTTATGTAGTGTGTGGCGGCTTTATGGATGACGGGTGTGTTAGTTTATCATAGGGCAGTTGTTGCGTGCGTATTGTGGGTAATATATTATATTTATAGCTAATGTAGTTATGTAAGTTTGGTTGTTTACTTAAAATACTGACACTACTTCCACTACTTGATTACAGGTAATCCTCAACGAGCTGCTAGCCAAGGGAATTTTCCCTAAGAAAAATTCTGCCCTAAAGAGGGGGGTGTGTGACGTCGTACCCCTCCGTCTGAACTGTGACGTCGAACGAAAGTGGGAGCGCCTCTGCCCGCGCGCCCCCGCACGCCATATATAAGCGTGCGACGCTGTTCAATCGGCCCTCTGCTCCAGCTCACGGCCAGTTAAGTCTTCTTCCTATCAAGACCCTGGCCTTCGGAACACCAGTGAACACCAAATATACTTGTCGGACCACGCCCTGAATTTACTCATGTTCTCAATTAGTAAAAATCTTAGTTTTAAAGTAGCTGCATTGTATCTCCCTAAATAGGCAATTATATAGTGAAGTGTACTATTCTAAAAGTGTTTTCATTTGTAAGTAAAACCTGATTTTCTTCCTTTTTTTGATCGACGAGTGATTGAGTCTGGCTCACCACCTACAAACCAATCACCCGTGAGACAGTCTCATAAAATTCAGATACAGATGTGTATGTTCAGAACGGTACAAACGGCTCATAAAGCAAGACCGGAAGTAGCCATTTGTATTATACTTCTGTCGAGCGCTGTCCGGACAAGACCGTCGTTTATCAACCCGAATAGTCCACTCGAAATGGGACCCTCATATACAGGATACAAGAAAACACAAGGCAAATGTTAATGTAATTGAAAATGATCTCTAACAAGGGCATTACTCATAGCCTACATATTTTCTTTTACATTGTGCTGCTATACATACTTGTAACCATTTAGATAAGACGCTATTCCATGGTTCATACCTTAAAAGTTCAAATATGATCTTTAATATACTCCAATAATTACATGCTTTATTCTTAAAAAAACTACGTTAGGGTAATATATGACTTGACTATAGACTTATCATAAGCCGTGGTAGAAACAAAGCTGCAAAATGGGTCTGAAACTTCGGAAGATGCAATAAACATTGTAAGCTCTTGTAAACAACGTACCTAAGTATACAAACTAATTCACTTACTCCACTTGTTGTCCATCGATCAAAACATTACAAGCCGTAACGCATTCCTCCTTTTCAAAAACCATAACTTTCATTTTACTTACATTCACTTTCATCCCTTTCCTTTCTAACGCACCATGCATGATTGTTATCATCTCCTGCAATTCCTCCGCTGAAAACGCAAGTATTACCTGATCATCAGCATAAAGAAGGCATTTGACAAGTAACCCATTCATCCTTATTTGTAAGAATGAAGAAGATTTTGAAAGAAGAGTAAATGCAGGTAATAGAGTGAATGGAGCCCAAAAGGCGTTTATGAATAGCCAAAACGTGTCCAAAAAGGCAAATGCCTGTGCATAGAGGGGTATTTGTTCCTACCCTTATGTACGGTAGTGAAAGTTGGGTATGGCAGAAGAGTCATGAAAGTAGAATAAATGCTGTAGAAATGAGAGCACTGAGAAGTATGTGTGGTGTATCTTTGACCGACTGATTAAAGAATTGTGTGATAAGAGAGTGTTGTGGGGTAAAAGAAGATGTAGTGACAACCACTGAGAAAAGTATGCTTAGATGGATGCTTAGATGGACACATGGAGAGGATGGATAATGAAAGACTGACCAAGAAATTATATAAGTCAAGTGTGAATGGGACAGGACAAAAGGAAAGACCTAGGCGGACGTTCTCTGACCAGATTGGAGACATCCTTCTTCATCGTGTCATTGGTTCAGATTTTCTGTTCCCAAAATTTGGCTACGGTAACGGCATTGTCTGAGGCCACTTTAAGATCCTGTTTACTGCAGGTAGATGGGCAAAGAGGGCATGAGAGTAAATACGTCATGAATTGTGATGGAGCTCCGCAGTCGCACTGGATCTGTGAGTGTTCTATGAATCCCCATCTTGCCATGTTTTCCCTACAGCGCCCGAACTGAGTTCGCAAACGATTAAGTGATCTCCAGGTCGACCACTGCAAGTTATGACCAGGGGGCAGGCTTTCTTTTGCTTCAGGGAAGTTTGGAAGGGCCGGGTATTTAGAGGCCCACAGTTGCTCTCTCGCCAACTTTGGGGAGTTATTTGTGGCAGAAGTCGTTCTTAAGAAGCTTTTTCGGCTTTTAAGGCGGGCGCGAGGCAACTTGTAATCATGCAGTGAGTGGCGCACATCTGTTTCCTGCCTATGTTTCTCCACTGCACATGCTATTTCCCGCCGCACATTTGGTGGAGCGATCCCTGCTAGAGGGTATAGCATATTGAGCGGAGTGGGTTTCAAACAGCCCGTTATTATTCGGCATGTCTCATTCAGGGCTACATCCACTTCCCTTGCATGGGTGGATTGGTGCCACACTGGGCACGCGTATTCGCCCGCGGAATATGACAGTGAGAGCCCTGTGGTTCGGAGAACATGCGGGGCCGCTCCCCAGGCTGTTGAAGTAAGGCGTCGCAGCATGTTATTCCATGCACATACCTTTTGCTTGGTGTTAAAGCAGTGGGCCTTGTATGTGAGCGCTCTGTCCAGGGTGACACCCAGGTAGCGTGGACGAGAGCAGTGCTTTATGTTAACGCCTCGCCATGATAGTGAAAGTCCTCGCTTCGCATCCCGGTTACGTAAATGGAACGCGCAAGACTGGGTTTTTGACGGATTAGGCCGTAAGGCGTTTTTTTACGTAGTACTTGTCGAGCGCGTCCAATCCTTCCCTGAGAGATTTTTCTGCTTCTTCAAAGTTCGATGCTTGGGCTCCTAGTGCGAGGTCATCTGCGTACAGAAAACTTTTAGTGCGTGGTGTTGTTGGTTGGTCGTTCGTGTATATATTAAACAGGGATGGAGCCAGAACACTACCTTGTGGGAGTCCATTTTTATGCCTCCGCCATCGGCTCTTCTCTCCATTTAGGTGCACTTGGAATCGCCGGTTATGTAAGACCTCTCTCAGGATATCAACAAACCCTTTGTCTTCTGTTGCGTCGAGAAGTTTTGACAACAGTTTTTGATGTTTACTGTGTCGTATGCAGTTGTTAGGTCAACAAAGACAACACCAGTGATTTTGTGGGTTTCGAATCCATCTTCGATGTACTGGACGAGGTTCAGTGTTTGGCTAGTGCAAGATTTGCCTGGTTGGAATCCAGCCTGCTCTGATATTAATACCTTTTCTGAGACTGGTGTGAGGCGATCTAACAGCATTCGCTCAAAGAGCTTAAAAGTGTGGCATAGCAACGATATGGGAAAGTAACTTTTTGGGTCTGAAGGGCTTTTGCCTGGCTTTAGAAGAGCAATTACTTTTGCTCGCCTCCATATTTTTGGGATTTTCAATCCTCCAGACAGCAGTTGAACGTAGCTAACAGCCATGATACAGCTATTGGACCCAGGTGTTTTATTTGTTCCGTCGTTATATCATCCATACCCGTAGCCTTACCAGGTTGCAAGCTCTTAATGCTGGAGATGATTTCTGGGAGGACAAACGGCTTACTAATGGTATCGCAGGTGTTAATAACATTGCTTAAATTAAGATTGGACCTTTCTACTTTATGGGTAGGTTTGCCGTATTGTAGTAGTTGGTGGGCAACTTGGTTTGCTGTTACTTGGCCAGGATTGGACGCAGCTGGAGACTCGCCAGTGAGCTTTTTGACAGTGGACCAGGCCTTCTTGCTATTGTGCGTCATGTCAACACTAGATACAAGTTTCATCCAGGATTCCCGCCGGCTTACAGCTAGCAAGCGCATTAGTCCTTCCCCGGTATTTAGAGTCTCCTCAGAAAATGGGTCTTTTTCATACAGTGTATGGTAGCGTGCGAGCAACTTTGCAGAGTCATTGTTTAGGCCTGGAACATAGTGCCTTCGGCAACCTCGTGGGATATTTCTTCGAGAGGAGTTCCAAACAATTTCTACAAACTTTTCGTAGTTAATTGGTGTGGGATCAATTTCAGCTACCTCCGAGTCTATTTGTTCCGAGTACGCTTGCCAATCGGCTTTTGAAAAGTTAAAGCGGCGACGGAATGGGACATTGACAGGCTTAACAGCGGCATGGACCATGCATGCGATCGGTCTATGTTGCGTATTTGGAATGGGGGCGCAGACATGTTTGACGCAGAGAGAGCTTATATTATCGCTGGCAAATATAAGGTCTGGGTTATACCCTCTCAGCCATCTTCTGCTGTTAAAAGATGGGGTAAGCTTGGCATCGTGGATAAGTGTCAGGTTTTCATCGTCTGCCCATTCTTCTACAGCGTCTCCATTTACGTCGGTTATTGCGTAGCCCCAGGTAGTACTGTGGCTATTGAAATCACCTACTACAATCTTGATGGGATGATTATCATAATTAGGTGTCTTGGAGAATTTAAATGGTTTATTCGGTGGTTTATATACCGATGATACTGTGCAATTTCCGGTTTCTATTGTAATTATCTCAATATCGTTTTCTTGGATGCATGAAGCCGATTGAACGGTAAGAGATGGTATTGCAAACACTGCACTCCCATACTTCGGGTGGGGAATTTCAGCCACGAGTGTCATTCCTGGGACTTGAGGTCTTGAGTGTGTCGAGTCCCTGTGAGTCTCCTGTATGCATAGGAAGTCGCATTTTGTGCTGGAGTATAAATCAGCCAACATTTGTGATTTACTTTGCGAAAATACCTCGATATTAATTGAGATAACGACTAGAGCAGGCTGGAACAGATAACTGCAGTTCTGGACATGTGTGGCTTGATTTTGAGAGCTTTGGCCCTGAGAAGGGCCGTTTGGAATAGGTGTATGTAGCGGAGGGGAATTTAAGTGAACCATTGTGGTGTAAGGATTAGTCAGCCTAAACCCTGCGTTACCGGGTCTAGCTGCTTCCAGGGTGCGCCGCGGGGAGGCTCCTATACATGCACCCCAAAATGGAGACATCCTGAAAAAAGGACAGGTCAGAAGTACCCTTAACAGAAGAGCATGAATGAGAAACTTGATGGGAGTGAATGAAGCAAGAGAGGTATGTCAGGATTGTTGCAAATGGCGTTCAGTAGTCTCTGCCTACCCCTCCAGGAAACAGTCGTGAGTCTATGTATGTATGTATGTACATTGTAAGCAAAGAATTGCCAACAATATTCACAGCACGTCTTTTATGGTTATGACTCTTCTTCATCCTTCCATATTCTACACTCACGTCAGTGGGATCTAAATCAGAGTAACGATGTATCTAATATAATTATTAGGCTGCAGGCACAGATACGATTTACCTAGAGCAACAGTTTACTGAACTCACGTAGAAACGGATGCTGCTCACTCCATTAGGCTTAACAAGATGATTTTATCAGCTGTGGCAAGGTGTGAGACGTTTTCATGACATATCATTGAATGAGATAATAATTATATTAGGGATTGAAAGAGAATTTTCTTATAAAGCCAATATCCACACTAAGAGAAATGCCTTTATCGCAGAGGCCTATACAAACATTGAATGAACAAAGTATACCTACTCATTCTAAATCACACAAAGTGTTGTGACACAATTCGAACCGATGACCCTTGGCACACTATGGCAGTAGCAAGCCGAGCAATTAACTATGCCGTACGTGTCGTCTGGTGTATCTGCGATGTTGTAAAAAGATCATTGTATAAACATTATTGTTAATGAGCGCTTGCTAAAAGGCGAAAGAAAATCATTGTTACGAAGTCTGAGAACTCTGTGTAAAATTCTCGACAGACATGTGAAATCCACCACAACGCACTTGGCTAATATAGTAGCCAAGCATGCCCATGTAAGTATGCCCGCAGCGACACACGTACATTTTTTTTTAATTTAACCATTTCTGCCCGATCATATGGGTATTTCAGGAAATCGTTTCTTAGTGCACCCCTCCTGGACGGCGCTGAGCTCTCATCAGTCTCTCCGCGACCACGCTCGGTGCAAGACGAGCGAAACGTTGGAAACAAATAGGTATTTGTACCTTAAATAAATTAATTGTACGCAATTAAGACCCGCTAATTTATTTTGTATGATGTATACAAATTGCGAAAGTTTAAAATCGATTATTGAACGAGTGGTTACGTGTGGGCAGTAATAAATCGGAATTTGTCGGTAAGAAACCTCATTCTCATTCTTAGGTTGACGGAAAATAACCTATTTAGTTACTTTACTTGAATTACAGTCGCACCTAACCCTAGGCACTCGAAAGCAAAGAAATGATGCAAAAATTTGACATTAGCTTTCATTTTTAGAATTGACATTGTATAATAAAATATCCGACTAATTGATTTTTTATACTGTCTATGTTTTACTGTCGCAATAATTAATCAACCGCTATTAAATTAAATAACTGCTCAATATGTTTACCAACTGATCATAATAATAAAAAAATAGTTCCCTTTTATATAAACAGATGAACTAGCCTTCTCGTAGTGAGAAAAGGGTCATGCCCATCACAGCCGTTAATAAGTATCGCTAATGATAAATGATGTGAACATAATGCAGTTCTTCGTAAATTGTCATCTGCTTACTCGTTTGCCAGACAGACGCAATTAACAAGTCGTGCAAGGCATCCATTTATCTCAGCCTTCGTCTGAAAGAACTTGGCACTAACTACCGGACATTTTACAGTCAGTTTCTAGCTATTTTTAAAAACCGTCTTTAGCAGACATACCTACATTTCAATCTTCATTAACCTAAGAATTTTGTGAATCATTCTTGATCTTGATGTTAAAATAACTGTAGTCCGAGCAATCGTTTCCTCAGATAAATGTGCTTTCCGCGGTTTAATTATTAGCTTTTGTAGTTAAGCGGGCTTAGCAAATTTCAAAATTAAGGAGTCTCAAAGTAGACTATTCCTACTGGTGTGGTTAATAAAAGTCGGTTAGTAGAAACATGCAAAACTTGACAAGTTGACACTCGCCTTTACACAGTGATTATCTTAATCGATCGACGTACCTAAGTTCTTTCACTTCTGACTATAAGATCAGAAATTCTACAGTATTAAAAAAGAATATACATCATAAGGAATATACTATATATTTAGGGATAATGAGAGATAATTATATAAAACATTTTATTTCAGGTCCAGGCTTTGGTTTCTAACCAAAACCCGCACTATGCCAAATGATATCAGGCATATAATATATCCATACTTACCTAGAAATTTCCACACAAAATAAAGCTATATAAAGCAGCTCAATACAGCTCATAACAGGATTAAGCTGTGTGAACAAATATCAAAAGTTTTAAGAAGTGTTGTATCACTCACACACAAGCACACTAACCCAATTAAAAGACAGAATGTTTTCGTCAATATGTGCCACGACATTTATATAGTTTATTCAATTTCGACAGTATGATATAAAACTTAATCTTTTTGCAGCCAACCAGAAGATTGATCAACCACAAAGCAATTAGTTTTATGCATCAAAGTGCATGTAAAGGCTCACGCCAACCTGTATCAATTTATACCAATTTACTTTTCAATAAAATCTGTAAGCTCAAAGCGATCAATTTTATAGGACACAGGGAAACGTTTTATTTAACAAAGTGGCAGCTGACGGCGAAATGTCAGCACCTGAAATAAAAAAAATGAAATTTATAAAAGCACGAGGCATGTTGTTCTTTTAATCAAAACCTCTTATAGTACGAGATCCCGCGACAAATTAGTGCACTCATCAAGTTTTTAATTAAAACCAAAATTTTTCATAATTTTTTTAGTATATTTATGATTAGGAGAATACATATCTACTAGGTTGCTTATTAAAATTTGGCCGCAAGTATTTTTAATTAAATTATTGTTAATTGATTTTTGGAAGATACTTTCGTTCACTCGTTTTATAAGTAAAATATCGTCTACATCACGGCTATACATATAAAGATTCTGAAAAATTACGATTGCCATTGTTCACCTGGCCGCACCTCTACGCAACCAGGTGTAACCAGGTATGATTTCGATACATTTTTACGTTTATAACGTTCTTAATGATTTATATATCAAATGAAAGCTATGTTTTTTCTCATTCTGATTATATATATTTACCTAATTAAATCCGCCCGCAAATAAGGGTTGCCGGCAGTTGAAGATTGTAAATATTTCAAGTAGAGTGAAAAAGAGTTGTACGCGTAACATAATTTATCAAACAGCTCCTAAGAATACGGAATATACATAGAAACCGCATAAAAACAGCAGTTATGCCCAATATATTTACTTTGACTTATGAATTCTTTCTAGTGTTAGACGTTACGTTAGACGTTTCGAATTTTCGTCGGTTGACACTAAATTTGATCAGTGATGGGCTTACTCAGAATGAATATCGATAGAATATCGATAAAATTGGAAATAAATCATCAGATCTGGTTTACTCAGAATAAATATCGATAGAATGATGATAATTCCTCAATCACGTAAATTAAGGAATAAATCAAATCTAAATATCAACAAAATAATTTGAACGTAGGAAAGAGTCATTATAATGTTATTTATGTCATCCGTTCAAAAAATAGATCTGCATTTATGTAAGCAACTACAGGAGCAAATAAACAAATTGTGGTTCTTAGCTGAATCAAGCAGACCTTGAAGTTCAGTATCTTCAATGTCTGCTTGCCTCCAGGTACAGTGTAGTTAATTTGACTGGCAATAAAAAAATAAACCGTTGAATTATTTCTCCCATGACCAAACCTCAGACGTGCACTGAAATGCTTTTTTATTTTAATTAACATTTTAACACGAATAAAGCCAACGATATTTATTGTAACACTGGTAACCACTCTAAGCAGTGATAGAGTCTGTGACAATATCATTTTAACGCATCGGTTTTCAAATTTAAACCCACTGCATGAATCTCTGGTTACTGGAAGCTTGGCTTGCTATGATGAAGGAAAACATCATGACAAAATTGCATGGCTTAGTAGTTGTTTGCGGCAGATGGTTTTACAAAAAAACATTTATAATCGAAAAAAAATTGAGGATACTCTATCGTGAAACAATATTTTTATTTACTTTTTAAGCGATAAGTAAGACCCACGTGGGCGAAGCGGTGTACTGAAGCTAGTCTGTAAAATTTAAGTATCGATAAAGTTATAACGTCACTATGTTAATACCTCACAATCTTTATACGAATAAATCAAAATGTTTATGACCGAAGACCGAAGTGTCAAAGTTTTAAATGAAGTTCTATTACATTTTAACGGGTAATGGGTGGCCATATGGCCACCTACCTATGTCAGATTATTAGTAATGGTCTTATGCCTCCATCTAATAGTTATATAATCTAAGGGTTGGCTAGTTGACTAGCATAATATTTGACGCATGCGCAATGGCTTAAAAGCGTCGCAGAGCTGTCAGTCGTTCTCGTCTGACAACTGATGTCACGCGTAGGGGGAAGTCCCCCAGTGGCGGACACCTATGGTTTTTAGGAAATAAAATAAAGACTATTTTAAGAAATGTAACTTTAATTAGGAATTTGTTGACCCAACAAATTATGAAATCTTAATCTATCAACAAAAATACGATTTCTGTATAAATATAATCAGGAACTTCAATTAAGTTTAGATAAAGAAAAATGTTATTGTAAAAACTGACACCTAGTACCTGACACACAATTAGTTTACAGTCTAGCGCCGGACATCTGCAAATCATCGCCCATTGATCGCATATATATGTATACGTCTCCACATTCAGGAACTTCTGCACAAGCTTCAAGAGCGCACCCTTGGCATCTGGAGCACTGTAACCATGTGTCTTCATCATGATTCGTCATGACACGTGTTTTTCTATGTTGAGTATTTGAGATCGTGACATCTTTTTGTTAGCTTACCTCCACTTTTTCCATTAACTTTTATAAGTTTGGTTTGTCTACATTTTTAATTTATTGCTCTTTTTGTACTTGATGCCCATTTCTTTCCTTTTTCCTGAGATTACATGATTACTGTCGGTGACGATGTTAAAATTTCCCTAATTTCACTTTTCACACATTTTATTTGTCAAGTTGCTAATCTTTTCATTAAAAGCAGGTAATTTTAACAATTTTAGAATATTCTGACCAACTGCTGAACAAAAACTAGTCGAAGTCTTCATACTGCTGGTTCCAGGTTTGTTGTTAAGACATTTGATCACTAAACAGGTTTTTATGGCAGGGTATGTGTTATATTTTTTGACATTCACACAACTCTATCTAGTCCCAAACTAAGCAGAGCTTGTACTATGGGTACTAGATAATGGATAAACATACATATATACTTTTTTGTAAACATATACATATTATACATAGAAACACCCAGACCAAGACAAACATCCATGTTCATCCACACAAATGTTTGACTTGAGCGGGAATCGAACCCGCAACCTTCGACGTAGCAGTCGCTTACACTCCCGCTACGGCAACCGGCATATTTTACGAATTCCGATGGCACACCACATTCAGTGACATATTAAAATAAATCATAATATATAAACTTATATAGAATAATTACATATGAGTTATGTGACGCAATGCTTTGCCACCATAAACAGCAAAATGCTGCTACCGCTGTGCCTAGTCGCAGCACTGGAAAACCGCGTTGCGTGATACTGTATTGATATGTTATCCCGCACCTCTTACACATATTTTTAAATTGTTGCTCACGATTCAACAATATGTGGAAGATTACTTGTCGAGAAAGTGTAGGTGTTCGGTGCTAGGTGCCATCCGGCGTTACGGGACTTCCCCCTATAACTCTCTTTCACTCTACTATAAATATTTACAATCTTCAACAGCTGGCAACCCTTATTTGCGGCCGGATTTAATTAGGCAACCATATATAATCAGAATGAAAAAAAAAATTATTTTGTTGATATTTAGATTTGATTTATTCCTTAATTTACGTGATTGAGGAATTATCATCATTCTATCGATATTTATTCTGAGTAAACCAGATCTGATGATTTATTTCCAATTTTATCGATATTCTATCGATATTCATTCTGAGTAAGCCCATCACTTATCAAATTTAGTGTCAACCGACGAAAATTCGAAACGTCTAACGTAACGTCTGACACTAGAAAGAATTCATAAGTCAAAGTAAATATATTGGGCATAACTGCTGTTTTTATGCGGTTTCTATGTATATTCCGTATTCTTAGGAGCTGTTTGATAAATTATGTTACGCGTACAACTCTCTTTCACTCTACTATAAATATTTACAATCTTCAACAGCTGGCAACCCTTATTTGCGGCCGGATTTAATTAGGCAACCATATATAATCAGAATGAAAAAATAAAATAACTTTCATTTGATATATAAATCATAAATGAACGTTATGAACGTAAAAATGTATCGAAATCATACCTGGTTATACCTGGCTGCGGGGAGGTGCGGCCAGGTGAACAATGGCAACCGTGATTTTTCAGAATCTTTATATGGATAGCCGTGATGTACACGATATTTTACTTATAAAACGAGTGAATGAAAGTATCTTCCAAAAATCAATTAACAATAATTTAATTAAAAATACTTGCGGCCAAATTTTAATAGGCAACCTAGTAGATATGTATTCTCCTTATCATAAATATACAAAAAAATTGGTTTTAAGCAAAAACTCGATGAGTGCACTAATTTGTCGCGGGATCTTAGAATATTACACCCTTGCTGCGCCAAAAAATTTTGATTAGCCGGCCAAGTTAGAGAAAAAACGCTTCAAATGAAGTCAAAGTAACGTGATTAGATTTTCCGACAATCACTATATTATTTTTTATGTTGACAGTATTATGTACATACAAATGGCCTTATTTCGCCAACGCATTTTGACTGCACTTTATACCACTAAACTAAAAAACAGTTTAGTGGAATAAAAAAATCTCCATCCATCATTCTTTCAATTGCAAACATATTAATATTTATTATTATAACACAGCAAATGAGAAAAATAAATGCTCATACACTACTTGACAAGTAATTAACTCCATACTATTTGTCTGGCAGTGCATCAAAGTGGGACGGGCTAAATAACGTTTTGTTGCGATTAAATACAGTAGAACAAGTCCCAGAGGTTCGTGACGGACGGACACATTAATAAGTAATGTCACTGTACAGTGGACTCCAACAGAGATGATCGTTAACATATTGCTGTTACTCGTATTTACAAAACGACGATATGACGTTGTTTAGAGAAGTTTTAAGACTTTATTTTATACAAAATTAATATTCGGGTCCAAAAATATTCAGAATTATGTGTTTATTACCTACGCATAGCATAAATTAACAGTACACATATAATACTATGGAGTCACTACAAAACACCATACAAAACCTAAATAGCATGTTCCATCAAAGGATGTCGCAGTTTGAGGACAAGCTGCAAAGCAACACCAATCCTGCATCAAATATTGCTGGTCTGGCATCGGAATTTGCTTCATTCCGGGGTTTTGTCACCGAAGCATTAAAGGGCCTGCAGCAACCAGTCCAGTTGCTAATGCAAAGTGGGGAGCACTTGGAAATGCGGGGTCGCCGTAAGATTCTTTTGTTTCACGTTGTAAAAGAAGATAAGAAGGAAGATCTTGCGCAGACTGTCGCTGATTTTTTGAGAACACACTTGAAGCTCGATGACATCACTCCAAGTAGCTTCAAGCGCTACCAACGAATGGGAAGACTCGCAGCTCCAAACCAATATCGCCCGATACTGGTCAAGTTCCAGAGTGTCTTAGTCCGGGATTAGGTGTGGTTTACAAAACCTAAACTTAAAGGGAGCCCTTAAGTATCACAGCCTCGGAATTCCTGACCAAGGCCCGACATGACGTCTTTGTAGCTGCTCAGGAGAAATTTGGAGCCTCCAAGTGCTGGACTAAGGAAGGGGGTGTTTATGACCTCGGAGCAAAGGGTGAGCGACATCGCATCAATTCTTTGGTGGATGTTCAAAACCTTTGCCATCTATCTGCCGTAGATTAGCAGCAACAAGAGCCCCATGCTTTGAGAAATGAGCCGGCTAAAACAAGAAGAGCTGCAGCAACTAAAAAATAGTGCAACATTTTTGTCGTCTTTCTATACTTTCAAACCCAGGTAGTTATCTTAATATTTCTCCAACTATAATTGTCGTACTAGGACGGTAGCTAAACAGCCGTCACATTAATAAGTTCGGATACACTTCAAAATGTTTTAATTCTTTGGGCCATTGTTACACGCCGTAATAATGTTTTCATATACTGTGTATATCTGTAATATTTATAATGTTTTCTATTTTTCATCTTTGCTGCCTGGGTTTGTACCTAATTTTATTTATTCTTATAATGCTTACTGTATTTTTGTTTTAAAATATTTATTTAACGTGGTACTGAATAATAATGTAACTGGCAGGTGCACTTTGATGAATAGTGTTATTTAATTGTGCTTTGCGCATATCGGATAATTAAACCAATATATATATTTACATATATTATACAATTTTTATTAGTTTTATATATTTTATTATTATTTATATTATTTATACTTGTATTTTGTATGTCATTTAAGGATTTTTATAGTGACAGCGATGACTTTTACTCAGTGAGTACCGACAATGATAGTTTCGTTAGTATCCCTTCTTTTGCAGATAATCTGCAATCCGCATTTTGAATGTTGTCCATATCAATGCACACGTCCGTGTGGTGACGGATAAAGAATACGGAATGTCACCACCCCATATCATCCCAAGGGCGTCGTAAGAGCCGACGGAGGGAGCATATTATGCAGAGAACAGCACTGTAAGAGAAGGAAAACTTGATACAAACCCTATACCAACCCGTTTGGCCATCGTGGTATAGTAGGCCAATTTCTCCTTTCAAAGGAGAGGCCTAGTCTAGTAGTGGACTGTTAAAGGCTGATGATGATGATATCAATGCACAGATATTCCGGCCCATGTCCCTGATACGCTTGCTAACTTTGACTATAAGAACATCCATGCTATTCTTGTATCCGAATCATGGCTTAAGCCATGCCTTTCTTCTGCATCCTATTCTTTACCTGGCTTCCAGCTAATTAGGAATGACCGAATTGGTAGTGGTGGCGGGGGTGTTGCTATTTATCTCCGCTCTTATATTGACTTTTCAGTAGTAAGTATATCTGCACAGCCACCTCCACCCAATGCTGGTGAGCATCTCTTCTTGGAGGTTAAGCTGCACCACACCGAAGCCTTCTTGGTGTATACTACTTTCCTTCTTTACGTATTGACTTCTTTTCCTCCTTTGAAAATCTTTTACTTAACTTGTCTCCTTATTACAGTCAAACTATAATTATGGGTGACTTTAACTCTTGTCTCCTTAAGAACGACTCACGCTCCTCATTTCTACATTTTATTTCAGTTTCTAGTAATTTACATAATATTCTTCCCCTCAATGACATTCCTAATTTGCCCAATTCTACTACCTCACTTCTAGACCTCGTCTTTGCCACATCACTTGGTCATGTTGCTTAGCACGGCCAATTTGATGCTGATGTTTTTTCTTATGACGATCTCACTTTTCTCTCTTACAAAGTCCGTCCTCCCAAGGCTTAGTCTAGAACTCTTTTGCTTCGCAATTTTAGTAGTATGGATAGCGATCTCTTGCGTGAGGACGCCAAAATTATAAATTGGCAACCGTTACTTGATGCACAATTTTTGGACTATAAAGTTCAATTGTTTGAGAGGAACATTATTGACCTCTCTGACGTTCATGCACCTATCCGAGCCATAAAGTTAAAACATGCACCTTCGCCTTGGCTTACTACAGACATAAGCTTACATATTCATAAAAAGCAGCTGCAAAATCCAAGAACAAGTCTAAATCTACGGGGCTTAATAAAGAAAAGTACATTAAGATAAGAAATCACTGCAATACGGTGTGTAGGGATACACAACGCCGGCATATCCATAATTCTGTTCAAAACGGAGATCCAGCGAAAGTATGGAATGGATCCCTTAGATCATTAGGGGTTGGAAAGCAAAGTCAGAATACAAAATCCTTCAAAATTAATATCAATTTGCTTAACAAGCACTTCTCTGCTTCGTCCAATTTTGATAGGACAATAAAAACTAATACTTTAAATTACCTTTCGTCGCTCTCAACCCCTAATCACCCTCCTTTTGTCTTTAGTCAGTTTACTGCATGTGATGTTGAGAAGAGCATTTTATCCATAACTTCCAACGCAGTTGGCAACGATGGTATCACTCGGAATATGATTCTCCCCATCCTTAATGAGATCCTTCCTATTATTTCCCACAGTCATACTTAATTACTCCATTTCTAGCGGCATCTTTCCAACATCTTGGAAATATGCCCACGTTGTTCCTCTCCCTAAGAAAATTAACCTTGTATTTTTCTCTGATTATCGATCTACATCCGTCTTACCCTTTCTTGCCAAAGTCCTTGAACGTCTTATCCATAACCAACTTAACTCTTTCCGCTCTCGATATAACATCCTCAATCCCTTCCAATCTGGTTTCCGTACGGGTCATAGTACCAGTACTGCGCTAATTAATATAACGGATGATATCAGGTCTGGTATGGAGAATGGCAAGTTTACCATTCTCTGTTTGCTAGATTTTATCAATGCGTTTAATACTGTCGACTTTGATGTTCTCCTTGTTCTCCATTTTAAGCTCTCTTAACATCACACGTAGATCTAAACTGAGACAACTCAAAATCGTTGATTTTGAGTTATGTCTGTATTCTAATGCTCGGAGTTCATACGCAACTATCTAACAAGACAGGTTTAATAAATGCTTGTAAAATAAGTCGCTAGACGACGTTACTTTTGTTGAATCAACGTCTGTCTCACTCTCCCATCTAGACAAGTCTATTGTCAGTTGACCTTCACTTGTCTTATGGAGTGCACGTAATAACAAGAACGAAAACTCGGACATTTCTAATTGTTACAGTTTTTATCAAACATATACGTGAGTAATTTAGAGTTGTTACCGTGTTGGTGAATTGTACTACAATATTAGTTAAGGACATTTTGACTTGTTCCAGTTTTGTTTGATAAGCTACGAAAATATTTAGTTGCTATTTTGATTTGACTTTGTTTAGGTTGATCAATATGTAAATTTCTAGTTATCCTACTATTGTTGAAACAAATATTTAAAAGCAGTCGTGAAATTGTTTGATTAAGAACATTGTATTGGAAATAGATAACCTTTATAATACCGTACACGATTTTTAAGCGACATAAATATGTAAAATGCCACTTTGTAGAGGGAAAAAACATTGAAAAAATGTTTAAATTTTCATTACTTGAGGGCACAAACATCAAGGGAATTTATTTGCAGTGACAAATCTCTTGCCGACTTATATAAAGTTTTATTTTTATTTGTTTAAGATAAAAGCCTTTTTTGATTATAAGAGAAAAATATCTGAAATTTGTAATCCCTTTTTACTTTAGTAATTCCTATTTTCATTGATAGTCACTGTACATTAATGTATAACTTTGAGTGTGTGGTATTTATAGATATTTCATTATTAATTAATGTTATACCACTCGTTTAGACCACTTTTGTTTGAATAATTGTTCATATATTTTTTGTACTAATAAATGTACAACTCAAAATTATTCAATAAAACTGATTCAAGTCTAATTGGTGTTTATTTTTTATACCAAGTCACCACACTAAAGTGTAACAACTAAAAAAACGGCGATTATCGATATAAAGGATTGAATTTTAGCCCCAGTTTATATACAGTGACATTAAACAAGCTATTTATCATCTAGAATCAAATTAAATTGCTTAGCTTCCTTAGCAAAAATTGCAGATACCTATACGTTTTTTTCGTCTCCTGAAAAATGACCTTTTTTGAGTTGCCTCAGTTTAGATCTAGGTGTGCGATATCTCCATCAGTAATCAATTGGTGTCGTAGTTACCTGTTTGGCCACCGGCAGCGTGTTAATCTGGATAAAACTTTTTCTTCCTGGTGCGATAATTCTGCGGGTGTACCACAGGGCGGCGATTGATCTCTTTTGCTCTTCTCAATTTTTAATAATTCTATATCCTATAATATTTCTTCTTCCTACTAGCTTTATGCTGATGATATGCAAATTATCTCTCGCACAATTTCCTTCCCATACCTACTAAAATTGCACTTGTGCAAGCTATTCTTCTTCCCATTCTTGACTATGCCGATGCCAGCTATCTAGATGTCAATGAGAACCAGCTAGATACACTTGAGCGCCTCCAAAACTTCTGCATAAGGTTCATATTATTATATGTGTTTGGAATAGAATTAGTTTTTATTATAAGTCAAATCGATTAGATCAATTGAGTAACATTTTGTTTAGTCTATTGAAAATTTCTGACAATGGTCACACTGAACTGTCAATTTTTTCGTGCATTGTCGTTTCCCGCGGTGAGCGAAAAAACCTAGCTCTGGATAGATTTCGTGTTGTGAGCGTTTTGATCTTGTATTTAGAACCCGTTTGATTGCCACTTCCTTGATCAATAACTGGCACCGGTTAATTGTGATAAAAATAGCATTTTAACGAACATTGTAAAACTTGAGTGAATCCGATGCACGTGGTTGGTGCCGGAAGAATTTGCTGATTGAAGACGCTGCATGGAGTCTGGTAAAGTAAAGATAATTCACTTGCTAATATTGGCCAATTTTAGTCTCGTGTGTGTCTAACTTGCCTCCAGGACTCCACTCAAGAACATCACCAGGAGATATTTGGTAAGTAAGTTGTTTAATTCTTAGCGCCAAGAAACTTGGCCCATGTGTTAGATCCTTTGTCTTGGGCTAAGACTGGATGAATTAATCGCTTCCACTGATCTGTGTTAAAAAATACCCATTCTTAGCCCGAATTCTACACATAATTTTTGGTGCAGAGCTGTAGTTGAAATTTAGCCGCTGTTGCATTACTGAGTATAAACTCAGATTGGTATGAGCTTGTATCTTATCACCTTGTAGACAGTATTGTAGTGTTTGTCAGGTCAGTTATTGTCTAAAATACATAATATTTAATTGTATAAGTTGACCTAGATAATTTGAAACACATTGTCACATAACCTCAATCAGTAATTGTTGATTTGTATTGTTGGAAAATCTAACTTAAATTTGTTGTTGCATTAATAAGTCAGTTTGTTTGGATACATAACAGCTGTATGTATCAATAAATTTAGTAAATTTAGTTTATTGCATATATTCATAAACATTGTAATAATCAAACTTGACCTTGCCACTTGGGCGGGTCACATTAATAAACTTTGTTTGTTAGAATATAGATAATATTGCTAGGTAACACATATTCTGTGCTTACTTCATATTGTATATCACAAATAACACAGTTAGTCTGTCTGTTGCAAATAATTAACTAATTAAGTTGAAGTTTCAACTTTATTAATTTGTTATAAGTTATAACTTTGATAACTTTTGTGTTTGTTTCAATATACTGAAACTTTTAATTTTGTTGGGCAGTAAATACCTGTCACTTGCCTGCACTTGCAATAAACAGGCTAATACCTTGTTGGTTTCAAAGAATTAAGAAAAATTAAGTTTGATTGTTAATATTGTTTAACGCTTGTCCGGGCTCTTTTGAAATTTTGATTATGTCAGCTATCAAGGACTTGCGTGCGGCTGCTGGTGCTATTGCATCAGATTTGCGCTGGTTTGCCTCAGCCAGTGCTTTAGTGAACCGGCCTGATCGCCAGCAGGCCCTACTTCAAAGGTACGAGCGGATTGACGATCGCCTGGCAAGTGTGGAACAGCAATTCCGCACTTTCAGCACTTGCTGTCTTGAAGTGTCAATCAATGATTTCACCGCTGACCAGCGAAATAAGGTCAGCGAAGACTATGCCCAGGTCTTAGACCTGTATGATGCTGTCTCCAATACTGCGAGACAACTAGTTGCCGATAGGGAAGGGCAACCCGGCCTGAAGCAGGAGCTTCCTAGGTCAGCACCGGGGCTGGTGAGTAGGCTCCCTACTTTGGACCTCCCCCATTTTGATGGCTGCCTAGGAAGCTACCTGGGCTTCATTAACTTGTTCGACAGCCTGGTGAATGATAGGGCTGACCTTCGGCCGGCACAAAAGTTGGCCTATCTAATGTCGGTTCTGGATGGGGAGGCTAAGGGCCTCATCCAGCATCTGCCCGTGTCTGACGAGGCGTACCAGACGGCTCGGGACCTAATCACCCGTAGGTACCATAATAAGCGTGGCCTCGCCGACACGCATATCGAGCAGATTTTGGGCTTGCCGACGCTCACCCGGGTCTCTGGGTTGCGCACCCAACTGTTGAACCCGCTTTTGGTGGCCATCAACGCACTTAAGTGCCTTGACCTGCCCGTGGACCAATGGTCCTATCTATTGGTGCACATTGTGCTGAAGAAGCTGCCTGCCGACCTGAGGTCGCGTTTTGAACAGCGCTTTGGTGGGGATAGCGCGACCCATTTGCCCCCCTTTGCTGACCTGGAGAGGTTCCTGGAGGATGAGTGCCGGGTCTTGGACAACTCCGGTGGTGATACGCCGGCTAAGACGCAGCCGCCCAAGGTCAAGGAGCAGGCTCGCGGTCACACCCGAGCCAATGTTGACCGGCGCCCTCCTCGCTTTGCGGTCACGCAGAGCCCAGCGGAGTGCTCTTACTGCAAGGTCACGGGGCACAGAACGGCCAGTTGTAGGGCATTCTTGGACCTACATGTCGCCTCTCGTAGGCGCATCGCGAATGCCCGCCGCCTTTGCTTCTCTTGTTTGGGGTCCCACTACCAGCGAGACTGCCCTAACTCTCGCCCCTGTCCTCACTGTGGAGGACAGCATTTGGACATTCTCTGTATGAATGCCAGAGAGGTTGGCCGCTCGTCCAACCAGCCGACGCCGCGCACGGGCGGGTGTTTTGAAGGTGGCAGCCGAGGCTCACCGGCGCGTAGCCGAGAGTCGCCTCGCTTAATTGATCGCCGCTCACCCCGCTTGGAGAACCGTAGCGTGCGCACGCCTCCTCTCTCTCGCGCACCTGAATGTGCTGTTCAGCGTCACCAGCACCATGACTGCTGCCCCAGGTATTCCCCTCCTTTGGCGGAGCGTCCCCGCCTTGACTCGCGCCCACCTCGTTTTGGGCGGGTGCGTCACTATGACCCCCCACAGATGGCGCGCGGATCGAGTCATCGCGCCCTTGAGGACTTCAAGCCGCACCCCCATTTTGATTTGCCTGGTCCTGGCCAACGGTCGCCGCCCAGGCAACAATAGGTCATTGACCCCTGCCCTATAACTCCAACCTCCCCCATTGAGACCGTTATCCTACCAACGGTTGCTGTTAGGGTCTGGGGACCCACGGGGACCTCTGTTGTTGTCCGTGCTATATTGGACACAGGTTCACAAGGTTGCATTGTTTCCACTTATTTGGTAGGGCAGGTTAAATTAAATATGGGCTCTTTTCCGAATTGTATTCGGGGCATAGGTGACGTAGCCTCTAATGTTGAAGGGCAAGTTAAAGTTTTGTTTGGCCCTGTTGAATCTTCACACCCGAGGATTAAAACCTCGGCTATTGTGTTGAAGAATATTTTGGGTATGCACCCACAGAAACAGCTACCCGCTGCTGTGGTGAATTTGACATCGGGATTGGAACTGGCAGACCCCAAATTTGACACACCGGGACAAATCGACTTGTTGATTGGCTCTGATGTCCTCGGTGGAATTTTGATTGGTGGGAAACGGGTCTTGGTGCCAAATAGTTTGACTGCCATCCCGACCATATTTGGATTTGCTTTGATGGGCCCTGTACCTAGGGACCCCCCTCCACCTGAACTTGATAATTTGTTGGCTGTAGGCTCCGCTCTCTCTGATGCGGTTCAGAGGTTTTGGGAGGTAGAGGAGCCCCCTCAAGCTGCCCGTTTGAATCCAGAACATGAGGAGTGCGAGCTGTTCTTCCAGAACAACACTGGTCGACTCCGTTCTGGTCGGATTATTACGAGGCTTCCCTTCCTGTCTGTTCGGCCTCCGCTTGGTGAGTCACGACCTTTAGCCGAAAAGAGGTTGTTGGCCATGGAGCGCCGCATGGGTCGTGATCCGGAGCTCAGACAGAAGTACATTGAGTTCATGAGGGAATATGAACAGTTGGGACACATGTCTGTGTCAAATTTGGATTGGCGTTCGGTGGAGCATTACTTTCTCCCGCATCATGCGGTATTGAAGCCATCGACTGGCAAGCTGCGCACAGTGTTTGATGGTTCTGCGCAGACTTCAACAGGCGTATCCTTGAACCAGTGCTTGCATTCTGGTCCCAAGTTGGTCAAGGACCTTTGTGACGTCATCACCAGCTTCCGACGACATCAGGTTGTCTTTGTGGCCGACATAAAAATGATGTTCAGGCAGACGATTATCCACCCTGATGACCGTCGCTTCCAGCTGATCCTTTGGAGAGAGTCTCCTCGCGATCCCATGGTCGCCTACGAGCTCAATACAAATACGTACGGGTTAAGGTCAAGCCCCTATGTTTGAAATAGAATTAGTTTTTATTATAAGTCAAATCGATTAGATCGATTGAGTAACATTTTGTTTAGTCTATTGAAAATTTCTGACAATGGTCACACTGAACTGACTTCCGTTCGCTTCCCGTTGAAAAATTACCTACCACGTTGTCGTCTCGTACGTAAAATTTCGCCTTTTGAAAAGCACATCATTGTAGCTACGCGAATAAGTAAACCGCTTTGAACGCCGCCTGATCTAGTGCTGGCAACGGTAAATTGATTGTGAACTATTGATTGACATTTGTGAAAACTGTGAAACTGGTATCGACTTCCACGTGCCAACGTGTCCTGAAAACGTCGCGTTTGAAGCTTAATAGCTAAGTATAAGATACTTCATTCATTTATTTTGGCCAATATACTTGTATGAATGTGTCTAATTTAGCTCAAGCCTGACATCAGCAAGGATAGCGGGTAAGTGAAACACATTAATATTAAGATTACTTGTATTCGCTGTGTAACACAGTACAGTTGTGTCAGACATTTGATTGCTTTAGGACAACTGGATGAATATAAATTAGCTTCCACTGTGCCTACAACCAATTCCCAGTAAGCCTACGGTAATTCTAGACATAATTTTTGGTAGCAGAGCGTGGTTGAAATTTAGCCGCTGTTGCATTACTGAGTATAAACTCAGATTGGTATGAGCTTGTATCTTATCACCTTGTAGACAGTATTGTAGTGTTTGTCAGGTCAGTTATTGTCTAAAATACATAATATTTAATTGTATAAGTTGACCTAGATAATTTGAAACACATTGTCACATAACCTCAATCAGTAATTGTTGATTTGTATTGTTGGAAAATCTAACTTAAATTTGTTGTTGCATTAATAAGTCAGTTTGTTTGGATACATAACAGCTGTATGTATCAATAAATTTAGTAAATTTAGTTTATTGCATAATTATTCATAAACATTGTAATAATCAAACTTGACCTTGCCACTTGGGCGGGTCACATTAATAAACTTTGTTTGTTAGAATATAGATAATATTGCTAGGTAACACATATTCTGTGCTTACTTCATATTGTATATCATAAATAACACAGTTAGTCTGTCTGTTGCAAATAATTAACTAATTAAGTTGAAGTTTCAACTTTATTAATTTGTTATAAGTTATAACTTTGATAACTGTTGTGTTTGTTTCAATATACTGAAACTTTTAATTTTGTTGGGCAGTAAATACCTGTCACTTGCCTGCACTTGCATTAAACAGGCTAATACCTTGTTGGTTTCAAAGAATTGAGAAAAATTAAGTTTGATTGTTAATATTGTTTAACGCTTGTCCGGGCTCTTTTGAAATTTTGATTATGTCAGCTATCAAGGACTTGCGTGCGGCTGCTGGTGCTATTGCATCAGATTTGCGCTGGTTTGCCTCAGCCAGTGCTTTAGTGAACCGGCCTGATCGCCAGCAGGCCCTACTTCAAAGGTACGAGCGGATTGACGATCGCCTGGCAAGTGTGGAACAGCAATTCCGCACTTTCAGCACTTGCTGTCTTGAAGTGTCAATCAATGATTTCACCGCTGACCAGCGAAATAAGGTCAGCGAAGACTATGCCCAGGTCTTAGACCTGTATGATGCTGTCTCCAATACTGCGAGACAACTAGTTGCCGATAGGGAAGGGCAACCCGGCCTGAAGCAGGAGCTTCCTAGGTCAGCACCGGGGCTGGTGAGTAGGCTCCCTACTTTGGACCTCCCCCATTTTGATGGCTGCCTAGGAAGCTACCTGGGCTTCATTAACTTGTTCGACAGCCTGGTGAATGATAGGGCTGACCTTCGGCCGGCACAAAAGTTGGCCTATCTAATGTCGGTACTGGATGGGGAGGCTAAGGGCCTCATCCAGCATCTGCCCGTGTCTGACGAGGCGTACCAGACGGCTCGGGACCTAATCACCCGTAGGTACCATAACAAGCGTGGCCTCGCCGACACGCATATTGAGCAGATTTTGGGCTTGCCGACGCTCACCCGGGTCTCTGGGTTGCGCACCCAACTGTTGAACCCGCTTTTGGTGGCCATCAACGCACTTAAGTGCCTTGACCTGCCCGTGGACCAATGGTCCTATCTATTGGTGCACATTGTGCTGAAGAAGCTGCCTGCCGACCTGAGGTCGCGTTTTGAACAGCGCTTTGGTGGGGATAGCGCGACCCATCTGCCCCCCTTTGCTGACCTGGAGAAGTTCCTGGAGGATGAGTGCCGGGTCTTGGACAACTCCGGTGGTGACACGCCGGCTAAGTCGCAGCCGCCCAAGGTCAAGGAGCAGGCTCGCGTTCACACCCGAGCCAGTGTTGACCGGCGCCCTCCTCGCTTTGCAGTCACGCAGAGCCCAGTGGAGTGCTCCTACTGCAAGGTCACGGGGCACAGAACGGCCAGTTGTAGGGCATTCTTGGACCTACATGTCGCCTCTCGTAGGCGCATCGCGAATGCCCGCCGCCTTTGCTTCTCTTGTTTGGGGTCCCACTACCAGCGAGACTGCCCAAATTCTCGCCCCTGTCCTCACTGTGGAGGACAGCATTTGGACATTCTTTGTATGAATGCCAGAGAGGTTGGCCGCTTGTCTTACCAGCCGACGCCGCGCACGGGCGGGTGTCTTGAAGGTGGCAGCCGAGGCTCACCGGCGCGTAGCCGAGAGTCGCCTCGCTCAATTGATCGCCACTCACCCCGCTTGGAGAACCGTAGCGTGCGCACGCCTCCTCTCTCTCGCGCACCTGAATGTGCTGTTCAGCGTCACCAGCACCATGACTGCTGCCCCAGGTATTCCCCTCCTTTGGCGGAGCGTCCCCGCCTTGACTCGCGCCCACCTCGTTTTGGGCGGGTGCGTCACTATGACCCCCCACAGATGGCGCGCGGATCGAGTCATCGCGCCTTTGAGGACTTCAAGCCGCACCCCCATTTTGATTTGCCTGGTCCTGGCCAACGGTCGCCGCCCAGGCAACAATAGGTCATTGACCCCTGCCCTATAACGCCAACCTCCCCCATTGAGACCGTTATCCTACCAACGGTTGCTGTTAGGGTCTGGGGACCCACGGGGACCTCTGTTGTTGTCCGTGCTATATTGGACACAGGTTCACAAGGTTGCATTGTTTCCACTTATTTGGTAGGGCAGGTTAAATTAAATATGGGCTCTTTTCCGAATTGTATACGGGGCATAGGTGACGTAGCCTCTAATGTTGAAGGGCAAGTTAAAGTTTTGTTTGGCCCTGTTGAATCTTCACACCCGAGGATTAAAACCTCGGCTATTGTGTTGAAGAATATTTTGGGTATGCACCCACAGAAACAGCTACCCGCTGCTGTGGTGAATTTGACATCGGGATTGGAACTGGCAGACCCCAAATTTGACACACCGGGACAAATCGACTTGTTGATTGGCTCTGATGTCCTCGGTGGAATTTTGATTGGTGGGAAACGGGTCTTGGTGCCAAATGGTTTGACTGCCATCCCGACCATATTTGGATTTGCTTTGATGGGACCTGTACCTAGGGACCCCCCTCCACCCGAACTTGATAATTTGTTGGCTGTAGGCTCTGCTCTCTCTGATGCAGTTCAGAGGTTTTGGGAGGTAGAGGAGCCCCCTCAAGTTGCCCGTTTGAATCCAGAACATGAGGAGTGCGAGCTGTTCTTCCAGAACAACACTGGTCGACTCCGTTCTGGTCGGATTATTACGAGGCTACCCTTCCTGTCTGTTCGGCCTCCGCTTGGTGAGTCACGACCTTTAGCTGAAAAGAGGTTGTTGGCCATGGAGCGCCGCATGGGTCGTGATCCGGAGCTCAGACAGAAGTACATTGAGTTCATGAGGGAATATGAACAGTTGGGACACATGTCTGTGTCAAATTTGGATTGGCGTTCGGTGGAGCATTACTTTCTCCCGCATCATGCGGTATTGAAGCCATCGACTGGCAAGCTGCGCACAGTGTTTGATGGTTCTGCGCAGACTTCAACAGGCGTATCCTTGAACCAGTGCTTGCATTCTGGTCCCAAGTTGGTCAAGGACCTTTGTGACGTCATCACCAGCTTCCGACGACATCAGGTTGTCTTTGTGGCCGACATAAAAATGATGTTCAGGCAGACGATTATCCACCCTGATGACCGTCGCTTCCAGCTGATCCTTTGGAGAGAGTCTCCTCGCGATCCCATGGTCGTCTACGAGCTCAATACAAATACGTACGGGTTAAGGTCAAGCCCCTACTTGGCAATACGTTCTCTTTGGGAGCTCGCAGACCGCGAAGGCCTACGTTTCCCAAGAGCCTCCGCCATCTTGAAGGACGATATTTACGTCGATGACATTTGCTCGGGCGCCTCCACAACGGACGAGGCGATCCTCCTGCGGGACGAATTGATAGGTATTTTGGCCTCCGCTGGTTATGAGTTGCGTAAATGGATTTCCAACTCACCAGCGCTTTTGGAAGGCTTGCCAGAGGATCATCAGCAAGATCCACATCTATTTGAGATTGTTGACAACCCCGCCATGATGGCTGTTCTCGGCGTTCAGTACAGACCAGTCCAAGACATCTTTACGTACAACGTAGACTTGAAATTGCCCTGTTCTTGGACTAAACGTCTCGTGTTGTCTACTGTCGCCAGAACCTTTGATCCTAACGGTTGGATCTGTCCAATTATATTTTGGGCAAAATGCTTCTTGCAGAAGCTTTGGACAGCAGGATTGACCTGGGACGAACCTCTGCACGGCACTCTTGTTGAGGAATGGACCTCTTTTGTATCCTCACTTCCTGCCGTCAACGTGATCTCCTTGCCTCGTCCCATCCTTCCTCCCGGGAAGTACAAGGCCACCCTTCACGGGTTTTGTGACGCCTCGGAACGTGGTCACGCGGCCGTGGTGTACTTGCGCACAGTCAGTGCCTCAGGTCAGGTGAGAGTCTCCCTGATCATGGCGAAGAGCAAGGTAGCACCCCTTCGGACATCTCTGACCATTCCGAAATTGGAGCTCTCGGGAGCAGCCCTACTTGTACGCTTGTTGAATCACGTGTCCAGTACTTTGGGTAAAAGCATTTGTATTGATGGGACCTACGCCTGGACAGACAGCCAAATTGTTCTTTGTTGGTTGAAGGCTTCTGTCCACACCTTGGAGGTATTTGTCGCTAATCGCGTTTCCCAAATCCAGAAATCCGAAGTCAAACTTGTTTGGAGACACGTGCCAGGTGAGCTCAACCCCGCTGATTGTGCCTCGCGCGGATGCTTGACGCCTAGTTTGATAGGTCATTCGCTGTGGTGGGGTCCGGAATGGTTGAGTCGACCAGAAATTGATTGGCCTCGAACGCCAGTTTTGAATACTTCTAATTTGCCGGGTCTACGAACACTCGCTCTTGAGAAGGTGGAATGCGCCTTCGACCCCGATTTTTTGTTGAATCGTTACAGCTCCCTCGACAAGTTGTTAGGTGTCACTGCTTGGATAAAGCGTTTTGTTTTTAATTTTAGGCACCCACAACAAAAACGACTGACACCGTTTCTCTCACCACAGGAACGACAGGAGTCCCTCACCTTTTGGGTTCGTTCTGTGCAATTGGCGCATTTTGAAAGGGAGATTGCTATCCTCAAGTCGGGGAAATCGAAATTGTCGGGAGCTGTATCTAAATTGAACCCCTTTTTGGACGAAACGGGTCTCTTGCGCGTTGGAGGGCGTCTCAAGAACGCCAACCTCCCTTACGGGGCTCGTCACCCCCTTTTGTTACCTAAGGACGGTCATTTGGTACGCTTGTTGGTAACTGACCGTCACCTTAAAAATTCGCATGCTGGTTGTAATGCCTTGTTGGCCATTTTGCAACGCGAATTTTGGATTTTGTCTGCCCGAAGAATTATTCGGAGTGTAGTCTTTCGCTGCATCCCTTGCTATAAGCTCAAGGCTTCTACCATGCAGCCCTTGATGGGAGACTTACCGGCAGATCGCGTAACTGAGAGCAGGACGTTTGACGGTGTTGGCACGGACTTCGCTGGTCCCTTCTTGGTGAAAACGTCGACACTTCGAAACAGCAAGACTGTTAAGGCCTACTTGTGTGTTTTTGTTTGTCTCTCCACAAAGGCCGTACACCTAGAACTGGTCTCCTCGCTTACGACCGAGGCGTTTGTAGCCACATTTGACAGATTTGTATCCCGCAGAGGGATGCCTTCCTTGATCCGTTCTGACTGCGGCACTAACTTCAAGGGCACCTATAATTATTTGAATGATGTTGTTAATTTCCTTGAAACCAACAAAGCTGATATAGGTGATAGGCTTGCCCGACGTGGGATAAATTGGTTGTTTTCCCCACCAAATTGTCCACACTGGGGTGGTATATTTGAGGCCGCCGTAAAATCGGCCAAAACACACTTGCGCAGGACAATCGGTGAATCTGTCCTTACATTTGAGGAACTCGCAACTGTGTTTTGTAAGATTGAGGCCGTTTTGAACTCTCGGCCATTGTGCCCGATCTCCTCAGATCCGAATGATTTGGAGGCCCTCACGCCGGGCCATTTTTTGATTGGTCGCCCACTTGTCGCCTTGCCTGAGTACCCCTACATTGATACGAGACCTGGTCGTCTCTCGCGTTTTGAATTGGTACGCCAGATTACTCAGAGCTTTTGGAAACGCTGGAATTTGGAATATTTGCACATACTCCAGCAACGCGTTAAGTGGACCGACAAGACCGATCCACCCAAGATTGGAGACCTCGTTTTGATCAAGGAGGCTAACCTTCCGCCACTCAGATGGCGCAGGGGGCGCATCCTTCATTTGGTAACTGGGGCTGATGGAGTTCCCCGATTTGCTGAGGTCTTGGTGGACGGTTCGATTCTGAGGAGAGCGGTTGCAACATTGTCACGTCTACCAACCGATTAGCGGACCGGTAGGCCGGTCCGGGGCGGGTGGATGTTTGAAATAGAATTAGTTTTTATTATAAGTCAAATCGATTAGATCGATTGAGTAACATTTTGTTTAGTCTATTGAAAATTTCTGACAATGGTCACACTGAACTGACTTCCGTTCGCTTCCCGTTGAAAAATTACCTACCACGTTGTCGTCTCGTACGTAAAATTTCGCCTTTTGAAAAGCACATCATTGTAGCTACGCGAATAAGTAAACCGCTTTGAACGCCGCCTGATCTAGTGCTGGCAACGGTAAATTGATTGTGAACTATTGATTGACATTTGTGAAAACTGTGAAACTGGTATCGACTTCCACGTGCCAACGTGTCCTGAAAACGTCGCGTTTGAAGCTTAATAGCTAAGTATAAGATACTTCATTCATTTATTTTGGCCAATATACTTGTATGAATGTGTCTAATTTAGCTCAAGCCTGACATCAGCAAGGATAGCGGGTAAGTGAAACACATTAATATTAAGATTACTTGTATTCGCTGTGTAACACAGTACAGTTGTGTCAGACATTTGATTGCTTTAGGACAACTGGATGAATATAAATTAGCTTCCACTGTGCCTACAACCAATTCCCAGTAAGCCTACGGTAATTCTAGACACCCTACTTGGCAATACGTTCTCTTTGGGAGCTCGCAGACCGCGAAGGCCTACGTTTCCCACGAGCCTCTGCCATCTTGAAAGACGATATTTACGTCGATGACATTTGTTCAGGCGCCTCCACAGCGGACGAGGCGATCCTCCTGCGGGACGAATTGATAGGTATTTTGGCCTCCGCTGGTTATGAGTTGCGCAAATGGATTTCCAACTCACCAGCGCTTTTGGAAGGCTTGCCAGAGGATCATCAGCAAGATCCACATCTATTTGAGATTGTTGACAACCCCGCCATGATGGCTGTTCTCGGCGTTCAGTACAGACCAGTCCAAGACATCTTTACGTATAACGTAGACTTGAAATTGCCGTGTTCTTGGACTAAACGTCTCGTATTGTCTACTGTCGCCAGAACCTTTGATCCGAACGGTTGGATTTGTCCTATCATATTTTGGGCAAAATGCTTCTTGCAGAAGCTTTGGACAGCAGGATTGACCTGGGACGAACCTCTACACGGCACTCTTGTTGAGGAATGGACCTCTTTTGTATCCTCACTTCCTGCCGTCAACGAGATCTCCTTGCCTCGTCCCATCCTTCCTCCCGGGAAGTGCAGGGCCACCCTTCACGGGTTTTGTGACGCCTCGGAACGTGGTCACGCCGCCGTGGTGTACTTGCGCACAGTTAGTGCCTCAGGTCAGGTGAGGGTTTCCCTGATCATGGCAAAGAGCAAGGTGGCACCCCTTCGGACATCTCTGACCATTCCAAAATTGGAGCTCTCGGGAGCAGCCCTTCTTGTACGCTTGTTGAACCACGTGTCCAGTACTTTGGGTAAAAGCATTTGCATTAATGGGACCTACGCCTGGACAGACAGCCAAATTGTTCTTTGTTGGTTGAAGGCTTCTGTCCACACTTTGGAGGTATTTGTCGCTAATCGCGTTTCCCAAATCCAGAAATCCGAAGTCAAACTTGTTTGGAGACACGTGCCAGGTGAGCTCAACCCCGCTGATTGTGCCTCGCGCGGATGCTTGACGCCTAGTTTGATAGGTCATTCGCTGTGGTGGGGTCCGGAATGGTTGAGTCGACCAGAAATTGATTGGCCTCGAACGCCAGTTTTGAATACTTCTAATTTGCCGGGTCTACGAACACTCGCTCTTGAGAAGGTAGAATGCGCCTTCGACCCCGATTTTTTGTTGAATCGTTACAGCTCCCTCGACAAGTTGTTAGGTGTCACTGCTTGGATAAAGCGTTTTGTTTTTAATTTTAGGCACCCCCAACAGAAACGACTGACACCGTTTCTCTCACCACAGGAACGACAGGAGTCCCTCACCTTTTGGGTTCGTTCTGTGCAATTGGCGCATTTTGAAAAGGAGATTGCTATCCTTAAATCAGGGAGATCGAAATTGTCGGGAGCTGTATCTAAATTGAACCCCTTTTTGGACGAAACGGGTCTCTTGCGCGTTGGAGGGCGTCTCAAGAACGCCAACCTCCCTTACGGAGCACGTCACCCCCTTTTGTTACCTAAGGACGGTCATTTGGTACGCTTGTTGGTAACTGACCGTCACCTTAAAAATTCGCATGCTGGTTGTAATGCCTTGTTGGCCATTTTGCAACGCGAATTTTGGATCTTGTCTGCCCGAAGAATTATTCGGAGTGTAGTCTTTCGCTGCATCCCTTGTTATAAGCTCAAGGCTTCCACCATGCAGCCGTTGATGGGGGACTTACCGGCAGATCGCGTAACTGAAAGCAGGACGTTTGACGGTGTTGGCACGGACTTCGCTGGTCCCTTCTTGGTGAAAACGTCGACACTTCGAAACAGCAAGACTGTTAAGGCCTACTTGTGTGTTTTTGTTTGTCTTTCCACAAAGGCCGTACATTTGGAACTGGTCTCCTCGCTTACGACCGAGGCGTTTGTAGCCACATTTGACAGATTTGTATCCCGCAGAGGGCTGCCTTCCTTGATCCGTTCTGACTGCGGCACTAACTTCAAGGGCACCTATAATTATTTGAATGATGTTGTTAATTTCCTTGAAACCAACAAAGCTGATATAGGTGATAGGCTTGCCCGACGTGGGATAAATTGGTTGTTTTCCCCACCAAATTGTCCACACTGGGGTGGTATATTTGAGGCCGCTGTAAAATCGGCCAAAACACACTTGCGCAGGACAATCGGTGAATCTGTCCTTACATTTGAGGAACTCGCAACTGTGTTTTGTAAGATTGAGGCCGTTTTGAACTCTCGGCCATTGTGCCCGATCTCCTCAGATCCGAATGATTTGGAGGCCCTTACGCCGGGCCATTTTTTGATTGGTCGCCCACTTGTCGCCTTGCCTGAGTACCCCTATATTGATACGAGAACTGGTCGCCTCTCGCGTTTTGAATTGGTACGCCAGATTACTCAGAGCTTTTGGAAACGCTGGAATTTGGAATATTTGCACATACTCCAGCAACGCGTTAAGTGGACCGACAAGACCGATCCACCCAAGATTGGAGACCTCGTTTTGATCAAGGAGGCTAACCTTCCGCCACTCAGATGGCGCAGGGGGCGCATCCTTCATTTGGTAACTGGGGCTGATGGAGTTCCCCGATTTGCTGAGGTCTTGGTGGACGGTTCGATTCTGAGGAGAGCGGTTGCAACATTGTCACGTCTACCAACCGATTAGCGGACCGGTAGGCCGGTCCGGGGCGGGTGGATGTTTGGAATAGAATTAGTTTTTATTATAAGTCAAATCGATTAGATCAATTGAGTAACATTTTGTTTAGTCTATTGAAAATTTCTGACAATGGTCACACTGAACTGTCAATTTTTTCGTGCATTGTCGTTTCCCGCGGTGAGCGAAAAAACCTAGCTCTGGATAGATTTCGTGTTGTGAGCGTTTTGATCTTGTATTTAGAACCCGTTTGATTGCCACTTCCTTGATCAATAACTGGCACCGGTTAATTGTGATAAAAATAGCATTTTAACGAACATTGTAAAACTTGAGTGAATCCGATGCACGTGGTTGGTGCCGGAAGAATTTGCTGATTGAAGACGCTGCATGGAGTCTGGTAAAGTAAAGATAATTCACTTGCTAATATTGGCCAATTTTAGTCTCGTGTGTGTCTAACTTGCCTCCAGGACTCCACTCAAGAACATCACCAGGAGATATTTGGTAAGTAAGTTGTTTAATTCTTAGCGCCAAGAAACTTGGCCCATGTGTTAGATCCTTTGTCTTGGGCTAAGACTGGATGAATTAATCGCTTCCACTGATCTGTGTTAAAAAATACCCATTCTTAGCCCGAATTCTACACAATATGTTTTACTTAAATATGACCACATCACTGAATTTCGTAACAAGCTCAAATGGCTGCTAATCCGCCTGCTACGGAATGCTTACATCCCTTGCCTTCTATAAAATATACTTTTTAATCCTTCGTACCCTTTTATCTTAAACGACGATTCGAATATCTACATGACACACATTCGAAGTGCTTGAGATCATCAGAGAATCTCAAATTGGAGTTCCCTACTCATTCCACAGTTTTACTTCAAAAATCCTTCACAGTGCAAGCTGTACGTTTGTGGAATAGGTTACCCGAAACAATCAGACTGGCTCAATCTCTCCTTGTATTTAAAAAACTTGTCACGAATCATTATTTGTCACAATTATCATGACAGTTGTATATATTTAAATATATATAATTATACATATATATATATGTACGAGCCGTGTGGTTGACGGCATAGAATACAAGTGTCACCACCCCCTATCTTCCCGTGGGTGTCGTAAGAGGCGACTAAGGGATAACACGATGCAAATACCATCTTTGCGTAGAGACGGAAAACTCGACATCAAACCCTATACGACTGCCTCGTTGGTCTCGCGGCATACATGTGCGCGTGGGATCGGGAGGTCCCGGGTTCGATTCCTGGGTCGGGCAGTGTTATTGGGTTTTTCTGTCACGAAATTCTCAGTAGCAGCACGGAGTCTGGAAATGTGCCCGGTACGACAATATGCTCGCCCCTTATTACGTGGGACTAAAGTATATCTGGCGAAAAGTGGGTGTAGAAATACACCTCTGCCTACCCCTTCGGGGATAAAAGGCGTGACGATATGTATGTATGTATGTATATATATATAGCTTATATGAATATTATATAGGTAATGTTTAATATATGTATCGTTTATTTATCTACTGTATATAAGTATTGTTTGCTATTCAGTTATTTAGTATTAGTATTATTATGTATTGTACGTACGATTTATACGGATTTATCATATGTTTTTACTGATATAACATAGTATTGACATAATACTAGGTCTCATTATTTTAACAATTTATGACACTGTTCTTCTTGGTACACCGTAACCCACACTCTTGTAATTTTATTAATTGTATTCCAAACTAGGTTGTCTGGAAGAGATCACATTTTGCGATAAGACCGCCCTGTTGTGCAACTAGTTTTAAGTTATTTCATTAAATATTGTATCTCCTTATGTTTAATGGTGTACAATAAAGTGTTAATCAATCAATCAATCAATCATAGCTAGTCAAGAGTTGGTTGTAAAAAGTATTTTTGTCTCTCTGTTGTATACTGTTGTTTTTTTTATTCTTCCGCAGTTGAACTTCCTTCCTAAAAGTTAAAATAAAATATATAAAACGTAGGTCATTCCGTTTGCTTAAACAGTAACAGCGACACATTGCTAGCTAAGGAAAAAAGCGTTGTGGTTATATCGACCAAATAAATGCAAAACCAATATACTCACTATGTTACTGCAATCTAGAATCAGAAAACTACATGCCAAACGAACTTGTGAGTCCAAAAAGCAATTGAAATTTAGTAACACAATTTTTTTCGAACATGGAATTTTAGTATTAAGGAGAAAGTAATTACGAATTGTACAAGGCAATAATCTCGCTTTATTAACTACGTATAAAACATTGTTCTAAGGCGTCTGGACTCTCATTACGACGCAAAAGTAAATTGAAAGTAAATTTAATTTAATTACAAAAACAACAAGTTCATAGGGTTCCCACCACTAACTTAGGGTCCCAAGCCAACCTCACCTGCAAGTGGTGCACCTGCCGATTAGCGGACGAGGCTCTGGGAAACAAAATATCCCGATAAGCGGCAATAGGCTCGCCACCTATTACGTGGGATCAAAACACTGGCGAAAAGTGGGCGTTTAATATGCCTCTGCCTACCCCTTCGGGGAAACAGGCGTGAGTCTATGTATGTATGTATGTATGTAACAAGTTCTTAATAACGTATAATAATAATAAATTGTACGGTGTACGGCACGTATTCAAACATTAATAAAGACATGCAGAACTTTTAGAAGAAATAGTGGATAATCAAATCATTTTGCTCACTGTCATTTTATTTATTTCGTTTTGTTATATACAAGTAGTATGTGAAGGTTCGTGTTTTGCTGTCTACTGACATTTAAATATATTTTTATTCCTTTCGATAACATCGACAACCTGCAATATTGTGTGGCCAAACTCGATTCCAGCTTTGCAGAAGCAAGGTCAAAGAATTACATCAAAGCCCTTTCGTATGGAACGAGAAAGAAACTAACACTTTATACAGAGGTAGGTAACCAATTGTAAAGTCGCTTAATAAAATATAACGTGAAGACAAAAAAATCAGGAATAAAATTGGCGCTCTAACGCGCAAAACCTTTGTCACACTAACTCTAGAAAAACTATAGTCTTATTTAATATACCCACAGCTACCGTTCACCAGTTCGTTGAACAATATCCAAGTGACTGTAATTTTGCAGATACCTCGGCTGAAACAATTTCAGAGCAAACTGTTTGTGTTGAAGGGCATTAATAATTCAATACTCTGAACACACAGGCTAATAAATGTAACGCAGTCAAAAGCTTCTGTTAATACAAAGTTGTCCCTTGTGGTGCGTTTATTTAATAAATGTGATTTGGTTGACTGAGTTTTCCTTATTTAAGATACGTTGCCACCGAGATAGCTATTAACCCTACTCAGGTATAAGAAACGATCGTCGGTAACTTTCGGTATCGGAAATGAGTATGTAGGACAAATTCATTACACCTTTTCTTCAATAGCTGCCCGGTTTTGCCTCAAAGGAAGATAACAGCTTTATAGAATATTACCCTTGGGTTTTATATTCCCTAAAATCTAGCACCTTGTTTTATACATACCAAGATTATTAAAAATTGGTTTCTAAAATAATGAACTTCAAAATGTGTATGGCAATCCGTTAAGAATAAACGCTCTTAGGGTTCTATCAGACAGAGAGCGGTCACGCGGTCAAGCGTTCAAGCGGTCAGTTTTGCGTTCTTTGTATTATATTACGTTATATAGGGTCCTATCAGACAGAGAGCGGTCACGTGGTCTCATTTCTCGTTTACGCTGTTAAAACCTACTTCTACGCGTTCGCATACTGCTGCGAAACTTTTGTGGAACTATTGCGGTGACGAAACATGTGAGAAACAGTCAAAACTACAAGAAAAATTTGACGCATGTTCTGTCAAAACGTTGGTGTATGTGTAACGAAGATTTTGCAATTATCTGCGGAACAGTAGTGACAAGGATGCAACTTATTAATCTTGCTGTGTAATAGAGTGAGACATAGCATATATAAAACGTCTTCATGCAACTGACAGATATTTTGTAGTTTCGTTGACGCATGCGATTGTGTAAGTATACCTACTAACAGTTAAGAATTCGACACACAATTTAAAAGCTTCTAAGTTTGAGGTATTCTAGGTTGTCAAAGCTTTGCCTTAACGTACTAATAATATTTAAAAGTTATTGAAAGATCATTATTAATTGTAATTAACATTTTAGTAAATAGAGTAATAGTATGCAGTTTGCACGCAAAGTAAAATGCTAACAATTAAATAAAAAACAGCTTTCATTTAATTGCTCTAATATTAAAAAGAGCAGCAATTTTATTATTCCTAACAAAATATTTACTTTATCGCTGTAAGATACTCCAAACTTTATCGATAATACATTTTATTTGGTTGGGGAAAGAAAAGGGTTTATGGAAACATAAACTCAATACGTCGACTCAATATTTTTACCGTAGGTTTTTGTTACTGACAGGTTGACGGGCTTTCAAAAGTGTTTGATATAAATACTTTGATGTATTTCCAGTAATGTAAAGCATTTACCTTTTATCTACCTTATACTGTTTTCAAAACCAGACTACCTGTTAGTAAGCGATGTTATATCATGGAAATGTGAATATATTCTACAAATCGGTCATAGAACTTTTTAACTGGGTACTGATTGCTGAACGATACGAAATTTTACTGCTATTCTTTTAGAGTCAAAAGTTAATCTAATACCTAAATTTATTACGAACGTTATAACATGCTCAGAAGTATCCTTAAAACCTGAGCAAAAATTTAATTATTGTATAATATATAATATTTTTGTCTTAAACGTAGGCCTTGTTCAAGTAATTGCTGCTGTAAATGATCCCAAATAAATTTAATACTGATTTTATTTTATTTTATCCTTGCCTGTCAGATAAACTATATTTCGCCTCATCTTAAAAGCAGCAATGGAGTCCCATAGTGAAGACGTTAAATGTTTTCTTTGTAAAGAGTTTCACAATAGGTATGCTTAATCTGTTTAATAATTTTACTAACGTTAAAAATCACGGGTAATCCTACTTAATAGTATAACATGCATTTTGATATATTTGAAAATAACAAACAAAATTGTCTGAAGGGTTATACTAAAGCATATCGTAACTAATCTTGTGATAATATTTGGTTAAATAAAAGGCTGGTGCTTAGCAAAGGGATAAGGAAACCTAAACACACAATACATAATAAAAAGCAAACATAAACAATGCAAAGACAACAAGATATTGGAAACAATCCACATGATACATAAGTTGATAAAATGATAACATTTCTTTTCATAAGAATAAAGGGTTGCAATACAATAGATCTTTTTATCAAAATGTAACAGAGAACCTAAACAAACAAAATACGACCAGACCCCAAACTAGCCACGTCAACAGAATCATGTTGTAACAACATGATATGGCTAAACAAATAGTTATAATCTGGGTGGAATGTACAATACCGCCCTGAAACAACAATTGATATTATAAATCTGAATTTATTACAAGCGTTTGACTTTACTACGCTATTTATAAATATGACAGCGTGTTATTGTTTCGGAAAAGTCAGCATGTGAAAAATAAAATACAAATCAAAACGCGGTTTTAAGGTTACATTTTTTGTGAACCATGAATATCCTGCAATAGGAACAAATACTGTATCGCGGGGTCATCAAAATAAAATTGATAGACATAAAGAAAAAACAGATTCGATACAACAATCTGTGGATCACACAAAGGGATGCCTGGGATGAGGATGATATAAACCCATAACACGCGGCGCAGTCTAAGGGGCCGAGGCGGCGAAAAGATTTCATTCACGCAGCGAAAATCATACTATCATTACGTAACTTTGTTAACTGTGTTACGGTTTGCCACAAGGAGCAATACTTGGTCCATCACAAAACCTATCGCTTACTTTCATCTAATTACGAAGTATTTTGACAGTCACCTAGCCTTATTTAAACAAGCATATTATAATTTATGTGGCTAGAAAACACAGCTTCGCACTTCGTAGACTTAACTGAGTCTCATGAATATCATCCTTAAAACATTATATTTAACTTAGAGCACCTGAACATGATACCCATACTAAGGTATAAGTAAGAAAAGCTTTTACACAACGTCTGAGAACCATCACGGGATGTAGTGGAAGTAAATATATTTATGCTTATACTTAGTTTCGCAAGCCAATGCTACATTTGTGGATATACATTGTAAATAAGTATATACAAGTACCTAAGTATCTTTGAATATATAAGTTCTGAAATAAAATCATATTATTATTATTATTTGATAATTTATGGAATCATAAGCAAGAACAATACTTCAAAAAGAAAATTCTAAAATAAAAAATAACACTATGTATATGGTCTCAGAGGATTGGGATAGGTTGAAATAAAAGTTGGTCAAACTCCATCTAGACTCTGTACTAGAGTTATTTACTACGTGAAAACTCTAGTACAGAGTCTAGATGGAGTAGGTAAGTACTAAGATCGCCACATGCTGTTATTCGTTTGTATAATTCTATTGAACCTATATTGTAGGTATATAATGAATCAATAAATATCATTCTTTTCAGGTACTGCTTGACTAACACAAACACAGCCGAAACTACTGGGCACAAGAAGCTGAAATTCCAGCACTAAAATAAAACTAAGATAAAATTCGGGAAAATGTTTCCCGAAATTTGATTTGGATTGCCCGAAATTCCCATGGAATCAATTTCCAGAAAAACGCCAAAGTAAAAAACCTAGTTTAGTCTAGAGTCTATGTGTATTAAAAAATACTTTTCATGTTTATGTGCACGATATCCTATTGTACGTGTCTTGCAGGTCGGAGAGCTGCTCTGAGTCTGTGGGTGAAATGAATAAAGAATTAGACACCATATCAGACTGGGCGAGGAGAAATTCTATAATACTTAACCCAAATAAGTCTAAGTTTTTGTTCATTGCCACTAGGGAGATGGTGAGCAGGGTGCAGGAGTGTAAACTGGGTGTGAGGATCAAAGGTTGTGAAATAGAACAGGTACTTGAGGCTCGGAACCTAGGTGCTATATTTGACCAGTGCTTGCACTTTGAAACTCATATTGCAGAGGCAGTGCAAAACTGTTTTTATAGGTTGAAACTACTGTATCAGATTCGACCCTACATTAGTGAAGATATACGTATTCTCATATGTGAACAAAAGATCTTGTAGACTTATGCTGACACAGTGTAAGGTTCCTGTCTGCTAAACCAAACTGAAAGGCTAAAGCAGCGGGTGCAAAATGCCTGTGCACGATTCCGTTTTAATGTACCACCACACTCACATATCACATCCATACTAAATAAAAACAGGATCTTGAAGATGTCATCTCGCAGGAAATTACACCTAGCCTCACTTCTTTTCGGTGTTGTGTGTACAGGTAGGCCCACATACCTCTACAATAAACTCACATGGTCCAGCGATCTCAATAAATACAAGACGAGAAGGTCTACTTACCTATTGGTTACGCCTAGACACCGAACTGCTGCATTTCGTGGTAGTTTCAAAATAACTGCAATTCACTGTTGGAATGACCTGCCGCCACCTTTAAGAACCCTGAAATCAAGGTACAGTTTTAATAGAAAATACAAGCAATATCTGCTAAAACAACAGCTTCAGCTTTAATCTTACCTCGACACACACACAGCAAAACAATCCAGATTGGTCTCACTGTAACTGTATCGTCATTCAACCGGCCAAAAACGCATTTCTTACATATAGGTACATAACTCCCAAGGCCAGTTACTTGCTTGTGAGTTCCAGGATTTCCTTTTGCTCGGCTCAAAACTGTGTTAAGTACTCCCATAAGTCTCATATAATAATAATCTTCTGACGCACTGAAGACACACAAGGCAAATAATCCGATTTATAGGTCGACGATAACGATATAATAGACTTGTGGCTTAAAATGTCATTAGCGATTGATTCGTTCCTTTATTAGATGTTAACCTTCTACTGGTGATGTGAAATTGGGTAACAGTATTGGTGAGGTACCGTCATTTTGACGTACTTCTCAAATGCTGAATTTTAGGATAACTAATTACATGGCGATAAAACAAATGACTTTATTTACAAGTAGATATGTTACTTTTATAAATGAAACACCTTTTTTATAATATATTAGAAAAGTTTACTTAAATTATGCTTACAAATATAGTATTAATATTTGGCTTGCATTTTCGTAGACATGAGATCAATCAAGATAAAATTTAAAAAAATGAAACCAAATTAAAATCTAGTGTTCTAGTCTTATTGACACTTAAATGATTAATCAAAAATTACTTTCATATATACTACTACAATAGAAAAAAAATAAAATTAATCTTAATAGCAAGCGACACAATTTTTTTCTAGGCAATCAAGGCAGGCAGGCTTCTTGCACTATGATACGATGATCTTTTTTTCTTTTTTGTGGGATATATTGAGCAAGTTTCTCGTTTTTCAGGCTTTTTAGATGTAGACGGAACGTATCTTCTATTTTCAAAATTCTCTTGATAGAAGCGCAAATGTCTCGAGGAATTTCACTTTCAGAAAGCTCACTTTCGGTGTTGTGAACTGATTCCACACAGTGATACGGTCCAACTCAGGATCTTTTATGTCACTGACATTGCTACTACTTTGTTCTGAAATCTCAGTGACAATGCGTTCGTAATCTTCGTCATTTGAATACATTTTTAATTTGTAATGAACTACAAATTATGGACACTATTAGTGATGTGACGTCAAATTGACGTCAGGTATCCTTTATCTCTTCACCTGTGCGCGCGCGACGACCGACTCCGGCGAAATGGGGCGCCAAACTGAGCGAGAGGCAGCTACCGAGAGGCGCGGGATGGTTGAACAAATCGTTCGAGAGATATTCAGTTGTTTTATTTGAAAGGTGTCAAATTGACGGTACATCACCAATTGAAGGTTAAACTGAAATACCTGATTTTTTCTTCAAAAATCGATCAGCAACATTACTACATACGGGTTTTTAAAAACCTTTTTGAATTTGACACGAAAACGCTGTAAACCATCATCAATGAATACAGATTTACATAAATATATCTACACACTATCTACACGCTGACTCGCATCACCACCCACGTCAACTGAACTCAATTATAACGTCACTTACCAACCGGGCATACAGCTTGTGCGACGAAGAACATTTAAAGGAAGAACTTGCATGGATAAGTGACGTTCTACTAAAGAACGGGTACAGCGGACGTGTCAGACCACCTAGAGACACTCAAAAACACCTCGACTACAAGGTAGAACGACAACCAGCGTACTTACCGTACATCAAAGGAGTGACAGATAAGGTCTCTAATATCCTTGAGAAGGTATCTGTTAACACTATCTTCACTCATTTGAAGAAACTGTCACAATACATAAGAACGCCAAAGGACAGTTTCCCCTTGGAAAAGCCGGGTGTGTACAAAACTGACTGCAGCTGTGGAAGTTCGTATACAGGACAAACCAAACGCACCATTTCCTGCCGCATCAAGGAACACATCAGGGCAGTCAAAAACAATGAACCGCACAAGTCGGCAATAGCTCAACATCTCCTAGACTCGGGTACGAACCATTGGATTGAGTTACATAACCCTCAGGTGCTTTCGACAGAACGCCACTATATACCTAGAATGGTTAAAGAAGCTATTGTAATTAAAAAGTATAAGAACTTCAATAGAGAAGATGGGTTTCAACTCTCGAACACCTGGCATCCAGTGGTACGTCTATGCAAAGCCCGTGAACCGCAAAAACTTAAATCACGAGCCGACGTAGTGAGTACAGTGTGTCGCGATCGAGTACAGTGCGTGAGTGAAAACGGTGGTAGTGGTTGTGCGCGCAATAAACGAGTAAGAAAGCGGGTAGATCGATTCACTTGTTTATAAACATTCATCCACCCGCAATACTTCAGTAGGTACATCCGTGAACATGGCGCTTGCAACAGTGCCGAAATATCGGTTACTCAAAACAAAGGTACGTGGTATATATCCCGTAGGAACAGTAAAAAACTTGCCTTTTTATGTTCCAAACACATTGTTAATGTTTTTTATTTAAAATATTTATTTTTACGCCTTATTATGACTTAATATCGAAATAAAACCCTAATTTCCAATTGAAAATTCTAACGTCAATATATCAGCTTTTTTTGTTAATTGCTCGGCGTTTTTGTTCGTTCAAATCTCTACTTTCTGATGGTGTCAATAAAATATACATTAATAAGGTAAACGTTCTCAGAAAATGCAAACAAATGAAACAAACTCGAGACTGATTTTTTTTATCATAATGTACAATTTTAAGACATTTATTAAAATTAACACGTAAATTACTCGCAAAATGTAAGATTTCATGCTACATTGATAAATAAGTACTTAAAAATCGATATATATAACTAAAATTAGCAACCAAATAAGTAAATATTTAATAAGACATCTACAATATTTTGAGAAATTTATAGAATCTTCTTTAAATTACAGCGTAGACTCCTATTTATTGCTATTTCAAGATAATGTATATACCTGAGTGACCCACAGACAATTTGAGCCCATCAATAGTTATTTTATAGAGAAGTAGGGAAGGGCTAGGTGGATCCCAGCCCTGACATGTATTTTTATGAATAATGTTGTTCGCTGTTCTGTGTTTCGAATACTGACTAACTGTTTTTACAGCTGATACGAAATAACAGGCAGTAACGCCTAGATCCACCTAGCCCTTCCCCTTTTCTCTATAAAATAACTAATGATGGGCTAAAATTTTCTGTAGGTCACTCAGGTATATACATTATCTTAAAATAGCAATAATAGAAGTCTACGCTATAATATAAAGAAGATTATATAAACTTTTCAAAATATTGTAGATGTCGTATTAAATATTAACTTATTTGGTTGCTAATTTTAGTTGTATATATCGATTTTTAAGTTCTTATTTATCAATGTAGCATGGAATGTAACATTTTTCGTAGAGACGGAAAACTCGACATCAAACCCTATACGACTGCCTCGTTGGTCTCGCGTCATAAATGTGCGCGTGGGATCGGGAGGTCCCGGGTTCGATTCCTGGGTCGGGCAGTGTTATTGGGTTTTTCTGTCACGAAATTCTCGGTAGCAGCAGGGAGTCTGGAAATGTTCACGGTACGGCAATAGGCTCGCCCCTTATTACGTGGGACTAAAGTATATCTGGCGAAAAGTAGGTGTAGAAATACACCTCTGCCTACCTCTTCGGGGTTATAGGCGTGAGACTATGTATGTATATAATCCTTATTTATAATGAAAAATATAAATATATATATCTCTTAACTTGCACGGAACACTCGGTGGGCGAGTCCGACTCACGTTTGTCCGCTTTTTTACGTACTTTCTCGATTGTACTTAAAATTGTTATGTGAATTGGAAAAGATCAGCCAAACTTAAACGCAAACCAGGCATCAGGCAGCTGGTGTAACCCAAGAGTTAAATCAAACGCAATTTCAATCTGCATCTGTGGTCACTGCTGCCCGCACCGGCACCGCACCCTGCTCCCCGCTGCATTGTATTATTTTTATCTCCATCAAATGTCATAAAGTATACTAAAATGACCTGTCTTATCAACTATCGACATTTTCCGTTTGTTATTAACCAGCATTATTGCACCTTGATATTTAGTTGCGCTTTGTGGAATACAGTAGTTGCGCTTTTTTAGTTGCGCTCAAAAATACTTGCGCTTTTAGGAATACCCCAACAAACCGCACAAATAAAAAACACCAGAACACCCAACACCCATCAAACATATGGCATTTGTAGAAAATTCTCGAAGACTGGAACATAATCCTTTACCTCACACGTTAAGAAAAATGCCTCAGTTTGAAGGCTCTTAGGGAGCTTTCACCGGCTATGTCTATTACAGCGCTAAAAGCACTCCTTTGGTTTCAAATGTCCACAGTATCTCTTTTACTGTGAAATAATGAAGGCCGTTTCAGAGGTTGTACTGTGTTTGATGTATTTAATTAAAAACTATTTTTGGGAAAAAGAAGTGTTGAAATTGTCTGTACGATAAACGATTTTAAACTTTCGCGATTAGTATACATTATACAAGTTTATATAGCGATTTATGGCGAGTAAGGCCCGCTATATGAACTTGTATAATGCCTGTACGATGTTTTGAGTTATGTTCGTCGAAAGTATACATAACTTTTTAAAATGGATTAGGACTCACATTGACTTAATATTAAAAGTTTTTTTGTATAAATTGGCAGTTATATAATTTCACTACTGTTTTCTACCATCCTCCCAGCGCTATCCTACTTGCAACCCAGGGTCCGCTTACTCGCGACCGCCTGTCTGACCTCCGGAACGCAAAGCAATAGCGATATTCCATGGTTAAGCCTAGTCTGTTCAAGATACGAAAAAATAAAATGTAAACAAACCATAAAATGGTTCTTTTAATGTCGCCTTCGCAACAAAAGTAGATTTATTGGCTATTTTCTACCGATACAATTTTTTTTGTATTTTTTGTCTCACGACTATATCCTCGAAGGGGAAGGCAGAGGTGTAATATTACACCCACATTTCGCCATGAATTTTTAGGTGCCACGTAATAGGGAACGAGCCTATTGCTGCTACCGGGCACATCACCGGACTCCGTGCTGCTACTGAGAATTCGGAAAAACCCAGTTACACTTTTGCCCGACCCGGGACCTCCAATCAGTAGACGCAAACGCTATCAACTGGACCACGGTGGCAATCTACGCTATCCACTGGACCACGGAGGCAGTGTACTTAAATATTTAGTTTTTTTTTTCAAAACCTGCCTGAACTTTGGATTTAGAATCTGAGATTTGCCTGTAGATATAATCGGCTGAAGATAGAAGGAATCTTAGTACCTAGAACAAAAATACAGCATAAAATACAATTTATTGAGATCCAATATTGGAGACTTCTTTGCAAGTCTACATAAATCAGTGTTTTTGTTTTGGACCGCCTTTAGAGCGCTTGAAGAGGGACGATGCTCTCGCGACCCACTCCTATTATGCTAAGGGCTCTCGAAAAAAAAGATAGTTAGATGACAATAATACTGTTCATATTTGAATAAAACTAGCTCAGTAAATAATACGCTGATTAATGGTTTTAAAGGCCACGTCGCCATTTACACGCCAGAGATGTATGTTAAGTTACCACAGGCATTACACGATTTTTGTTAAGCCTTGACTCTACAAATGGCTCCTAATTTTAGATAATTTCTTGTGAATATCTTTTAAGACACGGCAGTCTATAAAGTCAGTTATGTTGCACTTCGCGCAATATTTTATTTTCCCGAAAAAAAAGCAGAAGATAAGTTTTCTGCGTTTAGGTTCTTCAAAACATTGACGATCAACGACGTGTGAAATACATCAACCTGTTGTCTCATATTCATACGTAACACATAATATCTTAGGTTTAACCACCTAAAAGATATCTGAGGTTCAGATATAAGCTTAATCAAACGTACCTAGGTAATAAGAGTGGGACGTAATACGATAAATTATTTGTAAGTACTTGCTCGATGCCCCAAATAAATTTATCCGTACGATATAGGGCTATGTGGACTTGAGTGGAATTCTTTGTTGATATTGGCGTGCAAATATTATATTCGGGGAGTGTATTCTTGTTAGGGACCAACATTTGGTTCGAGGAACTGTTTGCATATTTTATAATAATTTACTAGTGGAAGCTACGCTCACATATACGTTTTTTAAATTAAACCGATTCAGCCCGAACTTGTGAGAATTGCGGCAATTCTTCTTAGTGCACCCCTGCGATCTTCTCAGATCCCTTTTTAGAGATCTCGCAAAGAGACTGATCGACGCCTCAGGTGACCAGAGGGCTGGCACGTATTTGGCACAAAAGTAGAGCATAGCTATTCAACGAGGCAATGCTGCTAGTTTTCTGGGCACGCTTCCAATTGACTGCGATGCGGATGACTTTCATGTCGCCTTCTAATAATTTAAGTTTTTTGATTCTTGTATATATCTTTGTGCTTATTTTGATTTTAAGACACACTTGAGTTGCTTTGAATTTGAATATTTAAGTTACTAAATCTTTCGTGAATTAGTATTTGAGTCGACAAAAAAAATAATGCCCATACATACATACATACATACATAGACTCACGCCTGTTTCCCGGAGGGGTAGGCAGAGACTACGGAACGCCATTTGCAACGATCCTGACATACCTCACTTGCTTCACTCACTCCCATCAAGTTTCTCATGCATGCTCTTCTATTAAGGGTACTTCTGACTTGTCCTTTTTTCAGGATGTCTCCAATCTGGTCAGAGAACGTTCTCCTAGGTCTTCCCTTTTGTCCTGTCCCATTCACACTAGCCTGATATATCTTCTTTGTCAGTCTATCGTCATCCATCCTCTCCATGTGCCCAAACCATCTTAACATGCCTTTCTCAATGCTTGTCACTACATCTTCTTTTAGCCCACACCACTCTCGTATCACACAATTCTTTACTCTGTCGGTCAAAGACACACCACACATACTTCTCAGTGCTCTCATTTCTACAGCATTTATTCTACTTTCAAATCTCTTCTGCCATACCCAACTTTCACTACCATACATAAGGGTAGGCACTAACACACCTCTATGTACAGCCAAACGTGCCTTTTTGGACACGTTTTGACTGTTCATAAAAGCCTTCAGAGCTCCATTCACACAATTACCTGCATTAACTCTCCTTTCAATATCTGCTTCATTCTTACCATCTCTTGTAAACAACGTACCTAAGTAAACAAACTCATTCACTTGTTCCACTCGCTGTCCATCGATCAAAACATTACAAGCCGTAACGCATTCCTCCTTTTCAAAAACCATAACTTTCGTTTTACTTACATTCACTTTCATTCCTTTCCTTTCTAACGCACGATGCATGATTGTTACCATCTCCTGCAACTCCTCCGTTGAAGATGCAAGTATAACCTGATCATCAGCATAAAGGAGGCATTTGACGAGTAACCCATTCATCCTTAATCCGCAGTCACTATGTTTTAAATCTTGCAAACAACTGTCCATGAAGAGGTTAAACAGCCACGGCGACGCTACACATCCCTGTCTAACACCTTTATCGATGGTAAACCAGTCAGTGTATGCCCCGTTTATCTTCACACAAGCTCTAGAATCCTCATAAAGGGATTTCAGAGCTCGAATGAGACTGCTGTCTACCCCATTCATTGACAGCACCGACCACATTTCATTCCTCACCACTTTATCGTAAGCCTTTGCCAGATCCACGAATGCGCAATAGACCTTTTGACCTTTGGCCAAAAATTTTCCGGCTATGCTTCGCAAGGAAAAAACCTGATCCGTGCATCCCATTCCCTTTCGGAATCCCGCTTGTACATCCCATATTTTCTTGTCGGTTACCTCCATAACTCTTTCAATAAGTACCTTTGGATACAATTTGCCAACAATGCTGAGAAGGCTAATGCCTCTATAGTTTTTGCAGTCTTGTTGCGAGCCTTTTCCTTTATAAAGAGGCACAACTACATCTGTGGTCCAATCATTAGGTACTCGGCCGGTGTTCCAACACAAGTTATATAACCGCTGCAACTGACCAACTATGATGCCCTGTCCAGCCTTCAGCATTTCGACTGTAATCCTATCATATCCTGCAGCCTTACCTACTTTCATACTTCCCAGTGCCTTCACGATCTCATCCACGCCAATAACGCTTTCATCATTGCTATCATTACAATTCACTTCAGCTATCGGTGTCTCTATCGCCGTTCTTTCGAATAAACTTTCAAAATACTCTTTCCATCTCTTCAGCACGCACAATTCACAATTTACTATACTTCCATTCTCGTCTCTGATGGATGTGTGTTCTGAGGATTGAGTTCTTCCTCGAACTGCACGAACGGATTTCCAGAAAAACTTAATGTTCCTCTGGAAATCGTCAGATAATCTGCTATCAAACTCATCTTTCTTTTCCTCTTATTTCTTTCACTATTCTTTTTGACCTAACAAACTCCTTTTTGCTTCATCTATGTCTACACTCGTTGCTTTTCCCATTCTTTCATTTGCTCTGGCAGCCAACCAATCTGACCAAGCTTTCTTCTTCTCTGACACTGCTGATTGTACATCCTTGTCCCACCATGTATTCTTAACCTTTCGTATTTTCCTTCTCTTGATCATACCACATACTTCAGACGCTACACATACTACCTCTTCTTTAAAGGCCTGCCATAATTCTTCCATATCATTTATGCCATCGAATCTCTCAAATCTTGCTACCAATCTTCGTTTATACTCATATTTCACATCTTTCTCTTGTAGATTTTCAACTTTTATTCTTTCCAAGACCCTATTTTCATTATGCTCTCGGTGTCGCCATCCTTTAAAGAGCCCACTTATCCGGCTCAACACCAAGAAGTGGTCTGTGTGGATGCCGATCCCTCGATATACTCTTGTATCCAACACATTCTTTCTCAATCGTTCATCTACTATCACAAAATCAATCATACTTCTTCTAACATTTTACCCTCTCGCGTATACATATGTATCCTTTTATGATCAAACATGGTGTTTGTCACACAAAGGCTCCACTCCAAACAAATCTCAAGCAGTGCTTTTCCATTTTCGTTCACACTCTCATCACCAAATGCACCTAACACCCTTTCAAATCCATCTCGCTTTACTCCCACCCATCCATTGAAATCCCCTAACAAGATCAATCTTTCATTATTCTTGCAGTTCCTCAAAATCTCTCTTAAACTCTCCCAAAACTCCTGCCTTTCGTCTTGCTCATGTTGTGACATACCCGTAACTATATTGACCGGGGCGTACACCCCCACAATAAAGAGACGAGTAAGTCCTACTTTCATTCTCATCCACAGTAGCCTAGCATTTACACATTCAAACTCTTTTACGCACTCATTCATTCGCGCAGACAGTACTACACCAACTCCCTTACAGGCTCTGGTGGTACTATCTACCCCAGACCAATACGCCGTATATGCACCATGCTTGGTGGTGTCACACCCTTTTCTTTTTGTTTCATTTACATAAAGAACATCAATCTTTCTATCATCCATCATCTGACATACTTCATCCAATTTGCCGTTCATTCCTCCACCAACATTCAATGTCGCAAACCTGCTTTCCGTAGGCCGCTTTTCGCCCTCGCGGGAAACGAGACGTGACGGGTTGCGAACCGCGTCGCCGCCGTATGGAGAAGAATAAGTTTTTGTTCCCATAGCGTTCCCACGAGATTAAGGGATCTAGACGGTCCATCCCCGCAGAGCCCTTTACGGGGTTAAGGCGGAATATCAGCTGTGCCCTGTGACCACCAACACAGGCACCCTCCGTTTACGACCAGCTTGCCCTCTGGCCACGAATCCCTCGGCACGGGTCGGTTCACACCTTAGATCGGGGTTTTGTTTCGGGTATGCTCCCTGAAAGTTGGTTTAAATTCGGAGTTTTCCTTCTCCTATGCTATGAAAAAAAAATCGATCGAGATTCAGACTTTTCTTATACGAATAATTTGCTCGGTTACGAATTTACGAGGATATATTCGGCGTGATAAAATTTTATAGTTAACGAAGTATGCTTGACTCGGGTAGAGCTACGGGCTACGAATCAAAGATTTCAGCTTAGGTCAGGCTTAGATTAATGACTAAGCTCACTTTAAACTTAGTTATACAGTCGCCAAATACATTCTATTAGGAAAATAAAAAGTATTGCAAAAGTTTATCACAGTTTTAATAAGGGCGTCAGTCTATCTAGTACACATAACGAGAAGACATTATAACTGTCACCAACTTCCTTTATCCCCGAAGTACGTCACACGTCTATTTTGCGACAATTTAGTTACGACAGTTTCGTGAACGGGGCGAGATAAGATGCGTCACGTAAAGGCAAAGTTTTTAACGAGGCTCCTCTGATAACAAGTGGGACGAAAATGTTGCTGACTCGGCGAAACGTAATACCTATTTTATGTTTTATGTGATGATGTGATGATGTAGGGGTAGATAATGTCGCGAAGGATTTTAGCGTGTGGCGCAAAAGTAATGACCCTATTTGGTTCAGCTACAACTTCGTTTCTAAATTAGAAAACTAGAATTAGTTTTTTAAATATATGTGGAAGCCTCAGGAGGGCTCTCGGAGCAGTCTTCGTAGGTTTTCTCCATCGTGGGCGCAATGGCGGCAATAGATTCAAAATAAAAGCACCACTTTACTTGTACACACTGTATTATTCGAATTTATAACAATTTGGCAAGAAATACAATAAAATATGGAGGATGAAATACAATTATGAATTTGTGAGCCAATAGTTTAGTACGTGTCCGCCCGGTGCAACAGCTGTCAGAGTAATGGACGACTGTCACCGCGTTTGGCGCCACCTACTACTCTATTCGGGGTTACCCGCTCTCAATTTTATTTTACTACTAATCGAGTAATCGATTACAACCATCGGTAAATTAAGTAACAATTTCTAAAGACAACTTCTATGGTTAAATGAAACCTTAAAATCATTCTTAAATAATCAGCGCGCCGTCACGGCCGTCCTGCGTTTTCACACGTCCTCGTGTGTAACGTTCTCGCCTGTGAATAACAGATACAGTGATTTACTCCACACTCGTCTTGGCCTTCCTGACCAATAAATCAATTATGATTAACTATTCGTTTCACACGGAATACATGTTACATGTCATATTTAAATTCGTTGAATGTATCATCAAACAATACACACACTGAAGGGATAAAATCAACTAAACCATTTACGTCGGTTAACGTCTACAACCTAGGCGATGTCACACAGACTTGTAAGTGCCACACAGGCCAGTCAATGCCACACAGGCCAGTTAATCAATGCCTCACAGGCCAGTCAGTCAATGCCACACAGGCCAGTCAGTCAATGCCACACAGGCCAGTCAATCAATACCACACAGGCCAGTCAGTCAATGCCACACAGGCCAGTCAATGCCACACAGGCCAGTCATTGCCACACAAGCTTGTCGGTGCCACACAGGCTTGTCGGTGCCACACAGGCTTGTCGGTGCCACACAGGCTCGTCGGTGCCACACAGGCTCGTTGGTGCCACACAGGCTCGTTGGTGCCACACAGGCTTGTCGGTGCCACACAGGCTCGTTGGTGCCACACAGGCTTGTCGGTGCCACACAGGCTTGTCGGTGCCACACAGGCTCGTCGTTGCCACACAGGCTCGTTGGTGCCACACAGGCTTGTCGGTGCCACACAGGCTTGTCGGTTAAGTCACGTCAATTGTTAGCTGCTTATTGTTTACACTTACACAAAATAGAAATCAAATTAATCACATGCGCCGTCATCGGCACATTCTACTACTGGTTCTAGTGCGCCAGTTAACTCTAATGGAACGTAACATTCGGGCATATTATGAACACAATCATGTGCATACTTATAAGTTCTATTAGAATTAAGAGCCTTAAGCAGGTACCTATCACCATCCAACAGCTCAATTATCTTATAGGGGTCCTTAACAAAGTAATCTTAAACCAGGTTTGTCTAACTCTTTACTCTCTTCAAGATCGTCAGTTATGCTCTGATCCTCTGGCACAAAATTTCAGTATAAAAATCAATAATCAGGAAACTCAAAGTAAAACTGACATTTCACTATCGCGGTATCTCTCAAGATATTATTTCAAACAAAGTAAACCAAAAAATTTAAGCTAAGGTGTTTGGACCCTACATCTTCTAACCTAATTCCTTTAATAAACTACCTTCACTTTCATTGCCAGTTACAGCCAGATAGGCTTTAGCTATACCAATTACCAGGCTTCTCAAAGCCACATACAGGCCTCACACAGGCCCCGCGCCACACACGGGCCGCGCGCCACACACCGGCCGCGCGCCACACACCGGCCGCGCGCCACACATGGGCCGCGCGCAACACACGGGCCGCGCGCAACACACGAGCCGCGCGCCACACACGGGCTGCGCGCCACACACGAGCCGCGCGCCACACACGGGCCGCGCGCCACACACGGGCCGCGCCGGCCACCAAGCCGCGCCGGCCACCATGCCGCGCCGGCCACCATGCCGCGCCGGCCACCATGCCGCGCCGGCCACCATGCCACGCCGGCCACCATACCGCGCCGGCCTCCAGACCGCGCCGGGGACTTGGCCACGCCGGCCACCAGACCGCGCCAGCTACCAGGCCGCGCCGGCCATCAGGCCGCGCTAGCCACCAGGATTACCCAAAAAGGAAATAAATCTACCATTAATATTTCAAAGATTCGTCTCATTGTATACCCACTAAATAGAGTATCCGTTCTTTCAGACTAACTCAACGTCCGCACTTCGTCAATTTTAGGCGATTATCAACTTCATACAACTTGACAACTGCACAGAACGTAACTCCAATACCACTCCATACTTTCAATGAGCTATGTCAAAACTGGATTTGACCACTGACAAAAACTAAAACCAAATGCGAACATGGCGAGAACCGATAAGCTACTTTCGGACAAACTGATTTCCTTTGGCTACATAGAGGCAACGACTACAGTTCTGAGATAACCAATCGACAGTCCATGAGTATTTTCAGATTCTCGCAACACGCTCTTTTCATACGACACAGAAACCAAAAGTAGATGATTTTAGCGATCAAAAATCAAATTAGAGCTACTTGAGTAGCAGGGTATCCATGATTGCGATCAAGATCCATACTTTAATGCACTTCGCTCTAGGAATAAAAAAAATAATCGCACAGCACTAATTCTAATCGTTCGGCTATTCCTGACACAAGTCGGTGGGGAATAAAGGAACTCTGATCAAAATCATTACAGGTTTTAATGAAAATCACAACTAACACTTTCTCTCGAAGCTGACATGTTGAACAACACGCATGCTCGTTAAAATAATCGGAAACTCATTAAAATATTGCATTGCTTATTCACTGACATTCATCGGGTCTTCAACATCACGCTATGCAACCTCCCTCCGGCTACACAACAGCACCCGGATAATAATTTCGAGCGTTTAACAAAGTAATCTTAAACTAGGTTTGTTCAACATGTTGCTTTGTTTTCCTTATCACACAGCAAACTATGAGAAAATTTTACTAGGCTGATACTCTAGAAGTTAAGTTTACTACCAAGTATCCAACGTCTTTTCAGTTTTATAATTTTGTCATGGATAGTCTAAATACGAAGCTTATCCTAACCTAATGATTAGCAATACAGCAACGCACAAGCACACAAAAGCTCCAGCGTAAACTAGGCTAACCAGAAAGGCACTTTACCGGTCCAACCAATGGCAACGCATGGTCCAGTCCAGTTTATGCAAATCTACACTGACGGTAACGTAGTTACCACAAAATTATCACAACAACGACTAACAAAGTACCCATTTAATGAGAATAAGGTTAAACATCACTAACGATCACTAACCTAGTTCTACCTATAATGAAATTAAAATCTCAAAAACTGATTATCGCAACGCACTACGATGATAACTCAATTATTTTCTTCTACGTCTGATAATCAAGTTTAACAGCTTCTAGTAGAAACACTATCACTCCTAAACGTCCTAAGCATAACTTGGAATTGGCCACAGAACTCGGGGCAGTTGATAAAAATTCCCAGCATATCATATGAATTTTAAAAACACACAGTGGGTAATTTTCACACGTAAAATCTTAAAATTGAATTTAATTTTACTAGTGGTGCCATCTAATAATCAGAGTAAGAAACATTTTAATGTGCCATGTTAAGAGTTTATGCACACAAAGAAGCAGGTATAATTGCAAAACCGAGATCGTCTGTACAACTCAGAATTACAACGAGTAACAGTGCCACTTTTTACTTAGGCTCTGATCACGTTTAATCGAAAACAGTTAGGTATTATCAACACCACGATTCGAGAAATAATAGCGCTAATAACATCTTTCGAGTATGGCCAGGTTACACTAACCAACCAACGGCACTTGTCTGGAATATTGCAAGTCGGCCTGTACGCTCACTCTCGTTACTGATACAGTCCATAAAGTAAGAACAAGACAAGATAATGTATTTGCAAGCAAGCATAATATGATAACAAGGTTCGTGAGTGCAAGCCACCCTCGCATGCATAAATAAAAATAATCGCTTTCTTTTTACCCGTATCAAACTCAAAACCTCCGTTCGATATCTACGCTATAGATAGGTCACTGTGGTAGTCAGACAACCATACGCTAGCATAAAATACGGCAAAGGTCAAATGGTTCCACATTTCAGTGTCTCGTGTAGGAATCGAACCTACAACACTCGGTACGATGTGATAGCGATATCACCACAACGATTACAATATTTCCAAGATTAAACGCGTAATGTTTCACAACTAACGTCACTAAACAAAATTGGCAGTACCAATAAAAAAAAGGATCAGACAAAATACGCTCACCAGGGTTGCAGTTGCAGGCTCAGTCGATTCACCAACATAGCAGCGTTAGCAGTCGCCTTCGCTCGCGCCTTTGTGCACACTGCATTGCACAATATCATCCCAGGAAACGATACGCATTAGTGCGACCACAAGCAAGGCGCAATGCGGGTCTTGATCTTCAACCACAGTCTGCAGTCGTCACCCAAGTACGTGCATCCATATCTTGTTGCTCAGGATCGAAGTCCGGTAAACAAAGGCCATACGACGATGTAGTAGGTATTTTCATGGCTTGCATCAGCGTCAGAAAATTGCGATTTTGTAGTTCCAACAAGCCCAGCAATTTTTCGTTACTAGCGTCTTCATTTTGAACACGTGGGTCGTTGTGGTCCCATCCCAATTCTGATGTGGAAGCGTCAGGAGGGCTCTCGGAGCAGTCTTCGTAGGTTTTCTCCATCGTGGGCGCAATGGCGGCAATAGATTCAAAATAAAAGCACCACTTTACTTGTACACACTGTATTATTCGAATTTATAACAATTTGGCACGAAATACAATAAAATATGGAGGATGAAACACAATTATGAATTTGTGAGCCAAGAGCTTAGCACGTGTCCGCCCGGTGCAACAGCTGTCAGAGTAATGGACGACTGTCACCGCGTTTGGCGCCACCTACTACTCTATTCGGGGTTACCCGCTCTCAATTTTATTTTACTAATAACCGCTTGCCGGCGCTAGAACATCGGAATTCCCGAACGCCCGGCGGCTCACGCGATGACGTAACGCCACGCGCCAGATGGCCGCACTCAACAAAACATTTTTTGTTTACTCGTTGGCGACGGGCGTATTCTCAAGTTATGTTTTTGTTAGAGCTTATGAATGTCACTTTCGGGTCGTGTTAAGTGTTTGTTGATATTTCGTCTCTAATTTATTATAATAGATGGTAAACATTGACTATGGTTGAAAATAAACATTATGTGAACTTTAAAAATTATTATTTCGAAAAGTAAATCGATACCATATATATTTTATGGCTTTTATTGGCGGTAGGGTTCTATTTTCATACGAAAAAAAATACAAACACACGTCATAGTAAGAAAATATTTATTTACAGGCATAAAACAGTGAAAAATTTTCAACAAAATTAAATAAATTATTACGACTATACAGTTTCACGAAACTTAAAAATATAGTTACTATCTAAAAGTTACATTCATAGAGGAACTTATGCGTAAATATTAAGTGCATAGGTCTATTAAATACAGAAATACATGGGATTGATTGAAGGAAAACAAAAGTCCGTTGCGACTTACACGGCACCGAAAATCACACAGAAATTGAAATATCTTATATATATTAACCTCTGGGTAAAACCCCGTTGCACACACATTACCTATATTATAATTAACCAATAAATCAGTAATTTACTCAAAAATACTCACCCGTTAGCAAAAAATTTTTTTTTTCTGTAACAGCAAAATGTGTGGCGTCGCGAATTCACTGAGACTGACTTTGAGAAATTATTTGTTAACCACAGACAAACTTTTGACGGTCAGTGTTGCAATTTTTTAAGGCAGATATTCTCGATAGTTTAAATAAAAAAGAGAAAACCGATTCAAAACACAGAGGATTATAGGGATTAAGCAATATTATGACGACCAGCACTATCACCCCATTTGGGGTGAAGAGCCGTCAACGGTCAAAAATGTCTTCCACCCATTTGGGCTAATCGAGTAATCGATTACAACCATCGGTAAATTAAGTAACAATTTCTAAAGACAAATTCTATGGTTAAATTAAACCTTAAAATCATTCTTAAATAATCAGCGCGCCGTCATATATATATTTGAGTCATTTTTAGTTTAGCCATACAGCCCATTATTTGGAAAATTTTATGTGTGGTTCTTAGATGATGGAACTCTGGGAGGCGATGTAGACACTGTATTACAAGATATGGCTTTTCTAAAAAATAAATTGTCATCCATTGGCTTAGAACTAAATTATAGTAAATGTGAACTTTTTATAAATACTACAGACTCAATGAACAAACATTTGGTAATATCGAAATTCAATAATTTGGCAGCAAATATCAAAATTGTTGAAAAAACTTCAGGTTCACCAATTTTTGAAGAAGCTTTTGAATCTTTCATAGAAGAAAAGATACAAAATTTTAGTGATATTTCAGATCGCTTATTCAAAATTAATATTGATTCAGCTTATACAAATAATTCGGTATTGCCTTTTCGTCCCTAAATTTACTCATATTTTAAGATCATCACAACCTTAGAAAAACATAGCACTTTTAGGAAAAATAAATTTATCAAATTATTTATTCAAACAATTTAAAGAAGATATTAAATGTGGACATGGACGACCGAGCCTGGCTACAAGCGTCTTTACCCATACGTCTAGGTGGGCTCGGCGTTTGCAAAATTGCCAGTGTCAGTTTATCGGCGTTTTTATCTTCGGTTCACAGCACGGAATAGTTAACTATCTCTATATCACTAGTTAAAAATCTCGGTTTACACCTGGATACTACTCTTGACTGGCGTTCTCAAATTGCGTTCTTGGACTTCTTCTTAGACTTTGAATTTTTTGGGGTCCGGGCAGGTAACGCGGCCGTCGGCGATTCCTGTATAGGACTACGCTGTGAAGATTTGCCCGCTTGCTGGTCGCGGTTAGTAAGTGTGGCATTCTTCTTCAGAGCTGCTGCATGTAACATGTCATTTGTGGCTTCTGAATGAGTCGTCTCCTGAGCTGTCTCCTGGGAAGTAACATGTATTGAGTTGTGGCTAAGTTCTGGCTCTTTCTCACGGATTGTAGCTGTAGGAATACATATAGCAGCCGCTTTCCTGTATGGACAGTTGTGTGTTTAGCCATAATATCCCTGATTGCCTTTTCTCCTCTATATGTAGGGCATATTCTATCCAGTGCATGGTGGTTACAACGACAGTTTACACATATAAATTAAGTAACCTGACAATTAACATGATTCTTCGTACACTTGGGGCATATCTCCTTCTTCATCGGACATGATCGTAGACCAGCATCTCGAGCATTGGGTGACTGGGAATACATAAGAGTCTACCTTCACTATCATGCCATGAATTTTCGCACTCGGAGGTAAGGTGGATTCCTTGAATTCCAATCTGATCGTCTCACTCTCAAACCAACCAGTACCTTCCGTATTCCGCCGCATCAGTCACATCACTGCCACTAGGTCAAATGAAGTTACAATAATTTCCATCATCTCCTTCTCACTCAGTTCTAGCTCCACATCTCTGATGATACCATACGATAGACTCACTTACAACGGCTTATGACATCTCCAACCCAGGTCCTGCAGTTTTGTGGATGAAATTGAGCGCTCCAAACGTTCGACCTTATCAAACTGCAATAATACCTTATAGGTGTTTATATACTTAACCCTTGAAATATCGGTGATATTATGTTCCATTTAAAGTTTTGCCAAATTGCTTAGGTAGCTTTTTTGCGCAAGTGACTGTGATCTCAGCCTTGTCTTTTAATCGCTTGCCATCTCTTCTAACTAAAATCCATGCTTCTTCTTCATTCACATCTCCCTTCTTTTATTCTTTCTACTATTCATTAAACTATCATGACTCTGAGTATTTATCACCTGCTCCGTATCACTATTATCACGTATAATATTAGTTACAATGCCATCTTCACTCAACACGAAGTCTTCGGCCATAGGTGATAAGGCGCTAAATCAATTTCGCCCGACACAAAATCGAACATTAAGCGCAGGTACGTGTAAACCTATCCGCGTACTTGGCTCAACTCAATCAAAAATAGTTCTGCCATTGATTGTTGTAGTATTTCTCACAGAAAATTGTAATAGTTAGTAGGTAGAAGTCAGCAGGAGGCGCGATTTCCCCAGGTGCACTAAGATTTTCCTCGGGATATTCTCAATGAAGAAGAACAGGAATGAGCTTCGTTAAAAATCAGCCAAAATGACAAAATATGTCAATGTGAGTTTTTAAATGTCCAGTCATAACTTTTTGAAGGTACATACTCGTAAAATAACTTCTTGGCTCTCTCAATCCGCAAATCACATTCAGAAACAATTTATGTGCATTATTCCAACAAGTCCCATCGTTCATAACTCAGAGCGAACTCCCCTAATGATAATAACTAATTGGGCAGTGCGCATAATTATGTAGTACAAAGTTGGAAGTTGCTAATGACTAAAGTGGGTAGTTTATATTCTAAAATGTTGTATGATTTACACCGAGCATATGTTGCAGTGGAGGGATTATCTACTTGCCCCTTTGTACCTACTGCCAATTATATGAATAACTTTTTACGTGCATTTCGTAGTGTGAGAGTAATAGGTTACAGGTACCTGCGCAGTGTGCGAGCGATAGGTTAGAAACGTACACATCTTCAACCAGTCCATCACGTTCTTCTTGACTCAAATATGCTCTTCGCATTGTAAGCGATCAATAACGACACTAGTTCATGTGTTTTGTATTTTTTATGTTTTCGTGTTACTGTGGTATATGATAAAATCTATGGTTTCGGAGTTTTCAGAACCTCAGATGCCTCAGACATGGCTTAACAATGCCCGTTCTAAGACAAAGAGCCACGACCAACAGTTTTAAGTACTCTCCAAAGCACATTCCACACACAGTTATCCATCCATGAGATGTCCTGCTGAAACATTGCCTAACGAAGCTGACCTATTACGAACGATAAGCCTAATTCATGAATACAAAATGACTATGGCTCAGGATATCCTGATACAGTCTATTCATTCTAATTTACACTTAGTCTATTAATTCTATGAAAGTGCTCTTACCGCCTGTGTCACAGGTTGACCCTAGTACAGGCACCAATTGTAATCTAGAATATATTTAACTTTAGAACACATACTATTATTGTAGAAAGATGAATAAATGAATTATTATTATTTATTATTATTCATTACATCAACAGAGCCTCATTTTTCAGTGTACAAGGATAAACGCTAGTTAAGGCACTGGGATCTATTAAGAGCTACCCGGAGTCGTTATTTTGGCTTTATCACTTGTAGCATTAGTTACGTTTCCTTTTAAGCTTTGTTCATAGGTAAATGGAGATTGGAAATGGGTGTGGCGTCATGCTACCGTAAGAAAAGCGAATTTAATCTGTATTGCGTTTCATTAGAGCTCAGAATACTGTAGCAAAATTGTTGCGGTAATTTTGAAATGTTTGACGTAATTTTTCACTATGAAAGAGCTAGTCCGGCTGGAGTAGTAGATCGCTTTCGCAGAATATCGTCGTATTCCCACCTGTTAAAAGCTCATAACCAACACATGTGGATAGAATGAAATGGAATTTGATCCAGTTTTTATAGAGAATACTTTTTAGTGATATGTACATACCGATGGGAATTCAACTAGGAACCAATCCTTTTAAGGCGAGTAGTATATATCCTACTAGCAATGGCCTTAATTCACCAGAAGGAAAATAAGGAATTCAGGCTTTCTAATATTGCGGTCACTAATAAAATAATATCTATAAAAATTCCGTGACTTGATGCAGATATTTTAAGTCTATTGGCTAATGCATAGAGTGAAATAATTTTGTAGGAGACCCACTGGTCTCGGTCTACGGAATACATACCGTGCCAAGTGCCCAATGCACTCATTGGGCACTTGGCACGGTATGTATTCCGTAAATGTCATAAAAGGTGACGAGGAACATACAAGAATTAGAATGCGGAACCACTGGTAGATAATAAACCAATTAAAGTTCATAAAAAGTGTAAACATGTATATAAACACATCTGTAATGTTTGTTCAACTTGCAGATACAATTGTAATATTACATAGAGCATCTCTCTTTACAATATCCTTATGATTGTGACCTTGTAGCTGTTTGAGGGACAAGGTTTTGGTTATAGCACAACCGCCGCCTGGAATGTCGCTACAGGTCGCAAGGTTTATACAATTATTATTATATTTGATCACAAACATTATGTAAACTGTTTATGTTATTTAACCTCGGATAACTGAAAAAAAAAAATTAAACGATATTTTTAATGAATTTTAAGAGGTTCCTAGAATACCAAGCGGGCAGTTTAATAGCTATAAATTGTTTTTACGACGGAAAAATAAACTAAGGTGACACATAAAAAATGCATAGTAATTTAAACTGAGCTAGACGGACAAACAAGAAGTTTATTGAGCATTAAGAAAGAAATTGGCCCACATGGCCAATTTCTTAATGCTCAACTGGGAAGTTTAAAACCAGCATCGAAAAACTATTGACGGAAATAACACCCATATTTATAAGAGACACAATTGTTTTTCCCGTCTTAAATATATTCTCTCTGTAAACATTGAATAAATACGTGGTATTCATTCTTAGCACTTGCACTAACTAGCACAAGTAGCTATAAATAAAATTTTAAACCACTAACGATATTCCTTGCAATAAAATTTGTGGCAATGTCACTATAACAGCAAACGTTTGAGTCAATTGTAATGGTATCCAAACGATGTTTTTCTTACTGCCAAAAAATCCCGTCCATTTTCAGACGAAACGAAGTGCGTATTTCTTTTTTATTCCGTTATAAATAAACTAGAAAAATAAAAGCAATGTTACTTATACGGTTTAAGGCGCTAAAGAGTGGAAATGAGAACGCTAATACCCTTTCAAGGCATTTGTGTGTAAGCTTTTTTCGAGGCCTAAATGGAAGCCGCCGATGTTTGCCTAAACGACGTAGAGGCTAAATAAATTTCTCACAGTTAGTGTTGGTTATTTGCTTTTATGTGAAATACTGTCATGATTTATTTACTGATGAAAAGTGTAGGCGTTGTTTAATTATATCAATCTCGATCGAGTAAGCACACTACGTCTTAGTCCAGAGACTCATACAAATACAGAAAAAAACATCAAGATCGACCCGCTACTTTATGAGGAGCTCAATGATATTCACACGTACAGTTTGATCCTTATGTAACACAACACATGCTACTCTTCTCAGCTGCGTATAATATAAAGCTCATGTTACTCTACGCAAGTCCGTATTTCACGTATTACATCAGCTATTTTTATAAAATATTTCGCACCACGTAGGCCTGCATAAAATATGCTCACTTAATAAATCTGTGATCAATCCACCTCAGTTTTCATAGCAGAGGCTCTACGTCATGAATATCAACTTAACCCGGCGTTCAGCGTCGCATAATCCTCTCTGAATAATCTATAAGCACTTATAATGTATGATATACATATAATGTATGATGGTATACAAGATGTGGATACGTTTGAATATTGAGACTGATTAATGTATATTGTGTGAATAGCCGTGTAAGGTGGTAATTACGGTGGATTAATGAAAACCCTTACTATGGGATTCCGTGGATACTTGAGCTAAATTTAAAATGCAAAGAAGTTAGGATTATCATCCTAGTAAATGACAAAATATTCACAATATTCAATCTGCTGGTCCTAATAGTTGAATAGGGATAAGTACCTACTTTAAACCGAGTATACTTTACTTACTACTTAGTTTGGTATTAAACTTTCTGACTATTGTTGAAGTATATATCAACTTATATATTTTGTTTTTACAAAATACTTAAACAACTTATGATAACACTAATAGTTTATGCTTTACAATAAAAATTCTGCAACAAGAAATCATAATGCTGTGCATTAACTTGAGATTCTACACAACGCTGATTTTCAATAGAAGCCCCCAGATGACCCGTAGCTGCTAACAATAAACATTCCATATAACTACATTCAATTTATCGTTGTATTTCTTTCTACAATAAACTAAAGAAAACCTTTATTCAAATCATTATCTAAGCTCTCAGCATTCTCGATACCACCTGGGACGGTGGAGAAGAATGTTCATGCATTTAAGATGCCAATATCTTTGATGTATGCAGCTTCAGGTCACAAAGCTCGTTTGTGCGGGACTGCTGGTTATTTACAATTCAGATCGCAACTAGCCCGTGCTGGACAACAAGATTAAAAGTTTACCGTGACCAACAAACTAGGTCTTAAGAATGCAATGTTCATTAAAGTCGCTCCGTACGTTTGTTTTTCTTGTTCGTTTGCTGTGTTGCGGTATAATTTTGTAGTAACGTGTAAAACTCATATTTATGTAACGGGTCTCAATTGCGAAATTATTTGAGAAATAAAGGATAAATACTTTTTATGTGTCCCAACGTTTCCGCGTGGCTTATATACATAGATTGCGGTCACCACTAGTGTGACCTGCATAAATATTAGGATGTATTATATCAATTGCCACAGTTTCAAAGTATTTTTTCGTATAAATGATAATGAGGATTCGAAAGTAACTGTTGATTTTTAACACCTGGACGATGAGCTTGAGATGGAAATCATAATGTGGTGAAATATTCCTCACGTATTCCCTAGAGTACAAACGTGATCCGATAAACCCACATTTGGTTGTTGACACTTCATCATTATTCATACGCTGATTCCTACAGCAGCATAGTGAGATAAATACAGAACCGTAACACAGTGGTAGCACCATATAATCATAACTTGCGATTTCTCCTGATGATATATGACTTACCCAATGTTGTAAGGGATGCTAAATGTCTGTTATTTGCTGACGACCTTAAGCTATCTCTTCCAATAGTAAGCACGGAAGCTTGTATAAGGCTGCAAAGTGATATAGACAGGGTGGTAACATGGAGCAAGCTCAATTTATTACAGTTTAACACATCTAAGTGTGTGACAATTACTTTCTCACGGGCACACACCCCAATCTGTAATAACTATAGAGTGGATGGGATACCAATGACTAGGGTCAAAGAAGTGAGGGATCTAAGAGTTCTTTTTAACACTGAGTGGTAGCGCCATCTACCTTCCTATATATAACTAATCGCATCAACATGAATCGTTCCACGCTTGTCTAGTGCGAGCGATATCATATTTCCGTCCCTCTCTTTCCCTCTCCCTGGAAGAGGCACTGCCTTGCGCCTGATTCGTCGCCGCAAAACGTCGATGCGAGTGACAGTCTCGAACATTCCGCTCGCTGAGAACGCCGTCTCGATACCGCTCCGCGCCGCGCCGCTGTATGTGATTTTGCCGCTTCCACCAAGGAAAACCCGCTCGTGAGTGAAGTGAAAACAAGCAGCTACATCACGAAAACACCAGGAGGAAAGGAAACGAAGAAGGCTATAAGGTAAGTGCCTTCCATCCTGGAAATATCCTATACCCACTCAATCACCTCCTCCCGTACCCATCTCCTCTCCCCTTATTCCAATTCTAGGCGACTAAAACTCGCCCTAATACAGTCCATTAATCCTTCCCAAGTCGCCTAGAACCCTAATCGGTTTCGGCGCCACGCCATACCATTTTTTTGATCCATACGAGTCGGATTCATTTACGTTTTATACGTTATACCGCTATACCTAGGCAGTTATAGCACCTAGCTATACTCCTAATATATTCATATAACCGTCACATGGTTATTTCCGCCCGCATCAGTAGGTAAACTTTTATGTAGCTACCTACTTATTAAATTATTATTTCTGCAACTATCATAGTTGTCTTATAAATCTCATATTTCAATCAACTTTTATTTCCTCAGCTCTAAAGTGTTGCCTACTTAGGTAAAATAATAGATACATTAGATATTCTTATTTTGTTTCGTTCTCATTAGCTTATACTTACGTAAGCATGTCACAACAAAAGAAGTCACGCGTGTCGGAAGACAAAGAGATGACAATCTTAGAAGCGAAACGCAATATTTAATTTGAGCGCATTCAAAATATCTATGAAAGATCAAAAACCGCATCGATGTCTGACAGTAATAGCGAAGCATTTCTCAGTTATTGTACAACAGTAGATAGTATTCGAACGGATTTTCATAAGTTGTTAGACGATTATAACGCAAGATTACTTTCTATCAATCCTGATGAAAAACCGAACTATCAGGCGTATACATCATTCGAAGATCTTTATTGTATTATTAAGCGTATACAATCGCAATTGGAGGGTAAATGTTCGGCAGAGCCCGTTGCCCGCAAACCGAGATTACCGCCAATCGAGATTATGTCGTTTGACGGAGATATACGAAATTGGCCGTTATTCTATGCGAGTTTTAAGTCTACGGTGCACGATAATGGTTCTCTGACAGACGCTGACAGGTTGTACTATTTAATAGGTAAACTGTCACCGAAGGCCCAGTCCGTATTTGCAGGTGTCACACCCAGTGCTGAGAATTATCAGGTCATATTTCAGTCACTACTTGACAGATATCAAGACACGCGCGTCCTAGCGTCTACGTACTTTGACCAAGCTTTAAATCTCAAACTGTCCGGCAACGCGTCTGTCTCGAATTTCCAGCTGTTTATAGACAACTTTTTTACCGCAGTTAATTCTCTTAAAAACTTAAAATTAGAAGATCTTTCCGATTTTATGTTGCTTCAACTCGCTTTAAAAAAGTTTGACACTGATACAATTCGCGCATTCGAGATGACGGAACGCAATAATAAAATACCTACACTAGATAGTTTTGTTTCGTTCATCAAAGATCAGTGTCGAATATTTCATAATACGCAGTCTGGTTCACCTGGCCCGTCTAACACTAACAACAACAAACAAAGGTTGAATAAATCGCGAAATAGTAATAATAACTCAGTCCCTAATCCACAATCTTACGTAACATGTTCGGAATCTAATAGTAATAATTCACAGAAGTGTCTGTGCAGTAATATAGTGCACGACCATTACTATAAGTGTCCCACCTTTAATGATTTAAATCCAATTGCTCGTTTTAAAAGCGTAAAAGATAACAAAGCTTGCATTAATTGCTTAAGCATAAAACATAAAACGAGTAATTGTTCCAGTAGAACGAGATGTCGCACGTGTAAACAAAAACATCACACACTGTTACATTTTGACAAAAATAACCGGTTGTCAAGTCAAGCCGATAACCTTGACACACTCGCGCCGCAGGTGCAGCAGACCACGGTAGCTGCGCCTTCCGCGTCTGAGGGCGAAGTATCGTTGTGTATGACATCCATTGCGCGGGCGACGCGCACGCGAGGACGGCACTCGCGCATCTATAATGATCCGCGCAGGGCCAAAACGCAGTGCACGGCGTCTAACACGGTACTGTTGGCGACAGCGCAAGTTATCGTATATGATGTTAATGGGTCGCCGCACATGGTACGTTGTCTGCTAGATAGCGCATCTCAGACCAATCTAATAACATCGGAATGCTTCAAACGCCTCGGATTATGGAATAACTTTAAAAATACTAACTCAACCGTCAAAGGGATAGGCGGATCAGAAAGGCATTGCAGGGGTTCCGTAGATGTTAAAATACATTCGCGTTTTGATAGGAACATTAATTTTAACATTTCTTCGCTTATCGTGGAGCGTATCACGGACGCATTGCCGAACGCTAATGTAGACGTAGCATCACTCACTCATCTCGAATCATTGCCGTTAGCCGATGCGGAGTTTGCGAATCCGGCAGGCATTGATCTTTTGATCGGAGCTTCAATATTTCCGCACTTGCTACTAACTAACATAGTTCGTAGTGAGCGATATGATTTACCGCCCGCTATTGAGACGGTACTTGGGTATGTGATTATGGGTACCGTACCTACGTTACATACTTCTCATTGTATTACGTCTTGTTGTTGTTCTGCTCTTAAAGAGATCAAGGTGGGTGCTAAAACTGTGTGTAAGATAAAGCACTAATTAGCTATGCTATGCTGCGCTATGCTGCGCCATGCTGCGCCATGCTGCGATATGCTGCGCCATGCTGCGCTATGCTGCGCCATGCTGCGCTTTGCTGCGCCATGCTGCGCTATGCTGCGCCATGCTGCGCTATGCTGCGCTATGCTGCGCCATGCTGCGCCATGCTGCGCCATGCTGCGCCATGCTGCGATATGCTGCGCCATGCTGCGCTATGCTGCGCCAAGCTGCGCCATGCAGCGCTATGCTGCGCCATGCTGCGCTATGCTGCGCCATGCTGCGCTATGCTGCGCCATGCTGCGCTATGCTGCGCTATGCTGCGCTATGCTGCGCTATGCTGCGCTATGCCACGCTATGCTAAGCTACGCTACGCTACACTATACTATACTACACTTCCGCTATGTACATGGATGACATTGCCTGTAGTGTCATATCCGCTCCGCTAGCAATTTCGCTTTGTGAAGAGCTTATTCAGCTTTTCAAGCGAGGCCAGTTTGATCTTGTCAAATGGACAAGCAACTCTAAGGAGGTTCTCGCACGCATACCAGATTCTCATAAGGCTTCTAGACATTGAGTTGAGAAGTCTGTACCGCATAAGGTTCTCGGTTTACGCTGGGACGAATCCTGCGATAGTTTTCGGTTTGACGTCTCACCACCAGATGATAAGTGCACCAAACGCACTATGCTGTCCACAGTGGCTCGACTATGGGACATAATGGGTTTTGTGGCTCCCACAAATTTTGTACGCCAAGCTCTTGATCAAGGAGCTTTGGCTATCGGGGTGTGAGTGGGATGAAACACCCCCTGACCATATTGTCGCCGCTTGGGGCCAGTTTTGTATTGAGCTTACCGCGCTCAATCAAATTACTATTCCGCGTCATCTTGGGTTGGTAGATGGATGTACCATCAACTTAACAGGTTTCGCTGACACCAGCGAGCGTGCTTACGGCGGAGTCGTATATCTGCAAGTCCGCATTGGTTCTAACTACTCGGTGCAGTTAGTTTGTGCCAAGTCTAAGGTCTCGCCTGTTAAAACCATTTCGGTTGCGAGACTGGAGTTGTGCGCGGCCCTTCTGCTGTCTCAGTTGCTCCACAAGGTTCAGGACACAGTTTGGCCCCACTACTCTATTAATAAATATACGCATTATCCGACTCCAAAGTAGTGCTCGCTTGGACTTATTCCTCTCCTCACCGCTGGCAGACTTTTGTCGCCAACCGCGTTAGTAAATTGATTGAACTTGTTCCCGCTACTTGTTTCAATCACGTCGCGGGTTATCGTACTCGTCTTCAGGAAGAACTTTCCATAGATCATATTGGCTGGAAGTTTATTCCACCAGCATCACCACATTTCGGTGGATGTTGGGCAAGCATGGTCAAAGTAATTAAAACGCATCTCTTCAAAGTTATAGGTCAACAGATCCTATCTTACGAAGAGCCTTTAACTGTCCTTGCACAAGTCGAGGCACTGATCAACTCGCGTCCGCTTCCAACTCAGTGAGATCTAGCCTGAAGTTGGACTTACCTCTTAGTTTAAGTATTTAGTTAGTAGTTTTCGCTATTATTGCGTTTGTAGCTTTCGCTAAAGTTAATTTAGATTAATTTTATTGTCATATCGCTGTCTTAGCCTATTGATGGGTTATGCGGTAGTACACCCAACATAGCTAAGTTCAATTCTATTCTTTTTAAAGGCAACTCTTTAGGGCCGGGGGGATATGGTAGCGCCATCTACCTTCCTATATATAACTAATCGCATCAACATGAATCGTTCCACGCTTGTCTAGTGCGAGCGATATCATATTTCCATCCCTCTCTTTCCTCTCCCTGGAAGAGGCACTGCCTTGCGCCTGATTCGTCGCCGCAAAACGTCGATGCGAGTGACAGTCTCGAACATTCCGCTCGCTGAGAACGCCGTCTCGATACCGCTCCGCGCCGCGCCGCTGTATGTGATTTTGCCGCTTCCACCAAGGAAAACCCGCTCGTGAGTGAAGTGAAAACAAGCAGCTACATCACGAAAACACCAGGAGGAAAGGAAACGAAGAAGGCTATAAGGTAAGTGCCTTCCATCCTGGAACTATCCTATACCCACTCAATCACCTCCTCCCGTACCCATCTCCTCTCCCCTTATTCCAATTCTAGGCGACTAAAACTCGCCCTAATACAGTCCATTAATCCTTCCCAAGTCGCCTAGAACCCTAATCGGTTTCGGCGCCACGCCATACCACTGAGCTAACGTTTCACGATCATATACTTAATGTCTGCAAAAAGGCATACAGAAACCTAGGCTTTTTACTAAGAACTGTAAAAAGTTTTACAAATATTAAAGCTATTTTAACATTATATAACACTTTAGTAAGAAGCCAATTAGAGTATAACGCAGTTATCTGGGCCCCACATGGAACTAAATATAGGATCATGTTGGAGAGAGTACAAAATAAATTTATAAGGTATATATATTTAAAACAATATGGAGTTTATCCATTTTATCCGCTGATGTATCCGACTCTGTTTGTGTTGGGTATGGTTGGATATAATGAATTAAACGTTAGGAGGCAACTCACACTTGTAACTTATATCCACAACATTATCAGGGGCAGGATACATCACGCGGATTTACTGGAGAGAGTGTATTTGTCAGTGCCGGATGGGTACGTGCGACGCCGCCGCCGGCCGCGGCCGCGCCTGCTGGCCGTGCCGCGCGCGCGCACTAATCTGCTGCACGAGGCTCCGCTCACGGTCGCGCTCCGCACCCTTAACCTTATAGCTAATGAACTCGACATATTCTGTTGTAGTCTGTGTGAATTCACTAAGATAGCACTATACGTTATTTGTTATGAATTGTAGTATTTAATATTATGTTTCTTTTCTTTTAATTTTTTCATTGTGTAATGTGTATGACCAGAATGTTAGTAGTACAGTATCGTATTGGGTTTTTACCTGTAAAGATATTTGTATATGTGGAAATACATAAATAAATAAATAACTTTATAACATTTGCACACAGTACAATTCCCTCAGTGATTGGTCTGAGTCGTCTCGTCGCGAATGTGCCGCGCTGATAACGTGCCTCCAATTAATATCACACTGAGCCGGGCTTTCACCTCAATATTCTCTCACTTAAACAGGATTTATAGTCACATACATAGCTGTACGTCAGTTAATCCTGTAAAAAAATGGTTTTCAAGGCGCAAATAGCTTAAAACCCATTAGCTTTAAAAACGAGACTTAAAATAGGATGATAGCTAGTAGTACGCCCGATTTTCCCAGGTGCTATTAGATTTTCTTCGGGCTATACTCAATGAAGAAGAATATGTCTCGTTAAAATAAGATAGTTGATGCTCTTTACGTTATCTTCTTTAGTTTATTAAGACGATATGTTTTTTTATTGTTTTTGCACAGATAAACAGCAGGTTTGTATATTTACAATGGAATACATGAACTTACACTTCCTCAACAAAATAACAATAATATCAAAACATTTTTTATGAGTTCTATTCTCTTGTCGACGAAAATTGTATTAGTTTTCACAAAGATAATATTAAGTAGCAGCAGCTAATAAAAACATTACAGAAAATGCATAGGCAACTTTGCGGACCGATAAAGCTCATGACACAGGAGATACTTTTTTGGCTGACCTCACATTGGGTGACAGTATTCCTCGAGCGTACGCCCACCGTTAAAACATGATCGCGCTGTAAAAGATAAAAAGTTGATACCAAGTTCGTTTCACAAGAACATTTTACGCTACTCTTTCGGTCACGTTCTTCTTGATTAAAATGGGACCTCTTCGCTTTGTAAGCAATAAATTCTCTCGTTTATGTTTTATGTTGTTTTCATGTGAGTGTGTAGCTATCTCTGGTGTTTTCACACTGCCTGGAGACCTCCGACATGGCCTAACCATGGCGACTGTCAATTTTACGTACCCTTCAAAGAACGGTATGTCTCTGGTGTCAATACCACACTTAATCACCCATCCAAGTGATGACCTACACAAGCGTTGCTTAACTATATATTACGAACGACAAGTCGAGTACATATAGCAAAATGACTATGGCTCAGGGAAACCTAATAAAGTCTAATCATTACATCAGCAGCCTCATTTTTCAATATACAAGGATAAACGCTAGCTAAGCCACTGCTGCAGTGGCTTAACTAGCGTTTATCCTAATAATAGATTGCAGCAATCTATTAAGATCTACTCGGAGTCGTTATTTTGATGGCGCTTTTACTTGTGTCATTAATTACGTTTCCATATAGGCTTTGCTCGTGGCTAAATGAAGGTGGGACGTGTGGCCTCACGCGGGCGTGAGAGAAGGGACTTTATTCCGTATTGCGGCGAATAAGAGCTCATTTTACTGTATCAAATCTATTTTGGTAATTTTGAAATATTTTACTTGCTTTTTTACTTTGAAAGAGCTGGTTTGACCGTAGTAGCAGGTCGTTTACGCAAAATATCGTCGTACTGCCACCTGTTAAAACCAAAACGTGGCGATGGAATGCAATGTTTCGTCCAAATTTTTTATACAGAGTGATTTGGCGATAGACACCGATGGCTAGTTACAGCAGTGGCATGTCAACTAGGAACCAATCCTTTTAAAGCGAGTAGAATAATATCCTACTGCAATAACTAAATTCACCAACAGAAAAAATAAGGGATTCGTTCATCCATTTGCACCCAGGCTTGCCAATATTGCAGTCACCAATAAAAAAAGATCTAACAATTTTCCGGGAGTGGCGCACTTGAAGCAGATATTTTAAGTCTATTGGCTTATGCAAAGAGGAAAAAACTTTGAAGGAGACCAGTGCATTGTACGAAGCCTAAGCGAGTCAATAGGTATTGAAATCATGCAAATTGGTTGTTTATTGTGCCCGTTGGTTGTATGTTTGTACAGTCCCCCGCGACACAGGATTGATAACCAGTGAAATATGAATGGTGTTTTTGAGGGACATGGTACCGTAGATATAGTCTCAAAACCCCTGAGTAAATGAACTATAATCATCCGACATGAACATACTTATAATGTTTGTTATCAAATTGTCCAACTGTTACGTAGTCGTAAGACTAGACAAATGTCAGAAAAGCTGATTAAGTGTGATGAATAATGAATTAATCGTTATGTGGCTAAGACAATGTAGGTGTAAGCTGTATTGAACCCCAGCCACTCTAAAAGGCTATCGGGGCCATCATACAGCATTTTGAACCAGTATCTAAAGTTCAAATAATATTATTCTGTACACAATTTCACAGAGTATTGTGTAAACCTTGAGCCGCAGGCTAATGTTACTTAACTAATACTAAAAATGTATTCCTAATAAAATGAATACGACAATATCCACAAATTGATGCCATTATCAGTACTTTGAAAGCACAGATGCTAGTGAAAGTCATACTCTAGGGGCCACTTCACCTTGACATTAAGGCTTCTTCCCACATATTTCGTAGCCATTATGTGCACGAAACGTCATCGAACAAATCGAAGCTAATCACCAGTTGTTGACATTGATGCGTGATTGTCGTGAGGACAAGGGCAGGGCCTTAACATAAGTGGAGGCCGCACGCGAACCTATAATCTTAAGGGTAGTAACTGAACTAGCAAGACACTGGATTTATGGGCAATTTCAGTCTGTAAGTCATTTGGACGGTAAAGAACATCTTTATCCCTATATCACTAGCGTTATTTTTCGACCCTTATTAATAACCTTCGTACTTTTGACTACGGTATTTAATAAAGGGGATAACGGGTTTTATTTGAATTAAACAAGCATATTTTTTTTTATTATAAATTTATTATATTCTTCTTATTAATTATTAAATTTACATAAACCAAAACGGCATATTTATTAAAAAATCAGCCTTACAAATGAGATCGTAGGTTTTATGAACAAATTAACAATGGTAACATTTGAAAAGATTTTTTAAAGTACTATTTTAAAGTAAATGTGAAAAATAATTTTCAAATATTAGAAATAACGAATGAAATTAAGTAATGAAACAAAAATTTTGGTAAGAATCTATCAAGTTATACATTTGTGACAAACGTCAAGTTTGTGCTCCCCGCACTACGATTTATTGCTCTGGGTGCAACTACTTTTAGTCATCCTTCGCTTTGCGGAGGGACACAAGGCTTATATTTTCCTTTTTTAGGTAGGAGGTACATCAGTCGCATTATTTTCGCAAAGAAAATAAATAACTAAAACAAAAAAAACGCAAGAGTTCACCAACTAAATATGACAAAATGTTACGTTAATACTAACCTTCGTCAATCTGACGACCCATGGTTGCTGGAACGGCGCTCACGGTGCACCCCCACTCAAAACACTACCGTCAGTCGAGGGGCAACGGGTCGACTGAGATTATCTAAAGTTTGGAAGCAGTGCGATCGCGCGCGCAAAAGTTAGCACGATTTAAACAAACCCGCGTAGTCAAATTGACGAAGGTTAGTAATCTAGGGTTATGCTGGTGTTTTTCGATGGTTACCTATTATTGGGAGTTCAGAGCTGTGTAGTCATATTACATGCTGCAGACAGAGTATATTTTGAAAAGTGTCAAATCTTGCTGGATTTTCTATGAATGGGCTCTATCAAAGAAGGTCTACCTTTTCATAACACGAAAAACACTCAATTTCCTAAACTAGCTTCGCAACGGTAGTGGTCTCAAACATATGAGACCATAGTGTTTTATTATGAAATACTCATAAGTTCTAAGTATCCTATAATGACATTGTTCTACAAGGTACACCGTAACGCACACAATTGTACTTTTTATAAATATCTATTTCATACTAGGTTGTCTGGAAGAGATCGCATTTTGCTATAAGACCGCCCTGCTGTGCAACTAGTTTCAATGTATTTTACCATTGTAATTCTGTATTTATACTGGTGTGCAATAAAATGTTTATCTATCTACCTATCTATCTATCCTCTGAGTTTTTCCTTATAGCGACACTAATATTATTATTATTGCCTGTGCCATATTATATGGCACAGGCAATAATAATTGAAGAGTGGGTATATGGCCCATATACCCACTCTTCATGTCTATGTTTGTTTGTATGACTTAAAATTTTAATTTTGCAGTGAAAGCCCGCGTTCAAACTACACAGCCAAAATAACACGTAAACGTAAAGCAAGGCCAATTTATTAAACAAAGACTTATTATAACGTTCGCAGAGCGCCATTTAATTACCAAACTTAATTAAACTACAACAGTCTTATTAATAAACTAGGATTAGCGTCAGAACAACTTTACTCAAAGACTTAAGCCAAGATTAGGCAATTATGGTATTAATAAACTAGGAGTAAGGACGGAGTTAACTATTCATAATTTACTCCGGGAATAAAAGTTACTCCGCGGAGACCCATGGTTTAACGCTGGAGTAAGCAAGGAGTGAGCATCTATTTGTCACGGGGTACGGTAGACTAGATCGAAACTTTACCTGAATACTTAAACATAAAAAATAAAGATTTCGAGTCGACAACATATATCCGCAAAATTCGGATTGTCGAGTATTTTGTTAATTTCTAATGCTTCTGACAGTATTAGAAATTATAATAATAAAAAATTTGGCAAGTGCGAGTCGGACTCGCGCACAAAGGGTTCCGTACCATCATCTATAAAAGAAAATCACGTTCGTTGTATGTATACTTAAATACTTTATAAGTTTCTACCTGTTTATTAAGACCGAGTAACAAATTGCTTAAAAATTACGTTTGTTGTATGGGAGCCCCCCTTTATTATTTACTTTTTTTAAATTTAATTATTTATTTTGAAAGGTAATATACAACTACATATTCTGTGAAAATTTAAAGCGTCTACCTGTTACAGTTAGTAATTTTGAGCAAAAAATACGAAAAAAAACACGTTTTTTGTATGGGACCCCCCCTTAATATTTTCATTTTTTTTATTTTTAGTATTTGTTGTTATAGCGGCAACCGAAATACACAATTTGTGAAAATTTCAGCTTTCTAGCTATCATGGTTTATGAGATACAGCCTGGTGACAGACAGACAGACAGACAGACAGACAGACAGACAGACAGCGGAGGCTTAGTAATAGGGTTCCGTTTTTTTACCTTTTAGGTACGGAACCCTAAAAAAGACAGAAAAGTCACTGTCACCAACAGTCATGTTGAGTATCTACTATGTAGTTTGTATACCTTGTGTAAATACTTCTTGCAGTTAGATATATTTCTTATCGGTATAAACAGTTTGTTTAAACGACAATGATTATTAATGTATCCGTCTATTATGAAAGAATTGTATCTGATTTTGTGATTTTATTATTGTGGGTTAAAATTAATAGAGATTATTTCATTGAAGATTGCCAACCAACACAAACGCTTGCCCTTGCAAAGGGTAGAAGTTTGTATGGCACAAATTTACCTCTTGGAAGTAAGAACGCATGCGCTATGATAATTGAGTGCGCTGTGCGTATATCTGTCAGTACCTCAGATCATAGAAGTAATAGATATGTAATGAACGCTCGGCGCGTGCGAACGCAGTATGCTCTACGTCGCATACTCGCCGTCGCGCGCCCGTATGTCGCGATCAGTTGCAATTTGAATGCGCACCCGAAACTTACTCAATTTTTTTCAAAATGCCTAGCTGTGCAGTGGTTACGTGTCAAAATACGAGCAAAATTCAAACCTATGCGAGTAATGAAATCACATACCACATGTAACAACGACAATTTTACTATTAATTTGCATAAAACAAGATAATATTTTAAAATAAAAACACATTATACATAAATTATACTCAAACACAGAACAAGTCATTGAGCTCATCATAATATATTAAAATGTCCTAGACGGGCATTGAATCCACGACCTCAGGCTCAGCAGACAGCGTCACTAACTAATAGCCGAACTAGCCAGACAATACATTTACACAAAAAAATTGGTTGCCTGTAAAGTCGGTATACGGGCGAAAGTTTTACGTGACAACGACTTGGAGTGGTAAAATAATTTTAATGTGAATATTCAATCGTATAGTAGGAAGAAGGATGAAAGACGCGTGCCTTTCACTTTTTATGTCTGTCTCTCTCGCTCTTAGGCGGGACGCGTGCCTCTCACTCGCTCTCATTGTGAGCGCATAACGTGAGCGGAGCGTAACGCAGTTTCTTGAAGTGTCACCCGGCAAACCAATTTATAAGACGTTGTCACGTCAAAAAATATAAATGAGCTTTTATTATCGATATTTTATATCGATAGAGTCAACCCCTAATGTAATCGTGTAAATGTTATTGCATTTATCAATGTGTGAGTAAAATGCTATCTTCTTCATGCGCACGTACGAGACATAGGCGATGTTTCTTGTGAAGCGTGAATTTACTTGTGTGAGTGGCGAATGGAAGCGCTGTTATAGTTATGTGCGTGTAAGAAGCGAAGCGTTTATAGAGCGCAGGTGTGCGGGTGTAAAAGAATTGGCGACAATGGTTCTCTAGGCCGGGGCATATCTCCTTACTTCCATGATCTGAGGTCAGTACTGACACATCATACAATATAATGTCATATTGTGTACGGTGATTACATTATTCGCATATATAAACTAATAATTCTATAAGTACTACGCTTAAACGGCTGAAAAAGTTTTCTCTACTAATATTATAAACGCGAAAGTGTTTATAGATATTATTTATTAGATATTATATTGGACATGTATTGGAACATGGCTTTGACATTTGACTGTATGCAAGGCGATGTTATTATGTAGATATAATACTAGGTATATAGTGTCAGGAATACCTACTGACCGAGCTACTTTGTACCCCATAGTTTCTGAAGTCTTTAGAATAATACGCGCGCGAAGCCGCGGGCAAAAGCTAGTTGTCAAATAAAAGTGTTTAATAAAAAGTTTTTATTCGACCAGGTCATTTTGTTCATTCTTTTTACTTTTAATATCAGTGGGTTGCCATAACGTATACCTTAATCTCAGGATAAGAATAGTATTGTTACTCCGAACTTACTTCGTATTTATTAATACCGTTATTAACACGTAGCTATTCCATAACTAATCTAGAATTAACTACCCCCGGTGTTACTTTGGAGTAAGAGAAGAATAAGCATTTTTTATTAATAAGACGGCAATAGTTTTATTAATTACATCAATCAAGGTATTTTCTGTTAATTTGCTTTTGCTTATAAATGGCTGTATTTGTTTAGAAATAGGGTCATTTTTTGTGACGTTTTAGTTAAACAAACGTCTATTAAACGTCAAGCAGTATTGGCAATTAAAAATAGATTTGCGAACCAGGCATCTAGCTGGTGATAACGGCTACTATGTATGCGAAAAAAGGACTAAAACGATCTTTGCGGTTTAATTATCTAAGCATTTGCCTCGTATATCGTTACTACTGCTACGCAGATGATCTTCGATTCTAAGATCTTCTGTAGCGTAGTAGTTCAAGCGGTCGCCTTGCATTTAGAACTTCAATTTGGTTCTAGCTTCGATCTCCACACGAGATAACACTTTGTGTGATCCACAAATCGTTGTCTGTTGTTTAATTCTACACCCAGAATTAAACAACAGACAACAATTTGTGTTCTGATATGTTTGGATAACTATTATAATAGCTACGTACAGCATAATTATATAACGAGAAAATATCCTTATAAAATACCCATCAGCCAAATGCCGCCACTTCTCACGTTTCACCCCATTCACAAAACAGCACCACGAAGTACAAATACTAAAATATTTCTTTTAATTGAAGTTTGCCAAAAAAGAAAATAGTTTCGCATCGACTATCGGAACAGTCGTAGCCTTTTACGAATATTGAAAGTTGGAACGTGACTTGAGCCTACGCAGCGAGCTTTTAGCAATATTAGCCCTCCAATGTTTGTTTGGGAGAAAGCACTTATTTCACCACTTTATTCTTCAGTTGTTTACAAATTGTCAATCTGCACGTTGTTATCGTATCGGTAAAGTAAACTTTACTTTGACTTACTGTCGTGTTGGCGTTCGAGTTTTAATATGGTAATTTGGTGTCTGAGCTATGTGTGCATCGAGTTTGATTGTTACGATTACTGATAAAGGGTACGAAATCAGTCATTTATAATGAAGCTTGCATTTTCTGCTCTTAAACAACGGCAAAAAGAAAACACTTTCATCATCGTCAGCCTTTAACAGTCCACTGCTGGACTATTATAGGCTGACGAATTGAACGAACTTTGAAAGGAGGAATTGGCCGACTATACCACGCTGGCCAAACGGGTTGGTATAGGGTTTGTATCAAGTTTTGCTTCTCTTACAGTGATGTTCTCTGCATAATATGATCTCTCTGTCGGCTCCTAAGACACCCATGGGATGATATTGGGTGGTGACATGCCGTATTCTCAATCCGTCCCCACATGGCCGTAGTAAAGTAGTCACTTATACCTAATCATACATTTTGTAAACCCGATTTTTATACGGGCTTTTGAAAAGACTCTAAAAAAATTCAATCTTTAAAAGTTGTCTTCTTACATTACAAAACATTGGTAACATGATGATGAGCTTAAAATCACCTAGAATCTGGTCACACTTTTTTGCACCGGGAAGATTTGTTTCTGGTCGCAAGAAGTTCCGGTCATTAAAAAAGTACCTATGTAAATATCGTACTTATTCAATCTTAGTATTAAAATTTAACAACTTGGTTCACAATATGTAATTAATACTTTTAAGATACTTTGAACTTCTTGGTTTTAAAATATTATAATTGTAGGTAACCACTAAACTCAAAAAGTTTATATTTTGTTTGTTGAGCGAAAAGTTGGTCTCATTAATACTGCTCAAAGTTAATTATTATTGCATGAAGATGGTCGCGGACGATCTCTTATAAGAGTCGAAGATCATCATTCTGTTAGAGTTTTACTAAACATTAATGCTTCTGAGGTCGAGCTTTGGCAAACAATATCGCATGACATCATATTTTGGGGAAAATATACACAAAGAAGTTAGTCTTGAAACTTCTAATAATCAACCAAGACATTAGATTTTCAAACATAGGCATATAAACTCCTTTACAAAAAAAATGGGCCCCTTACAGTCATTGGCTTTTCTATTGATAATATTAATATTTTTAGTATGTCATTAGCATAAATGAATAGTAATTTCTTATTATCAATGCGAATACGTATTTTAACACTTTAAATCCTGAAATCTGTATTTTATGGGTATATTGATTTTTTACAAAAAAACGGCGTTAAAAAATAAAAATAAATAACGAGTATGACCTCTCCTTGCAGTAATTATGGCATGTAATCGTCTTGCAATACTTACCATCAGGCTTTTGATGGTGTCCAGTGGAATAGGTTCCCACTCAGCCGAGATCACACGTTTTAGCTCCCTGATGTTTTGTGGAAGTGGTTGGACAGCTTGTTCTCGCCTTTTTAGGTGGACCCAGACGTGCTCAATGGGGTTAAGGTCGGGGCTCCACACTGGTCAATCCAAACGACGAATACCGACCTCTGGCATATAAGCATCTACGTCGCCAGGACGGTGGGCCCGACCCTTATCGTCCATATAAATGGCATCTTCACCAATTACAGTCAGTTCGGGTTGTGGATGGTGACAAAGGATTTCTGTTATGTACCTTTGCGCATTTAGTGAGCCATTTTCAATGAACACTATCTCCGTAGGATAGCTGGAAGTTACGCCCGCCCAAACCATAACGGGCCCTCCACCATAAAGGGTGATTTCTTCAAAACACACGTCGGCATAGCGTTCCTCTGGTCTTCATAACACTTGTCGACGTCGGTCCTCACCATTCAGACAAATTCGAGCCTCATCGGAGAAGAGAACGCTTCTCCTGTTACTTAGTGTCCAAGATAGGAAATTTCCAGCAAACCTCAATCGAGTAATCCGGTGCTCACGTAGAAACTTGGGGGCCCGCGCTAGTCTTCGACTGCATATATCAGCCGCTAAAAGTCTCCTCCTTACTGTCCATAGGCTAACTTGTGCTCCTCGTACCTCTACAAGGTTTCTTTTCAGGTCTATGTAACTGCATTTGCGGTTCCTAAGCGCCTGAGACACTAAAACCGGTCGTCTCGTGATTGTGTGCAACGTTTTCTCCGGAACCTGTCTCTTGGTATCGAGTCCAGGTTCTTAGGACGGTTGAACGACTCACGTTTAACCGCTGTGAGACGTAACATTGGCTCAACACCCCTCTTCCAGCAGCGCTATAATTTTACTGGCTCTTATTGCTTTTTCTGCCATTACAATCGACACACAGATATCTGTTTTAAGTCACGATAAGGCAGGATTATGCGACAAACATAAATTGTTCTACTAAAAATAACAGGAAGTTAGTTTTTGTTGTCTGATAACCTTTAACCGCAAATCAAAAAAGTCACAAATTTCCATTTTAACACGGCTCTCTGTTTAAATTGACTAAAATACCGAAAATTCCAGGATTTAAAGTGTAAAAATATAAATTCACATTGATAATAAGAAATTTCTCGTCATTTATGCTAATGAAATACTAAAAATATTGATATTATCAAAAGAAAAGCGAATTACTGTAAGGTGCCCGTTTTTTTTTTTGCAAAAGAGTGTATTACAGAATATATAGAATTAGACCAGAATTGAAAAACAAAAATAACTCAGACAAGAAATAAAAAGTTAGGTATGACATTCTGAGCAATTTTATAAAGTGCATGTGATTTGAGTTTCAGGTATACGCCAAACAAACCTTTTTGTACCACGAAAACGCTTACAAAAATAAAACGAGATTACGTGGTTTTTCCAAAATTACTTTTCGAATTACTCTCCCGGTTTGCAAAGGCTCCTAAGCGAATGAAAGGGTTGAAAGAACTAAAAATTTAACACATGACTACACGAGTGTGGAAAAAGAAAACGAAATTTCGTACGTCTTTTGATAACAGAAAAAGCAGTTTGGAAATCTATTTATAACTAGCTTTGCTCGCATTTTCAAAGTGCTAGCTTCAAAAACTGCGACTTTTCAACCAAAGTTTCAACGCCTAGTTAACCTCATCTTTTACAGCCTTTCGCTGTCAACTGCCAGACTTAAGCCTCTCCTAATTTGCTTCATAGTAGCGCTATGTGCCAAAAGAGAGCATTATTTTAAAAAATCCTTAATATGCGCCTAGTGTGCCTACGTCATACCCCCAGGTCATACCCACTGAACGAACCCTCTGTCCCATGTTTCTAGCTTTTATTTATTCTCTTCGATGACGTAACGGTCAAGACATAATGATCGGTCAGTCTATCGGTAGGTCGATTTTATGACTCATCTCATTATCTTTCATTCTATGCAATTGTACACAGCTTATTTTTATTTGTTTCTTTGATATATTGTTCCCGACCATCCGCGTTAAAAGTTTGTTACATACTAACAACAAATATTCCTAACAGTGTCAGAATTATTGTACCGTGTCAGCCACCTGCAAACGCCTAACGTGAAACCCTTGCAATCACAAACTTCCGAATTTGCATAAAATGAAGTTTTGGGTTTCAGTAACTATTACAGTTTCCCTTATTATACATAAGTTAGTGTAGACAGACCTAAAACGGTTTAATAAATACGTCTCTACATCGTTTTGTAACAATTTGTTATATTATTTAGCTCCTCTAAATGCCGTTACAAAATATTGCAGTACAATTACGCTGGTCACCTAAAATTTTAATATTCCTTTGGCTTAGCATACGACAAGAATTAAAAGCGTTTGGGTTGAATGTCCAAATGTTTAAAATTAATCCTATTCTCAATTACTACCAAAGAAGGGTCCAGTAGAGAGCCATGAAAATGACATTGGTAGTCTCGTATAGTTCGTCAATCCGTATAGGCGAACACTTGTTTCTGAGCTTGACTGGGTTCTGAATTGCATCTCGCAGATGCAATTCAGAACCCAGTCAAGCTTGGGGTGATGAGAACCTGGTCGAGTTCAACGCCAAGAAAACACAGGTGTGCGCATTCTCAGCCAAGCTATCTCCATTCCTTCACCATCCCTCTCTTCTGGGCACTCCACAACCGATTCAAGACAGCCTCAATATCCTGGGTATGGACATACGCAGAAATCTCAACCAGAAAAACTATATCAAGGGTGCCATCAAATCCGCATCTCGGAAACTCGGCGTTCTGAACAAGGTGAAGAGGTTTTTCACGCCGGAGCAGTTGTGTCTGTTATACAAGACCCAGGTTGACCCCTGCGTGGAATACTGCTCTCAAGTTCACAGTTAGGCGGGAACTCGCTTCTCTTTGGCAGGAACGATGGCAGGCTAGTGAAGACGGACGCGAATTATACAGCTTCTTCCCAGATGTGTCTGTAAGGCTGAAGTCAGGATGAATCAAACCGGATTACGAGGTCTCCCAAATACTCACCGGACACGGATGCTTCAGGAAGCGCCTACACAAGCTTGGGCTTTGCGACACTCCGGTCTGCCCGTGCGGTGAAGCTGAGGAAAGCCGTGATCACGCGCTCTGGGAATGTAGCTTGTACGCAGAAGGAAGATCGCTGATGCTAAATTCGATACGCTACGCAGAGGCGGGTCCAGTGTATCACGTGAAACTGGTTCGCAGCATGGAAAACTTTGGCGCGTTGCGCACATTTGCGCACACTTGGCACTCCATCAGAAGAACATTGGACAGCTAGAGGATTGAGTGACGCTGAACACGAAGTACCGTTCTGTGTTGTTTTGCCCTATTAAGGGGATAGTAGATATTTACGAAGCCAGCCCCTTTGGGGAGAGTATGGCTCGAGACATTAAAGATTTGTAGGGAGTCAAGAAAGAGCGCGCGGGAAAGAGCAGACGCAAGTACCGTGCGCTTCTCCCGTGATTCGGTCCGTATGCCGCAAGGCAGGTAGGACCATGAGGTGGTGGTGGGAATATGCTCTCACCTTTGGAATGGCTCCACTCAGTACTTATTGAACGCCCTCGATAGGTAGCAGCGGCGTGCTGTCCGTATAATTGGGGATCCAGAGGCCACTAAGACTCTTGAGTCACTGCAATTACGCAAAGACGTGGCCTCAACGGCTGTCTTTTATCTTATTTATCACGATGAGTGCTCCGAAGAGCTCTTTCAACTTATCCTACCCTCTCCTTTCCTATCCCGAACGACACGTGCTGGGTTAAGGTGTCACTCTTATACGGTAGGACAGATACCGTCACGCTCCAAACGGTTCGGCGCCTATTATCTCTGCCACACCATTAAGATGTGGAACGCATTACCAGCCCACGTGTTTCCCTCCACTTATGATCCTGGATCCTTTAAGCTGGTCGTGAAAAAGCTATTCTCAAGGCCGTCAAGGTGAGGGCCATCATGCCATAATGCCATGCTGGCTGCTGGGATGATGGCCATCACTATGAGACTTCACTGACTGCTTAACATCAGGCAGCATGGAGTCAATTTGTTCAGCGGAAAAAAATACCTTTTTGTCACTTTCTGTAACATACATTTCCATCATAGTTCTGAACATGATCGCAAGTTGCCTATATTATAAGACGTAAGTGGATGCTTCTGTAACACAAGATTCACACTGGAAGGCTACTACAGCACATAATTTGGTAACTGCATTAATTATTTAAGTATTATGTATATTCCTAATTACTATTTACAAGTAATTAATTAAAATGTGAAACAGTTGCAGCTCCTTACAAAAACAAAATATGTACCATAACACTGGCGATTAAAAAGAGTGTCCACGAGTTTTATTGCCCGGTCTTTCTCGTGGTTCTACCTATTGCTTTGCGAACTAGGCAGTGAATGTAAATGTAGAAGCATTAAGTAATTTACTTTAAAATTTGACGTTCATAAGCGTCACCTTGTGACCTTGATGGATAAATGATTTTGACTTTGACTTTGACTCTAGCACAAGATTACGTCATTGCCATTATTATTAAATCAAGGATGTAACTACCTACAGTGACTCAATAAAAAAAATCGATCCAAAAGATGACTATGTTTATAATAAAACTGTACTCTGAAAGTACGAAAGGTATGCTAACGAACCATACCATTTATAATAAGCAATAGCTAATCTAATATGTATTTTTTCAAATACTTTAGATACTCTTTTTCTTTTATATATTCTCACTCTCCGCAGCCAATCCGATCAAAAGCGTGTAGCGTCGCGTTTGGTCCCACCAGTTTCTGAAAAACGTAAAAGTATTCAACTTACCATAGAAATTCTTCCATCAACCGATTGCTTTTTTACAGGAAATTGAAATTACTTATCCGCTTGACCGCGCACAAGTGACTATTCTCCCTTTTTCGAAATGCGGTAGACCGCGCACAAGTGACTATTTTCCCTTTTTGGTTACAGCGCTATACTCGGTCTGAATTTACTGTTTCTTTCTATTACGTAATGTTTTAAATTCTTTTTCTCTGTTTTATTCAAATCATTGAACATTTCTTCATGCTAAAAATACGAAGCGAGTCTTAAAATCGTTAACCCGGAACGAAAAAATAATGTTTCGTGCGCTCCGTGATTACGTGCTTATCGTAAGCGTGTAGTTAAATATTTTTATATTATGATACATGTTTTTTTTATTTAATTCGGTGTAGATAGAACCCCTCTACAGTGAAAACTCATAAAATATGTATGTCATCGATTTACTTTTTAGAATAATCCTGTTTAAAATACACAAAGTGTTTTTTTCAACGATAGTCAATGTTCGCTGCTAAGTATAATAAATTAGAGAGTAAATATCAACAAAGAATTCATACGACTTAAAAAAGTCATTTATAAGGTTGAAGAAAAACATCACTTCAACTTACTCATGTTACCGACTTATCAACAATAAATGTTTATGTCAGCGCGCCCATCTGGCGAGCGGCGGCGCGACATTTTGTTTAGAACGTGAGCGGTCAAGTGAATTCGGCTAATTGGCGCTAGCGGTCAAGCGGTTATTTCGAAAAACTTTTACGAAAAAATGTTCCTTTTATCATGTTCCAGAATATATAAGTATATTTGGCCATGCCCTTGGCTTTTGGTGCCTTATTTTTGCTCCCTCAGATTTTTGCGCGAAGGGTCATAAACTAATGTTGACTTTTACCTTACTTAATAATTATTGTACTATCCACTGAAATAATAATATTCAAATCCAATCGAGTGTTCCTGGATAAGCTCGTTCATACAAACAAACTTTTGAGCTTTTTTATAATATAAGGGAAGATTTTCATAATGCCGTCACGTGAAGACGGGCAGCTACGTAATTGGTACGTTAGCAAGCAATAAGCAAGCAGCAACTATGTTTCTTGAATGAAGATGCAGTTGTATTATCAGGTTGATAATAAAAACAATGCCAACAAAATGTCCTACTGTAGAGCTGGAACGAGTGAAAAAAACACTGAACTCCAAATGCTTTGATTGGGAAGCTGTTATTTTAAATAGCTGTGGACATTTTCATACAAATAAATATCAGTCACGCTACAGTGCACAGAAAACCCCTTTTTGATAAAAATTGTCACATTTAAGAAAATATACACATTCATAAATTACACGTCATGCTGATTGCTGTCATATCTGGTTTACTGGACCAAGGTCCATTAGCATCGATTGTTCCGTCAGGTAGCGGTTTATATAAGTATTGAACAAGAACTTCATTTCTTCAAAATTTGTACAAGTCAAAATACAGTTCAAAATTCTGATAAACAGATATACAATTCTAATTTTTTTTTAGATTGAATTTCGTAAACGAACGCTCCTAATATATATTCTCAATCTTCGTCCCTTGTCTAAGCGCCCTTTTCATCTACACCCCATGCCAATCGGTTATTTTATTCTCAGCTGTCCTATCAACAAATTCCCGTTGTTTGTTTATTTCTCCTTCCTTTTTTCTATGCCTCAAACGTCAAAAGCAATGAAAATTGCCTGTCCAGAAGACAATACCCCTTGGGTGGCGAAAATAATTGAAAAAAGCAAAATTTTAATGACAATGCATATCATACAATTTCTTACTTACTTTAGTACCTTTTCTCTAGTTTATTTTTATGTTTCACTGCTTCACCGCAATATAGCTGACCATATAGTTTTAATTGGGCCACAATTAAATAAAATAATTATCGATTCATTTATTTACCTTAACTATACCCGTCGTAAATCATGGATTTGATTCAAAGTCATGTTCCGCAAGCCTAGGAAATACTCCACCCAACAAAATTATGAAGAATCGCGTTTGTTCACAGTACGCCAACTATTTATCCTCAAATCAGTCTTGCGTATTCATAAATTTATTGACCCCTCCAAAATAGCTCAAGGAAAAAGGCGAATCCGCACACCTGTTCCTTCCTTCAAGATAATGTTCGCTCGATGCCAATTATTTTACTTGAGTCCATTTATATACCGGTTCTTCAATGTGTTGAACCAAATTTATAAAATTATCTGTAATTGTCTAAAATAATTCCTTAAAAAACATTTAACAGCACTTGATTACTGTGCCACAGAAAATATTCTACGAGTATAAGCAATTTAGTATGTTTATTTTATAACTTGGACCACACGAAGATTTATAGATACTCTCACATGCACACAATTACACTCATACTCACATACTCTCTCACTCACACAATCACGCGCGCGTGCATACATACACGCGCACAATTTAAAAAATAATACTTATTTGTTACACTTACTTACCGGGTGGAGGGTTGACAGCCTGAGACACAGGATTCTCCTAGTTCAGGTATCAACCCGCCATAATTTTTACTAGCCCAATGATGCTTTATAAAATGTCCATTGTTTTGTACTAAGTTGTTAAGAATATTGTATGTACCTTGTTTGGCAAGAAATAAATGTTATTATTATTATTTAAATATACCAAATGGAATTACGTAAGCAAAAATAAAACGGTACTTAATCGAACACTGCAATGTTAAATTGTGATGTTATCAGTCTGTAAACGCTATTTTAATTAAATTTGTGATACTAATAATGAAAATTCAACACGAAGATTTCGATCTCTGTCCTCATTTGCTCAAAAGCGTTTGATGAGATGAGATGAGCATCATCATTGTACTTCATCAAATTGTCGTTTTCGGTTAGTAACAAAATAAATCTTCAATATATTATCGTGACAATATACTATAGTGACAATTTTACCACCGCTCATCAACACAAAAATGTATAAGCTTCTGGTAGCCTCCCCTGTACGAAGTAACTATTTAGTAATCTGTGCCTGTTCACAAACATTTACCGATGAATAAGCTCTTTAAGCAAAGATTTGCAAACTTGATCCATGTATCAGCGCCGAGCGATTGATTCTCTGTTTAATTGAGCAAGTTTTTTTAATTAAGACCCTATCAAAACAGCGTATAGACATAATATTATACTGGTTTAATATCTACGAAAAAATCTGTATAAATAAAATTCTTGCGTTACTGACTGACTGACAGACAAGGCGCAGTCGAAACTACTGGGCGCAAAAAGGTGAAATTTGACTTGTATGTTGTGTATGGTGCATTAAGAAGGGAGTTCTCGAATTTTCTACGGGATGGGAACAAGCGGTAGAATAATGTGCGGGCGTAGCTGATGGCATCCTCCAGTAGGATATAAATTACTATATTTCATCACCTAAGGTTCTAATCTACTATGCCAATATACTGGCTTAATTTGTCAAATTTGTAGCTAGTGCTATCAACAAACTGCTAAGATATTTTTCTGACTCAAATGTCATGCACGGTAACCAACAACACACAATGGACACATTCACAAGCGTCAGTGATGCAGTCGACAATTCTCCAATCTAACTAAAATATTCAAGACTAAGTGAGTCGCAAAGGAAACACGATTTCACGCCATTTTGTATTCTGAAAGGATCACGTAATTCAAAGTTATTACACATATTATCCGTGTTCGAGTAATAACTTCTTGTCACTTTTCCCCGAGAATAGAGGGAACCATTTTTTTCGACAATAGTGCACGTAGTAAATCTGATAGAATCTTAGTATCATGATAGGCTTGTAGGAAATATCCAGTAAGTAAATCCTATCTTCATATGATAGGCCTTCTAAGTCAATGGCAGGCGACATAAAAGGCTGACATTTGACTATGATATAAAAAAGGGTTTGGTAATAGCAGACAATGTATAATGTGAAAGTATGAAGCTAATATCTTGTTAGAATTAAAAATATATATATATATATATTTGAAACAGGTTTTTTGTAAACGTGCAAATACAACGATATATAAATATTTCTGTAAATGTTCAGAACCTGGTTTCCTGCTTGCGAATTTTCAAGCCCACCCAAAGACCCTCAATTCGAGCTTGCCCTAGTCTGCCTGCTATAAAGAAGCCACAAGAGCTGTTTGCCTGGAGATACTACGCGACGCAGTTATTCACTTTTGGGACTTCGCTGTCCCGAGTTCCGTGAACGGGAAACGGTTGCTGCAACAACACTCAACTGTTCGACATCAACAGACATGCACAACCATGTAAAATATTCACCATCAACAACTTCAATGCGAATACATTACCCAAAAATTACTTTGAATAAAATACAATCTGAATGGATTCTCTGATCAATCAATGCTTGATTAGAGAATCCATTCATATTTATTATACATCTTATAAGGCAAAATACAAGTGTCTCGAAATTTCAAATTGACATGGCTAACTGACTGCAGTCCGTAAATTCAAGCTTGCTGAACATACAAATTGTCTAAAATCACTGTTCTGCGAAGAATCTTGAATATCTTTATATTTACAAAGTCAGGTCTTTTGTGTTTATTATATTCCCAATGAACTATTCTCGTTTTCCAAGAACAAAATCTTCGTGTATTGAATTGTTTTTGGGAACAATTTGCATCTGTTTTGTTCTACAATTTGGGTTCCAAATCGAATCACATTATTCATTTTGAGGTTTAATAGTAGGGGTCCGAAAATATACCATTTCGCATAATTACAAGACGAAAAACACCGTTACAAAAGTAATTCAAATTTCTACGTAAGAAATACATTTCAAAAATATTTATTGGCCTTTTTACTTTATTTTCTTAGTTTCTGCGTAAAACTTTGATTTTGTTACATTGAAAAACATTTGACTAAGTGAAATAAATATTTTTATGTAGACTGGAAACAAATTACCGCATGATAATATTATTTCAAACTTAGCGTTTATAAATTACTAAAACGTTTCAGTTATTATAAAATGTGGTGATATCATTTAAGCTATGTTTGCACAATTTTTTTTGAGGCAGGGAAGCTTTTTCTTTTTCTAGTCGTATTCTCAACCAAGCAAAAACAAAAGTAACAAACGGACAAGAGGTTCATCATCATCAGCCCTTTATACTTTCCCACTGCTGGGCACGGGCCTCTTCTCATTATGAGTAGGGTAAGGCCATAGTCCACCACGCTGGCCTAGTGCGGGTTGGCAGAATTCCCATGTCTTTCGAGAACATTATGGAGAACTCTAAAACATGCAGTTTGCTTCACGATGTTTTCCTTCACCGATTAGCAAGCGATAATTAACAATTTAATACGCACTTAACTCCTAAAAGTCCTTGGTGCGTGCCGTGGATTCGAACTCGAGACCCTCTGCGTAGTAGTATGTCGGTCTCTCCACTCAGCTATCGCTGCTCTTCCAAAAGCAAAACTGTTTTAATAATTTTTATAATGCCAACTTTATCATATAGACTAAATTAAATGTATACTTAAATAAAAACAATAATTGTCAGCAACCAAAATTGTTTATAAATAAATAATCAGCGAGATACATTGTCACTGACTTTTAACTAGTGAGCCGCTCTGATAGAAAAATTTGCGGGAAGTTGAATAAAATTCATAAAAGCGTAGTTTAACTATGAATATTTAACATTTCTACTGGTATAGTCAAACTGGGATTTGCAGCTTATACAACCCCCTGGGCCATTGTTTAAAACAATGCCCCGGTATACGGGGAATTTAATACGCGGGATTTTATTTGTCTTCAGTATTAAAACTGCTATAAACAAAGCTGCATTATTATAATATAATTGACTTTTATAGATTTAATATACATGTGATCTTTATAAAAAGTTTATGCAAATGCAACTCGTATTTCGCATGTTGTTACTGTTTGTTGTCACGTTTCATTTACCCGCCAACATTTTTTTAAAGATATTATTAGTCTCACCCTTACTTTCGCTACTCTTCACCTGTGTTACAAGGTTTATGAGCAGTGATCATTGAAGATATCATGCCCGAGAAGTTAAAATGACTTCATAGGTCCCATCTATGACGAGTTTAACCAGAAGTAGGTATATTAGAGAAGTGTGAAAGTATAATTATCATACATTTGCCACCTTAGCAAACGAGACGAGATATTATGAATCGAGAAGATATCACAACAGAAATGAACATTAAAAGGGCTTAAAAATGGTGTGGTATACCTGCTTCCAAAAATAATTATGCATAGCACAATATGAACGGAATAAGTGTTTGTGAGTTTTACTAATGATTTTCTTAAGAGAAAAAGGTAGAATACATGTTCTTGGCCAGTACACTCCTCCTTTGTAAGGTAGTGACCACTCCGAATCAATTAATTTGATTGGTATACGCAGCATGAATATCCCAGTAAGTTGAGCAGTCATCTACACACATACTCAACGCATAACTAAATCACCCAAATCCTTTACAGCTTACCCTTTTAATTAACTATTAGACAAGCCAATCGCACATTCCATTTAAGGGCTAGCGCATACATACAACTTTTAGTTGAACAATTGCTTTTTTGTGTATCAGATGTTTAAAAGAATATTTTAAAGCGCACATACTGTCAACTTGATAGTTGCTCGACAAAAAAGTCAAAAAGCTTATCGATTTGCTTTTGATTTAAAAGTTGGACAACTATCGATCAAGCGCTCAATTTGTATTGCATTGTATTGATGTGTGCAGACCATCGACTGAACAGTCGATCCGCGACTGACCGCGACTGCCAATCTCGTATAAGTATTTGAAGCGGCGCCACGTCTTTTGTCGCCATGGCTTTGACATTGTTTGTAAACACCTTGACTCGAGAGTTGCTGAATAAAGACTGGTCGATTTGAGGAGATAAAAAAAATCGAATGTATGCGAACTTCCATCCACTAAACTGTTTGGTTGAGTAGAAATCACGAAAAGTACCAAACTCGACGAAACAGTTTATTCGATGCAACAGTTGTATGTATGCGCTCCGCCTAAATGGTAAAAGGCCCAATTGTTATATAGGTGGGCTTATTGACTAGGCCGTCATTACCATAGCGTGGATTGAATTATTGATTGCAATACATTACCAGAACAGGCTGGCTCGAACTTAATAGTGCTCCTACTATGGTAACTGGTTAATATCACTGTAGTTTACTTTTTTATTTTACTGCCTCGGAGGTACTATAGTGCAGATTTTAATATGGGCGCGGGCTATACGTGATATAATTGATTTATTTTATAGTTATAAATATGGGTTTAAATTAGGATTTTAAGATTACTAAAGAGAGAGAGACAAACTATCACGTAACATCAAAAGCTAGAGTTTTCGTCCTAACTGGCGCCTTACCGTATTGTTAATGGAACGCGTGCAATATGGCCTAACGATTCTTATCTTGAGACAACAACCGGGACCGATGGCTTAACGTGATCTCCGAAGCACGATAGCGATCTGATATTAATGCCACGCAAGGGGTCTCCAAGGTTAATTAATTTTATCGATCTACCAGAGGATGCTCGCAGTGACACTAGCTCTTTTTATCCGATCCCGTGGGAATTGAAAAATTAACCATGAGAATTGAGAAAGACGCAAAAGTTTTATATAAACAGACTAGAGGACGCCAGCAGCTACGCCTGCATTTTTTTTTTAAATTTACCCGTTTTGGCCGATTTCGTGGGAATTTCGGGAAATCCCTTCTTAGTGCCCGCCTACCGTCCCCAAGGAACATACATACCAAATTTCAGCTTCCTGCGCCCAATAGTTTCGGCTGTAGCGTGTCTGTCAGTCAGTCAGTAACGCAAGGATTTTATATATTAAGATTATGAACAGCAAGTCTAGTAAAGCTATGAGCGGTTCCAAAGACACCAAAACAAAAATTTGAAATACGATGAGTAATAATATTTGTTTTTAAATAATTTACATTTACGTTTAAATTAAGTAAAGTTTATGACATAAGCAGCAAACGCAGCAACCTCAAAATCATTCGCTAACATAGCGTTTTTGTGTAGCGTTCATAGCGTGACTTGGATTCTCATTCGTATTTGATCGGCTAAGCTAAGCAGCGCCTATAGAGGACTTTCTTCAGAGGACACGCAGTCGTTGGAACTGGTTCTTTTCCTTACGCCATATGGAGGCTTCCGGCCAGTCTATAAACTCCGACGCCAGAGTTCGCCACACACACGCTGATTAATTAAAAAAGTAAACATTCACTGTCTTAACAACATACTTACCAAAAGACGTCCTCATAGATCATTTTCTATATATATATGGACGGGAATTAACGCGAACATGCAAATTAGGTATTTACATACCTTATTTTGCTTGACGTTCCGAGACGTTGAGTCAGCTTGCGACCACGGGACGTGCAACCGTCTCGAAACGTCAAGCTAAATAAGGTATGTAAATACCTAATTTGCATGTTCGCGTTAATTCCCGTCCATATATATATTCTTAAACATGCAACGCGAGTGTTTAAAAGTTTCATTTTCTATACTCGCTAGCGACTAAATAAAAACTCGTAGTAGACAGAGAGCAACACATTATGTAAGTGCTTACGTCGCTAAATATTATAGTAGTTGTGATAATATCGCTGCTGAATTGATACAAGAATTAGATTATACAGATAATTTGTGCTGACAAGTTAACGAAAGGTGATTTGCGTACACATTTGCTCTTATATAAACCAACCTGTAGGTACCAACTAGCTGTGTATGAACGACCTTCAACGAAAATTGAACTATTATACTAGTATAATACTAGATTTGGGCTGCGTTTACGCCAGCTTGGGTGTGGACTATTGCGACAAATTGTAATAAGTAAACATTCAAAGTTCCATGAAAATGCGTTCAAAAGGTTTTTTGCGTGAAAGAGAAACGAACCCAAAACATACTTGCGTGTGTATATTATTAGCATGGATCAAAAACTATCTATCTATGTTATACTTTAACAGTGAACTGATATTAAGGTAAAATTTGACTGCCATACCATTTTGAAGTGCATGAAAAGGCACATGCCACCTTCTTTTTAAATCACCCCAGACGAAAGTGAGTATAGCTTCGTCTTCTAACATGGCCTAGGGTTGGCAATGAGTCTGTGACGATTGTGACAATGTATGCTAACTATGTTGCGTGCCACTGCACCGCTAAGAGTGTAAACGGCAGAACGATTAACGCGTGCGACAAAACAGTACAGCGACGCACCATAGTTCAAATGCACACTTATATAACACGCTGAAGATCGATATTTGGTTAGGTTTAGGTTTTCCGGAGCCTCGCACCTTAAATTGCAGGGCTCCGTCAAATTAGATTAAAAGAAGAGTATTTATGGTAACATCAAACATGATCAAGTAATTATTTGTTAATCAATTACCTCATGTCGCACCAGCGTGATGTCGATCTTCAGTGTGTCGCACAAACGTGCATTCGAACTATTCTTCTTCGTCGTTGCACTCTTGGCAGAGTGGTCGTCATATCAGCTGTTAGTGGCATTCGAACTATGGTGAGTCACAATTCCGTTTCGACGCGAGAACGTTAAGCGCACTTCAGGTTCAATATGTGGTACAAGCGTGGTACACTCCTAAGGGACGATGATTACACCGCTGTGGTTTTAGTTAATTAGCCCTTAACACTGTTAGGAATGATACCACATCCACATTACTGGTGTTTAGAAGGCGCTCAGATCGTGGCGCGTTCGCCAACCTTATTAAAAAAGATAATTAAACGAAGACCCGAAATCTAAACGCCCAATTCACATGCTCACAGTAGATGATGAAGTTTCGTGAATATCAGAATACCATTGTATATAATAGTATTATTAATTCTGTAATTATATTACAGTTACGTTGCAAAGGGCGCTCACAGCAGTATGAATATTCAATAGCACCGTTAGCAACGTTGAATCGAGGAATATTTACTTAAGCTGTAAAGTCTGAGCGAGTAGTCTTCGGACTGTATAATATATATTAGGGCCAGCGCAGATATGGCGTAGCGCAACGCAGAGAATTTTCACTGTCAAAATATAATCGACATTGCACCCCTTGCGAATAATAATCAAAATCGTTTTTCACATATTATTGTTATTTTGTGCTGAACTAGCGCCTCCCCGCTTCTAGACCTGCGTTATATATTTACAATATCTACTCTTATAAATTACCAGTGTGCCAAACGGCTTCGGCAATTAAACGGTTTTCGAGACTTCACGTTTTGTCAGTTAGTAAATTGAGTGCCTTGCTGCTTTAAAATCGATTTACTAAAAAATACCGATCATATTTTTACATTTTTGCCCTTTTTTGTATTTGAACTTACGATAATTTACGCCGCATTTTGTAAGTATTATTATATCCTACGTTATACTTAAGATATTCTTCATCGAAACGAAACATAATTTACGATAGTATTAGCTTTAAAAATCCTCGATAAAATAATTAATTTTGTTTAGTTTAACAAAATCACCGATCCCTTGAACGCTGATATTGATAAGATAAAGGGAATTTTTGTTGATGGTTGACAATTACTCGATTTTCAACCATGAACCACAGCTTATTTTTTTACGTTAAACCCAAGCAAAAATTGGTGCGTTTTCTACTATGTAAGAAACATGGTAGATAATGTTCATTGTTTTACTATATTTTTACTACACATTTTGTTGGTTTTTTTAGCATCTATTCGAGCTGTTTTCTTCCTGAAAACCATCACGTCAATCTCCATCTTCAGTCGTCCAAGTCTGACGTAAATCCAGGTGAAACTTTTTATTTGTTTTCAATCTGTACCATCTACGTTTTACAATTCCTACTTTAACTTGTATTGCGGTTTAGCAACATGATGTGTGTATATTGACTACACGAACGGTGTAATGGTTTAAGCGGTCGCCTCACCGTTTAACACTGCGCCGAGTGATGTGGATTCGATACCCTTATGAAACAACACTTTGTGCGATACACAATAAAATTAATCGTTTCGAGATTGCGAATCTTTGTAAAGTCCTCCGCGACACAAGGTTTTTTTCTTAACGTAGGATTTGTTTCTAAATAAAAATAAGATAAGAAGTTCTTGGATAGAATTAAAATGATGCTACGATGATGATTATGATGATGTATTTAACACCAACCACTGATTATTTTCAATGAGTGAACAAAAATCTAAATATGATATGAAATATTTGAAAACCATTTATCTTCATGTGATGTCAATATGTTTGTTTTCTCGAATCGCTTCAAACTATTAACAATTTAATTATTTGAGAATCACTACTATGTAATTGTACTGATACCTTGAAGAATATGTTATAGACCCGTGAATCAGGTTAGAAGGTACGTGCGGTTATCCTACAAAAGATAAACGGAGTCTCGTAATTATTTAATTAAGCGTGTCTATTCCCGAATATATTACTAGGTACGAACTAAGGAGTCACGAAAACTGAAGAAGTGGGATACGCGTGCTGCTACTGTGGACAGATGGACTTGACTGGTTGGTAGGAATAACTGTACTGACTCTACTTACTGTATCTGTTTTATTTTTAAGGTATCATTGCACAGATTCAGATCGATCTGTAACTGTAGATATTTAAACAGCAGGCAGTACAACAGTGTACATACATACATAGACTCACGCCTGTTTCCCGGAGGGGTAGGCTGAGACAACGGAACCCCATTTGCAACGATCCTGACATATCTCTCTTGCTTCATTCACTCCCATCAGAATCCTCATGCATGCTCTTTTGTTCAGGGTACTTCTCACCTGTCCTGTTTTTAGGATGTCTCCAATCTGGTCAGAGAACGTCCGCCTAGGTCTTCCCCTTCGTCCTGTCCCTTCCACACGTGCCTTATATATCTGCTTGGTCAGTCTTTCGTCATCTATCCTCTCCACGTGCCCAAACCATCTTAGCATACCTTTCTCGATGCTTGTCACTACATCTTATTTTACCCCACAACACTCTCTTATCACACAATTCTTTACTCTGTCAGTCAGAGAGACACCACACATACTTCTCAGTGCTTTCATTTCTACAGCATTTATTCTACTTTCATGACTCCTCTGCCATACCCAACTTTCACTACCATACATAAGAGTAGGTACTAACACCCCTCTATGCACAGTCAAACGTGCCTTTTTGGACACGTTTTGGCTATTCATCAACGCCTACAGAGCTCCATTCACTCTATTACCTGCTTTAATTCTTCTTTCAATATCTTCTACATTCTTACCATCTCTTGTAAACAGCGTACCTAAATCTACAAACTCATTCACTTGCTCCGATCGATCATAACATTACAAGCCGTAACGCATTCCTCCTTTTCAAAAACCATAACTTTCATTTTACTTACATTCACTTTCATTCCTTTCCTCTCTAACGCACCATGCATGATTGTTACCATCTCCTGCAACTCCTCCACTGAAGACGCAAGTATAACCTGATCATCAGCATAAAGGAGGCATTTGACAAGTAACTCATTCATCCCTAATCCACAATCACTATGATTCAAGTCTTGCAAACATCTGTCCATGAAGAGGTTGAACAGCCACGGCGACGCTACACATACCTATCTAACACCTGTGTTGATGGTAAACCAGTCAGTGTATGCCCCGTTTATCCTCACACAAGCTCTAGAATCGTCATAAAGGGCTTTCAGAGCTCGAATGAGGCTGCTGTTCACCCCATACATCGTCAGTACCTTTCTCATTTTATTCCTCACCACTTTATCGTAAGCCTTTTCCAAATCCACGAATGCGCAGTAGACCTTTCGACCTTTGGCCAAAAATTTCTCGGCTATGCATCGCAAGGAAAAGACTTGATCCGTACACCCCATACCCTTTCGGAATCCCGCTTGTACATCCCATATTTTCTTGTCGGTTACTTTCATAACTGTTTCAATCAGTACCTTCGCATACAATTTGCCAACAATGCTGAGAAGGCTAATGCTTCTATAGTTCTATAGTCTTGTTGCGAGCCTTTTCCTTTATAAAGTGGCACAACTACTGCTGTGGCCCAGTCATCAGGCACTCGGCCGGTACTCCAGCACAAGTTAAATAAATGCTGCAGCTGACTATGATGCCCTGTCCAGCCTTCAGCATTTCGACTGTAATCCTGTCATACCCTGCAGCCTTACCTAATTTCATACTGGCCAGTGCCTTCAAAATCTCATCCACGCCAATATCGCTTTCATCATTGGTATCCTTACCATTCATTTCACCTGTTGATGTCACTGTCATCGTTCTTTCAAATAATCCTTCAAAATACTCTTTCCATCTCTTCAGCACACACGATTTACTATTGAGTATCTTTTCATTCTTGTCTCTGATTGCTGTGTTTTCTGAGGATTGAGTTTTTCCTCGAACTGCACGAACGGACTTCCAGAAAAATTTAATGTTTCTCCGAAAGTCGTCAGATAATCTACTATCAAACTCATCTTTCTTTTCCTTTTTTTTTCTTTTAACCATTTCTTTCAGTATTCTTTTTGACCTAACAAACTCCTTTCTTGTTTCATCTATGTCATCACTCGTTGCCTTTCCCATTCTTTCATTTGCTCTGGCAGCAAACCAATCTAACCACGCTTTTTTCTTCTCTGATACTGCTGATTGTACATCCTTGTCCCACCATGTATTCTTAATCTTTCGTAGTTTCCTTCTTTTGATCACACCACGTACTTCAGACGCTACACATACTACCTCTTTTTTAAAGGAATGCCATAATTCTTCCATATCATTTATGCCATCAAACCTCTCAAATCTTGCTATCAATCTTCGTTTATACTCATCTTTCACATCTTTCTCTTGCAGATTTTCTACTTTTATTCTTTCCAAGACCCTCTCTTGATAATTTTCTCGGTATCGCCATCCTCTAAAGAGCCAACTTATCCGGCTTTCTGCTATCTGTGCTTTCACAATAATTTATAGATCATTTTACTACATAAAAATAAAATTGGTTTGAGACCAAAATCCCCATCCTGATATCTGCCTTTCATTCACTAAAACCTGACTAGGTTTTAGTAGACTAATAAGCGCTTAGAAAAATGTTCTGAATCTGAAGATTGATAGTGAACATTTTTCTAACCGCTCCTCGATTTGCATTAAAAATTATCCTCACTGGTCCATATTCATCCAATTTTGTACAGTCAACTTACTGAGATAAGGAGTCAGAAAGTCAAAACACAGTTCGCAAATTCCTCTTTACATTACTCCTTGACAAAACAGTTCCCCAGCTGTTGTATATTGTATGTGTTTTGACAGGCAGACGTGAAGCCGCCTCCATAATGGACCGCGTCAGCCGCAAAGTTTAATTTACCCCGAGAAAGATGACTCGGCGCAGTGATGAGATAAATTCACGAGGTTCTGGAGACAATGATTATAAAGTGAAATTACTTTGGATGTTATAAGCACTTCAAAATAGAAGTAATGTGGGGTCGCGGCTGAAGCCTGCGGTGTTACTAGTTGTAATTCTGTTAAACGTGCCAGGTTATGAGCTGATAATAAAATTTACAATTGAGATTGAAATTTCTCAGTCTGTGATATTTTTAATATACGTCTTGCGCAACTGGACTTTGAAATTAATATATTTTTTAAGAAATTGCCATTAGTTTTATTTCCATGTAAAACCACTCGCACTAGAAAAAAGGTTTGAATAGTAGGAATAAAATAAAATATATAATTCTACAAGTTATATTAGCAGTTTCAGGATCCAAATTTTTTGCGTATCAAATTACATTCAAAGCAGTTAAATTGTTTTTGCGTTATTGCATCCCAAGATACAAACTTGGACATATACATAATTGGCAAAATTGTCATCCCATCAAATTTTTATTTGAGATAATATCTGTATTAATTTTACTCAAGAGATTGCGCCAGTATCAAGGAGCAATAATAATTATATATTATTTTCCATGGCCAGTATGTAGATGCTAATATACAACATAGAAAAATATGCATAAACAACATAGAAAAATCCAAATCGTAGAAAACTAAAATGAAGCTTAGTTGTAAACTGGATAAATTTTCTTTATGGTGGTAATATTTCTGTTCGTTTATTGACTTCAATTCTTGGACGAGATTAAGATAAATGGATATTATAATGCACCGTCAGCGTAGTGACGAGGAGAAATGTAAATCAATCTTAGTTTTTGTGTGAATAAGGGTGATTTCAACAAAAGATGTGTTATGCTACGTTGCTATGGATGCGTTTGATATACATGTTATGCTATGTTGTTTGATCTGTATATATTCAAATTCAAATTCAAAATCCTTTATTCATTTGGGTCACAATGTGACGCTTATGAACGTCAAAATAAAAAAATTATAAAATAATTACTTATAGACTCTACATTTACATTTACTGCCACGTTCGCAAAGCAATAGGTAGAACCATAAGAAAGAACGGGCAATAAAACTCACGGTCACTCTTTTTCATCGCCAGGTTTTGCATAATATACATAATTTACATTTTGTAAGGTGCTGCAACTGTTACACCTTCTATATCACTTGTATATATTTACTGTACATAATAATACTCAAGCATAATACTTTTGATGTTCATTTGGTTAGCCTCCTCAGAATAGACATGGTGAAACAGGAGCATCCACTTACATTATATATACCTAATAATGCAGGCAATCCGCGAAAGTGATCAGAATCATGATGGAAATGATGCAGTTAAATATTAAAATCTAATACCAGCTCGCAAGACCGTCATCGAACAGTCATCGCAAGTAGCACCCGTTCACGAGTATGACGCATGTGCCAGCCATCATCCCTCTCGCCATATTAGAGGGACAGGGATAACCCGACACACGACGCCACCACAAGAAATGACATTTTAGTGAGCATGACGACAACGGTATACGAACCAGCAGTAAGAAACAATCTATTGGTATACTGACCATGACCGCCAATTACCTCTATTTTCCAGATCGTTATTATTAACATAAATTAGTGAAACGCGTGAAAGAATGCAAATGTAGAAAGAATTTTGTGAAGGTGACAAGTGAACAATGATATGATCAGGTATAAATAATGTTAAACTACATTCAACAAATCATAAAAATATCCAAATCCTACAAAAATCATGTGTTCACGAGGCACCTCCACTTAACATGTAAATAAAATAATTGTGAGTTAAACAAGCGTAAGCCTATCCCCACGGTGTCTTATCATTTAAAAAATCCTTAATAGTGTAATAACCCTTTGTAAAAGAAAGTTCCTAATTCGCGTCCGTTTGTATTTGTGCATGGGTAAATTCATTATATCAAGAGGCAATTTGTTGAAAAATCGTATACCAATCCCCGCAAATGAGTTCTGAACTTTATGTAGACGGTAGTTAGTTCCCACCAGTTTATGCTTATTCCTTGTGTTCACTTTGTGCAAATCACTATTTTTGCGGTATAGAATTAAGTTTTGCTTAATTATCATTAAGTTAGCATATATATATTGCGATGCAACTGTCAATATATCTACTTCTTTAAATTTATCACGTAAAGAATCTCTAGCACCTAACTTATAAATTGCACTTATGGCCCTCTTTTGAATGACAAAAATAGTCTGTATATCAGCAGCTGTACCCCATAACATTATTCCGTAAGACATTACGCTATGAAAATAACTAAAGTAAACTAGTCTAGCAGTATCTATATCTGTGAATTCCCTAACTTTTCTAACTGCAAACGCTGCAGAACTAAGTTTTACTGCGAGACAGGATATTTGGGTGCCCCAATGAAGCTTACTATCTAAAGTTAGACATAAGAATACGGTTGATTCGACTAGTTGAATTGTTTCCTTATTTAAAATTATATTAGTAGGAACACTTTTGACATTAGGCAAAGAGAATTTAACACATTTGGTTTTGCTAGAATTTAGTACCAAATTATTTGTCGAAAATCAATCTAATACTTGTGCAAGAGTGTTATTGATGCTGAATTCTATCTCTAAGGTAGCTGGCAACAAGATTGAGTGCGGTATCTCTAATACCATAAAGTTTCAATTTACGTAAAAGTGTATTATGTTCTACACAATCAAACGCCTTTGACAGGTCACAAAACCACCAATGGCATCCTTCGAGTTTTCCCCAGCATAAAAAATATGCTTTAACAAAGTTACACCGGCATCAACGGTGGAGCGACCCTTAGTGAAGCCATACTGCTCACTGTGAAATAAATTATTTGTGTGAAAGTGGATCTCTAATTGATGCAAAATAATCTTTTCAAAAATTTTACTAATCGCAGGCAAGATAGAAATTGGCTGAAAATTACTAGGGTCGCTCTTGGATCCCTTTTTGAATAAGGGTATCACTTTACTGTGTCTCTTTAGATCAGGAAATACCCCTGTATCTACGCATCTGTTGAATATTGCAGCTAAATATGGAGCTAGCTAGAAATAATGTGTTGAACAAGTTTAACCGAAATGCCCCATAAGTCAACAGATTTTTTATTGTTAAGTGTCTTGAATACTTTCAGTATGTCATTGGTGTCAATATATTTAAAATTAAAGAGCACATCACACTCATTCACATTGCCCTTAACCAACATTTCTGCTTTGCTTGGACATGAAAAAAGTCTGAGCAACATCAGTTTTCCTAGTAATAATTTCACCATTAAATTTTAATTCTTATCTACTAATTTAGCTCGCCCAGTCTCATTGTTAATAATGTTCCAAGTAGTTTTAATTTTGTTCTTGGATTCTTTGATTTGATTGCTTAAATATAAGGATTTTGCTAAAGCACATGTCCTCTTGAAAACTTTTGAATAATTTCTAACATATTGAATAAATTCAGGACTAAAATTGTATTTCTGCGTACCATACAGATCATACAACCTAGCTCTACTTTTGTATATACCTACTGTTGCCCAATCACAAAAATTTACTTTAATGCTTTTTGCAAATGTCTTCTGTTTAAAAATTTTATTGTACTCATCATTAATAGTGTTAAATAAGCATTTATATAATTCATCGGGATCATCAATGGTTAAGTCAATGATGTCGATCTTGGCAGCAACATCATTACTAAAGTGTTTGAGGCGAACAGAGGTCATTGGCCTACATGTAATTTCTTGTACTTTAGGGGTTGTATTCATTGGAATTACAACCTTTTGCCCGCAGTGATCCGATGTCAAGTCAGTAAAAACAGCCTTACTTAAATAAAGACGATTGCAAAAAACATTATCTAAGCATATAGAAGAATGTGAGGTTATTCTGGTTGGTTCAGAGAACGAAACTTTTAAATTAACTAAATAAGCTAACTAACCTAGTACAAATTGGTAATTTTTCTAACAAATTGACATTAAAATCGCCACATACGATTATAGACTTCCTACTAGAAATTATGTGTTTTTAGACATCCTCTATAATGCTTTCAAACTGAGTGAAGTCGCTTTGTGGTGGTCGATATACACACACTATTATATGTTGTTCAAGCTCAACACAAGAAATCTCAGCAGTGCGCTCGATAGAATGTTTAGCTATATCCTTACGTTCTTTACATTTCAAACTATTACATACATAAAATTGACGACCGGTTGGCGCAGCGGGAGTGTAAGCGACTGTCACGCCGAAGGTCGCGGGTTCGATTCCCGCTCAAGTCAAACATTTGTGTGCGTGAACATGGATGTTTGTCTTGGTCTGGGTGTTTCTATGTATAATATGTATGTATTTACAAAAAAAAAAGTATATATGTATGTTTATCCATTGTCTAGTACCCATAGTACAAGCTCTGCTTAGTTTGGGACTAGATGGTGTTGTGTGAATGTGGTAGAATATTTATATATATTAGAGAGCCAACACGAATAGCCTTCTTTCTTACGAATGCACTTATAACTGAGTAATGTTGATTGTTAAATATTAATTGTTCACCTCGCAACCAATGTTCCGTAATACATAAGATATCAATCTTATGTTTATTTAAAAATAAATATATTTCTAATTCTTTGCCAGATAGGCCTTGTATGTTTTGATGAACTAAGTTTAAAACACATGAATGCCTATCTTTTGTCTCATCTAATAGTTTAAACTAATAGATGTGTCAATACTTCTATTGGTATACCTATTATCTACCAAATTCCTAAGTACTCTAGTAGTACTCTTGTCAGTATATAAATTAAATGCTAATAATTTAGCAAGTTGTCGCCTATTACATAAGAAAGATACATAGTATATTTTGTTAAAAAGAAATTACTAATAAAAATATTAGTGTCAAAAAATTAAATACTGTCACTATGACATGTCCTATTGTATAATAATAAATTTAATTTGCCTATCTGCCTGTTTTGGTCTTCTGTGAGAGCATATGAATAAGGCAATGCACAAATAATGAAGCTACATCATATTTTTGTGCTTAGATCTATCATTAAGTCTGTTAATTCTATGAGACGTTTTTTGGAGACTAATGAGCTGTCACCATATAATATGATGACTGTAGTTTGTGCATTCAAGTCGGCATTCTTAATCTTATCAACTAGGGTACAAGACTGTGCTCCAGGTGAACAAAAGTTCTATACTGGTCGTTCTGTGTGATGATCAGTTAAGCTACCCAAACCCACTCCCAGTTGGTCTGAAAAAAATATTATATTTTTATAGTCAGTCTTTACTGGATGCAGTTTGTTTTGTGTATTATACTGACATCCATGTGCATTCAATTCTATTGATTCAACAGCTGTAGTCACACACTTAGTTGTGCAACTGGAACAGTAATTAATAGAGTTGGATAATGAGATAAGTTGTTTTAAATTTTCTCGACCAACTCTTGAAATTTCTTCATATTTTAATATGTACTCATGAGTCTCATTCTGGTGTTCCATTATAGTCCTAGTGAGTTGAGCTTGTAGATTTGATATTTGTGCTTGCAACTCACTTGTGTGTTGTTCGTATAACAACCTACCAGAAACTAATTCTTCATTTGATTCTTCAAGTTTTAATAAAAGAGACTCACACTCTTTATTTAATTTACAGTTATGTTGTGCGTACTGACTCAATTCGGTAGACCACTTAGGACCAGATTAAAGTTTCTTAATTAATTTATTTAACTTGAACAATTTTCTAAATTTATTCCTACTAAAACATTTTTTGAGACAGTTACATTTGAGAGCTTTTAGCACATTAATTTTGTCACCCAGGAGCTCAGAGAATAAGTTGTGAGTAGCAGTACTGTTAAAGGCTGCAATTGTGTCGTCTAGAGTTGAAATTTTGCCATAAGCCTCATTGAGACTTGCTTCTAACTCAGCGTTGCGGCTAAGTTGTCTGAAGTAAATTTGGTCGCAGCTGCTGAAACACCTAACCTCTTCTCGTAGTCTGTCCCGTTGATCCAAGACATCCATATGCTCTATATGCAGCTCCGTGAGTTGTGTCTTCAGCTCAGATATTCGGTCATTAACAATCTTGATTTCTTCTTCACAGTCAATGCGTTCCCTTAATAGTTGACTGTTGTCATCCTTGTACTTCTTTAACTCAACCAGTGTTATCCTTAATTTATTTTCTGTTTCCTTGGCCGTTGCCTTCCGAGTCATCATATGGGTAGACATTGCCAAGGATTACAAATTACCTAAAAAAGAAAGAAAACAGTTGAGAAAAGTCAAAGAAGAGAAGAGATGTGATGGGGCTTGAGTATTATTAAATAGACTTAGACAGAATAAATAAGAAAAGTTACAAAAGAAAAAGGAGGGTATATTAATACAATAAATTAAATTAATTGATTGTAAAACTAAGAAATTGAGAACAATTCAGGTAATTTGAATACTTGAAAGTAATTATTTAATACTTTTACAAGGTTTCTATGGAAATATTTCAGCTGATGTACTTAATCAACTGATTCAAATAAAATGTAAGTAGTTAAGTAACTATACAAGTTGGTACCTACAGGTTTAAACGAATAATAACTAATTAGCACAGAAAAGTACACAAATATATTACAGACAAGAATAAATAGTGTAGTAATTGTGAAGTGTATCTGTAGATTGTGTTTGTCTGGGGCTGTTGTTTATTCCTCGATTTTGCTTCCACATGTAATCAAGCAAAAGGAGACAGAACTGAGCCAAATATGTGTTGGACGAAGCTCACACGGGGGTGAGCCGAGTAATTCGGTGTTGTGGAGTGTTTGATGAGTTTAAATAAGTATTATACTCCCCGGGTTTCAGTCGTAGCAGCTGTAAATTCAAATCCGTCCGTTGATACCAAGTCTCTGTTCTGTTCGCTCGTAACTTTCGCTGTGTGGTTATTATACTTCAAACACAATAACTTCATATCACTATTTTATCGATATATATTAACTTATATGGTAAATAATCAATTAAAGTTACATTTAAAACTTTAATAATTACGGAGCTAAAATAATTGACGTCTGGTGGTTTCAGTTGCCAGCGCAAAAAAGGATATATAGCTTAGCACTGGTAAAAACAGATTCAGCTAAGCTACGTTTTTATATAGATGAAGATGTCTTCAAGATGCGCTCTACATAAGTTTGCTGTCAACGTGCGCTATGGGTACCTACGTGTTATGAGTGAGGGGTACGGGTCCGTTTTTTATCTTTTCCTCTAGTATCAGTAGAAAAGGTCAGGTTTTATATCCTTCTTTGGTGTAAAAGCAGCCTTAAACTATAATAAATTGAAATAAAGAAATAAATTAATATAACTTTTAGTATGTAACGAAATTGTTTAAAATATGATTTTAATTATTATGAGTTTATTCTTAATGACACACTGTTGTTATATTTATAATTTATTAATGAAAGTCTCTACTAAGACTTTTTGGAATTCCTCGAACATTAAAATCATTCGGTAGTTAATAGTCATTACTTAAGGATTAAACTAGAAGAAGCCCGCACATTATATTAATTTAACAGTTTTTCCCGACCTCAAGTTTTGGCTGTGTCTTTGTCAGTCATTCAGCAACGCAAAAATGTTATATATACAGATGAGTAAGCGGATCCCGGGCCAATGCGAGGGACTTGAGACGACGGCTGAGGAGTTATGTACTAAATCATACATGAAGGTAATAGTGGCATGTAAGCTTTAGCGCTAATTAACATTAGTTTCAGTTCCATGATCATAGATCGGTACGGATCAGTGCATCCCTGATCATGACGATCCCTGAGCAATCGAGCCGAACTTAAATAAGATAAATGTAACAAAGATAAGTAAGAAAGACTTGTATCTTGAAAACTATTTGAAACTAATATAGTTTTTATTTTTATTTTTTATATTTCTGTACATACATGTTACTTACGTGTACTGGAACGTTAATCTTTTTTATACAAATTTATTAACGTTGTATGTATGTATTAACGTTGTTGGCTTTGTTTGTTGATTACTATGGCAGATATGATACAGGCAGTCGTTAGTGACTATAATCTGTGTAATTATAATTTCACTCACACACACGAAATTGTAATATCACGTTTTTGACTAAATACATACATACATATGCTCACGCCTTTTTCCCGTCGAGGTAGGCAGAGACAACGGAACGCCACTTGCTTCTATCCTTGCAAACCTCCTCTACATTCATTGTTCTTTTCATAACATGCTCGCCTTTTACGAGTGTTGACTAAATACCTGCGACATATACACGGTACTTATGCCGAAATGACATTTTTTTACAATTTTTGTCAGTCTGTCAGTCTGTCTGTTTGTTTTCGCTAATCTGTGGAACGGCTGGACCGATTTTGACGCGACGTTCACTGGCGGATAGCTGATGTACGAAGGAGTAACTTAGGCTATAAACTAACCGGGTACGCGAAGTAGTTCCCTCAGGAAGCGGTTGAAACCGCGGGAAACAGCTAGTATAACATATAACTAGCCAAATTATCGTAATTGCCAATCACGCAAATTTCAACCATGGAGCAAACGCAAACAGAAAAATGTCCGTTTTTGTATACGGTACGGTAGAAAATCTTTGAAACACATGTTGTTTGTATTTTTTACACATATTACAGCTCTTTTCTTCTTGAAAAGCCGTCACGTCAACCTCCATCCTCTGTCGACATAACAACAGATGTACGGACATGTAATTATATATGTATAATATACATCTCGTGAAGCAATTGTGAGTGTTCCCAGCAGACACGAGGAACAATTTCAACTGTCGTGAATGATTGTTATTATTCTGCTCAAAATTAATGTCGTACATTAAGCTACGTCGGTTCAGTCCCTGCTGTAATCTTATGCAAGTAATATTGACTGCTAAAACAAAGTGTAATGGCTCTAAGTTCAGGTGATTTCAGTATTGGAGGTGTGCGAATGTCTTTCTAGCGCAACCAAATAAATTTGCTTATATGCTGTTAATGCATTCGTGATCATGGCGTTGTTAAAAGTGCAAATATTGACACCTATAAAGTACAGAATATATTTTGATGAACAATTAAATTAAGGGCTCGTTCTTTCGCATGTTATGTGTGGTAGTGGTGCCACTTTAAACAGCCTGAAAGCTTTTAATACAATAAGTATATTGAGTACAATGTTGTTCTGCGGCAGTGTTCTACTTCTGACAGTGTTCTGTAATAAAATATGCATTATTATAAGTTTATCTCGTCAATCATATGATAGTTCATAGTTATGTTTAGTACTGGTTAGCGGTTGGCTTTATGTGGTGACAAGCCATGTGTGAAGACGCACATATTTCACAAGAACTTAGCATAATAATACGACAGTTTTATTTTTGTAACTTCACAAAAATAAGCTGCAATTTGCTGCTATTGCAGTTTAATTTTCATTTCATGTTTAAGCGAATGTCACATTTATGCGAAGAGGTTCTGGTTAAGACAGAATAAAGATGAATTGTATGGTTATTAATACCCACATTTAAACACAAAATCAAAATAACTTTATGTATTTATCCTACATTGAGTAAATTGCGGCTACAAGGCATATTGTTGCCCCATTCGAAAATAGTAAAACAATCACGGCATAGACGAATTACCAAGTCTTATAAAATACTGTGCAGACGATCTGACTAAGTACTACTTTTTACCATCTAATAAATCAATCTTTCACATAAGGTACGTACCCAGAACAATTAAAAATATCAGTTATAAAACCAATTTACAAAAAAAAGTCCATAACAGATTCTAGAAATTACCGCCCTATTGCCCACGGCCTCAACGGTATTTGAGAAGGCTATGTACAACCGAGTTAACGCTTTCTGCGAAAAATATAGTGTATTTAATGAATGCCAAAACGGCTTCCGAAAGAACAAATCAACTACACTAGCCGTATACAAATACATCCAAGACCGAATTTTTACTGATGGGTCCATTACCTAGCGGGTGCCGCTTTTTTGACCCCCAAGCAAACAGTTACGCTAGATTTAAAATTAAAACTCCACATATGTGCATTATGAATATTGAATTAATAGCTATTTTAGAAGCGATTTCCTATACAGAGTCTCTTCAAACCGGTAAATATGTCATATTTACGGACTCCAGGAGCGCGCTCCAACATCTGATTCGATGTACCTCACACATTCGAGGTTTGTCGATAGCATACGATATTATAGACGCCATTAGAAAGCTACAAAGCTCTGGTACCAATATAATCCTTCAGTGGATTCCTTCACATATCGGTTTGAAGGGAAATGTTGTGGTAGACCGTTTAGATAGATAGATAGATATATATACTCTTTATTGTACACCAAATAATATTGAAAAGTACACATTTTTTTTAATTGGCTTATAGTACCTACAGCATGTACAAATGGCGGCCTTATCGCTAAAAGCGATCTCTTCCAGGCGACCTTTGGATGGACAGAAATGGTGTGTAAGCAATCAAGTGTGGCGATGGTGTAGTTAATAAATAAAATAATATCAACTAATATACATACTGAATATACATAAATGTTTAAATATTATATATCATACATATTCTACATAAAGACCATACACATATGTACATACATTATTATATATAAATATATACCTATAAACTATACGAGATAGAATGTCATATATTTCATAATATCATTATACTAATAACAGCTATGCTAAAATACAGATACAGTGAATACTACTCATAAAGTAAGACCTGCATTCTAGGAGAACAGTGCATGATGTTAAATGGACAGGTAGTGCTTTTTTAACATGCTTTTAAAAATGTTTAAGGATTTTGCTTTCCGAATCTCTAGTGGTAATGCATTCCACAGTCCCGCGGCCTGTACAGTAAATGATTTGCTAAAGAAATTTGTGGAATGCGTTGGTATCTCCAGCGTCAAATTTTCAGACGACCTCAAGGACCTCACATGTGCGTGATTAAGGAACTTAAAACGTTATTTGAGATAAAAAGGAGTACTGGGATTAAACAAGATATTATACAATAATGTAAGAATGTGAGTATTCCGGCGAAGACGAATCGGGAGCCACTTGAGTCTGTTGCGAAATTCTGAAACATGATCATATTTGCGCAGTCCAAATATGAAACGTATGCAAAAGTTTTGAAGACGCTCAAGTTTGTCTAACTGCTCCTCAGAGAGGTCAAGATAGCTGACATCAGCTTAGTCAATTATGGGCAGAAGCAAAGATTGTGCAAGTGCAATTTTAGTGGCAGTTGGTAGGAAATTGCGTTACCTACGCAATGAGCCCGCCGAAGCAAATAGTCTGTGACTTGTTTCTTGCAGTTGAAAACTCCAAGATATGGTTTCGTCAAAGTAGATCCCAAGATTTTTTACAGTATTACTGAACGGGATATTTTTGTCATCAAACTTGATTTGTGGTAAATCGGACCAGCAAATTTTAGACACCATGCGGGGACTGCCGACAATAATTAGTTGTGTTTTGTCAGGATTTACTATGAGTCCATACTGTTTACTCCACTCGCAAATCCGCGCCAAGTCTGTGTTGATAGTAGTACAGGCTTCGGGCAAGTTATTTAAGGGTGCTTGTGTATAGATCTGTAAATCATCTGCGTAAAGGTGGTAGGATGAAAGTAAATGTTTTGAGATAGAATTAATAAATATCGAGAAGAGTAAAGGAGATAGCACGCCACCATGTGGTACACCAGCATTCGTGTTAGACCAAGTGGAATAAGTGTCTTCGATGCGTATACGTTGCCGGCGACCAAACAGGTAACTATGAAACCAGTCAACCGCCGTTGGAGATATGTTAAGAGAGCGTAGAATGCCAAGTAGGATGTAAAAATCTACCGTGTTGAAAGCATTGCTGAAGTCAAGTAAGGACAAAACGGTAAGATTCCCACTATCCATACCTAGCCTGATGTCATCTGACACGCGGATCAATGCAGTAACGGTACTGTGGCCAGGGCGGAAGCCGGATTGATAAGGATTTAGGAGTGAATTTTTACACAGGAAGGCACTGAGTTGTGTGTGAATGAGATGTTCTAGGACTTTTGACAGGAAAGGTAGTATGGATATTGGTCGATAATCTGAGAAGGTATAAGGTTTAGGTTTCTTGGGTAAAGGAATTATAAGTGCATCTTTCCACGCTGTTGGAAAGATGCCACGGACAACGGAGTGATTAAGGATGTGACATAGGATAGGAAGAATTTCGTCTAGGATGGGAAGGATCATTTTACGGCTGAAACTATCGTTACCGACTGCATTAGATGTCACTGCTAATATACTCTTCTTAACATCACAAGCGGCAAATTGCGAGAAGGGAAAGGGAGAATAACCTGGGGTTGGCAAGGATGAAAGAAGTTGTAAAGTGTTTCTTTTCGTATTTCCATCTAATTTGGACGAAGTAGTAAAATGTAAATTGAGAGAATCAAGGTGGACGTTATTCGGAATGGATTGCTGCTGTGACTTACCAATACCCAATGTTTTGAGAAATTTCCAGACTTTAGCTGGATCACCATTTTCAACGGATTCATGAATATGTTGGCGTTGTGCTTTCCTACACACCTTGTTGCAGTGATTTCTTAGAGCCACGTGTCTTTCTTGGTTCAAAAGAGTAGGCCTATGCTTCAGTCTTCGCAGCAGATTTTTTGGCCATAATCTTTTTGATATCATCTGTAAGCCAAGGTGCGGGTAAATGCTTAATTTTGATAGCGCGGATTGGCGCATGCTTGTCATATAGCTGAATTAGATTCGTTGTTAGAATATGGACTTTCATGTCTACACAATCTGAGGAATATAGAGTGTCCCAAACTATTTTACTGGCATCCTCACGCAACTTGGCATGATCCATGACACTAAAATTGCGCTGCAAGATAATCTTCGGCTTCGCTTTGGGTGGACGTATTTTGTATGAAACAAACATGAGGTCATGGTAAGAGAATGCATCAACTGTGCACTGACCATGCTTAGAAACAGAGTTAAGAGAAGATACAAGAATAAGGTCAAGAAGAGAAGAAGCGGAATTAGGGATGCGATGAGTTGCATTTAAGTTAAGAATTGATAAATTGCAGGACTCAGTGACACGCCGAAAAGAGGTGGCACGAGAATCCTGTTTGAGAAGCCATGTATTAAAGTCGCCCATAATAATAGTGTGGTCGTAAGAGGGAGTGAAATTTTCCAAAATTTGCTCGAAGGATGAAAAAAAGTTAACACGACCCGAAGGGGAATAGTAAACGCCTAATAGTAGTTTCGTGTGGTGCAGTTCCACCTCTAGAAAAAGATGCTCGCCAGCGTTCGCCGGTGGCGGCTGCGTTGACATAGATACTTTATGAAAAGGAATGTGAGAACGTAAGTATATGGCAACACCGCCTCCACCACCGATCGCGCGATCTTTCCTAATAAGGTGGAAACCAGGCAGAGAATATAAGGTGGATGGAAGACACATCGTTTTAACCATGACTCCGACACGAGGATGGCATGTATGTTTTGACTGTCTAGGTTGGCCAGCATATCGGGGAAATGGGCTGGAATACTCTGAGCATTTAAATGGACTACATTAAAGTTCCTGGGTACGTCTGAAAACTGAGACTGGAGAATGTCTCCCAGGGAGGGTACACTTTCAAAGCTGTCATCATGGCTTGTTGCAGAGAGGAAGGTGTCATCTTCGCTATTTGAGTCACTGTCAGTCATTTCAAATAGATCTAAGGTTAAATATATATATATATATATATATATATGTATATTAGCAAATAATGTAAAAATATAGTATATAATATATCAATAAATATATTATAGGTGTTATCGCGTAAAGCTTAAGTCATTGTGTCCACCCGCCGGTTGCGCATTATCAAGATAACATAATGATGCAAAAGAGATAAAAATGTTACTAACAAATATAAGTAAAACGAGAGAGATTGTTACAATATTACTCAAGAAAAGTCCTACATACATTTTACATAGTAAATGAAATAAATACCAGAATTTTGTCTCAAAATACAAGTATTCAAACATTGTATTTGTAATGCAGAAACGAAACGTAATCAAGGTTGACAATAGTGACATTGACAGTTATGACAATTGAGAATATTTTATGGCAAAAATTATTTTGATCATACCTACACATTTCTTGCGGTACACAAAAATAAAATAATAAGAACTAAAAGTAAACAACAAAAGTGACGGTGTATTACGTACGTTGTAAATTGATTACCCAAAAATAAACAAAGACTACGTAAAATGGGAAAAAAGTCTACTTTTTCGAAGCAGCAGCACGCCTCGCCTTGGCTGCAAGTTGTTGTTTAGCTACTGGCTTCTCTGCGGGCGCAAGCTTGAGCTTACCTAGTTCGCCCACCGAAGATATACGATGATGGTTGCCATCGGGGCCAAGGATGAAGACGTATCCCTCTCTCGTCTAGCACTTCCCGACGCCGAACTTCGCTCGTGCAGCCATAAAAGCTTCGTGTCGGGAGCGGGTCAGGATCTCCAACAAAGTGATACCTGTGCCCTTCAACTTCATCTTCGTGAACCATACGCTGTCCCGCACGACTACTGACTCGAACTTGACAAGTATGGGTCTTGCCTTGTCGTTGCTCGCTTGCCGTCCCATCCTGTGGCAGCGGCGCACATCATCAGCAGTGAAGGTGTCAATCTTGAGGTGCTGCCTTACAACATCAGTGACCACCTGAGCCGTCTCCTCGTCCTTGCGCTCCGCCACTCCGTGAAGCAGTAACAACTTGCGCCGGCTGCGCATTTCCATTTTTTCCACCTCACGGCCAACAATTTCAAACTGCTGGGAAACTGACTGTAGGGTCTGCAACACGAAGATCTTAAATGTGGCAAACACATCTGCTAAGCCCCCAGTGCTCTGTGGTGATTTTTTCTGCAGCTCTGCTTCAAACTTTGCCATACGTTCTTCAAGATAAGTCTGCATATCAAGGACTGTTGATGGATTGAATGTCTTTTTTTTTTTTTTTAAAGACAACTCCCGCATTAGGACTCACTAGTGTCGCAGGGGACTTTACAGACATACAACTAACGGACACAATGAACACCCAGACTCGAAACAACAATTTATGAATCACACAAAGTGTTGTCACGTGTGGGGATCGAACCCACAACACTTCGGCCCAGTGTCAAGCGGTGGGGCTACAACCACTACACCAACCCTGCAGTCTGTCTATAGTGTATTTATGTTAATACTTGTTAGTAAACGGAGATAACACTACACCAGCAGGTATTCACTATTACCTATAATTATTTTGCATTTAAATTACTGTTTACTTAATATTAACTATTTTATTAAAATTTTCTTTCCAAGCAATATTAAATTGTACTTATTGTTTCATCTACCCACCGCACGTCAGTTTAGCAAAGGAGGCAACATGTGATGGGGTTACAATTTCACGATTGCCTTATTGCACAGATATTTTACAAATAGCTAAAGAGAATAGTCTTAGATTGTGGAAAGAATATTTCGATGAAAGGTCTCGAACCGTAGGAGGATGGTACAAAACCATACAAACCAATCCCTTAGGATATATTTGGTTTGCGAATTCCAACCTTTCTAGGCAAAATGTTGTAACAGCTCTTCGTCTTCGTTCTGGGCACATCCCATTGAATAGTTTTATGTTTATGATGAAAAAAGCTCCTTCACCTAACTGCTCCTTGTGTAATATGAGAGAAGATGTATATCACATCTTGGTGAAGTGCGTACGGAACGAGGTTGAGAGAAAACAATTCGATTTCAAGGAGAAGTTTCTTTTGAGATCTTTAGGAGTCTGTAACAACATTTTGGCTAATCCTTTGTCAGAAAAGTGCCTGTATAAAATAGTTAACTGTGCACTTAAATGTAGACCTTAGTTTGTAATCAATATGTGAATAATTTAATAACTTGTAATCTCCTATGGAGGCGACATGATCACTGAGTGATCAGGCCTCTTTAACTGTCGGTGTTGAACTCGATATGATAAAGGCTTATGATAAAGTCCAATATAGCATACTATTACAAAAACTATACAATATAGGTATTCGTGGTAAGCTTTCGACTGGTTCTCATCCTATGGCGAACACAATTAATAGAATAAGAATATTTTAATAACGATACCAAAAAAATAAAAAAGATACGCTCTAATACTGAAAACATATATGCATCAATTCCTCAAGGAAGTGTAATCCGCTGCCTCTTATTTCTGATATTTATAAACGATCTCCCCAAAGCCATAGAAGGGCCGTGCGTTTTATTTGCAGACGATATCTCCCTACTCACTTTTTGCCAAACTGAAGATAGCATTAACCAAAAACTACACTCAACATTCACAAATACAATAACCTTTTTTTTTGTTTTACGGGGTGGAAAATCCCTTCGGATCTAAGACTCTTGGGGAAATGAGAGCCGGAGTATGTGGTGTAACCACTAAAAACCACCTCGACTTTCTCATGTAATCGTGTGTAGGAGGGTAGGGAACAGAGGCGGCTCGTGAAAGATTATATTGGGTGTTCACTAAAAAGAAGATGAAACTGCTTACAATTTATTTTGTGAATGCTTTTACAATTAATAGTAAGATGTGCTAAATCATCGATAGGTACCTACCCGAACCATCCACGCAGTATCAACTCCGGCGCCACTAAACAAAATACACGGAAAACAAAACCGCTTCTTACTTCCTTCGCATTTTCGCAACCACATAACCAAAGCGTTTTATCATATTGGTTGTTTTTTAAAGTTTTTTCACAGGTTTTTTATAAAGTTTACGCTGTTATATTCCATATTAGTTTCACAATTTAACTGTCTTTCTTAAACATATATTATATACACGATCACACATACAATTATCTATATTTTAAACACCAATCCTTTTCTAATTACCAACGTTTGCAGAGAAATGTTTTGCTTTTGTTTACATTCAAATGATACCGGCAAAACACTATTAAAAACAAACGGCGCACACGTTTTAATTTTTCTTCGTGACAAATGGTCATATAATTTAGTCGGGTAATATATTCGCGCATGTGCACCTCGTCAAGGTAGCCAGGAGCGTCGCTCCGTATTTGCCTTATTTCTCATACAAATCATTTGTCTCACGCGCTCAGCGCATAGAACGCTCTCTCTTTCGCACTCATTACGTTTCAGTATTAAGCGTTGTACTAAGCTTTCGTCAACTAAGAGCGCTGTTATGAGCGCTCCACTCAACAAAAATACCTATGTATGTTTCAAGAGTGTTGACTGCTACTGGTAGGGAATCGCATAAGCATTCGTCGCTACCCCCACGGGTATTGGCCTGCCAGATGGTCAGGCGGGCCCCGAACAAAACCCCCTTGGTGGCGGAATAAGGCGTTGGGCTCCGCCGTCAAAACACCCAGCGGCCGCAGAGGATAGGGAGGAGGGCAACGCAACACCGCATCTTCTCTTCCTCTGCGGCCCAACCGCGACCCATCGAATGGTGCGCCCCCATAAAACACCGACACGACTCTCCTCCCGCGATCGCGCCCGACTGCGAGGGACAGACAGAACTGACCCCGCCACCGCACCGTTGCACGTTGGATGCATCCTGCGCAGGCCCCTCTAAGCCCACGCGGAGCATCCACTCCTGGGATCTCTCTTAGCTTCACCGCGGGTGTCCAATCCACGGTTACTGAGCCCCCCCCCCACGACAATGTGGAGATCCTACGAGGAGGGACAAATACAATAACCTGGATGAACAAACACAACCTAAAAATTTATTTTACGAAAATAAAGATAATAACATTTCACCCCTATCAAAAAGCACCCTTTAATATAAATTTTAACTTAAACGGAACACAAATCGAACCAGTACGTGAATTCAACTTATTAGATCTAATTTTAGATACAAATTTAAACTTTTAAAGTTAAAAGTATCCAAAATTAGACCTAACTAAGAAGGTTTATATGTATAATTGACGCGGGTGAGACCGCTGGCGCCGTCTAGTATAATATTATAAATTAATGAATCATTTAAATTCATTTTCTTCTAAGTATTCATTATTATAATATTCATAGTAGACAAATAACAATAGTGAGTGATAATGTTAATAGTCCATCTTCACTGTGCTCTAATGAATACATAAATGAGTAGGTGTTTTACAAATAATCGTCAAAAATACTACTTATACGAATATTTGTTTATCCGTTAATTACTATGACAACCCCATGCTTTTGGGCAACGTCCCCATAGTAAAAAAATATCATCTTGCCAAGATGTGTCATTTCTGTTGATGGGTGGGGAAGATTTCGCCCATCGTCCTTAGTAATAAGTATACATTATAAATATCATTATTAAAATCCTCTTCCTTCTCTCTCCTACTAAAAACTTTGCTGTGCCCAACAGGGACCATAATTGATACTACTCTTATGCTTAACACCTCATTGTAATTATGGAATGTAATAAAGTACTGAGTTCTGAGTACTGAAATACATCATGGTACACGAAAATTCAAACAATAATAATCGAATTAGTAAAACTACTATTCGTTCAACATTTGATTGACTCTCGACGCAGACAAAGTCTATTGAAAACCTCAAAGAGCTTCATAATTGGAATAGATTGTCTTAATAGTAAGATTGAATGATTTTCGAAATAATTGGCATCGGAGGCCAGCATAATGCCTTCGTCTAATTAGGAGAATTCCTACCTAGTGCCCGAATCAGTTGCCACAATCTTCAATTTATACCACTAGCAGCACAAATTAATACTATTAGGTATTTTCGGCTTAGTATTCTTGTATTCAAATGCCTAGTTGGTTTCTCGGTTATTTGTGTTTATCCTAAAATATGACTTATTGTTTTAAAGTTATAAGTATCTAAAATTAGACCTAACGTGTTCGCTCTCACATTCAAAAGATAAAAACTAAAATTTCTAAATTCACTTACGCACTACGTGAAGTCAAAAAGGCAACAAACCTACATACCGCACTGACTGCCTACTACACCTATGCTTATGCCTGGCTTAACTATGGCATTATTCTGTGGGGAAATAGCACAGATGCACCCCTTCTCACTATGTTAATCAAAAGAAATTAATTATAATTTTAGGAAATATAGAAGTTACTGATAGCTGCAAACCCCTCTTCCAAAAATATAAACTCCTTACCCTAACAAGCATTTACATATTAGAAATATGCAAATTCGTCCGAAAATATCCTAAATGCCATACAAAACGTGAAGATACTCAAAAACAGAATTCCTTACGCCACAAACACAGACTAAATCTACCCACATCCCGGTTAAAAATGCACTCAGCAAGTCCCCTAGTCATATGAGTAAAAATTTATAATAAGTTACCTGAGGTCCTAAAACAAGAAAATAAGTACCTACAACATATTTATCAACAAACTGAATTTTTTCCATAATAACAATGCTTACTACACATTAAATGAATATTTTAATGACAAAACACCATGTAACATAAAATAACCAAAAATAATCAGACTTTTAGTCTATTTATACACACACAAAGTACAATATGAACATATTATGCCAAAAGTAATTGAAGAAATTCGTTAATATAATAAATAAGTTTAATAAATCTTAAAACAGCATTTTGAGGACATAATAATATTAAAAATATTTAGCATATAAGCACCTTGAAAGATATAGACAAAGGACTATGGGCAAAAATGTATGGGCTCCGTCCCCATATACCAACACACATGGAACTGATGCCAATGTGTACCTTAAGTATCCACTACTTGAATAAAATTCTTTTTTTTACTTAAATCCGTGGGATATATAAATAAAAAAGAATTTATTACTATTAAATAACCTATATTTTCATTTTACACTTGTAAGTTATTTTGACATTATGGTTATATTACAGTACAAAACATGATTTAGTAACTATACAAAATAAAAAAATCTATATTTTTAAACATTTAAATGATAATGAATGAATAATAGGCAAATAACGAATAGTAATGAATCATCATCGCCCTAGCGTTATCCCGGTTGCATTCAAGACTTACACGCCTTAGAGCCCGAGGTCCGCTTACTGGTTTAACCAGATATTCAGAATATCGACTTTTCCACAGAGCGACTGCACCGCAACGCAAAGGGATAGCGATATTTCATGGTTAAGACCATGAGACGGAGGATCTCAGGTAGGATGTCGGGGTTCGAGAGAAACACTGCTAGGCTGAACAGGTTCTTTATTATGTCTCACTACCGCTTACATACAGTATGACCGAACTAGGTAAGCACTGGCCTGAGCTGGCTGGAGTGTAGACTCCTGCTGCTCTCCGACGCTCGCAGGGTAGCTGCTCGAAGGGTCGTCGATGAGCTGGCCAAGGTGCGCTGCGCAGGCAGCTCTGTGGTCGATGTTCAGGCTGAGCGGGTCTCAGGCGGTGCAGCCGATGTGGGTCGAGCGGTCAGGCTCAGGCGTCCGTGGCCTGGCTGTAGGAGCTCGTAGGCAGGAACGGAGGCTTGGGTGGCAGCTGGCTAGTAGCGGCACGGCGCCAGCAGCTCGTGGCTTGTAGCCCGTAGGAAGAACGTCAGCCCGTAGGAAGAACGTCAGCCCGTAGGAAGAACGTCAGGTGCAGTGAGCTCGTAGGGTGAACTGGAAACAGCATAGAGAATACACAACAACCGGTCAGGAACAGGCTGTCCCTAGATCGGCTGTTATGCTTAGGAGACACAGATACTACAGACAGAACATATAGGCACACAGACAACTAGAATATGCTTACCCCCAGCAGGACAGTAGATAGGAAGTAGAATGTAGAATAATCGCGAGGTGTAGCGGCAGCGTTCCGATGTCTAGGAAAAGTGACCATTCTACAACGCGCACCCATCTTATATAGACATAGACCTATGACTCACAACTGCCTTTGGCTAGTGAATATGACCATATTTGGTAATATTGCGAACGATGTCTGGCTAAGCTGGCGTTAAGCGCCTGCGAGATATTATTACGCAATACGTGTAGCATTACGTTACAATACCCCGCTCTGTACAGCAGGATTTTTCGTGTCTAGACAAGAAAAATCCGTCTAACTAAGTCCTCCGAACTTCTGTAGACAGTGCTAAGTAGATAGTGACTATGAAACTCAAACTGCAGGTAGGTACAATGAAAGAATCTAGTTAGGTTAGGAATCAGTGTAGTTAATTAGTTTTAAATCTTTAATGTGCCAACTGCCAATAGATTTACCCGACGAATCCGCTAATTCGTATACTAGTGGTGACTTTTTAGCAATAATAGTACACTTGGTAAACTTGGGAGCTAGTTTTTTGCTAAATGATTTGTCGTAGGTTCTTTTCCACACAGTATCACTCACGTTAACCCCAGCCGGCTTACGACGTAAGTTGTACGTGTGTGTATATAAAGTACCATTGTTTTGGTGTTTACGTGCGACACAAGTATCACACGAAGATATAAACTTAATAATGTCACCGTGCATACCAGGCCAATAATAACGCTGCGCTAAACGTTTATACGTTTTAAAAATACCTAAATGACCCGCAGCGAGTTCCGAATGGTATTCTTTAATGGCGGTATTTCTATCCGAGGTATGTAGGACCTCTTTCCAATCGAACACTTTCCGAAGTGTACATTTCGATACCATATATCGATATAATTTATCATTTTTGATAGTATAGTTAGGGAAAGATGTAGGTGAGTTTTGACAGCCATTGTAGATTGTAGTATACCACTGATCCGAGGTTATAGTAGTCGCGTTATCAGTGTTAGTATCAATAGCTGACACGGTAGCATTAACATTATTAGGCAAGGAATTACTACGAGAGTAATTATTAGATAAAGAAACAGAGTTAATATAGTTTGGTAACAATTTAAATCTTTTCCAGAAGTCAATACCTAAAATTAACGAACTAGTGACTTCTGGAATTACGTACGCTTTTAAGTTATAAGTTTTATTTTCAAAAGTGGTGGGTATGTTGATATAGCCGATCGATGTCAAACGATGACCACCCGCCGATCGAAAAAATATAGTAGGGTTGTCACACTTATTCAAAGGGAGATTAGTTTGAGAAATAATTTTTATATGAGAATTATTGCCCAATATAGTCACGGCAGAACCTGAGTCAAGTAACCCAGTAAGGGGTAGATTCTTAATGGTTACATTAACATAGGGTCGAAAATCAGTATTAGGTTTTTGATCACGGATCGCAGCCACAGAATAACTGGCAAAATACACTTCTAGAGTGTTCAGCCAATTTTTCCAGTCTTCTTTGTCAAAATATTTAGGTTTAGAGGATGTACAAACGGTAGGGGTTGTCATCTTATTTGACGAACTACGATCCGAGTAAATTAGTTTTTTGAAAAAAAAATATTTTTACAGTTAGGACAATTTACGAACGTGACATCCCTAAGGCCACACTTAAAACATATCGGATAACGTTCTCGCTTGCACGTCCCTAGTGAGTGATCAGTTGAACGGCATCGCGGACAAAATACACACCTCTTATTAGTTATTTTTGTAGGAACAGCTGATTTAGATATTTATTTATTTATAACTTCATACACAAAACATGTATAGGCGGACTTAATGCCTGAGGCATTCTCTGCCAGTCTACCTTAGGGTGATGCAGAGATAGAACAAGGTAGGTGCAAATTGAAGTAATAAGAAACATGACAATCCTAATAAATACTTAAAAATGAAAAACACAAATGTCCATACATAAATACTATTTAAAATAAAAACAAATAGTTATACTATATACATAGAATATACATACTATAAGTACCTACATAAATATATAATATAATAAATACGTATATATAATATATATAAATACATATATGTTATATATATTTAAATAAATTACTTCTGAGATAATCCTGCCAGTTGGTTCAGTAAGAACTGCCGTACTTTTATTTTAAAAGTAAAGCGACTGGTGGCCATCCTGATTTCCAGAGGAAGAGCATTCCACAGAAGGATAGATTGGATAGGAAAAGATGCATGAAGGAAATCGGAGTTGTGTGAAGGGCAGAGACGAAGTCGATTATTAGAGGAGCGTAGGGTTTTATCATGAGTAGAATCTAGGTATTGGAAGTAAGGGGTTAGGTAGGTTGGCGGGTTGGGAGACATGAGGATGGAATAAAGGGTAGTGAGAGCACGCAAACTTCGGCGTTGACGAATAGGTAACCAGTTCAAACGGGAGCGATAAGTAGACACGTGATCATACTTACGAAGATTAAAAATAAATCGAATGCAGTTATTGAGAAGACGGTCAAGTTTGTTGAGGAGGTCTGCATTCAGGTCGAAATAACACACATCACCATAGTCGATAACAGGGAAAATTAAAGTATGCACCAGCATTGTCTTAGTCTTGGACGGTAGAAAGTTTTTTAAGCGATAGAGAGCACGTAGGGTACCGGTGACTTTTTGGCTAATGTTCGACACCTGAGCACGCCAGTTGAAAGTGGAGTCGATGTGTAAGCCTAGGTCTTTGACAGTCACAGAGTATTCAATAATCGAACCATTATACATTACTGGCGGCAGTGTAGTTGTATCAAATTTGTTCAGGATTCTTTGACTGCCTACAATGATAGCCTGACATTTAGATGGGTTAACAGTAAGACCAAAAGAATTAGACCAGTTATATAAATAATCTAAGTCTCTGTTAATGCTGTCAATAGCAGAAGGAAAATCTTCTACACTAGCTTGGGCATAAAGCTGCAAGTCATCGGCATACAAATGATAAGCGCATTGAAGATTCTGGGTTAGGAGATTGATAAATATTGAAAATAACAAAGGAGAGAGAATACCGCCTTGTGGCACGCCAGAATCGATTTGACACCAACTTGATGAAGATTCGTCAACGTGTACAGACTGCTGGCGTCCACGAAGATAAGACGAGAACCATTCCAGTGCCTCAGACGAGACCATAAGGTGGGAAACGATAGCTAGAAGGACTGACGGTATTAAAGGCATTAGAGAAGTCCACCAAAGCCAACACAGTGACTTTAGTTTTCTCCATGCCCGTCCTAATATCGCCAGTCACTTTTAGGAGCGCGGAAACAGTGCTGTGGCCAGGCCTGAAACCAGATTGAAACAAACTTAGAAGGTTATTTAAATAGATATGGCGAGATAGCTGTTTCTGGACACTGGCCTCCAGCACTTTAGACAGGAAAGGGAGGATGGAAATGGGACGGAAGTCACTGGGCTGGGAAGGATTTTGGATCTTAGGCAAAGGTGTGACAAAGGCTTTGAGCCATAAGTCAGGGAAAGTACCGGCTTCCATGGAAAAATTGATAATGTGGGTAATCGCTGGGAGAAGGTGTTCTAGGATAGTGATAATCATGCGGCGACTGATATGATCACAGCCCACTGCATTGGATTTGATGGAGAGGATAATCCTTTTAATCTCGTCTGGTGCTACGGGAGAAAACCTAAAAGACTCAATGTCGGGACGGGGTAAATTAGCCAGGTAGTCGAGCGTTACACATTTGGTTTGATGATCTAGCGTTGTAGTGGTGGAGAAATGTCGATTAATATCATCCAAACCAATAGTGCCCAGGAATTCGACACGTCGCTTTTTGCCAATGCCTAGCGTCCCGAGGAACTTCCAGACATTGGCGGGGGAAGAGCAGGTAATGTTATCAAGAATATGTCGGCGTTTAGCATTGCGTATCATTTGGTTGCAGCGATTCCTTGCAGCCTTATAGAATGCCCAGTTGTCATCACATCTGTCCTTGCGAAATTTACGAAATGCCCGGTCCCTACGCCTCATCGCCATTCGAACCCCTCTCGTGAGCCACGGTGCTGGAGGACGCTTCAATTTAACACGCCTAACAGGGGCATGAACGTCGTATAGACCAATTATATTATTATTAAAAGCAATGACTTTGGCGTCCAGTGTGGCGGCCTGAAATACGTTATCCCAGTTAATTAATGAGGCATCCCGGCATAACTTTTCTGCATCCATACGACCAAAACAACGCCTATGCACAACTTTAGGAGCAGGTTTGGGAGGTTTTAGGATATAGGAAAGGAAGATGAGGTCATGATGGGAAAATGCAGGTGCAGAGTGTTGACCGTGAGAGGATACAAGGGTGGGATCAGAGGTTAGGATCAAGTCAAGCCAAGTATCGTCCCCCAGTACATTGTGATGTGTGGCTTGCAGGGGTAGAATATGAAGACTGGCTGACTTGACTATGTCGAGGAGTTTGGAGGATCTATGGGAACAGGGAGAAAGGAGATCGGTGTTGAAGTCTCCCATGATGATGTGATGAGAATATTCCGACCCTAAAGATTCCAGTCTCTCTTCGAGACTGGAGAAATAGTTAACGGACGGAGGACAGTAAACGACGCCTAGAACCAGTTTCGACCCTTTGACATAGATTTCAATAAAAAGATACTCCGCCGACGAACAATCGCTAGGAGAAGACGAAAAAAGAATTTTATAGGGAAAGTTGCTGCGAAGATAAATAGCGACACCCCCTCCTCTCCGGTCGGCCCGATCATTACGAATCAGGATGAAGCCAGGGAGGGGGTAAGAAGGAGATGAAGATGTGGCTTTAACCAACTCTCCGAAATCAGGACGGCATGAACATTAGCAGCGCTGAAAGCCTCAAAGAAATCGCTGTAATGGCTTGGTATGCTCTGCGCGTTTATATGACACACATTAAGGTATATCATGTTGACATCATAGTGTTGCGGGTTAGGCACAGGTGTATCGTTCGGTTCGACATTTATAGATGCGACAGAAGCGTAGTTTTTTAGTTTAGACGGTTTATAGTACTGTGAATTATTATAGTGACCGTGCGTGTCCTTTTTATTTATGTAAGCTAAATCAGGTGCTACTGTGTTAGACGTAGGGTAACTAGGTTCGTGAAATTGTGCACTTAAACACTGGAACCTCTCATAGTTTAGACATAGTGTTTTTAGAGTGTCTATAGTGTCTATAGCCGTAGTACATGAAGCTAGTACTGTAGAATAACACGGTCTAATATTGTGAAGCAATATATTTAATTTTTCATGTTCGGTTAGTACCGTGTTCGGTGACAATCGCGCAAAAAGTTGGAACATAATTGATAAGTAGATGATTATACCCTCAGTTTGCCCTTGAGTACGATTACGAATCTCGGCTAAAAGTTTATAACCATAGTCGTACGGTGTACAATCAGCTGTGAGTTTACTAGCTAGTTCGTCCCATGTAGAAATGGAATTTTTAACACCGCGAAACCAGTGTAACGCATTACCAGTAAAAATTTCGGACGCGTAATCGAATAATCTATTGGCAGGTAGATTTCTAACCGTCCTAAATTCCGTCACGCGTTGTAGAAATTCACGAACGCAGCCTGTTCCGTCGAATTTGAGTTTCAATAGTTCGCCAACCCTCAAATGCTCACAGTGGACAGTTACCGGAGTCGACGCTGCCTGTGCAGGGGTTGAATCCGTGCAAGTCATCGTGGCTCCGACTTCCGCTGACGGAACATATCTTAGATAGCTCTGCCGACAGCATCCGAAAGCGTTCAGTCAGGTCGGATATTTTCTTGCCGTATTTAGGTTCGGATTTGTCTAATCTGCCCAATCTGTGGTAGACCTGGTTGTGCAAAGCCGTAGTTCGCTTAGCCAAGTTGTGGTCGTATAGCTCCTTAAGGGAAGAGATTCGCGAATCTAAATCGGTAACTGACAGGCTAGCTCCCTTGAAGTCGTCTGCTATGTTTAGGCCTGACTCTAAGATTTCGTCATTCGGAATCAGCTCGAGTAGTTTAGGTAGCTGCTTCCGTAAACCTAAAAACAGAGGTAGCCGGCTCCTCTCCGCGAATAGCGACCTCGTAGGCCAATTCATTTTTATTAAGTAGAAAGTACTTGATAGGGTTAGTGCTCATGATGATATAAAATAAGTATGATAGAAAAGAACGTAAGTATATTACAGCCCTCCGTGTGCAATAGTTCTGCTTTACAAAGAAACTACGACGATTCGGTGTAAAAATGTAGACAATAGATAGTGACTTGCAAAAATAAAAAACTGTTATTTCAAATTGCGTAGGGAATCGGTAGTTGAAATTTGAATTAGACAATAGTAAGATAACACATAATAGGTATACAAGAATAGAAATTAAAGATAGACAGCAATACACAGATACACACAAGTTAGATATTACGTACCAGTTCGCTGATGTCTGCACCTCCTCGTTTACAAAGACTGACCTCCTAAACAAGAACAACTGCAGTAATTGGAAGTGAGACAAATAGAGTTGGGCGCCACTGAGACGGAGGATCTCAGGTAGGATGTCGGGGTTCGAGAGAAACACTGCTAGGCTGAACAGGTTCTTTATTATGTCTCACTACCGCTTACATACAGTATGACCGAACTAGGTAAGCACTGGCCTGAGCTGGCTGGAGTGTAGACTCCTGCTGCTCTCCGACGCTCGCAGGGTAGCTGCTCGAAGGGTCGCCGATGAGCTGGCCAAGGTGCGCTGCGCAGGCAGCTCTGTGGTCGATGTTCAGGCTGAGCGGGTCTCAGGCGGTGCAGCCGATGTGGGTCGAGCGGTCAGGCTCAGGCGTCCGTGGCCTGGCTGTTGGAGCTCGTAGGCAGGAACGGAGGCTTGGGTGGCAGCTGGCTAGTAGCGGCACGGCGCCAGCAGCTCGTGGCTTGTAGCCCGTAGGAAGAACGTCAGCCCGTAGGAAGAACGTCAGCCCGTAGGAAGAACGTCAGGTGCAGTGAGCTCGTAGGGTGAACTGGAAACAGCATAGAGAATACACAACAACCGGTCAGGAACAGGCTGTCCCTAGATCGGCTGTTATGCTTAGGAGACACAGATACTACAGACAGAACATATAGGCACACAGACAACTAGAATATGCTTACCCCCAGCAGGACAGTAGATAGGAAGTAGAATGTAGAATAATCGCGAGGTGTAGCGGCAGCGTTCCGATGTCTAGGGAAAGTGACCATTCTACAACGCGCACCCATCTTATATAGACATAGACCTATGACTCACAACTGCCTTTGGCTAGTGAATATGACCATATTTGGTAATATTGCGAACGATGTCTGGCTAAGCTGGCGTTAAGCGCCTGCGAGATATTATAACGCAATACGTGTAGTATTACGTTACAACCAGTATCAGCTTATTTCAGGGTACTGACTCCACGTAACGACTGTCAAACATCTTCATGACAGCCGGGACCGACGGTTTAACGTGCTCTCCAAGGCACGGGGCAAGCGATAATTAACAATTTAAGACGCACTTAACTTCGAGAAGTCATTGGTGGTCACCAATGGATTCGAACCCGATTCATAATTCATAAGCATAACAACAGCAAGTGGAACTTACTGTGATTATGTTTAGGAATATCTCATATTATGTGTAGACTTGTCTAGAACAAATAAAATAAGTGCATTACTTACTGTATATATTTTAAGATTTTTAAGGCGTTTAGTTCGTCGCGTCGTTGTCCGTGTGGTGACGGATTAAGATTGTCACCACCCCATATCATCCCATGGGTGTTGTAAGAGCCGACAGAGGGAGTATATCATGCAGAGAACAGCACTGTAAGAGAAGGACAACTTGATACAAACCCTATACCAACCTGCTTGGCCAGCGTGGTATAGTAGGCCAATTCCTCGTTTCAAAGGAGAGGCCTAGTCCAGCAGTGGACTATTAAAGGCTGATGATGATGAGTTCGTCGCACCTAACCCCAGGCACTAGCGGTTGATAATTATATTTAATTTATTTTTCGGGATTCAAAACTTCGGGATTTTAAACTTTCAACCAAACAACCATTCGGCGTTTCAATTATCGGGATTTCATCCATCGGTATTTTAAAATTCGGTCTTTTAAAATTCGGGATTTTGATACGTACTCATTTAAATACCATTTTTTTTTATCTAATAACCATTATGGCGTTTAAATATTATGTTTAAGAGTTTCATGAAAAAACTATAAACGTGTTATGTTTGAGAGATAGTGCTTAGTTTGTTTAATATTGTTTCATGCACGAAGAAGTTTTATACAAATACGAATGATTACCTTTGGTTACGTTAAGCCATTTTCAATGCTATAAATAATTAAATAATAGAACTGATTTTAAAATTTTCTAGTTTCACAAAGTTATTTGTACTTGTTTTATTAAACTATGATTTCATAACATCAGTTATGTTTCATTTTCTTACAAATAATTTTATTAAGAAAATGTAATTAAAGTTGGTGTCGGTGCTTTATGAGGGATGCTGTAATTTTACATATTTCTTCTAGCTATAATTACAGTAAGTTTCTGAGTTACTGTAAGCAAAAAATATCATATTTGTTATACTATTTAAACATTTATCTTATTTCATAATAATTGTTAAAGTATGTACCTACAACTAAAGATAGTTACAGTAAGTCACACACTTACTGTAGTAATAATAAGAAAATGTTTTTATTTATTTTCCTCATTACTTAACATAAATATATTTTTAAGATTTACAACACATTTATTACATGTAATTAAAAAATAAAATAGAACACCTATAAAACATGCCTATATTTACGTTATACATTTGTAAGAACTTAGATTTTATCTATATTAAGGCAGAAATGCTAAAAATAAAGAAAACAACTTAAAGCGCGTTTTTCTCTAAACTGTCTTCAAGGCACTTACTGTGTTTATCACAAGCACGGCAGAATAGTATAATATAGTCTGTCTTCTGTCTGTTTGTCCCTATGTATGCTTAAATCTTAAAAACTACGCAACGGATTTTAATGCGGTTTTTTTAATAGATAGAATGGTTCAAGAGGAAGGTTTATACGTATAATTGACGCGGGTGAGACCGCTGGCGCCGTCTAGTATAATATTATAAATTAATGAATCATTTAAATTCATTTTCTTCTAATTATTCATTATTATAATACGCATAGTAGACAAATAACAATAGTGAGTGATAATGTTAATAGTCCATCTTCACTGTGCACTAATGAATACATAAATGAGTAGGTGTTTTACAAATAATCGTCAAAAATACTACTTATACGAATATTTGTTTATCCGTTAATTACTATGACAACCCCATGCTTTTGGGCAACGTCCCCATAGTAAAAAAATAACATCTTGCCAAGATGTGTCAATTGAGCTACATTTCATTTCTGTTGATGGGTGGGGAAGATTTCGCCCATCGTCCTTAGTAATAAGTATACATTATAAATATAATTATTAAAATTCTCTTCCTCCTCTCTCCTAATAAAAACTTTGCTGTGCCCAACAGGGTCCATAATTGATACTACTCTTATGCTTAACACCTCATTGTAATTATGGAATGTAATAAAGTACTGAGTTCTGAGTACTGAAATACATCATGGTACACGAAAAATCAAACAATAATAATCGAATTAGTAAAACTACGATTCGTTCAACATTTGATTGACTCTCGACGCAGACAAAGTCTATTGAAAACCTCAAAGAGCTTCATAATTGGAATAGACTGTCTGAATTCAAATTCAAATTCAAAATCGTTTATTCATTTGGGTCACAATGTGACGCTTATGAACGTCAAAATAATAAATAAAATAATTACTTAAAGACTCTACATTTACATTTACTGCCACGTTCGCAAAGCAATAGGTAGAACCATGAGAAAGAACGGGCAATAAAACTCACGGTCACTCTTTTTCTTCGCCAGGTTTTGCATAATACACATAATTTACATTTTGTAAGGTGCTGCAACTGTTACACCTTCTATATCACTTGTATATATTTACTGTACATAATAATACTCAAGCATAATACTTTTGATGTTCATTTGGTTAGTCTCCTCAGAATAGACATGGTGAAACAGGAGCATCCACTTACATTATATATACCTAATAATGCAGGCAATCCGCGAAAGTGATCAGACCCATGGTGGAAATGATGCAGTTAAATATTAAAATCTAATACCAGCCCGCAAGACCGTCATCGACCAGTCATCGCAAGTAGGACCCATTCACGAGTATGACGCTTGTGCCAGCCATCATCCCTCTCGCCATATTAGAGGGACAGGGATGACCCGACACACGACGCCACCACAAGAAATGACATTTTAGTGAGCATGACGATAACGGTATACGAACCGGCAGTAAGAAACAATCTATTGGTATACTGACCATGACCGCCAATTACCTCCATTTTCCAGATCGTTATTATGAACATAAATCAGTGGACCGCGTGAAGGAATGCAAATGTAGAAAGAATTTTGTGAAGGTGACAAGTGAACAACGATATGATCAGGAATAAATAATGTTAAACTACATTCAACAAATCGTAATAATATCCAAATCCTGCAAAAATCATGTGTTCACGAGGCACCTCCTCTTAACATGTTACTAATAAAGAAGAGAGTATTTTACACAGTCATAAAAATAACAATAATGGTGAATTAAAAAAAAAGCAACTAGACCCATGATGTCTTGTCATCTAGAAATTCTTTAATAGTGTAATAACCCCTTTTTAAAAGAAAATTCCTAGTAGTGGTTTTAAATTTGTGCAGAGGTAAATTCATTATTTCCAGAGGTAATTTGTTGAAGAATTGTATACCGAGTCCCGCAAATGAGTTATGAACTTTATGTAGACGGTAGTTAGTGCCCACTAGTTTATGCTTATTCCTTGTGTTCACTTTGTGCACGTCACTATTTTTACGGTAAAGAGTTAAGTTTTTCTTAACGTACATTAAATTAGCAAATATATACTGCGATGCAACTGTAAATATTTCTACTTCTTTAAATTTATCTCGTAAAGAATCTCTAGCACCTAACTTATATATTGCACGTATGGCCCTCTTTTGAATAACAAAAATTGTGTGAATATCGGCCGCCGTACCCCATAACAGTATCTAAGACATTACACTGTGAAAGTAACTAAAGTGAACTAGTCTAGCAGTATCTACGTCTGTGAATTGGCGAACTTTCCTAACTGCAAATGCTGCAGAACTAAGTTTGACTGCCAGACAGGATATTTGGGCACCCCACTGAAGCTTAGAATCTAAAGTTAAACCTAAAAATACAGTTGAATCAACTAGGTTAATTGTTTCGTTATTTAAAATTATATTAGTAAGAACATTTTTGACATTCGGCAAAGTGAATTTCACACATTTTGTTTTGCCAGAGTTGAGTAGCAAATTATTTGTCGTGAACCAATGTAGTACTTGCGCAAGAGAATTATTTACGCTGTCAATGTTACTTGTATTACGATCAACTTTAAAAATAAGTGAAGTATCGTCAGCAAAAAGAACAATATCACATAAATATCTAACAAAGAATGGCAAGTCATTAATATATATTAAAAAAAGAAACGGACCAAGAATAGAGCCCTGTGGAACGCCCATTCCCACTGGCAAACCTTGAGACCTACTTCCACTAACATCTACATACTGAACTCTATCTCTAAGGTAACTGGCAACAAGATTGAGTGCGCTATCTCGAATACCATAATGGTTGAGTTTACGTAAAAGTGTATATGTTCAACACAATCAAAAGCCTTTGACAAGTCGCAAAAAACACCAATGGCATCCTTCGAATTTTCCCAAGCGTTAAAGATATGTTTTAATAGAGCTACACCGGCATCAACGGTGGAGCGACCCTTAGTGAAGCCATACTGCTCACTGTGCAATAAATTATTTGTAAGAAAGTGGCTCTCTAACTGATGCAAAATAACCTTTTCAAAAATTTTACTGATTGCAGGCAAGATAGAAATTGGCCGAAAGTTACTAGGGTCGCTCTTGGATCCTGTTTTGAAAAGTGGTATCACCTTGCTGTGTTTCATTAAATCAGGAAATACCCCTTTATCCACGCATCTATTAAATATTGCAGCTAAATATGGAGCTATGCTAAAAATGATTTGGCGAACAAGACTAACTGAAATACCCCATAAGTCAATAGATTTCTTAATATTGATGGTCTTGAATGTCTTGAGGATGTCATTGGTGTCAATGTATTTAAAATTAAACAGCAAATCACACTCATTCACATTGCCCCTAACTAACATCTTTGCTTTGCTTGGGCATGAGTCTAAACACTTGGTTGTTTTCACTGGTATGTTTATGAAGAAGTTGTTAAAAGCCTGAGCAACATCAATTTTCTTTGTAACTATTTCTCCATTACATTTTAATTCATAGCTATTATCTACTAACTTAGCTCGACCAGTCTCACTGTTAATAATGTTCCAAGTTGTTTTTATTTTGTTCTTGGATTCTTTAATTTTATTACTTATAAATATAGACTTAGCTGAAGCACATGCTCTCTTAAAAACTTTTGAGTAATTTCTTACATATTCAATAAATGAAGGATTAAAATTGTATTGCTTCATACCATACAGATCATACAACCTAGATCTACTTTTGTATATTCCTACTGTTGCCCAATCACAAAATTTAACTTTAGAGCTCTTGGCAAATGTCTTCTGCTTAAAAATTTTATTGTACTCATTTTTAATAACATCAAATAACCACTCATATAATTCATCTGGATCATCGTGAGTTAAGTCAATGCTGGCGATCTTAGCAGCAACATCATCACTAAAGCGATTAAGGCGAGCAGAGGTCATAGGCCTACATGTGATTTTTTGTACTGTAGGGGTTGTATTAGTTGGAATTACAACCTTTTGTCCACAGTGATCTGATGTCAAGTCACTCAAAACAGCTTTACTTAAGTACAAACAATTGCAAAAAATATTATCTAAGCATGTAGAAGAATGTGAGGTAGTTCTGGTTGGTTCAGAAAATAAAACATTCAAATTAAATGACATAAATAAACTAACTAACCTAGTACAAGTTGGTGATTGTTCTAACAAGTTAACATTAAAATCACCACATACGATTATTGACTTCCTGCTGGAACTTAAATGTTTTAAGACATCCTCCATGATGCTTTCAAATTGGCTAAAGTCACTTTGCGGTGGTCGGTATACACAGACTATGACGTGTTGCTCAAGTTCAACACAAGATATCTCAGCGGTGCGCTCGATAGAAAGTTCGGCTATGTCCTTTCGTTCTTTACATTTAATACTATTACAAACATATATGAGAGAGCCACCACGAATAGCGTTCTTTCTTACGAATGCACTAATCACTGTATAAAATTCATTATTGAATATTAATTGGTCACCTCTTAACCAATGTTCCGTAATGCATAATACATGCATCTTATGTTTCTTTAAAAATAAATCTATCTCTAATTCTTTGCTAGATAGGCCTTGTATGTTTTGATGAGCTAAGTTTAAAACACATGAATGCCTATCTGTTGTCTCATCTAGTAGTTTAAACTAATAAATTTGTCAATACTACTATTGGTATAACTATTATCTACCAAATTCCTAAGTACTCTAGTAGTACTGCGTTCACTATGTAAATTAAATGCTAATAATTTAGCAAGTTGTCGCCTATATATAAAAGAGAGATACATAGTATCTTTTGTTAAAAAAAAATTACTAATAAAAATATTAGAGTCAAAAAATAAAATATGGTCACTATGACTACAAGTGCTATTATATAAAAATAGATTCAATTTACCTATCTGATTATTTTCATTATAAGATAAGTTATTGGAATATGGTAATGCACAGACAATAAAGTTGCACCCCACTTTAGAACTTTGTTCTATCATAATATCTGATAAAGCTAATATTTCTTTCTTGGTAACTAGTAGGCTATCCCCATATAAAATTATAACTGTAGAATGTTTATTTAGTCTAGCATACTTTAATTTATTAATTAACATAGACATTCCTTGTCCTGGTGAACAAATATTTTGTATTGACCGATCAGTATAACTATTAATCAGGCTACCCATACCGATTCCTAATTGGTCAGAAAAAATTAAAACATTGTTATCTAAAACCTTATTATTTTCATTATGTAACAATGTGTCAGAACCATGACATGTTTTCGAAGGATATTTATCTTGAAAGTCACTATATAACTTGGTTGTACAATTAGGTGAAGCCTCTTACTTATGATTTGAACAATTTAAACAGTTACCGTTGTTGGTCATAGAGTAGCAGTTGTTTTAGATTTTCTCTACCAACTCTGCTAATTTCATCATATTTCAATATATATTCCTGTGTTTCACTTTGATGATCTATTATCAATTTGTTGAGCTGTGCATTTAATGATGTGATTTGTGTTTGCAGCTCACATGTGTGTTGTTCATATTGTAATCGGCTACAGGCTAATTGCTCACTACTATCCTTAAGCTTAGAAACTAATAACTCACTCTCTTTAACTAAATCATGGTTAATTTGTGTTAAATCTACAATTTTCTTTGACCTCTTATAGCCTAACTCAAGTCGCTTTATTAATTTATTTCATTTTGTCAATTTCCTAAATTTACCATTTGACACCTTATATGTAAAGTTACAATTACATTTTACAGATTTAAAAATATTTGCCTTTCCACCAATGACTTCAGAGAACAGTTCCTGGTTTGCTGCGCTGCTTAGTGACTGAATGGAATTCTCCAAGGTTGTTATTTTGGATTGAGCTTCACTCAAGCTTGTTTCCAACTCCATGATGCGACTGAGCTGCCTTATATATGTATCATCGCAGCTACTATATGATCTGACTTCTTCCTGCAGTCTGTCCCGCTGGTCCAGAATGTCCATATGTTCTATGTGGAGTTCCGTCAATTGTGCTTTCAGTTGTGAGACTTTGTCATTAACATACTTAATTTCCTCTTCACTGTCAATTCGTTCCTTCAACAGTTGACTATGATCTTCCTTATATTTCTTGAGTTCCAATAGTGCAATCTTCAACTTGTGCTCCGTTTCCTTTGCCAAAGCCTTACGGGTCATCAAAGTGTGTGTAGACATATTTTGTACCCAAATTACCTTAAAAGAAGAAAAATAAAACAGCTGAATTATTTGAAAAATATTATAGGGTATGGGGAAAGGGATGTTAATATATAAATATAACAAATACTCAGAAAAAGTTGAAAGACAGAAATATTTTAAGAAAGTACAGTGATGTAGGTATGTTACAAAAAAAAATGAGAAAAGTTATACAAATTGAACAGAAAAAGAATAACAAAGGAACTAGAAAGGTAATTTGATTACTAGATACCTATATTACTTATAATATCTTAGTTTCTTGGACAATCTTAAATACACTAGGTAATATAGCTGTAGGCTGTAGCTATTATTATTATACTAGGTACTAATACTAATTATATTCAAATAAATCAACTAGAAATTGATGCATATACACTTAAAATAATAATTGTGAAGTGTGATTAGTGTAGTGGGTGTTTGTATGAGGCATTTGTTCAGTCCTCGATTTTGCTTCCACTTTTGTCAAGCAAAAGGAGACAGAAACTGTGCCAGTGTGTGATGGACGAAGCTCACGTTATGTGAGCCGAGTAAATATGTGATGAGGAGTGTAAGTTAATAAGTAAAATACTCCCCGGGTTTCAGGATGATGATTTGAAATCCGTCCGTTGACACTGGGTAGTTGATCTGTCCGCCAAGAACTGTCGGCAGCGAGGTTTCAATCCTTTTCAAACACCAAACTCAATGTCTTTCACACTTCTTTTGGCATAAATACAACTTTAGTGAAACATAAACGTTTAATTTTGATTTAAACTTTATAAAAAATTTTAAAAGCACGGAGCTACGTAATTTTACGTCTGACGTTTTCAGTGTTGCCAGCAAAAAAAGAATAGTAAGATTGAATGATTTTCGAAATAATTGGCATCGGAAGCCAGCATAAGCCTTCGTCTAATTAGGAGAATTCCTACCTAGTGCCCGAATCAGTTGCCACAATCTTCAATTTATAACACTAGCAGCACAAATTAATACTATTAGGTATTTTTAGTATTCTTGTATTCAAATGCCTAGTTGGTTTCGTGGTTATTGATAAACCCTAAAATATGACTGATTGTTTTAAAGGTAAAAGTATCTGAAATTAGACCTAACGAGTTCGCTCTCACATTCAAAAGATGAAAGCTAAAATTTCTAAATTCACTTACGCACTACGTGAAGTCAAAAAGGCAACAAACCTACATACCGCACTGACTGCCTACTACACCTATGCTTATGCCTGGCTTAACTATGGCATTATTCTGTGGGGAAATAGCACAGATGCACCCCTTCTCACTTTGTTAATCAAAAGAAATTAATTATAGTAATTGAAGAAATTCGTAAATATAATAAATAAGTTTAATAAATCTTAAAACAGCATTTTGAGGACATAATAATATTAAAAATATTTAGCATATAAGTACCTTGAAAGATATAGACAAAGGACTAGAGTGTTTTAGAGGTGGTGGGACCCGAGCCCATTATTCCCCTCCCTTCTGGTTTTTATCGCAACCTGGTAAGGAATAGGACCAGGACCCAACACAACCAGTCCTGGATTGGTATTGAAACATGTAGGCAGGCCAAGGAGGCTCTCAACGCAGTAGACGGTAAGATAGCCAAACAAATCCTCCGACTGTCCAAACAACAACTGCGGACAGTCACGGCCGCCTACACAGGACACGGATTCTTTAATAAATACCTATTTACTAGAGGTATCACCGACAGCCCGCTGTGCAGGGCCTGTATGGCAGCAGACGAGACGGCAGCCCACCTGCTCCTCGACTGCCCTGAGGCTGCACAGAACAGGCAGCAGTACCTGACGAGATACAGCACCCTGAGGGAGGCAGTGAGCCACATCAAGAGTCTGCTGGCCTTCCTCGAAGAGCTGGGGTGGCTCGAATGAAGACACCATTCCTACCCGCACGCAAAATACACGCCAAGACGTGGAGTTGCGGAAACAGCCCGTGCCATCAAGTAAGATCAAGTACGCGTCGTGATATGGGTTATAAAATTAAATCCGTCTTATTGGGATACGTCCTGCGAGAATTACTGCAGCTTTTGCGATGTTTGTTTTGATATAGTTTTTCATTACTTTGGCTTAGGGTGGTTTCAGACTAGTGTTTTATACGCGCGTATAAGCTGGTTTTTGGAAACGCATGTAGGCGGGTATACGCGCGCCTTTTAACACGCAGCTCGTACGAGCGTTGACGTGCTTCTAAGCTTGTATAAGCGCGAGCCGTCAGAATCCATGTTGACACTGACACGATATCACTACCGTTTTTAGCGAACACGCCGAAATATGCCCATTTACGCGAGTCTGGTGTTCTGTAGCGCGTAATGCAGTGCGCGTGTAAGCGCGTATACGCGCAGAAAAATACGCTAATCTGAAACCGCCCTTAGTTACATCGGTTTTCAGATGTTCGGAAATGTGTGTGTTTTCTTAGTATATTTCTGTGTGGTTGTGTTGATTTGACGTATGTCTTCAGCGACTCGTCGGTGATCCAGACTCTTCGAATACACGCCAACACACAACTATGTTGCTGCTTATATGCACTACCTAAATATTGCCAGCGAGTTGGCGTTGTTTACGTGTCTGCCGGGTGTTGTAAATATGAAAAATATGTTCGAATGTAAATTGACCTCTGATAAAATATAATTAAAATTTACAATTTATTTAGAAATGTGCCCTTTCTGTACCTACCGAATTTTATACTGACTTTCCAAGTACAAAATCTTGGAAATACTTACACTAAGTTCAATTAAACTTAGCAGACAGATTCAGATTTTGTAAGATTTTTGTGTATTTTAGATAAATTTTTGTAAAGAGTCTTTGTAATGTCGACTCATTCGACGCTCAAACTGTATGAACTTCTCAAGATCATTCTTTACAGACTTTTGCACTGTTGATCTTTAAATATGATTTGCTTCGTCTATTTCCTTAGACACCTCTTAAAGAATCATCGCACATCGAATCGCCACACCCACATTATGAAATATGAGAGTGACATTTTGTCTCAACATTTTCATTTGCACAACTAAACAACTGTGTAAGCAAACATAAAAGGGGTTGCCACATAAAACCACACACTCAAAAGCGGGGCATTTCGAAATAAATTTGATAAAGAGGAAAACTTTTGAGGAAAATAAGTCTGCGGTGGCTTGGACGTAAGTGACATTGCTACAAACTGCACGCTTACCTTCTCACGTGCTTTGAATGTGTTAGACGTACGGCAGTGCATTAGGAGTACTAGTATAGTACTATATCAACTGTGGTAGCAGTGAAAAGCAGAAGTTGCTTGAATATTGTAAAAGTCTACCTGAGCGAACGTGTTTGAATATATTCGAAATCCTAGTTTTTTTTACACTGCTTGTTATAAACATTAAGCATACAAACTTGTGTATAAAGTTAGTTGCCGAGGTGTCGTTGTCTAGTACGCAATAATTATTTTATCGATCGAAATAACTTTAAGTTAGTTGTAATCATTTATTTACGCGTAGTTTTAGTTAGTAGTGGATGAAAGACCCTGCAATGAATATTTATGTTCAATATTTAGTCATTAGATAATAGAATACGTGTAGAAGAAATGATGAAAAGGAAGAAATAATTTAGAAGCCATAACTTCTAGTATTAAAACATTTAGTAAGTTAGCAAGCGCAGCAAAAATCACACTACCTAACTGATTATAATATATTATTGACATCGACCTTTATCAAAAGGACTTTCCGTTCAACGATAAACTGTGGCATTGCTGATATTATTATAAGAGAGATGTGTCGTCATCCTTTTTTGTAGACCCTGCAAATACACTAGTCCTCAGAAAAGCAATATCCGCTCCAATATATTTCGTCAAATCAAGCGAATGAGTTACTTGCTCAAGAATGAAACCAGACACAATGTGTGAATTATCTTACTACAAACTTAATACTCATGCGTCCCATTCACTGAACAATTCCATTCCGTACCAAATCCTCAGTGTTCACGCTACAAGCGATGATAAAGTATGCGAAGTATTTTAATAATCTTGCAACTGTTCCTTTATTGAATATTTAAGAGAATATTTGTAATGAAAATAAACCGGAAGTTGGAACCATCTTGGAATAACTTCTTAGACGTTCGACTCGTCGCAGTTACCGAGTATTTCAATTTATTCAAATAGTTTCAACACTTTCTGCTCACAATCAGGCACTTAGTTATATCGCTCCGGAGAAGAAATATTACGTCGCTCTCTGAGGTAAATAAAAGTTTTAAGTATTTGAGACGTTCAAAATAATGTTACTTAATATGTACAGCAGGGATTACCGATAATTTAATCCATTTGCCTAATGATTTGAAATCATTTGTGTCTCTTCATTATAAATACTGAGAGTTTATTAGTACCGACAACCTTTTCTCAGTAATATCAGTCATATATGAAGAATACAAAGAAATATAACCTAAGGCATAGAAGTAACACTAAATAACAACAGCGGTTGCGATGATTGATATCTTCTTTCTAATGGCACATGCAGTATGATAGAAAGAGCTGTCGATAGGTTTAGCAGCACGCTCTTATAGCAGCCGCATGGTAGGCAAACAGTAGACAAAACATAGAGTTAGGAAACCGAGTGTTGTTCGTAACAGTGATGATTTATCGATAAATATTTTTGGTCAAATGTCTAACTTTAGTATGTGTCGATATATTTAAGCCGTAGAAGTAAACAACTAAAATATTGAAATTGTAGTTTTTGCTGTCGACGCAGGACAGTGCTTTGCAAAGACTTGCCAGACAGACAGTACTAAAATAATTCACGTGTTTAATTGTTCGTTTTAGCCATAAAATCTATTGACAAAAAGTAGTCATAAACTAATGAGCGATGCGTGGCGATGAGATGCTAAGAAACTGTCACTTAGATTATGTATTGTACAAATTATACCAGATTGGCTAATGCGGCACGGCAGGCTTTGGCAATTTGTTTGCATCGCATCATATCACGTTGCTTGCTATCGCTAACGTTGGACACTGCTCGATTTTTTTAGAGTTGTAGGTAATCCGACTGCCACGCCGAAGCTTGCGGGTTTGATTCCCGCTCAAGTCAAACATTTGTGTGCATGAATATGGATGTTTGTCTTGGTCTGGATGGTACTATGTATATTATGTAATATATTTACAGAAAAGTATATATGCATGTTTATCGATTGTCTTGTACTCGCAGTACAAGATATGCTTAGTTTGGGACCAGATAATGTTGTGTGAATGTGAAAGAATATTATATTTTATGGTAGAATATTATGTAGCGGACTACAAGGCAAGACGTCTTTGATCAGTCAGGATAGCACTAATATGATAAATAATATAGAAGTAGGTAGATTAATTAAAATCGTTGTAATTATTATATTTTATTAATATGTTCAAACTAAAATTACACACTTTTTGTTTAGCTTTGGATAAATAATTCTACCGGGTGTGCAATGTCCGGGCATAAATGTAATGTAGGCAGAGCTTTCGGTTTTAAACGACGCCTGGTGCTTTCTGTCTTTAAAAATAGTCTTTCTCAAAATGACGTGAACAAATACGGTGGTACTTCTGCTAAATCAAACTAGGCCGTCCAACGGCATTTATCCAACGTTTTCTTGTGACGTCATTAATAGGCAACCTGTAATATAAAACACCTTCTTAATAATAAAAAATGCTACTCACATCCCTAATCCATCTACTATTTTATAGATGCAAAAATGTAAGCCTACACACGCGCGTACACTGGAACACTTGGCAAATCAAACGCGCGATAGAAAATTAGACCGCTGGACGTCTTTGTTTATTGCCAACTTAGCAACCGCGGCTACCCGCTGTCGCTTCCAGCGACAGTTTTACATTCATGTCCGATAGTTAGTTTCCGTATTTATCCCTCAATGAAAAAACATCGATATCTCCTTTCACTGTCAAATCCCATCAATAAGGCTATTAAATCAATAAATGTACAAAATAACAATTTGTGAGTTAAATTCATAACACATACGTATGCAAGCTGTTCTTTTGATTTGCAACACAATGATATTGTGTAAACTTAACACTCATTATAGCATTAATACGAGAAAAGTAAATAAATTTGTTGAAAAATTCCGACTCACTGCTAGTAGATAAAGTTTCTCCTGTTATTTCCGTTCCGAGAATAGCGGCATCCACATCCCGATATCACATACTCGAAGTGTATTAATTAATGAGTACACTATTTAATTATTATAAGCTTACTTACTATTTAAATGCAAAAAAGTTATTAAAAATGTAAACACAAACGCCCAACTAATTTTACACTGATGACAGATCACATTACGGCTATTTAGAGAATGTAGTCAAAGATATGAGTATGTAAAGAGTCTATGCCTCTTTAAATGAGACGCGTAATTTGACGTTATGATTAACCAACTAAGACCAACTGACATTACATGTTGCACGTTCGGTATAAGGAAATTTATAGGGCATGTTCTCTCTAGTCTAAACGTCCAAACTCTTCGGAAGAATATTTGGGCGTTGATAACTTGTTTATTGATGAAGTCTAGGCTTTATAATACGTCACGCTAGTACAAATACATGTAAATAAGTACTTTAAATATGTCAATAAATCGGGAATAAAAAGTGGGATTTTGCCCGCTAGAAAATGTAAGTGAGTTTTGAAGGGCTCAGTAAAATAGTTGGCTAAATCTAGGAGAACTTTGCCTTGTACCTTTCACCGTCGGGGCCAGATATTCGCATGTAATTCTATGTATGTATTAAGGTCGGATAGTCGACAGTGTTGGTAGTTAATCAACCACATGTGCCTGCATCTGTGGCATATGAGAGAAAATTAATGTTAAGCATGTGACCTGCATGCAGTTCTGATGTTGAAGCCGTGAACGCCTGAATACCGTGAAATCCACAGGTAAGTACGTGAAGTGAGATCTTACATACAGATTTGAGAACAAATGTTATCTTGGAATTGTAAAGTGATACTTAGTGACTGTACCGGCACTAGATCGCGTCATGCAATACTCAGAAGTTTGGTTTCCTGCATCATGGTAGGTATATTGTATTACTAGAGGACGCCAGCAGCTACGACTGCATATTTTTTTAATTTACCCGTTTTGGCCTATCCCCTGGGAATTTCGGGAAATCCCTTCTCAGCTCACCCCTACGTTCCCCAAGGAACATGCATGCCAAATTTCAGCTTCCTGCGCCCAATAGATTTGGCTGTAGCGTGTCTGTCAGTCAGTCAGTAACGCAAGGCTTTTATATATTAAGATTGCATTGCGGTGATTATCAGTGTTTTGTATCAACCGTTATTTAATGATCCGATTTCTCTTGGCCACCCTTGTTTGCGGTGATAGAGTCGCCGATAACACCAGTGGATAGTCTCGTAAGACTCTGAGTTGATATTTTTTTAGCCTCGTGATGTCAAAACTGAGTAGTGAGACATTAACATCCACGATTAGTGCAGGCGAAGGAAGTGCGTGAGACTCTTTACTACAGTACTTTGGATACTTACTTACTTACTTAACGTCACGCCTTTTATCCCCGAAGGGGTAGGCAGAGGTGTATTTCTACACCCACTTTTCGCCAGATATACTTTAGTCCCACGTAATAAGGGGCGAGCCTATTTACTTTGGATCTTAATTACTAATATCAACATAGTATCTTCGACTGGCTTTCATGGCTGGTTTAATAAATATAAATCAGTGATTGTGACTATGATTACTTAAACATTTTTATATTTTTTCATGCAACTTGAATGCGACAAATTCATTCAAAGAGTCAGATCAGTTTGAAGCCCGTTAGTGTAAATACTCCTCACACACTTGCCAAAAAGCAATTAAATTGCTGGTTTTAAAAGCAGTCTGCTTGTATCTAAGATAAATACGGTCTAGTATTTGTATTTATTAACTAATTAATGACAAACTCGACATTTAACTACATACATACATACATATGCTCACGCCTTTTTCTCGTCGGGGTAGATAGAGACTATAAAACGCCACTTGCTTCTATCCTAACAAAAGTCATTCTTGCATGATCGGCGAATGATTTGCAACAAATCATGGACTGCATGAACGAGAGCTTTAATGTGAAAGGAATAAAACTTTCCACCTCTGCGCAGGGAAGACAAATCATCGGCCTATGATGCAAAAGATAAAGCCGATCTACTAGGGTGTCTTTTTGATGTAAGTGAACTTAGCAGATCATTGTCCAGAAGATCAATAATAAATCAGAGTTCTTATCGCATGCTGCCGAGTTCTGTAGTAACTGATACTTTTCAGAAATAATTCTGCCATTTTACCTTAAAAAATACTAAATTATCTGCTAAGTTCACCTAGCAGAGCATTAGTAAATCAAAAACAAAAGTGATTCCACCCTCACCGCCTTGATGAGTGGCGTTCTTCTACCGTATGTATTCACACGCCATTTCCTGCCTCGTACGACCAAATTGTGGAACCGCTACCTAACAGCTACCTGCAGCGGTATTTCCAAACGAGTTTGACATTGAAATCTTCGATAAGCGAGCATATTTTTTTAAAAGGTAGACAACGCACTTGTGATCCTTCGGGCATTGCAGGTGTCTATGGGCGGCGGTGATTACTTACCATCAGGTGACCCGCTTGTTCGTTTTTCTTCCTCCACAATAAAAAAAAAATTTAAAAATGTTAATGCAAGAAAGATGGTGATGGTGTTTGAGAAGGATGAAAGTTTGACTGAGTATAATAGATAGATAGATAGATAGATAGAAAATTCTTTATTGTACACCAGATACAATACAAATGCTACATATATCGTTATACAATTTTACAAATGTACAATAGGCGGCCTTATCGCTATAAGCAATTTCTTCCAGGCAACCTTGGGATGGACTAGAAGAGATCAGATAAATAAAAACAGTGGTGTAGTCATAAAATGAAGTAAGGATCCATATATACATACACAAGTACATCAAAATAGTATATCACAAGTACATAAATAGATAAATACATGAATACATAAGTACATAAATACATCAATACATAAATATATAAATACATAAATAAATATAATATACATATAGCTATACAAAATACATAGGTACATTGAACTAAATAGTATATAAAAATTCAGTTTCATAGCTAAGTAATGCTGTTTTATTGCGCTTTTGAATATGCCAAGCGAGTTTGCTTGCCTAATTTCTATCGGCAACGCATTCCACAAGCGTACTACTTGCACAGTAAAGGATTTGTCACAGAAATTTGTGGAATGTGTTGGCATCTGCAACCTCAGATCCTAAGACGACCTCAAAAACTTTGCATGTGTGTCACGAATGAACTTAAAACGTTCTTTGAGATACGAAGGGGTGTCCGGGTTGAATAGGATATTATACAGTAATGTAAGAATGTGAGTATTCCTGCGAAGACGAATTGGGAGCCACTTGATTTTGCTACGAAATTCTGATACATGATTATATTTACGTAACCCAAATATGAATCTAATACAAAAGTTTTGGAGACGCTCAAGTTTATCTGGTTGCTCCTCAGTGAGGTCAAGATTGCTGACATCAGCATAATCGAGTACTGGGAGAAGTAATGACTGTGCAAGCGCAATTTTAGTGGACGTTGGGAGAAAATTCCGCAGCCTACGCAACGAGCCTGCTGACGCAAATAGTTTTCGACTAGTCTCCTGCATTTGAAAAAGTTTTATCCATGCATAACCCCAAATTTTTCACGTGATCAGTAAAAGCTAATACGTTGCCGTCGAATTTATTCTCAAGCAGCATTGACCAATTTAACTTAGAGATCATTCTGGGACTGCCGATAAGGATTATTTGCGTTTTAGATGGATTAGTCTTGAGCCCATACTTTTCTTTTTTTTTAAGTCCGAGTTTATATCAGAAAATACATCTGCTACCGATTCTAGTGGTACCTGCGAGTAAATTTGTAAGTCGTCTGCGTAAAGGTGGTAGGACGAAATTAACTGTTGAGAGATAGAATTTATAAAAATTGTGAAAAGTAACGGAGATAAAACGCCACCCTGTGGAACACCAGCAGTCGTATTACACCAAGAAGACTACGATTCCTCAACGCGTATACGCTGTCGCCGCCCAAACAGATAACTATGAAACCAGTCAATCACCGTTGGAGATATGTTAATAGAGCGAAGTATGCCAAGCAGGATATGGAAATCTACGGTGTTGAAAGCATTGCTAAAATCAAGTAGGGACAGAAGCGTGAGCTTTCCACTATCCATGCCCAGTCTTATCTCATCGGTAATATGTACCATTGCGGTGGCAGTACTATGTCCAGGACGAAAACCAGATTGGAAGGGATTTAGGAGAGCGTTTTTAGTGAGGAATGTGGAAAGTTGTTTATGTATCAGATGCTCAAGAACTTTGGACAGGAATGGCAGTATAGATATAGGACGGTAATCGGAGAAGGAAGATGGTTTCGGATTCTTCGGGAGAAGAATTATTTGCGCATCTTTCCAAGCTGAGGGAAAGATACCGGTAGATATAGAATAATTTAGAATATGGCACAGGATAGAAAGGATTTCATCAAGGATAGGAAGAATATTTCGACTGATACAGTCACTACGAACAGCATTGGATGAGATTGCAATTATGCTCTTTTTAACATCACAACAAGTAAATTGCTCGAAAACAAAACGAGAATAACTGGGGGTTGGGATTTTTGAAAGATCTAGTAAAGTATTTGTTTTAGTGGTCCCATCAAAATTGGACGAAGCTGTGAAATGTACGTTTAGAGAATTTATATCTATATCTTTAAGGTGGACTTCATCGCGCGACTTGCCGACTCCCAGTTTTTTAAGAAATTTCCAGATTTTAGCCGGATCTCCGTTTTGAACAGAGTTATGGATATGCTGGCGTTATGCTTTCGTGTAGGAAATCGTGAGGGTAGGTGCCGAAACCCGCACTTCCACAAGACGGCGCTGAGCCCTCATCAGTCTCTCCGCGACCACGCTCGGTGCAAGACGAGCGAAACATCGGAACCAAATAGGTATTTATACCTTAAATAAGTTAATTGTACGCGATTAAGACCCGCTAATTTATTTTGTATGATGTATACAAATCGCGAAAGTTTAAAATCGAAAAAACTGGTTAGACTGGTAAGCGGAGACCGGTCGCTTGTCCGCTTATCTAGACCAGTATCAGTTTATTTAAGGGTACTAACTCCGCGTATGAACATGAGTGGGCGCGTATGAACAACGTGGAAATCAACGGCGTTCCTCAAGCAAACAACGAAAATTTGTTCAACATTCTCTCGAGTCTTGGTTATCATATAAGCAACTAAGCTGTTAAGAAGACCCAAGTCAACTTTCTAACAAGAGTACTGACCCGTGAAAAGAAGCGTGCGAAACCGATTATTGTGAGTTTCTGTAATTGCTACGTGAAAGAGGATTCTATTACAGCAGCTAGATAAGCATCCAAAAGCAGTCTTTTGACAGTAGGACGCATAGGTTTGACGGGCAATCAGAAAAAATATGTCAATGATCACCTCACACTTGAAAATAAATTGCTTTTATCGAAAACAAAGAAGGCAGCCGCGAATAAAGACTTTCGTTACGTCTGGATCAAGCGAGCCAAGATAAAAAAGAAAGCCGATTCATCGCACGTCATTATAGTGAAGTCAGAAATGGACCTTGCAAGAATCGTATGATTATTTGTCAATTATATTACAATCTCTTAATAATGATCTTGTGCGAGATACTTTTATACGCTATTACGCTAAGGTGGGTGATACACGGATGGATGTGGATTTGCGAAATATTGTAGGCAAATATGGACTTGGCCAACGAAGTACTCGAGGGGAGAGATTACTCCAATTCGCAGCTGACAACAATTTCACCATAATGAATACAGTATTCCAGCACCACCGTAGACGGTTATACACCTGGACATCCCCTGATGGCAAACACTGGAATCAAATTGACTATATACTCATAAGATCTAGAATGTGAAGTTCAATTATGAACGCACACACATTGCCTGGAGCTGATTGTCAATCTGATCACCAACTCCTTGTATGTGACCTCAAACTTAAGTTGCGGAACTCTATACCTCGCAAAAATAAAAAGAAGCTCGAAATAGTGGAACAAGAGGCATTTATGAACAGGTTATTGACTGACGACACTACATGGAGGTTAAGAGCACAAGGGGATGACCCTGACTCACTCTGGCAATCAGCAAAAGAACACATAAAAGAAACTGCACGCTCGACACAGCCCACTAAGACTACAGGCTAACACCAACATTGGATGTCAGACGAGATTTGGTGCCTCGTGGAGTGCCGTCGAGACATGAAAGTCAAAGGTTCGACCGTTCAAGATTTAAATTCGATAAGTGCTAAGATTCAATCTTCTTCTCATAGAGATCGTAATGAACACCTTAAAAAAATCTGCTTGGAGTTGGAAAGAAACGCAGATCGTCACGAAACGAAAGATCTAGTTAAGAAGATTCGTTGCATAACTCGTCAGTTTAAACCCAAAACCTGGGCTATTGAGGATACAAATGGAGCAACTGTGACGGAAATTAAGAATATTGTGAGAGACTCTTTACAGGTGGCAGCCCAACACAACCGTGTAACACGAGCACAGTTTCAAAAACCGAAACGAGTACCTTGGACCCATCCATACTAAAGAGCGAAATTCGTGCCGCAATCAATCATCTGAAAATAAACAAAGCTGTAGGTGCTGACGACATCCCAATAGAGATATTTAAAGTGATGGGAGAATATGGAGTAGAAATGATGCATGTCATCTGCAATCGCGTATGGGAGACAGAAAAGTGGCCACGGGACTGGGCACACTCGGTGTTCATACCATTACACAAGAAGGGATCAACAAAACAATGTAGCAACTACAGACTCATAGCTTTGATTTCCCACGTCAGCAAAGTATTCCTTCACATCATCAACATCAGACTGCAAGCTTTTCTGGGTCCTAAGATAGCTGTAGAACAGGCAGGATTTGTCAAGGGTCGCGGAACAAGGGAGCAGATCTTAATTCTTCGACAGATAATTGAAAAGTCTAGGGAATTTAACATCCCATTATATATATGCTTTTTAGACTTTCAAAAGGCACTCAATACCGTAAAATGGCATAAACGGTGGGACGTACTCAGTCATATGGGAATACCTGACCACCTAGTTCGTTTGATAAGCCGACTGTATGAGAATGGAATTGCGACTGTTCGAATAGACGACATTGACTCAATAGGTTTTCAAACACATGCTGGTGTGCGGCAGGGTTGCATACTCTCTCCACTCCTATTTAACGTCTACACTGAGTGTATTATGAAAATTGTTCTAGAGCAATAGGACATGGGGGTCTCGGTGGGAGGTCGTAGGATATCAAATTTAAGATACGCCGATTACACAACTCTTCTCGCTCCAACACGAGGAGATATGGAACAGCTATTGACACGCCTAGAGACAACGAGCCTATCCTACGGACTCGCAATTAACAGAGACAAAACCAAGATGATGATTGTGGACCGAGCTGAACTAAATCATCCTGATATCCTCATGATTGGCAACTGTGAGGTTGTCCAAAGCAACGTGTACCTCGGCTCCACAATCACGAACAATGGTGGGTGTAAGTACGAGATTCGAAGGAGATGTGCCATCACAAGATCGGCCGTTGATAAGCTGAAAAGGGTCTGGTGCAACCGCAATATCACCAAAGCCACGAAAGTCCGCCTAATGAGAAGCTTAGTCTTACCTATATTTCTATGTGTCGCAGAAACGTGGACAATTTGCCTTAAAGATCGACGCAAAATTGAGGCACTGGAAATGTGGTGTTGGCGGCGACTACTGCATATTGGACAGCGTTACGAACACATACCTCTATCTTGGAAGAACTAAAAATTAGGGAAAGATTATCGTCGACTGTGCAGATACGAATTCTCAAATACTTTGGACACACTGTTCGAAACCAGCACTCCATGGAACGACTCGTAGTTCAAGGGCAAGTAGAGGGTAAGCGGTCACGTGGCCGCTCACCAACGCGTTGGACAGACCTTATAAAAACTGCGACACAAACGTCCATAGTCCAATGTTCCCGAAACGCTGAGGACCGCAACAAGTGGAGACAGATCGCGAGGATTGCATCATCTGAAGAAAATGCATCATGAAACCACGACCACTCTGCCAAGAGTGAACGACTGAGGAAGAGGAGTAGGTCCCTCTTTTGCACATTGTTATTCTGCCTCAAGATTTGCCACCGTGACTGATTCAATTTTTTATCGATTGAGTGAATGGATGGGTGAGTGCAAATGAATGGATACACGGCAAAAGCGATGGTAAGAACCCTCTTTGTGGACTGGCTGGAGGCCGCCACGGTGTCCTTCCTCACCTTCCGCCTGACGCATGTCTTCATCGGACACGGTTATTTTGGGTAGTTTCTTTGCTGTGGAGGACTCCCCTAGCAACAGACGTCGCGAGGAGATTTATGGCAACTGTAGACGCGGACATGTGAAGGATGAGGACCAAACGCCGTCATACCTTAACCACTGTCCTTAGGTACGAAATTTTAAGTTTATATTTTTTGTCATACCTAGAATGTCAGCATGAATGTATAATGCAAGACTAACTTATAATGAGTAACAATTGTTCTGTTCAATTTTTTAGAATAAAGACCGATTGAGCACAATTTCTCTTTTTTTTTATTCATACCTTAGTCGGTTAGCCAGTTTAAAAACTTATAAAAGTCTAATGTATGTATGTAAATATGTATGTATAATTTTATAAGAATTAATCACAATGTGCTTTCGAGTTGTATAAAAGAGCTTATTGTATTTTTTATAGATAATTAACTTATTACAATTTCCTTGTTCTTCTGCCATTAACCAATAGTCGATTATGTCATATTGGCTCCACTTGATGAACAGAAAAAGCACAGGTATGCTCTTTTGGGCTTCTAAGGGAGGCTAGATGGCGCTGCGGTCGATTGTAGTCATCTTATAGATCGAACAATAAAGAAAATTCGAGTTTTTATATATAAACGTGTTTATTACATCTTTTACCAGTATAAACCAAGTATATAAACAGTAAAGTGTGTCTAAACATGTTATCAAAGTGATGTGTAACCGATTAAATTAATTAAAACTATTCAAAACGTGAAAATAACTAAACCAATAAACTATTTACAATAACGCCCGTAGTCGTACAAAACAATAACAATCTTATAACTAACAGTGACATTTAAGTTTTTAACAGTGAATGAAGTGACTGAATGCTGTAAAAACATCATAACATCATAAAATAACATAAAAATAATAGTGATTCTCCACATTCGCGGGTGTATAAACATAGGTTGTTAATTGTTTACCTACATAATCAGCTGTTAATCAGCTGACGAACCGCTGGACTGTAATTTAGCATAGCGACATCTAACAAATTGTAGCGGAACTACTGCGATAAGTGCTTATCGATCGGAACGTTGTATTTTACGTGCTTATAAAATCGCAATGCATAACTGTGGCGCCTGTAGACGCTTTATGAATAAAACAGATGGCGCCACCTGTTCTAAATGCCCAATAACGTTTCATTTCCAATGTTTGGGGAAAGCCAAGGCAGCAGCGAAATTGCCGAACTGGCTGTGTCCTGAATGCTGCAAAAATAAACCCCGTAATAATGGCTCTGAGACACCAGCCAAAGGTGTACCTGACGTGGACACGATGGATGACAACGAGCCTTCTGCTTTGTCTAGTCAACTGAATACCTCCATGACGGACAATGCAGCTGATATTGGGCACAGTGACCTAGCGCGAGAGCTCCGTATGTTTCGCGAACAAATATGCAGCATGCAGGAATCCATCTCGATGCTCCGACAGGAGTTTCAGGACTTGCGCGTCACTTTGGCTGGGAATTCTTCACGGCTCGACACTCTCGAAGAAAAAGTAGAAATACTGGAGAAGCAGCTTTCAACAAAAGTCCATCCTGTCTACGACAGTGAAAGCATTATTAACAAGCTAAAGTCAGAGCTCAATGAAAGGGACCAAGAACTGCTTGCTAATGACTTGGAGATAACCAATGTACCTGAGACTGCCGGTGAAAATCCAGGTCATTTGGTGAGCCTGATTGGCGCTAAGTTAGGGGTCACAGTCGATGAACGTGAAATTGTATCTGCGGAACGAATAGGCTCAAGACAGCCACGCGGTGGCTCTTCCAGCTCGGCCTCTGGTCGCTCACGTCCGTTGGTAGTAAGGCTCGCGCGGCGCTCGGTCAGGGACAAGCTGCTGCAAAGCATGCGTGTTCGCCGTGGTGCTGACACTGCGGACTTCGGCCTGTCAACTGAGTCGCGACCGTTCTACATAAACGAGAGGCTTACGAAATACAATCGCAGTCTACTGTATAAAGCACGAGAAGCTCGCGCCCGCTTGCAATGGAAATATGTTTGGACGAAGCGTGGTCGGATTTATGTCAAACAGTCGGAAGGTAAACCCGCTTTCATCATTGCAACAGAAAATGACATAACACGTGTTTTTGGCGAAAATACCGTTTGACTTTATATTCTTCAGTGTTACTGCATGCTTTATGACATCAATTAGAATTTCTCAATTATTACCAATTATTATTTTTCAATTATCTTTATTATTTACAATTCTTCAAATTATATTAATATGTACAATATATCAATCATTAATACTAAGTATAATCAATCAAATAATTTATACACAGTACTTTATACAAACTGTTCAACTGTCTCGTCCTGTATACTTATATGTTAAATCACTGTACATTTTATTTTTGTTGCTGGCTAGGTATGGATGTTTGGTTATGCCAGTCGTATATAAATGCGCTGTTTTTCGGCTGAGGCCTCGAAGCTGGTACTTGTCTAATGGCAGTAAACCAACACTGATAGTATTAATCATAATTATTACTAATGCCTAATAATAAATTTTTAACCGTCGGACTATTTAACGCTGGATCATTAGGCACAAAGCATGACGATTTTATAGCTACAATTTTACATCATCAAGTTGATATAATAGCTATCAATGAAACCTGGCTCAGACATGGTGAGGAGGGTCGAGCCCCCAATTTACCGAATTACCGCCTTCGTCATGTTCCCCGTCCAACGCATATTCGTAACGGCCGTGGTGGAGGTGTGGGCTTTTATATAAAATGTGGTTTGAACGCGCGGACATGCGTGCACCCCGCCCATCCTGCGACGGAGCAAATGTGGCTTAAGCTGAAAATGAATGGTAACACCATAATCATTGGTACAGCATATCGTCCTCCCTGGTTAGATACGCAAACATTTCTAAACTCTATAATGGATACAATAGCCTCATTTCCACGGTATGATCATCTTATGGTCCTTGGGGATTGGAATATTAACGTACTTAGCCCTTCTGATGCTAAGTATACACTATTGCATACATTTTTGACGTGCACAGGCCTTAGACAGGTGGTAACTGCTCCTACTCATTTCACTGAAGGCTCGTCTTCGCTTATCGACATAATTTGCACGGACGCCCAAGTACGGTCTGTGGATGTGGGGAGCATGGGTAGTATATACGGTCACGCGTTTGTCAAATGTGAATTGCTACTAAAAAAACCAAAAATGAAGCCCCGAATAATAACTTTTAGGCCTCTGGGTGACATAGATCACGATCAATTCAGCAAAGATATCGGTCTTATAAATTGGGATCGAATTAAACTACTACCAAACATTGACGACATTGTAGTGGATTACACAAATGCGTTAACTTGGTTATACGATCTTCACGCACCATTAAAAACAAGGATCATGAAGGAATTACCAGCTCCCTGGATCACCAGTAATGTGCAGCTTATGATGCGTTTACGCGACACCGCTCTTAAAAGGTACTGGCGCACAAAGCGTCAAGTACATAGAGATTATTATAAATTATTAAAAAGACAGGTAGATAATAATAATAATAATAATAATAATAATAATAATCATCTTTATTGCACCAAAGAAATTTACAATAATGAACCTTAACATACATTATAGATAGTACAATTGGCGGCCTTATCACTATGAAGTAATCTCTTACAGGCAACCTTTTGAGAAACAACATGGATTCAGAAGAAAGGGGGTAGTTTGGCGATCATTATTGATAAACATTATTAATACAAATTTTTACATAGATAAATAACCAAAAACATACATAAATAACGATATACTTACATAAATGACTATGTACATACATAAATAAATAATAATAAAATACATAGATATTAATATTAATGATACATAAATTAGTGCTATATAAATGAAAGGAAATAGAAAAATGATAATTACAAGAGTAGGAAGGTTAAAGAGTCAAGTAGTATTCTTTGAGTAATTTCTTGAATGAAGTTAGTGTTTGAGCTTGTTTAATAGACATCGGCAATGCATTCCACAAGCGTGCAGCTTGGACAGTAAATGATTTATCATAAAAACTACTGGAATGCATTGGCATTGCCAGTCTCAAATTCACCGATGACCTTAGAGATCTAGAATGCGTATCAGAAAGGAACTCGAAGCGATCCTTTAAGTAATGGGGAGCAGAAGGGTTAAAGAGAATGTTATAAAGTAAAGAAAGTATGTGAGTATTCCGTCGAAGGCGAATTGGGAGCCACTTGAGCACGTTGCGGAATTTGGAAACATGATCATATTTGCGCAATCCAAATATGAATCTAATACATAAATTTTGAAGTCGCTCAAGTTTATCAAGTTGCTCCTCCGTGAGATCTAGATAGCTGACATCGGCATAGTCAAGGATAGGTAGAGGAAGAGAATTTGCAAGCGCAATTTTAGTGGCAGTCGGCAGAAAGTTTTGCAATCTTCGCAACGTCCCAGCCGCAGAAAATAATTTTCTACTTACTTCCCTAATTTGAGGGACCCAGGATAGAGTTTTATCAATATACACTCCTAAATCCTTCACGCAATCACTTATGGGTAAAGGAGTGCCATTAAAGTTAACTTGGGGTAAACAAGTCCGGTCCACACGCGCAATCAACCTGGGACTACCAATAACAATAATTTGTGTTTTAGTAGGATTGATTTGGAGGCCAAATCTGAGGCTCCATGCAGATATACGATCTAAATCCGAATTTATGATACGAATTGCTTCAGACAGCTCATGGACAGGAGCTTGAGTGTAAATTTGGAGATCATCTGCATAAAGGTGGTAGGCTGACCGAAGTTGATAAGAGATAGAATTTATAAAAATTGAGAAAAGCAAAGGAGATAGAACGCCACCCTGTGGAACGCCGACAGTAGACGTACACCAAGAAGACAAAGAGTCTTCAATCCGTATACGCTGTCGGCGCCCAAACAGGTAGTTGTGAAACCAATCAATTACTGGTGGAGATATGTTAATAGAGCGCAATATGCCAAGCAGAATATGGAAATCAATAGTATTGAAGGCATTACTAAAATCAAGTAGGCAAAGGACAGTCACGTTGCCATTTTCCATACCGAGCCTGATGTCGTCGGTAATATTGATCAGTGCCGTAACCGTGCTATGACCTGGACGGAAACCGGATTGGAGTGGATTGAAAAGAAGGTTTTTATTAAGGAATGTGCTGAGTTGGGCATGGACAAGACGCTCGAGCACTTTAGATAGAAATGGTAGGACGGAGATTGGCCGGAACTCAGTAAAGGAAGACGGATTAGGTTTTTTAGGTAAAGGAATAATTTGGGCGTCTTTCCATACGGTGGGAAAAACGCCCCTAGATAAGGAAAAATTAAAAATATGACAAAGGATGGGGAGGATTTCATCTAATATGGAACTTATCATTTTCCGGCTGATACAATCATTACCGACTGCGTTAGAGGCAATGGATAATACGCTCTTTTTAACATCACACTCAGATAGTTGATTAAAAACGAAAGATGGATAATTTGGGGTTGGAAGCAATGAAAGATCATGCAAAGTATTCGCTTTGGTTGTCTGATCAAATTTAGACGAAGTAGTGAAATGACGATTTAGTGAATTAATATCTATTTTATCAGAGACAGGATCATGTGAAGATTTTCCAACTCCCAAAGTTTTTAGAAATTTCCAGACCTTAGCTGGATCTTCATTCTCAACAGAACTATGGATGTATTGGCGTTGTGCTTTCCTACACACCTTTTTACAGTGATTTCTGATAGCAATGTAGTTGTCCCAATTGCGAGAAGTAGGTCGACATTTATGTTTAGTTTTAGCTACAGCTTTTTTAGACAACAGAACTTTAATTTCAGCGGTTAGCCAAGGTGATGGTAATTGTCTAACTCTAATCGCACGGACTGGTGCATGAACATCGTATAGACGAATAATAGCATTAGTGAACAATTCAACTTTCTCGTCAATGGTGTCTGCGCTATGTAAAGGACTCCAGTCGATCATACTTGCATCTCTGCGAAGATTTTCTACATTCATGCCACCAAAATTACGTTGCAGAAGAATTTTAGTCTTTGTCTTGGGAAGACGAAGTTTATAGGAGAGAAAGATAAGGTCGTGGTACGAAAAAGCATCAGCTGGAAACTGCCCATGCTTGGCGACAAGAGAAGGTGAGGAGACAAACATGAGATCAAGAAGAGAAGGAGTGGAATTAGGAAAATTATGTGTAGCATTTAAAGGGAGGATAGATAGATTACAAGATTCGACAATACTACACAAGGAAGATGAGCGCGAATCCTTTTTCAACAAACAAGTGTTGAAATCACCCATGACTATGGTATGACTGTAAGTAGGAGCTAGATTTTCTAAGATACGTTCGAAAGAAGAGAAATAATTTATGTGACAGTTCGGGGAATAAAAAACACCAAGTAGAACCTTGGTATAGGCCAGATCTAGTTCCACGAAGAGATGTTCGCCGGCATTGAGCGGTGGAGGTTGTGATGACATATTAACAACATTGAAAGGAATGTGAGTACGGAGATAAATGGCAACACCACCACCACCACTCCCGGTTCGATCATTTCTTATGAGCCGGAAATTAGGAAGAGAGTAAGACACAGACGATAGGCAAGGTTTTAACCAAGATTCGGAAACAAGAATAGCATGGATATTCTTACAGTCAAAAGTGGTCAGCATATCCTGGAAATGGGCCGGAATACTCTGAGCATTTATATGAACGACATTAAAGTTCCCAGGTACATCGGCAAACTCGCACTGCAAAGTTTCAGCAAGAGAAGGAATGCTTTCAAAACTACTGTTATGACTACTCATAGAAAAAAAACTATCGTTATCGCTACTTTGTAACTGGTCTGACATAATATATAAAAAAATAAATATAATAATAAATAAATAACTAAAAATATAATAAAATACAATTTGAGTATTATAACTTAATCTGTCTTATTTTATCCACCTGCCAGTTCAGTGCTAACAGATTACAGGACAAAAAAAATATTTATATACAAATTGCAATGCTTGACAACAAAAGAAAAATAGGATTTAAAGTTTAAACATCTAATATTATTAAGCGCTTTCGAAAAAAAAAAAAAAAAAAAAAAATAGGTATTTGTAAAATGCAACATCCGGGCTTTGTCTTTAGTACAGCGTAAATATTCAGAGATAAATAGTATATTATTAAGTATAAATAATAATTAACGAACCAATAAATAAATTTATGCTAAAAAAGATAGAAATGACTAGATAAATATCCAAATAAGTAAAGTAGTTCAAATATATATTTATAGAAAGTAAATAGTTATATGGGTTATGAAAGAATATTAAATGAAGAGTAAAGACTTACATATAATTCACGGCTCAGTTTCTAAACGTTTCTAACTATAGAAAACGAAACGCAGTTTTGACGTTGACAGATGTCAAGTGTCAAATTGTCATGAACTCGTGAAGTTGAAAATAGTGAAATGAAAAGCTAAAGTATTAAATTATAGATAGAAGGTGGAATAATATTTATTAGAGAAGTTGATTAGTAAGAAAGTCGAAGTCAAAAGTAACGAATTAGGAGGTATTAAGGATTAGTGCTATTGAAGATAGGGTACAAGTGTAAAATACATAACATATAAAGTAAACAAACCACGGATGCCGCAACTACTGCCAATTAGAAATTATGTGATGCATGCTACCTATTTCTTTGTGGCCGCTGCTCGTTTCGTCTTCCCAGCCGCAGGTTTCTCAACAGTCGGCGTCTTTTGAGTACCCGCCTTAATCCGGTTGAGTTCGCCGAGAGAAGAAATACGATGCTGTAACCCGTCGGAGTCCAATACAAAAATATGGCCCTCTCGTGTCCAACACTTTGTGACTCCAAATCGGTGCCTTGCTGCCATGAATGTATCATGCCGTACCTTCGTGAGAAATTCAGACAGGGTTTTGCCGCTACCTTTCAGCTTGGTCTTGGCGAACCATACCTTATCACGAATTGCTGCCTGTTGGAATTTGACTATAATTGGTCTCGGCTTATTTGAACCCGACTGACGACCCATCCGGTGACTCCGCTTGATGTTATCCTTACTGACATCAGTAAGATGGAGATCTTTAATTACATCAATGACCAGCTGAACAGGATCTTCATTTTTATGTTCAGTGACACCATGGATCAGAAGCATTTTTCGGCGACTGCGCATCTCGATGCTGTCCACTTCGCGCGCCAGCAACTCTATCTGACGTCGGAAAGCTCCAATGGTTTCCACCACAAATGCCCGGAAGGATGAAAAATCGGCTGCTATACTCGTTACGCTGGGTGTGTTGTTAGGCTGTTTGGCACTTTTCTGCAGTTCAGCCTCAAAGTTGGCCATGCGCTCCTCGATGCTCGCCATAGTGGTGGAAAAAGATGACTTGATTGCCTCGACGCTGTCCATAATAATATAGTGCTAGTGCAATGTGTATAATAGATTGTGACTCAGGAATTACACTAAAACTGGTTGGTATTTAAGTTGGCATATAAATATTTACATTAATTATTGAGAGTTTATTTGAATTACTATATTTAATCAATTAAAAATATAGAGCGAAAAATTTTTAGTGTTGTCGATCTTACTACCCTCAACAGAAAAAAAAAAAAAAAAAAAAAAATGATAGATACTGCTCTCTATAATGAAAAAAAGTGCTATTTTGAGCAACACATAAATAATAATATTAAAAATCCAACGCTTTTATGGAAAAATATTAAATCAAAAATACTACCTCAGCAATCACTTGAACTGCCAGCTTATCTGAATGATCCTGATGCTATAAATGCTCATTTTCTCAATGTACCAGGTAACACTAACATAAGCATATCTAGTCTTACATACTTCGAATTGCATAGGTATGGACCAGCCACATTTAGCTTGAAGCCTGTTGAACCCACGGCAATAGCCAGAATAATAAAAGAGCTTCGGTCTAACGCTGCTGGTACGGACGGACTAACTTTGGATATGATCAACCTGCTCACTCCGCATACTCTTGACATCATAACATTGATGGTGAACAAGTCTATCTGTGATTGCAAGTTTCCCACTAGCTGGAAAACAGCGGTAGTAAGGCCAATTCCGAAAAATCCCAATTTAACTGATTTGAAACAACTAAGACCTATCAGCATTCTGCCATGCCTCTCAAAAATTTTAGAAAAGGTGGTAGCGGAACAGCTCCGTTGCTTTCTAGAATGTAATAGGATATTACCAGAAGCACAATCAGGTTTTAGAAAACATCGCAGTACAACCACGGCTATTCTGGATGTTATGGACTATATACTGGGGGCGCAGGATCGCGGCGAGGGGACCATCCTGGTCTTGCTTGATTTCTCCAGGGCATTTGACTGTCTGAATATTCCCCTCCTCTTATCCAAAATGTCATTCTACGGCTTTGAACCTAACACCGTGAAATGGTTTGACTCCTACTTGAGTAACCGTTCACAGTTCGTGGAACTGAGAAATTCGGATGGAACAGCAACGCAGTCTTGTCTCTCGCATATTAATAGAGGAGTTCCCCAGGGATCAGTGATTGGTCCACTTTTGTTCATATTGTTTAGCGCTGACATTATAGGCAGCATCGAGCACTGCCAATACCATCTGTACGCTGACGATGTACAAGTGTACTACTCTTTTCAGCCCAACGATACACAGACAGCGGTGAAAAAAATCAACCAGGATTTGACGGGTATTTTCGGCTGGGCCCGCCGCAATTCACTTGTGTTAAACCCGAACAAATCTAAATATATGATTTTGGGTTCAAAAAAACAGCGGGAGATCATTTCACGTAGTAATCCGCATATTTGTGTTGATGGCCAGGTTGTCGATCGTGTTCAACTAGCGAGAAATCTCGGCCTAATGATGGATGAGGAGCTACGCTTTGAGAAGCACATTTCAGACGTAGTCAGAAACTGCTTTTACCGACTCAAAGTGTTATACAGGCTTAGAGAGCATCTTGACATATCGCTTCGTGAACAGTTGGTGGACTCTTTGGTTTTATCTAGATTCAATTATCTGGATACAGCCTACGGACCAAGACTCCTAGCGAAATCAGCGAATCTCATACAACGAGTGCAGAATGCGTGCGCTCGATTTTGCTACAATATTCCGCCAAGACATCATGTCACATCTTACCTAAATCTACATAATATACTTAGGATGTCATACAGAAGGGAATTACACTTAGCTACTCTACTATTTGGTGTCATCAAAAATGAAACTCCAAGCTACCTATACAATAAAATTGTCTGGATATGTGAAAATAGTAGATATCCGAAAAGAACTGTATCGTGTCCATTACGTGTACCACCGCACAGGACCACAGCATTTCGTGGTTCTTTTAGATACAATTCTACCAGGTGCTGGAACAATTTGCCACCGCCGATTCGTAATATAAAAAGTGCACAAAACTTTAAAGACAAACTTAAAGCCATGCTTTTACTTAAACAAAAAACCAGCACATAAATTATTGGATATTCTATATTATTTATTATTATTACTATTTTATTTATTTTATTTTACTATTATCCTAGTGAGCTTTATTCGATGACACCACAGCCCCTTTTACAGGCCTATTTATTTATTTATACCTACTATTTTATGGACTATATTTTGACTTATGATTTAATTTAATGATATTTGTTGACATACCAAATTAATAATTACCCTTCCTATTGCATAATTATATTATTCTCATGACATATACCTAATTCATTCTTTACAGCTAACCGTTGATATTCATTTCGTTGACATATTCATTTTTATTCTTGTTGACATAACTAATTTTAAATAATCATATATTAATTCATATAACTAATTTTTAATAATCAAACTGCTAAGATTTGGAAGCCTACTAGCCCCAAGGGGCCTCAGTTGAAAAACAGCGCTGCAATTGCAATTGTATTTGCAGCATAATGCTGAACTGTGGCCTTTTTGCCACACAATATTATGCCGAGCCTATCCAATACATACATTATTTGCCTTCGAAATCCTCTGTATTCCTTTCCTCTTCTTACTTATTTTAAGTGTTCTTGACGCTGGCGTCATGTGGCTAGTTATTGCGGCGCGGCTCGCGCAGCTCTGAAATTATTTTATATACCTTTTAAAGTTGGCATACTTACATTTAGCTTTTTATGTTGCAGTAGCTAAAACAGAGATTATTGTATTTCCTTGGTTCAAAGATGAGGCGTCATATCAGTACATTTATGATTAATTAAGTATGTGTGATCATGATTTAAAGATAAAGACAATTTATTTTGTAAAACATGTGTGTACATTACAAGTTGGTCAGTTCTGAAATGTGAGTGCTAGGTACATGTTTTACCGTTGCGGTGTATATTTATTCATACTAAGACTAAGAATGCATTAATGTCACAAATCTGTAATGTGTATGTACAAATATATGTATGAATGGGTGTATGGTATTGTTATGGACAAACATTTGCGCCTAGCCGCAATAGGTAATACAAGTTTTCACGTACCTCCTCGTTCTTCTCTGTCGGCGGCGCAATGCAATCGCAATTCATTGTTCACTTAATGCATGTAATCTGTGTTTACATTCTATCTTATGGTAACTTAAGGTAATGACATGTCGGAAACCTGTAAACAGTGAATAAAAAAAAATTATATATATATATAATCATAATTAGAAGATTATATTCAGATGATACACAACCTTTGTTTTAAATTACTTATAATAAAAATATCATAGTCATAAGATAAGAAGTGCTTACCTAATGTTCATGGCTCACGTATTGTACCTATTGACCCAACAGGGAATGAATTGTTGTATGCACACTTGTATATGCATGTTGATTACACGTAATCGTATCGTACTCCAGATGTACACAACTACTGTCGCCGTTCATAGATATTATATTGTTATTATTTGTTATCGATCGCACGAGCGAGCGAGTACGGCGTGCGCGCGTGCTTGTTGCAGCTCTGCGCGAGCGTCACTGGCTCACTGGCTGTGGCTGACCCGCGCGTCGCGTCACAACACAAGTCATGGGCCGAAGCTACATGAGTAGATAATAATTAATAATATAGCCGTGCCTGCGGTGGCGCCAGCCAGCGAGAAATTTGCGCGTCTTACTTCTTTGTTTTTGTCTTTCTTTAGCTTTTTTATTTATTCCTGTAATTATTGTCATAATATTGTGTTGGTGCAAATAAATTCATTCTTATTCTTATCTTATCTTTTTTCTTCAACAGAAATAAAATAAATGGTGCAGTTAAATAACTTGGGTTGGAACTCATTAATTAAGTTGTTTTCATTTACGACGTTTTTTCCTGTTAGTATAATTAGGACCATTTGAGGGTGAGCGACGGTAAATAGTGTTAGGCATGTGATTTGTTTTACTTAACAATGTCATTTCGTGGAGACCTAATCAAAAACTATATTATGGTTAAATTTTGAAACTTTTGGAACGTACAGAAAATTTTCTATGATTTTTTTTCACTTATTTTGAACTTTAAACTACTCTCCTGTAAGGTTTGTAAAGAGGCGGTTAGCCTCTTTTGGCCGTAAGGCATCGATATATTTCCTTATTTAATTAATATGGTAAACAATATGTGGAACATGTTCAAAGTTATTCAGGCAAAATTGTGACTTGTTTTTTGCTTGTGCAATCGTAGTTTAAACGTAATATTGCAATGGAGACTTCTCATTTAGAGTCTGAACAATAAACGCTAAGGAACCGGGTTTGAAACTTATTTCGTAACTTTTATTTATAGGTATTGCATTGAATCAATGACATCGTGATGGAAACAAAATTAATTATTAGACAACAAAAAAGCGGACTGCGTGAAAACTAAAAAAGTTCCGCAATATTTACTTGGCATCCGACCGAATTACTTCTACGCATTCCGTTACCGACTGTTGATCCTCCTAAACTACATAAGAACTTGTGAATTTTCACATTCTAATCTACAGAGCTTGTTTTTATTTTTAGACTAGCTTTTGCCGGCGGCTTCGCTCACGTTAAATTCGGGGTAACATAAAACTCCTTCATCGTTCGATAGTCATTTTCTTTTAAATTCTGTTCATAGGGACTAATAAGAAATATAACCGCAAGAAGTATTTAAAACATTTCTGTGAACAGTATTTTTAGAGTTCCGTAGTCAAAAATGGTTAAGCACGGAATCCTTATAGACGCGCTATGTCTGTCAGTTTATCCGTATGTCACAGCCACTTTATGCCGAAACTATTTAGTTTAGACATTTGAAAATGAGTAGGTAGATGTATTCTGTGAACCGCTATAAAACATATTGAATATTAAGGGGGGCTCTTCATACATGAAACTGATATGGAAAATGGATCGTTAAAATTACTTTGAGGTTCCTAACACCATTTCTCAAACTCAATCGTTTGAAAGACATACGGTTCCAAAGTGGAAAAATTGTTGTGTGTGTCCCTCTACCTTTTAAAGTAAGAGAGAGAGACAAATCTAAAAAATATATACTATAGTTCGTAATAAAAACTTCCAACGAAAATTGGTTTAGACGATAGGTAGTCAGCAGTTTTTGAAATAAAGCACTTCTTAAATTCCGCAAATATAATTTCGTCGTTTATATTATACAAATACTATATATTTTTTTAAACAAATACTATTAATATTTAGTCGAAGATAATAGCTATGGTAAGTAAGGATACCTCCAGTACGGAACCCTTAATGAGGGAATCTGACTCGCAATAGCGAATAGCTTTTATAGTGTTCCGTCCTACGTGTTACTTGTAGCCGTTTGCCATTACAAAGCTTTGGTGTATTAAGATTCCGCATTAACAGGACTGGAACACCAACGTTCAGTCTCAACTTGCGTGAAGGTACTCCTGATAATTGTAAGGAGTTCAGAAACTCTATAGGGTACGAAATAACTTGGTCAGTATTTATAACATTATCTACTGATGATCTACCGAGAGATGCTTAACAACATCAGTTTTGACTTTGCATACAGTCAAATGTCAAAGCCATGGTCCGATATATCTCTATACACACTTTCGCATTTATGACTAGAGAATATTGGTTCAGCCGGTTTAGCGTGAAATCGGTACATACACACATAAACATTTCGCATTTATACCTAATTTAGTAGGGATTAGCCAGAGCTGTTACAATAATTATTAGTTTACTAGCTGACCCGATACGGTGGTGCTGGAATACTGTATTCATTATGGTGAAATTGTTGTCAGCTGCAAATTGGAGTAATCTCTCCCCTCGAGTATTTCGTTGGTCAAGTCCATATTTGCCTACAATATTCCGCAAATCCACATCCATCCGTGTATCACCCACCTTAGCGTTGAAATCACCAAGTATAATTAACAATTCTCTACTTGGTATTTTTGCTATTGAAGATTCTTCGTCGTTATAGAAACTTTCTATATCTTCATCCTTTGCCGCGCTGGTAGGTGCATACACTTGAATGATATTCAACGGGGTAGGTGTAGCGCCGAGCTTCATTGTCATTATCCTATTGCTGACCGGGTTATAACCTAAAACCCCTTTCTTCCATTGTTTGGGGATTGCAATGGCTACTCCGGCGTAGCTGCTAGTATCGCCTCCTGAATAATAAATGGTATGTTTCTCCAGGTCTCGATGACCACTACTTTTCCAGTGAGTTTCGCTTAAACCGGTAATAATGGAGCCACACCGGTGGACTTCATGATCCAGGATGTGTTATTTACCTTCATTAAGGAGTCCACGTACATTCCATGTGCCTATGCGGGTGTTCTTGCGCAATTGGATATGTCTTCTTCCAGTCGCATGCTTTCCGGGGGAAGCCTGGTTGCCTACATTCCCTCGGCCGGTAGCAAATTTCACACTATAAGTCCCGGAAAACTCTGGCGCCAGTCGCTACGCGGATCGTCAGGCAAACGTACTTTTGGATTATATTGTTTTTTCATCATTCAACTCTCGTGGGAATATTTAATGTAGTAGTATCCCGTTGCTTTCTACATCGCGGTCAGACTCATCCGGGTCGGGCAAAGTGTTATTGGGTTTTTCCGTTACGAAATTCTCAGTAGCAGCATGGAGTCTGTTAATGTGCCCGGTACGGCAATAGGCTCGCCTCCTATTACGTGGGACCTAAAAATGCCTGGCGAAATGTGGGTGTAATATTACACCACTGGACCCCTTCGGGGATACAGATCTATAAATAAAAATATATAAAATTCAAAAATTGCTTATTTTCACACCTTTTGTAGTTGTTGTACAAAGCTATTTTTATTTTGTGAAATGTCGGTATCTGTAAAATAATTATTCACTCGCTGTTGCCTATTACAGTCGATCATTTGTTACGAAAAATGTAATGTATAATGTGATGTTTTGTAATACCTATCAAATACATACCGTGTTATTAAAGTGAAAAAATGTTCATAAATATGGCAAACCAGTATTAAAATAAATAGTGTTATTATCATAAACTTAACGGGAAGAAACTAACGTCTAAGACACAGGCTAGCCCTAGTTTAGACGTTAGTGTCCCTATAGATTGGTCTGTAGAATTGTAAGTACATAGTTTTAAGTTATCTTTGTACTCTTGATTATGGTCTCATTAAAGATTTTTTAATATTTTTATTATTTCAGCTTTTAAAACATTTTTATGGAATTAACTATGTAATAAAAACATATTAATTAAGTATAAAGTCCCGTTTTTAAATAATTTTGTTTCTTTTCAATCGTGTGAAATTGTGCAGAGTGCTACGAGAGACTGCGAAGAACATTCATTAGCGACGAAGCAATAAAAAGGGTGAAAAAAATCAAAAATATTGCAGGCAATGCAACATGAATCTTTGCGTGTCATGTTTTCAAAACAGCCACAATTAAATAAAAAGCTTCATTTCTTTTATGTACGATAATTCTGTTTTATTTTCGATATTCCTTTATTTTGGTATGTCCCATCACTGCTAAAAATATCTTCTAGTGAGGTTCAGGTCGATATCGGCCTGCCGCTTTTCCTGGTTTATATCGATTTTCCCACTTGGTAGATCCTGGGGCGAATCAAACCTAACGAAGCTGGGTTCAAGTTTATTCTAACAGACTTACACCTTACTTACACTAAAACATGCAGGGCCTATCTGGCAAAGAATTAGAGTTAAGTTTATTTCTAGAAAAATATGATGTTAAGGTTTTGTGCTTAACTGAACATTGGTTAAAGAACCATGAGCTTATTGTTATAAATCAATATTATACAGTGCAGAGCTCGTATATAAGAATGCAGGCTATTAGAGGCGGTTCTCTCATAATAACTTCAAATTTATTAAAATGTAAGGAACGTAAAGCTATTGTTAATTTATCTATTGAGCGCAATATTGAATTGTCCTGTGTGGAACTAGTCCTTTATATAGTAATTTGTGTACATCGACCTCCTTCTGGTGACTATAATCTATTTGAGACTGTTATGGAAGATGCTATCAATAAAATTTAATGTAGTAATAAGAATATTATAGTATGTGGTGATTTTAATATTAATATTTTAAAGAATTCTTCACAGTGTATTAGATTTCTGAATCTTTTCAAGTCATTTAATTTAAGTAACCTATTCTGTGAACCTACTAGAGTATCTGCAACATCTTCTACTTGTTTAGATAATATATTTAGTTCTTGTGCAGCCACAAACCCAGTAGTAATAAGTTCTCTCCCTTCTGATCACTGTGGACAGATAGCTAGTTTTCCCTGTTCAACATATGATAAATCACGTACAGTAGAATGTAGGCCTCAGACTACCAATCGTCTTATACATTTCAAAAACAATATTATTGCTAAACTCAATACCTCAATATTGAACTCACAAAATCCAAACACAATTTATAACTCACTTTTTGGACTAGTAAATAATGAGTTTCAAAATACTTTCAAGAGTAAAACTGTCACACTAAAGAGTACTACGGGGTCTTTTAACCAGTGGCCCACTATAGGTATATACAAAAGTAGAGCCAAGTTGGTTGAATTATATGGTATGAAACAACATAGATTTGACACACTTTTTCGAGATTATGTAAATAAATACTCAAATTTTTTTAAAAAAGTTTGTTTTATGGCAAAATCAAAATTTATAAGTAGTAAAATTAAGCATTCATCAAATATAATTAAAGAAACTTGGATAATTATAAATTATGAAACAGGAAGAGCACGACCACGGTAAAACCAATATGAACTAAAAGAAATCAATTTATTTGTCACTAACAAAACTCAAGTAGCGCATATGTTCAATAGTTTCTTTGCGAGCATACCTTTAATAACTACTAGCTCTTTACAATCATCATCTTTAGACGCTGGAATTTCTTTTGCTTAGCAGTGTACCTGAATGCAAGAGCGTGTTTAGATTCGAGCACGTTACCCCGCGAAATATATTGATCGCATATAATTCAATTAATATTAAAAATACCGGTGACTTTTGGGGCATTTCAATTAAAATTTTAGGTACTATAGTTGAAACTGTTGCGCCTTACCTATCTATAATTTTTAATCAATGCTTTGACCTAGGCGTATTTCCAGATTTGATGAAATTAAGTAAAATTATACCCTTATTCAAATCTGGCAGTAAAAATTTAATTAATAATTTTAGGCCCATATCTATCTTGCCAGCATTTAGTAACATATTTGAAAAGATTCTTTTAAAGCAGCTATTAAGCCACTTCAATTTAAATAGTCTGCTTCATAAAGATCAATACGGGCTTACTAAAGATAGATCCACTACTGATGCAGGTGTTGCTCTTATAAAAGACGGTAATAGTGCTTGGGAGTCATCAAAGAATGCTATTGGAGTGTTCTGTGACCTATTTAAAGCATTTTACTGCGTTCAACACGACACACTGCTGCGTAAGCTCCACCACTACGGCGTAGAGAAAATTGCACTTAGTGTTGTCGATTCGTACCTGCGGCAGAGATTTCAGTGTGTCGATGTAAATGGGACTACATCCTCTAAATTACCTTTACAGCTAGGCGTCCATAAGGCTAAATTTTAGGTACTTTTCTATTTCTTCTATATATTAATGGCTTACTTTTTTATTTAAAAAACATCTGTGATGTCGTACTTTTTGCAGATGATACGTCACTTATTTTTAAAGAAGATAGATTTGATGATGTAAATAATGCACTATTACAAGTTACACAATGGTTTACAGCAAACAACCTAGTACTTAATTCTAGGAAAACTAAATGCGTTAAATTTGCTTTACCTAACGTTAGACAACTGGGACCTAATATTATGCTAGATAGGGAGTGTTCCTAGGTATTACATTAGATAATAAGTTACAATGGGGTGCACATATAGCATGTCTTGCAGGAAAGCTCAGCTTTGCTGCGTATGCCGTCAGAAAAAATAGGCAACTTACTGACATCGACACGGCTCGTTTAGTATATTTTAGGTATTTTCACAGTGTTATGTCCTACGGCATTTTGTTATGGGGCAAAGCTGCGGATATTCAGAATATCTTCGTTCTATAGAAACGAGCGGTACGAGCAATATACATGTTAGGTGCAAAAGATACTCTTAGGGAACGCTTTAAGTCTATAGGAATTCTTACAGTAGCCTCGTAATTTTTATTTGCTAATATTTTGTACATTAATCAAAATATAGGTTTATTTACCACAAAAAGCGATATACATAATATAAATACTCGAAACAGGCATAGGTTATATGCCCCATATCATCGTTTACATAAAGTTAATAATTATTTTGTAGGGTATATACAATAAAATTCCAATTAGTCTTTTAGAATTACCATTTAGTACATTTAAAACTAAAATAAAAGACTGCCTTATTAAGAAAGGTTATTATACTATGAATGATTATTTCAGTTACAAGGATAGTTGGTCACTTACGCTAGACAACTCATGATCTTTATAGCTAATTAGAATTATATAGATACTTTGCATTTTTCAGTTAATCTTTGTATAATATTTTTAGATCTTTTAAATTACTGTTCATGTATTATTAGGTCATTCAACTTACTACATTTACATTTGCATTGTTGTTCCACTAATTTAACTAAAGTTTTACTGCACTGTAAGATGAAGATAACTCGTGATCATGGACTGTAAACTATTGTTTTTGTAATTTTGTGTATTCATATACAGTCACTTCTGTAACATACATTTCCACCATAGTTCTGAACATGGTCGCGAGTTGCCTACATTATAAGACGTAAGTGAATGCTCCTGTTACACAATATTCACATTGGAAGGCTAACTAAGGCACTTAATTTAGTAACTGCATTAATTTCTTAAGTATTATGTCTGTAACAAATAAGTATTTACAAGTAATTAAGTACAATATGAAACAGTTGCTTCTCCTTACAAAAATAAAAACATATGTACCATAATATTGGCGACTCAAAAGAGTGGCCACGAGTTTTATTGCCCGTTCTTTCTCGTGGTTCTACCTATTGCTTTGCGAACAAGGCAGTAAATGTAAATGCAGAAGCATTAAAAGCATTAAAAAAAATCGATTTAAAAATTGACGTTCATAAGCGTCATCTTGTGACCTAGATGAATAAATGATTTTGACTTTGACTAAAAAAAATATATTCATCATGTTTTCGCAAAGTTATAGCATTTTAAGCTACTCTAGTGCTGGTGGGTCGCAAAAGACCTGCCAAGCACTGGCGGAAAAATCGTTGGAGGCACATTTCGACCTACCGCCGCACCAGATGAAGGTTTATGATGTTACTTGCCGCACCCAACGTGTAAAAGAGGGATTACTAATGTTTGCCATAATTTAAAATGCCATAATTTCATGTGCCATACTGGTATATGCCATAATTTCATTACAAATAACGCTTCAGATGTCTGAAGTTGAACAACTTCAGTTTATTAAACTAGTGTGAAGAATATGGATTAAGTTGACGGAGCCCTGCTTCGCAGGGCTCCTATTTTTGGGTTAGGGTTCAGAAGAGAACCCTAACCTAACCTATCCGAGTCGGATTGCACTGAGTCGGGGTATTAACGATACTTAATTCAACTTCTTTCTCCTATTTTTGGGTTAAGGGTCAAAAGAGAACCCTAACCCAACCTATCCGAGTCGGATTGCACTGAGTCGGGGTGTTAACGATAATTAATTCAAATTCAGTTTACTAAACTAGTGTGAAGAATGTGGACTAAGTTGACGGAGCCCTGCTTCGCAGGGCTCCTATTTTTGGGTTAAGGGTCAAAAGAGAACCCTAACGAAAGATAAGGACACGTGGTGGTGGACAAAAGAGGTACAGAATGCGCTTAAGGAAAAGAAAGCAAGATTTAAGGAATGGCAGCTGGTGAAAGGAGGAAATGAATCTTTGGAAGGAAGTAAGAAGAAAGAATACGATGAATGTAAAAAAAGAGCCAAAAAAGCTGTAGCCGTTGCTAGATCCAAAGCCCTAGACCACTTGTACGGGTTACTGGAAAAACCCGAGGGTCATAAATATTTATACAGCATGGCTAAAGCTAGAGAGAGAAAGGCGAAGGATGTTTCCCATATTAAGTGCATGAAAGACGAAACAGGAGTGATTCTTATGGACGACGATAGAATAAAAGAAAGATGGAGGACATACTTTGAAAAGTTAATGAATGAAGAGAACGATTGGAGCGGAAAACTTGAAAGTGAGCAGATGAATATTGGTTTAGTGAAGGAAATAAGTAAAGATGAGGTAAAAAAGGCTGTTAGTGGAATGAAGAATGGGAAAGCGTTAGGACCAGATGGAATACCAGTGGAAGCATGGAAAGCGTTAGGAGATGATGGATGGACGTGGCTGGCTTTATTCTTCAATAAGCTGTTGCACGAGGAGACCATACCCGAGGAATGGTGCAACAGTTACCTGGTGCCCATTTTTAAAAATAAGGGTGATATCCAAGAGTGCAACAATTATCGGGGAATAAAGTTAATGCCTCATAGTATGAAAGTATGGGAGAGAGTAGTTGAGCGACGCCTGCGAGACGAGAGTGAGATTTCACGAAACCAATTCGGTTTTATGCCTGGTCGAAGTACGGTGGATGCTATTTTTGCACTTCGCCAAATGTGCGAAAAATACAGGGAGGCACATAAAAACTTGCACATGGTATTCATCGACCTTGAAAAGGCATATGACCGAGTGCCTCGTGAAGTCTTGTGGTGGGCCCTTAAGAAGAAAAGAGTGCCTGGAAAATACCTGACGTTGATTCAAGCCATGTACGCTGAATGCAGAACGCAAGTCCGATCCGCGGCCGGTATCACAGCCAGATTCGATGTGGCCGTAGGCTTGCACCAGGGGTCGGCCCTTAGCCCCTACCTCTTCCTGTTAATTATGGATGCTATATCATCGGACATACAGGAAGAGGCACCCTGGTGCATGCTGTTTGCCGATGACATCGTTCTGGTAGCAGAGAATGGACAAAAGGTGCAGAGCAAGCTGGAGGAGTGGCGGCAGAGATTGGAGAATGTAGGCCTGAGAATAAGCAGAACCAAGACAGAGTATATGTTCTGTGACTTTGGCGGTCTCTCCAGTCCTATACCGGTTACACTCGGCGGTACACCTCTACCAGTATGCTCCGATTTTCGCTACCTAGGTTCACTCCTGCAAGATGACGGCGAAATTGATCGGGATGTTAGGCAACGAATCAACGCAGGATGGATGAAATGGCGACAGGTCTCAGGCACAATTTGCGATCACAAAATGCCTGTGAAGTTAAAAGGCCGCATGTATAAGGCGGTTATAAGGCCTGTCGTACTGTATGGAGCTGAGTGTTGGGCTACAAAGAAGATGGATGAGAAACGATTGCATGTTGCTGAGATGAGAATGTTACGATGGATGTGCGGAGTGACAAGAATGGACAGAATTAGGAATGAATACATTAGAGGTAGTACGAAAGTAGCGCCCATTGATGAAAAGGTAAAAGGGAGTCGATTGGCCTGGTATGGACATGTTATGCGAAGAGATGAGATGTACGTAGGTAAGAAAGTGATGAATATGCATGTAGAAGGACGAAAAGGGAGAGGGCGGCCAAGGAAAAGATGGATGGACTGTGTGAGGATGGATATGAAAGAGAAAGGGATAAACGATCGGATGGCTGGTGACAGAGAAGTATGGAAGCGAAGGACATACTGCGCCGACCCCAAATAAATTGGGACCAGGGCAAGACAATGATGGTCAAAAGAGAACCCTAACCTAACCTATCCGAGTCGGATTGCACTGAGTCGGGGTGTTAACGATAATTAATTCAACTTCAGTTTACTAAACTAGTGTGAAGAATGTGTACTAAGTTGACGGAGACCTGCTTCGCAGGGCTCCTATTTTTGGGTTAAGGGTCAAAAGAGAACCCTAACCTAATCTAACCATTTTCTAACATTAATAATTTCCTCTTTCACTCTTTTCTAGACAACACTGTTAAGTAATTCGATAAAAAATTCCGTTCAATAACTTCAAATTTTGTTTCCTCAAAACAAAACCACTTAGTGGCTGTGGCCGTTACATACAATTCAATAGAAGCGGAAAGCTATTAAATTTTCCAAGTGAACACAACGACAGGGTACTTACGGAGCTTCACCGAGCTTTATTAAATTTAGAATCGACAGAATTTCTGGAGACACACGAGGCAGCCTCCGACGTAAGTGACGAGCGCTTGAAGATTCACTTTTTATTTATACTTGCAGTTCGTTGTAGAACTTGGAGATTTGGACAAGTCTGAACTCGACAACAATTTCACAAAAAATTGTCGTCGAGAAATTGTGTTTGTGAAGTTGCTATTGATTCTGGGATACTTCCCATATATATGGCTTATGATTTTGTGAAGTTGTTTCCATCGTTTAAGTAATTGAAAAAACCTAAAGGTAAAACACCTCGTATTTAACATTTCTTTTTGTTTTACGAGGAAGAAAATGCCTTAGGATCTCCGACTCTTGGGGAGATGAGAGCCGGAGTATGTGGTGTTACCACTAAAAACCACCTCGACTTTCTCATGTACCCGTGTGTCGGAGGGTAGGGTATCGCCGAAGCATTCGTCGCTACTCCCTGAAGGGTATTGGCCCGCCAGATGGCCAGGCGGGTCCCGAACAAAACGCTCTTGGCGGCGGATGAAGGTGTTGGGCTCCGCCGCCAAAACACCCAGCGGCCGCAGAAGATAGGGAGGACGGCAACGCAACACTTCATCTCCTCTTCCTCTGCGGCTCCACCGCGACGCAACTATGGTGCGCCCCCATTAGGTCGCGGGAGATAGGGCGCGCGGTAACGCAACACCGACACGCCTCTCCTCCCGCGACCGCATCCGAATGCGAGGGATAGACAGAACTGTCCTCCGCACCCGCACCTATGGACGCATCCTAGGCAGGCTTCACCCAAACCCACGTGGAGAGTCCACTCCAGGTCTCTCGCGGTCAAGCTAAGAGGGATCCTCTTAGCTTCACCACGGGATTCCAAGCCACGGTTACTGAGCCGCTCCCCCACCACGACAAGGTGGAGATCCCACGGGAGGGACCTCGTATTTACCCTGACGTGTTGGTGTGCATTACACAAACTTCGACTCGTAGCGGTTTGTTATAGATATTTTTAAACTTACACGATTTGTATTCATACTATTTTTGTAACGTGTCTATGGGTTTATGTGACACTCACGAAACAATTGCTATACATAGTAATAACGTTGCTCAGCCTCAAAACCGCGTACCGCTTTCTACGTAGCCTCCTCCCTATTTAAACAGATGCATGTAGGTATCTATTAGGGAAGTATTACCTACGTAACATGACAGTAATACGCTCGTGGTGACGTTTCCATTTAAGAAATAAATAGCGACGTGTACGCAGCACACATACCTTATCAAGACTGCCAAGGGCTCAAGGGCTCGTACGGTCGTCTGCTGAGAGATGCGTGATGTCATTGACAACGCTTCAGAATTAGATTGTTTGTCAACGAGAATTTGTTGTTCTCGCTTCGTAATGGCGAAATGTATAGGGTATGTTTTTTCAAGGGATGTTTTCGTGCTGTTAATTATAAAGAAGGTATTTTGAAGGTATCAAATTCAGCGCAACTGAAATATACATTACATACATTATTGTTACAAAAAGCGACCGCAATTCAAAGATATTACAACAAAAGTTGCAGTGTCTAACAATCGAAACAGGTAAAAATATAAAGAAGACTGTAACTTGTATAGAATATAGACTCTTTAGCAGTGATTAAAAGCAAATCGATTTTTTTTATGTAGTGTCTATAGTATTGGAAATCTAAATTATACCTAGCATTGGGAACTCACATAATTGTTCTGCTGGGACTGGACGTGGCCTCATTTCGATTTTTGTTTTGTAAACTTAGCCACGACACATGTTATGTTTGCTCCTTTTTTACTGCTGTGAAAAAATCTTCGTTGTCGTATAACAACGACGGATCTAAAATATATCCATTTAATGTTATATTGGTAATTGTTCTACGACTACAACGAAATTGTAGTTAGAGAGCGGCCACAGGAGCCAGACAAAACAATGTCCAGTCAAATCTACAACGTAATGACTGTCCAACCACTATTCTAAAATGGCCCTTATCGCTACAATGGGGGGTGACAATTCAAACTGTATGCTTAAACAAAGTGACATCTAAATTAAAACACTTAAGAATACTAAACATTTGTTTTCTACCCTTAAAACTTAATTTGTAATTCTAAAATTCAATTTAAAGTAATAAAACAAATTATTTTAACGTCTTAACAACACCTGACTAGGGAATCCAAGTTTAGTTGCTTTTAAAAGTTTGTTTCATTCATTCAATGTATTTGCATAATGCCGTCCGTTGCCTCTAACTATGAACATTCAATTATGTTCGACTAGATTTCGCCTATGGATTTGTTTACTTAACATTAAACAACATTTTTCTCTTCACGCTAGTGCGTTATCCTGGTGGCAACCAAGACTTTCACTTTGATGCCCCGAGTACGCTTTCTATTCTAATCGCTCTTATATTTGACAAAATTTTAGGTTTGGAGCCGTTTAACACCCTGTTTGAGCTCTGTAACCCAAAGGGATAGCCATATTCTGTAGCTTTAGAAAGCCTTTAGATCCACTCTACTATTTACTACGAAAACAATTGGATAGCAGTGACCGAAAGCGTAAGACAATGCAAACTTTTCTGGTATACTACATCTCAAATAATTCTCTCAAGTTTTTTTCAGGACCGTTACCCCTGTCAAAACCACATCTCGCTCTACAAATTGTAGTTTAGACCAATGGCATAGACAAGCTGAACGCCAGGGTCATTCGAAGCATTGCAGACAAAGAGTTTGTTGTATTTTTTATAATGACTATGTTGTCAACAAGGTAAGAAACGTTGTAATCGTAACTGCTTATGTAGCAAAAAGCACTACCGCTCCACTTATGGCCCGGCTACACGCTCCGTCTTGCCTGCGCAGTCCGGTTTGTGCAGTCATGACTGTGCAAAAAGACGAAACACACTGTAGTGGCTAATGGCCCGGCTACACGCTCCGTCTTGCCTGCGATCATGCCTGTACAAACCTGTTTGCGCAGGTAAGTACAATCTCGAAAATAATTACGTTGGACTGTTGCGCGGTTTGAATAACCGGCCACACGTTCAAGTAAAATCGTGCAAGTATAGTTTGCGCAGTCCAAATCTTCAGCATGTCGACGATCGCACAAGCCGCGCTTTCAGGACTGCGCGCGCTACCGTCTTACCACCACACGCGCGAGTTAAGGTTACGGAACCTAATAATATTAGCTTTGCCAGCACATCTCTCCCCTCCAAATGCTCTAGTTAAGTATATTGTCATCTTAGCATTAATTAATTATAAATACCATTGTCAATCTAGTTTTAACGATTACTATTTTAGATCTTTAATACACTGTTACGCTGTAATAATTAAATAAAGTATTTTTTTTATATTAAATCCGAGTTCCATCACTTACTTGGCGCAGCCGGTAGGATCTCTGCAGTTACTACTCTGTACCGTATCAAAATCTACCAAGTACAGTTTAACTTCTGTCTCTACGGTTTAGCAGAGATCGCCGAACAAATAAATTTATTAAGTTTCAACTCGAGAGGCCGACGCAGTGTGTTATCGTGGTAATCCAGCAAGGAGATGGGAGAAGCTACGGGACTGTGAGTAAAACTTTTCACTATCCTTTCACTTTTCCTTTATATTTTATCCTCTTTGTTTTAAATATATGTGTATGTGTGTTATTAGGGATTGGAAAACGCCGTAATAACATAAAAATTTATTACGATCTATATCTCGTGGTAAAATTCTTTAGGATATATTTTTTTGTGTGTTATTAGGGATTAGAAAACGCCGTGATAACATATAATTTTATTACGATCTATATCTCGTGATAAAATATTTAGGCATTTTTTTTTTCTATTTGTTTGTATTGTCTGTGGAATATATAGTTAGAAATGGATCGTATCGAGAAAGTTCTAGCTGAACTCATAAAAATTATCCCAGTATTTGGTGGAGACGCGAGACAGCTCCCACTTTTTATTAAAAAATGTGAGTACATTTTAAACACCTTCCAGGGTGGCGAATCACAAAACGAATATTTGTTCCATGTGATTACTAGTAGGCTCTCAGGCGAAGCAGCTAATTTAGTAGGAGAAAGGGACCAAATTGATACTTGGCATGAATTAAAAACGTTATTGTCAGAACATTTTGGTGACCCTAGAACCGAAGAATGTTTAGTATTAGAATTAGAATCGCTGAAAATTCAATATAAGGAAAGTTATTTAGATTTTTGCCATAGGATTCAGAATATTCGCAGTATATTAATCGCTAAAGTAAACGAAACGTTAAACGATGCTACTTTACGACAAGCGAAACATCATATTTATAATAATACTTCACTGAATGTTTTCCTTTATAATTTACCATCTCATTTAGTTAAATTAGTACGTTTACGAAACGTTAATAACTTAGAAAGTGCATTGAGATTTGTGTTGGAAGAAGTAAACTTTGAAACGGTTTATGATATGAAAAACCCTTTTAAAAAATCATTTCATAACACCTCTCAACGGCAAAACTATCAGTCGAGGCAGTTGTCCGGTACATATGCACCTAACAAGCCCCAGGTTAGCAACAATCAGTCGAATTCACAGAACGATTCAGGTTTCAATTCGCATAGTAACTCGTCGCAATTCAGAAACAATAATTTTAGATTTAACAATGCTCAAAATAATGTAAATCGGTGGCCGCATGTAACTAGGCCAGCGCAGTGGCAGAGTCAGCACATTCCGTCGTCGTCGCCGGCGCATAATGCACAGTTCGCAAAGACAGGGTCAAACACCGATGTTACGATGCGAACTGCCAGTTCTAGACGTGTTAATTATACAAATAATGATTCATTTATGATGTATAATAATAATGAAATCGATTCGGAACCACAGCCAAGTACGTCTAACGATAGCAATTCAGTGCAAAAGGAGAATGACCAAATTTGTATGGAAGATGGGCTAAGTTTGCTTCTCGATGATTTGACCAGTAAAATATAGTAAATATACTCCTAATTAAATTAAGAAAAAATGGATACGATATTCGGCGGCAGTTCTTAGCTATCGGACATTAAAGATTTCAAATATTTTGAGGTTAAGTATTGTGATAGTTACATGATTTAATCATATAAATAGTAGTAAATTAGTTAATTATCTCCCGTGCTTCGAAGAGTACTTACTTTAAGCCGTCGGTCCCAGTTGTCATGAAGATCTTTCACCATCGCACGTCGTTACGGGGAGTCAGTACCCTCCAATAACCGATACTTACTGGTCTAATCCGTACAATATCGCTTTTTCTTTGGGTTATGGCGGTCAGACTATGGAAAAGCTAATATTCTGTCATATCTGGTTAGACTAGTAAGCGGACCCAGGGCTCCTAGGCGTTGAAGTCTTGGATGCAACTGACATAACTCTAGGTGTCTTAAGATATGATTTAATCATATTACCGGATTTTATTAGAAGCCTCTATGTATATTATACAATATAGAAAATAGTTGTAAAAAGAAGTGGAGCTACGAAACAAACGCTTGAACATTATATTAGTTTGCGGTTTTTTCAGTCTGATATATATTTTACTGAGAATTCTCAATACCATGTGTTACAATTAATGAGAATTTCAGTGAGGCTAGTTCGGAAAAGATAAGCTCATACCATTGGACCTTATTACAAAGTTGGCATTTAAACAAAATTGTTTTATGCTTAATAGGTAAATGAAACTCAGTTTTTATGTTATTCTTTATGTTATTTGTTATTATACCTAAATCTTCTTCAAATAAATCACCTCAAAATGAAGCAGGAGCTTGTATATCGTATACCATAATGTGGTGCAGGTATGGCCTCAGAAGTTACAACAGCTTCAATTAATGTGTAGCATTCTAAACAACGGGTGCATAGGGTTCCCACCAAGAACTTAGGGTCCCAAGCCAACCTCACCTGCAAGTGGTGCACCTGCCGATCAACGGACGAGGCTCTGACAAACAAAATATCCCGATAAGCGGCAATAGGCTCGCCACCTATTACGTGGGATCAAAACACTGGCGAAAAGTGGGCGTTTAATATGCCTCTGCCTACCCCTTCGGGGAAACAGGCGTGAGTCTATGTATGTATGTATGCATTCTAAACATAAGACTCTGTTCAATTCCTGAAACAAACAATTAACGTAGTTTGAATATTCGGTGAGGAGAGCACGAGAGAATTGTAGGAATTGAGAAGAGAAGTAAACAAGACTTACACAGACTGGCGCTATCCATGATGTCAAAATATTAGTTATCTGATTCGGATCTCACCGAATCAGATAACTTGTCCAAAGAACGGACGTGTTGCTGCCGAGGTACCGCAAAGGAAGAGTTAACATAACAAGAGTTAACATGCAATTCTCACCACGGCTAGTTGTTCTAAGTCCAGACGACATACTAATGTTACCAATAAAGACTGTTTCATACTTTAGTCAACCCACGAGTTTTGATAACACGAAATAAACTTGTTTGGTCCACAAAGGATTGTTCAAGTCAATATAAACGACATAAATTACTTATTTTCCAATAAAGAGATATTATGAGCACGGGTGAAAAAGCACTTTGACTGTTTTCATGTCAAAATAACTGACGTAAGACCAGAGAGGTTGGAGTGTTGGATAAGGAATAAGGTTATATTTCTTTGCGTAAGACCCAGTATAATGATGCCAGTATAATAAAAATATGTTCCCATATTTTCGTTAAGTACAAAACATTATTTCGTGGGTAATATGTTGCAAAAAGGATAAACATATTATTTATAGAAAATATTTCACCAAAATACATTTTTCAAAATATCATAAGATTTTGGTGTTATTTTGCTTATTAGAACTTTTGTTATGTCACCCTGTTTTCACTATGAATGTAATTTTTCCCAATTAAAAGGGGTTTGCAAGAAACTGTAAACATTTGCCTAAATATGCAAAATGAGTTTTAAATATGAAATGGCGATGTCACGACCGGAACAACGCAGATACTTTTAATTTTGAACTACAAATCCCCGTTTCACTTTAAATTAAAATGAATATATATATAATTATAAAATAATAGAAGATTTTCTAGATATGAATGGTTTAGAAGCAAACGTGCCACTAAATAGCCCAGTTTTGGTCATTCTCCTTTTTTCATTCAAGCCTCAAGCAGAGAGAAAAAATAGTTTTAAATTGTAATAATTATCGCTCATTACCACACATTATTATACCAAAACTGGGTAATGCAGTTTTTATGATAGATTCAGGTAGTACTAGGTCGTTTATCAACCCAGGTTTAGCTATAAAATATTTTAAAAATAATATTTACAAAGAACCCTTCGAGGTAGTGAGTACCCATGGGAATAGTATTCATTCTGAGGTGGCCGTTGTTCCTTTGCCAAATATTTTTAACTGTAACGAAACGCATAAGTTTTATATTTACACCGTTGCTAATGATTACGATGGTCTAATAGGCAGTAATTTATTAAAACAATTGGATGCTAAGGTCGATTATAAATCATTGACTTTGCATACTAAATGCGGTAGCATACCGTTTGTTTACTCGCTAGAAAAAAAGGAAACATACACTATACCGCCCAGGAGCGAATTAAAAGTAAGTTTGCCGGTATCCTTAAAAAACGGTGATGCCCTATTAGATTTAAAGGAATTTACGGAAGGAGTTAGGATGCCATGTGCCTTAGTTAATTGCGTAAATGGTTTCGCGTATACAGTTATTCAAAATTGTAAGGATATTGAAATGACTTTGACCGTCACGAGCCCATTTAAGGTTGAACCTTATATACCGGCCGAGATTTCGGTTAATCATATGGTTTCTGATAGGAATAAGTTGAATGAATTATTATCAAATAATTTAAATAAGTTGCGATTGGAACATATGATTGAAGAGGAAAGAAAGGCGATTTGGGACATCTATAATGAATATAAGGGTATTTTTTATTGCGAGGACATACCATTATCTTTCTCAAATGAAGTTAAACATAAGATTAGGACGATTAACGAGGATCCAATTAATGTTAAGGCGTATAGACTGCCGCCATCCCGAACAGAAGAAATTAGGCGTCAGGTAGACAAGTTATTAAAGGACGATGTAATACGAGAATCTCATTCTCCTTGGAGTGCACCGGTCCATTTAGTAGCAAAAAGGTTAAATGCATCCGGGAAACAGAAATGGCGAATGGTGGTCGATTATAGGCGTCTTAACGAAATAACAGTTGACGATAAATATCCTTTGCCAAATATTAATGACCTTTTCGATAAGTTAGGCATGAGTATGTACTTCTCAACACTAGATTTAGCATCAGGGTACCATCAACTGGAAGTACAGAAAGAGGATAGGCAGAAAACTGCATTTGCAACACCTTTTGGCTTGTATGAATTTAATAGAATGCCCTTTGGTTTGAAGACAGCTCCTGCTACTTTTCAAAGAGCAATGGACAATGTTCTTAGAGGCCTACAGGGTATACATTGCCTGGTGTACCTCGATGACGTCATCATATTCTCAACCAGCCTCCAGGAACATGTAAACAAACTTAAGCAATTTTTGACCGTTTGAGAAAAACTAATTTAAAAGCCCAACTGGATAAGTCCGAATTTTTGCGTAAAGAAGTAATGTACTTAGGACACACCATAACTAAGGATGGCCTTAAGCCCAATAACGATAAGATAGATGCCATTTTGAAGTATCCATTACCCAAAACAGTTACCGAAATCAAAAGTTTCTTGGGATTGATAGGATACTATAGGAAGTTCGTCAAAGATTTCGCTAAGATAACAGCACCTCTAACAGCATGTTTAAAAAAAGGTAGAAATATTGTTTTAGACGAAACTTATAAAAAGAGTTTTGAGACTTGCAAAGAGTTGCTAACAAACGCACCTTTGTTACAGTTTCCTGATTTTAGTAAACCCTTCATACTGACTACTGATGCTTCCAATTTTGCAGTCGGTGCGGTGTTATCGCAAGGTATTGTTGGCTCTGATAAGCCAATAGCATATGCCAGTAGAAAATTAAGTGATACAGAATCTAGGTATAGTACCATAGAGAAGGAACTTTTAGCCATAGTTTGGGCAGTAAAATACTTCAGACCCTACTTATATGGCAGAAAGTTCATTATTTATACTGATCATAGACCGTTAGCATGGTTAAATTCACTCAAAGAACCTAATAGCAAATTAACTCGTTGGAGATTAAGGTTACAAGACTATCAGTTTGATATTCAGTATAAAAAAGGTAAACAGAATACAAACGCTGATGCCTTATCTCGTGTTAAAATTAATGATTTGAACGAAGATTGTGAATCAGTAATTGTAAATGTAGATGAAAAAGAACAAAAGTTACAAGAACATTTGAGAGATTTAGAAAATGAAATTGCTCGTCTTAGTAGGAAAGAACCGGAAGTTGAACCTATGGAGTTGTCGGATTCAGAAAGTGATGGCGCTACCGCAAATTCTATTTCTAATAGAGAACATGAAGGTATACCGATCCTCAATGAAGCGATAGATACTAAGGCTAGACAAATTCATGTTTTTACTTGGTTTAAAGATGATATTGGTGTAAAGGACATCTCAAATTCAAAGCAAAAGATATTAGAAGTACATTTACCTTTAAATAATAGCGAATTAGTAAAACGTTTCCTTAAGGAATACATAGATTATAAAAATAAATATTTGATTTACTTTGAGGATCATGCTTTTAGACCAACTTTTGCAAACGTCATAACTTCTTTATATAAAAAAGGAACACAAAATTTCATAGAATGTACTGAAAGAGTGGTGAATGTAACGGATGAAAATGATCAGAAAGATTTAGTAATAAAGTATCATGAAGGAAAAACTTGTCATAGGGGAATTAGAGAGACTCTAACGAAACTAAAAAGAAATTATTGGTGGAGTAATATGAAGGAAACTATTAGTGCTATCATTAATGCATGTGAGGAATGTCGTAAGATGAAGTATGATAGAAAACCCATAAAACCATATATTCAACTAACGCAAACGCCAGATAGTCCTCTACAAGAAGTTTTTATAGACCTATTATATATATAAAAGAATCAGTATTTAACGGCTGTCGATTCATTTAGTAAACTTGGTCAAGCAATACATATTCCCAATAAAAGTACCCCTGAGATAGTGAGAGCTTTGATAAAATATTTTAGTATGTACGGAATTCCAAAGAAGATAAGTAGTGATTCTGGAACAGAATTTAATAACGAATTAATAAAGGAAATGTTAAGTTTGTATAAAATTGAGCAGCACATAGGGACCCCCAATAACCCCAACTCGATGGCGATAGTTGAACGGTTCCATTCGACAATAATTGAAATCTATAGGCTGGCAAGATATGAACAAAGTAGTCTAGATGCTGCTTCTATTATGACTTATGCAATTTTAGGTTATAACAACACTATTCATAGTGCCACGAATTTTACACCGTTCGAAGTTGTTTTCGGGCATACAGAATCGGGTAATGCATTCGATATAGATAGAGATAAGAACTTAATGCAGAAAATTTTACAAGATCATCGTAAACGATTGAAAACTCTTTATGAACATTTAAGCTGTCAAATGATAGGTAATAAGTAAGTAAAGGTGGTAAAAAACCCCGACAATTCAACAAGGTGAAACTGTCTTCATGAAAAATACGAGAACTAGGAAAACTAAAGAACTACCACGTTATGAGAAAGCTCAAGTTATAGGTAACGTAAATAGAAATATTGTTCCAGTAAAGCTTAAGAATAGAAACACTAGAGTAGCAATAAAAAACGTAAAACGCCCTCCACAGATGGTGGTTGATCCTGCTCGTCCTAGTGGATCAAGGGACAACTTTGAATATCCAGAAAATAGATCAAAACCCCGGGATAGCTCCTATGAAGATTGGAACAGCTCTGATGAAGAGTAGTCACTGGAGTATTATTAAGACCATAGATTTAAATTCATTAGTTTTACAAATAGATAATAATATAGAAGAATATACTAAATTAAAATTAATTACTACTAGCAATAGTGAAACATATAGAGAACTTATGGGATTATCAATTCAGATAGAATCTTTTATCGAATTAACTAGGGATAGGTTACATCAGATTATGCCAACTACTAGTCTACTCTTGGGTCAGTTATTAAGGTAATTACGGGAAATTTAGATTCGGAAGACGCTAGAAAATATGATTTAGAGATAAGTTAATTAAATAATAGAGAACACTCAGTGGAACGGAAAGTTTCGTTAATGCAGAAGGCTTTTGATAAATTGGTAAACGTTTCAGATGATATTAATTTTAATACTAAACATTTAAACTATAAAAGCAGACAATTACAGTCACTTCTTCAGAATCAAACCAAGTATTCGAATTAAGTCACGATCATGAATAGTTTGAACTAGATATTTAATAATTTTCGTACTATTTATACAATTATATACGAGATCGAAACTGCTATAACTTTTAGTAAAATGCATATATTACATCAATCTATAGTAAATACAACAGAGTTATTTGATATATTAAAAGAAGTTCAAAAACATAGTCAATTAATTTACCCAGTAAGTCATGAGTATTTAGTAAAATTAGAAGGAACTATAGAAATTAAAGGGTATGTAGATAGTAATAAAGTGCTATTTATATTAGAAATCCCATTAATACATAAAAACACATATATTTACTATAAAGTTGTTCCCATTCCAATATACAACCCTTCCAAACATAAAACCTTTGCCATTATTCCTAAATACCCATACCTAATAGTGAACAGAATGAAATACAGGTCCGTAGTAGATACCTGCAGAGAAATAGATGATCTACAATATCTATGCACAGAGGAGAACGTATTACAATACCACACTGAGACGTGTATTGAACAACTGATGCTTTTGAAAGGGAATTTCAGTGAATGTCAACAATACCAGGCGCAGATTGAGGAAACCAAAGTTCAGCCTGTGTCAGACAACCATTGGCTGATCTTTTCAGAAAAGGAAATCACAGCAACAGAATACTGTAACGATGAGACAAGGAAGTACAACCTACGAGGCACGTACATTCTCCTGCCAAGCCAGCGTTGTTCGTTGCAGATTGCAGACACATATATTACTACACCTACCAATGGCAGCTCAGTATTCTACAGCCTGCCACCAGTACAGATGCCTGAGCTTCGTGGTGACGCTGTCCCGCCAGCCAAGCAGATGGACCTTCGGGGCGTGGACCTCGGCGACATCAAGGACTTGTTAACCAGAGCAAAATATAGTGCCAGTGTTAGTGAGATCCAAAGTTACATTATAAGTGACCAGATAAGTGTATGGACACAAGGAATATATGTAGTAATAATAGTTTTAATAATAGGATTTATATTGTATAAATATGGTTTCCATACCAAGGTAGTTTGTAATCGAAATTGTCCAGAGCCAACACAGCTGCCTCTAGATAATTTCTCACCTAGGGAGGGAGGAGTTAAGGTTACGGAACCTAATGCTCTAGTTAAGTATATTGTCATCTTAGCATTAATTAATTATAAATACCATTGTCAATCTAGTTTTAACGATTACTATTTTAGATCTTTAATACACTGTTACGTTGTAATAATTAAATAAAGTATTTTTTTTTATATTAAATCCGAGTTCCATCACTTAATTCGCACGCTTACCTGCGCAAACAGGTTTGTACAGGCATGATCGCAGGCAAGACGGAGCGTGTAGCCGGGCCATTAGGTAAAGCCGACGGTCCCAGATTTTGGTATCTCTACCTTGTTTTTAAGGATATTTCTTTCGCACTTTTAGATCAAAACTATTTGACAGTTTGCAACGGAATGCTTAGTCCACGTCTCTATAAATTTAATATGTATGGTAATTCCTTACCTCGTGGTGCCAAAACAGTCACTTTCATGTCTTTCATCGTTAAGCTACGTTTACCTTTCACATTGTCTTTAGCCCTGTACGCCATAGCCACGGGTTCTCCGTGATTAAATAGACCCTAATAAACGGACAGAAAAGTAAACATAACTTGGGTAAGTAGGTGGATATAGTTAGTTTAGTATTTGGAAGGTATGTCGCGTCGTATGATACGCTCATTGGGACTTTATTTCTCTTAAAATGACGGTGTTAAGATAGTTTTGTTCGGGCAATTGTACGTCGATTTGTTTGTTGAAATACCGGAGAATACCGAGGTGTCTATGCCTTAAATATCTTAGTTATCGCAAGTAAGACCCTCTAAATAAACTTGTACAATGTTGTTTTGTTCATCAACATTACAGGGACATTTTTGACGAAATCGTGTTGAATGTTTAACTATACATTCATCACCAGCTTTGTTTATATTCAGTTCCACTACTGTACACCGGGCTCTTCTCATTTGAGAACATCCACTAAGTAGGTAGGTACATACAATAGGTATTTTTATTAATATCTTTATTGTATTACGTTTGTCATAGGAAGGTACCTAATCCTACAAAAAGTGCACTCAGAATACCTTGCAGATTTCAGATATAGTGATTATCTGTTTGACGGTCAATAAACGTTCTTTTAGTATGCATCTTTTCAATTTAATGGTAGTTCAACAGTCACAGTGGAACAACAACGCTCGTCAAACGACCAGAATAGCCCGAAAAGCGTACATAGCTTGAAAGGGTATTTTCTAAGAAATTCCATTCTTCGACTGGTTCATCTGACAAAATTTAATTTCACTTTTAGCTCTGTAATACATGTTCAAATGAAAAAAGGTATACTAAGCAATATATGTTTGAATGACGGACTCGTTTTTATAAGTAGTTTACAAGATTTTGACGTTCAAATATTTTGTGCCCAGGTAAACAGAAACAGAAATGAAATGGAAATGAAACTGAAAAATTTTACTAAGAAAACCATCATATTTTAACAACTACAATAATCTTTTTTTATAAAAACAATTATCAATGATCATATCACGGAAAAATACTTCTGAAATTTTAAAACAGTAATTATTCTTGTATTTTATGGGCAAGCGAGAATATTGTAATGTAACAACAAATTTAACTTTTACTAATATTTTTAATACAATTAATTCGTTTAGCTAAAAAAAAATATTGTACTTAATTGCTACAATATAATATTATCCTCTCTGTTTGATTTTTTTCGTGTGACTCACGAGTCGATATATATATATATATATATATATATATATATATATATATATGGTGTTTTGACCGAATGAATCAGACAGATGGATCAGGATTTTGTACTTGACACTCTACACGAATCTATAACTTAAAAGCATCTTTCGGAACACAGACTGAAGTTGCAAATTAATAAAATAAAAAGCCTGTACCGTTTCCTTTTTCATGAAATGAACATTTTTAGCCAGCTTATTGTTTAATATTATCGTAGGCATGAAGCGTTTTTGTTTTCGAATCCGCAGTTCTGAGATTTTCTCATAACTATATTTTTTTTAAATCCGTCATAAATATTGCAAAAGAAGGAATTCGTCCTTGATTTCTAATTGTTTATAACAATTTCAATAAGTGAATGATGCTACAAGTTAAAAGAAACGTAGTTTCGACCCAGAGGAACAAACCTCAACTCAACGGATAAAAACAAAATAATAACACAAACAAACACGAACGATGCGTAGGCGACGTTGTGTGGGGTTGACACTTTTGACAGTTGCTCAAGTTATCAAATGTCACCCTGCAAGTGTTGCTATCTCGATTCAATTATATCTAAATTCGATATCACCTAAACATAATCGATTAATGAATAAATTGCTCAACCAAAGACTGAAATCAAGTTAAGTAGCCAAATATGTATTTCTATTTAATAAAATCACACAGAATACAGTTTTTTTTATTCACTATCATAGTACCTTCTATTGAATCCAAAATCATTTAATCGTGTAAGCAATCGTTAATGTTGAGAATATTATACTCGATTTTTTGTCGGAATCGACTTTTTTTGTGCTGGCAATGTATGCATTCGGAAGTTGTTGATCTAAGTTCTACATTTATAATATTTCGTAAACGCGGATGTAATAATGATTCATAATTTAGTAATGGCAGTCAAAATGTGTCAAAGTATTAACGGTATATCATTTTTCTTAAAGCAATTGGTACAGGTTTCGGCATTCTCCTTTATAATGTAAGCATTGTAATCAGAATGCCAACTGAACCAAGCACAGATGAATCAGATATTTACTTTCGTAACATCATGATTTAAGCCAACCAGCCGCAGGTACATCTTCTAGCTCATCCATTGCACGACTTGCTTTAATTTACTTTAATTTAAAACTAATGTTTACAAGAAACGACAACAGCTTCTGTTTCCTATTTGCGATATTTTGGGTAGTTTATATGTGCACATCAATAGGTATTTATACCTAATATCTAAAACAGTTTACAGTAGCACTGACTGAAAACTTATGATAACTTATTACAGATATTTCATAAAATGCCGAATTATGAAATATATTTCATGAAGACATTTTAATACTTTATCAGAGAATAAATGCTATATTCTCATTTTACCATCCCATTTTATTAGCTGGCATTACACAAATTACAGTCACATTTACAGTCACATCTAAGTTTCTTAAGATAATGGTAGTTATGGGAATTGTCAATTGCGTATTCAATTCAATACAAATATAAATGTTCCACGGAACACAATAATGTATCCATTTCAAATTCAAATGACGTCACTTATCTCTAATGTGTAGATCCGCACATTCATTCGAAGTTCGCAACAAGAATTTGGATGGCAACAATAATATATTTTAACGTCTATTAAAGTCCATACGAAAGGCGCGTTACAGCTGTATTGTAACTAAGCAAAAAGTTTGTGTGCTCTTGATGTATAGAACGTGTGCCTCTTAGATGGTGCTGAGAATAGACATTTATATCAAGATATTTGTGGTCCCACCTTAAAGCGGGCGGGCTCAAAACTGCTCACCACATACACATTCTAAGCAACGAAAACATAGCATAGTCTGTGAGTGTCATGGGATGCTTGATGGTATATGTGATTTAACTCGCTTGCCATTAAAACCAACCCTAAGTATGCAGCAATTTTGAGACAAATATACTTGCCACTGTCGACTCGTTTATACACCCTTATTTTTTAATTAGTACGAAATCTTTAAGCACAGATCAGCGAAGACATTATTATCATATACAAGACGTAAGAATTTCATAATATCTATACTATAAATAGCAAAGATATTACCATTTGTTTATTGTATAAAATCTCACTTAAATCATAGACATATTTTACAATCCATTCACTAATTCAGTGATAGTTTTCTATTCTGCTCATTCTCATTCTCTCTGTCACACTTTTGACGTAGGTAACCTTAGGCAATAAAATGAAACAAAAGAATAAGTGATGTAGTTACTTACTTTATTTAGTTTTCTAAATTCTAACCTCTCCTTCATACTTAATCCGGGCTTAGGACCGGCAAAATTTACCTTTTTACAAGTAATTAAATATCAAAATAAAAGAAGGTATTCTGTAATAAAAGAAAAGAGTAATTTTGGCGTATTTAAGTTGAAGTTAAAATCATCTGCTAGCCATCTCTCATGTTAGCCTAGAGACGTCCACTGTTGGACATAGGCCTCCCTCAAGGTTCTCCACACAGACCGATTTTGAACCGCCCGCATCAAATTATTATTTACTCAAGTAGGTATTATTTACTAAACTTTCAAGTATTTCCATTGTCCTTCGAAATGTCCACTACAATTGTCAATACACAGACGGGCACGTTTTATTAAACTGTTTTTAACGACAGAAGTACGCTTCTGTCTTTTCACTTCGTCAAAAGCTTCCAATATGCGCTGTTTTAATTGTTCGATACTAACCGGCTCACTTTTGTACACCCACAAAAAGAAGTCCATGGGTACACAGCTGCACTCGCGATTCCTCCACTCAAAAAGTACGCACGAAGCATAGCTACATACTCGGGCAAACGTAAACAAATAAATTAGTTGTTGCGGCAAAAAATGGATGCGCTCATTTCCGCTAGCAATTTAGCACTGTTTGTCGCATCGACGCGCGGCGCGGGCGCATATGGACAGAGGGGAATTTTTCAATGGAGCAGTTTACTTTTATTACTACTCATAGTAGGTCACAGTTTTAGTTATGCATTTGCCAATTATTACGTATTTTTGTGGACAGTTTTGAGACAGTTTTGGGACTTGTTTTTTTTATTTATTACCTACACAAATATTATTCAGTTAAAGATACTTAGAGCCCCGTTATTTTTATTGTACTAATTATAAAATAGTGGTGTATTCTGCGTGGCAAACATTTCACTCATTAAAAAGCCCCTCGCGTTAACAGATACAAAGAACATCAGAACCTAATCGCCAAAAGAATGCAACAAACTGTTAGTGCAATGTAAACTAATCTTAAGCTCCGAGTGCTATTACCTGATGTATACTTAATCTCGCTTGAGAAACAGGGGGTGTTTTAAAATGTTAAGACTGTCTTTAAGCTTTTTAACCAAATCCAGAGATTTACTGACTGTTTAAGACTATTTAGCGAAATGGCATCACAAAGTAATCACTGGTGATACCGAGGGTCTCAGGAGGATAATATTTTTTCGCAACTTGATAGATCCTATAACTTTATGAATTTTAAATGCTTGAAAAGCCGAAGTGTTTAAGATAAGGCTAGCAAGATATATATTTGCTTAAAATAAATAAATCTTAGATAGGGAATGGTCTATTCACTTTATAGAATCAATCCAATGGAAGGTTATCCAATCTACCATCAACTTCATCCACGCGGAGACTGAAAGAAAAGCAGGGACGAATAAAGAATCTCAAGATGACCAATGATTTTCAACGAGTGACAAGAACTAGGAGAGACAGCTTTATGTGCCCTCAGAAGCACAGTAGCGCTCTGATGGTTCCATAGAATACGGTCATCCATCCAAGGAGTGACCTGTGCAGACGTTGCTTACCTTTGCCATCAAACAACCGGTAAAATAAATCTAGTCAAATAAAACAATCCAACTCACCAAATAAAATGCAATACTAAAATCCGTTGTTTTGTGTCGAAATTCAGAAAAACTTATTTCAATTAAACGCATACTCACTGCATTCAAACAAAAGCGCTTTTGTAGCTATTTTTATATTGAATATTCAAGTATTCAATATTGTGAAACTGCAAAATCCACTTAAATAATATATGCTGGTGGTATGAATATAAAGCGTTTTCATCTCGCTTATGAAATTCACTGCATCAATCACTGTCAATCTCTGCGATAGAATTGCAAAAAAGATGAGATAGCGCGAATAGGAGACGAAATTCGTTGGTTCTGTAAGACTTTAATATAAAGTAAAATGTTTTTCTTCACATGTAGGTATGTATGACAAAATAAATAGAATAAAATTGGTTTGTTAGTAGTTAGAGTACAAGCTCAGGCTAGCTACAATTGTATATTTGCAGGATAAAGACAGTCCTGGTCTGGACATCAAAATTCTGCTGGTCGATTAAATTCCACCCAACACAACCATTTCTCATTCAATAACTGCCCGCAGAAACGATACATTCTAACAACATAGACGTCAATATTATTGAAAGTCCTTACTGAATGTAATTAAGAGATTAGCGCTTAATTCGATCAATTATTATTGATCAGTGTTGTTTCGTTTCGTTCTCTTGGTCGGCAATTAATAGACCAGTTGGTTTACGATGTCAAACATGGGGTTTATTTTAGCATCATCGTTATTTGATTCAATTCGACATTATGTTTTAACGAATTTTAGAGCTGAAGCTTACAAAAATAATGCTACATTTTTGTCAGCCTACGTATAATCTTAATATATAAAATCCATGCGTTACTGACTGACTGACAGACACGCTATAGCCGAAACTATTGGGCGCAGGAAGCTGAAATTTGGCAAGTAAGTTCCTTGGGGGCCGTAGGGGTGCACTAAGAAGGGATTTCCCGAAATTCCCACGGGATCGGCCAAAACCGGTAAATTAAGAAAAAATGCAGGTGTAGCTGCTGGCGTCCTCTAGTATGTAAATAAATATACTCAGATTGGTTGAACCTTAAGTTCGATCTATATACATACATATTATGTAGTATTTTTTTTTATAGACTCACGCCTGTATCTCTGTCTAACACCACAATCAATGTTAAACCAATCCGTGTAGGCCCCGTTTATTCTGTATTCTATTCTGTATAAGGATTCAAGTGCACGCCACTGAGCTTGATTTTTGCCCTTTTGTGTCCAGCCGCAGCCAGCCATACTTACCAACTTTATAAATATAATTCAGTACCATAATGAGCTACACCCATCTTTGGCAAAAGCAACGAATTTCTTTTCGCCATGATTCTGGACAATTGAATTCGTTTAAATTTTAAATAGCTTCCATTAAAAATAAATGCCTTAATAGCTATCGATTAGTACAATCACCTACGACCTGGCTATTAATTTCTTTACGTCGAACGTTCAATATTTTGGGTAGGTTCTCGTTTTGGGTACAAATCCCACTACTAGCTATTAGCTAGTTGTACCCACTTGTAGTGATATGATAATAAATTGCGTAGTTATTTTTTAATACTTAATATATATTTATGCGATCCACAAAGATTTGTTTTGACTTCTTTTTGACAATTGTTGGAATATTGTTAAAGTTACCCGCGATACAGTATTCATTCCTGTAGTGGATATAAAATAAATGAAGTTATAATTATTTGAAGTAAAATCATAGCATAACTTTCTAAGAGAAGCGAAAATAGAAAGAGAATTTCAAAGAAACAGGTTATATGCAGCGGTACAAGACAAGGTCATTGACAACGTTCTTCACTGAAATTTTATTTTTGAAAAGGCAATCCGCTGGAGAATGCTGAGATGCACCAAGATCATTTTACAACGACGTCTTTAGTTCGTTTCTAAGTCAGTCTAAAAAACAGCTTTACATATTATAAGCCTGAAAATATAAACGTTTGAAACCCTAGTATATGTTTTTGAGATCCTCGTCGATCTCAATAATATATGATTTAAAATTTTGTAAGTTGTAAAATAAAGAATGATCTATCTCTCCATCTAACATACATAGTTGGCGATATGTTAGAGTGATCTGCAAATACATATATGTTCAGTTTGTCTGTTCTATGAGTACTTTTTAATAAAGCATCAACCGTGATGTAACTGTGACATATTACTGTAGGAATATTATGATGTATTTGTATAATGGCCCCATTTGCATCGTCAATCATCATTTCCGTATTAGTATTGAATTTAGTTAACAAGGAATATGTTTGGTCCGTAGCGACAATTATGCTCCATTTGAATATGAGAGATAGTAACTTGCATAGGCACACCTTTTTTGTATACCTATTTACATCTTTCATTACAGAGCAAACATAAAGTAAGTCGTGATTTGTAAATATGATTCCTCTCGTAAAAGACTGCCTTATTGGTTTTGTAGATCGTTTTCCGAGTAAAAAAGGGAAAAAAGAAAATCATAGTCTAGCAGACGTACAGCACAAAGTTACATTAAGGGCCGGCGCAAATATGACGAAGCGCATCGAAAAGCATTTTTCACTGTAAACCTATTAACGACGCTGTTTTCATTTCGAATAATGTTAAAAATCTATTGTTTTTTTGTGTGTGCGCGTGCGTATTGCATACATTGTTCTTTTAATTGATTTTGAACATTATTTGAAATGAGATCAATCTCAATAATAGCTTGATAGTAAAAAATGCTCTCTGCTTCGCCATATCTGCGCTGGTCCTTTATACATATTATACAGTCCGAAAACTACTCGCTACGACTTCACAGCTTTTGTAAGAATTCCTTCATTCTACGTTGCTAATTGTGTATTGAATATTTATACTGTTGTGAGCGCCATTTGCAATTTAACTGTAATATAATTACAGAATTAATAATACTTTTATACACAATGGTTTTCTAATATTTACGAAACATTACATAAACGCCCAATTCGCATGCCAACTGTAAGCATGCGAATTGGGCGTTTATGTAATGTACTAATCTTAATATATAAAATCCTTGCGTTACTGACTGACTTACTGACACGCTACAGCCGAAACTACTCGGCGCAAGAAGCTGAAATTTAGCATGTATGTTCCTTGGGCACCGTAAGGGTGCACTAAGACGGGATTTCCCGAAATTCCCACGGGATCGAGCAAAACGGGAAATTCGTCAAAATATGTGCGTGCGAAGCCGCTGGCGTGGACTAGTTGTAATAATAAAATTATATAACTGAACATTATATTTTGAATAGATACTAAATAAAATGGCGATGCAAAGATTATCCGTGCGCCTCCAGCGGCGAAACCTGGAAGCCGTCAATGTAAGACACTTTTCACAGCTTACAATACAACTTAGCTTCTAGTATGTATTTAATGTAGTATCCCTACCGTACTGAATTTCTCCTGACAGCGAAAAGGGGTTACTCACCTAAAGCCACATTTATACAAAAGCAAATGATGACACAAAGCATAATACCTTTCGTTAACTTGTCAGGACAAATTATCTGTATAATCTAATTCCTGTATTAATTCAGCAACGGTATTATCACAACAACTATATTATTTAGCTACGTAAGTACTTACATAATGTGTTGCTCTGTGCTTACTACGAGTTTTAAGTAAATCACTAGCGAGTACAGTGAGAGATTCATGAGGAAGTCTTGGTGATAATAGTCACTTGTGCGCGGTCAAGCGGTTATCTGCATAAGATAAGGTAGTGAGTCATTACTTGTATTGGTGTGTGTTGCCAACTCTGGTGTCGGACTTTATAGAGCAGACGAAGACCTGCTCCGTAGCCTAACGAGAAGTACCAGTTTAAACGGCTTTACGCGTCCTCTGATTTTTTGCTACAAATGCCTCACGAATGGTCACCAATCCAAGTAGTGACCTCTGTTAAGTTGATAAGCTTTGACGATCTATTACGAAGACAAGTTATGCTATGAGCGCTACAAAAAAGGCTATGTTCGCGATGATTTTGAGATGCCTGACCTTGTGACTTAATCGATTAAATTACCTTAGGGTCAAGAAATTGTTGGTTTTGTTTTTGATCATTAACTTCACTCAGTAAATATAAATTAAAAATAAATATTACTCAGTGTTTAAAAAATGTGCTGTCATATCCCCAAAGGAATTCGAGTCTAGATGGTTCAAAGACAGTTTCATAAATTGAACAATTCTGATCTGATGTCTTTGGTTTGGTCATTCCTCCATTCAATAGCGCTCATATCTTGACTTGACTTGCCGTTCTTAATGGATCGATAAAGTTAAGCATTGTTCCCTGGGTTTATCACTTGGATGGGTGACGGCTTTTGTAGCATTTAAGTCAGAGCGCTACTCTGCTTCGGAGGTTCCGGTTTCAGGACAAGAATAGTTAGGACATAGTACCCAGAGGCCACAGCACACACTAATGACTCACAGGAAAAAGAAAAAAGCAAAAAGATCGACTGAATGAAAAACCAACAATTAGTTCGGCAATACTATTTTCTAACGTTATATGCTGGGTACGAGACAGAGGGACTCAATTTATTGAGTAATATTCAAAATCACTAAAACGCGCATTTTTAACTATGAAATAATATTAATTCATCACTCTTCTAGCGTTATCCCAGTTGTGACCCGGGGTCCACCTACTAGTCTAACCGGATTTGACTGAATATTGGCTTTTCCACAGAGCGACTGCCTGTCTGACCTCGGTAACCCAAAGGGGTAGTTATAGTTCATAGCGTCAGTTTATCTAGAGTTACTGACCTCCTATAAGGACTGTCAAAGATCTTCGTGAGAGCCGGGAATGATGCCTTAACGCGCTCTCCACAGCACGGGTCATAACTTCGAAAAGTCCCAGTGTGGTAAATATAAATCATCATGGTAGTGGTGGTAAAAAAATAAATAAATTAAACGCTCTGTTATATCCCTTAATTCCATGTAAATAAAGCCTAGTCAGCAATTACTATTCCGTCGTAATTTTCCTTTAGCGTAAATTGTACAATAAGCATTATTCGATATACTTTAATTATTAATTTTACTCAGTTAGTTAGATCTGAGACACGACAGTGTACGGTACGGTTTAGGAACCATTAAATTTTCCATTTTACGGTGTGATATTGTAAAGTGCAAATAAACTTTGGGTTTTCTACTTGCGAGTTTTTTTTAAAAAGACAAACGGACCCGGCCTCCTAACAGCTCGTATAGGCGCGCCCATATTAAAAGTTAACTACAGTAGTTTTAACCCATTTTCATAGTAGGAGCACTACTAAGCTCGAGCCAGCCTGTTCTGGTGATGTATTGCAATCAATAATTCAATCCACGCTATGGTAATGACGGCTTACGGCCATTTTCAATATTTGAACTATAGATAGATCTGTAGATTTAAGAGTCGTGTTTGACATATTTTGTATGGAGCTTATGTCAAAAACTGTCAAAAACGAATCTAAAATCTACAGATCTATCTACATTTCGAATATTGAATTCCGTAGTTAGTCAATAAGCCCATTTACATAACAATTGGACCTATTACCATTTACATAGAATGTGCGATTGGCTTGTCTAATGGTAAATATAAAGGGTAATCTGTAAAGGATTTGTGTGATTTATTTATGCGTTGAGTATGTGTGTAGGTTACTGCTTAACTTACTGGGGTATAAATGCGGTGTCTACCCAACAAATTTCTTGATTCGGAGTGGTTACTACCTCATAAAGGTTTATTATTGTTAGATTCTTAAGTCTTTATTCTACGCTTAATTTATTCGTGAATGACTAAAGCTTCGACTCTGTTTCTAAGAAAATCATAATATTAACTCATTTATGTAGATATTTTGTTGTGTTCATATTTTGTGATGGATATTTCTGGAAACAGGTATACCTCACAATAAAGGCCATTTAAATGATCATTTTCTTGGTGGCTATATCCTCTATTAATTCCTTGTATCTCTACGGTTTTTATTGATATTATTTTTTTCATTTTCTTACTCCAACAAGATACTTTTGATAAAAGTCGTCACGGGTTCCAAGATGCCTCGTACACCGGCGCATTGTTTTAAACAATGGCTCAGGGGGTTGTATAAAAGCTGCAAATCCGAGTCGGACTATAGCAGTAGAAACGTTACACATTCCTAGTTAAACTACGCTTTTATGAATTTTTATTCAACTTTCCGCATATTTTTCTATCAGAGCGCACTATTAGTTAAAAGTCAGTGACAATGTAGCTCTCTGATTATTTGTTTTTATACAGGTTTGGTAGTTGACAATAATAATTCTCGTTTTATTATGGTATAAATTTCATTTTGTCTATATAATAAAGTTGGCATTATTAAAATGTACAAATGATTATGGAAAAAATATGAACCGGTTGTCTGTTTATTACTTTCTGTTTTTGCTTGCTTAAGAATACGACTAGAAACAGCGTACTTGCGACATAATCGCAAGAAAATTGTGCAAACATAGCTTTATTTTATTTCGCCACATTCTATAATTACCGAAACGATTTTAAGATTTATGAACACTCATTTTAAAATGATTATGCAGTAATTAATTTCCAGTCTCTAGAATTAAAATCATTTATTTCACTTAGTCAAATGTTTGTCTATGTAACAGTATCCATCGAAGCTTTACGCAGTAACAAAGAAAATGAAGTAAAAAATCCAATAAATATTTTCAAACGTACTTATTTCTTTTTCTTTTCTTAATAGAAATTTGAATTACTTTCTTTGCGGAATTTTTCGTCTTGTAATGTTGCGAAATGTTGTATTCTCGGCCCCCTACACAGTATTAAAGCTCAGAATAAATTATGCGATTCGATTTGGAACACAATTTGTAAAACACAACGAACGCAAATTTTTCCCAAAGAAATTTTAATATACGAAGATTGTGTTCTTGGAAAGCGAGAATAGTTCATTGGGAATAAAATAAACACGAAACACATCTAGACTTTGTAAATATTAAAATATTCAAGAATCTTTGCAGAACAGTGATTTTAGAGAATTTGTATGTTCAGCAAGCTTAAATTAACGGACTGTAGTCAGTTAGCCATGTCATGAATTTGCAATGTCGCGACGCATGCCAATCTTTTGTCTAATAAGATATGCCTAGGATAGATAATAAAATCCATTGAGATTGTATTTCAATGTAAGTAATGTTTAGGTATTTATTCACATTCAAGTTTATGACGGTGTATACCTATTCTACACTGCACGGTCTGCGTGCCTAGTGTAGAGCAATGCAGCACCGGTTTCCCCTTCACGGAACTCGGGATAACTAACGACGAAAGTCCCGAAAGTGCGTACTTATCCACGTAATTACATACTTGAAAATGCTACCACTATCTCTTTGTTTATTGTTAATTATTTATGTCACAAAATATAATTCAAACACATTTCGTTTACAGATTGATAAAATTACAATTTAACTTTGCTGTGTCCGATCTATTATGTTTTTCGTTTTACTTTTCGCTTACGTAATTCCATTTGGTATATTTAAATCCATAGTTAGGGTGAATAAATGAATCAATAAATGAGATATGAATGAAGTAAGTATTGTTTTTAATTAAATACTAGCTCACTGTCACAAATGTCAACATGATAACCACAATAACGTACTAACCAAGCCATGTCATTGTGACCACATTGAACTCGTGGATAAGCACACAAACTAAGGGCTTATTATTGATAGTCGACTAAATTGGCATTTGCACATAAATGGTGTGTGTGATAAACTAAGAGGCATACTAGCTAAATTCTCGATAGTAAAATACAAAATTTCCTGCGAAACATTAATTATGCTTTACAAAGCTCTGGCAGAATCAATAATATCTCACATCTCGATCGAATATATACACTCCAACTACGTAGTTGATACTAAAAACAATCGTACCGTAAAACATAAAGAAAAAATACAAGAAAAATTTTCATGAACTATTCGATGTTTGTAAAATTATACCAATCCATCAAAAAGTGAAACTAACGTTGTTAACTGAAGGATATTTCAAGGAAAAAAAAGTCTAACAAAAAAATTAAATTAGAACACGTAGTGTCACAAATGCGAAACTACCACTTCCACAATATAAAAATCTATACGGCAGAAGAACTTTAAAATATATAATACCCAACCTCATCAATAATATACATAAATATTTTAGGAATACAATAACTCCTAAAACATCAAATATAAACTGAAAGTAATATCATTTACAAAATAATTAAATAGGTTGATATAACATACAAATAAAAAGTGTAACTAATGAATTAAAAATACATTTGAATTGTTACGTCATATTATACCCGTTTGATATAATAAGTGTAACTTTACAAGAAATCATCGTTGCCCAATCAATAAAAAAATCATATTCATAATAGAGTACATATTGTACAGACCCAGTATAGCTTTTACCATACACGGTAAAAAGATATATACATTTTTTGCATCTTTTTTTTTGTATTCGATACAATTTTATATTCAAATTTAATTGATCACACTCAATACGGAATATCCTGCATATACCCGCGTAAACAACAACTTCATACAAGGGATAGCCAGTGCTGTGACGTGAGCTCAACGCTCGTCGAGAACAGTTTGTAACTAGGTACCTTACATTTATGATATTATATGCGATACAGAAAAGTCGAATAATGTACCTATCATCGTTATGTACATTGTATCATTTGTGTGGATTTCTTGTTTATTGTGATAAAAGCATGGTCGCACATGGCTATGCCGCCGTCGATCATATTATTAGGATGCACGGTATAACTCGAATGAGTTTGTGTTGCATCACATGTATAAGTTAATTGTGTATTGTTATTATGTTGTAAATAAATAAAAAAAATGTGACACAATTATATATGGTCAGCTATATTGCAGTGAAGCAGTGAAGCCTAAAAAAAACTAGAGAAAAGGTACTAAAGTAGGCAAGAAATTGTACGATATGCATTGTCATAAAAATTTTGAATTTCCAATTATTTCTACCACCCAAAGGCATATGGACAAAAAGATAAAAAGGTCTTCTGGGTAGGCAATTTTCAGTGCTTTTAACGTTTGAGGCATAGAAAAAAGGAGGAAGAGATGATTGAAGAAATAAACAAACAATGGGAATTTGTTGATAGGACAGCTGAGAATGAAAGAACTGAACGCCATGGAGTGTAGATGAATAGGGCGCTGAGGGGCGGAAGTCCGTGCAGGTCAACTCATATTTAACACCACTGGACTGCACTGACTTCTACTCCCTACACCTGAGTCCGGTGCAGGAAGTGGCGAATGGTCTCAGGGGTAGCGCAAGTTGCGAAGATCCCTTAGGCAAGGCTGGTGGACTATCCTTCTCGAGGTTGCCGCCCGTTCTTGGTCCAGTTCCTTCAGAAATGGATGCAACCAAAACCTCCAGCCGAAACACAAACAACAGGCACATTACACACGCACATACACACACGTACACACATGCGCGCACATATCCACATGCAGGAACACATCTCTTCACCACGCCCCTTCGTGGTCGGATGGGTGCGGGCTCGTAGTAAAAAGTCACGGGTGAGAGAAGCTGACCACCTGCGCTAGGACCTGCGCAGTCGAGCGCCGTACGCGGGGATGACGAAGTCCTGGGAGGTTGAGGCGAGCGGCGCTGGCGGTAATGTGACCGTGAGGCAACACGCCCTCTTTAGTCCTGATTTCACGCTAAACGGTAGCCCCCGCTGTGAGCCGCAGCGGGGGAAATGGCCATCGTGTCCCGGCAGAGGGCCACAGGCTAGGGACATAGGGTCCACATTAGCAGTTGGAATTTATTTCGGCTGTTGATGTGGTTGGTGAAGGCTATACGGAGGGTGCAAGCGAAGGATGACGGCTAGAGTTGGTAACTCGGCTCAGGCCGTTGACCCAAGCGGGCGCCCGAAGTCATGCTGTAAACCAGCCCCGCGTTCCTATATCCCTCTGGTAATCCTAACGTCCGGTATGACGTTCCCTGATGCGGGCTCCATGGAGGGTGGGAAGCCAAAGGGATGAAGTCTTAGTAAACTTGTATGGATACCGAAATCCCAGTAATTACCCCAACTGTGACGGTGGCAGCGAAAGCTGTTCCCGCCGCATCAACCAAAACTAAACAGATGGTTGACGCCGTGGCCTCAGCTGCAGGAGTTAAACCATCCCCCAAGGACGAGACTTCAGCGCTGGCTAATGCTAGTACTGGTCCCGTCCTTACAATCGTCAGCCCGTTTGAAATCAAGCGGGTAGACGACTCCTCCTTCGCAGGCTGGCAAGTGGTAAGTCACCACAAAGGCAAGGGTAAGGGCAAGACCACCAATCCTGACCAACACCCGTCCACCACACAACTGAATGGCCTCGCTGCTACCAGCTCTGCGAAGAAGAAGAGGGCAAACAAAAACAAGAAACAGCGCCTGGCAATAATAATAAAATAATGGCGACATCCTGGCTGGCCTAACGCAGCTGAAGGTCGTCGAGGAGGGGACATCAGCCACAGATGAACCCTCTGCCTAGTGACGTCAGCTGCCTACAAATCATCCTTCATCATAGCCAAACGGCCACTGCGCAACTGCGCAAATGGGTGGAGCTCCAACATTCAGCCATCGTGCTCATCCAGGAACCTTGGATCAGGGGTGGCCTCATTAGAGGCCTCTCCAGCCTGGGAGGTAAGATTTACTCTTCTACTGACCACACACATCCAAGAACCTGCATACTTACAACTAAAAACATCAGAGCCCAAGCTTTAACGGAGTTCTGTTCCAGAGACATCACAGCAATACAAATTGAAATAATACAGCAGCCAAGGAGTATAGCGGTCGTTTTCGCATCGATCTACATGCCCGAGGCCGAAGACCCGCCTCCGTTCGACCTCACGCGTCTGGTTAACCAGTGCGAGAGAACCAATACGGAGGTCGTAATAGGAACGGACTCCAATGCCCACCACCAAATATGGGGCATGGACTGCAACAATAACAGAGGTAAGTCATTGGTTGAATACTTATTCACCACTAATCTTACCCTATTAAACACAGGTACGGAGCCCACCTTCGTCACTAAACGTAGTCAGACAATTATCGACTTAACTCTCGCAACAGAAGGAGCGGCTGAACGCATCAAGGGATGGCACGTTTCGAAAGAGGCATCATGCTCAGACCATAGATGGATCAACTTCTCCATGAAAGTCGATATTCAGCCCACACAGCCCCGCAGGAAACCACACAACACTGACTAAGCAAAGTATGTCCTACTACTTACAGAGAAACTTACACTTACGGCAATGCCGCCGGTACTGGGTGACACTGAACAGATCGACGATCAGGTATGTATACTGACGCAGTCGATGCTAGATAGCTATTATGCAGCTTGCCCGGAAACCACTCCGTCTTCATCCCCGGGGAAACAACCCTGGTGGGGCACTGAACTTGAACGTAAGCGCAAGAAGGTAAGAAAGTCTCTAAATAGGGCAATAAACACAAGCGCGGACGCAGATTGCGACGCTTATAAAGCGGCCAAATCAGACTACAGGAAATGCCTCAGATTAAGACGCACCATGGGATGGAGAAAATTCTGTGGGAGCATTGAATCTTGCCAACAAGCAAACCGGGTAAGGAAACTACTGGCCCAGCAACCAACGGTTGCACCAGGTACTCTCCGTAAACCGGATAACACATACACCACATCGGAGGAGGAGACAAGACGCGTCCTACTCGAAACACACTTCCCAGGCTGCGTCCTCACCCCGGTAATAACGTGGCACGATACACCAACAGTGGCGACCAAACACGAATGGAGACACGCAAACAACGTGGTCACAGAAGAAAAACTCCGATGGGCCATCGATAGCTTCCACCCCTTCAAAGCAGCCGGACTGGATGGCATCTTCCCAGGGTTATTTTAATGGGGAGGAGAACCTGTCCTTAAAAGACTCCTGGCAATCATGAGGGCTAGCCTGGCCCTCAGATATGTACCGAAGAGATGGAAGGAAGTCAAACTAATCTTCATACCAAAACCAGGCAAAACAGACTATACCCATGCAAAGTCCTTTAGACCAATAAGCCTGTCCTCCTTCATGCTTAAAGCCTTGGAAAGGCTTTGCGAGAGGGAACTAAGAATTGGGGCTCTTAAGCACCTACCCTTACATGCCAAACCAACATGCATACAGCTCAGGGAAATCGTCGGAATCGGTCTTACATCAGCTCGTAAACCAGATAGAAGCTGCTATACAACAAAAAAGCATCTGCCTGGGCACCTTCATCGACATAGAAGGAGCCTTCGACAAGACAAACTTTTCCAGCATAAGCAACGCCCTAGCCAGGCATGGTGTGGATCAGATGCTCATACAGTGGATCCAAAACATGCTCAGCAAAAGGGTAGTGCGCCTGCAAGGCGACACTCAGACATCCTTGATAACTAAAGGAAGCCCGCAGGGAGGTGTACTCTCTCCGCTATTGTGGAACTTAGTCATCAATGAACTCGTAGACAAACTCAACGCGAGATACTTCTATACAATAGGTTATGCAGATGATCTAACAATACTCACCTCAGGTAAGGTAACCAGTACAGTTTACGACCTAACCCAACAAGCCCTACGCATAGTAGACTGGTGGTGCAATGAGTACGAATTATCTGTAAACCCGACCAAGACCGAACTTGTTATGTTCACACACAAACGCGCGCTGGGTACTTACCGATTGCCCAGGTTATTTGATACAGAGCTTAAGCTGTTTACCGAGGTCAAGTACCTGGGTGTCACTCTCGACAGCAAATTGACATGGAACAGCCACATGGAAAATAAGCTCAATAAAGTCAGCATCATCTTCTGGCAGTGCAAGAAGATGATAGGTAAACGCTGGGGCCTATCCCCCAAAATTGTCTTATGGCTCTATAAGACAATAATACGTCCGATGGTAAGCTACGGAACAGTAGTGTGGTGGCCTCGGACCAACCTAATAACGGCCGCCAACAAGCTTCAAAGGCTTCAAAGACTTGCATGCCTAGCGGCCACGGGCTGTACGAAAACAACGCCAACAGCGGCACTTGAAGTGTTGCTGGACCTGCCTCCATTGCACCTGTTCATACAACAGGAAGCAACGATGTCGGCAGTCCGGCTAAGAGCTCTGAAGCTCTGGAAGGACACTAACACACCGCACACTAACAACTTAAATACACTTTTTAAAGAAGTTCCTATCACACGAGCCATTGGCAACCGTATACCGAAACAATTTGTTTTCGACAAGAAATACAAAATCCAACTGTACGAGGACCTACACGAAGGAGCAGTTAACCACAACGAGCTCACGATCTTCACAGATGGGTCTAAAACGGATACAGGTACGGGTTCAGGAGTATTCTCCGAGGACCTAAACATCAACATCGCAGCACCGCTGGTAGCCTACAACACGGTCTACCAGGCCGAATGTTTTGGCATAATCCTAGCTGCTACAGCAATCATGGCACGTGAGGTAAGGGAACGATCCATTAGGATCCTCTAAGATAGTAAGGCTGTCCTCTCAGCCCTCAAAAGCCATACTATCACCTCGGCACTCACGCTTGAATGCCACCAGAAACTAACAGAGGTAGGTAAACAAAACAAATTAACACTGCAATGGATCAAGGGCCACAGTGGCTCAAGAGGGAATGACGCAGCCGACGTACTTGCCAGAAGAGGGGCCACTTTAGAGGTGGTGAGACCCGAGCCCATTATTCCCCTCTCTTCTGGTTTTTATCGCAACCTGGTAAGAAATAGGACCAGGACCAAACACAACCAGTCCTGGATTGGTATTGAAATATGTAGGCAGGCCAAGGAGGCTCTTCCCGCAGTAGACGGTAAGATAGCCAAACAAATCCTCCGGCTGTCCAAACAACAACTACGGACAGTCACGGCCGCCTACACAGGACACGGATTCTTTAATAAACACCTATTTACTATAGGTATCACCGACAGCCCGCTGTGCAGGGCCTGTATGGCAGCAGACGAGACGGCAGCCCACCTGCTCCTCGACTGCCCTGAGGTCGCACAGTACAGGCAGCAGTACCTGACGAAAAAAAGCACCCTGAGGGAGGCCGTGGGCCACATCAAGAGTCTGCTGGCCTTCCTCGAAGAGCTGGGGTGGCTCGAATGACGACACCATTCCCACCCGCACGCAAAATACTCGCCAAGACGTGGAGTTGCGGAAACAGCCCGTGCCATCAAGTATCAAGCATCAAGTAGGGCGCTGAGACAAGGCACGAAGATTGTGAATATATATTAGGAGCGTTCGTTTACGAAATTCAAGCTCAAAAACATTTTGAATTGTATTTTTAACTGATAAAACATAAATTAATAGTTTAAAAACACTAGAAAACACGCTTTTATAAATGCACGTAAAAACAAAAAATAAATTATAGATCGTTCAAGTTGTCTCTATTTCTGGGCTGAAGTGTAAACTATGTGCTTTCAATTATAATATTTGATTGTAAAAGCGTGGGGCGCTGAAACAGAAAAGAAGTTCTTGTTTAACTTGTTCAAAAATGAAGTGAACAGATGTTACGGCAAGCAGGTTACACAGATTAGCGCTCTAACTGGAGTTGCAGCACGAGTAGTAAGTGGCTCTACATTAAACAGTCTGTTTAAAGTACCAGTTTGTCGAACTCAGACAAAACATGCGCCATCAGCGAGGAATACGACATTCACCGACATTTTTAACTTCTCTTCTTTCAGGAAATTAAGTACATACGGGTAATGCGTCAACAGTGGCAAAATGTAGAGTTCTTGTTCGTGGACGAGACATCTTTGGTTCCCTTTGGTAACCTTTTGGCGGTATAAATGTTATGCTCTTGTGCGATCTCGTGCAGTTTCCGCCAGGAAGTTAGTATTAGTATTTGTTAACAATAAAGTCTTTCCTGTGCCAGCGCCCCACGCTTTTACAATCAAATATTATAATTGAAAGCACATAGTTTACACTTCAGCCCAGAAATAGAGACAACTTGAACCATCTATAATTTATTTTTTGTTTTTACGTGCATTTATAAAAGCGTGTTTTCTAGTGTTTTTTAAACTATTAATTTATTTTATACTTTTTGGTCTTTGATAACGAAATATTTTTAACATTAATACATTTATCTTAAGTAGGCGAATGAGCCCGCATCCTCTCCATCTCCGCCTGCGCGTCTGTATTACATGTTGATTTATCTGTCAGCTTATAAGAATCTAGATCTTCAATCAGGAGACCATTAAGTGATTTTACTCTACTCAGGGCCACATACGCCTGTCCAGCCGCAAAAGTACGGCACCCTAACTACACCACTGCGTGGTCTACTATATATAATTGGTTTGTTATAACCTTGAAACCTGATCGTGTTCAAAGACCATTGCATGGCCTTTCTCACAAGTGCAAACACGATTATGATACGATATTCCATCATGGAATGCCAGTGCCTATCTTCCAGCTTCATCATCAGACCTTGAAACCTAATCGTGGCCAAAGTTCATTTCAAGACTTTTATAAGAAATCCTAAACATCTAAGATACGATTTTCCATCACGAAGTTCCAGTTCATGTCTTCCGGCTCCATCATCAGATCAGTTTGACAGTACCATATTATTGTATTGTCATCAGAACTACATACAACTGCCAATTTTCACTATGCTACTACCCTTGGAAGATGGTTAAATTAGTTACCTTATATTCCATTATATAGTTAGTTACATACACGACGACCTAATAAAAGCGTGTTAAAAAAAGATTTTCTTTAATGTAAACCGCTATTTGATTAAACAATCAAAACAGATATGACAGCAATCAGCATTACATGTAATTTATGAATCTGAATATTTTCTTAAATGTGACGATTTTTATCAAAAAGTGTTTTTTAGTGCACTGCTGGTAACGGTGACTGATATTTACGTGTGTGAAAATGTCCACAGCCATTTAGAAGAACAGCTTCCCAATAAAAGCATTTGGAGTTCAGTGTTTTGTCACTCGTTCCAGTTCTACCGTAGAACAGTATGTTGGCATTGCTTTTATTATCAACCCGATAATACAACTTCTCTTCATCCAAGAAACATGGTTGCTTCTTAGTTACTGCTTGCTATCGTATCAAATAAGTAGTTGCCCGTAGCGGTTTGTAATAATCGATTTTAAACTTTTGCGATTTGTATACAGTCCCGCCGCGACCACGGCTGTTGTGAAACAGCCAAAACGTCGGTAAAACAGAGGAACTATACCTTTAATTAATAAAATATCGCGAATAAGACACGTTTCCATAAAATTTTATGAAGTAGCTGCCCGCCTACGAGTGACAGCATTACGAAAATCTTCCCTTATTATAAAAAAGCTTAAGAGTTTGTTTGTATGAACGAGCTAATCAGGAACACTCCATTGAATTTGCATATTATTATGTCATTGGCTATCCACTGATTATTATGACACAATTATTATGTAAGGTAAAAGTCAACATAATTTTATGACCCTTGCAGCCTTGGCGCAAAAATAAGGTACAAAAACCCAAGTTCTTGGCCAAATATATAGTTTGGATCATGATGTGAGAAACATTGTTTCGTAGAATTTTTTCCAAATAAGTAACTTCAATTTTCTATAAAATTCCAATCAGCTGATGGAAGAATTTGTATCGTAAGTAAGATACTTGTTCCGTTTTTCGGAAACTAGTGGGACCAAAAGCGAAGCTACACGCTTTTGATCGGATTGGCTGCGCATTGCTGCGGATAAAGAACATATAAAAGGAAATGAGTATCTACGGTATTTGAAAAAAAAATACATAATCGATTAGCTATTGTTTATTTTAAATGGTATGTTTCTTTGGCATACCTTTTGTACTTTCAGAGTACATGGATGGTTTTCCTTTTCAACATAGACATATTTAGGATCGAAGGAATTTTTTATTGAGTCACTCTAGGTAGTTACATCCTTAGACAACTTACTGATGTCGACACAGCTCGTCTAGTTTATTTTAGCTTTTTTCATAGTGTCATGTCCTACGGCATTTTGTTATGGGGCAAAGCTGCGGATATTCAGAATATCTTCGTTTTACAGATACGAGCGGTACGAGCAATATACATTTTAGGTGCAAAAGATACTCTTAGGGAACGCTTTAAATCTATAGGGATTCTTACAGTAGCCTCGCCATTTTTATTTGCTAATATATTGTATATTAGGCAAAATATAGGTTTATTTACTACAAAAAGTGATAATTATACATAACATAAATACTCGACACAGGCATAAGTTAAATGCCCCTTATCATCGTTTACATAAAGTTAATAATTCTTTTGTAGGGCTAGGTATTCGTATATACAATAAAATACCAATTAGTCTTTTAGAATTACCATTTAGTACGTTTAAAAGTAAAATAAAAGACTGCCTTATTAGGAAAGGTTATTTTATACCATTAATGATTATTTCAGTGATAAGGATAGATGGTCACTTACACTAGCCAACTCTTGATTATTTTGAATTTATATAGATGCTGACCATGCTTTCTAGTTTTTTTTTTATATAATATCTCTAGTTCTATTAATTTAATATTCATGTATTATTAGGTCATTCAACTAACTACATTTACATTTGCATTGTTGTTCCACTAATTTTATTAAAATTTGCTACAGTGTTAGATGAAGATAACTCGTTATCATGGGCTGGATACTAACTTTTTTGTAATTTTCGTGTATTCATATACCGTCACTTTCTGTAACATACTTTTCCACCATAGTTCTGAACATGATCGCGAGTTGCCTACATTATAAGGCGTAAGTGGATGCTCCTGTTACACAAGATTCACATTGGAAGGCTACTATAGCACTTAATTTAGTAACTGCATATTTGTTTAAGTATTATGTTTGTTCTTATTAAATTTATAAGTAATTAATTACAATGTGAAACAGTTGCAGCTCCTTACAAAAACAAAATATGTACCATAACACTGGCGATTAAAAAGAGTGGCCACGAGTTTTATTGCCCGTTTTTTCTCGTGGTTCTACCTATTGCTTTGCGAACGAGGCAGTAAATGTAAATGTAGAAGTATTAAGTATTTTACTTTAAAAATAAGACGTTCATAAGCGTCACCTTGTAACCTAGATGAATTAATGATTTTTGACTTTGACTTTGTCTTGATTTAATAATAATCGCGATGACGAAATCGACTGCTAGACAAAAAAGTGTACAGATTTACGGACTATTCGAGACTGCCTATGACATTTTCATAGCTCTATACTGATCGCTTTTTCGGTAGTAGTTGAAAATAGGACTAATTTTAAACATATGTACATTCAACGTAAACGGTTTTAATTCTTGTCGTATGCTTTGCCAGAGGTCATTAAACTTTTAGGGGACCAGCGTAATCGTACTGAAACATTTAGTACTGGTAATTATAATAACTAAATAATAGAACAAATTGTTACAAAACGATGTAGAGACGTATTTATTAAACATCCGATCCTGAGGCTACTAGGTCTGACTACACTAACTTATGTTTAATAAGAGCAACTGTAATAGTTACTGAACCCCAAAACTTTAGTTTATGCAAATTCGGAAGTTTGTGATTACAAGGGTTTCACATTAGGCGTTTGCAGTTGGCTGACAAGGTACAACAATTCTGATACTATTTGAAATATTTACTCCCTACCAACTGGCAATTATAGGTAACAAACTTTGTACGCGGATGGATGGGAACAGTAGATCGAACAAAAAATAAAAATAAACTGTTTGTGCACAATTCACACACGTTAGAACTAAAACTTCAGAAAAGTGTTCTTTTTTATTTATTTATAGTCTCACGCCTGTATCCCTAAAGGGGTAGGCAGAGGTGTAAATATTACAGCCACATTTCGTCATGAATTTTTAGGTCCCACGTAATAGCAATAGGCTCTAACACTTTTGCCCAGCCCGGAAATCGAACCCGGGACCTCCGATCAGCAGTCGCATACGCTATCCACTGGACCACGGAGGCAGTCAGAATAGTAACCTGCGACCATAATTTTATTATGTCCTTATTGACATATCATAGCAGAGACGTAGGCACACCAGGCACCCATTTAGGATTTTTAAATATTGCACTCTTTTGGCACATAGCGTGAAGTAAATTAGGAGAGGCTTAAGTCTGGCAGTGAACGTAAAGTTTTAACGCCTATTTCATCCCCTTTCTTTACAGAAAGGGGACAAAATAGGCGATGAAACTTTTGAAGCTAGCGCTTTGAAAATGTGGGAAACAGATATTTAATTTTTTTTTTAGATCTCCAAACAGCTTTTTCTGTTTTCGAAAGACATGCGAAATTTCTTTTTCTTTTCCACACTCGTGTAGCCATGTGTTAAATTCTTCTTAGTCCTTTCAACCCTTTCATTCGCTTAGGAGCCTTTGCAAACTGGGAGCGTAATTGAAAATGAACTTTTGACTAGCCACGTAATCTCTTTTTATTTTTGCAAGCGTTTTCGTAATACAAAAGGTTTGGTTGCCAAATATATGAAACTCAACTTACATGCACTTTCAAAAATTGCTCAGAATGTTTACTGAAATTTTTTTTTGTTGATAGATTTTAGTTGTATGTTATGTTTTTAATTCAGGTCAAATCATTTTTTTATGATAAAATTGTAACTCAGTTTTTAAAATTTAATGTCTTGTTTAATTATTAGAAGTTTCAAAACTAACTTCTTTGTGTATATTTTCGTCAAAATATGATGACATGCGATATTATTTGCCCAAAGTTTAACCTCAAAAGTTTTAATGTTGAATGAAACTCAAACATAATGATAAACTTCTTCTCTGATTAAATATCGTCCTCGACCATCTTCATGCAATAATAATTAACTTTGAACAGTTTTAATGAGACCAACTTTTCGCTTGTTCGTGAAGAACAAAATATAAACTTTTTGAGGTTACAATTATAATATCTTAAAACCGCGAAGTTCAGAGTGTCTTATAAGTATTCATTACACATTTTTACCCAAGATTTAAAGGTAATTACAAAGATTTAATAAGTACAAAATTTCACAAAGATTGAGTAAGTAAATCTCTAAATGTGTCCCATGTGTCACAGGCGGAGCTTTTTTGGCAGCACCCATTGAAAACGGGTTTGTTAACAAAAAGTAAATCTATAGAAAGTGCACGAGTTTTTGGTCACACTATTTGAAAATGTTTTCATTTTGACGTTGTTTTAAATAAAATACATTTTCTTTCAAGGATTCATGATAAAAGGTATATGTTTCACCCTAATAATATTAAACTAGATGCACATACATAACACAACAAAACTAGCTTCAGCACAAAATTAGCATATTAAAATTCAAACGCCAACACGACAGTAAGTCTAAAAAGTAAACCTATCCGATACGATAACAACGTGGAGATTGACAATTTGTAAACAACTAAGGAATAAAGTGGTTGAATAAGTGCTTTCTCCCAAACAAACATTGGAGGGCTAATATTGCTAAAAGCTCGCTGCGTAGGCTCTAGTCACGTTCCAACTTTCAATATTCGTAAAAGGCCAGGACTGTTCCGATAGTCGATGCAAAACTATTTTCTTTTCAAGCAAACTTCAATTAAAATAAATATTTTAGTATTTATATTTCTTGGTGCTGTGTTTTGTGAATGAGGTGAAATGGAAACAGTCTTTGCTTGCAATATTGTAGGCATTTGGCTGTTGGGCATTTTAAAAGATGAATATGATTATTTGCTCGTAAATGATTTTTAACTTGCACGGTAAGTATACATTATACGGGATCCAAGATTTTGCCAAAATTTCATTACCCAAACAAATTTTAGCAATCTTTTATACCATTGCAACATTTCGAATGATTTTAGTACGCATATTTTCATTTGGTCAAATTTTTACTTAGCAAAATATTACCAAGTATAATGTCATTATGGCATTTGGTCTTTAATCAAATGATTTATTACAGCAAACAATCTTCAGACAATAAACGTTTGGTGATATTAGTTTATTTATGGAAGTAGTTAAAGTAGGTTAATTATTAAAAACATGGTTAGCTTAGGTAAGAATTGTGACCTCCTACGCACGAGCCGAGGGAGCGAAGCAAGCGGTGCCGCGGTAGCGGCCGGCGAGTGCCAGAAACGACTTGCATTAATAGAAAAAAGAATATAGGAATTTAAACTTACGTGGTCATTTAAACTTATTTTAAATTGTCTTTCGGGATTTATACCACGTACCACGTATTCATCCACCTGCAATACCTTCAGTACATCCGTGAACATGGCTCTTGCAATAGTGCCGAAATATCGGTTACTCCAAACAAAGGTACGTGGTATAAATCCCGAAAGACAATTTAAAATAGAAAAAAGAAATTGTTTTTAGTATGTTACTCGGAACTAAACTAGGTATTTAGATTAGGATAATAATTGATTTTGCGTTAAAACTGTTATTCCAACTGAAATATTTGACTAAATAAAAAATGTCAAAAGGATTAGTTGGTAAACAAGTTATAGTTTAAACGTTTATTTCCCAAACATTCGGTTAACGTTACAATATTTTGTGAATAGATTTTGTGCTTAGTGATAATTTGGTAAATGAAATTTTTTTTTTCTTTTATTTGTAAAGGACTTTCGTCTATAGATATGCCAGTCCTATTGTAAAAAAATAATATCTTAACTAATGTATAACATTTGCACATATCATATACAAGTTTGGCCACCTCTGAGAGAGGGGCCGCCAAAATACTATGAAAAAGACCCACATCAGGTCTGTTAATATTAAAGTCTTTAAAAAGCTTTCGTCTGATTTCACGGTTCCGTTCACATTCCATCAAGCCGTGTTGGACATCGTCAACCGTTCCACAAATCTCACAGTTGGGTGAATCATATTTTCTCATCATATGTCCAAACTTTCTTGACAGAATGTGACCAGAACGCGATCTGAGTGCTTGGACAACTACTGGCCTTATTAAATCGCTATCAGCAAACCAACGGGCAGCACAAGGGGGCTCACTTTGGATGGTCTTATACCAGATTCCCTTTTCTCTTGACCTTTTGTCAAAGTATTCTCTCCATAGATCGTAACAATGATTTTTATAAATACCTGTGACTTCGGAGTAAAAAGGAAGAATTACTAAATTACTTCCGCGTTGAGATCCTAACTTGGCTGATCTGTCAACCTCCTCGTTGCCCCTTAAGCCAATATGGGATGGTATCCATTGCAATTTCAGAGTCGTATTTTTGCAAATTTTGTTAATTTTATCGAATATTTTAAATGCTATTGGTACTCCATTTTTACCTGTTGTGCATTTCATTAAATGATGTAAGGCGCTTTTGCTATCAGTTAAGATTACAACCTTGGGCTCTAATAAATTTTCTACATACGATAGGGCTTCTGAAATTGCATTTAGTTCTAGGGTCATGATCGAGACTTGTTGAATTACTTAAAAACAACGTTTAACATTCCTATGAGGATCATAAAAGGCAGCACCTCGCTGATTGTTTACTTTAGACCCATCTGTAAATAATTTATGCCAGTTTGGATATGTAGAATCTAATTCTTTTACAACATCATATTTCAGGGTATTAAGGTCATAGGTGTTTTTAGCACTCTGGACAGATAGTAATGACGTATTAATTATTTTATGGACATCGACATAACTAACCCACACATCTAACTTAAACATTTCCAGTGGAGAGGATGAACTTATATTGTGTTGTTTAATTTTATCGTTGCTAATGGCTAACAAAGGCTTTTTCTTTTTTTGCCAATATCTATTAGAAGTTAAATTATTGAGCTTATCTAATAATGAGCAAGTACTGTTGCTGGCCCACAATCTAGTTCTTAAACAATATTTAAAAGATAGGAATTTTCTTCTTATTTCTAAAGGTGGAATGGCTAGCTCACATTCCATTACATGAATAGGGGTGCCTTTTATAAAGCCCCTATTATACGTAATGCCTGATTTTGGACTTTGTCTAATTTATATGTGTGAGTTTTAGTGCTATTGTCATACAAGAAACTCCCAAAATCCATTCGGCTCCGTATTAAGCTTATATATAACCTTCTTAGGTGTTTCTGATGTACACCCCACGTGCCACCTGCTAGGATTTTAAAAATATTTAGAATTTTGGTGCATTTTTCTACAGTTTCATTGATGTGTTTCTTCCACAACAATGACTTATCCAACCAAAAGGCTAAATATTTAACACATTCTAAAGTGTTCAAGACAGTATCACTAATTTTTAATTTAACGGAACAACTTTTACGCGCCCTAGTAAAAATGCATATGTTTGATTTATTCCCGGACAAATTTAACCCCAGATCTCCTAATAACTTCATAACAATATTAAGCGCACTTTGTAAGTTGACTTCACAGATTTGCAGACTTTTATTACTCGTGTACAAAACGAAGTCATCAGCATATTGAGCGATGTAATTATTTATTAAATGGCAAATTTTACTGGTCACTATATTAAAAATGAGTGGCGAGATCGGGTCACCCTGCGCTAAGCCTTGTCAAGTTGATCTAGTTAGTGTCTGACTATCATCATCTTTCTTAATAGTTAAATTGCGTTCACTTTAAAAGCTCCAAAAGTATTTGCATATCATTTTTCCTATTTTTAATTCATCTAAAATGTTCACAGTTTCAATTATGGATATATTATTATACGCATTCTCAATATCTAGGAAGTAAGCTACAGTTGGTATATTTTCTGAGTAACCAATTTGAATGCATGTAACTAAACGTACTAAACAGTCCAAACAAGACTGGGACTTTCTAAATCCAGTTGTAAAGCTAGAAAGAATTTTATTCTTCTCTACATACCATTCGATCCGTTTTGACAACATATTATGAAATGTTTTACATACACATGAAATAAGTGATATAGGTCTAAACTTGGGTAATGAACCAGGTTCCTTGGTGGGTTTGGGTATGGGCACAATATGTATATTTCGCCACTGACATGGTACTGTACCAGATTTCAAGATCATATTAAATAAATTAATTAAAAACATTTTCGCCGCATCTGGAAGATTATACAACATTGAGTATGTTATGCCATCCTTACCTGGTGCAGTGTCCTTCTTTTTTAGGCAACATAATAATTCCTGATAGGTAAACTCTGACTCGATTAGTTGGTTAACTGATACAAAATCAGGTTTTTTGTTTAAAACTGTGTCTGGTGCTAAAGAGTTCAGTAAATCTTTTTGTTGTTCTTCTGAGGGATAAAATCTAGTACTTTTATAGCCCTTGAACCACTTCATGCGGCGCCACATTTCAGATAACGAAATAGTTCCATCTAAATCCAAGCAAAATTTATTCCAATTCCTAGTTTTTGCATTCCAAATTAATCTATATGCATTATCAATTTTATTTTTTAATTTATCATAATTATATGGCGTTGGGTTTCTACGAAATTGGCTCAATGCTAGTCTGCGTTCAGCAACTGCTTTAGAAAGAGAAGGAGTCCACCACTGCTTAGGTTTAAACTTGCTTTCAGGGTTACTGCATATCTTTATAAATGGAATATATTTATTGGCGGCTAATTCGATTTGGTTTATAAAATAGTTATAATTACACTGTACATTATAGTTACCATTCCACTTCTCTGTAAAGGGGTCTACTAAAGATTTTTGATAAGCCAACCAGTCCGCCATTTTAAAATTTTAGATCAGTGCCATTTTAGAACAGTGAGGAGTGGCAACATAATTCATTGTGAACTTAATAACCATGTGATCACTACCTAAGCTTTCATTAAGCACATTCCAACAAAATTTTATGGCAATGTCAGACGATACAAATGATATGTCTGGAGATGACTTCTGAATGTTATTATTTACTAATTTAATACGTGTATGTCGCCCATCATTCAAAGACATATAATTATGATCTAATATTGTATCTAGTAGTTGACATCCTCTTAGATTTGTCTTATAAGACCAGTTGGTGTGGTGACCATTAAAGTCGCCAGCAATTATCGTTTTAGACATAGATAACGAAAATATTTGATCCCAATCTTCTTTGCTTGTCCGGACAGACGATTTGCAGTAAATGCTCATGATATTTTCTAAATTTTTACAGTTTATTAACTTTAAATGTAGAATTTCTATACCAAGATTATTCAAACGAACTGGTATCTGAATCGCGCGAATGGACTTGTGGATCACAATCGCAACACCACCATAACCGTCAATCCTGTCATTTCTATAAATATTGTAATTACTTATATTTAAATTTGACTCTGCGTCCAACCACGTTTCACTGATAATACCTATATGTATTTTTTCTTGGCTCAATAGGGCATCAAAACTGGCTAATTTTGGTTTAAGACTTTGGGAGTTCCATTGCAATATATTAACAAACGATTTTTGTAGACTATCCATTGGCGCTGAAAAATATTTTATCAAACCAGCTTCCTTCAGTGCTAAACAGATTCATAATATAACAAATACATACTTCAAAAATACACTTAATCCCTGAAATAATCTTATCCTCATAAGAAGTCTGAGCAAATACTATTTCTCTTAATTTAATCCATAATTACAATATCATTCTTCCTTATATGGTTTGCTTCACTTGATTCAATATTTTCTTCTGATCTTAAAAATTGTTTACTTTTGTTATTCTTCGAACGGTCACTTCTAATATTTTGAGGTTTTTGCAGCACTTGGCTAAAACTTGGTCTTTCTATAGATAACTCAGTTCCCATGTCAGTTTGTGCCGATTCTATGTACTGTATATCCATATCATAATTAACGTCGTTAGTGTTGGCTGGTGAGTTTTGTAAAGTCTGATCGAGTTTCTTACTATTATTTTCCTGCAATTTTTCTGCATCTCTTTTTTCCGTGTTCCTTTTTTCTTGTTTTAAATATGCAATCAAAGCGTCCCTGTTTGCTATATTCTTCTCAGACATTATTTGCCTTATTATTTTCTCTTTGACGTATAGAGGACATGCTCTATCAATAGCCATATGGGGGCCCTTACAATTAAGACAAATAAATTCCTGTAACTCGCAATTGACATGATTGCCACCACATTTCGGACACAAAATCTTTTTCGTCTGACAAAATTTTATGAAATTCCCAAATCTCCAGCACCCGGAACATTGTGATACCGGAAAGACGTAAGGGTCTACTGTAAACCGACATCCATATGCATACACATATGTTGGGTAAGTAGAACCCTTAAAACCAATGCGAATAGATTCGCTATCCACCCATTTTCCTTCGGTATTGTATCGCTTCAGCCTTTTGATTGATAAAATGTCAGTTTTTGATTCCAAATTCTCTTTAATTTCACTGTCCGATATATCAAGATCAACGCCTTTAATTATACCATAAGATATTGCCTCTGTGACCGACGTACATTTATAGCCTAGTTCTTAAAATTTCTTATTACGCATAATTACATTTGCGGCTTCTTCTGATTCAAAACGTATAATAATCTTATAGGGACTTTTATACTTGATGCTTTTAATTTTATTTATATTTTCTGACTTCAAAAGCTTTGCCATAGCCATTTGTTTTGGTAAAATTCCAATGAGGTAACACATATATCATAAAACTTGTCAATATTTTCCTCCATATCTTTATTTTGATTACACAAAGACTCACCCAGCATCCGACGTTTTGGTTTTCTCCTCACTATAGTGATAAAACCATCTTCACTACTACCCTCACCTTTTTCATATAATCTCTTCAATTTTCTATTATCCTCTGCATCACCAGATTCTGACAAACTGTTCAACACTCGTTCACATTGTTCTATAATTTCATTATCACTGTTATCACTAAAACAGCTCATATTGTCATCATCGCCATTATCATTCTCCTCCATCACAAAAGTTTAGAAAAATTATAAATGCGGGTATATAAAAAAACTTCCGTATCGACTTATTTAGTCGCTACAAGAATAGGTGCGTAGCGTACGACTACCTGCGCGAGACTGAAAATGAAATTATGGGAAACATTTTTTCGGAAGTGAAAATTTTTCAAATTCCTTTCGGTCAAACAAGGGAGACCCACATTATACACGGTTATTTAGCAGGTCTTACTCGCGATAAATAAGGCATAAATACCTCGGTATTTGCCAACGTTTCGGCTGACTTGCTTTAGCCGTGGTCGCGGCGGAACTGGTGCGCTCAGCGTCGTCCTTGTGTGGTGCGGGCTTTGTCACCTACCCTTACTTGATTTTAATTTTATAAGGTATATGCCTTAAATATATTATTTATCGCTAGTAAGACCCGCTAAATAACCGTGTATAATATATTTGCTCGCTTAAGAAAAAAATCGAGTTTTCTATATATTTCACTCAATGGTAACCCCTGCAATTGGAATAAATCCTTTATCGTGGGAAACCTCACAAACATTCAATCAACGAGCACAAATTACACCCCGAATACACAACGATTTGTGGATCACACAAAGTGCTGTCTCGTGTAGATATCGAACCTAGAATCGAGGTGAACTTCTTAACGGCAAGGCGACCGCTTGAACCACTACGCCATCGAAGGTCTCGAACCCTTTGCACAGCAATCAGGTAGTTTCTCCACCGAAAAAAACGCTGTTTATACACTCAAATCTAGGTAATGCAGTAGCAGCGTATGCTCGCGGCGTAGCCTATACGCTATAAGGCCTTTGACAAATCTGTATCCGAATTCCGAACTCAGTCTTATTAAAAATGATCACCTGTGTCGTAGGACCTTTACAAACATTTAACGAATAGACACATGAACATCCAGATGCGAAATAACAATTTGTGGATCACACAAAGTGTTGTCCTGTAGTGGAATCGAACGAACAACATTCGTCTTGATTTTGAGCGGGCGATGCGGACGCTTAGACTACTAAAGTGCACGGATGGTTTCCACAGTCCTGTCTGTACCATACATAGTAGTATGGTACAGACATACCTTTACCATTAGCGGGATTACATTTAATTGCTTGGCGTTTAATATACTTTTGTTTAATAAAAACGTCACAAAATGTTCCTATTTCTAAACAAATACAGCCATTTATAAAAACAAATGAACACAAAAAGCATTGATTGATGTAATTAATAAAACTATTGTTGTTTAAATAAGTTAAGTTATTTAATGGCGTTCTGCGAACGTTAAAATAAGCTCTTTGTTAAATAAATTGACTTTGCTTCATGTTTACGTGTTATTTACGCGGAGTTGTTTGAACGCGGGCTTTCACTGCAAAATTAAAATTCATTTCATAAAAACATACATAGACTTGAAGAGTAGGTATATGACAAAGGCAATGATAAATATATGCTTTTATATTTTAGTGTCGCTATAAGGAGAAGCATAGAGGATACTTAAAACTTATGAGTATTTCTTAAAAAAATAAAACTAGTTATCAGTTTTGCAGATCGGTCATTAAACACCATGGTCTCATTTATGTTTGAAATCACCACCGCTGTGAAGCTCGTTTTGTAAATTGAGTGCTTTTCGTGTTATGGCAAGGTAGATATTCTCTGATCGAACCCATTTATAAGGTAAAATCACCTATTACGCAGGTATTTCGCAACATTTGGAAGTAAGAAACAAAAATAAGCATTTGTAAGTATTTTTAAAGGTGCCAAACAACTTTATAGTCAAAAGTGGAACTTATATTTTGTATTGCTGTCGAGTCTATGTTTCTTTTCGAGCCACCGCCGACTAGCTTCTTTTAGCATCGGCGACCGGCGATTTTGCAACTGTATCGATGCTGCATCGCGTTTTAGCGACTCCCTGCGTTCGGACGCGGCAGCTGTAGTGTATTGTTGGTGATCGGCCGAGTCGAATATCGATAAATTCATTTATTTTTCAACGTTGTAATACAATAATTGTACAATATCAGTAATATAGGTTTCTATAAAAAAACATAAATATACCAGTATAATTAAATGATGTTCGTTACAATGATGTTGAATTATGTTCTATTATTAATAGACTTATACTATCGAAAACTGGCAAGTACCTAGTACTCTAAATTTTATGCTCTAAACAATAGAAGGGCATGGACAGTACTGCACTCATTTCTTCGTATTAATATTAACGTATGAATTGATAGATGATGCTCACTGAAAGTAATACGAGAACTGGTTTTTGGATGTAGGTAAAAAATACTGACTTTAGCTTGCTTAATATTTCCATCGGTATAAAGAAAGCAGTAGGTAATGTAGCTTTATCATAACCTATGATAAGAATTGCGTCGTCAAAATCTAGTACATCACCCTAGGTCGTGTACTGCCTAAATGAAATCTTACATATTTATTATAAGCGCTGTCATAATTTTATCGACATTTATTCTGTTTAAGCCAGTCACTAGTCAAACCCTATAATAACATCCTTATTTTCGGTTACAGAATAATAAATAAACTTTGGTGTAAATTACCCCAAACGGCTATTAAAAGTTGTAGTGTACAAAATAAATTATTTTTGTAGGTTTCATGGGGCTATTTTTAACAAAGCATCAAAAAATTTAAATAACACTAAAGTGGGTTACATTAAAAAACTTCATTCTTTCATTAAAATACTAATTGTACACCAAATTAACGATCGTTCTACAAATATCATTTAATATGAAAAGTCTCGTCCGTTCCGGAAACTTATCCACTCAGAAAACTTAATAGGTTATCTTAGGTTTTCTTGTGACGCTGCACCCAAAAAAGAAGCTTTGCAGGGCTCTGTAAACTTAGTTTATCAAACATTTGACTGAATTGATGAGAAATTAATGCATGCGTAACTGACACCCTGGGGTAATTTTTTCACATAGCTAAGCAGACTAGATGGAAGTTTTTTTAACGCCACGTGACTGACAACTTTAGGAGATGATACTACCATCGCAAAAAAAATACAAGTTGTGCCCCTGGGGTGAAGAATTTTAATACCCCACGGTGTTATTTAAGGGTTAACAAATAAGTGACAACCTATAGTTAGGAGTCGTCCTTTAATCACGTGAGTCTTGATAGGTGGAAGGGACAAATAAGTGTAGACAGATATCAAGTCTTAGTGTCCTTGTTTATCATGAGCCAGAGATTTTTATCCTATACGCATCATAAAACAACGATCGTTCGTTCGATGGGCAGGGATTCAGAAAAGTCCTGTATTAAGATCTTTCGTTGCTTTTGGATGCTCTAGGATGCTTTAACCAACCCACTTCAAAAAGGAGGATGTCCTCAGTTTGGTCTGGATATTTTCTTTTTATGTAGGTACAGCGGTCTCTGAATTTTCTGATCCATTTCTGGAATTCTTTATGTGTGATATGCTTTTATATTTTACAAGATCGAATTGCAATTATTGCGAGTTAAGACTTAAATGAGCCAGTATAATTTTTAAATAGCGTTCTTAAAGGACGCTTAAGAACGCTATTTTAAAAGTATGCATGATATATTTATAATTTATTACCATGCCAAAATAGAGAAAATACCTATCAAAGTAGTCTGCAAGTAGCGTCCATGGATGAAAAAAATTGCATTTTAGAAACATCTTATGAGAAGAGTGGATAATTATGTATTTAGGTAAACAAGTGGTAAATAGGAGGGTAGAGAGATAAAGGGCCCCTCACTTTATCTCTCTACCCTCCTATTTACCACCGCGACCAAATAAAAGATGGAATAACTGTGTGAGAATAGATATGTAAGAAAAGGGGGAAGTGATCGGATGACTGGTGACATAGAAGTATGGAAGAGAATGTATGTCCATACAGAGCCGACCCAAACAAATTGAAGTCAGGTAAGAGATGAAGAGAATAATGAGTGTAATATTTTTTTATTTTAGCTTCAATTTTGACACCAGTAGCTCGCAATGTCTTTTTTGGATAAAATATTTTTTTATTTACTTTGTATAAAAAATACTTTTGAAACTGACTTTTGAAAGGATGAGGAGAGGTGGTAAAGCCTCAAACCTACCCAGGTATCATCATCACAGAGTAAGCTTAAAATTGAAAAGACACAAAATCACGTTATTAATGGACGATCCCTTCGTTATTATTTTATGTGACAGTCGCCGCGATCGGCATCTTCCAGTGTGCGGTGTAAGAATTCGGACGCTGCATCTGGATGCTAAAAAGCGACTGAATCGCCGGTCGCCGATGCTAAAAGAAGCTAGTATGCGGAGGCCCTTCATGACATTTCTTTTTTTAAAAAAATATTTAAATAGTCAGGTCGATTTTACCTAATACGGAGGTATGATGTCGGTCAGAGCCTATTACTGCGGTAGACGGCTCCTAATACGGAGGGTCAGAAATTATATTCATTGAAGTTCCGTACAAATAATATTTATTAAATAATATAAATGTATTAGTAAATTGTATGTTTTTCATCAATTGACCATTGATTTGATTACATTCATAACGTACTCTCTGGTACATTATATTATCTCGAGGCTTTGTAAATACTCATACCTTGTCGAATTGATGAAAGTGCTTCAGCCACTTGCGCATTAGTATAAAACTTTATTTCTGTCCATAATTATGGTGAATAAAAACAAAATAAAAATTAAGTAGATTGCATTAATTTAAAGAAAAATATTAACATTAATTTTAACGTTTTATCGCTTTAGGTTTTATAAAAAAAAACATGCATATCAAATAAGAATCCACACAAAAGCCACAAAACTTTTTATATATTTACGCAACCTTAAGTCTTGTAATTTTATTTTTGGCAGTAAGTACTATGTAGATTGAATGCGCTGGTTTGGAAAGGATGACGCCAAACAATAGGCTCTTAGAGGGATTTGGTTTGGCACCGACTTCAAAACTAAGTATTTTGTATAAGTTATATACTATGTATTAGCGTATGTAAAAATTATTTCGTACTTTTCAGTGGGTCTATTTTTTGAAGGCGGTACTCATTTGTTTAAAAAGAAACTAAATAGGCAAATATTTTTGGTGTGATTTTTAAGTTTTCATTTTCGTTTTGTATTTTTTTTCTTATTATTTTTATTTCATACTTTTTAATGTAAGCTACTTCGTTCGTTTACTTCAGGTTTTGTGTTAACTACTCTTTTATTTATTTCATACTTTTAAGTGATAGGTACTCCATTTACTTTAAGTTTTGGGCTAATTAATAGTTTGTTTATAGTTAGATTCAATTATTTTAGTGATAAGTTTTCTGCTAGTATCAGTTTGTTATCATGACTTTGACATAGGTACCTACTTTTATTCTGTGTGCCTTATGGGCTTAGGCTTCATGCTGGAAGAGAGAGATGAGTTTAGGGAATCAGCCACATACGGAAATACGATCCAAACAAATGCGGTGGACTTGTACATACTATTGAATTGGCTTAAGCTCTCGTATTATGCTCCGGAGAAATATGCCAACAACGGATGGCTTAGCGAACGGGGCAGTGGGTGTTCCTAAAGGATTTAAATGTCCGGCACTAAGGAGAGATCAACTTGAGCCAGGTGAACTGCCTGATGCCATTTGGATATTATTTGATGATCCATCAATAGCATTGCGTCTCAAAGATGATGATGGATAGAATCAAAGATGAAAATTGCGATCCATGCAGATCGGACTTTGTTCTGCGGATGAGTCGGTATGATTAACTTTATGTGATAGTTTATGTAGAGCATATGAATATTGGCTTAGACGTTTACACTTAGACATTTATCCACACCAAATTCTATTTTGATAGAATTACTAAAACTTACAGTATTTTTTTATAAATCTATCAACTGTGAATTGGTGTGAGCAAACAGCTTTAAGTCATCCATGAACAACAAGTGGGATATGACCTGACCACCTCTGCGTAGCCTATAACCTAACCCTGAACCCTCTAGTAATGTACTAAGAGGATTCAGCGCTAAGCAAAACAACAACGGACTTAGACTGTCACCCTGGAAGATACCCCGCTCAATTTTAGGAATATTATTATTATTATGCCGTTTATTGAATATTGTTCTCATGATCACATTTTACAGACTTAAATATTACATTAAAAATATAAATTAAATATATAAAATTGGATCACGGAGACCCACCGGTGCAGGGACCAAGCTACCGGTGGTTAGGGCTTCAGAGAGAGGAACTTCCGAACGATGCGTGTCGTGTCCAGCAATACTGCCTTCTGTATGGAGGACTTGATCCAGCCGTCTAACGAGAGCCTCTTGAGGTGGTGGTCGAGGCTCTTGGCAATGAGTCCATTGACTGTCATGATTGTCATTATTATTATTATGTAGTTACATACTCATAAAAATAACCTTTGTACATCCAAAATACGCAAATTAAATTTAATATTAAATTCTGTGCATTATTCAAACGAGTTCCATCGTTCTCAACTCAGAGAACTCTCTTAATGATAATAACTAATTGGGCAGTGACCATATGTAGTATGTACTACAAAGTTGGAACTTGCTAATGACTAAAGTGGTTAGTTGCTAGTCTAAAATGTTGTATGATTTACACCGAGCATAATATGTTGCGGTGAAGGGATTACTTGCTACTTTGTACCTCCAATTACATGGATAACTTTACGTGTGTTGAGTAGTCTGATTGTAAGACCATAGTTCACCACGCTGGCCAAGTGCGGGTTGGCAGACTTCGCATGTCTTTCGAGAGCATTAGGGGGAACTTCGAATGCCGGTTTCCTCACGATGTTTTCCATCACCGTTAAGCTAGCGAAAATAAACAATTTAATACGCACATAGCTTCGAAAAGTCATTGGTGCGCGCCGTGGACACGAACGTGGTAGTTCATCGGTCTCACGACTAGGCTTTCGCTGCTTGATAATAATTAAATATATAATAATTATATATTATTATAATATAATTATGAATAATAATTATTATTAAAACATTATTCATGACAAAATACTCTTTTCTTGCAACATGATCGCCCTGTAATAGATAAATTACGAAGATACTAAGTGCGTTTCACACACAAGTTTCACAAGACCATTTTACGCGACGCGTGGTCCATTACGTTCTTCTTGATTAAATAAGACCTCTTTGCATTGTAAGCGGTCAAGAACGTCACTAGGTCATGTGTTTTGGTTTTTTTTCTTATTGAGTGTGGAGTGTAGGAATCTCTGTTTCAGATTGCCCAAGGACCTCCGACATTACCAAACGATTCATGTCCTGAGAACCGGGACCGACAGTTTTACGTGCCCTCCAAAGCACCCGTCCAAATGATGACCTGCGCAAGCATTGCTTAACTAAGCCGACCTATTACGAACGACAAGCCTAATTCATGAGACAAAATGACTATAGCTGAGGAAATCCTGATACAGTCTATTCATTACATCAGCGGCCTCATTTTTCAGTGTACAAGGATAAACGCTAGTTAAGCCACTGCGATCTGTTAAGATCTACGCGGGGTCGTTATTTTGATGGCGTTATCACTTGTAGCATTAATTAAGTTTCCTTTTAGGGTCATGGGTAGATGGAGGTGGGACGTGTGGCCTCACGCGGGCATGAGACAAGGGACTTTATTCCGTATTGCGGTGAATAAGAGATCATTTTACTGTATCAAATCTATTTCGGTAATTTTGAAATATTTGACTTGCTTTTTCACTGTGAAAGAGCTGGTTTGACCGTAGTAGTAGGTCGTTTACGCAGAATATCGTCGTACTGCCACCTGTTTAAACCAAAACATAGCGACGGAATGAAATGTTTCATCCAATTTTTTTATACAGAATGATTTGGCGATACATACCGACTGCTAATTACAGCAGCGGCATGACAACTAGGAACCAATCCTTTTAAGGCGAGTAGTAGGTATATATCCTACTGCAAGAGCCTCTATTCACCATCAGAAAAAGTAAGGAATTCGTTCATCCATTTGCACCCAGGCTTTCCACTATTGCGGTCAGCAATAAAAAATATATCTGTCAATTTTCCGGGAGTACCTGAAGCAGATGTTTTAAGTCGATTGGCTAATGCAAAGAGTGAAATAACTTTGTAGGAGACCAGTGCGTTGCATAAATCCCAAGCTACTCAATAGGTTTTGCGGTCATACAAATTGTTTGTTTATTGTGCCCGTTGGTTATGTTTCTACAGTCCACCGCGACACAGGATTTATACCCAGTGTGAATTATGACTGTGTTGCCGAGAGATATTGTACCGTATATAGTTACAGAACCCCTTAGTAAATGTACCGTAATAATCCCACATGAACAAACTTAAGGTTTTTATCTAATTGTCCAACGGTTACGTAGTCGTATGACTAGACAAACGTCAGAAAAGCTGATTTAGTGTGATGAATCTGATGAATAATGAATTAATGGTAATAAATTTTGCTATGATGTTGTATTGAGATTCTTGTGTTCAGCCACTCTAAAAGGCTTCCAGTGCAATCAAACAGCTTTTTGAACCAGTTAAGTTCAAATAATATTATTCTTTACACAATTTCACAGAGTATTATGAAAACCTTGAGCCGCAGGCTAAGTTTTCAATGATTCTTCCATCCACCTACATACCTTATGTTACTTGACTAATACTGAAATGTATTCATAACAAAATGAATACGACAAAAGTCTAACCACAAATTGATGCCATTATCGGTTCTTTTAAAGCCTAGATGCTAGTGAAAACCATACTCCAGGGGCCACTTCACCTTGGAATTGGGGCTTCTACCCACATATTTCGTAGCCATTATGTGCACGAAACGTCATCGAACAAATCGAAGCTAATCACCAGATGTTGACATTGATGCGTGATTGTCGTGAGGACAAGGGCAGGGCCTTAACAACATAAGTGGAGGGCGCACGCGAGCGTATTAAGGGTCGGAACTGAACTAACAAGACACTGAATTTATGTAGCCGTGTGGTTGACGGCATAGAATACAAGTGTCACCACCTACGGGGTGGTGACACTTGTATTCTATCTATCTTCTATTCTATCTTCCCGTGGGTGTCATAAGAGGCGACTAAGGGATAACACGATACAAATACCATCTTTGCGTAGAGACGGAAAACTCGACATCAAACCCTATACGACTGCCTCGTTGGTCTCGCGGCATAAATGTGCGCGTGGGATCGGGAGGTCCCGGGTTCGATTCCTGGGTAGGGCAGTGTTATTGCGTTTTTCTGTCACGAAATTCTCAGTAGCAGCACGGAGTCTGGAAATGTGCCCGATACGGCAATAGGCTCGCCCCTAATTACGTGGAACTAAAGTATATCTGGCGAAAAGTGGGTGTAGAAATACACCTCTGCCTACCTCTTCGGGGTTATAGGCGTGAGACTATGTATGTATGTATGTATGAATTTATGAGCAATTTCGGTCTGTAAGTAATTTGGACGGTAATGAACATCTTTATGCTGGTATTTTTAACCGACTTAAAAAAAGGAGGTTCTCAGTTTGACCTGTATGTATGTATGTATGTATGTATGTTTGTCCGCGATTATCTCGCGTTTGGCTGAACCGATTTTGATGCGGTTTTCAGAAAAGTATTTGTTACATTTAGGAGAAGGTTTTAGGCCCATAACCGACTTGAAAAAAAGAAGGTCCTGAGTTAAACCCGTATATATGTAGATAAGTTTGCCCACGATTAAAACGACTTTGGCTGAACCGATTTTTATGCGGTTTTCAGAAAAAATCCCTATGCACCCTATGTATAGGGTTCCCACCAAGAACTTAGGGTCCCGCACCAACCTCACCTGCAAGTGGTGACCTGCCGATCAACGGATGAGGCTCTGGCAAACAAAATATCCCGATAAGCGGCAATAGGCTCGCCACCTATTACGTGGGATCGAAGCACTGGCGAAGGGTGGGCGTTTAATATGCCTCTGCCTACCCCTTCGGGGAAATAGGCGTGAGTCTATGTATGTATGTATGTATGTCAGAAAAAAGTATTTGTTACACTTAGGAGAAAGTTTTAGTATTTTAACCGACTTCAAAAAAAGAAGGTTCTCAAATTGACCCGTTATATTGTATGTAGAGAGACATAGACACGTACACACGTACACACACACACACGTACATATACAAGTACACACGTACAAACACACACACATAATACATACAAACATACTAAGAACCAATATATATATATGGGTCAAACTGAGTCGGTTAAAATACTAGAACTTTCTCCTAAGTGTAACAAATACTTTTTTTCTGAAAACCGCATAAAAATCGGTTCAGCCAAACTCGATTTAATCGTGGGCAAACTTACATACAATATAACGGGTCAATTTGAGAACCTTCTTTTTTTGAAGTCGGTTAAAATACTAAAACTTTCTCCTAAGTGTAACAAATACTTTTTTCTGACATACATACATAGACTCACGCCTATTTCCCCGAAGGGGTAGGCATAGGCATATTAAACGCCCACCCTTCGCCAGTGCTTCGATCCCACGTAATAGGTGGCGAGCCTATTGCCGCTTATCGGGATATTTTGTTTGCCAGAGCCTCATCCGTTGATCGGCAGGTGCACCACTTGCAGGTGAGGTTGGTGCGGGACCCTAAGTTCTTGGTGGGAACCCTATACATAGGGTGCATAGGGTTTTTTTCTGAAAACCGCATAAAAATCGGTTCAGCCAAAGTCGTTTTAATCGTGGGCAAACTTATCTACATATATACGGGTTTAACTCAGGACCTTCTTTTTTTCAAGTCGGTTATGGGCCTAAAACCTTCTCCTAAATGTAACAAATACTTTTCTGAAAACCGCATCAAAATCGGTTTAGCCAAACGCGAGATAATCGCGGACAAACATACATACATACATACATACATACAGGTCAAACTGAGAACCTCCTTTTTTTAAGTCGGTTAAAAATACCAGCATAAAGATGTTCATACCGTCCAAATTACTTACAGACCGAAATTGCTCATAAATTCATACATACATAGTCTCACGCCTATAACCCCGAAGAGGTAGGCAGAGGTGTATTTCTACACCCACTTTTCGCCAGATATACTTTAGTTCCACGTAATTAGGGGCGAGCCTATTGCCGTATCGGGCACATTTCCAGACTCCGTGCTGCTACTGAGAATTTCGTGACAGAAAAACGCAATAACACTGCCCTACCCAGGAATCGAACCCGGGACCTCCCGATCCCACGCGCACATTTATGCCGCGAGACCAACGAGGCAGTCGTATAGGGTTTGATGTCGAGTTTTCCGTCTCTACGCAAAGATGGTATTTGTATCGTGTTATCCCTTAGTCGCCTCTTATGACACCCACGGGAAGATAGAATAGAAGATATATAGAATACAAGTGTCACCACCCCCTAGGTGGTGACACTTGTATTCTATGCCGTCAACCACACGGCTACATAAATTCAGTGTCTTGTTAGTTCAGTTCCGACCCTTAATACGCTCGCGTGCGCCCTCCACTTATGTTGTTAAGGCCCTGCCCTTGTCCTCACGACAATCACGCATCAATGTCAACATCTGGTGATTAGCTTCGATTTGTTCGATGACGTTTCGTGCACATAATGGCTACGAAATATGTGGGTAGAAGCCCCAATTCCAAGGTGAAGTGGCCCCTGGAGTATGGTTTTCACTAGCATCTAGGCTTTAAAAGAACCGATAATGGCATCAATTTGTGGTTAGACTTTTGTCGTATTCATTTTGTTATGAATACATTTCAGTATTAGTCAAGTAACATAAGGTATGTAGGTGGATGGAAGAATCATTGAAAACTTAGCCTGCGGCTCAAGGTTTTCATAATACTCTGTGAAATTGTGTAAAGAATAATATTATTTGAACTTAACTGGTTCAAAAAGCTGTTTGATTGCACTGGAAGCCTTTTAGAGTGGCTGAACACAAGAATCTCAATACAACATCATAGCAAAATTTATTACCATTAATCCATTATTCATCAGATTCATCACACTAAATCAGCTTTTCTGACGTTTGTCTAGTCATACGACTACGTAACCGTTGGACAATTAGATAAAAACCTTAAGTTTGTTCATGTGGGATTATTACGGTACATTTACTAAGGGGTTCTGTAACTATATACGATACAATATCTCTCGGCAACACAGTCATAATTCACACTGGGTATAAATCCTGTGTCGCGGGGGACTGTAGAAACATAACCAACGGGCACAATAAACAAACAATTTGTATGACCGCAAAACCTATTGAGTAGCTTGGGATTTATGCAACGCACTGGTCTCCTACAAAGTTATTTCACTCTTTGCATTAGCCAATCGACTTAAAACATCTGCTTCAGGTACTCCCGGAAAATTGACAGATATATTTTTTATTGCTGACCGCAATAGTGGAAAGCCTGGGTGCAAATGGATGAACGAATTCCTTACTTTTTCTGATGGTGAATAGAGGCTCTTGCAGTAGGATATATACCTACTACTCGCCTTAAAAGGATTGGTTCCTAGTTGTCATGCCGCTGCTGTAATTAGCAGTCGGTATGTATCGCCAAATCATTCTGTATAAAAAAATTGGATGAAACATTTCATTCCGTCGCTATGTTTTGGTTTAAACAGGTGGCAGTACGACGATATTCTGCGTAAACGACCTACTACTACGGTCAAACCAGCTCTTTCACAGTGAAAAAGCAAGTCAAATATTTCAAAATTACCGAAATAGATTTGATACAGTAAAATGAGCTCTTATTCACCGCAATACGGAATAAAGTCCCTTGTCTCATGCCCGCGTGAGGCCACACGTCCCATCTCCATCTACCCATGACCCTAAAAGGAAACTTAATTAATGCTACAAGTGATAACGCCATCAAAATAACGACCCCGCGTAGATCTTAACAGATCGCAGTGGCTTAACTAGCGTTTATCCTTGTACACTGAAAAATGAGGCCGCTGATGTAATGAATAGACTGTATCTGGATTTCCTCAGCTATAGTCATTTTGTCTCATGAATTAGGCTTGTCGTTCGTAATAGGTCGGCTTAGTTAAGCAATGCTTGCGCAGGTCATCATTTGGACGGGTGCTTTGGAGGGCACGTAAAACTGTCGGTCCCGGTTCTCAGGACATGAATCGTTTGGTAATGTCGGAGGTCCTTGGGCAATCTGAAACAGAGATTCCTACACTCCACACTCAATAAGAAAAAAAACCAAAACACATGACCTAGTGACGTTCTTGACCGCTTACAATGCAAAGAGGTCTTATTTAATCAAGAAGAACGTAATGGACCACGCGTCGCGTAAAATGGTCTTGTGAAACTTGTGTGTGAAACGCACTTAGTATCTTCGTAATTTATCTATTACAGGGCGATCATGTTGCAAGAAAAGAGTATTTTGTCATGAATAATGTTTTAATAATAATTATTATTCATAATTATATTATAATAATATATAATTATTATATATTTAATTATTATCAAGCAGCGAAAGCCTAGTCGTGAGACCGATGAACTACCACGTTCGTGTCCACGGCGCGCACCAATGACTTTTCGAAGCTATGTGCGTATTAAATTGTTTATTTTCGCTAGCTTAACGGTGATGGAAAACATCGTGAGGAAACCGGCATTCGAAGTTCCCCCATATGCTCTCGAAAGACATGCGAAGTCTGCCAACCCGCACTTGGCCAGCGTGGTGAACTATGGTCTTACAATCAGCCTACTCAACACACGTAAAGTTATCCATGTAATTGGAGGTACAAAGTAGCAAGTAATCCCTTCACCGCAACATATTATGCTCGGTGTAAATCATACAACATTTTAGACTAGCAACTAACCACTTTAGTCATTAGCAAGTTCCAACTTTGTAGTACATACTACATATGGTCACTGCCCAATTAGTTATTATCATTAAGAGAGTTCTCTGAGTTGAGAACGATGGAACTCGTTTGAATAATGCACAGAATTTAATATTAAATTTAATTTGCGTATTTTGGATGTACAAAGGTTATTTTTATGAGTATGTAACTACATAATAATAATAATGACAATCATGACAGTCAATGGACTCATTGCCAAGAGCCTCGACCACCACCTCAAGAGGCTCTCGTTAGACGGCTGGATCAAGTCCTCCATACAGAAGGCAGTATTGCTGGACACGACACGCATCGTTCGGAGGTTCCTCTCTCTGAAGCCCTAACCACCGGTAGCTTGGTCCCTGCACCGGTGGGTCTCCGTGATCCAATTTTATATATTTAATTTATATTTTTAATGTAATATTTAAGTCTGTAAAATGTGATCATGAGAACAATATTCAATAAACGGCATAATAATAATAATATTCCTAAAATTGAGCGGGGTATCTTCCAGGGTGACAGTCTAAGTCCGTTGTTGTTTTGCTTAGCGCTGAATCCTCTTAGTACATTACTAGAGGGTTCAGGGTTAGGTTATAGGCTACGCAGAGGTGGTCAGGTCATATCCCACTTGTTGTTCATGGATGACTTAAAGCTGTTTGCTCACACCAATTCACAGTTGATAGATTTATAAAAAAATACTGTAAGTTTTAGTAATTCTATCAAAATAGAATTTGGTGTGGATAAATGTCTAAGTGTAAACGTCTAAGCCAATATTCATATGCTCTACATAAACTATCACATAAAGTTAATCATACCGACTCATCCGCAGAACAAAGTCCGATCTGCATGGATCGCAATTTTCAGTAGAGGCTGTCGAAATTCTTGACTTGAATAATTCCTGATAACTCTAATAATGAGAGAATTAAAATTATGATTTTTTGGTATGTTATTAGAACAGCCCAGCCTAATTAAATGCCCTAAAGTGGGCTAAACTTAGGACGTTTTATGGCGGAAGAGCGAGGGGCCGTGGTAAACATCGTGCGTTGTTTTGCGGAAACGTTAGATTTAAAAGACGTTCTATGTTAACAAAGGTTGTTTTTTGTTGGAATTTTTCATCCTCTAAGAGTCCTTTGTGAATAATATAAAATCGAAAATTAAATACAATGTAATTTTTTTTATTAAAAAGTCTTAAAATAGTTGACAGAACCTTAGACGGCAACAATTAGACTTCTAGCATTAATGAGTAATTATTATTTTACTAACTAGTCACGTCGTGTAATAGGCGAAGTAATAATATTTAAAAATAAATAAACTGTGTAAGTATGTACTTATATTTATTTAACTTTACGTATAATCGTATATACTTATTTAAAAGTAATCAAATGGTACGTATATATAGAATAATATTAATAGTCATAAATGACAAATTTTATTACAAAATTGCAACTACGTATACGTATAAAATAAATTTATGACTACAAACATCTTTATCATCACCTAAGTCTAAAGTGATCCACTGGTGGACATGGCCTCTCCAAAAGCTGTCAACTCCAATGATGAGCCGCCTGAACTCCACCGCTTCCGGCGATCTTAACCAAATATCTTCTTCTTTATAATATTATACACCGTGTAAAAAAACCCGTCACCAAGCCGAAGTCTACTCGTTCTATACATCATGCTAAGTCATACTTAGCAAAAGAATACCTGGGAAACGATTTATTTTGTAGACACATTTTATAAGCCCCTTTGTAAAGTATGCGCGTGCAATTCTCGAGATACTTAACTATCCAAGGGTGCATAGGACATAATTACATTATATAGAACAAATTGGTGCGTAAAATGCATTGATATCTCATAAATATCTCCTGAAGCAGTAATTTCTCAGCTATAGTGCAAGTAAATAATGTTCGTAGTGATGTAATGGGATTTAAACTTTCATTAAGGGCCTTTTTATACCCCATATAAGAATAACAACAAACTTACATCGTTTTTACCTAGACATGGGTGCAAAAGATTTACTAAATAATAGTTAAATACATCTAAACATTAACAAAATTTAAAATCGAGTACTCATACTCATATCAGTACTTAACTAGGCTATCCTTTAATTTATTTGACACGCCTACGTCATAGAAATAAGATACGGTTCAGACCACATAAAAATTGGTTTATAATAGGAACTTTTTAGGCATGGCACCCAAAATATATAATAGACTACCATCATGTGTTTTAGAAAGCAACAATATAAAAATATTTAAAAAGCAAGTAAATGACATATTAGTAAATAAGACGTATTACTCAATTAACGAATATAATTTAAATGATAATAATATGAATAGATAATGACATATTCTTTTTCTTATTTTTCTTTTTTAAATTCTTATTCTATGTAAAAGCAGTTTATGATTGTTGTTGATGATATGATTGAATTTTATTAAAAACTTTGCATGCCTTTAGTGGTAGAACATAGTGAACTGCGCATTCACTCTACATCTTACAATGTATAAAATTATGTACCTATGTTCAGCAATAAATGATTATGAAATGTGCAGTGATACATGTGAAACAAGGAAGGATGGTGGAATCTCAAGGAATTCAACTCTCAGATTCCATTAACCTAAGGTCACGTCTGTGAACCAACACCTATAAATACTTGGGTATGTCACAGGCCTTATGCATTAACGAGACAGACATGAAGCAATCGTTGCAAGAACGTTTCTTTGGCTGCCTGACAAAAGTGCTGAAAAGTCTTCTGTCAGGTGGCAATAAGGTTCGAGCTTGCAACGGTTGGGTCATGCCGGTTGTAATGTACTCCTTTGGCATAGTCAAGTGGACTCAGACTGAGTTAGACGCCCTGGACAGAAAGGTGCGTATGATGCTGACAGCTTACCGGATGCATCATCCACGCTCATCCGTAATGAGGTTGTATATTCCGCGAAAGTGTGGAGGTCGTGGCTTTTTAAATGTCAAATCTCTACACAACCGCGAAGTATGAATCCTTAGAGAATATTTTCTCAACGCGAGCGTGGATATGCATCGGGACGTTGCCGCAGTGGACGCCAGATTAACCCCGCTCAGTTTATCGAAGGACAACTGTCGCAGACCTGTAGTGCTTACTGCTAGTAGGGTAAAATTGGGGCTTCTGCATCACTTGCTCTCGCGTCGCCGCTCGAGCTGCGTGATACAGAAGCCCCAATTTTACAATCGAGGTCGATTCATATTAATGTGTTCTGCATAACTCAGAGTGCCCAGTAATACCATACTGTTATAGTTAACATAATTTTTTAAGTTTAGCAATTATTTAGTGATCAATGGTAGCGTTACTTTTAGTGAGTTTTTATTATGAATGTGTGTACCTAATGAATTCCTCACTCCATGTAATATCAATGTAATCATGTTATCAATTTAAATAATAAATGGATATGTTAATGAGTCTAGGAAACTATTAAGTAAAATAAAACAATGTATATTATCAATTTAAAAAAGTTTATTATCAATGCACCATTTTTTTAAACACAAAACATTTTTTAAAGCTCATATTGAGTCATGATAAATACAATTGTACAAATCTTCAGAACACTTATAGCGATCATATAAACATAACAAATTAGGACAACATTTATCTTCTAAATTAATTAAATTATTAGTATTTAAAATATCCTTCAACCATAACATTTTTTCAAGACCTTTAACGTAAATACACTTATCTTTTAAAACATCTGCAATTAAATATTGATAATTTGAGTAAGGTATAAATCCTTCACCCCAGTATATTTTTCTGTTACGTTCAATCCACCGTCTTTCTGATTTAGTCAAATCGTAAAAAGGAAATATCGAGCAAAGATAAACTTGTCTATAAAGATATGTTGCATTATACAAATGCACATAAGAGAGATTTCAATCCTAATGGGCAAATTAGAGGCGATAAAGGTATAAAATATCGTGAAATAATCAAACCATTGTTTTCTGAATCGTCAAACAATAATATTGTCACTAAATTTGGAGGAAGCTTACCAACGTTAAAGAAATACAAAAATAGCACTGACTTGGTATATTGGGACGATCCTAACGAACTGGCTGAAAGATTGAAACTATTAATTGCTTCCCGAGATGCTGGTAATACAAATCATGATAATAAAATTTTATCAATAATCGAAGAGTTAAAAGAAGCTGACATAATTATATAATAAAAAGTCCTAATAATATGCTTTTTATTCAGTATTATAGCAGAATTCGAGACAAACATACCTACTGAGTTGTGAACATGAGCAAAGCTGACGTGGTAAACGAAATTCATAAAAATGCGAGAGTGAACTATCCGCGAAGACATGTTGTAATGAGAGATATAGATGACTTGTGGCAAGCAGACTTAATTGATTTGCAATCAATTTCAAAAGAAAATAAAAATTATAGATATATTCTTACCCTTATTGATTCATTTTCGAAATATGCTTGGGCCCTGTCCTATGAGAAGTAAAAGCAAAGAAGATGTGTATAACTCTTTCAAAACTTTGTTGGATAAAGGGCGTGTTCCTAAAAATCTGCAAACCGATAGTGGAACAGAATTTTATATTAACAAATTTCAGAAGCTTATGAAATCGTTTCATATTAACCATTATTCAACCTTCTCAACAAAAAAAGCTTCAATAGTCGAACGATTTATCAGAAAATTGAAATCTAAAATCTATAAGGAATTTAGTTTAAATTTTAATTGGGTAAATAATACCCTCAATGATGTTATTTACAAATACAATCACACTCACCATCGCACTATTAATGAAATCCCTGCTAATGTGAACAATATGAATAAAAAACTGATATTAGAAAGGTATTTACTGTAGGTAGTTGTATCAACAGTATCTACAGTTATTAGCTCTACTTTAAAATATTAAAATAAAATAGTTTAAGTGTTATTTTAGTAAGTTTAATGACATTATACAATTAAATACAGTCATTACCTGCCAGTACAGTGTTGACAACATCCTACGTGCACAATAAAGTAATACATATCACTTCACAATGGCTGAGTCACTACAGGAATCTATGTGCAGTTTGAGAAACATGTTTCTCAAGCGGATGGCAGATTTTGAGGCTGAGCTACCACGATCACAAATCTCTCCATCATTAACAGGATTGTCCTCAGAATACCAAACTTTCAAAGATTTTGTTATGGAGGCCCTGAATAGTTTTCAACGCCAGATAGAAATCCTTTCACGCACAATGGACGCCATGGAGATGAGAACCAGACGAAAGATGTTGCTGATTCATGGTGTGACCGAGGACAGTAAGGAGGACACATCCAAAGTGGTGGCAAACGTCTTCAAGGAGCATCTTAAAGCCGATCTGACGAACACTGACATCCGACGCTGCCACAGAATGGGGCGCTTGTCAAATGACCATAAACCCAGGCCCATTGTTTTGAAACTAAACAGCGCATCCATACGTGACAAGGCTTGGTTTGATAAAACAAAACTCAAGGGCACTGGCATCACAATTTCGGAGTTCCTGACCAAGCAGCGGCATGAGACTTTTATGGCAGCAAGACAAAAGTACGGCGTAACGCAGTGCTGGACCAGGGAAGGGATCATCCACGTCTTGGCGCCTGATGGTTCACGTCACCGTGTGGTAAGCCTCGGTGAGTTGCAGAGAATCGAGCAGTAGGCCATGGAGAAACCATCCGCAGCGTCGAAGCCAGCCACAAAGAACAAACGAGCGGCTGCCCAAAAGAAGACGTAATATTCACGTTTCTTTGTCTGCTTTTCGGTCCGGGTAGTAGGTAATTAGCAATAATATATTAGTTTCCAGTCTGTACCCACTTATCTACCTTCGTCAACTCATTACTTTTATTTTATTTATGTGAATTATAAATCTGTCGGTATTTGTTATTTTCTCTGCACGTTATCTGTCAAACGTCATAATATCTGTAACTGTCATCTGTCATCTACTAGTTAAATTCTATTTGGGTACAAGGCTTTTTAGATATACGTTATTGCAATTATATTCTCTAATAATGTAAATTTAGTCTCTTCACTACTGCTTGTTTTTCTCTATCCTTAACTTAATTTTCCACTTCACGTCTAACTGATAAACTTTTTAACATTGTACCCAGACTAGATGCTTAGGTTAGTTATTGTTTTTTTTTTCTCAATTATGTATCTTTTTAGCTTGTTATCAGCACAACTGGCAGGTGGTGTATTATTGGTAAATATTTTTATTTAATTATTAATAATTTGAATTTATTTAATATTTAAGTATTTATATATACTCTTATTTAATATATTTTCATTATATATATTGCGTTCATAACATATATTCACCATTGATAATAATTCTATAACTGAGGACGATAGTTTCCACTCTGTATGCAGCCTAGATGATAGCTTTTCCAGTGTGCCGTCGCTAGCTGATTGCCTAAATTCACAATTTTCTGATGTACCCAAAAATTTCAATGTCGTTCATATCAATGCCCAAAGCATTCCGGCACATTTCTCTGGTAGCCCAATGAAAGGCCAATCTAGATTGTAAGAGCATTCACGCTATCCTTGTTTCTGAGTCATGGCTTAAGCCCTGTCTTCCCTCAACATTATACTCCTTACCTGGTTTTCAACTAATCAGAAATGACCGAGTGATTGGGGGCGGTGGCGGTGTTGCCATTTACCTCCGCTCACATATCCTTTATAAAATTGTTAACATGTCAGCACAACCACCGCCACAAGACGCTGGGGAACATTTGTTTCTGGAAGTTGTATTAAACCGCACTAAAGTCCTACTCGGCGTTTACTACTGTCCTTCATTACGTATAGATTTCTTTTCTTCTTTTGAAACCATGCTGGTCAATCTTGTGCCCTCTTACAATCACATTATCATAATGGGTGACTTTAATACCTGTCTCCTTAAAAATGATTCCCGCTCTTCTTCTCTTCTTTCATCATCTTTAAGTTGTAACTTGTTAATTCTCCCTTTAAATGCAACTCATCATTTTCCAAATTCTTCACCTTCTCTTCTAGATCTTATCTTAGTTTCCTCAAGGGAACATGTCGCCACGCACGGGCAATACCCGGCAGACATGTTCTCTTATCATGACTTACTTTTCCTATCTTACCAAATCCGCCCTCCAAAAGTTAAGCCTAAAATATTAATGCAGCGCAATTTTCGTAACATCAATTTAAATAATCTCTGTAAAGATGCTAGTGATATTGACTGGAATCATCTTTTTAACTCGAACTCTGTTGATGAAAAAGTTGCCATCTTTACACGTCAAATCACAAAATTGTACGACAAACATGCACCTATACGACCCGTTAAAATAAAACATCCTCCATCGCCGTGGCTCACAGAAAACATCAAACAGCTGATACGTAAGAAAGCTGCAGCTAAATTTAAGTATAAAATTAGACCTGATGCTTTAAATCTCCAAAAGTATATCGCGATTAGAAATCACTGCAATAGGGTGTGTAGGGACGCACAACGCCAACATATCCACAGCTCTGTAAAAAACGGAGATCCCGCAAAGGTCTGGAAATTTCTTAAAACCCTGGGGGTCGGCAAAGCACGTCAACACATCAATCCTACTGACTTCAATATTGACTTGCTCAATCAACATTTCTCTGCTTCGTCCTTCATTGATAGGACTACTAAGACAAGCACTATTAATTATCTTTTATCATTGCCTACCCCTAGTTATTCACCGTTTGTCTTTAATCAGTTCACTGATAGTGATGTTAAGAAGAGCATAGTATCAATCACGTCCAACGCAGTTGGTAGTGACTGTGTCAGTCGTAACATGATCATTCCTGTCCTTGACGCAATCCTACCCATTATTACCCACATCTTCAATTTTTCCTTGTCCAGTAGTATATTTCCATCGATGTGGAAGGACGCCCAAATTACTCCTATACCAAAAAATTCCCATCCTTCATCCTTTTCCGATTATCGGCCCATTTCTATCCTGCCATTCCTCTCTAAAGTCCTCGAACGTCTCGTGTACTACCAAATCAACTCCTTCCTCTGTAAGAAAAATCTTCCTAATCCCTTTCAATCCGGTTGCCGTTCGGGTCATAGCACAGTCACATCCTTGGTCAATGTTACGGACGACATCAGGACTGGTATGAAAGGCGGACAGTTCACAATTTTATGTCTACTTGATTTTAGTAACGCCTTTAATACGGTAGATTTTGATATTCTTCTTGGACGCCTTTGTTCTCTTAACATATCTCCTACGGTGATTGATTGGTTTCGTAGTTACCTGTGTGGCCGCCGACAACGTATACATATCGAGAATTCACTTTCTTCTTGGTGTAATACAAATGCCGGTGTGCCCCAGGGCGGCGTATTGTCTCCTTTACTCTTCTCAATATTCATAAATTCTATCTGTAGTAACCTTCGCTGTTCCTATCACCTTTATGCAGATGATCTCCAGATATACACACAGTCAACACTGTCGCAGATGTCCCATTCGTTAGATATCATTAACAGTGACTTGGCACAAATCAGCAAGTGGAGAAAATCTTTTGGGCTTAAACTTAACCCTACCAAAACTCAAGTCATTGTTATTGGTAGCTCTAGAATGAAAAGTAAAATTGACTGGTCTTTACTCCCTTATATAAACTTTGATGGCACTACTATTAATATACAAGACAAAGTAAAAAATCTGGGTCTCACTATCGACTCTACTCGTACTTGGGGACCGCAGATACAAGAAGTGAGTCGTAAGGTGTTCGCTTCAGTTGGTTCACTGAGGCGATTAAGAAACTTCCTGCACACTGCTACTAAAATTGCCCTCGCTCAGTCTCTTCTGTTACCCATTACTGATTATGCAGATGTCAGCTATCTAGACCTCGCCGCAAACCAGCTAGATAAACTTGAGCGAATTCAAAATGTCTGTATAAGATTCGTATTTGGCTTGCGCAAATACGACCATGTTTCACAATTTCGAACACAGCTCAAGTGGTTACCAATTCGACATCGCCGGAATGCTCACATTCTCACTTTACTGTACAATATATTGTTTAACCCTTCAACTCCCTCCTATCTTAAAGGAAGATTTGAGTTCCTTCATGATACACATAATAGATATTTAAGGTCATCAGAAAATTTGAGGCTTAAAATGCCGGTACATTCCACGGCATTTTATGACAATTCCTTCACCGTAACTGCTGTTCGCTTGTGGAATAAATTACCGCTGCACATTAGGCAAGCTAAGACGGTAGCTAAATTTAAATCTTTAGTGAAGGAATATTACCTTTCATTATAATTTATTATAATATACCTATAGTTATAATTTCTAAAATATTCTATAATTAAGACATGGCTATAGTTTATGTGTGTATAATTATGTCCCTTATATATATATATGTTTTGTATGTTTATGTATATATGTATTTGTATGTATGTATGTATATGTATATTTGTATGTAGGTACATAGAGTAGAGTTTATGAATAGGTATATATGTATGTGTTTAGAAATATATATGTATTATAACTGTTACACCTACAACTACCACTATTTTCTGACCAATAATATTTCCATCCAAAGGTTGCCTGGTAGAGATCGCTATAAGCGATAAGGCCGCCCATTGTACTTCGCTTTTTTTGTATGATATCCTATGTAATATTTCTGGTGTACAATAAAGCATAAAATAAATAAATAAATAAATATTTTAAGTTGCCAAAAAATGATAATTTAAAAATCAAGTACAAAGTAGGTGATTATGTGCGTATCAGTAAATACAAAGGTACATTTGAAAAAGGTTATACTCCCAACTGGTCAACAGAAATATTTAAAATTCGTAAAATACAAAGTACAAATCCTATAACTTACTTAATTGAAGACACTATCAGAGGTCTGCCTATTTTAGGAGCATTTTATACACAAGAACTTCAAAAAACAAAACATCCCAATATATATCTAGTCGAGAAAGTTCTTAGAAGAAAAGGTAACAGGGTTTTAGTAAAATGGTTAGGTTTGTCTTCAGCTGAAAGCAGTTGGATTGATAAATCGAATGTAATATTATAAATAAAATAACGTTAACAAACTCGAATCACATAACTATTTATTAAAGTATTCAAACCGGAATCATCAGTCTTATAATGTGTTTTGGAGAGAGTAGTCTTCTCAATTGGCTTATTAATAATTTACCATTTGAATTACACTTACCAGGATATAATTACTGTGGCCCAGGTACTAAATTAATAAAAAGACTAACAAAAGGAGATAACGGCGTAAATAAGTTGGACGAATACTGCAAAGATCACGATATTGCATATCACAAGTCATCAAACTTAAAGGATCGACAAAAGGCTGATTTAATTTTGTTAAAAATGGCGAAAGAGCGAGCGTCGAAACACACATCGTTGCATCGAAACGATTTGGTGCACATCTTGTACTAATGAATGCATAGGCCTTCCGTATAATGAGAGGTTAGCTTTTACTAGCAACTATAACTCAATAATAGAGTTGTGGACACTACCACAATGCAATAATATAGCTGAGTGTGCACATCAAGTGCACATATTTGTCACAGACTAATCTTATGCCTTGCAATGTTTTTTTTTATATGTAATACTTTTTCTGTGTCTGTGACAAATAAATAGTTTTTCTCTTTCTTTCTTTCTTAGTAAGTAGCCAACAGTAGGTATTATGGAGACATAATAATTGATTATAATTGTCCAGAGTCTCAAAATGCGTTCTGAATAGCCGACTTGACGTAATTGATAACCAAAGGAAACACAAGCTCAGAACTAGAACTCAATTTAATCGCAATATTCCTCAACCTTATATAGTCGTCGATGTAACGAAACCATAGCGCGATTCAGCCGGGTGGGACAACGACATCTATCGAGCGCAGGGTAAAACTTTCTTACTTCATTTCTTATTTATTATTGTATTAAAACCAAACATTCCGCCCACCAAGGACCTAGTCCTTTCTAACCGCCCACCGTGAAACTAAGTACATTGAAAATTGGCGATTAGCTACACAAGATACAATTTTGGAGCTCAAATAATGATCTACATTCATTGTTCATGGTACATACATAACAAAGTAAAAAAACATTTAGATAACGTGCCGGCTGAATCGCGCCATTTGCATAGGTTCACATATCTAGAGATTACACACAAAGCAAAAAACATATCAACCGATATAATCGATATAAAGTGGACTGTATCTTAACTATATGTTTGTTACAATCTTAACACATCAAAATTTTAACACCTTCAAAGCATATTACACATTATGAAATATGTATAACACATTTAAGAAATTACACGTTATGAAATTAACACATTAAAGAAATATAACAGATTAAGAATATTAAACCTAGGGAGGGGTTTAATATTCTTAACCTCAAAAACACAATGTTTTATCATTAGTATAGTTGGTACACACGGCCAACTAGTTACAAGTATCATCATTTACCGACAAAATACATAGCTTTGAAGTTGGACGCTTAATTAACGAATCCTTACACTGAAGAGTCACAACTCTAACCAAGCCATCCTTGCCCGGATGTGATTCAACAACCCGGCCATATAGCCATTTCGCAGGTGGTAAATTATCCTCCTTTACAAGGACGATATCACCGACTTTAAGATTTTGAGTTCGGCTAGCCCATTTATGTCTTTGAAAAAAACCACTTAAATACTCTTGGGACCAACGCCGCCAGAACTGTTGTAACATTTTTTGTGTTAATTGCCATCGCCGCAAATGACTCATAGGTGTGTACTCATAATTAAAATCGGGTGCTGTCACTATTGGCTGTCCTACAAGAAAGTGTCCCGGGGTTAAGGGTGCTGGGTCCAGCAAATTTTCACTAGGTTGAGATAGAGGTCTGGAATTTAAACAACCCTCGATCTGTGTCAGCAATGTAGACAACTCCTCAAACGTAAGCGTATACTCTCCTATCACTCGTTTTAAATGGTGTTTTGTGCTTTTTACACCAGCCTCCCAAAGGCCTCCGAAGTTGGGAGCATGAGGCGGGATAAAATGCCATTCTGTTCCAGTGTTAGCCAAGGCAGCCGCAATTTCGTTGAGCAGACTGGCATTCTCGTCGCGAAACATAGCTCTCAGCTCCTTGGAAGCTCCCACGAAGTTTGTGCCGTTATCGCTCCACATATGAGCGCAATGACCTCGTCTGGCAACGAAACGCTTGAATGCTAACAAAAAGCCCTGAGAAGTTAAGTCAGAGACTGCCTCCAGGTGTATCGCTCTCGTTGCCATGCATATAAAAAGGCAAATATAACCTTTATAAGATTTGTGACCTCGGCCCTTTGAGGTTCTTATCTGAATGGGACCAGCATAATCCACACCTGAGTGGAGAAAAGGCTTACTAGGAGTAACTCGACAAGCCGGTAATTGTCCCATTTGTTGATTACGTGTTATAGCGGCATGACGTATACATGGTACACACTTGCGTATGTGGGCTTTGACCAGATTCTTAGCTTTAATTATCCAATACTTGCATCGCAAATAGTTTAAGGTCAACTGGGGCCCGCCGTGCAATACCATCTCATGAGCATCAGCTACAATTAGCTTAGCTAAATTCGATTGATGAGGGACAGTAACAGGGTGCTTCCTATCTTCGCTTAATTGCGAGTTGTGAATTCGACCGCCAACTCTCATTAAACTCTTATTATCTACGAAGGGGTTTAAGGAATTCAAACCACTGCGTTTACTGGCGTCTTTACCAGCATGAATTAATTTTATATCCGTTTGAAACCATACTTGTTGACATTGATGAAGACAAGATTCCATGGTGTCCCTTATTTCAGCAGCTGTTAGATAAGGTGGTAATTTTGTTTCTCGCTGCCTCGATACCTTGAATTTTAGGAAACGTCTGCACCAGGTAAGTACCCTGACCATCCTGCGCAGTGATGAGAATCTTGACCTTAACAATTCCGTTGGATTTTCTTCGATGTCTACCATATACGACTTGACCGTTTTTTCTTCCAGCTTGGTAATTATAGACTTCGGTCTGGTACATTCTATAACGTCCTTAATCAACCAAGAGGGCCCTGATTTCCACAGTGTATCGGCCAAGAAAGCCTGCGGTGAGACACCTCGCGAAGCAATGTCAGCTGGATTGTCCTTTGATTGAACATAATGCCATTGAGAAGAATCAAGAACACTAAGGATTTCCGACGTTCGGTTTGCCACAAATGTTTTCCACCGACTTGGATGGTCACTCAGCCAGGAAACACTACAGTTGAGTCGGTCCAAGCGTGTAAATTGCATTTAGATATGTTTAAAACCTGTGCTACCTCTAACAGAAGTTTTGTAACCAAAACGGCTCCACACAATTCAAGTCTTGGAATTGACACTTGTTTTATTGGCGCGACCTTGGTCTTTGATGTCACTAAGTTCGAATGGACAAGACCAATAGAATCAATCACTCTTATATAGATGACTCCAGCATATGCTACACTTGAAGCATCTGAAAACCCATGCAACTCTACTATATGATCATCATCGGTTCTTTCAACCCATCTCGGAATTCTAAAGTTGTTAAGACCTTGTAATTCCTTCCGGTATAACTTCCATTCTTTCAGGAGATCCGGTGTCAACTCATCGTCCCAGTCTAGGCCAGCAATCCACAATTTTTGGATGAACACCTTGGATGTAATTATGCAAGGGGAAATCCAACCTAATGGGTCAAACAAGCGTGAAATCTCAGAAATAACATTTCTCTTAGTGACAGGTGAGGTAGACGGAGGTGAAGATGGTGAAGAAACGGATGGTAAGTTTACGGTGTACTGAAATTCGTCGCTGCTGCGGTTCCAGGTAAGTCCTAAAACTCTAGTAATTTCATCTTCTTTGATTTCTAAATCTCTGCCTGTATCTTCTTTTATTGCCTTTAACAAATCTTCTCTGTTGCTTGTCCATTTCTGTAGGACAAACCCAGCCTTGCTTAACAATTCATTAATTTCTTTGTATACTCTAACACCTTCTTTTTCAAATTGGCATCCCGTCATCAAATCGTCCATGTAAAAATCTGTCATTACCCGATTAGCAGCCAACGGATACATATGACCTTCATCACAAGCTATTCGTTGTAATGCTTTGACTGCTAAGTAAGGAGCACATGACGTGCCGAATGTTACTCTCAAAAGACGAAATTCCTGTATATCGGAATGAATATCATCTCTCCATAATATCCTTTGAGAGTCCACGTGTTCATTTGCCACTTTTACTTGCCGATACATTTTAATGATATCTGCCGCAAGGCAAACGGGATGTTGACGCCAACGCATCACTGTGTGACGTAACTCTGCTTGTAGGGGTGGTCCTACCATTAAGGTATCATTTAAAGAAACGTTGTTACTTCCTTTAGATGATGCATCAAATACCACCCTTACCTTGGTAGTTGTCTTGTCTTCACGCACTACCGCATGATGTGGTAGGTAGACAGCGCCAGCCACGTTTTTGTCCTCATCACTCGAGATCTTTTCCATATGACCTAGTGTCAGATATTCGTGTATGACTGACGTGTATTGCTCCTTGAGTTTACTGTCCTTTGAAAGTTTTCTTTCAAGGCTTGCCAGCCTCTTTGTCGCTATTTCCTTTGTGCCGTATGGTGGCTCACAGGACTTGAATGGGAGTTGGACGACGTAACGGCCACACTCGTCTCTGCGTGTATTAGCGGCAAAGTGGTCCTCGCATGCTTGTTCCTCTGGAGTGAGAATGTGTTTGCTGTTTAACGGCTCTGACTCTATTTCCCAGAATCTTTTCAGGATCTAATTTTCCTGCACTTGAGTGTGCATGCTGACGACAACATTGTGACAAGATCGGAAAATATCTCCAACGCTGACCTCTCCTGAAACTATCCAACCGAGGTAAGTGTCTTGAGCCATGGTTTTTCCGCTAGGGTCCTTCTTGAGACCTTCCTTTAAGACTCTGCAATAGACCTCAGATCCTAGCAAAATATCAATTTTGGTAGGTGCATTGAAATATGGATCTGCTAATTCCATATCCTTGAGATCCGGCCAATTAACTACAGTAAACTTCCTATCGGGCAATATTGAAGTTACCTTACTTAAAACGTGAGCCTTAACCTGAAGACGGTAGGTAGGGTCACGAAGCGACTGAATATTGACTGTAACCATATATCTAGAGGTTGCGTCGCTCCCGCTACCACCTACGCCTGAAATAGTTGTCTTAACTGCTGACTTTTTTAGCTGCAAAAGCTGAACTGCAGCCTCTGATATAAATGAAGCCTGAGAACCTTGATCAAGTAAGGCTCTCAGGGGTTGAGTAGACCCATTTCGTGATTCAGCCTTAACAATGGCTGTAGCCAGAAGAACCTGTGTGTTCATATTATTAACAAAATGGGTTGCAATCTTAGATTGCTCATTGGCCCCGTTCTGAGCTGAATTGACTACCTGTGTTGCATTATTCTCACTGCTAGTGTGAGCTAAAGAGTTAACATCTATGTTATCCTTTGTAGGATGCAATAGCGAATGATGTTTTTTATTGCAAATACGACATTTAGTCGAAACGCGACAATTAAATATTAAGTGATTTGGGCGAAGGCAATTATAGTGTTATAATTATAAAACTTATTAGTTTGGACAAACTTGCGACGCGATTCAACATCCTGTGATGCAAATTTCTTACAATTAACTAAGTTATGGTTATCTGAACAAAAGTTACAAGTTGAAACAGTAGTAACATGCAAAACCTTTGGAATACGAGTACTATTATTAGACCTCTGACTCTTATTATCTAAAAATTCAAGTGATCTGAAACGCTCATCTAAGAAATCTGTGAAATCGCTTAACTTTGGTAACTCATCTTTAAATTTACTAACTTGAGCTTCCCACAGTTTTCTAGACTCATTTTCAAGCTTTAAACTGACAATGTATATGACAATTATGTCCCATGAAGAAACATCTATTCCTAAATTTTTGAGGGCATTTAAACATTCATTAGTAGTATCTAGAAGTTCCTTAATGGCACTAGAAGATTCTGACTGTATGTTGCGTTGACTCATAAACCGTTTTAGAATACAATTAGCTAAATGTATTTTGTTGTTATAACGACTTTCTAATTTTTCCCAACATATTTTATAATTTGCATCTGTGATAGTAATGTGACGTAAGAGCTGCTCGGCTTCACCAGTTAAATAGCCCTTGAGGTAATGTAGACGTTGAACGTCGTCCAGCACTTTGTTATTATGTACCAGCGATATGAACAAGTCTCTAAAGGTGATCCATTCTGTGTAACTGCCACTAAAATTCGGAATAGAAATCTTTGGTAATTTAACAGCGCGTTGGTCAGAGCTTGAATTAGCTTTAGACTCTGGTAATACACTAGAGTCTGATTTAAATTTACGCATACATCCCCTTAATTCCGCCTTGTAATCAGTATACAGCTCCTCCGTCGTATCGTAAGTGTCGCTGGTATAATAACTGGTCTTCGCCAACTCTTTGCTCTCAAATTCTGACACAATGGCTCTATGCGTGTCTTGATATGATTTCCAATAGCTTTCTAATGTTTCTAGCCGAGTTTCCACATACGACTCAGTTATTCTATCCTTACCAGATTTTTTAAAATTAATTCTTGCCTTGTTTATCTTGCTTTTTAAATCTTCTTGGATTCGAATGTAGCATTCCATATTCTTTGAATGCAGCTACCACAGAACAGTTTGAACTCTTCAACTTTTTGTAAATTGAGAATCGACCAAATTATACTAAGTCAATGGACTTTTTGTTCCAAATTTTCTAAGTGTTTGGCACTAATTTCTGGGCGAAAACCGGCATAGGTTCCCCGTCGGTTCACTTTTTTCGAAACTATTCTAAGTCCATGCAACACTTGTAATTTTCTAAGTTCCTTCACTACTATCGCTGATTTTTCTAAGTCTTTTGATTGACTTGAATTTACTAAGTCAATAAAAAGCGTACTCACAGTTTCACTTGATACTTATTACACTCCACTAGGTCGGCGATCGCTCAGCTCCTCTGCTGGATCCGGTCCGCTGCCAGTAGTGCGCGCGCGCGCTGCAGTCGTAGAACACACCTTGCAATCCGGATGTCACAGAACGTCACTTCACTAACACCTTTAATTCCAACTGTTCTCACTAGATGGCGTTGCGAATGAATTAACTGGAAACGCGATTCACGATTTATTTCAATCCGACTCAAAAAGGACCAATGTCCAGAGTCTCAAAATGCGTTCTGAATAGCCGACTTGACGTAATTGATAACCAAAGGAAACACAAGCTCAGAACTAGAACTTAGACTTGGGTAGTTCGCGAACGAAAGACAAAAATGAACTAGTTCATTGAGAAAACACCAATGTATCTTTCGTTCAGTTTCATACAGACTATATCTCTAGTTCACTGGTTCACCACACGATCGGCCGTTTCTGAAAGGAATTAAACGAACGATTCGCGAACGAGTCCAAGAGCCGTTCGGATCCGAGTATGTTTAGGTACGCGAGCCGCGACGCCGCGCGCCGTTTGCCGATCGACTATCTCGTTTTTCTTTATGTAATAATGTGAGACAGGTGATATGCACCGCTCGCGTTTCCAGTCACGATACTCACGATGAATAATGTACCTTAGCATTTAGAAAATATGTCACAAATTTGTAAAAATGTATATACATATAAAGTATGAATTTGATCGCCAATTTTAAATATTTAACTATTATTAAATAGTTCTGTGATTTATTTTTATTGAAATATGCCCATTAGATCGTAATCGCTTGACCGTGACCGGTGAATTAGCGACCTAATACCTACTTTCCCTCTAACTGTTCTAGTTTATGTAAATACAATTACATTTAAATTAGTTTAGTCATTTTAATAGATATCGTTATAGTGTATATGTTATGGTTTTTTGTTGTATAGTGATTAATATATTTAGTGTAAATAGATAGGAATAGTATAGGAAAAGAACATTTAAAATAGGTATATATACGTAAAAAATAACATAAACATTAAAATGAGTGAGCAAAAAAGGAAACGAAGTGCTTTGTGGAACCATTTCACAGAAGTTGATAGCAAAAAAGCTAAGTGTTCGTACTGCTCGTCGATACTATCCATCAGTGGCGGCAGTGTGGGTAATTTAGGACGTCATATGAAGATGAAGCATCCAACTGTCAATGTAGTTATGGAAAGATTGCCACCCCTTCAATGCGAAGAGCAACCAGATCTAGAGGCAACGAACCAGGAGCCACACATTTCAAGCGTCGCGCAGACTCCTTCTACCCAGGCACTCACAGTAGTTCCAATGGAATGCTTGCACAGGGCATCTTATAAATCCCAAACGAAAATAAATGAGTTTGCGACTATTACTAAACCTTTGCCCCCACGCCGATCGGAATTGATCGATGAGCAATTGGCAAAAATGATAGCGAAGGAATATCATCCTCTGCGCATAGTTGAAGAACAAGAATTTAGAAAATTTGTGCATATGTTATGTCCCGGTTATAATTTACCTACAAGAAAAACATTAACCGAGAACATAATTAGCAAACTCTATGAAAAAACTAAATCCAAAGTGGAAATAAAGCTATCAACCGCAGTGGCAGTTTGTCTGACGATTGACGGATGGACTTCAATAAATAACGATAGCTTTGTTGCCGTGACTGGCCATTTTGTTATGAGGTCTGAAAAGGCAACCACTTTGGAGTCAGTGCTTATCGGATGCATGGAATTTACGAATAGACACACAAGCAGCAATCTCTGTGAATTTATTCACAATTTAAGCGTGGAATGGAAAATAAATAATAAAATTACAGCTATTGCTAGTGCTAGTGTATAATGCTGCCAATGTTACTGCTGCCATACGCGAGGGAAACTGGCGCCAAATTCCTTGCTACGCCCATACCTTAAATCTGTTAGTAAGGGAAGCGCTAAATGTCATTGCCGAAACTGTAGCAAAAGTAAAAGCAGTTGTTGAGTATTTTAAAAGGAGTTCTCATGCTCAACAAAAATTGAAGGACCTACAAACACAAATGCAACTACCGGAGATAAAATTAAAACAGGATGTATGTACAAGGTGGAATTCAACGTATATTATATTATCCCGCATTTTAAAAATTAAAGACGCAGTTGTAGCCGCTATTGCACTATTACGTAGTGACTTGACAATCAGTGTAAATGACTGGAATATTATAGAAGCAGCTCTTCCTATCCTAGAACAATTTTACGAAGTTACTGAAGAAATAAGCGCCGAAAAATCCGTTTCCCTATCAAAATTAATACCCATAAGCCGTATTATTATTAACAATCTTCGAACAGCTATGCGTCAACCTTCAACACTGCCTGAAATAAACCAACTGCTGGGTACTTTATATCGAGAGTCGGAACGTCGGTTTGGAAATTATGAAAACAACGTTTTATATGCGGAAGCAACCATTATGGACCCACGCTTCAAAAATAGAGCATTTCGTGATATTAGAAATTATGAATGGGCAGCACATACGCTAAAAACTAAAATCGCAGCTGTCGCGAATCGACCTGCCTTAGTAACAGAAACAATACCGACCCCGCGGCCGTCTACCTCCAAATCTTCTATTTGGGATGATTTTGATTCTGAAATAGCCCAAATGATGCCTACAAACGCCACGGCAGCAGGAATAGTTGAATTTGATAAGTATATGCAAGAAATCATCCTTGACAGGAAAAAGGATCCTTTGCAGTGGTGGCACGAGCGAAGCCTGATATATCCACTTTTATATAATTACATGCTAAAACGCCTAAATGTAGTCGCCACTTCTATGCCGTGTGAGCGCATTTTTTCAAAAGCTGGATATACCCTTAATGAGAGACGTACGAGATTGAGATCCAAAAAATTGTCTCAGTTATTGTTCATAAGCAGTAACGCAGTATAAACAAATAACAAACTGTATATATTGAACTGTATAATATCTTGTAAATATACTATAGGCTGTATATCAATCTGTATATTGAATCATTGTACATACGAATTGATTTTTAAAGACGCCAACCTCATTATGGAGCTATGTTTTTAAAATAAGAATATTTAAATGGAAATTATTTTAATTAATTGTGCATAGAGGTTGACAGTCCTAAGCCTGGCAAGTATGAAGGAGAATCAATTTGTTGCTTTGTTATGAAACTCGAAATAAAATTATAATAGGTACTTAGTCGGTGAATATGTGTCAGTGTGTTACTTAATTTGATTTGAATAAAATTGTGGTTTTGACTTTTCCAACATGCTTATAAACCCAGATACTAATCTGTTTTATAAAATAAACAAAATACAAGCATAACTTCCATCCGAACTCTGAACAGTCGACAGACAGAGACAGATCAGTTTGTATCATACTATCTGTCTGTACTGTCTGTAATGGTCTGTACAAGTGAACTAAATGAACTAGTGAACTAGATGAAAGATATAGTTCGTCGCACCGGAAAGATATCTATCTCTCTTTTCATCTTACTGAACTACTATTCCCAAGTCTACTAGAACTCAATTTAATCGCTTTTTTTTTTTTTTGTGTGTGTGGACTAGTTGTTGGCCGCTGATGGCCTTGACAACTTTACGCGGACTATGGGTGAGCGCAGAAGGCTCCCAATTTAATCGCAATATTCCTCAACCTTATATAGTCGTCGATGTAACGAAACCATAGCGCGATTCAGCCGGGTGGGACAACGCCATCTATCGAGCGCAGGGTAAAACTTTCCTACTTCATTTCTTATTTATTATTGTATTAAAACCAAACAATAATACAAAAAAAAATAAAGTAAAAAAAAACATAAAAACAAAATCCAAACCGGAACAATACTCATTTGTTCCGTGCGGGAATTGAACCCGCAACACGTTGGTGCATTAGTTGTCGCGTCTATTAAACCTACTATTTACATTGTGATGCGAGTCATACTCTTAGCCAATGCGCCAAACATGTTGTCAAAGATGTGATAAAATATTGGACCACTTTGTCTTAACATGACGTGTATAGAATTATCCAAGATAATCAATAACTCAGTACAAACGTTTATATTTTATAATTACGATAATAAAATCTTCTAATATATAATATATTTAAGTAGTAGACAATTAGGATTCTTGATGGATGATTTATATATCTTAGTCTTAAAACAAATAGCACTTTAAAATACAATAAATGTTAGATTAGGAATCACTTATTTCTTATAAGATTATTTAATTACTCTTTTAATATAATTATGCATTTCATTTTCATCTACTACAAGCATTGAATCCAGCAAACCTGCCGTCTTTCTGATTTAGTCAAATCGTAAAAAGGAAATGGTGGTTTGAGTAAAAACACTTGTAGGTTTTTATTACACCATACAGCTATTTCTTTTAGTATAAATTCATTTGCTTACTGCATCACTCACCTCGCTTCGCTCCGTTCGCAATGCAGAGCGCCCCAAAAATCACACTACTAACATGATCTGCGATACGGACGGTTGGCATTAGAAGTATAATATTATTTCATTCATCGATGCATCGTAATACTGGTAGCATAGTAACAATGTTTTTACTTGGGATGACATAATATAAACAACATTCTCAAGTTCGTTCGACGCGCTCAGTGCGGCTCGGGCACAGCGATGCATTCATAATAATTTATATGTACATACTGTTATCTTTGCACAGCTCGTTGATAATTTTAATGAATGAATGCAAAATCTTAACAATGTTGAAAGTAGGATCGGGTGGCTCCCGGGTTCGATTCCCGGGTCGGCCAAAGTGTTATTGGGTTTTTCTGTTAGGAAATTCTCAGTAACAGCATGAAGTCTAGAAATGTGCCCGGTACGGCAATAGGCTCGCCTCCCTATTACGTGGGACTTAAATATATCTGGCGAAAAGTGGGTGTAGTAATACACCTTTGCCTACCTCTTCAGGGTTACAGGCATAAGACTATGAATGTATGTACTTATGAATTATATAATTGTTTTATCCACAACTAGCTTTTGCCTCTGACTTCGTCTACATGGAACTTGAACCCACGGTCACTCGGATTCCAGGTGATGCGGACGTATCGAGATAAAGCAGATTGACTGCACGTGTAGTGTTCGATCGATTAATATAAATGTGTTCTGACTTCTGCGTCACTCAACTCGCTTCGCTCGTTTCGCGACGCAGACGCCTCCAATAATACCTACTTTTGTTATCTGCGATCCGTTTTATTCACGATATAGATTATTAACATTATGTTTTCAGCTTAGAATAATAACACCTATTCTAAGGTTTTTAGGTAAGGAATTTAACTCCTTGTCTTAGTGACCAATGTAACTGTTCTCTTTGCTGAGTTTTTTATTGTACTAATGAATGTGTATCAATTCATGTACCTAATATTCAAATCATAGTATATATTAAAACTAAATGGGTATGTTAGTGAGTATAGGAAACGATTAAGTAAAATGAAACAATCCATATTGTATCTTTTTTTAAAAGTTTATTATCAAAGCACCATTTTTTTAAGCACATAACATTTTTTAATGCACATATTGAGTCATGATAGATACAATTGTACAAATCTCCGGAATATTTATAGCGATCATATAGGGTTAACAAATTAGGACAACCTTTATCTTCTAAATTATTTACATTAACACTATTTAAAATATTTTTGAAGAACACAGCAGTGTAACTTGAGAATGTTGTTACATTAGCATCTCAAACTAGAAACGACAGTAAGTTGTCCCATTGCATAGCTACTACAATGATATGTCGGTGAATGAAATACAATATTATATCGTGAATCAGACGGATCGCAGATAACAACGGTATTATTGGGAGCGTCTGCGTCAGCTCACTTTGTTCTGAGTGATGCAGATCACATTTATATTAATCGATCTCGATTATAAAATTGGGGCTTCTGTATCACGCAGCTCGAGCGGCGACGCGAGAGCAAGTGATGCAGAAGCCCCAATTTTACTCTACTACTGCTGACGATTGCAAGCTTGTATGGCAGAGCAAGGAACTTCATGGCAGGTTCTACCGGGCTCTACACGGGACGGAAGTAGACTTGTTAGCCTCGGTGAACTGGCTACGCTTCGGTGACCTCTTTGGGGACACCGAAGGGTTTGTCTGTGCAATTTCTGACGAAGTGGTCAAGACGAATAACTACCGGAAATATATCCTGAGGGATGGCACAACTGATTTTTGCCGTGCGTGTCACCAGCCTGGTGAATCCCTCAGGCATATCATTTCCGGTTGTTCTCGTCATGCTAACAGTGAGTACTTGCACAGGCATAACCAAGTAGCCAGGGTCACTCACCAGCAACTTGCTCTGAAATACAGGCTTGTAGATGGTGAGGTGCCGTACTACAGGTATGTGGCGGAGCCTGTCCTGGATAATGGTCGTATCACGTTGTACTGGGATCGATCTATCATCACAGACAGGACTGTTGTTGCCAACAAACCTGATATTGTGTTCATAGATCGATCAGAGCGCCGCGCAATAATTGTTGATGTTGCCATCCCTCATTATGGCAATCTCGTGAAGGCTGAGAAGGACAAGCAGATAAAATATCTGGACTTGGCTCACGAGATTGATTGTTGACATGTGTAATACCCAAGAGCCTCGCCCAACATCTTAGGAGGCTCGCGTTGGAACCTTTGGTCAGGGGCCTGATACAGAAGGCAGTTCTGCTGAACACGGCACGCATAGTGAGGAGGTTTCTTTCTCTCGAGCCCTAACTACCAGTAGCTTGGAGCCTGTTCCCAATACTGGTGGGTTTCCATAGGATATTATTATATTTTTAAATGTATTTTTTTTATATATCATATATTTAAAATGTGTTAATATGTTATGAGAGAAATGTGAAATAAAGGTGATAATAATAATGTTCTACTACATACACAAATCACCATCTAGTCCCAAGCTAAGCAGAGCTTGTGTTATGGGTACTAGATAATGGATAAACATACATATATACTTTTTTTTTGTAAATAAATACATATTATACATAGAAACACCCAGACCAAGACAAACATCCATGTTCATGCACATAAATGTTGTCTTCAGCGGGAATCGAACCCGCGACCTTTGGCGTAGCAGTCGCTTACACTCCCGCAGCGCCAACCGGCCGTCAAATAGTGACTGAACGCCTAATGGAAAATCGGAGCCAGGTATGCGCCTGGTACATGCTGAATTAGGTCCTTTTTTGACCACACTCAACTGACCTTGAAACAACTTCTTTCCTCTCCTGTCTGTATATATTATTCTTTTTTTATTACTGTTTGTTCTGTTGTAATTGGTATAAGATATGTTAATTTCCTTTTTTTCCTCTGTTTTGTTCTAAAGACTGTTGTATGTAACTTGTTGAGCGGAGTCAAAATAAATTTTATTTCATTTAATTTCAAAATTTCGTATTTCAAGGAAATTTATATGCGCTTCTTGTTGCATGTATATTATACAAAGTTAGTATATTTAACAACACATCTGCTTTTAGTAGATTCTAGATGAGAAGTTAAGTTGCTTCATATATAAGAAGAAATATCCACATATTAAACATCAAATAGTGATCTCGTCAACGTCAATTTTATATGGTTCAACTGCATAAAACGATTAATAAATGACCGACGGGGCTCTTTTTAAGACTGAGCAGTTTTTGAAGGTTTCTTAAATAATTAACTCAATAATTTTTCGGTAGCCAATTTAGTTTGAACGACTTAGACCGCTTTCTGACAGGGTCAAAGACAGACAACCACAACAAAAAGGCATCAAATTGATTCTTAACGAATGAAGCAAATACTTAAAAGTTAAATTCTGTAACATATTATGACAATATCGCTCCTTGAATACAAAAGGGCCACAATTAAAAAAAAAATGAAAATCGTTTTATTGCAAAAATTTCACCTGAACCGACTATATTTTATAGTGAAAAAAAAACTCCCATCATTTTTGCTTATATTATGGCTGCACTGACTTACCGCCATTTTTGCATTAGCACACTTTGACAGGTAATGTCAGTGCAAAACCGCCATTTTGTTAGTTGCGCCCGGAGATTCAATGCAAACGCACGTCAGTTGCGTGAAAAAGTGCCACAATCCAAAATACGTCTGTGTTGGATTCAAAATTTCAGGTAAGTGTGATTATATTTTACAATACAAAAGTGCCATATTTTGGAAAACGTCCGTTTTCCATTCTAACATTAGTATTTGTAACCATATTTTGTAATACAAAAGTGCCATATTTTTGAAAACGTGCCTTTTGCATTCTAACATTAGTATTTGTAATTATATTTTGTAATACAAAATTTCCATATTTGAAATGCGTCCTTTTTGTAATCCAATATTAGTTAAGTATAATTATTTTTTATAATACAACAGTAGCATATTTTAAAATACGTCCCGTTGGCATTAAATTATAGTGAAATAAATAATTATTTCTAGAATGGGAAGGCCAGAAATATGGCCGTTTTGCATGATAATAATTTTAGTTTTTGTTACAATTTTAAAAATAAAATTACCATTTTGATGTTAATTTTGTTCTATTCTTATTACTTCAGTGATTTTTAACATAAAAATCATACAAATGTATTTATTTGTTTGAAAAAAAAAAACTAAATTGAAGCCCTATCCCTGTAGCTTTCGTCACTAATTTAAAGTTTTTTAAATAATATCAGTGAGTGTTTATGTGGTAGATATTCGTAAATGTTGAAAAATATGTGATTAAGCTGCATTGCCCCGTATTTTCTGTGAATTTGACCGTGAGTTTGAATGTTAAATATGAGGCTTAAATTTGTTAAATATAATTAAGGTGTTATTCCTAGCAAATTGGTATTGAAAATGTCATATTAACGATTGTTATGTATTTGATTGTGTGTATGTTTAAGTGTATGTATGTATTGTGTGTATGTACTAAGGACTGCATAATATATGTATAGAATTCTGTGTATTTTATGTTTTTTTAGTTATAAAACGTTAAAGATGTTTTTTTTACAGATTGACAAAATGAATAGAGCACGAAAAATGTTGAATATGGCAACCTCCGTTCAAGAATTGGAAAAAGTTCAAGCATTACCTGGCCACAATATTTTTCTTCAAGACTTCTTACGAAACTGAAGAGTTTATCTCGGTAGCCACGCTGACAAAAAGAAGGTCTGCTAATCCTATAGTGCAAAAAAACTGTGCAAACAAAAACTTAAAATAACTGAAACTAAAAAACAGGGTATTCTTAAACTTATTGAGAAAAATATCATTCCTAAGTATTACCAAAGCTTTAACGAAAATTTGTAATTTTAATAATAGATACCTAATTGTGATAATATTTAGAATAGTTAATTTTAAAAGTTCCTTTTGATAATAAAGACTTATAAATTTCATACAAACATTTACATAACAATAATAAATAACGATTATAAATTGTAACTTAAAATAGTTTACGTAAAAAGTGCCTTAAATTGTTTATAACTGTGATTTTGTAAGACAACTTAGATTGTTATTGTGCAATAGTATTATTACATATAAGCTATAATATTTTGCTAATGAATTATGTGCCTTTAGAACTGATCTCGTATTTTGTTTTGTTTAAATTATTAATGTTAAAGAGAGATAAATTAGTGTCGACAGTTGATTATTTTTTGAGTTTTTTAGAGAATTTATTAATGAATATGGTTATTTTATGTATACTTTGATAATGATTATTACAGTTTTATCTCTTGTTTTTTCTATTATTCTTACAAATGTAATTGTTTTAGAGAGATGTTTAATTTTACTGAATAATAGTCACGTACAAAGTTGATCTCAATTAAATTACTTAATAATAAGTTAAGATTTTTTAGTTTAGATTTTTTAATACAATGTTTTCCTTGTGTCCATTCACTTCTGTTTTTACCTAGTAATAAGGTTAAACTTTTTGTTACGGCTTTTTACCAAAAAGGTACAAGAAACCATTTTTATTTGTACAACTGTGTTTAATTTTTGACATATTTTTTATAATATTGGTTCAAATTTTGAATGCAAAAGGGACTTTTATACTTTTTTTTCTTAATAGGTAACAGCTATTACAAAGTTTATATTGTAGATAGATAGAGCTAAAAAATACGCATCTAATGATATATTAACATCTTATATTTAATTAATAAATATATGAAGTATTATAAAAAAACAGTTTCAAAAATTTGTTTTGGCTGTCCTGTAAAATTTATAGATTCCGATTTGTGTCCCTTTTGTATTCAAGGAGCGATATGTTTCAATACAAAAAGTATGAAATATGATCATTTATGTTATTCTTTAGAGATTGATATTATCCAATTTTTCTATTTTATTATTACGTTAACGCAACATTCAGAAAATTCTCTTTTTTCCAGTGAAAGCAGATGAAGTAATAAATTGATAAATTTGTGTTTAAAAAAGTTCTCCTGCGTGAAAAAATGTTGCAAAAATCTTAAAAGATACCTGTGTAGACGAATCTGCATGAATTGTATGAATAGAGTGTGGTTTCGTCACGTTATTTCAAGAAACTGAAATGTGTTCACATTTCTCTTGATTGCTGGTTAAAGTAATTGCCAGCCACAGTACTATTCGTATTTCATAGAAACTTGAAAAAACTTACAAAAGACAAGTGTAGAAACTGGTTATCGATTTTATCAAAACGAATCACGACGCATTTGAGGTTTGAGCAAACCTTAAACCTAACGACGCTTTATACATTCCTTTTTGGATGCTTCTATCTTTCAAACAGTTGACTTTGAGAACCAATGGTTTTTGTAATCTCAATGTTATTTAAAATACCTATTTATAGACACCTTGCAAGTATATAACAAAAAAAATGTTTTCAGGTCAGTTCCATGTATGGAGAACCTTAATTTTCATTTTATTTTCAGTTTTGTATAAAAATCATGAAGTGGTTTACAGAATACCAATTTTCAAATCTGTAGTCTCAAAAATTTCGGAATAAAATTGCTGTGAAATACAGAATGACCGACAGACTGACATGGCGAATCTATAACGGTTCCGTTTTTTGCCATTCTTGACTAAGGAAACCTAAAAGGGTAGTGGCATACACAAAGTTGTTTTTTTATTCTATTCAATAATTCATACATCATCATCAGCCCTTTATACTGACCCACTGCTGGGCACGGGCCTCTTCCCATTATGAGAAGTGTAAGGCCATAGTCCACCACGCTGACCAAGTGCGGGTTGGCAGACTTTACATGTCTTTCTAGAACATTATGGAGAACTGTCAGACATGCAGGTTTCCTCACGATGTTTTCCTTCATCGATAAGAAAGCGATAATTACCAATTTAATACGCACTTAACTTCGAAAAGTCATTGGTGTGCGCCGTGGATTCGAACCCGAGACCCTCTGCATAGCAGTCCGTCGGTCTCTTTATTCAGCTATCGCTGCTTGGCATAATTCATACTCAAAGTATTAAATCGCACTGAAGGTTAAAAAGTTTTGTATAGTACGTAGTCACGCGTAATTTTTATGCCTTGCGTATAAGTTATCTGGTCAGTGATACTTACTGCAAATGGAGGATTACGAATGATATGATTTCATGTGGGCGATAAGAATATTTGAGCATATTAATCAGTCATCTTTTTATCATTGTAGAGGTTTTGTCAATATATTGCTAACATAAATTATTATTACATTTGTGAAGGATAGATAAATATTATTGCACTCACCTTATATTTGCCTATTGTTAGTTACTGTCCAATATAAAAAAGGGAAATACAGATAAAGACCGGTCTCTATAACCGATGTGTTTTGCCCACAGTGACCTACGGTGCCGAGACATGGACACTCACACAAGAGGTGGTATACAGATTAAAAGTCGCACAAAACGCCATGGAGCGCCCCATGCTTGCTACCTATCCATCTAATAGACGTCCCAACGTTGAAATTCGGAAACGCACAAAGGTGCTCGACGTGAGAACTCGAATAATGACATCAAAATGGGCTTGGGCAGGACATTTGGCTAGACGTGGTGACCACAGATGGAGTAGAGCCGTAACGGAATAGTGGACACGAATGGGGAAAAGAAGTGTCGGCTGTCCCTTAACAAGATGGGCCAACGATATCACTGCAATCGCGGACCGAATCTGGACTAGGCTAGACAAGATCGAGGCAAATGGCAAGAACAAAGAGAGGCCTATGTTCAGCAGTAAATAAACTCAAGCTGTGGATGATAATGATAAAAAAGTGTGGGCATGCTGCATAATGACATTTCATTGTTCTTGAGTTTATGCCGCTACCAAAATAAAATATTTTTCTTTCTTGGTTATTAGCTATATTCTTTCTCAAAAAGGAAAATGTATATTTTTATCTGTATTATGTTAGTAATGCTTATTCAGACCACTGATTGGTCTGAGGATTTAAATGAATAACAGCGCTCAAGGCCGTACCGCTTGCATTCAATGGCTCTACACTACCGGATATTTCATTACATAATAATCAATCTTAACTGAATTCCTGCCGCGATAGCGTTGCAATTAAGGTGCTGGTGCCCAGAAAACTTAAGCTTGAAAAAGAAAATCGTGAAAATTCACGCTGCAAATAGCGAATAGTAAGTATTAAAATAATTCCAGTTCCATAGTTTTTAAGAAAATACACAGTGAATTTTAGTTGATATTAAAACTTGCTGCAGTTTGTGCATAATAGTATCCAAATATTAAAAGTAAGGGACAAATGCGGCATGGCGACGCGATTAAAAAGCGGTATTAAAAGCAGAGGTTCCTTCACATGTCCTACATAGTCACGTGCAGTTTGACAATTAGTTTTAGTTTCAGTGTAAAATGTTGTCAAAGTTTGTCAGAGTTCATTGCGAAGCACTGCACCGTCGTGCACAAAATATTGCAAAAGAATGGCTCTACCAAATGTCTTTCTTTTCTAAGGCTCGTAGTTTTCCTATCGTGTCTTACACTATAATCACTGGTGTTTTTCTTTGCATCCCTTACAATAAGTCTGTCTCTTTCTCTCCAACAAGTGTCAAATTTGAAAAAAAACTTAAATTTAAAATAAGCCTTATTTTTTCAAAAAATACAAATTGGCTGTAGTCAGAATCAGTGCTACAAATGTTAACTTCGCCTTATTGTGTAATATATTGAGACGAAGGATCTCAGGTAGGATGTCGGGGTTCGAGAGAAACACTGCTAGGCTGAACAGGTTCTTTATTATGTCTCACTACCGCTTACATACAGTATGACCGAACTAGGTAAGCACTGGCCTGACGCTGGAGTGTAGACTCCTGCTGCTCTCCGACGCTCGCAGGGTAGCTGCTCGTAGGGTCGCCGATGAGCTGGCCAAGGTGCGCTGCGCAGGCAGCTCTGTGGTCGAGGTTCAGGCTGAGCGGGGTCTCAGGCGGTGCAGCCGATGTGGGCCGAGCGGTCAGGCTCAGGCGTCCGTGGCCTGGCTGTAGGAGCTCGTAGGCAGGAACGGAGGCTTGGGTGGCAGCTGGCTAGTAGCGGCACGGCGCCAGCAGCTCGTGGCTTGTAGCCCGTAGGAAGAACGTAGCCCGTAGGAAGAACGTAGCCCGTAGGAAGAACCCCAGCGGGACAGAGAAGTAGGATTTTAATAATAGTAGTAATAGTCACTACAACCATCAGCGAGACGGTGTGTAGGGCAAGTCCCCGACTTAGATCGCGCACCCATATTGTATAGGTATAGGCCTATGACTCACAACTGCCTTTGGCTAGTGAACATGACCATATTTGGTAATATTGCGAACGGCTAAGCTGGCGTTAAGCGCCTGCGAGATATTATAACGCAATACGTGTAGTATTACGTTACAATATATTAGTTTTCAGAAAATCAGGATGTCAGAAAGCAGGTAGAATTCGTTCTTAAAAGTTCTTAAGCTACAACCATTAATGACCATTAGCCTTGGTTGAACAAATCCATGTTTATTCAAGGTTACTAGTTAAAGTGCTTTTATGGTGATGATGATTACTGAATGATTATTATAGTTCATGACCACGGCTTCTAAGGTGTTCAATGATTACGTCGACTGTGTAACAATTTAATAGACCAATGTCAACGGTCACGGTGAGTGTTGCGCTGTAATTTTGAACATTTTTCATACAGTTCAAAAGATAGGTTATTCAAATTCTTTTCATTTAAAATAGGTTTTTATAATATTAACAACAATTTGCCACTTTTTGTAGGTTTTAAAGGTTAATAAATACTTTTACAGTCATGATATTACCATCATCAGACCTGAATACGAATTACCATGAAGATACCTTAGTAAAATAGGTTAAAAACAATAACTATATGATAATGTTACGAGCTGGGGTTCGGTGATAAATTAAATTCCTATGCCACTAAAACTGCTCATTATTTTACACACTTAAATCTCAACACTAATAAAAACACACTTATTTCACAACAAGAAACACCACTAAACACTTTTGCTTTTCTTAAACTTCGCACTCCTTCGCTTGTTGATGGCTCTGATTATCAGAATTGAACTGTGTGAACTCGTTCGTCCGCGCGGTATTCATACCGGCCAGATAACAAACTCGTTCATTCTAGACGTTTCTGAAATATTCTTGTAACAGTCGGGAACAGTTGATACAGCAACGCCATCTAGTAGACAGTAGATGAAATACATTTAAACCACCGATACATCCAATCTCTTCTAGTTCTCTCATTCACCGATAGATGGCGTTATTTTCAATTATCGCCATTCGTAAAACTGCCTCCCTCTTAAACGTGTTCGTCTCGAACATCGTTGGACCCATAGTAACGAGCCAACCGGTCCACATTAACTATCTTCAGTGCACCTCGCGGCCCCTTCTGGATTCGATAGGTGACGTCGTTCATCCTGGCGATATGGCCCGTCCCATCTGGCTTGTAACTTAGGTGATTTACCTTTGCTTTGTACTGGGTTATGAAGCCACACTAATGACCCCTCATCGAAGCCTTTGTTGTTTGCCTTCCGGTCGTAGCGAGTCTTCATCTTTTCAGACATCTGTTGTCCTGACTCCCTGATGTGCTCGTATACATCGTTCATCTTGTGGCGTAGCTCGGTCGCGTAATCCGTTATATTGCGTGGAGATTCTGGTAGAATACCGGTGAATAAGTCTGCAGGTAAATGGAGTTCTCTTCCAAAACTGGCAAAAGCTGGTGTTACTCCTGTAGTTTCGTGGACCGCACTGCGATATGACAGGAGAAATGATTGGATGTGCTTGTCCCATTCTCTTTGTTTGCTCTCCATGACCTTCGCCAGGTACCTTTTCAGCGATTGGTTAAATCGCTCAACCATGCCATCTGATTGCGGATGATAAGCCTTGGTCCTGGTTTTATATGCACCCATGACGCGATAAGTCTCCTTGAACACCTAAGATTCGAAGTTCCGCCCTTGATCACTGTGGATTTCCAAGGGCACCCCGAACCGACAAAAGACTTCAAGCACCAGCTTATCGGCCACTGTGGTAGCTTCTTGATTTGGGATTGCAAACACTTCAGGCCACTTCGTGAAGTAATCCATCACAACGAAGCAGTATTTGTTTCCGTCCTGGCTCTCTGGAAACGGCCCAGCGACATCCAACGCTATGCGCTCCCGTGGGGCTACCACATTGTACCTTTAATGCACCTCTGCTACGAGTGTGTGGCCCCTTCACAGTCGCACAACTTGTGCATTTGCGGCACCAATCCTCGACGTCATCCCGACAGTAGAGCCAATAAAACCGCTCTCGGATCTTAGTAAGGGTCTTCTAAACTCCCATGTGACCTAAAGACCACCAAACTAAGGTGCCGAAAGTCTCGCAGCTCTATCACAATGGTGCTACGGGAAGACTTTCGGCACCTTAGTTTTGGGCACTACCATTTGCAAATGGCACTGGTTACCGCGAGCGTTTTCCCATTTGCAACACAGAACTCCATCCTGGACAACCAAGCTTTCCCACTGTGCCCAATAAACTTTGGTGATAGGGCTTATTGCTGCGATTTCACTCCATTTGGGCCTTGGAGCGCCTGACTTCTTCCATTCGAGAATCGGCTGTACGTCCTTGTCGTCTTGCTGAGCACTCTGCAAAGCTTCTTTCCATTCGGCGCTAAGATCCGTCTTCAACATCCTCACTAGGGCTGCCTGCTTTGCTTCCTGTACAGTGCTTGCACTGGTCAGGACACGACCTACGCGAGGGCATTTTCGTTACCATGGGACTTGCCGCTGCGATGTTGTATTACAAAATCAAACGCTTGCAGTAGTTCAATCCATCTGGCTACTTGTCCTTCTGGGTCCTTAAAGTGAAGTAGCCATTTCAGCGCAGCGTGGTCAGTTCGCAGGTGGAATTTACGCCCCAACAAATATTTGTTAAAATGCTGCAATGTCTTTACTACAGCCAAGAGTTACTGCCGGGTGAGGCAGTAGTTTCTTTCGGGTTTGGATACGGCCTTGCTGAAGTATGCTGTAACAACTTCTTGATCACCTTTCCTCTGTGACAGCACGCCGCCAATTCCGGTGTTACTGGCATCTGTGTCAACTATGAATTCATGCTCATTTTTAGGGTAGCCTAGAATAGGTGTAGCACACAGATGTTCCTTGAGCTTCTGGAATGTGTAACAAAGGATCGCCGTAGGGTTTGGTTAGAATGAACAATTTTAGTTGAATGCTATAATTAAAAATCGATTTAATTCATCAAAGAATCTAATACATCCTTTAGCAATTGATTTTACTTAAGAAAAATTACTAAAACCTGTGATTTAAAAATATATAATCAGGGTCGCGTGATTTGGCGATGGTAAGGAGTCCTGTTGGGGGTCCACTTCCAGCGTCGGTCAGTGTTGCAGAGATGTACTTAGCTTCTCAGTGTTCAGACGAATGCAGCCCAAAAGAGAAAGAGAGCTCCCAGCGCCTCAGTATTTATAGTAGCTCGAGGTGTGGTGTCTGAGGTGAGGGGCGAAGGTGCAGGCGGCCGGGCGGACGGTGTCATCGCAACGTCACAGCGACGTCACACACTCCCCCCATTAGGCCAGAATTTTCCCAGAGGGAATATTCTGTGGCTGGTAGGCGGGAACTGCATTCCGGGACCCTGAAACACATGAGAGGTGGTGGTGTCAGTAGGTTAAATACAAAGCAACTACTAACCCTGAAAGAAAAAAAAAAGTATTACCCGCGACCATTCATACGTCACCAAGCATTGAACGTTCCTATGACCTGACATACATCACATTCAAAAGGCCTACACACAATCATACGTATGAACAAGCCAACATTCATTCCCGATGCGAGTCGCATTCATTATAATACACGACGCGCGAAGAGGCATTATACGTGAGGTTTAGAGTGAATAGCCACCCAGCCTAGGCAACATCTTGCAACCCGGGCTCGATAAGTAAAATTAGATTGAAAATTTATAAGTCGTAAACTAATATTACGATCTTACTATATTACGATACTAACAATATTACGATCAGTTGGCAATACCACAAGCAAATTGCTCATTTACACGCTCGATGCGAATTGCAAGGGCAAATTGTATTCATTTAAAATAAAACAAACAATGATTACGGCGATGGAAAGTTTGAACCGGTGAACACGTGAGTCATCACTGCGCGCTTGGCGCTGACCACATTCCATTGTCGCGGACAATTCTAGTTTCTTAACATGACACAATTCGGCGTAAGATGTAATGAACAATATATCACCGCAGGAGACGATCGATGATATAGTATACACTACCATAGCTAAAAAAAACACAAAAAACACAAGCGAGAATCGAACCACAGACCGATCCGACAACAACCTTTTAACCACTGAGCCATAAGGGGAAAAAAATTACACTACGACCAGTCATTACTAAAACTATATGTAACAAGATAATTGGGTACATGATTTAGCTGTAATTGGGAGTTAAAGATTTTATATACTATTTGTAACAAAGCGTTAAGTTATTTTTGTGATAAGATCATTAGTGATGAGCATTAATCATTACATTCTTAAACTTTGTAGTGAGTTAATTTAAGATCTTTTATATGGAAATCACCAAGACAAATCTGATAATTAGATATTTAGTTAGATAAATAACAGATTGTGCAACAATATTAAGTTTAATAAACTTCTTCGACAATTTATAACAGTAATATTTATTCATGTTTTATGTAAGCATGTTTATATAAATCGTTAACACAACACAACGCGTTATCTTGTGAGCTCCAACTCGGAAAAAATAGCACCATTGATGGCCTTTACAAAAAAATATGTAGGTAATTATAACTTTGAATAGATATGCGTCTTACATTGTAGTGAATGAAACTGTGCCCAATCGTTTAAAAACTTATTTATGCTGTAATAGAATAAGATTCAATTATTTTATTCAGCTTTGAGGTTTAAAATAGTTGATTGTGAAATACGAAAGGGTATTCTTAAACTTGTACATGAATTTATTTGCTTTAGTTATTAAAGTATATAAATTATTGATTTATGTATAATTACCAACTTTAGTTATTTAAGTATTGAAATAATTTATTTAATTTGTGTGTAAACATCCACTTTTGTTATTTAATGAATAGAAGTTATTGATTTAATTTATGCGCAAATACCCACTTTAGTTAAAGTTAGTTTCAGTTCAATTAAGTTTGATTAATTCAGTTTTATACAATATTTGTGTAAACACAAGAATTTATTATAAGCCAGTACCGTTTAAAATAGTTAGGTAAAACCTGAATTAAAGCATTTTGAAAAAAAGAACAGGTTACATATTGATAATTAAGTTACATATTGATAATAAATGATAAAATTAAACCGCTGACGGCCTTTACGGCCGGCAGCGGTTTAATTTTATCATTTATCATTTATTTATCATTATATGTTTTATATATTTTAATAGAAACCAGTCATTGAAAAACAAACCTACACAAAAAATTACAAGAAAAATTTAATTCAATAATTGCGACGCAGGAATTTAATGTTTGAGTTCACAATGAACAGTAAATGCATAAATAGATGCATTTTCAAATAACATACCGTTAGGCAGTAACAAGAAGATAAAATCGAAGACCAAATACAACGATTGTAGCAAAGTAAATATTTGACAAAACGAACAACCAATAATTCTACGATAATATTCGTATTTTATACAAAATGGACAAAGATTACATTCGTTCATTATTGTTAGTGAGCAACCTGCATGTGACACGTGTACATTTCATTAATAAATGACCGCGGAATTCTAGCTAAATACCTAGTATATAATACACTAGCATCTGTAGGTACGTTCATTCTCAGCCAGTCCAACTATAATAAGTAGACGTGGTATAATAAAGATGCAACTTTCGTAGTAAGAAAGAAAAAGAATAGTTAATTTTAAAAGATAATCGCCGTAGTAGGCGGTAAACGTATTGAATAATACGGACTATATAGAAATGTATCGCCGTACAAAATCACTAGCAGAAGGTTATAGTAGAAAAATGTGAAGAAATGAAAAAGAGAAGGGTGTGAATTCATTCCATAAGTCAGCCAAAGCAGTAATTATTAGCAATAATTACCAGCAGCAATTAATTACCGTAGCAGGCAATTAAAAAAGCTAATCGCTAAGCATACGATCAAAGAAAGTGACCTTAGCACGTCTTTAGAGGACGCGAGGCCTTAAATCGCAATACAAAGAATGCGATCAATGAATGTGACCACAGCGCGTCATTTAGTTGACACGTGGCCGCAAGAAAAACGATTATAACTTGTTACTTATGCGGTTGATACTAAATCAATTATCACACGCGGCAACAGAAATAGTTATAATATAAAAATGCTTACCAAGCGTAGTAAGAAAATATTTGTCTGTTGTGACACAACCGACCTTCCGTGCACAATAGAACAAGCAAAAAGAAACAATATATGCTACTAAAATATTCACACACTGCTTTGGAACGATTTCACACATACACGGTTAAAAAAATAAAATAAAAAGGACTTACCCGGAAGCGGATTCCCAACAAAACCCTACCTATATATTCCCGTGGGCGCCACTGTAACAAAGGATCAGGAGAATGAAAAATGTGAGTTGAATGTTTTAATTAAAAATCGATTTAATTCATCAAAGAATCTAATACATCCTTTAGCAATTGATTTTACTTAACCGCTTGACCGCGCACCTTTTTTAAGTGCTGACTCAGCATCGACAAATTTCAAGTGCGCGCCGCCGCTTGAATACGGACGCGCTCAATTTAGTTTTTGTTTGATTGTTAATAACGTGAGAGAAGTGGTGTTTGATTTTTCTGCAACCTAATGAATGACTCATTCTAATGGTACGAAACGAATTACGTTTGAATGAAATGTTTACTTTAGGCGAGGGGCCGTAACGTAAACAATGTTGTCTTGATGTTGAGTGTTGATCACCATGCCGTACTCTTGGAGTCTGGTGAACAGCCGACACAGGTGCACCTCATGCGTAACATGGTCTTTGGAAAACACAAGGAAATCGTCAAGGTACGCGTAAGTGAAGTCCAGACCCCTGAGCATCTCATCCACGAAGCGCTGGAACGTTTGACCGGCATTTCGAAGTCCGAACGTCATGAACGGAAATTCGAAGAGTCCGAACGGCGTCGTTATTGCGGTCTTCGGAATGTCGTCCGGATGGACGGGGATCTGGTTATAGGCCTTAACCAGGTCTATCTGCGAGAAGACTGTACAGCCAGATAGGCTGTGGGCGAAGTCATGGATGTGCCTGATTTGGTACTGGTCGGGGATGGTACGTGCTTTCAGTATCCTGTAGTCACCACAGGGTCGCCAGCCATCGTTATTCTTAGGCGCCAAGTGAAGAGGAGAAGACCAGGCTGATTCGGACGGACGGCACGTGCCGCACTGTAGCATGGCCTCAAATTCAGTCTTGGCGATTTTAAGTTTATCCGGTGCCAAACGACGCGGTGAACAGGTTACCGGTGGCCCAGGTGTAGTGCGTATGTGGTGGATTGTCTGGTGTTTAGATGTGCGATGTGTACCGTGTGGACAAGTGATGTCGGGAAATTCCCGTAGTATGTGAGTGAATGCGGAATTACAGAGACTCACTTTCACTGAAGAGACGTCATCAGAACGACGAGCAGGCGAAGCCGGGGTGGACATAGTTGTATGGCAGTCGATGAGGCGTTGATTCCTGCAATCGACCGTCAAATTATAAAAACATAAGAAATCCACGCCTATTATCGACTTTGTTACATCTGCGACGACAAATTGCCAGGGGAAGTCACGAAGCAATCCTATATTTAAATTTAAATTAATATAGCCGTAAGTATTTATAATTGTTCCAATAGCGGCACACAATTGAAAATCCGTTTTAGTCCGGTGAGTAGATAAAGCCGATCGGGGGTATACGCATAGGTCACTGCCTGTGTCAACCAGGAATCGACCCTTGGTTCGACAGTCAGTGATGAATAGACGACCGGTACTGAGGCAATAACTTGTCGCCATTACTGACTGCCCCTTTCGTTTCCCGCGGAACGGTAATCGCAAGGTTTAATACAATGCCTAGCCCTATCACGAAATCTAATATGATACCAGCACAACGGATGATTTCGGTAATTGGACGATGATCTGGTGGAACTGGAGCAGTGCCGACCTCGGCTCGGCTGTCGACTGCGGTCGCGGTCTCGGGACATCCTCTCTATCTTCTCCGTTAGTAGCTCCACCTGCTTGGCGAGCGCTGATACCTCCGGAGAAGCAGGAACGGCTGATGAAGGAGCAACGGCTGTGGATGCCACCTGAGGGACGACCACGTCGTGGATTCTATCTGCCAGGTCTGCCAAATCGTCCATGGGAGTATTGCCCTGGGACGCGATAATGGCCTGCGTACTGGTGGGTAGACGGCTGGTCCATATGGTACGCAGGAACTCCTCGGGGACGCCGGGTCCAGCCAGGTTCAGCAGGTGTCGGTAAAACTGCGAAGGCTTCCGGTCTCCCAACTCTTCGTGCATGAGGAGTTGCTTCACTTTCTTCTCCTGGGACGCAGAGAGTCATTTCACCAGCTCCGTCTTCAGCTTCTCATATTTTTCTGTCGCCGGCGGGTTTGTAATTATGTCCTCCACCTCAGACACGTACTGGGAGTCTGCCCATGACGTAATAATACTTGTTGTCATCTGACTTGATACCAGACAGGAGAAATTGCGCCTCCATCTGGCAAAATCATAGCGCCGGTTTTTCGGGGTAAAATGGGGTATTCAAACACCGACCCGAAAATTTTCCGCTGCCAACTTGTCGCAGTCTTGGCTGCCACACCCTTTTTCTTCGGCCATCCTGTTATCGTGTCCTTGTTCGGGGTCACCAATGTAGGGTTGTAGAAGAGTGTGTGAGTGCGAAGTAAAAGTCACAGATTGAAGAAACGAAGAATGAAAGTTTATTAAGAGGCGGAAAAGTTCACAGGCACAGTTTATAGGTACACACACAAGCAGAAGGAGTGAAAGATACTGAGAAGAAAGTTTTTAGAATAGGCACAAGAATATAGTACGCGCGGAAGCGATGAAAATAATTCACAAGTACTAATAAGTTTTAAATATTAGGCGGATCGCGTCAAGACAAATCATAGAATGTTGATGGGCCGGCGACGCGGGCGCACCGACCGTGTGAGCGGTCAACCGATATAGATGCGAGCCGCGACACACGGCCGCTCACGACGTCACCGTCTCGCTGTCCCATCTAGTAATATTATCTATATAAAACTATTGTAAAATGTGTATGTTGAATTATTATTTTATTTTAATTACAATTATTTTTAAGCTAATTAGAGATAAACACTTCTACAGTATTAAATTAAATCTAAAACCTGAAAACATAAATTTAACAAATTATGGTTTCACTACAACGTTTCTTAAATATTCTTGTAACAGTCGGGAACAGTCAATACAGCAACGCCATCTAGTAGACGGTAGATGAAATACCTTTAAACCACCGATACATCCAATCTCTTCTAGTTCTCTTATTCACCGATAGATACGCCATCTTATACTTTCAATTATCGCCATTCGTAACAATAATATTGATTATCTTTGTTTAAGTAGGCATAATACAATTCTTACACAGCTCGTCATCGTAAGAGACTCATTAGAGAACACTGTTAGGATTTTGTTGATTGTTGACAAACAAAAATACAGTCTATGTATGCAGGTAAATACGGGGTCAAACAAACAATTCCAAAGAAAATATCGGTCTTGAAGTCCTGCAATTGAATTCAAGGTAGGTACTGGGAACCCAGATGTGATTCTAGTTTTATAGCTTAGGTACATGCAAGTAACTTTTAACACAGTCTAATCAAAAAGAAAATCGCAGTAAAAATACAAATGAAACACTTTAAACCGTCTGGCTGACTTCAATCATGTATTGTCATATAAAATGATGTCGACTTTACTATTTGGAATGCACGTATGGCGTTTAAAGCTACCAAACTTGCTACAATGCGCTTTAGAGAGCACACAACATATCTAAACCAGTATAAACTGAGACACGTCCAATAAGTCACCAGTTACATCATCACCAGATTCAGCTCGAGAGGCCAATCCGCGTGAATTTAATCAAGTGTCAGTGACCGTGATGTATGTTCATATTGAATTGGAACATATCTCATGTCCATTCGCGAAGGCTTTTTTACAACTACGTCAGAACAAATGCGTTGAATTGAATATTTACTTTGTTGATGTCTTTTGGGCTTTGAATTCTATTTCATTGTGAAACTATTTAAATTTTTATTCAAATGGAAAGGCATTTATTTTTGTTTTCAACACAGGGAGAGAGAGACGACAACCTTGCAGTCAATCAATGACTTATTTGATTCTAATAAAAATGTGGTCGAAAATTTTCTAGTTTGTGATTTATTTGAAACTGATGCTAAAAATGAAATGTTTGGACGCCATTGCATTGCACTTCACATCGCGTGAGCTCTGAGGCGTTAGTACGTCAAGTATATCCTATATTGATCGTCGGTTTTACCCGCAAGCCGCTAAGGAAGGAAGCGGCCGCACTTTCAATATTGCAGTTTTTGAATTTGATTCAGACCAGTCGTATGGGAGTTGATTGCATTAGATGTTATGGAGGAAAGTATTGTTTGCAGAGAGAAGTTTATTGTGAAATATTTTCTGGATATACAAATGGAGATGAATGTATTGTAAAGCAATAAATTAAAGTCAAAGTGTAAAAGGCCGTCACCATCCTCAAAGGTGAACATATGTCTACTATACTACACAATGCTTATAGCTCCCAATAATTATTTAATTACAAACTAATTAATACTTACAAAAGTTATTCATAATTCAGAAATAGAATATATATGTACCTATAATATGATATATTATACTTTTCGTTTGTGTGTCTTTATAAATAATAGCTAGCAGACTCGTAAAATATTTGCCATAATTTTATTATTCGCTATTTAATTATGCTTTCAGCTGCCCTTAAAACGACAAATAAAGGTTGCCAAAAGTCAAACTCAGACAGCCTACAAAAATAAAATACACAGTTTTCCAAAGCAAACGTTTAAAACTAACAGAACGACCAATTTGTACTTATTTTTAAAAGAATTCAGTGTTATTTCAACTGCAAGCTCAAACATATATTTACTTAAATGAAATTAAAACAGCAAACTGTAAAAGCATTAAGTAATATCAATAGTAAATATCAAGGTCGTTATGACATTGACAAGGTCCTTTTTGTGATGTTGATGTTCTTGCAGTATGTGCAAACCAATGAAAGAGGTTTCTTAGTTCTTTCTTATTTCAGTCAGTGTAATGACAACTTTTAATGATATGTACAACTATATTTTTGGAATCACTTTGAAAGCCCTGTTTAGGATGTCTCTTCCATCACTTTGTGATTCGGAAGGGAGTTTAGGAAATTCAGTGGCAGTGCTTGAGCCCGTCATTGTAACCACTGCGGTATCCGCCGGCTATCTATAGTGGCGGTGTAACGCGAAGGTGTACCAGCCACAAATATCTACTTCGTTATACCATTTTTCGAAAATTTAAGCTATACTTGTCTTCTTTTCTACATTTAATACAATTCTTCTTCAGTAGGAATTAAACTTTTGTAAAAGATCAACCTTTACTAAAAGCCGTAATCACGATGTTCCGACACTCTAGAACCTCGAGAGTTCGTTGGACTCTCCCGCCTACATATTTGTGAACAATCCACGTCCAGCTAATTAGTTAATAGCCTGAGCATGCTAGACTCGCACGTTTAGCTCAATCACGCGTCGCCGCTTTGCATTTTATGATTGCTATTCTTGTGCACCGATGCAGACTGCTAATTAACCGCGTTTAAACGTTTGCGAATTATGGCTTGTATTTGCCAAAATCATGGCGCATTTAACGGAATGTGGGTTTTTGAGTGCATGTATATGTATAGTACCTATTTAAACTGAGAAAAATTAAATTAAGTAGCGATTAATATGGAATGAGGATTTACGAAGCCAAATTTTCGCACTTCTTGTTTTATTTTCGAAATTAGTAGTATATCATAATTAAATATACGAAATCTTGGTCGAAAAATACATGTCGTCACAAATTTGTTAACGGATCTAACCAGTTAACTGATATCTAGCTATTATTATGATTTACTAAGCGCCCTTCAGAATTGCCATAATAGAACCTAGAAATACATATAGTATTGTTTTTGGCCGTCTCTACAATTAAACTTTGGTCTTGATAATCATAAGAAAACTGAGTTGGATTGTTGCCAACGTAATAATATTTTAGAAAATGATCTACTGGTTTCCTAACGGGCGCTGTTCCAAAAACTGTGATATTACATACATACATAGACTCACGCCTGTTTCCCCGAAGGGGTAGGCAGAGGCATATTAAACGCCCACTTTTCGCTTGATCGCCCTATTGCCGCTTATCGGGATATTTTGAATATTACTGTGATATTAGGTTATGAAAATTTCCGATTGTTAAATGTTGGCACTTAACCATCCCAAATTTTTAAAATGACTCTCATTCCGCCACAGACCGAACAACTTACAACAGGGTTAGACTTTCCAATTGAATTATTTAAAAAAAATACGGTTGTTATGCTGGTACTAATTTATTTCATAACAAAGCAATTTTGTAAATTTAGGTGTTCAAGAGGCCGAAGAATAGTTGATTATAAATAAGATTTAAAATTATAATTTGACTGATAGGCTCTTGACTTAATGGTGCTACAGATTATTTTTCAAAAGTAGTGCTATCTCTTGGATACTATTGGTAATCTAAAGCATCCGGGCACCCAATTAATCGAGCACAAAGTGTTTTTAGAACAGATAGTATTTTCAAAAGCAGCCAATGACATTGAAAACGAAATAATTTCAAAAACTTTAAATGGTTATGTTTAAAAAATACAGGCATCAATTTGTTAAACATTAAAGCCTTCTTCCTCCTCATAAACATTGCTGGAGCAAGACAGAATATTTTAGCGATGTTTAACATTTAATACAGTAAAGTCGGGCCCGGCTAGTGGCATTTACATGTTGAATGTAGTTTGTCTCGATGCCAACAGTGGGAACGTTTTAATGTGTATGAGTCAAATGGCACAGCTACGTGTTACATATGTGTTTAGTTATAAATACCTTCAAATTTTTAATGTTTATACATTATAATAATAATAATAATATAATAATATAATATTCTACCACATTCACACAATATAATAATAATAATATATTAATATAATATACATAATAATAATAATAATAATATAATAATATAATATTCTACCACATTATGTATAACTTTTCGCTATGTACTGCTCTTTTGAAAATGTTTGCTGTTTCTTGCTGTTTTTTGTTATTAGTGAATAGGCTAGTGCATGATATGTATTATATACCGTATTCTTTTAAATGTAATGCCTATGAGCTGTTGGTGTGCCAATAAAATATAAATAAATAACCTCAAGGTGGTGAGTTTAAATGTTAAGTGAATTTTATAAGTAATAATTGGCTGTATTGTTCTTCGGTGGGGTGTAAAAAATATAAAATCTAAGGTCTTGTGAAGCCATAGTTGTTAGAAAGTATATTATCTTGCCCTGGCTCCAATCTATTTATCATCATTGTCACAGCGCCTATGTTGCTAATATAACCAGATTTTGCAGAACATTATCTTTAGAGTCTGGTAATGTCCCGGTACGGCAATAGGCTCGCCCCCTATTACGTGGGGAGTATCTGCCTACCTCTTCGGGGATATAGGCGTGGGACTATGTATGTATATATGTATGTTATCTTTTCCGCAGAGTAACTCCCGTCTACATCCCGAAGGGATATGATATTCCATGGCTCAGACCATTATTAGTATATTTTGTTTCGAGTAACCGATATTGCCGCAGTCTGGCATGTATACTACGCGTTATGTACACTAATGTGCATATCTCCGTAAAGTACAGGTTATTCGAAACACATTTTAAGTATTAGCTTAAAACTTACTATGACTGAAAATATGACTAAACCAGTTAGACTGGTTTCCACTATGTACACCGCAGGCAACCCAACAATAAACATAAAGTAGCAGTCTTAACGTTGATAATCTTCTAAGTGAGTCAAATCACCATATTGAACCTTACCCTTATAAAACCTCCTCAATACCAAGACAATGACCTTCATAAGCCACCATGGGTCGTTTACAAAGCCGTCGTATTACTTTGTGACCCATAGTCGGTCGGCGACGTGCCCTTGACCTCTAAAACGGCTGGTGTTTCTCAACTGGAAGTACGCGGGTTCAAAGATCCTCAGGTTAAGGTTGAATAGAATTTGTAATAGAGTTTTTGTCTATTAAATAAATACATTGAGTAGGTTTTGGATTCGATAGAAGTATACATTTTCCAGGTTTGGTAACAAGCTTGTTATTCAAAGTTAATAAATTGTGTATCTTGTAGATATCGATAACAGCTATGCTGAAATAACTTGATTGGACAGAACATGATCATTTTATTTATTCGATGACACCTAAGCCACCTCAACAGCAGGTGGCATCTAACTGATTTGCCACAGTGAGATATAAAAAAAAGGCTGCGAAACAATTTCTTTCAAACAATTCTTTTACGCGGTAAAGTTCAACTAAAATGTTTCAAAATATACTAACAAAATAAAAAAGTAAGTAAAGGCTTGTAAACAACTGACTCTCGTTTTTCTTCATAAATCACCAAAAAGTTTTATTTCTTCTATTATAATATGTTTTGTTTTGTTTTTCGTGTGAGCGTGTGGCCAACTCTGGTGTCGGAGTTTTCAGACCGCCCGAAGGCCTCCGACATGGCCTAACGATCCTTATCCTTGGACAAGAACCGGGACCGACAGCTTTACGTGCCCTCCGAAGCACGGTAGCGCTCAGATGTAAATGCCACACACGGTCACCCATCTAAGTGGTAACCTATGCAAGCGTTGCTTAACTTTGCCGATCTGTTACGAACGGCAAGCCAAGTCTCGCTACGAGCGCTACTATTATAATATCATACTTATCTTTATATATATATTTCTTGTGTGCGTGTGTATGTCATTGAACTCCTCCTAAGCGACTGGACTGATTTTGATGAATTTTTTTGTGTGTGTTCAAGGGGACTTGAGAATGGTTTAGATTCACAATTTCGTCCACTAGAAAATGTTTTTATAGTTAATTTTTAATTTGTAAGTAGTTGTTGATTTTGTTGTGTGATCATGTTTCACATTGGAACCGACAGACTGTGCTACCATCGCAGTGTCAAATCTTTTTTAATATATTTATTATTAATCCTTATCTGAATAAAAAAAACATTAAAAAATAAAGATTTCGAATCGACAACATATATCCGCAAAATTCGGATTGTCGAGTATTTTGTTAAATTGTAATATTTCTGACAGACAAATCGCAGTCGCCATATTGGCCACTCTAGCGAAACGTCACTGATACCGGATAACATTAATACGAATCTAAGTAGGTACTAAGTATGTAGTTTCTATGTGTAAATACTTTTTGCAGTTATATTTTTTAAACAGTTAAAACGACAATTACAGAAGTATCCGCCCAATTAAAGAGATTTGTGTTACCCCGAACATAGATGATATACTATAACTAGAGAACCCCGAGTTTACGCGAGCGAAGCCGCGGGCAAAAGCTAGTAATTATATATTTCTTGAAACAACATCGCTGTAAAACATACTCATCCTACCACGTGAATAAACTAGCTCGTACTACAGGTATGTCGGTAAACCTGTTTGTTCTACAAAATTACCGTAGCGCCCGTAGCTCACCGTATCCGGAGCAGTTAAGTTATCGCCATAGCAATAGCGATAACAGGCATTGATGTTCCTCGTAGCTAACTTGTAAATTCCCAGCAAACAACAGCGCAATATAATTTGTATTCTATGCAGTTGTGTCGCTTAAATTGCTTTTGTATGATTTATAAAAGTGGTTACTGCGATTCTCATGAAATATGAATTATTGGGTTGTATCTTTTGTAAAAATATATATAGATATTCTTTAAATAAATTAAATGATAAAGAAGTATTTCCTCGCTAACCTTACTGGCAGGGCAAAAAATGGCAAAAAATATAAGAAGTCTTGAAGGAGACGGATACATTTTATTTAGCTGCACGGTTTTTTTCAATAGACTACTACCACACTAAGAATTAATCATGTATCGCGGGGGATTTTACAAACATACAAGCAACGGACACAACGTGCACCCAGACTCTAATCAAGAATTTATGTATCACACAAAGTGTTGTCTCGTCCGTGGACCGAACTTATAACACTTAGCGCAGTGTCAAGCGGTGAGGAGGCCGCTTAAATCACTACGCCAACCATGCAGTCAAACATAATAAGTTGGTACCAAGTTAGAAATGCATAACATAACACATAACATAACTTCACGCCTTTTAGCCCCGAAAGGGTAGGCAGAGGTGTATTATACACCCACTTTTCGCCAGTTATGTTTTGGTCCCAATGTAATAGGGGGCGAGCCTATTGCCATCTATCGGGCACATTATTAAGCGAGCGATAATTAACATTACCTATTAATTTAATACACGCATAACTTCGAAAAGTCAGAGGTGTGTGCCCGAGGTACCTGGGGATCGAACCCGAGACCATCGTCTCGGCAGTCCGTTACGTACACCACTAAGCTATCGCCGCCAGAAATGCATAAGTAGGTACTAATACTGTAAATGCAACGAGACGAATGCTTCAAACAAAACACACGAGTTTGTACTGAAGATACATTGATATGAATGTTACAAAAGCAACAGTACGAATACTACAAACGAAACTTACCAGTTAAGACCAAAAATGCAAATGTACTAAGCAGCGAGTATTATGCAGGTTCCATATAGATGAAACTACTGACACGAATAAGAAGATTGCACCAACATACATCGTAATGGCAATTACTTCCCGCTTAAATTGGCCCATTAATGTAGAATAGGTCGTCCACGAATACTACAAACGACACATAAATATTAGTTGAATAAAAAAAGCTAAACTCTTCAATTCAACAAAACGTTAGAACATATCATAGAAGTACAGAATGAAGAAATTTAATACAAGCATTCGCGTACAAACTGCCCGCTTATGTACATGGATAAGATTCAGATTGCCAACGTCTTTAATATCACCAAGCAATTTTAAAAGAGTATTGCGAACTTTGCATTTCTCGCTTTTACGGCCCAGTGCACAACTTGTATTACATTACCAGTGGAAAATAAATCTTATGTTTTTCACATAAGGTTGGTCGTTGATTGAAGGGTCAAAATGGTATGTCAGAGCGAATACCTGGCGTTTCACGGTCTCTGGTCGCTCACTCACGTCGTGATCATGGGCTGTAAACTAATGTTTTTGTAATTTGGTGTATTCATATACAGCCACTTCTGTAACATACATTCCCACCATAGTACTGAACATGGTCGCGAGTTGCCTACATTATAAGACGCTCCTGTTACACAATATTCACATTGGAAGGCTAACTAAGGCACTTAATTTAGTAACTGCATTCATTACTTAAGTATTATGTCTGTAACTATTTACAAGTAATTTAGTACAATGTGAAACAGTTGCAGCTCCTTACAAAAATAAAATACATAATAATATGTACCATAATATTGGCGATTCAAAAGAGTGGCCACGAGTTTTATTGCAAGTTCTTTCTCGTGGTTCTACCTATTGCTTTGCGAACGAGGCAGTAAATGTAAATGTAGAAGCATTAAGGACTGCATCCCTGATGAGCAGAATGCGTAGAAGCTCCAATAGCATTCTACTAAATATAGCAAGTAAACCGGACTGTCCATTCCTTATGCACTGGTCCCGTAGACATTGCTGCGGTCCCGGTGCAGAGGAAAGGTACTTAAATTAGGCAGAACTCCAAATCTCGTATTTTACAAATTACATCGAAACTGTATTTTGAGCGACATGAGATTAGATTTTTTTTTTAATTTATTTTAATATTTTGCAATGTGAGTGTAATTTTTATTTCATGATTATGGAAACTTTTCCGAAATAAATGATATATTATTATTATGCCGTTTATTAAATACTGTTCTCATGATCACATTTTAACTATTTAAATATTATAAAACGAAATAAATTAAATATTAAAATGGGACCACGGAGGCCCACCGGCATCGGGTACAGGGACCAAGCTACCGGTGGTTAGGGCTCCAGAGAAAGGAACCTCCGTACGATGCGTGTCGTGTCCAGCAATACTGCCTTCTGTATAGAGGACTTGATCCAGCCGTCTAACGAGAGCCTCCTGACGTGGTGGTCGAGGCTCTTGGCAATAAGACCATTTACGGTCACGACTATCGGTACAATGATCGCCGACTCAACATCCCACATGTCGACAATCTCGTGAGCCAGGTCCAAATATTTCATTTGTTTATCTTTTTCGGCTTTCACGAGATTCTCGTCATGGGGTATGGTAACATCGATGATCATTGCAAGGCGCTCTAATCGGTCTATCACCACTATGTCAGGCTTGTTAGCCACGATAGTTCTGTCAGTAATGATAGACCGATCCCAATACAGAGTAGCACGACCATTTTCAAGAACTGGTCGGGCACATACCTGTAGTACGGTATTTCAGAGTCCACAAGTTGGTACTTTAAAGCAAGTTGCTGGTGGACAATCCTGGCTACTTGGTTGTCTATGCAAATATTCGCCGTTGGCAAGACGAGAACAACCGGATACTATATGTCTGAGCGACTCACCAGGCTGGTGACATGCCCGACATAATGTCGACCGTCCCATCTCTCAGAATAATAATAATAATAATATATTATTATTAAGTAATTCATCATTCATTTTAACAAAATGACGTTCATAAGCGTCACCTTGTGACCCAGATGAATAAACGATTTTTTACTTTCACTTTGACTTTAACTGCACTGACTAACCTCGATAGTTACCACGTTGATCAATACAAAGTAACAAATGCTCTATAGTTTATAATGCGGATAATCACTTACGGTTGAACAATCGATTAGTGACAAGTTCTTATATCGATATTTTCAAGGGTGTTTGTTCAGCGTTTGGTATATGTATTGTGTTATTCAGACATTGTATTAAATAGTTTTCATATGGAAACATTGCAAAAGATTATTAACTAGCTCTTCCCTCGATACCACTTAAACAACCGGCTTTGAGTACTATTTGTAAAAAAATATCAAATAGTAATTATATCTGTAGGGCAGGGATTCCTAACCTGTGGTTCATGAAACTCAACGGGATCAGTGTGTGAGACATTTGGGTTTCATAAAGATGTTAAATATTGACTTGGGAACACTTACTTATTACTAAAAAACATGTAAAAGAAATAAACGTCACTTGACTTTATTAGGAGTGCTTATTACGGTAAAAGTGGCCAATAACAATAAAAAGGCCCTCACCTACACGTTCTATAGACCGACCCGATAATCGTAGCCCTGGCCAATTTTAATAAATCGAAATTGAGTTTCGAACAAACTTACATTAAATAAAATTCTCCCAATATTCCAGTCTTTAAAGCTAACATTTCCTAATATTCATTCCTATTGTGGGCTTATCTCATGGAATGAACGTCAGCTTCCTGGTTTAATATTTTTTTAAGCTGTGGCTTGTATATCAGTCAGCTAGGATAATTAATGATTTTAGTGGTTATTATAACCTGCAAAAAGCACAAATTATGCACAAGCTCACAAAACAACACATAATTATATTATATTGCTTACCAGTTTGGCCTGTAATACGTTCAAATTAGTATTAATGTGTAAATTATTTTTATTTATGGTCCTTAGACCACCATCAATTATACAACAATACATTACGAATATACAAGATTAGGCATTTAGATTGGTTGTAAAATCTTTCTAAAGCAGCTACGACATGTGCAATATGACCTGGGCTTGGGAATTATTTATTTTATGTAAAATTAGAATTGATTAAATTAGAATTTTTAAATAAAAGGAACAGAAAAAAAATGCTGTGTGGTTGACGGCATAGAATACAAGTGTCACCACCCCCTATCTTCCCCTGGGTGTCGTAAGAGGCGATTAAGGGATAACACGATGCAAATACCATCTTTGCGTAGAGACGGAAAACTCGACATCAAACCCTATACGACTGCCTCGTTGGTCTCGCGGCATAAATGTGCGCGTGGGATCGGGAGGTCCCGGGTTCGATTCCTGGGTCGGGCAGTGTTATTGGGTTTTTCTGTCACGAAATTCTCAGTAGCAGCACGGAGTCTGGAAATGTGCCCGGTACGGCAATAGGCTCGCCCCTTATTACGTGGGACTAAAGTATATCTGGCGAAAAGTGGGTGTAGAAATACACCTCTGCCTACCCCTTCGGGGATAAAAGGCGTGACGTTATGTTTATGTTTTATGTTTATGTAGAAAAAAATGATACAAACAATAAATAAATTAGGTATATACAGTTCATTAAAATTATCATTATACAGTATATAAATTAATTTGGAAATTCAATGTGTCCAATATTGAATCTGTCAAAACATAATATTTCACAATCAGTTCACAAACGATTTATCCTAAAAACATATGATTTTAAAATACAGTAATGTCAGTCTAAACTTAAGAATACAAAATAAAGCAAAATAAAATAAAACAATAAAAAAAAATTATCTATTTATTGCGAGTAAAGACATCATATTTAGGTAGACAATTTAAAGCGCTTAATCTAAATATAAAAGTTCTCAATGCCACACAGAGATGTTTAACAAATTATTATTTTTTAGGTATAACAGGTAGGCTTATGTAACGTAATATAAAGACCAATTATATTATAAATACTAAATTATACACTATGGTTTTTGGTCCGCAGACGCATCGTTGCAGTTTTGTTTTATAAAATACCCTTTTAATATGCATTGTGCTTGCTTAGTATTTTAACTAATAAATTTAACTAATTTATTTTACTAATATTTTTTTGAATAAAAGTATCACTTTAAAAATAACAACTTACTGATTTTATAACATAAACAATGATATTATATACAACAAACAAACAAAGAACAAAATATATTATACTATAATCCAATAAAAATATAAGAAAGACAAGAATACAAAATGATCCATGTATGTCTTAATTCAACCTCTAGTCACAGTACCCCCAGATAAAGACCTGGCAATCTTCTCTCGGAATACTCATCATCCGTTCAATAAACGGCATATACACGGCAGCCAGGAGTTTTTTCCGAATTCAGTTTTTCTAAAGGGAGCTTTTAGTGGTGCAATAGCCTTGCGTGGACATCTCGAAGGTACATTTATTTCAATCCTGATCAGAAGTTGTGGGAGGTTTATTGGACTTCTTACTAATTTAAATAAAAATACCAGGTCGAGAATGTCTCTACGCGCTGAAAGGGACTGCATTTGAAACCTTTGAAGCCTCTGGTCGTACGATGTTAAGCTGTGCTGCAAGCCTGAGCTACAGAACAGATGCCAAAGGAATTGTTTTTGAATCCTTTCCAACCTGAGACAATGCACTGCGTAGTGTGGTCTCCAAATTTGGCTGCAGTACTCCAGTGTGCTCCGGACTAGGCTATTATATAAAACTATTTTTGTTTCAATCCTACGAAAATCCTTACCATTACGCATTACGAAACCCAACGTTTTGGAAGCTTTCTTGGTTATATGTTCCATATGTGGCACAAACGTTAGTTTGCTATCTAAGAGTACACCAAGATCTCTTACAGTTTCCACTTCGTATAGTGTGTTATGATGACGCGATTAGTGACAGTTTCCGAGTAAATCTTATAATCGAACATTTTTTACAGTTTAATTGCATACCGTTTAAAGTACACCAATTAGCCAATTTATCCAAATCGCTTTGAAGTTCGACTGTGATCTCAAGAGTTTTTATTTCTTTCGAAATCTTGAGGTCATCTGCGAACATGTAAGGTGTTGAAAAGTTAAAGCATGAGGGTAGGTCGTTAATAAATATATGGAACGGTATAGGCCCCAAATGCAAACCCTGTGGAACACCGGATGTTATTCGTTTCATGTTTGACCTGTATCCATTGACCACTACAAATATACTACGACCATTTAAGTATGACTCGAGCCATAATAGTAACGAAACTGTCAGTCCGTACCCAGAAAGTTTCCCTAGCAGAATATTGTGTGACACCTTGTTAAAAGCCTTACTGAAGTCGGTGTAGATAGTATCCACCTGACCCTGGCAATCAAGAGCACCAACCACATCATCAACAAATGACGCAAGATTGGTACTATTTGACCGAGACCGAACAAAGTCGTGTTGAGCATCCGGGAGAAAACAATTGAAATGATTCTGTATTACAGGACACACGAGTGACTCTAATACTTTAGCCATGTTAGAGAGTAATGATATCGGTCTATAGTTTTGAACCATTGCATTTTCGTCACTCTTTTACACTGGGACGACCTTGGCAAGTTTCCATAAAGATGGAACCCTTCCTTTTCGTAAGGATTTATTAAATATTATATACAGCGGTCGTGTAAGGGTTTTAGCTCATCTTTTGATGAATAAAGGCGGCATATCATCAGGTCCAGCGCCTTTATTAGGATCTAGCTGTCTAAGTTTATTATAAATTGTACGAGGCTCCAAGACCACGGTCGACAAAGTTTGATTAGAATCCGTGCCGATCTTAGGCTGGTTTAATGCGGGCATATGTGAGCTCTCTACATCGTAAACTGAAGCTAAATAATCAGCAAACATATTGCATATTCCCGCTCCATCCACAAATGTTTCAGTTCCAATATTCATGGCTACAGGATAGGAATGTTCATGCTTACTTTTAATAATTGACCAAAAATATTTTGAGTTTCTTGTGATTTTGTACTCGGCAAGCTCAACGTAAGAATAGGGAATATGCGTGTGATTCAGATGTAAGCAATTATATTTTTATGACATTATATATCGGCAAAGAAAGACACCTCTAACATTAGTTTATATTTAAACACTCTAAAATCGCGAATATTCATTAATAAAAGGTGGAAAATTTACGCGCGAAATTTAAAATATTGAAACGCAACGCTATTGCCTAGACACCAACGTGATGACACGGTTTGCAGAGGATATGTCAAAAGTGTCAAAACAGTACAAGACATTTTACAGAGTTGACAGTTAGCAACTCAAACGTTGAGTACACTGACGTCACCACAAAGCGCGCTAAAATGGGGGTGTTGGAACCAGTGTTATGTCATTGCAATTTTCATAATTTAATTTAAAATAAAAGGTAACTTCTACACGACTAATATTTTTGTTTCTGTATCATATTAACAAATAAAAACGATAGCAGCAATAAAAAAATCATGCATATTCCCTATCGCCATGTTTTTGCATTGCTTATTTAGTATATTTAGATCTATGCCATCCATTGGATTACCATACTTTTTATATTTACGTAGTAGCTTCTTTTTTTTGGTTTAATAATTTAGTAAGTTTTCTATTAAACCAAGGGGGCTTATTATTTCTTTTTATCGGTATCTTGGAAACAAATTGCTCAATTGCATCGTTCAACACGGAGTACAAGTCATCCACCATATTATCTATCGTAGAGTCGGTGTCCAATGCAGTTTCCCAACAGATCGAGTGAAGATATTCATTTATTTGGTCAAAATTCGCTTGTTGAAAGTTATACTTTACACTTGTTTCACATGGTTTCAAATGGGTAGGTACCTCAATTCAAATTTCAAGATCTAGAGGCGGATGCAGTGGGTCAATCAGCGACAACCTAACCTACTAGATGGCACACGTAAGGCGAACACTTTCAAATAACACATTTGAGTTATACGTTTTATATAAGACCAATCCCAACACTAAAACGCACATTTAAACCGGCCAATCAGAATGCATTTTTGTACTGATTGCGAAGACTTGTGGGTGACTGTCAAACAAACGCTTGATAAAAAGACTATAACTTAAGCATTTTGTTCAATATATTTACAACCACCACTCAATAGGGTTACTTTAGATACATTTATTGTTAATTGTAATAAAGTAGTTGATCAAGCCTACGTACTGCCTTGTATGATAGGTGACTTTAATTAACCTAATATAAATTGAACCGCTTTAAATAACAATAGTTTTCAAATTAACAATACGTGATCTCAGGCAACCCAGTCACTATTGGATTTTATTAACGTAAACCATCTCGTACAATATAATAATGAGGACTTTATATGAAGCCCCCCCCTTGCCCAGCATACCTCACCGCATTGACATTTTTGATCTATTATTGTCCTCAATAATAGATAAAAAAAATAGATTTGGTAGTTTTGGATGGCTCGCTACCTTTTTCATTGCGGGAATCGGTTGATAGCTTGAGTTCGATTGACCCCAGCGACAACACAACCTACTAGACACCCAATGTTTTCATTTCTGCAAACAAAAAATTCTGTCAAAGCGTTGAGGTATGCGGGGCAAGGGGGGGCTTCATATAAAGTCCTCATTATTATATTGTACGAGATGGTTTACGTTAATAAAATCCAATAGTGACTGGGTTGCCTGAGATCACGTATTGTTAATTTGAAAACTATTGTTATTTAAAGCGGTTCAATTTATATTAGGTTAATTAAAGTCACCTATCATACAAGGCAGTACGTAGGCTTGATCAACTACTTTATTACAATTAACAATAAATGTATCTAAAGTAACCCTATTGAGTGGTGGTTGTAAATATATTGAACAAAATGCTTAAGTTATAGTCTTTTTATCAAGCGTTTGTTTGACAGTCACCCACAAGTCTTCGCAATCAGTTTTCCATGACTTCACACGCTGAGAGCTATGCTTATTTAATATAGTCACCAGTATGCCCCCACCATGCTTCTTGTGACAAGGGTTTTCTGAGGATCTACATACATACATACATACATATCGTCACGCCTTTTATCCCCGAAGGGGTAGGCAGAGGTGTATTTCTACATCCACTTTTCGCCAGATATACTTTAGTCCCACGTAATAAGGGGCGAGCCTATTGCCGTACCGGGCACATTTCCAGACTCCGTGCTGCTACTGAGAATTTCGTGACAGAAAAACCCAATAACACTGCCCGACCCAGGAATCGAACCCGGGACCTCCCGATCCCACGCGTACATTTATGCCGCGAGACCAACGAGGCAGTAGTCGTATAGGGTTTGATGTCGAGTTTTCCGTCTCTACGCAAAGATGGTATTTGCATCGTGTTATCCGTTAGTCGCCTCTTACGACACCCACGGGAAGATAGGGGGTGGTGACACTTGTATGCCGTCAACCACACAGCTGAGGATCTATCTTTTCTAAATACAGTATATCTGTTATCAAATAGATCACCATCAAGGATACCTTCATTCAGCCATGTTTCCGTTAAAATAATTACATCATAATTGCTGCTACAAACATTTCGATAAAAATTCAAAGTCTTTGTCCTCAGACCACTCACGTTTTGAAAAAAGGAAGAAAATCAGGTTTTACTTACAAATGAAAACACTTTTAGAATAGTACACTTCACAATATAATTGCCTATATAGGTAGATACAATGCAGCTACTTTAAAACTAAGATTTACTAATTGAGAACATGAGTAAATTCAGGGCGTGGTCCGACAAGTATGTTTGCTGTTCACTGGTGTTCCGAAGGCCAGGGTCTTGATAGGAAGAAGACTTATCTGATGGCCGTGAGCTGGAGCAAAGGGCCGATTGAACAGCGTCGCACGCTTATATATGGTGTGTGGGGGCGCGCGGGCAGAGGCGCTCCCACTTTCGTTCGACGTCACAGTTCAGACGGAGGGGCACGACGTCACATACCCCCCTCTTTAGGGCAGAATTTTTCCTAGGGAAAATTCTCTGGGCTAGCAGCTAGTTGAGGATTGCCTGTAATCAAGTAGTGGAAGTGGTGTCAGTATTTTAAGTGAACAACCAAACTTACATAACTACATTAGCTATAAATATAATATATTACCCACAATACGCACGCAACAACTACCCTATGATAAACTAACACACCCGTCATCCATAAAGCCGCCACACACTACATAAGTGCTTAGGCCATAACATAACAACAGAATATGAGAGACAACCATTAAAGGCGTGAAGCGCTTAGGGTAATACACGAGATAAAAGGGACGTCATTAAGAATGAGTTACAGGTAAGAGAAGTTACGTCTAGCCCTACGAATTATTATTCTTGGGTTCGGCACCTTGACCCCTAGATAAACAAAATACTAAGTCATAGTTAGGTATAACAAACAGCATTTATACAAAAGTTAAACAAAAATAAATTCAAGTTGCAGACTACAAACTGACTACTGCATTACAAAACAAGAACAAAATACATAATTATTTTTCTCAATTTAATTACAAAGACCACGATTGTCCAAAATGAATGAACACACTATTAAAGTAAACAATGATGAATCATAAGTTCGGTATCTATCTACCAGCGCGTCACTGAGTGAGCGCGTGTGCATCGCAATAACAAACTAGATATATTTTAATTAGATAAGTACTATTTGACTTTTCCGAGTTCGCAACGCCCGGTCAATCACACACAAAAATGCTTTATAAAAGTACCAATAATAACAATTCGATTATAAAATCGATACAAAACTATGAACAACAACAATAAAAAGAACTTCAGCACAAAGCACAGCGAAAAAAATAATACGCCGACAAAGTAGACATTAAAATAAATAGACTTCCAGAAAAGACTACAAGCGAGAATCGAACTTGTATACTCGGCTGACAGTGACCTTTTAACCACTGATCCACAGGGTAAAAAAACAATATATTTAGTTTATGGTAAGACTTTTTAAAACAATGTTTAACACAACATTTGGGTACATAACTACACAACTGCGCAGCAATTTAAAAAAATAGTGTATTTTACGAGAAAAAAATTTTAGCTACCCACAAGAAAAAATATTAATTTATAGTAGACACTACTACAAACGGTAACATAAATTAGAGAACATTAGTTTCGAAAAATAAACAATGTATAGGTTATAAGTATTTTTTTTTATTTTATGTAATTATATGTAGGTATCTTTAAATCTTTTATATGCCATTCACCAAGTGGTTTAACATTCATAACATTTAGTTTTGAAGAATTCTGCCGGTTTACGGCGAAGATGATAAAATAAACAATTGCGTTGATGAGCCGACAACAGAGCTGAGTGTACCTTCTCGAAAATAGAAGATAAATAGTTCAACGATGCGGCATTAACTTCACATGGCTCATGCACCATATTAGAATTGAATTCCAAGTCAATATACTGAGAACCAAAATATCCTTCAATTGAGTTTATGCACAATGTGAGGCGTAGGTGTACAATGGCGTATACTCGTAATTTTCATTTAGAACATTTTATTTTAACAGTAGATTTTAATATTAGTGCCAAGTAATATAAACATTGTTTATTATAAGAAAGATTGTGGATGTATTAACATGCACAAAAACAACACATTTTATTTTAACACTTTGTTAATAAAGTTTATGTATTTATTTAGGTTAAACAAACATTTTAAAACAACAAATAGGCATTTGTATTGTGAAGGTATTTATGAGTATGAGCGAATACTCATCGCACGAGTTTATGTAGGTATTTTACAACGAATGCCAGACACCTGGCAATTAGTGATTACGCGCAACGCGTTAGAATAATATAACACAAGGAGTTGACCAACAGTGGACAAAACATACTGGGTTCTCGGCTCCAGTAGTGACCCAAAAAGAAAAAATATACATTTACACATATTATATTATTATACATATACACTAAAGTCAGGCAGAATGACCATCATACACTAAAATTATTTAGTAAGTGTGGGTTAAAATCTTATATAAAACGACTTAACCCGCTTTTTTTTTTAAGCACACATTTTTTGTTTATTAAAACACATAATTTATTGTTATTACCTGATAGACATAAACATAAGAAGGGTTACCTAGGAACCCTTTTAAACACCAAAAACCTTTAGTCAGAACTTGATAGTTTAAAAAGAAATGCCAAGAATCGTTAGTAGAACTTGAACATTTTAAGAACGAGTCTTCACCACGTTAGTATTGTAGTGAAAACAGGTATAGAAGAACAAAAATATCAGGTAAAAACACTAAAAGACAACAAAAATCATCGATAAATCGACGCAACCACAGCGGTCATTCAACGATAGAACTCCAACGTTAGGCGTTGTCGGTATAAACAACAGACTCCATAACACTTTTAACCCGACAATGCCCGTTCTTCACAGCAAGAAGAACAGAGAAATATAGCATCCATCTCTTGTTTAGCAAGAGCGAAAGTACCATTAGAAAATCGCAAAACAGAGCACATACATCATCAGAATCAGGTAACAAACAGCACCCAATCTTCTCCCATTTAGCAAGAGAAGGAGACCATTATATAAACGGCAAAACAGAGCACCATCGGAATCCGACAGCAAAAAGCATCCATGCGCATTTAGCAGCATCCATACGCATTTAGTAGCATCCGTACAGATCTCACATAGCAAATAGGGTCAACACACGGCTAGTAGACGCCGCGTGGACTACCAAGCACTCAGAATTATCTGGTCAAAACAGCAGAAAATAAAACACCCGATCAAAGGCCAGACAACAACCCATCAAAGGCTAGCAAAGGTTAGAATAGAATAGCCTTTCCCAAAGCTACCAACTCAGCAAACCAACAGCAATAGAAAGAAAAAGAAAATTAACTTTAGAGGTTAATTCATTGATTTATTACTTTTACAAGTAAATTATTTAGTTATTTATTATTTATGTACCTTCATTAATGATATAAAGATGCGAGATTTTGAGCAAAGTTATTCGTATAAAGCATTTATTTAAGAAAGAGTTTAGTAAAGACTTAAAAAATTTATTTAAAGCTATCTTAACAGTTTAATTAACACAATCGCATGAGACAAAATATAACAGAGAAACGAACCCATGAAGAATAATGGCAAAAAAATTATAATAAATTACACTGCATGTTTACTAAATTACACTCATACCTACTAGTGAAAGAAAATAAAGTGCGTAATTGCGTATTGTAGGAAGAGAATGTAGTAAAATGTAAAATGCGTCCAAGAGAAATTGCAATTGTAGGTAGGTAAAACACGTGGCTTCGTTCAGCCGGTGCGGCGCGGCGTCGCTCGTACGCCAAGCGGCCAAGAATAAAACGTTTGATAACATTGCGCGATGCAATTTATCTAGAAAATTGTTCAATTAGACATATAATTAGTTAGAAAATACAAGTAAGCAGCTTGTAGCTGACAAGAAAAATATAGGTTTCTCCTGGACGAATTTAACACATAAAAATACACAAAAAATATAAAAATACAGAAAAAAATACCACTCACCTTCGGAACACCAATTTAGCTATAAAAAGAAATCCTATTGGGCGCCAATGTCGCACGGGTGATTGGTTTGTAGGTGGTGAGCTAGACTCAATCACTCGCCGATCAAAAAAAGGAAGAAAATCAGGTTTTACTTACAAATGAAAACACTTTTAGAATAGTACACTTCACAATATAATTGCCTATATAGGTAGATACAATGCAGCTACTTTAAAACTAAGATTTACTAATTGAGAACATGAGTAAATTCAGGGCGTGGTCCGACAAGTATATTTGGTGTTCACTGGTGTTCCGAAGGCCAGGGTCTTGATAGGAAGAAGACTTATCTGATGGCCGTGAGCTGGAGCAAAGGGCCGATTGAACAGCGTCGCACGCTTATATATGGCGTGCGGGGGCGCGCGGGCAGAGGCGCTCCCACTTTCGTTTGACGTCACAGTTCAGACGGAGGGGCACGACGTCACATCCTATTTCTTTTGCCTTTTTTCTTGCAGCTGCATGCAGTGCTTTATTTACAGGTGACAAATGTTCCATCACGTAGATGCAATCCTTATTACCCTTTATTCCAGCATGGTTGTTGTTAAATTTGTTTTTATGGTTGGATCGGTTGTACTGGATAGTTGACGCCAAAAAACTGTCGAGGACTCCGCGAGGTCTAGCGGAAGCCGGATTCAGTTTTACAATTCGGGTGCAGTTCCTAATTTTGTCCTCTCCAATTGAGCATCCCACAACAACGCCCAGCTTCTTCACAACGGTAACAAGATTCTCCGACTTAGATCCTGTAAGTCCCTGAATTTCAATGATACAGACCCGTGACTGCTGCTCAAGTTGGTTGACCTGGTTCCTTAGTTCATTCACCAAAGAGATATATTTTTTTATTTTCTTCATCTAAGAATGATATACGCTCTGAGGTATAATTATGAGTTTTTATAAATTCATCATATTTCTCGTTTATAAATGTCTCAGTTCTTGTATATTACCCTGAATAGGTTTTAATTTCTCGCAAAACGACACATTGATAGTTGATCTCATTTGATTCATATAATCTATCATTTCCTCACGACGAATTTCCTTAATGACTTCACGTAAATGATCTTTAGTTAGATGCGGTGTAGGGCACCGTTCCGAAGACAAAGTGAGCGGTGGGCACTTTTTAGAGCGTTGCGTAACATTTTGTGTATCTACGGAGCTTACACGGACTGGTGTTGTGTCATTCTTACCTTTGGGGCCATGATATAGCTGACATTTCCATTCCCTTGGCTTAACACTGTCAGCCCTGATATTAAGGCATTTGTAATGAAATGTTTTTCTACACACCGTACACAGAATGTGACCCTCCTTGTCAAGCTCTTTATTACAGCACTCTGGCCTGGCAACATAGTGCCTTGTTTTCAAATATTCGTGCTACAAACAACAACACAAACAATGCTGTTCGATGCAGTTACTAAACGCAATTTCAGAATGGCAACTTCGGTGTATTGTTGTCAATGTCACTTGTTTGCGCTGCAGATGTCAAAATTGACACTGTGGTGTATATTTACAGCCAAAAAATATTTGCGATGTCAGGGGTGTTTTATGCCCGTGTGAGTGCAATTTGAATTGAACAAACGAATCGTTATGACGTGTTTTAACTCACGGGATCCCTCCTTAGGGTGCTTGTACACGGCGCATGTAGCTTGAGCATGTTGAGGCACTTGCGCGGGTTACATGCACCGTAAACATATCGTTTAAAACAATGTGCGGGTCCAGCAACTTGAGCATGTACCAAAGCAAGCCACCCGCGCAAGTAATTCGCGTGCTCTGCGACGCGCGCGGTTCACTCGCGCATGTTATCTGTTAAAATTACATTTTTAACATATGATTTTAAAATAATTTTCGTTCGTCGAGACATTTGAAGCGATTCAAGTCATAAAGCTACCGCGCGAATAGCATGCACACGTAGCTCTTGACCACGAACAAATAACTTGTACATAGGTACAGCTTGCGCAAGTAGCCCGCGTCTTTACTTGCTCCAGTTATTTGCACCATGTACAAGTACAAGCGAGTAACTTGATCAAGTAGCTTGCGCATATTACCCACGCGTGTAACCCGCACCTTTACTTGCTCCAGCTACATGCACCGTGTAGAAGCACCCTTATAGCGGTGCTTGTTTGTCAGTTCACTTGTTGAGGTTATGTTGTGATATACCAGTAAGTTGATGAAATTATTTATTTATTTATTTTATTTATTTATTTAATACTTTATTGTACACTTTAAGAAAACAGGTATACAGGAATTTTATATTAAATACAGTACAATGGGCGGCCTTATCGCTAACAGCGATTTCTACCAGGCAACCTTTGGATGGAGATATTATTGGTAGGAAAGAAATGGTAGTTGCAAGTGTACTAGTTATAATATGATACTACTTTAATTATATATACATTTATGTAATATTATAAAAAATATACTACACATATGACGACCGTTTGGCGCCGCGGGAGTGTAAGCGACTGCTACGCCGAAGGTCGCGGGTTCGATTCCCGCTCAAGTCAAACATTTGTGTGCATGAACATGGATGTTTGTCTTGGTCTGGGTGTTTCTATGTATAATATGTATGTATTTACAAAAAAAAGTATATATGCATATTTATCCATTATCTAGTACCCATAGTACAAGCTTCTGCTTAGTTTGGGACTAGATGGTGTTGTGTGAATGTGGTAGAATATTATATTATATTATATTATATTATATTATATTATATTATATTATATTATATTATATTATATTATATTATATTATATTATATTATATTATATTATATTATTGATTTGGTTGGTTTCACCGTCTCGACTTTCATCGGTTTTATAAATACCCCGTCCCGTAACCCACGGGAAAAAGGATATCTATGTCCCCATAGTTTTTAACTGATCTATCTAAAAGCAAATGTGTAAGAAAATGTGTATTGTAGGAGAGTTACTTAGCTAGTGTGTATCTTATGTATTTTGTAAGTGGGTTCCGGCCCTTCTCCTTCCTCTACCTCTTCCTCCTCTTGTTCCTCTTCCTCTTACTAATGGTGTGTTATCTGTGTCCTGTGTATCCAGTGCATGAGTTGCGTTGTGAGCATCTGATGTGATTGGTGATTGTGGCATGTTTGGTGATTGCATGGTTGAAGACTGCTGCGTGTTTTGTGTGTGTTGTATGCGAGTAACTGTCCTTCCCCTTCCTCTTCCTCTTATTCTTCCTCTTCCTCTTGGCACTGGTGTGCTTGCTGTCTGTTGCGTGTCTTGTATTTGAGTTGTGTTCAGTGCGTCTGGCGTATCAGGTGACTGCGACAAGTTGGGTGATTGCGTGATTTGCGACGGCTGCGTGTTCTGTATGTGTTGATCTTGCGTATTGTGTACGAATACTGTATCTCCTAAAACTTTACTTATTATGGTTACGGTGTGTATTGTTGCTTGTTTTTGTAGAATGCTAATGTCAATATTACTTTCTAATTTATCTATATATTTTTTTATACTTTTTGCGACTACTCCCGTTGCTCCTATCACAATTGGTATAACAAACGTTTGTGTGTTCCATAGACGACTAATTTCTGTTTTCAAAAGGTGGTATTTACTAAGTTTTTCAATCTCCTTAGCTCCTAGATTGTAATCAGATGGTACGGTGATATCTATTAAATATGTTCTATTGTTAGTTTTGTCAATGTATATAAGGTCCGGTCTATTGTGCGTTACGGTGATATCGGTCTGGACAGGAATTTCCCATAAGATTTTAGTGGCTTCATTTTCTTTAATTTGCGGTTGTGTGAGTGCTTCCTGCCACCAAAGGCTAGCGACTTCTATTTTGTGCTTTTTGGCCAGGCACCAGTGTACGTACTGGACAAGGTTGTTGTGTCGTTTTACATAGTACGTTCCCGCGAGTTTGTCACATCCCGAAATGATGTGCTGAGTGGTCTCATCTTTGGAGGCACATAGGCGACATTTTCCGTCTACTGGTTCTTTCAGGATATCGCGCTGGTGCTGTCGAGTCATGATGGCTTGGTCCTGAATGGCAAATATTGCTGACTCTAGTTTAGGGGAAATCTGCTGTTTTTTGATCCACTTGAAAGAAAGTTCTATATCGACGTTGGCTTGATCCAGTACTTTTGTTGGGAATTGACCATGTAACTGCTTGCTCCTCCATGCTGAATTGTTTGCTTTGTTTATTGCTGTCTTTATTGCTTCGTCTGTATGTGTGATGTTTGGTGCTAAATGTAGTTCTCCTTCAATTTCCTGTGCTTCCTTAATAATCGAATATTTATCTCTTTGTCTGTCGTGTTGTACAATTGCTTTAATTAGGTGATCCTGTTCTGCATTAAGGTATTGCTTATATTTGATTATCTGAGTTTTATACATGTATTCTACGTTTATAAGACCTCTCCCTCCTTCTCCTATGGGTAAGTAAAGACGCTTGACTTCTGCTTTTTGCTGATGTGCCTTGCTAATTGCCAGTAGTTTTCTTGTCTTGACGTCTATTTGTCTTAAATCGCTAACTTTGTAGTTGATAATTCCAAACGAATACAGTAAAACCGGTACAGCATATGCATTGATGCCTTTAACTATTGAGCGTGAGTTGAGATGTGTGTTAAGCAGCTTTTTTACTCGTTTAAAATATTCCTTAGTAATTTGTTCCCTAATTATACTGTGTTCTATATTATATTATATTATATTATATTATATTATATTATATTATATTATATTATATTATATTATATTATATTATATTATATTATATTATATTATATTATATTTTATTTTATTATATTATATTATATTATATTATATTATATTATATTATATTATATTATATTATATTATATTATATTATATTATATTATATTATATTATATTATATTATATTATATTATATTATATTATATTATATTATATTATATTATATTATATTATATTATATTATTTGAAAAGATTTTCATCACGAGTTTAACTCGGTTTTATCCTATTTCCCGCCCTGAGACCTTCAGGGAAAAGGAAGTTCGGAATCCCCTGTGTTACTGATAAAAACTGTATCCCCAAGAACTTTAGTCAATATTGTAGATGTGTGTATTGCTGCCTGTTTTTGCATAATGTGTATGTTTATGTTTGCATCTTATGTATTTATGTACCTATGTATACTCTTAGCTACCATTCCTGTTGCTCCTATTACGATTGGTATTGTTTCTGTGTGTGTGTTCCAAAGCCGGGCTATTTCTATTCGTAAAGGATGGTATTTGCTAAGTTTTTCTATTTCTTTAGGTCCTATGTTATAATCCGATGGTATAGTTACATCTATTAAGTATGTTTTGTTTTCTATTTTGTTTATATATATTATATCCGGTCTATTGTGTGTAATCGTGACATCAGTATGTACTGGTATTTCCCACATTAATTTTGTTGTGTTATTTTCTTTTATCTGAGGCTGTTTCAAATCTTCTTTCCACCATAAATCTGCAACTTCAAGTTTGTGTTTTCTTGCTAGTGCCCACCATACGTATTTGACAACATTATTGTGTCTCATCGTATAGTATGTGCCCGCCAGTTTGTCACACCCCGAGACAATGTGTTGCGTGGTCTCGTCTTTCGTCAGACATAACCGGCACTTACCATCGATCGGTTTTTTCAGTATGTCTCTCTCTATTTGTCGGGTAATGACTGCTTGATCTTGAATGGCAAACACTGTAGATTCTAATGCAGGAGACACTGGTTGTTTCTTAAGCCAGCGGAATGAGTACTCTCTATCTATATTATCTTTTTCAACGACTGATCTATAAAACTGACCATGTAAAGGCTTAGCTTTCCATTTATTAACGCCTACTTTAGTTGCTGCTTTTCTTATTTCTCCATCCGTGTAAATTTGATCTTGTACTAATCCTATCTTCTCTGCGTTTAACCTTCCTTCTTTATATATAGAATATTTGTCCTTGTGTTTATCATGTTTAACTATTGCTTTAATTATGTGATCTTGTTCTCTGCTTAAGTATTGTCTATATTTTATTATTTGTGTTTTATTCAGCATTTCTACATTCATAAGGCCTCTCCCACCTTCTGCTATGGGAAGATACAGTCTTTCTACATCAGCTTATTGTTTTTGTGCTTTATTCATAGCTAAAATTTTACGGGTTTTTACATCTCTTTTATTTAAATCACTAGTTTTGTAATTGATAATTCCAAATGAATAGAGCAGTACGGGTACAGCATAACTATTAATAGCTTTAATAATATTTCTAGCATTAAGGTGTGTATTGGTGATACATTTTATCCTCCTGTAATATTCTTTTGATACTTGGTCTCGTATTTCTTTATGATTAATCTGTCCTGCTTCATTTATGCCCAAATATTTGTATGTTTCGTCTTTCTTTAAATGTTCGAACTTTAGCCCACTAAGTAAAAGATGATCCTCCCATCGATATTCATTGTTTTTTCCAGCAGTCAGATGTATTATGTTGCATTTATTCAGACCAAATTGCATTCCTATATCCCTGGTAAATACTTCTGTACTATCTAATAAAACATTGAGGTTACTTTTATTATTAGCGTATATTTTTAGATCGTCCATATACAATAAATGATTAACTGTGATATTGTTTTTGAGCTTATATCCTTTGTTACTGTAATTGTTTAAAATACTCGATAGTGGATTTATACCTAAGCAGAATAACAGTGGTGATAATGAGTCGCCTTGGAAAATTCCGCGGCGAATAGGTATGGGGTCAGTGGTGACTGAGGTGTTCGTGCCACGGGCTGACATGACAACGTTCCAAGTTGGCATAACTGTTTCTAGAAAGCGAATGATAAAAGACGGACATTTGTAAATTTTGAGTACAGTGAGTAACCACTCATGTGATATACTATCAAAAGCTTTCTGGTAGTCAACCCATCCCATGCTGAGATTTTTCTGGGACTGATTTGCGTCTTCTAGGATGGTTTTATTAATCATTAGATGGTCTTTGCAGCCCCTAGCACGACGCCTGCAGCCTCTTTGTTCGGGAGCTATAATGTTGTTTATTTCACAGTGTGTATAAAGTTCGTTAGCTATTACTGAAGTTAAAAGTTTGTACATGGTTGGTAGGCATGCAATAGGTCGCCAATTCTGAGGCTCTTTTGTTTTGTCATTCTTTGGTATTAATATAACGTGTCCCGTTGTAAACCAATCTTCCACTACTTCTGTTTTATTTATTAATCCATTGAATAAGTCAGCTATGTGTTTGTGTGTACTGGAAAGGTATTTCAAATAATAGTTTTGTATTCTGTCTACACCAGGCGTCTTCCAATTATGGGCTTTTCTTAATGCCTCCTTTACGTGTTCTTGACTTATTTCGTAAAATATGTGTTCATTTATGTTATCTGTCATACTACTGATATCTGAAATCCATTGTGCTTCTTTATTGTACGTTACAGGTTGTGCTAGTATAGATGTCCAAAACTGTTCTATTCCATCTTTGGATGGGAGGTCTGTTGAAGCTTTTTGATTTTTATTAATTGACCTGTAAAATGCGTGTTGGTTTTCATGAAACATTTTATTCTGGTTCTTCCTGTTATTCATGTCTTCATATCTCTTTATTCTGCCTGCTAATGCTTTTATTTTCTGCTGTAAAATTTCAATTGTATTATCATGATCTAAATTGTTTTTGATGTTATATTTTTCATATAGTTGCTCCTTTATTCTAAACATTCTTCTACTACTGGCTCCTCTTTTAATTTCGACTAGTCGACCTAATTCTTTTCTAATATCTTCGAGTTTCTTTTTAACTCTTAATTTCCACGGTGGATCTTGTTTTTGTTTTACTATTGACGATGGTGTGTATGGTTTTTGTCCGTTGGAAATTATGACAGTTTTAGCTGCTGCATAGATTATATTATTAAGTTGGCGTAATGAGTTATGTGTATTTAAAAGATGTGGTATGTATGTGTTAATTTTGTTTAAGTTACTAACGAAGACTTTATTAAATTTTGGTGCTGGTAAGAACTTTCTATCTGTTATTGCTATCTCCTTAGTTTCTGACAGTATTTGCAGGAAACTTAAGATAATAGGTTCAAGATCTTCTGTGTTGTTAACATTATCTTGTATAACTGTGTCTTCATTATTTTCTACTTCCTGTGTTTGTATATTTTCTGTAGATTCATATGAGTAGTTTGAGCATTGTTGTGATTCTGATAATTGTGTGATTGTGTGTTGTGCAAGTTGAGAAAGAGAAGAATTAACATTGGTTATACTCTCTGTATTAATAACTGAGTTTTCTGCCGTAGAGGTAGTTCGGGATCTTTGTAATTGGGTTTGAGAATCTGAACTATGTTCTGGTTGTGTATCTACCAGTGGTTGGCTGTTAGTTTGAGTAATGGAACGTTCTGCTTTTAATTTTATTTCTTCTAAAACCTGAGTAGAAAGCCATTTTCGTGTTATTATACTGCGTGCTTGATTTGATAGTGTATTGCCTGTAAATTTGTGTATTTTCGGATTGTGTGGGTTTCTGTCTTTAAAATAATTTGCTAGGCGTTTAATAAACCCTACCCCCTGCGCTTTAGCTTTGTAGTAGCAAAACATCAGCTCATGTATTTCTTCTTTCGACCAATTTCTTCTTCCATCATTGTTATCTACTGAACTTGTCGTGGTCTCCTCCGATGGACCGGCGGAATTAGTGGGAGATTCCCTATTCCGCAAAGTGTCATCGGTACCCCCTTCACCCTCGGCTGTAGCATCTAGGGACCTAACCCCAACCCCCCTATCCCCGACTCCCGACCAGCCGGTACGTCGGAAGTCGCTGGCTAGCATTCTCTTTCATTTTTTTTTTCATTTTTTCATTCCGTCACCAGCTACAAACGTGCCCCGGCGATCGCCCCCGGGCAGCGGCCCTATACGTTCATTATTTAAATTACTCTCCATATTAAATGGGTTACCTTAACCTTGTTGGCCTCGTAAGTTTACTTAATACGCGTGTATATTATATTATATTATATTATATTATATTATATTATATTATATTATATTATATTATATTATATTATATTATATTATATTATATTATATTATATTATATTATATTATATTATATTATATTATATTATATTATATTATATTATATTATATTATATTATATTATATTATATTATATTATATTATATTATATTATATTATATTATATTATATTATATTATATTATATTATATTATATTATATTATATTATATTATATTATATTATATTATATTATATTATATTAAGTTTTTTGAAATTTTATTCTTCTCGAGTCAAACTCGGATTTTCTAAGCACCCGCCCCGAGACCCTCAGGGAAGAGGTTGCTCAGATTCCCCCTCATTACTGTTATTACCCCCCCCCCCGGTTTACAAAAACTGTATCCCCTAGGACTTTACTTATTATTGTAACTGAGTGTATGGCTGCTTGTTTCTGTATTATGTGTATGTTTATATGTGAGTCTAATTTATTGCAGTATCTCTCTAAGCTCTTAGCAACTATGCCTGTTGCTCCAACTACAATAGGTATGACTTCAGTAGGTGTTTTCCAAAGTCTGGTAAGTTCTGTTTTGAGTGCATGATATTTACTTAATTTTTCTATTTCTTTAGCTCCTATTTTGTAGTCAGAAGGTACAGTTATATCTATAAGGTAGGTTTTGTTTTCTAGTTTATTTATATATATATAATATCTGGTCTATTCTGAACTATTGTATTATCTGTTTGAACCGGTATTTCCCACATGAGTTTTGTCGTGTCATTCTCTTTCACCTGTGGTTGAGTTAAATTTTCTTTCCACCAAAGCTGTGAGACTTCAAACTGGTGTTTTTTCATTAGGGTCCAATACACGTATTGTACGATGTTGTTGTGTCTTTTGGTGTAGTAAGTGCCAGCTAGTTTTTCACATCCTGAGACAATGTGTTGTGTGGTCTCAGCCTTGTCCAAACAGAGCCGACACATACCATCAACAGGTCTTTTTAGTACGTCTCTTTCAAATTGCTTGGTAACTACAGCTTGATCTTGTATGGCAAATATCGATGACTCTAGTGTGGAGGATACCGGTTGTTTTTTAAGCCAACAAAATGAGTTTTTTGTATCTATATTTTCTTTATCTATTACTGATTTACGAAATTGTCCATGTAATGGTTTGGATTTCCATTTATCTATTGCTTTTTTATTTTTTGCTGACTTTATTTCCTCATCTGTGTATGTATGGTTTGGTTGTAATCCTATTTCTAGTGCATTTGTTTTAGCTTCTTTATTTATTGAGTATTTATCTTTATGTTTATCGTGTTTGACAATAGCGTTTATTATATGATCCTGTTCTGCTTCTAAGTACTGGTTGTATTTAATTATTTGTGTTTTATATAGTGTTTCTATATTAGTAAGACCTCTTCCACCCTCTTCTATAGGTAAGTATAATCTTTGCACGTCTGCTTTTTGTTGGTGAGCTTTGTTAATTGTTAAATATTTTCTAGTTTTAACGTCAATTTTATTTAGATCACTAGTTTTGTAATTGATTATCCCAAATGTGTAGAGCAAGACCGGTACTGCATAAATATTGATTGCTTTGATAAGATTTCTTGCATTAAGGTGAGAATTGGTGATAGAATTTATGCGCTTAAAATATTCCTTTTTAATATGCTCTCTAATTTCGTTGTGGTTTATTTTCCCAGCTTCATTAATACCTAAATATTTATATGTCTCGCCTTGCTTTAAATGTTCAAACGTCAATCCGCTCAGTAGTATATGACCTTCTCCTTGTTGTTCACCTCTTCTCCCGGCTGTCAAATGAAGTACGTTGCATTTATTTAATCCAAACTGCATCCCTATATCCCGTGTGAATATTTCTGTACTATCTAGTAAAATTTTAAGGTTGTTTTTATTATTAGCGTAGAGTTTTAAATCGTCCATATATATTAAATGATTAATAGAAAAGTTATCTTTGAGTCTGTATCCTTTAAATATATATTTATTAAGCAGAGTTGAGAATGGGTTTATACCTAAGCAAAACAAAAGTGGTGATAGTGAATCGCCTTGGAATATTCCGCGGCAAATATTTATGGGTCTAGTCCTAACTGCAGCGTTCGTACCCCGAGCCGTCATGATAACGTTCCATTTAGGCATGGCCATCTTCAAAAAGCCTATAATAGCATCCGAGCACTTGTATAGCTTCAGGACCTTTAGGAGCCATTCGTGTGAGATGCTATCAAAGGCTTTTCGGTAATCTATCCATCCCATGCTCAGGTTTTTCTGGCACTGATGTGCATCTTCTAGAATGGATTTGTTAATCATGAGGTGGTCTTTGCAGCCTCGAGCGCGTCGTCTGCATCCCCTTTGTTCCGGTGCCATTATATTGTTGGTTTCACAGTGAGCATATAATTCGTCTGCCAGTACGGAAGTTAATAGTTTATACATGGTGGATAAACATGCTATTGGGCGCCAATTCTGAGGTTCTTTTGTGTTTTCATTTTTAGGTATTAATATAACTTGTCCCGTTGTAAACCAGTTCTCTATTTCTTCTGTTTTATTTATAATTCTATTGAAAAGATCTGCTATGTATTGGTGTGTGCTTGTAAAGTATTTTAAGTAGTAGTTCTGTACTTTATCTATCCCGGGTGTCTTCCAGTTATGCGTTTTTCTAATAGCTTCTCTAATCATTTCTACACTTACCTCTTCAAAACTGTGTTCTTGTATTTCGTTTGCCTCCTCTTCAATGTCTGATATCCACTGTGCTTCTTTATTATATGATACTGGTTGTGATAGGATTGAGGCCCAAAAATCTTGTATTGCATCCTTTGTTGGGATTTCCATTGGAGCTTGTTGATTCCCATTAAGAGATCGGTAGAAGGAATGTTGGTTTTCCTTGAATTGTGCGTTCTGGACTTTTCTGTTGTTCATGTCGTCATACCTCTTAATCCTACCAGCTAGTGCTTTGATTTTTTGGTTGTGTATTTCTACAGTGTTGTCGTGATCTTGGTCGGTAAAAATGTTGTATTTATTATACAGGTTTGTTTTAATACTGATCATCCTTCTGCTACTTACTCTTCTCCTTATTTCTGTAAACCTACCTAGTTCTTTCCTAATTTCTTCAACTTTATTCTTTAAACGTTTTTTCCATGGAGGATCCTGTTTGGGTTTGATTATGGAAGATGGTGTAAATGGCTTTTGTCCGTTAGCTATTATTAGAGTTTTGGCTGCAGCATATATGATGTTATTTAATTGTCGTAGTGTATTGTTTGTAATTAGTAGCTTTTCTAAATATATGTTGATTTTATATAGATTATTCATGAAACTTCTGTTGAATTTTGGTTTAGGCAAAGTTATCCAACTTTCTATTGACATTTCTTTCGTTTCAGCTAAGTTTTGTAGGAATTCTAGAATAAGTGGGTCTTGGTTCTCATCAGTTCCTATGAGGTGTGTAGTGGTATCAGAACCTTCTACGGCATCATAAGGGATAAAGCTTGTAAAAGACTGTGGGATTACATCATTTTGGATTTCTTGGGTTGTCTGTATATTAAGGGAAGATGTTAATGTGTCGATTGTGTTGCTTGCAGTGTTGTTAGGTGAATGTGTGTACTCATGTGGCACGGAAGAGGTCTGTGTAATAGATGAATTTCGTGCTAGTTGTTGTGGCGTTAACGTAAGTGTGTTATTTATTTCTGTATCATTGATGTTTGATTGTACCAAGGACTGTTCAGCTTTCAATTTGATTTCTTGTAATACTTGAGAAGATAAGAATTTACGTGTTATTATACTACGGGCTTGATTTGATAGTGTGTTTCCATTGAATTTATTTATTTTAGGGTTATTTTGGTTTCTGTCTTTAAATAGTTTTTCAAATCTTTTAATGTATCCTAGACCTTGAGCTTTCGCTTTAAAGTAACAAAACATTAATTCATGTAGTTCTTCTTGTGACCACTTTCTTCTTGCATCATTATTTGTTAAACTTGTCGTGGTCGTTTCCGATGGACCGGCAAGACAATTGGGATCTCTATCCCTGTCCCGCAAAGTGCCATCGGCATCACGGATGATTTCGGCTGTGGTTTCTTCGGAGACCCCGACTCTCGCCCGCCTGTTCAGCAAAGAGCCACTGGCGGTCCGCATGCTGTCACGTCCAGCGCCAGCTCCAGACGTGCCCCGGCGCTCGCCCCCGGGAAGCGGCATTAAACGTATACTTTCATTATTATTCTCCATATTGTTTTGGGGTTTGCCATAGCCCTTTTGGTCACTTGTTAAGTCATTTCGTTGCAAGTGTCCGCCTCTCACGTGGTTCAGATGTTACACCGGACGTGGGGTTGGCCTTCTGAGAGGCTATTATATTATATTATATTATATTATATTATATTATATTATATTATATTATATTATATTATATTATATTATATTATATTATATTATATTATATTATATTATATTATATTATATTATATTATATTATATTATATTATATTATATTATATTATATTATATTATATTATATTATATTATATTATATTATATTATATTATATTATATTATATTATATTATATTATATTATATTATATTATATTATATTATATTATATTATATTATATTATATTATATTATATTATATTATATTATATTATATTATATTATATTATATTATATTATATTATATTATATTATATTATATTATATTATATTATATTATATTATATTATATTATATTATATTATATTATATTATATTATATTATATTATATTATATTATATTATATTATATTATATTATATTATATTATATTATATTATATTATATTATATTATATTATATTATTTTATATTATATTACATTACATTACATTACATTACATTACATTACATTATATTATATTATATTATATTATATTATATTATATTATATTATATTATATTATATTATATTTTTATTATATATAAATACTTATACATACATACAAACGTAAAATACATACATGCATACATACATACATACAACATACATACACACACATACATAAGTAATAAATAATAGTTAAAATGCTATTAGAATGAGAAATATCATAGTGATAGGTAGTGATCCTTGACTAAGGATTTGAACTTTGTTACCGTCTGAGCCTGTCTGATATGTAATGGGAGAGCATTACATAGGCGAACAGCAGTGACACAAAACGATTTATCATAAAAATCCGTGCAATGAGCCGGTATCTTCAGCTTTAAGTTTTCTGATGACCTTAAATAACGGTTATGCGTATCATGTAGGAATTCGAATCGTCCTTTAAGATAGGAGGGAGTTGAAGGGTTAAACAATATATTGTATAGTAGAGAAAGTATGTGAGTATTCCTGCGAAATCGTATGGGTAACCACTATTATTATACCACTATTACACAAATTATTGCACTTTTATTATTTTTTGTGAATATTATGCTACAGAGCTCTGTTTTAACTATATACGGACGCAGTGTTGCCACTCTACTTGATGAATACACTAGTGAGGCGATCAAGAGAATAGGACGTAAAGAGTTTGGGCACGGTAATATAATCTAACAGTATTGTAACTCGGCCGCCTTCGTGAGTTATATACCTACCAGACGCGCCGCATGCGAGCTGCAGCACGATCGCGGCTGTGGGTACTCTTGGCACAGTCCGCACAGTCTAATGAGTACTCTGCTCGAGGCGCGTAGGTATAACTCGAGTTTCGTGCGTTTGTTTGGAGTTACAATACTGTTGAGATTATTACCGTGGTATGGGCATCAAACCCAAGACACGCACTATTGACTATTTTGAAGGGAATATTAATTGTCGTTTGCTTAACAGTAAAGGTAAACAAAATTAAGGACCTGCGTTTCTGCGAGACCACCAACAATGCCGTGAGGAAGTCATGTGAAGTCTACCCATATCAGCCTACCAGCGTGGTAGACCCAGTCCTACTAATGGCCTATGATCAGCAGTGAGACCGTTTATGAACAAGGCTGATGTTACTTCATCAGTTGAGACTGGCCTATTAGTCTACTGAACTAACAGGTAAGGTAACTACGTCAGGGTTCGTGGGTTTGATTCCCAACCGGGACAAATCTTTGTGCGAATGTGATCATTTGTTCTATGACTGAGTGTAATTTATCTATATAAGTAGTATGTATGTCATTATCATCATCATCGTCCTAGCGTTATCCCATTACGATCTATGTTACATCTATTATTATTTATGTTTACTTATAATGAGACAGATTCCGTGTGGTGACGGATTAAGAATATGGAATGTCACCATCCCATATCATCCCATGGGTGTCGTAAGAGTCGACAGAGGGAGCATATTATACAGAGAACAGCACTTTAAGAAAAGGAAAACTTGATACAAACCCTATACCAACCTGTTTGGCCAGCGTGGTATAGTCCAGCAGTGGAGTGTTAAAGGCTGATGATGATGATGATAATAAGACAGTAAAAAGTATCTTTGTACATTGAATATATTTCCAAAAAAGAAACTCAGGGAAGCTAAGAAACAGTAACAGAGCAAGAAACTAAAAAAAAATTGTCTGTTTGTCTGTTCGTCTGTCTGTTAATCTTTTTGTCTGTTTGTACACGCTTCTCTCCGAAGTTACTGGATGCTATTATGTCTGTACAACATATTATATTATTGATTTTGGAAAGTGGAATACCTGATGCAGAACCCCAACAGCCCAGCGAAACTATAAGATATCAAAAATTGCGTTTCAGCTAAAAACATTACGCCTGATGGGCATTTTCTGATGAGAGATTAAAATTTGAAGATCTCGAACATCTGATGTGGAACTCCAAGAGCCCAGCTTCGCTATAACATATACTGACTTGACATCTTTGCAAAAGTTGATCAGTCTGATGACCATTTTCTGTTTACTTATAAAAATAGAAGATCTGAAACTTCTGATGAGGAACTATAAGAGCCCTAGCAGTAGTTGCCCAGTATGATGAGGATTTTTTGTTGAGAGATAAATATTTATAATTCATATGACATGACCTAGGTACGATAGTTTTTATCGCGATAACTGACATCCACGCGGGCGACAGCTAGTATCTAATAAATCTCTGCTAAGTAGTGGGATCAGAGCTGTTTGTGAGTTGCCTTACTGAAAAGAAAGTTTTTTCAATCTATTCAAAATACAACAAGATAGTACTCTACTATTCGTTAAGACATCTACATCATCATTGTTTTCATATATAAAATAGCTTCAGTATTATCATTGTACCATGGTCATTTTCTGTCTTTTAGTATAACATCGTTGTAATTAATGCTAATCATTTGATATTTGTAACTGCCGTTTCGCTGTAGGAATGTGTATGGTCCGTCATGGAGAAATTAGTGGTCGTTTAACTTCGTACTTTACACACATAATTACTATTGATTTATGTACATCACAAAGCTTGTGAGTATAGAGGCGAAGTAGAGTTAAGTTACTATATCTTGAATAGTCAATACTCCGTATGAAGAGCTAATAATTATTGACAACTATGAATGTGATAGGCAACCTAAAACTGTAAGTTACGTACTAACTACTTACCTTTTATTTATAAAGAAAATTTATTAAATAACTGGTGATATTATAAAGAGTTACTGTAAAACCACAAAACTAAAACACCACACAAATTACGATAAGATCCATAACCATTACTTATTCCAATACCGACAATATTTGATAAACAGAAACATGCCTCTATAATTCTCAATTAACAACATCTATGACGAAATGATTACATTTACCAAATAAATCGCATAAATTTGCCAAACACCTTCATCCAGTACTATAAAAATGTCAATACGTAGATCAATTTGCATTAATAAAAAAAAAGTGAGCGGGTTACGATCCCAAATCAAATCAGATGAGACCGGGAAATATTAGGAATTCACATCGACGTTTTCATTGCCTATTTATCCTTTGAGAACGCGTATTTTTCTGTGACAGCGCTATGAATAAACTATTATTTGGATTTCCCTCATGAAATCGTATTGCTTGAAATAGATATTTCTAAAGTATATGTTGACATTTATCATAGTCATACATTGAAAGTTACAAAAGCATTATAATTTTATATTAGATTTCTTTAAATCTTATTTATTTTTACGTAGGTATATAAAATACATTTCAAATTAAGAAGATTCCATTAAAATTAAATTTAACACACATATTCAAAACACTCCGTTTGGTACACAACTTTGGACTAGAATTTTTTGGAAAGAAATAATAAATTTCATGTGACCGGCGTAGATGTCCTAGAAGCTTAATTAATATACTTATATTGGAAATAAATATGATGAAAAGAAACATTTTAATTTTAAACATAAAAAAATAAAACAAATAATTGATTGTTAATTGCCGCATATTTCCGTATTTTATTTTTTAAAATACCTTTTTATGTTGTATATCTGATTCAAACCTACATAAGTTTATTTCCAAGCAAAAAAAACGATTCCGATAAGAATCCGATAAGAATTGTCTTTACTGGAATGTGCACAGTTGTTTACTTTTTCCCGCCAAAATTAACCTGAATATCCGCAAATTTTTTCCATGAATAATATGAGTATTATACATCATATGATAGGTTTATTTATATAATCATAATAAAACAATAATACAGAGCATATATGTAACTTTATCACCAAACAATTATGTATGTACATTCAATAAAAGAGAAATGCCGTTTTCACGATAATTGTTTGTAAAAATCTCTTAAATTATAATTTAATTACAGAATATTTATAATTTTTTTGCTGTAACTTCATATTTTTAATTAATTCACAATAAAAACATAAAAGTATGATATATAATTATAATATTTGTTTACAATTATCTTTTTAATCCATAATTACGCCCGCGCGCAAATTGCAAAGTCAGCAAATTAATAAAAAAATTCACATGCTAATATCTAAATAACTTTTCAAGCAAGTATTGCTATAATTTTATATAATTGTTAAGATAATATCACCAGGTATATAACAAAATAAAAGAAACCAACATTTATCCCGTATTATCACGATAAGCAATTGTTTTGAGTAAGTCGTTAAAAGTCGTAATTGTTTACATAGTATCCAGTTTGGCCCCCCGCATAAAGTAAACACTTCATTCAAACGGAATGTATTCGGAATCATATGAAAGAGTTATTCATTAAGTTGAACAAAAACATTAGTTAAGGCCACATATGTTAGCAACGAGCGCACAAAAACTAATTTGTCGACCCCGGGCAGTGTCAAGTGGCCGCATCAGCTCGTCATTTGACACCTTGCACACTCAAGGGCACTTAAGCAAATTATTTAAAGAGCTGAAACAATCGGGCGGTTGAGCAAATAAATAAATGTGCGCGTGGGATCGGGAGGTCCTGGGTTCGATTCCTGGGTCGGGCAGTGTTAATGGGTTTTTCTGTCACGAAATTCTCAGTAGCAGCACGGAGTCTGGAAATGTGCCCGGTACGGCAATAGGCTCGCCCCTTATTACGCGGGACTAAAGTATATCTGGCGAAAAGTGGGCGTAGAAATACACCTCTGCCTACCCCTTCGGGGATAAAAGGCGTGACGATATGTATGTATGTATGTTTGTATGATAGTAGACGCTGGGGTGGTGTTAATACGACTAGTGTGGAATACAAATTGTTCAATTACACTAGACCATTGAATACTTGTCCCTTATAACTAATTGACGCCACAGCATATTAGAACGTAGCACCTAGTAAATGTTTACAATTGTTAAGATAATATCACCAGGTATATAACAAAATAAAAGAAACCAACATTTATCCCGTATTATCACGATAAGCAATTGTTTTGAGTAAGTCGTTAAAAGTCGTAATTGTTTACATAGTATCCAGTTTGGCCCCCCGCATAAAGTAAACACTTCATTCAAACGGAATGTATTCGGAATCATATGAAAGAGTTATTCATTAAGTTGAACAAAAACATTAGTTAAGGCCACATATGTTAGCAACGAGCGCACAAAAACTAATTTGTCGACCCCGGGCAGTGTCAAGTGGCCGCATCAGCTCGTCATTTGACACCTTGCACACTCAAGGGCACTTAAGCAAATTATTTAAAGAGCTGAAACAATCGGGCGGTTGAGCAAACTCTTAAAATAAATTAGCCGCTATTTCTCTTAGTAATAATAACCATGCCTGACTGTGTAGTATCTCACGCCACCAAACCATCAGGACAATTAAATTCAAATTAGTCTGAATCACGGAGCGAGCACTCAATATACCATCTATATAAAATACGTTCTCCACAATTTATTGACCTATTAAAATTCATCATCACTGAAAGCACTTCCAGTCCGGGATAATTATACTAAATTTGAGGATTAAAGGAATAAAAGTTATTAAAGGAGAATGCGGCATTTCAGGCAAAAAATAACAACTCGAAGCAATAATCATAAATGTCGAGGAAGACTGTTCGTGTTTTATTTATTTACATGCTTTTATTAGGTCGTCGTGTATGGAACTAACTATGTAATGGAATGTTAGGTAACTAATTAAACCATCTTCCAAGGGTCGTAGCGTAATGAAAATTGACAACTGTATGTAGTTCTGATGATAATTTTATAATATGGTACTGTCGATCTGATCTGATGATGGAACCGGAAGATATGATCTGGAACTTCATGATGGAAAAAAGTTTCATAGCTGTTTTGGATTTCTTATAAAAGTCTTGTAATGAACTTTGACTACAATTAGATCAAGGTCTGATGATGAAACCGGAATATAGGCACTGGCATTCCATGATGGAATATCGTATCATAGTCGTGTTTGCACTTGTGAGAAAGGCCACGTAATGACCTTTGACTACAATTAGGTTTCAAGGTCTGATGATGAAGCCGGATGATAGGCACTGGCATTCCATGATGGAATATCGTATCGTAGTCGTGATTGCATTTGTGAGAAAGGCCACGTAATGACATTTGACTACAATTAGGTTTCAAGGTCTGATGATGAAGCCGGAAGATAGGCACTGGCATTCCATGATGGAATATCGTATCATAGTCGTGTTTGCACTTGTGAGAAAGGCCACGTAATGAACTTTGACTAAAATTAGGTTTCAAGGTCTGATGATGAAGCCGGAAGATAGACACTGGCATTCCATGATGGAATATCGTATCATAGTCATGTTCTCACTTGTGAGAAAGGCCACGTAATGGACTTTGAATTATTTTAATATTTCGAATAAAATAAAATAAAATATTTGCCAAATATTCATAAAAAAAAATCAAATTTCATAAAAACCAAAATCCACATGACTGTTATGACTGGAACCTGAACCCACGCCTTCAGAGCGTGAAGCGGATGTGTTATCCTCCGCTTTTATTAGGTCGTCGTGTATGTAACTAACTATGTAATGAAATCCAAGCTAACTAATTTAACCATCTTCCAAGGGTCGTGGCGTAATGAAAATTGGCAGCTGTATGTAGTTCTGATGACAATACAATAATATGGTACTGTCAAACTGATCTGATGATGGAGCCGGAAGATATGAACTGGAACTCGATATGTATGTAAATATGTAGTGGAATCTAAGGTAAATAATTTAACTACCTTCCAAGGGTCGTAGCGTAATGAAAATTGGCAGCTGTATGTAGTTCTGATGACAATACAATAATATGGTACTGTCAAACTGATCTGATGATGGAGCTGGAAGACATGAACCGATGGAAAATCGTATCATAGCTGTTTTGGATTTCTTAGATAAGTCTTGTAATGAACTTTGGCCACGACTAGCTTTCAAGGTCTGATGATGAAGCCCAAATATAGGCACTAGCATTCTATGATGGAATATTGGATCATAGTCGTGTTTGCACTTGTGAGAAAGGTCATGTTATGGACTTTGGACACGATCAGGTATCAAGGTTATAACAAAGCAATTATTTTGTAGACCACGCAGTGGTGTAGTTAGGGTTCGTACTTTTGCGGCTGGACAGGCGTATGTGGCCCTGAGTGGAGTAAAATCACTTAGTGGTCTCCTGATTGAAGAGCTAGATAGTTATAAGCTGACAGATTAAACACCATGTATTACAGACGCACAAGCGGAGATGGAGAGGATACGGGCTCATTCGCTAAATGTATAAATGTTAAAAATATTTCGTTATCAAGACCAAAAAGCAGAAAATAAATTAGTAGTTTAAAAAACACTAGAAAACACGCTTTTATAAATGCACTTAAAAACAAAAAATAAATTATGGATCGTTCAAGTTGTCTCTATTTCTTGGCTGAAGTGTAAACTATGTGCTTTTTATTATAATATTTAATTGTAAAAGCGTGGGGCGCTAGAACAGGAAAGACTTTATTGTTAAGAAATACTAATACTACCTTCCTGGCGGAAGCTGCACGAGGTCGCAAAAGAGCATAGCATTTATGCCACCAAAGGGTTACCAAAGGGAACCAAAGATATCTCGGCCACGAACAAGAACTCTACATTTTGCCACTGTTGCCGCATTGCCCTTATATACTTAATTTCCTGAAAGAAGAGGCGTTAAAAATGTCGGTGAATGTCGACTTCCTCGCTGATGGCGCATGTTTTGTCTGAGTTCGACAAACTGGTACTTTGAACAGACTGTTTAATGTAGAGCCACTTACTACTCTTGCTGCAACTCCAGTAAGAGCGCCAATCTGTGGAACCTACTTCCCGTAACATCTGTTCACTTGATTTTTGAACAAGTTAAACAAGAACGTATTTCCTGTTCCAACGCCCCACGCTTTTACAGTCAAATATTTTAATTAAAAGCACATAGTTTACACTTCAGCCAAGAAATAGAGACAACTTGAACGATCCATAATTATTTTTTTGTTTTTAAGTGCATTTATAAAAGCGTGTTTTCTAGTGTTTTTTAAACTATTAATTTATTTTATAAGTGTCAGTTTTCAAATTGAGAAGCAAAAACGACATAAGAATGCGAGGCGTTGTAGAAATATTATTTTTATTTTCAGACGTGGTCTTCTAAATAATTTTTGTTTTCTTCTATATAAATTTCGTTATACAGACTTCTTTCCAATTAAGATGAGGTGAGAGACTAAGAGAGCCAACAAATCAATAGAATATAGCGATCTTAAACTGACGAAGTCAACAAAGGATATAAAATTAAAAACCATGTGTCAGTAGTTAATACAAGTGTAAAAATATACTTTCTAATTTTGTTGGGTTTTGTCATGTCAAACGTTTTGTTTCGCCAAAGATTTACATATTTAATTTTATTTTTTTTAATGAAATCACTTATTAGGATTGGTAGTTCAAACGTAGATTTATTGGAATTAAGAAGAAACATAACATTTAAGTAATATTTTAGACGTTAAATTAAAGTTATCTACATTTTACGTATATCGTCTAATGAAACAAAACGTAGTAAGTCAGTGTTACCAGTCGGAAAGAATTCTTAAGAACTGTTTCTTACTTAAGCATTTACTCAAGTAAGTAACGCACATTACTCAACTATAGAATAAGATTTTTTAATGAAGAATTCTAACGTCAAGTAATTACTTAACTAAGTAATTACTTAGCACCAAGTAATTACTTGTTTATAAATACGGGTGTTAGTCTCTCACCTCATCTAAATTGGAATGTGTGTGTATACATTCAGTATTATTATCTGAATGATAGTAGACGTGGCCGTGTGGTTGACGGTATAGAATACAAGTGTCACCACCCCCTATCTTCCCGTGGGTGTCGTAAGAGGCGACTAAGGGATAACACGATGCAAATACCATCTTTGCGTAGAGACGGAAAACTCGACATCAAACCCTATGCGACTGCCTCGTTGGTCTCGCGGCATAAATGTGCGCGTGGGATCGGGAGGTCCTGGGTTCGATTCCTGGGTCGGGCAGTGTTAATGGGTTTTTCTGTCACGAAATTCTCAGTAGCAGCACGGAGTCTGGAAATGTGCCCGGTACGGCAATAGGCTCGCCCCTTATTACGTGGGACTAAAGTATATCTGGCGAAAAGTGGGCGTAGAAATACACCTCTGCCTACCCCTTCGGGGATAAAAGGCGTGACGATATGTATGTATGTATGTTTGTATGATAGTAGACGCTGGGATGGTGTTAATACGACTAGTGTGGAATACAAATTGTTCAATTACACTAGACCATTGAATACTTGTCCCTTATAACTAATTGACGCCACAGCATATTAGAACGTAGCACCTAGTAAATGTTTACAAAATCCGTTACACTTTAAGATGCACCTTCTGTTTGCCGGTCTCTGATTCCGTACATTAATTATCTGTTACTTTGCTTGTTTGTATATAATAATGAACTCAGTGGTCAGTTACATGAGAGTGTATACGTATATGAGCACGAGTTTTTTTAAACGCAGGTATATGGAGACTGTGTTTCATTTCCCAGTATTATTATAGTTAAGAGACATTTTATTTTAGATCATTCGTTTCTCATTCATCATTTTAAATACTATATTTATTAATAGATTTGTTTGCAATTTCTCATAAAATAAGACGTAAAATTTTCAAAACTAGAACTTAGACTTAGCTACTTGGTAAATCTCTGTAGCGTACTGAAAATATATATATGATAGAAACTGTGACTAACGGCCATTTTCAATATTCAAACTATAGATAGATCTGTAGATTTTAGATTCGTGTTTGACATCTTTTGTATGGAGCTTATATTTGACATCTTCCCCACACAGGACAACGAATCTACGAATTGTTATTTCCAGTTTGAATGTCTTGTGTGTCTAGTGATCAAATATTTGTAAAATGTTCGGTTACATTTATGCTTAGATGTAGAATAGTATTTTTCAATCAATTTGTATGATAGCGACCCACATTTTAAGTCCAGTAACATAATTTTCTTTGTAAAACTTTGCAACGCTAGAACAGTATTTGTAGGTCGCGGATTGTGCTTACATAAAAGCCTTTTGCACCAATTGATATTTGAGAATACAGTCGTTCTTTGTTTTGTTAAATTTTCATAATTAGGTACATTGCAGATGATTAATTATAACTATATACATTACTATCTTAAATAATCATACTGTCTAAGAATATATATGTACATAAAACTAAAAATAAAGAGTAAAAATAAATACATATGTACAGGTGTGTTTAGGCGTCGTAGAATGCCTCCGCATCGATATCATCGGGTAACGTGCCCAAAAGGCTGGCAGCATTGCCATCTAGCGTGGCAATGCTTGATTCTCTGAGCAAAGAATAAACCAGCCTTCTGGTCACGTGAGACGTCGACTACCCGTTTAGATATTTCTCGGTATAAAGAACGAGCGCTCGGACCCCATGAGCCTAGCGTTTCCACCCCAAACGGCTCAAATACGAAATTAGCTACTAAATTACTGTATTTGCGCCGTTTGAGGGTTTCCGCAGATGCAGCAGCAGCGCCAGCATGGCCTCCCGAGCTTGGAACATTGGATGGCGCGAGGGTGTCTACGCAGGTTGTGTCCCACACCAAAGGCCTACCCATTTTCCATGGCAACAGTGACATACCGTCAGGTCTCTTCCCGTCGTCGCGTACCAAACCATTTGGTTCAAGTACAGCTGGTACACCAGACGACCGTCGACCATTCTCCACAATGACATCGATGCGGAGAAACACACGGAGCACCTAAACGGAGACAGGTGGCGATACGGAACGTCTCATCGTCCAACATGGTTCCTGTGTTGGACGATGGTAGTGCCTGAAGCCATAGACCGGATTCCCATTCCCCCACAGCCAGCAAACGAGCACGCTCTGTAACATTAAAAGATGTATCCAAAAGAGTTTTCCTCACAATGTTACAAAGCGGTGCGTCCCACTGTCTTTGGGAGAATAGGTTGGTGGGCAAATCAGTGTTTGGACAAGCCATTTTCCAGGCGTTTATAGCTTCGGTTTTGCACAGCACTTCTGAGTTAACTAGTGTAGGTGATAATATTTTCCTAGTTAACTCTTCTGTGCTGTGAACCGAATACAGGAACGCCGGTAAACTGACACTGGAAATTTTGCGAACGCCGAGCCCACCCAAACGTGTGGGTAAAGATGCTTGTAGCCAGGCTCGGTCATCTAAGTCAACATTTAATATTTTTTTTAAAGTAACTTGTATAATTTGTTCGATTTGTCCTAATAGTGTTATTTTTTTCCAAAGTTGCGATGATCTTAAGGCATGAGTAAATTTTGGGACGAAAAGGCAATATCGAATAATAGTATAAGCCAAATGTATATTAATTTTGAATAGACGATCTGAAATTTCACAAAAATTTTGTATTTTTTCTTCCAAGAAAGAATCAAAAGCTTCTTCAAATACGGGCGAACCTAGGAGGCGAAATGAACTCTTTTCAATAATTTTGATGGTTGGTGCCAAATGATTAAATTTAGATACTATCGAAAGTTTTTTTGTAGAGTCTGTTGTATTTATAAGCAACTCACACTTACTAGAATTTAGTTCCAAGCCAATATATGCGAATTTATTTTTAATAAAAGCTAAATATTGTAATACAATGTCTAGATCTCCTACTAGGGTTACGTCGTCTAAATACCATACGTTAAATTTAGAATTTATTTGCCGAATAATGGGTTGTATAGCTAAGCTAAAAATGACTGGTCCAAAAGGGTCACCTCGTTGGCATCCAACTGCAGATTCCAAAAGATTGTCCTGATATAGTAATTTTGTGGGATAACTGTAACATTGCCAAAGATATTTGTAAATTTTAGGGGTTTCTAATTTTGCCTGTGCCAACAAAGTGTCCCTATTCACTGAATTGAAGTCGTTCTTGAAGTCAACCTTCAGAATGACCTCCCCATCACCACTTCCAAGATACGTCGAAAGGGCATGTATAGCAGCCTCACAACCTCCCTTGGAACCAAAACCTAGTTGGAGAGGTTGGAATTTATCAGATAGCTCCCTGTTGTAAAATTTACAGCATACCTTAGCTGCTATGCGCCGATAAGTGCAACCCACGGCAATGGGACGGATGCCACCATCTCTCTTGTTAAGGGCGCACAGGTTGGCCCCATACAAGATATCAATGATAGCATCGTCCACACTAACGGAGAGCATCATATTTACTAGCGCAGTCAACTCCTTCAGAAGTGTATCGCCAGCCACCCCAGCACTTGCACACACAAGAACTTTTAGATGCTGTGGTGTCAAGGCATCGAGGCCACCTGCCGAGCCACTTCGGAAGGAGCAAACCGCTGCTAAGACGTCCTTGGCCGTGGTGATCAGATGTTCTGATTCACTGTCGGGAGGTTCAGGAAAGGAAAGATCATTAATGGGCGCTGGATGCTTGGTCTTCAGACCCGCAAGCGTATCTGGAGAGCAAGGCGCCACCACATCACTGCTGAACAAGAGTCTAGACGCGCCCCGTATGTCGCCTTCCCTTAATTTGGATTCCACATATTGATACAGAGATTTATGTTTATTTGAAGTGAATTTAGGGTCTAAAATGTTGGCCGAAATTTGACAATTACATTTAATTTGAGATGTTAATGAATTTTTGCCAGCCTGATTTTTATCAACATGTAGAATCCTATAAGGGAACGTCAATAATTGCTCCCAGGCCGCTTTTGAGTTCTCCCTTAAGACAAGACTTTTTGACACTGATGGTCTTGCCCCACGGGGAACTCTTTTGACTATAGGAACCGAATTTTTTAATTTAGATAGAGTTTGCCAAAAAGGAATTTGGTTGTTGTCTCCTGATATAGGTGGTGAAGATATTGAAGGGCCAGAAAGCACATTTTGGGATTTATGTACTTTGCCAAAATGTACTTTCAGTCGTTGTTATATTCCCTAAATGAGTTAGGCTGGAATTTAGTTTCGATTCCATTCATGAGCAACGTATGAAAAAGTTTGTTTATATTAAACCACGTGGATTTTATCCCGCAGTATCGAATAGTTTCGACATTCCCTACCGTCATTCTGTTGATATAGAAATTGCTGTGATTGCGTAATCTTTTAAGTATAAATTGGTTAACTGCCTGTAGATAAATAATCAAGTTACGCATGTACTCGTGAATAGTGCTTAATGGTAGCAGCTTAGTTTTAAATAATTATTAAATAAATTGTATTTTGATACAGCATAACTGTAAGCATTCCTTGTTCTCACGATAAAAACCCAGCTGCGATTTGTCTTCTTCACCTTCCTATTGTTTGAGTTTGGCCGGAGCTATGTAAGAATCTAAACCCTTTTTTTGTCTGGACTTTAAAAGATGAAGAAAAGACTAAAGAAATTGAATTGACAAAAAAACAATGACTCTGAGTTTGTTTCGGCCTTTCTTCTCAAGAAGTCATTTAGCTAGGAAAAGCTGGCATCATCTAGAATAGGGTTTTGACATGTATAAGTGTTGTAAACAACCAAAATGCAGAAATAAATATGTCTTTATGACTTTAATCTTATTTAGAGCCTATTCACTAAAACGACCGTGATTTTATTTCCCGTAGCAGCGGGCATCATATAAGTAAATAAACATTCTTGTTCCAAGTAACAGAATAGTGCTTGTAATTTATATACTTATTCCGTGTCTAAAATCCTAGAATCAACATCATCTGGGTTCCGCTTACTAGTCTAACCAGATTTGGCTGAATATTAGCTTTTCCATAGAGCGACTGCCTGTCTGACCTCCGCAACCTGAAGGAATAGCGATATTCCATGGTTTAGACTAGTGTCAGTTGATTAAGAAAGTACTGACGCCCTATAACGACTGTCAAAGATCTTTATGACAACCGGTACCGACGGCTTAACGTCCTCTCCGCTCTCCTCTGTCATGAGGCACGGGACAAGCGATTCATTTATTCCACTGAAAAGACACCAATAGTCTGAGATGTTCCGTTTATAAATTTACGTTGTTTTGGTAGTTTGCCGCTGTTTCTAAATTTCTTTAGTGATTGAATCAGTTACCAACTTAATCGTAACAAGGTAAGACTGTATTCATATAAAATCAGTACACTCATTGGAAGTTTTTCATTTGATTGATGTAAATTGAATGGTCGAGTTTTTCTTTAAATGATAAAGTTTTCTGTAAAATTATTTTTCTCAGAGGGAATAGAGGAAGGAAAATGTTGTTTTCTTTCTGGCCAGCCTGTTGATTACAAGTAAAAGTAAGTATTATTATAACTTTCAGTTGTTATGGACTTTCGGTTGTTTTTATTAAAGTTAAACGTGATTTCGTTTATTGGATTTGGAAATTCAGTTTCGCAGTTTGTTATTGTGTGTTGCGGTATGAAAATTTGGTTGCTAAATTATGAAACAGGGAGGTATTCACTTATTACTTGAAAGTTTCTACACCAAATTAAAGTATGCAGGGAAAACCAAATACCAATCTATTGTAATCCGTTAAACCCGCAAAATTAAACTTATCATACAAACATACATAGACTCACGCCTGTTTCCCAGAAGGGGTAGACAGAGGCATATTAAACGCCCACTTTTCGCCAGTGTTTTGATCCCACGTAATAGGTGGCGAGCCTATTGCTGCTTATTGGGACATTTTGTTTGCCAGAGCCTCGTCCGTTGATCGGCAGGTGCACCACTTGCAGGTGAGGTTGGCTTGGGACCCTAAGTTTTTGGTGGGAACCCTATGCACCCTGCAGGTGAAGTTGGCTTGGGACCCTAAAAAAATTAAAAAAAATGAAACTTATCAGAAAAATATTAACAGGTATTTACTAGGTAGCAGGGTTTAGCCATCATATAATTCATAACGTCGCCGTCGTCAGATTATGTGTGTCGTGGACAGCATTGCCACGCTGAATGCCATTACTGATTCTCCGGGAACCGATATATATTTGTAACAAGCATTAATCGTGTGTTATGTATACAATTTATTAAAAAAATTACTTCTCAGATAATAGAACAGCGTGGATAAAAAAGCCAGGGCTTCGAACTCGAAACCCTCTGAGTAGTAAGCTGTTAGTTTCTCCACAAGGTTATCCCTGTCAATATAATCGTAACAAGTTCACATTGCTTGCTTCGTATATTTTATTCTTTCTGAGATAAGTCGTGTATTACATATTGTAATGTCGGGTACTGTTTTCACGTCGTTCCTACCAGCGTCACTAATGACCGCCGCTATCTCTTCACGTTAAGTGTTTTATATGTTTACGCGGTACTTACACAAAAATTCATGTCTAATGACTTGAGAACGAGGTTGGTTACCTGTTGTTGGAGCGGAGAAGAGCGGAGAGTTAAATGGAAACGATACGTTTGAACGAAAACACCGCTCCGCTCGTAAGTTAGTTGTCCGTCACTATGAGAAGAGGCCCGTGCCCAGCAGTGGAACAGTATGTTTACAGGCCTGATGATGATGATAAGTATTTCTAAAATGAGCATGACTATTAACTGTCCAGCGTCTGGGTGTTATCTGTATATATAAAATCCTTGCGTTACTGACTGACTGACCGACAAGCTACAGCCTAAACTATTAGACGCAGGAAGCTGAAATTTTACATGTATGTTCCTTGGGGACCGTAGGGGTGCACTAAGAAGGGATTGCACGAAATTCCCACGGAATCGGGCAAAACGGGTAAAATTTAATAATTTGCGGGCGTAGCTGCGGGCGTCCTCTAGTTTACATATAATATTACGTGTGTGTTTAAGAATAGATAAGTATGTTATATTGCCATGTGTTTATTCTGCTCAGTTTGGATTGTTAGATTTGTAAGTTGTCCATGGATATTATAATTAAGTACCTCATTGCCTGCACAAGGAGGTTCTACTAGTCTCAGTGTTGCTAGCGTAGTCCGCAACATACTAGCACCATCTCACTGCATTGCCTCACTCTGATCTTGAGGTAAATTTGTGCATTGTATATTTTACTATCGTGAGCAGCAAGCAGCTCTTGATTGCTCACAAAATGTTAACCGTTTATCATGAATGTAACGATATTCCTTTAGTAGTAACTTTTTTTTAATAAACGATTACTGGTTTGTGCCCTGGTAGTGGTACTAGAGTGGTAAGACACATTTAGCGGCAGAGCAGAAAATAAAAAGAAATCAGCATTAGTAGAAAAGACAGACTTTTTTTTATTTAAAATCAGATCGATAAACTTTCACTGTAAATGCCATCCAGCTTAAATGGTGCTTTGTTTTTAGCCAAATATTGGCTTAAAACAAAGGACCCTTAGTCAAATTGGGCTCAGTGTCCAACAGAGTTATGGCATATGCCATTGTAAAGGATTTTGTTCAAAATTGTTACTACCGGCACCATCTTCAATTTCATTGCAGAAAAAAGATAAATAGATTTTGTAGAAAAATACAATTGTTAGCCATAAAACTAGTAGTAACAATATATTCATACTTTAAAATAATGGTAAACAATAGATGCGCTTGAGCCTGTGTGATTTACAACACTCTCCATCCCTCTCACACCTCTCGGACGCCTGCCCGAGCGCCCGTCTGCTCTCACTGCTCTCATTCAGTCGACTCGTGATTCTCGCTGTGTTAGCTGTGTGTTTTTGTGTTTCCTCTCGGCAGTGGCGTAGGAAGGGGGGGCGGGGGCGGTCCGCCCCGGGTGTCACCCTTTTTTGCGGTGCCACCCACCCCAAACTCGACTTTAAGAACAAAAATACAAACATATAACTAAACATAGGCATTAACTCAACACTACCATTGACGTCTCATTCAAGCCAGCCGGGGGAGTTAGCCCGTAAGTGTTAGTGTATCGACTAAAAAAAAAGGTCGCTCGCCTACTTCCGCCCCGGGTGCCACCTAAGCTAGCTACGCCACTGCCTCTCGACACATACAATCTAATCCACCGGCAGGTCATCTAAACAATATTATTATTGATATTGATTGAAATGTTAATAAAAATATTTTAACTATTAGCAGCTGTTTTATTATTTATGTATTCTTTGCACCTAGAATTAAAACTAGTGAATATGTCAAACAACAAAAACTACAATGCCATTACAGCATTACTCTGCAAGATTATAGTTTATTTATGGTAGCAGAAAAATATTTATAGCACAATAACCCCATGGATTCTTCGCAAACATGAGTTTATATCTTGATATTTAGTGCTTTACAGGTAAATTCAAAGTGATCTCATCTTTGTTGGTGGGTGAGCTCAGGCTTTATAAATTTTTGCCCATAGTCCTTTACATTGATGAAAGAGTTGGATTTAATCAGTTATAATATTCTCACAGTTCAGGGCTTCCATATTTCCACAAATTGTAACCACATATTTCCACAATTTTACTAAAATGCTATTCACAAACGAAAGCTTTCAAAGTCTTTCAATTTGTAAATGCACTGCTTGTTTAGGTTTTTCAAATTTGACACAGAAATGTTCACGAAATCCAAACTAAGTATTTTAATAATTATTTGCTTAATCGTATGAGTGGGTGCAATCTCTTGTGCTGGAATGTTTAGACCTCCTGAAGGCCCGTTGGCCTAAAGATTCTTGTCGAGGACAAGAATCTTGCCGCAGCAAGCTTGATGCTCAGCTTAGCAGCAGCGACAACATAACGTGCCCTCAGAAAAATGATTTAATATAAATGCCAGATGCTGTCACCCACACAAATGGTAATCTTTGCAAGCGTGGCTTATTTTTGGCGACCTATCACGAATAACAAGTAAAGTACGCAAAACATTTCACACATAATAAAATCCATGTTCACTACAATTTGAATCTCTCGAAATCCACGCGTTTACTACGAATATACTCGTAGCGTAGATCATAGTAACCCGATTATGTTATTATAATACCCATTGTGGCTTCGCATTAAACACGCTATTCCAAGAATGACAAGCCTTTTAATATGTTAATGCTACCATTCATGTGTATTACTATAATAAACGGTATTCTTGGCCTGAACTTTACCTGTGGGTGGTTATATAAAAGGTGTGTTTGTGTGAGTGTTTTCCTATAAATTAAATGTTGTCACATTTGTGACGAATGATGTGAATACACGAAGGGAATTACTCGCTTATATTTTTATTACTGTAGTCGTAAGAACTACCTGTCTTGTTCTGAAGTACACGTTACTGCTTTTGCCTACGGCCTATCGCAAATTCTGAGTTAAAAAATGTACATACATACATAGACTCACGCCTGTTTTCCGGAGGAGTAGGCAGAGAATACGGAACGCCATTTGCAACGATACTGACATACCTCTCTTGCTTCATTCACTCCTATCAATTTTCTCATGCATGCTCTTCTGTTAAGGGTACTTCTGACCTGTCCTTTTTTTAGAATGTCTCCAATCTGGTCAGAGAATGTCCGCTTAGGTCTTCCCCATTCACACTTGCCTTATATATCTTCTTTGTCAGTCTATCGTCATCCATCCTCTCCATGTGCCCAAACCATCTTAACATGCCTTTCTCAATGCTTGTCACCACATCTTCTTTTCATAAAAATATGTATTAACGCATATAACATGTGTTCCGGCCGCGCCTTAAAACGCAATGATTCAAATTCTAGTTCGCACGCCGGCTTCGCTGCCACCGTCGCCGCGGCACACACGTAGTCAAGATCTCACACCTAAGACGGAACCACGTATAAAACGGTGCACGGGACTCGGTCTTTATAAATTAGTTCAAACAGTTTTTGTACCAACATATACCTACGAGAGACATTACAAGAAGTTTTAAAGTACGACTGTCTTTATTTGAACCCCGAATGCCGGCAATAAACATTTTGGTGACCCCGACGTGATTCGAGGCGACGAGGTCGAAGAAGGACGAAGTTTCGAGAACGTTCGCCGCCGCTACAAACTATCTACTGCTTCAAGCCAGCCGGTCTGCTCATCACAACGCACACCGCAGCTATCGCTCAGCCAGAGAAGTGAACCTTAGCGTGATTCGAGGCGACGAGGTCGAAGAAGGACGAAGGTTCGAGAACGTTCGCGTGTTGGGCGACGACCTTTGGACTCACTCCGCCGCTTCGAACTACCTACTGCTTCAAGCCAGCCGGTCTGCTCATCACAACGCACACCGCAGCTATCGCTTAGCCAGAGAAGTAAACCTTTTCCTTTTTTTTCCCACTCTTTTTCCATATAGCCATCATCTTTTGCTTGACTGGTCTACAATTTGCCATCCGCTTAGGAACCTACTTGCAATCTATAAGCTTTAATCTATTTTCTGTATCTACATGGCTCTATCTAAAGGGCTATTTCATTCAAAAGGAATTATCATAAAACATCCTTTTATAGGCTCAATAATTATAAATGCCCAAACTAAGCCATACATTGCACATTATCCTGCTTATTTAAATTGTATTTAACGTAACTCATATTTTTATTTTGTGTGTTTAGTGATCGTCACCGGCGCACGTGTCTCGGCCTATCAGCTGTTCTATTGTTCGAGCAGGTGACGCATTCCGCTTCATTCGCAGCTTATACCTGACCTTGACTTCGTTGTTTGGAGCATAAGTTACGTAATCAATTTATTTATTTTATTAAACTTCATTCGTTTGTGTTAGAAGTGTGTTTTGCCTGATTTGAGCTTTAAAATGACCGATAAAACTTCATTGATTGCAACTAGAAGCTCAATTAAAGGTCGAATAACTAAATACAGAAATTATATCGACAAGTTATGCAATTATGATAGTCTGTCTTCTGAACAAACGGATGAACTCGCATTGAGGTTGGAACGATTTCGAACTCTTTTCTCTCAATTCGATAATTTGCAAACTCAGATTGAGATATTGAGTCCAGACTCATTGCAGTCCGAGATTGATGCGCGAGATGTGATAGAACAGGAGTTTTATTCACTAATCACCACGAGCCAGAGACATATCGATAACGCTAATGGTGCATCTGCAAGTGTAAATACAGAATCTCAATCATGTTGCGACCATCCTAATTTTAGTTTTAAGCTTCTATTAATTAAAGTTTCAAATTTTGATGGTTCATATTTTAAGTGGCTTGAATTCAGGGACACCTGTAGCTCTTTGATTCACTGTAACGATCGGATAAAACCTATCCACAAATTTAATTATCTAAATTCGTATTTAGAGGGAGAAGCATCTCATGTAATAAGCAACTTGGAGGTCAGTGAATCTAATTATACTGTAGCTTGGAATCTTCTCTGCGAGAGATACGACAATAAGAAACAGCTTATATATAACCATCTTAATTCTTTGTTCAACATCCAATCAGTGGGGCGTGAGTCCGCTAAGGCACTTCGTTATTTGGTTGACCATGTATCCAAAAATTTACGTGCATTAAATACACTAGGCCAGCCCACTGACAAATGGGATACTTTGAACATTTTTATGGTGTCAGCTAAGCTTGACAACAACACAAATGTAAAGTGGGAAGAACATAAAAACTCCCTTGATGACATGCCTACTTTAATGGAATTTAATAATTTCTTAAAATGTCGCGCCGATATTATAGAATCGGTCCAGCGAAGCAAGTCTGACAAGGTCAACAACAATCAGCCGAAGCTTCTAAGTTCACAAAAACTACCTATGAAATCCTTTCACATTTCAGCGAATTCCAGTACATCCTCCACTGGTGGTCCTGCCGCTTCTCCTGCTACGTGTGTCCTCTGTGATGGCGGTCACCGCATCTATGATTGTCCGTCGTTTCACTCCAAGTCAATTGAGGATAGAATTTCTGAAGCGGTAAAGTTAAAACTTTGTCTCAATTGTTTACGCAAAGGTCACCCATCGCATCGGTGTAGGTTAGGTTCTTGTTCGAAGTGTAAAAGGCGACATAACACCTTGCTGCATAAGTTTCTCGGGCTGATGAAACCACCGTGGATGCCTCGCCGCAGCCAGACAAGCATGTCACGGCCGGGGTGGCTATCTCTAATACGGACCATGTGTTGTTGTCTACAGCTTTAGTTTATGTACACAATTCCAACGCAAATGTCAGAATAACCGTGCGTGCGTTACTAGATAGCGGGAATCAGACTTCATTAATTACCAGTAGCTTGAAACAAAGGCTACAGCTGATCCCTCAGCTCAATACGACAAATGTAGTAGGCGTAGGTAACACTCCATTAACTGGCACTCCTGAACGTTGCACGATTATTCTAAAATCTAAGCACGACAAGAACTTAAACCTTCATTTATCATGTTTAGTTTTACCAATAATCTCCAGTAGTATGCCATGCAAACATATAGATATATCTAAGCTTCAATTACCGCGTAACATCCAGCTCGCAGACCCCAGCTTTAGTCAGCCCGCACCTATTGATATGCTGATCGGTGCTGACATTTTTTGGTATTTAATAGGGTCCGAGCAGATTAAGTTAGGTGAACGCTTACCCATAATGCATGAAACTTAATTAGGTTGGGTACTAGCCGGTCCTATGTACGATATGCCTATGCCACAACAAACTTCAAACTGTTTCATTCATTGCAATCAAATAAGCACTTCCGACAATAATTTAAATGAACAGTTAACTAGTTTTTGGCAGCTTGAACAGATACCGCAGCCCACTAAACAATACACGGATGTAGAATCCGAGTGTGAACACCATTTTACAACGCACACATACCGTGACCAAGACGGCAGGTTTTGTGTGCGTCTACCTTTATTTACCGAACCCGATTGTTTAGGTAATTCATTTAAATTAGCTAAAAACCGATTCTTAGGCTTAGAGAAACGTTTTAGTAAAAATCCTCAACTCAAGTCTCTTTACCAGGAATTTATCACTGAATATTTAAAACTAGGTCATATATCTGAGCTTAGCGATAAATCCTAATCCCTCCTTTTATGTACCTCACCACGCAGTGTTCAAGCCTACGAGCGAATCAACAAAACTTCGTGTTGTCTTTGATGGCAGTGCTCGTACTACATCGGGCTACTCGGTTAATGATTTGCAGATGGTAGGTCCATACATACAAGACTCGCTATTCAATATCTTATTAAGATTTAGGTCTTACAAATATGTACTAACCGGTGATATCGAAAAATGTGCAGGCAGGTATTTTTACACGAGTGCGACCGTAATTTGCAATTAATTTTATGGCGAAACAATGTGAATGAGCCTATAAAGACATATAGATTAAACACTGTTACCTACGGTTATTCGAGCGCTAGTTTCTTGAGTACGCGTTGCCTATGGCAATTAGGTGAGGAATGTTCTGACAAAAGAATTAAAAATATAATTCAGAACGACTTCCTGGTCGACGATTTGTTGACAGGGTCGGATTCGGAGGTTGATTAATTATATATTAAAAAATCTGTTCAGCAAGCTTTAGCTGCAGGTTGTTTTCCTTTACGCAAGTTTCGCTCCAATTCAACCGCTTTATTAAATGAAAACGCTAACCCTCAAGGAAGTCTAATTATAAGCTCTTCTTTATATACCCTAGTAGGTTGGGACTCCGCGATTGATATAATACATTTTCCTTCAAATTACTTAGTAAATGATGAAAATCCTACCAAACGGTCAATATTATCTGATTCATGTAAGATATTTGATTCTTTAGGTCTTCTATGTTTAGTTACAATAATACCTAAAATTCTAATACAAAAATTATGGTTATCTAAAGTCGATTGGTGTCGATGGTTATCTGATCCCATTAAGCAATCGTGGCAATCTTTTGTTCGACAGCTGTATTATTTAACTTCGCTTCAAATACTTCGCTGTGTTTTGTGTAACTCACCTAGCTATATTGAAATGCATTGTTTTTGCGATAGCAGTATGAATGCATAGGCGTCTTGTGTTTATTTAAAGTCGATAAATGAGACGGGTGATATTGCCGTTCGTCTTTTATGTGCTAAGGCGCGCGTAAGTCCAATCACTAAGTTAACTAACCCACATTTGGAGCTGTGCGCTTCAGTCTTAGGCGCTCAGCTCGCCGCAGCGGCTGCCAAGACCCTGAGATGTAAGATAAGGTGCACTTACTTTTGGACTGATTCATCCATTGTGTTAGCGTGGCTCAGGACAGATCACAATAAATTAAAAACTTTCGTATCTAATCGGGTATCCACTATTCTCGAATTAACAGAAGGCGCTGAATGGCGTCATGTCCCCACCGCGCTTAACCCAGCTGATTATGCGTCACGCGGTGTCGACACGCACAAGTTAAACAACTTAGATATGTGGTGGAACGGACCGCCATTCCTTTACGAATCGGAATGTAAATGGCCGCAATTTAATATTAACATTTGCAGCGATATTCCCGAAATAAAAATTAACCTAACATGCACACGAAACACTAGTGAACAATTAATAAATTTGGACAAATATTCTAAACTTAAAACACTGCAACACTCATTCGCTTATCTATTGAGGTTCATTCACAGTTGTCGCAACGTAAACAACAAACAATTAGGTATTTTACAGCCCGAGGAACTTGATTTATCATTTAAACATTTAGTTAAATTATCTCAAGCCGATAGTTTTGAAGCGGAACTGAGACTTCTTCGCACTAGGCAATCTCATGGTTCTAAAAATCATATAATTTCATTAAATCCTTTTCTTGACAGCGAAGGCATTATGCGCGTAGGTGGCCGGCTCAAGTCATCATTTTACTCCTTCGACAAGCGACACCCTATGTTGTTACATTCCAAACATAGGTTAACCCGACTACTATTCCAATAGGAACATTTGCGTTTACTTCACGCCGGCCCTCAGTTGTTGTTGGGCTCAATCCGAGAGTTCGTGTGGGCAGTCGCTGGTCGCGACTTGGCTCGCACTACCACGCGACAATGTGTGGTGTGTCGCCGAGCCGCCGCTAAGACAACTACTCCTCTAATGGGTGCGCTGCCGTCTGAGCGCGTCACTTCGCTGGACCATTTTTAATTGCAGACAGAAAGGGTAGGGGTTGTAAAATAACGAAATGTTATCTAGCTATTTTTGTATGATAAAGATAAAGATATTTTTATTGCGTAACTGTGTACAGGTAAGGTCTTACATCAATATAGATTACAGTACTAAGTCCAACAGTTTATCCATGCCGGATATGCAATACAAAGAAATACATGCATAGGTAGTTAAAATTTCTCAAGATTAGGTAAATTTGTTAGAAAAGAACTCTTGTAAATTATAAAATACATTATTCAATAACCATTTTTTCAAAGTTGTCTTGAAAATGTTACCATTTAATGGTTTAATAGCTGCGGGCAAATGATTAAATATACGAATAGCAGTGATATAGGTGCTTTTATAATATATCATGTTTTTTATGTTAGGTAAGTTAATGTTGTACTTGTATTTATTGCGAATATTGCACTTAGTCTCCGATTTGAAATTAAAATAGTGCATGTTGTTTTTAACAAATAAACATATCTCTAGTATGTAAATAGCTGTCAAAGTGAGGAACCCATTTGACCTGAAAACATCTCTTAATGACTCAGTACTATGCATTTTATAAATGGTTCTTAGGCATTTTTTTTGAAAAATAAACGTAGATTCTACATTGGTGGAGTTACCTCAGTAAATGATGCCATAGATTAAAAGTGGATATACCGTACCAAAGTAGGCGTTCCTAGTAACGTTTACGTTGGTAGTCTCTGTTAGCACTGACAATGCATAGCAAGCACTTGATATTTTTTTATTTAATTTTTCAATATGGGCTTTCCAGTATAGATGTTGATCGATTGTAACGCCAAGGAAGTTTATATCTTGAACCTCTTCAATTTCTATATCTGAGACAATTATTTTTAGTTGAAAAGGCTTGCTTTTGTAGTTCCTGAATTGTACCAGCTTCGTTTTTGAGAGATTTACTTTTAAGTTCAATATCTGCAACCAGTTTGTGACAATTTTTAATGTTTTATTTATTTCATTACTAAAGCTAACGTCATTGGAATCATCATTTGAGATAAAAATTGTTGCATCATCAGCATACATTATGCAAAGGTGGTTAACTATGCTTGGAAGTTCGTTTACATATATTAAAAACAACAAGGGCCCCAATATGCTACCTTGAGGCACACCTAATATTACATTTTCATATTTAGATTGTACTGTATCTAACATTTTTGTTGAATTATTATAGACTTCAATAGTAGTTGCCTGCATTCTATTGTTCAAATAATTGTCTATGTACCAGATACAAATGTGTTCATTTGGAGGCTGTAAGCCAACTTGATAAGGACTCCTTCATTCTTTCTTTACGTCGTTTTATTTCTCGAAGAGGAGTTCCACGCGAAATTCTTTGCGACAATGGTCGTAATTTTGTTGCTGCGGCCAAGGAAATTGGTGATTTTATAGAATCAAATTCCTCTTCCATCACAAATTTCGCATCAGACAAGGGCATCAAATTTAAATTTCAACCAGCTTATGCTCCACACTTCGGAGGATTATGGGAGGCGGGTGTTAAATCTGCAAAATTCCATTTAAAGCGAATTTTAGGCAACAGTCACCTTACCTTTGAGGAATTGGCAACTTTGTTTAGTCAAGTAGAAGCCATCCTTAATAGCCGCCCTTTATGTCCCATCTCTTCTTTCTCAAATAGAGTACGTGAGCGAGTTGCAGCAACGTACCAAGTGGAAGGTACCCGGCAGACCGTTGAGAATAGGAGATAAGGTGCTCATCAAAGCGGAAAACACGCCCCCTCTACACTGGCGCCTTGGCCGTGTACTAAGACTGTTCCCGGGGCCTGATGGAGTTTCTCGCGTAGCGGAAGTCAATACAACTGCGGGTACATATCGTCGAGGGGTGAAGTACCTATGCCCTCTACTCGATGACGACATAAAAACTACTGAAGCTGCCGCTTCCCGTGGCCCCCAGGATGTTCCGGCCGCGCCTTAAAACGCAATGATTCAAATTCTAGTTCGCACGCCGGCTTCGCTGCCACCGTCACCACGGAACACACGTAGTCAAGATCTCACACCTAAGACGGAACCACGTATAAAACGGTGCACGGGACTCGGTCTTTATAAATTAGTTCAAACAGTTTTTGTACCAACATATACCTACGAGAGACATTACAAGAAGTTTTAAAGTACGACTGTCTTTATTTGAACCCCGAATCCCGGCAATAAACAACATGTTTAGCTATAACAAGCTTGAAAATTGGTCGGCTCTCGTTAATAATAACATTAGGTAAAACTATGCTGACTTTTCCGATATACAAGATGACTCTTTATTTTTTATTTTTTTATTTCTGCCAAACAAATTGACTCCATGCTGCCTGATTTTAAGCAGTCAGTGAAGTCCCATAGTGATGGCCAACGTCCCAGCAGCCAGCATGGCATTATGGCATGATGGCCCTCACCTTGACGGCCTTGAGTAAAGCTTTTTCACGCCCCGCTTAAAGGATCCGGGATCATAAGTGGAGGGAAACACGTGGAGGAGGAGGAGGCGCCGAACCGTTTGGTGCGTGACGGTATCTGTTCTACTGTGTAAGAGTGGCACCTTAACCCAGCACGTGTCGTTCGGGATAGGAAAGGAGATGGTGGTTGGATCTTTATGTAAATACTGGAGTTTGCCCGCAGCAACGCTCCTTCATTGTATTGTAATTCAACCATTTAATCCCGATCCCGTGAAAATTTCGGGAAATCCCTTCTTAGTGCAACTTCTTTCCCCAGGGAACAAACATGCTAAATTTCAGCTTTCTGCGCTTAGTAGATTTCATTCAGTAACGCAATAATTTTATAAATAAAGGAGATTTGTACAACAATAATCAGTTTCATGACTAAAATTAAGCCCAATAGCAGAGTCCTACGAGCAAATGCAACAAAAGAACAGAATCAAAGTACCCATATCATATGTTTTTATTACAGTAAACCTATCTCTAACAGCGTGCCATAAAGCGTGCCCAAAGATTAAGGGAGCATAATCATAAATTTTATTTATATATTTATTTTGTTACTTTATATATGTGTATATATATATATATATATATATATATATATATATATATATATATATATATATATTTATACATTAGTTCCACTGATGATGATTTGTCCTTTTGTTCAGCCAATAGTTCATTTGATGACAGCTACGGTTCAGTGCCTGATAAAACCCTCGGTGAGTTTGTGCGTGATAAATTTAATTTTAAATCTTCTCAATCTCTGAACGTCTGCCATTTAAACGCTCAAAAGTACCAAGTCACTACAGTGACTTGCTAGAAGCATTTAGCAGTAATGTCAACGTTCACGCCGTCCTGATCTCTGAGATTTGGCTTAAACCACATTTGCTCTCAACCTCATATTCTTTACCTGGATTTATCCTTATCCGGAATGACCGGACTGACAGGAGAGGTGGTGGGGTTGCAATCTACCTTTGAAGTCACTTTCCGTTTAAAATTCTTGCAGCATCTTCCACTTCCTCTGCTTCCGCGGAATATCTCTTTTTAGAGATTATTGTGAACGGAGTTAAAACTGTCTTGGGAGTTGTTTACTGTCCACCAGCTGTTGACTACTTCTCCAGTTTCGAACAGATTCTGGAATCTTTAGGGTCGGAATATACACATCACATAATAATGGGTGATTTCAACACCGATCTCCTTGTTCCTCACTCTCCTCGAGCCCGTAAACTTCTCCATATTGTTGAGTCAGCCTGTCTCAATAATGTACCTCTTCAAGCAACTCACCACAACAATAATGGGGAGGATACGTGGCTTGATTTAATCCTTTCATCCAACCCATCCCTCATATCCTTTCATGGCCAATATCCCGTTCCTGGATTTTCCCATGACCTTTTATTTCTCTCCTATAACCTAAAACCACCTAAACCCCAACCCAAAGTTTTGCACATGCGTAACTTTGCTCGGATTGATGAAAACAAATTATTAGAAGATGCATCTGCTATTACATGGGAACCTCTGCTGGCGGCTAGTTATGTTGACGACAAACTGGATATCTTTAACAATGCACTTATCGACCTGTACGACAAACATGCCCCAGTCAGAAAGGTCAAATTGAAACGCCCTCCAGCCTCGTGGATGACAAGGGGAGTTAAAATGGCGATGAGACGCAGGGACCAAGCATTTCGCAAATTTAAAAAAGAACGTACCGACGAAAATTGGGCTTTTTTCAAGACTGCAAGGAATCGGTGTAACCAGATGGTACGGAATGCCAAACGCCGCCATATTCTCGAAAATATTTCACCCACTTCCCCTGCTGCTACTTGGAGATTCCTCGGAACTCTCGGTATTGGCAAATTCGGCAAACAGCAACCGTTCGACCTGCCGAATGACATCGGTTTGGATAATATGAATCGCCATTTCGCCACCACTCCGACTTTAGATTATTTAATCCAATGTCAAACGGTTGAATATATAACAAATTTGCCCCGTATTAGTGTAGATCTATTTAGATTTTCTCCAGTTGCGCCGGGTGAGATCAAAAAAACCATCCTATCCATTAAAACCAAGGCTGTAGGATGCGATGATATTAGTCGACGAATGTTGATTCCTATTATAGATCAGCTCCTACCTGCGCTAACCCACATTATTAACTTTTCATTTGATTCTGGTGTATTTCCATCCTTATGGCGCAAAGCATTTATCCGACCTTTACCCAAGATCCCCAATCCGTCATTGCCTACCCACTTCCGTCCTATATCCATCCTTCCTTTCCTGTCTAAAGTGCTGGAGGCCTGTGTCCAAAAGCAACTGTCTCGCTTCGTTTATGATAATAACTTATTAAGTCCTCTCCAGTAGGGTTTTAGGCCAGGCCACAGCACTACCTCTGCACTCCTAAAAGTGACTGGCGATGTTAGGGCGGGCGTTGAGGATGGCAAGGTCACTGTACTGGTCTTGGTTGATTTCTCGAACGCCTTTAACACCGTCAGTCACGACATCCTCCTATCCATTCTCTCTCATTTTATGATCTCATCTGACGCACTGGATTGGTTTTCCTCATATCTTCGGGACCGTCAGCAGGCGGTACGCATTGATGAATCCTGTTCATCTTTGTGTGTTCTTGACTCTGGCGTTCCACAGGGTGGTATTTTATCTCCTCTTCTGTTCGCTCTGTTTATTAATCTCATAACGCATGACCTTCGGTGTACTTATCATCTGTACGCCGATGACTTGCAGTTGTATTCACAGGCCAGGGTAGGAAATCTATCTGATGCTATTGAAGCTGTGAATCGTGACTTAGCAGCAATCAAACATTGGTTTCGGGGTACACTTAGAAGGCTTCACGTACAAGGTTCGGCTTGTACGTGAAGCCTTCTAAGTGTCAGGCCATTATTATAGGAGGCAACCGCAATGTGCCGTGTAAAGGTGTCATCTCTTCCATCTGTTGTTTTTGATGGTACTGTTATCGAAATTTCACCGCATGTAAAGGATTTAGGGTTACATATCGATGACACTCTTAGTTGGCGAACTCACATCACCAATGTGAGCAAACGAGTTACCGGGACCCTGCGTTCTCTTTATCGCCTAAAACATTTTCTTCCCATAAAGACAAAGGTGACGTTAGTGCAAACTTTACTATTCCCGGTCATCGATTATGGTGATGTTTGTTGTTTCAACCTGAATGCAGATCTTCTCGATAAACTTGACCGTCTTCTCAATAACTGCATTCGATTTATTTATTATCTTCGCAAGTATGACCATTTGTCTGCTTTTTGTTCCGAACTACGCTGGTTCCCCATTTGTCAGCGCCGGAGTTTGCGCGCACTCACAACGCTATTCGCATTCTCTCTTCTTCATTCTCCAACTCCCCCTGCTTACCTTCAATCTTACTTCCAATATTTAGGCTCCTATCACGCAAAAGATCTTCGCTCCTCTAATAATCTTCTGCTTTTATGTTCATCACATTCTTCTGGTCTTGTGCACTCGTCGTTCATAGTCCAATCAGTTCTGCTCTGGAATGCCCTTCCATTAGAGATCAGGAAGGCGTCGAACCGCTGGGAGTTTAAGTCTATGGCACGTGAACATATCCGAAAGGGACTATTGGCACCATCATCTTAATCATTGTATTATACACCTATTTATATATATATTTATTATTTAAATATGCAAATATATTTACGTATATATTATATTATGTTATATAGTATATATTTAATAATATAACCATGCATTTATTGTTATTATTGTAAAATACACCTTATCTTTTTAACGTGACCAAAACTATTCGTACACCTACCATACCTATCTCTGCATCACCCTATGGTTGACTGGTAGAGAATGCTTATAGCATTAAGTCCGCCATTGTACCTATGAGTTGTACATAAAGTTTAAATAAATAAATAAATAAGTAATCCATTAACCGCCGCTACGCAGCCGCTACGTCGCTAATTAACCACGCCTCTGTGCAAGAAAAAGACAGTGTCCATAATTGCCCTCCCGCTCGTGCGCGCGATCGCTGCTAGTTCAACCGGCCAGAGCTCGTGACGTGTGCGCAGTCGTCGCGGTGCAAGGACTCTCACTGATAAGTACAGGTAGCTACGGGCTACATTGCTACGTACTATGCCGCGCACTCAGAGGTCTCCGCAAGCTACGTCAACAAACAAGAAGATCACTTATGTGGCGTCGGACTCGGACAATCAGTTATCAGTATCCGATAATTCGGTTGACACGCGCTGTAAGCGCCCTCGACAGGAATCTTCGCCAACCAAGAACGAGTTTGAGAATTTTAAGCACGAAGTAATGGTGATGTTAAGCACGTGGAAAAAGGAACAAGAAATCAACCTCACGAAGTTCCTGAATGAACAAAGCTCGTCCTTGTCTAAGTTGGTATCTGACATTGCGGAATTGAAACTCCAAAACATTTCTATTCAAAAAACCAATCTAGAGATAGAAAAAAGTATTGCTTTTATAAATGGACAATATGACGATATCTTAAAACAAATTCAGGCGTTGCAAAGGGAAAAACATGCATAGATGGAAAGCTTTCAATCGTTAGAGACAAAAACTCAAGATCTGAAGCAATTATCGCGCTCGTCTACGATTGAAATACGCAACGTCCCTCAGAGTAAGGAAAATGAGACGGTTGAGGCCTTAACCAGTGTCGTAATGAAGGTAGGAACAGCGATTGATATGCCGATTACAACATCTGATGTTCGGGACATATATCGGCTTCCAGGAAAACCAAGCACAATCCGGCCGATCGTCGCAGAATTCATGACCGTTCATTCGAAACTTCGTTTCCTGACCAAAGCAAAAGAATTCAATAAGAAATTCACTAAGGAAGATCGGCTAAACACTCTGAACACCGGCTTAGGTGGTGAACGACGCCCTGTATATGTAGCTGAATATCTGCCGGCTAGCTCGAGGAAACTCTTTTTTGCAGCTAGAGAATATGCGAAACTTAACAATTTTAAGTACTGCTGGACCATTAACGGCAACGTTTTCCTGCGTAAAAATGAAGGAGCTAAACATATATTGGTTAAGCCTGAGCAAGCCCTACGTGATATTGATGTGAACCAATGACTTTTAACTGCAAAATTTTATCATGTTTTTTTATATATAACATTTTTGTTTCTAACACAAATTATTCTACACACACACACCATAACACACGTAAGTCTATATTTTATTCTATATTATTGCGCCACTACTTCTCTAAAATAAATACTTATTTCAAACATAAATTTTACAAGTCATGCATATCGTATATGCTGAAGGTATTAGAGATTAAATTGCAAGATAAAGAGACTGTAAAATTAGTTAGCCTTTGCCACAAAATAAGTTACTTCCATGGTTGCTTACAATTTTTATTATATTATGACTGTGCCATATGCATGCCAACTTTTTATTCTGTCAGTTTGCGTGTTGACGTGCCATATTTTACATATAGATTGGTATGTATTGTTATCCTATGGCCTTTTTACGTTGTTAAGATAATTATAATAATATTATAATGCTGAATCTAAATATTGTCAATCATGAAATAGATTCATTAAGCATATCTAAATCGTATAAATGCGAGCCATCAAATTATAAACAGTATATCGTACATCCATCAAGGGGATTGAAAATATTGCACTTTAACATACGTAGTTTAGGCAAAAATTTTGATGAGGTTAATACATTCATGGAGACAATAGGTTTGCAATGTGATATTCTTGTTTTGACCGAGTGCTGGCTTAGCAAGCTCTCACAGCTACCAACATTACAAGGATATATATCTTACTTCACCAATAATACCTACAACCAGAATGATGGCTGTGCTTTATATATAAACTCAAATATTACAGCTAATGTATTCGAACCAAATTTTGCTGATGCAAACTGCCTTGTTTGCAGAATCGATAACATCTCATTGGTTGCTATATACCGCTCTCCGTCCTATAGCAATGTCACCAATTTTATAAACAGTCTTGACGATGTAGGTATTGAAGTTGCTCTCGCAAACCATAACGGTTTGCGGGTGGGTGACATTAATATAGTCATTAAATACGGGAATAGTGACATTCATTCGGATGAGTATCTCTCCTGTACAGCATCTCACGGACTTCTTCCCGCTCATTATTTTCCCACGCAGGGAGCTAATTGTTTGGATCACGTGCTTTTAAAGACTAATCTCTCTGCTACAACGTTAGTTATTGAATCATCCATCACCGACCATGAACCAGTGCTCTTATTTTTACAAAATACCAAAAAATGTTTGAATGTACCTCGCACCAAGAGTAAAATCAACTATAATTTAGTAATTAATGACATCGGTAGTATTGATTGGACTCCAAATCTCAACATAACTGACTCAAATTACGCAGCTAAATGTTTTATAGGAAAAATATCAACGGTTATAAATCGACACCCGCAGACATTCACGATCTCTAGGAAACAACGATGTCTTAAGCCATGGATTACCCCAGGTCTCCTACGTTGCATTAGGCACCGTGATTGTATGCATTTTAAATTAAAGAAATCTGGTAATAATGAAATACTAAAATTGTCTTACGTAAGGTATCGAAATTATTGCAATCTTCTTTTAAGAAAACTTAGACGGGCTTATGAAAAGGAAGAATTTGCGAAAGCAAAATGTAATCCTAAGGCAACATGGGATGTAATTAAAAAGGTCGCCGATTTACAAACGAATTCTTCACCTCCCTCTGAACTTTTACATCTTCAAAGTACTCCGGAATCCTCCCTTAACTTTATAAATAATTTTTTTTCGAATATTGTCAAAAAACTAGCTACAAATTTACACACTTCTCCTACGATTACATCTCACTCTATCAGCTCAATAAACCACAGCGGCTCAATGGTTCTTTTCAAAACTACTGAGAGTGGTTTATTCCCATCCAGTAACACCCTAAAGTGTAACACTGTTACTCGTTGGGAATTTTTTTAATTTTTTTTCCCAACGAGTAACACCCTAAGTATATGTGTTACTGGATGGGAATAAAAAGTTGCATCGAGTAACAGATCTTACTTGTTGGGAAAACGCGCGGGTAAAGTATCCCAACGAGTAACAGTGCTACTCGTTGGCAAAAGACGCGGGTAAATCATCCCATTATGTAATAAATACCCTCAGTGGTTTTTGCATATTATTTAATCATAATTATGTTTCAGTCTAATTAGTATTAATATGATTATACTACATAATCAAAGTTTTGTATATGAGATTTACACATTTCAATATGTACCAAGACTGCAAAACATCTAAAGAGATTTGTTTTGTTTGCTTGTTATTTCTAGGCCTGCACAATATTGCAAGATTATTAAATGTCTGCAGCTTTAAGAATAATTAAATCTGCTAGCAATATCACCATGAATGTCGGAACAGGTATCTATCATCTTATTTAAAATCTATACCCTATGAATAAAAGTTGTTTCGTGTCTGAAAAGGTCCATAAATAAAGAAAAGACTGTTAAACATTTTGTAACAAATTTAACAAAATTTTGAAGTTCTTATGCAAAAACTAGACACTTGGAGCTACAGTTTCCTTTATTTTGATTTCCTGTACTGAGATGAACCAGCAAAAACAAATTCTTCAATTTCAATTTTTGTAGCTATGACGTTTTTCTAAATTTTATTAAATCTGTTACAAAATGTTTAAGAGTCTTTTCTTTATTTTTGGACCTTTTCAGACACGAAACAACTATTATTCATAGGGTATAGATTTTAAATAAGATAATATATACCTGTACCGACATTCATGGTGATATTTCTAGCAGATTTAATTATTCTTAAAGCTGCAGACATTTAATCATCTTGCAATATTGTGCAGGCCCAGAAATACCAAGCAAACAAAACAAATCTCTTTAGATGTTTTGTAGTCTTGGTATATCTTAAAATGTATCATATACAAAACTTTGATTATGTATAGTCCGTGCCACGAGAACATAGACTTTTTGTAAACAAAGAATTTCTACTAAGTGACTTAGCGATAGTTCTGTCAAAAATAAATTATGTCAAATCCAATGAGCGCAACGGTACATAGATACGTGTCATTGGAAACTAATATGTCAATGGATCAGGTTTTTATCGATATTATGTGCTTTCAACAGGATCTTTTAAATATTTTGAGGTACTGACGCCTAGAATGTCAACATTTGGCGTTAGTTCATTGAAATGTTACATTATTGGGCTTAACATGCATATATCAGAGGACAAAATTTATTTTTAGTTATCAAGAAGGGGTAAATGTAAAATGAAATACAAGTTTATAGGGTCGCAACGCTCTTCCCGCTGCCGGCATGTCGAAAAAGCGGGTGCAGAATAGCAGATGCCAGAAAATTATTTATACCTACAAAAGAAATTGCGTAAAATTTTTTTAATGGATTTTGTTTAAGTTCATTCTAACGATTTTATTCACAGACAATTAGACTGAAACATAATTATGATTAAATAATATGCAAAAACAACTGAAGGTATTTATTACATAATGGGATGATTTACCCGCGTCTTTTGCCAACGAGTAGCACTGTTACTCGTTGGGATACTTTACCCGCGCGTTTTCCCAACAAGTAACATCTGTTACTCGATGCAACTTTTTATTCCCATCCAGTAACACATATACTTAGGGTGTTACTCGTTGGGAAAAAAAATTAAAAAAATTCCCAACGAGTAACAGTGTTACACTTTAGGGTGTTACTGGATGGGAATAAACCCTGAGAGTGATGTTAAGGCCATAATAAAAAATCTTAAATCTGACTGCGCCACAGGCTGGGACAACATTCCTACCAATATAATTAAGAGTACATGTGATGTAATGACTCCTATTATTACTCATATATGTAACCTTTCAACCTCAACTGGTGTCTTCCCAGATGTGTTTAAAAAGGCATTAGTACTCCCAGTTCATAAATCTAAGCGCCGAGATGATATTAACAATTACAGACCGATCTCAATATTATCTGCTATGTCAAAAATCCTCGAACGCGTCCTTAATAGAGCCTTAATCAACTACCTAGAATCAAATAACATTTTAGCCAATAACCAATTTGGTTTTAGGACAAACATGAGTACTGAGGATGCTGTGATGGCCTTGTCTCAACACGCACTAAATACACTTGACAAAAAACGCAAGTGCTTAGGCATATTCCTTGATTTGTCCAAAGCGTTTGATACCGTCTCGGTGCCACTTTTATTACGCAAAATAGAATGTGTAGGAATTCGAGGCGTTGTTTTGGACATGTTTAAGGATTATTTGAGCAACCGGACGCAGGTTGTTAAGATTGGGCAGACTATGAGTGAAGAGGTTTCTGTTTCTTAAGGCGTGCCTCAGGGTAGCATTTTGGGCCCAACCCTATTCCTTATATACATTAATGACCTATGTAAACTACCCATCGCAAATGGTAAAATTTTTACATATTCTGACGACACAGCTCTGGTCATTGGTGGTGTGGACTGGACCCAGTGCTATCAGAACGCTGAGGTTGCGCTTTCAACTGTGATGCTATGGCTGAAAGATAATTTACTAACGCTTAACGTCAGTAAAACAACGTACATACCCTTTGCTATAAGGTCAAATTTATGTCCACCACCCTATTCCACTCTCAAAGCTCATGTTTGTCCCTTTCGAGTTCACTGCGATTGCCTTACAATCACTAAATTTTTATCAAGTAGCGTAAAATATTTGGGAGTACACATTGACCAACACAATATTTGGGATAAACACATTGAGATCCTCTCAAGTAGAGTATGCAAACTAATATACATCTTCAAAAAGTTGCGTAGCTCGGCAGACAGAGATACTCTTATAATGGTGTCTCTCTTGTCCTATTGTTTACCAGTCTGGGGAGGAGCCACGGAGAATGTTTTTATCCGACTAGAGCGGGCACAGAGAGCTGTTCTTAAGGTTATGTTCTGCCGACCACGAAGGTATCCTACAGTGCAACTTTATGCAGAAACTAAGTTGCTAACAGTGAGCTAGCTTTATGTGCTCCACTCTGTTCTCCAGAAACATTTGAGCCGACCACTCACATTACCAGCTGGTAGAATTAAATATAGGGTGTTTTCTATAATGCCGTACAAAACCTCGTTTGCTAACAGACAGTTTCAGAATCTAAGTTCAAAATGATATAACTACCTAAACAAAAGACTTGAAATTTTCTCTTAGAATAAGCATAATTGTAAATCGGTTGTAAAAGCGTTTCTTCATAAATTAGATTACTGTAATACTGAGAACTTACTACAAGGATGTTAACAGTAATTTAAACATAGGCTAATTAGTCGTAACATAGCATAGTATGGCGCACACACACACACACACAAACACACACACACACACAAAAACACACACACACACACACACACACACACACACACACACACACACACACACACACACGCACACACACACACACACACACACACATACACAGACATATACATAAACAGTTAAAAATCTTGGGCTGCATATAGATAGCACGCTAAATTGGCAAACCCAAGTAAACCATGTGAGTCAGAAAGTCACCGGTACTTTACGCGCTCTCTACCGCCTAAAAAACTTTCTCCCGCCCGAGACTAAAACAATGCTTGTGCAAACTTTGATTTTCCCTCTGATCGACTATGGTGATGTAAGTTACTTTGACCTGAATGCAGATCTACTCAACAAACTTGACCGTCTTCTTAATAACTGCATTCGATTCATTTTCAATCTTCGCAAGTATGACCATGTTTCCACTTATCGTTCTCAATTGAAATGGCTCCCCATTCGTCAACGCCGTAGTTTGCGTGCTCTCACAACTCTCTATACCATTCTTACGTCTCCTACTTCCCCTGAGTATTTAACGCCCCTCTTTCAGTATTTATCTTCTAATCATGCTCGTAACCTTCGCTCTTCTAATAACCTTCTCCTCATGGTTCCAACTCACAGCTCTAATTTTCTTCACTCTTCTTTTTCTGTTCAATCAATCCTTCTCTGGAATGCCCTTCCTCTTGAGATCAGGATGGCCAAGACCAAGTGCACCTTCAAGTTCAAAGTTAAAGAACTCTTATTGGCTGAAGCAGCAAGTGTATCATAATTCATTTATATTTCATTTTAACTTATAGTATGTATCTAGATATATATATATATATATATATAATATATATATATATATAATATATTAGATGTACTAGTATGTAATAATATGTATTAATTGAAATTATGTTTATATCTTAATTGATATCTATGTATGTATCTTATATATTTATTATAATGTTTCCACTTATCGTTCAGGAGAACATTATTTGAACTTACATAAATATGTAAGTATATTTATGTAAGTTCAAATAATGTTCTCCTCATTATTTTATTTATATAGCACCTACTTCTTTTCTCTCTGCACCATTCAAAGGTAGACTGGGAGATAATGCCCATGGCATTAAGTCCGCCTGTATACGCTCTGTATATAAAGGTTTAAATAAATAAATAAATAAATAAACATAACACCAATGCATGATACTAACAATCTAGTTTTAAGTTATACTTTTTATTGCAGTAAGCTCTAATTACATTATTACTATGTTGCATAGTTAGAGGCTCTAATGGGGGCGCTGACTTCTGAAATACAGGTAATACGCCTAGTTCAGAGGCCAGAGTTTCTATTCGAGTTCATAATTTTAAGCCTCATAAAATGAATATTGTACCTGTGCCATATATTTTTGAGCAATATTTTTTTTATTATTATTATTAAAAATGAACGAGTTTTAACATATGCCATTTGATGATATTATGATATCGTGCAACGTGAAAGTAAATGTTTAGTTAATCATATCTTTTTATTAGATGTGTGTACACAATATACACAATCTTAAGCTGGATACTGAGAACATATATAAGCATAGGCGGCTAATAAAACCAACCCTTTCACATGCATCTCATCATCAGCAAATGACTTCTGTCCCGACAAAATTGCTAGTGTTTGTAACTACAAAAAAGAAACAGAATAACGATTTCCTCTGTATTTTTTTGACGAACGACGAAGACTTTTGACAAACCAGAGACAACCGTTGGTGTACCGATAATAGACATATTGAAACTGGGATATATATTTGCAATCCCATGGAGAATCAGTATTGGGAGCTATTACATAATTTCCTTAGATAATTTGATCAGTAACCGATAATTTATTTATTACGAATCAGTTTCCAGGCAAGCAATATATTAAAATGTGCTAAATAAATAATGGTATTTGGGATGGAAATTTACTATGATGGTAAATACAAAAAGAGGATATTATGCAACTTACTGTCCATACACACTTCACTATGTACTCCAAGCGTATTTGACTGAACATTTGGTTTTCCACAGAGACACTTCTTCAGACCTCCACAACCCAAATGGATAGCAATATGCCGTGGTTTATACTACTGTCAGTTTATTCACTCTCGATAAAAAAGTTAAAAATCTTCATGATAGCCGGTACTGACGGCTTAACGTGCTATTCGAGGCACAGTGCAAGCAATAATTAACAATTAAATACGCTCATAACTTCGAAAAGACAATAGTACGCGCCGTGGATTCGAACCCGACACCCTCTGCGTGGCAATCTGTTGGTAGCGCAAAATGGAATGATTCAAATTTAGGTATTATGATATATTTCAAATCACAATTTATTTTAATTCCACCAGAACTTAGTTATAAATGTTTCCAGCGCCACGCACATAATGTAGTGTTGATAGAGCGACCATTAATTTTGCGTGTAAGCCTCATTTACCATGACTTCATACGAAGGCAATACATCTCTCTTTGTTAAATTTATCAGCTCAGAAGGGTTATTTTCATAGAAATACCCTCGTTACTCTTTACTTTATAAATTGTCTAGATTTTTCTAGTAGTTCACTTTTATTTTTACGTTTCATAGAAAATTAACAGATTAACTTCTGATTTTTACTTAGTTCTTTCATGGGTTATAGTCTGTTTTTTAAAGTATAAAGTTTTTTAATCATCTCGCTCTCATTAAAAACAATTGAACGGATTTCGTTGAGGTCTGTCAGTTAAACAATTTTTGGATTAGTACAATCTTTTTCGAGCCACACGCGGGTAAGGCTGCCGGCAAAAGTTAGCAAAAATTGTATTTAAAAATGTTCGATGCCTGAAAATATTCATTTGGAACGGAATTGTTAGTGAGAGTACGGCAACGGAATTTGTGAGTGTGAGTTGTAAAGCGACGTTGCTTATGGCATGAAAGTGCTAGATTAACCAGGTAATACCTACTAGATCGCATAAGATCTACGAAAGAATGAAAGAAAATTAAATAGCAGTTTTCTTATAGTTGGTTTGTTTTGTGAGTGTCCCATCTGCACTCTCTTTTCCTTTTCCTGTAGTTAAAGGAAAGAAATAATTTCCAGAGTAAAGAACTTAGAGAGAAAAGTTCAAGAAAAGCTTTTCTTCAGAAGTGGCTTGATTATTTTTTATAGGGTTGGAACATTGATCCTGGGTATGGAAGAATCTGTAGGAAAACTGATGCCTATTTGATTGAGCCTCTTAACCTTGCCCCTGGATAAGCCACACGTTAATCTTTCTCTTAAGTTGGTAACATGCATAATAATATGATTGCAGCTTGGTAACACTGCCATCTTTTAAATAAAGTCGAGTCTAGCTCATTTGCTGCATTTGTCCTATGGAACCAAACCTTAAAAAAAATCTTAGAAAAACGGTTACAGCAAAAACATAAAAATGTGTCGTGTAACTTATTTAGAATAGACTAAGAGTATATTCAATTCCATAATATTTGTTTACACAAATTCAGATTGCTCCATGCGTACGACATTGATGCATTTAGCCTAAAAAATAATCTAAAAAATGGCGACTTTATTATGAGATCATACTTTATTATTAAAGGTTGTAAATGAAAAAGTAAACACTTTTTCATTTAATTGCATTAGATCCATGGATACAAATAAAAAAACTATGAGTTGAAACGTTAGCATTTGAAATAGATTTGAAAAGGTTAATACGAATTTATCGGCTTTTGAAGTTCAATGACCCGAAAAAAGATCAGACAGTTAATAGTATTTTAATTTATTTAGTTTTATCCAGATATATTGCTTTTACTCAAAATTGTTTTAAAATTTGGCCCGTGAAATGAGGCATGAGAGTTATTTGGATAGTCCTTTAGCACTTAGTTTGATAAAGTTAATGTTTTATCTTTAGTGATATTTAATTACATTTTCGGTTCGACTTCGTAACAACATCAAGCTCCATACTTAGAGGTTTTTGTTCACCGTTTAGTAAACGACGATTCACATTTTATAATAGGTAGGTATCGGTAACCTCATATAAAACTCTACTTAAAAACACTTCCAATCCCAAAACTGCACATAAACGCCTTCATAATACATAACAATAATGAAATTGCTGTAGTTCATTTGGCGTAATAGAAAGATCGCGTGATCTGCATCATAATACCGCGTGTCTATTGCTTCATTGTTTCGTGTTGTTAATAAACCCCAGCAGTGAGTGGCAGAAACTCATTATATTATCATCAGCCAGCTTTACTTGTAATATGTGTGTGACTATTTGCTGTTTAAAGATAGTATCGTTATTCTAGGAGAGAGTATGATTGGATACAAAAATGAGATGATTTTCTGTCCTAATTATGATTTCTTTCCAAAATTGTTTATTTTGGATATGATTGTATGAGACGACAGCTATCCGTCGCTGCATATAGGCCTCCCCCAAAGCTTTTGGATCTTCAATATACCTACTATTATGTTTGATTAGTACTGACTGCCCCATCTCGTTTTCTCTCTGCCTCATCCCGCAGGATAGGGGATCCTATATCTTCCACGCCGGCAAAGCACTTGTGACTCCTCTGGTGTTGCATTGTGTCTATGGGCGGCGGTAATCGCTTACCATCACGAGAACCGTCTGGTCGTTTGCCTCACATTCTCACAAAAAAACTTCGATAATTTTATAATAATATTGTTAATTGAAATTTTAGATTAGCAAGTATGACGAATGATGTATTTCTTCATGAAACCCCGTTGAGCCAATCCCACATACATAATAATTACTGTTAACCAAATGTATTACCTTATTTCTAATTACTGAGTTAACACGCCAACTAATGTAAAAAAAAACAACTTGTTTATTACGTCGCCATAGTTGAATTAACATTAATCAATTAACGGTATGTAAATCCTTATTTTATCATGTTACGCCGTGGATCATTTATGTAGGTTAAAAGCTTGCTTGATTTTATGCATATTATACTTTTTATTTATTTTATCTTTTATAAGTATGAGTGGGCCGGCTCGACCGCAAGAGTACTAGTACTCTTGCGGTCGAGCCGGCCCACTCGTTTCTACTGCGTTTCTAGAAACGTACGCAAATATGAACGTAAGATAACTGTGTCTATATGGTTGGGTGAGTGAGAGCACTGGATCCCCTTTTCATTTTGCCTCATCTCACTCTTCCTTACATACATACATACATACATAGACTCACGCCTGTTTCCCCGAAGGGGTAGGCAGAGGCATATTAAACGCCCACTTTTCGCCAGTGTTTTGATCCCACGTAATAGGTGGCGAGCCTATTGCCGCTTATTGGGACATTTTGTTTGCCAGAGCCTCGTCCGATGATCGGCAGGTGCACCACTTGCAGGTGAGGTTGGCTTGGGACCCTAAGTTCTTGGTGGGAACCCTATGCACCTCTCACTCTTCTTTCTATTTCTTAATTCCATCTTCGCGATAGACAGCGGCTTGGTTGTATTTTCTGACATAGCCAAGTGTATGAGCCGCTATGAACTTTCTCGTCTGTTTAACGTAGGTAATAAAAAAAGAGAATTATACGCCGTGTTATATGTAAACTAATGTCGTAAAGAGTTCGTGGCCAACCACCGACCCCAACTGCGCGCAACATGTATTCCTAAAAGTTCTGAGTGTTCTGTGGTCAGAAGATAACTGGGTACGCACCGTAGAAGATGTTTCACCCACTACGGAAGATAATTCATAGAAATATAAAATATAAAACATTAGAAGCCAATACTGTCGCGGCTACACGTCGCGTGCAATTGCGGTCTACGGTCACGAGCACCCTTCTATAAATGCAAGTAGTAATAGTTATGTAAGCGCAGATTATTGTTCCTATGTCAACACAACGTCACTGAAAGGACTCTTCCTCAAAGGGACCCTCCTCTTCAAAGGGACACACCACAATAAGTTTGATATATTTGTGGTATGTCGTTAGGCAATATGTACATAGTACAATATACAACTCCAATTAGATAACTTTATATACATTACACAATGATCTGTAAATATCACACTAGACGATGCCCGCGGTTACACCCGCGTTATTTAAGGCTACTGCTCCGCTCTCTTCGCTCATAGCGTGATTTTATACAGCCTACAGCCTTCCTCGATAAATGGGCTATCTAACACTGAAAGAAGTTTTTCAAATCGGACCAGTAGTTCCTGAGATTAGCGCGTTCAACCAAACAAACAAATAACTCTTCAGCTTTTTGTATTAGTATAAGATAAGACGTATTGTCAGTGAACGCGCAGTTCATTCAAAAACAGTTTTGGTCTCTGTTAGAATAGACCTTCTGAATGTACCGCAATATTAATCAAATTCATACATATATTTTAACTTAGATTATAAATAAGTCAGCCAGAAGACTTTAAGCTTTTGAACTTTCTTAAAGATGTGGAATTAACCATGGAAGTTTCAATATATGAGACAAAGTTACCAAACTGTGGCGTTATAAATGTTTACCACCATTCAAACAGGAATTATGATAATTATAGACTAATATTAAAAGAACTTTCTCTAAACATAATTGTTTGAGGAGGGTCTTGATATTTTGGTCGCTTAGTCAAATGGGTGCTAAGTCACACGTGGCTTAGAAGTTCGACGAGAAATGGAGACTTTGTATTATTTATAATAATGTTGCAGCCTTCGTTACGGCTTTATACAAAAACGATTCAAGTAATAGCATTTTTATGGCTAGACGAAGAAACATATTTTCAACTTTTGGAACAGATGACAACGGAACTCACTGTCGGAGACCTTCGGGCGGTCTGAAAACTCTGACACTAGACTTGGCCACACATTCACACGAAAAACAAAAATAAAAGCAAGCCTATAGTGTAAGCTAGAAAAGCTACATGAAACTAGTAAAACCTCTTCCTTAAAGTCAATCGGGGACGTCACCAAAGTCACGGATGTCTTTCAACATTCCGTAGCGGCGTAATAATGCATCGCAGATAGTATACCGTGACTTCTCGGTGCCATTTGTGATCGGCTATTGTTGTTTTGAGTCAGTTGTGTCCGTTGGTCGTATGTGTGTAAAGTTCCCCGCAATACAAGATTTATTCCTAGTGGTAGAAAAATCTTAAAAAAAGATGCGGAAACTGCCAAATTAAAAGCAATTTATGCTTACAGAAATATACAGTTACTCATATATCAACTTAGGTCGCTGACTATCCCAATAGCATTGGACATATAGGTTACTTAAATTACATAAAGTACCGATATGAGCTTATATGAGCTTTCTAAATATTAAACTGGTCGTAACGTTTTATCTGTTTAAGTGAGCACTTCAGTATAGTCCTGCCTATGATTATCGTACTTGGCCTTTAATATGAAAAGTTATTAGGGTTCAATAATTCATTCTTTGTTTTTCGTGTAATTATGTGGCCAGTTCTGGTGTTCGAGTTTTAAGACCGCCTGGAGGCCTGCGACATGGTCTAGTGATTCTTGCCCTGAGACTACAAGCGGGACCGACAGTTTAACGTACCCTTCCAAGCACGGTAGTGCTCTGATGTAAATAACACACGCGGTCACCCGTCCAAGTAGTAGCCTGTGCAGGTAATGTTTAAATTTTGCCAACCTAATACGAACCGGAAGCGAAGTCGTGCTAAGAGCTCTATGGTTCACTCATTGACTACAGGTGAAAACAAATTACGAACAGTTTTATATATTGTATTATGTAATAGGTACACCAAGTGATAAAGCTCAATACTACACGTTAATTTGAAAATACCTAAAATCATATTATCTTAATATATAAAATCCTTGCGTTATTGACTGACTGACAGACACGCTACAGCCGAAACTACAGGGCGCAGGAAGCTGAAATTTCGCATATATGTTCCTTGGGGACCGTAGGGGTGCACTAAGAAGGGATTTCCCGAAATTCCCACGGAATCCGTCAAAACGGGTAAATTTAAAAAAATTGCAGGCGTAGCTGCTCGCGTCCTCTAGTTATTCATATTAGATGAGCCCGCGGTTACACCCACGTTATTTAAGGCTACTGCTCCAATCCCGCGGCTCATAGTGTGGGGTTATAATATAGTCTATAGACTTCCTCAATAAATGGGCTATCTAACACTGAATCTTTCAAATCGGACCGATAGTTTCTGAGATTAGCGCGTTCAACCAGACAAACATACAAACTCTTCAGCTTTATATGTTAGTATTAGATTCACTACAGCTCTCCACAAAAACCTACCTCCGAACAATCCCCGCCTGCAATTTATCCTTTTGTATAACACATACGTAAACCTTTTAATAACTACATTTCATTTCCGAACAGAATGTGGGAGTCGGGTTGCCTAATATCCTTTCACCCGACGCCTTTTGACCCAGAGAAATGAACTACTGATTCGTGCTGTAGTGACATAATAATTTGTTAAATTTATATTTACAGGTTTTAGATTTAATGTTATACTGTAGAAGTGTTAATCTCTAACTAGCTTAAAAAATAATTGTTATTTAAATAAAATAATAATTCAACATACACGCAAACATTTTACAATAGTTTTATATAGATAAAATATTACTAGATGGGACAGCGAGGCGGTGACGTCGTGAGCGGCCGTGTGTCACGGCTCGCGTCGCAGGTAGCTGGCGCGAGCGAGAGAGCACTATCGGTTGACCGTTCACACGGTCGGTGCGCCCGCGTCGCCGGCCCATCAACAGTCTATGATTTGTCTTGACGCGAACCACCTTATATTTAAATCTTATTAGTATTTGTGAATAATTGTCATCGCTTCCACGCGTACGAAATTCTTGTGTCTATTCTAAAAACTTTCTTCCCGCTATCTTTCACTCCTTCTGCTTGTGTGTGTGCCTATAAACTGTACCTGTGAACTTTTCCACCTCTTAATAAACTTTCTTACTTCGTTTCTTCAATCTGTGACTTTTACTTCGCACTACCATTCTACGTGACACACACTCTTCTACAACACTACATTGGTGACCCCGTACAAGGACACGGTAACAGGATGGCCGAAGAAAAAGGGTGTGGCAGCCAAGACTGCGACAAGTTGGCAGCGGACATTTTTCGGGTCGGTGTCAGAATACCCCCATTTTACCCCGAAAAACCGGCGCTATGGTTTTGCCAGATGGAGGCGCAATTTCTATATACCAGACATGGTATCAAGTCAGATGACACCAAGTACTATTACGTCACGAGCAACTTGGACTCCCAGTACGTGTCTGAGGTGGAGGACATAATTACAAACTCCCCGGTGACAGACAAATATGAGAAGCTGAAGACGGAGCTGGTGAAACGACTTTCTGCGTCCCGGGAGAAAAAGGTGAAGCAACTCCTCATGCACGAAGAGTTGGGAGACCGGAAGCCTTCGCAGTTTTACCGACTTCTGCTTAACCTGGCTGGACCCGGCGTCCCCGAGGAGTTCCTGCGTACCATCTGGACCGCCGTACCATCTGGATAGCCGTCTACCCAGCAGTACGCAGGCCATCATCGCGTCCCAGTGCAAGACTCCCATGGATGATTTGGCAGACTTGGCAGACAGAATCCACGACGTGGTCGTCCCTCAGGTGGCATCCGCAGCAGTCGCTCCTTCATCAGCCGTTCCTGCTTCTCCGGAGGTATCAGCTCTCGCCAAGCAGGTGGAGCTACTAACGGAGAAGATAGAGAGGATGTCCCGAGACCGCAACCGCAGTCGACAGCCGAGCCGAGGTCGGCACCGCTCCAGTTCCACCATATCACCGTCCAGTTACCGTAATCAACCATTATGCTGGTATCATAATTATTAGATTTCATGATAGGGCTAGGCATTGTATTAAACCTTGTGATTACCGTCCCGCGGGAAACGAAAGGGGCAGTCAGTAATGGCGACAAATGATTGCCTCAGTACCGGTCAACTATTCATCACTGACTGTCGAACCAAGGTTCGATTCCTGGTCGACACAGACAGTGACCTATGCGTATACCCTCGATAGGCTTTAGCTACTCACCGTACTAAAACAGATTTTCAATTGTGTGCCGCTAATGGAACAATTATAAATACTTATGGCTATAGTAATTTAAATTTAAACATAGGATTGCGCCGTGACTTCCCCTGGCGATTTATCGTCGCAGATGTAACAAAGGCGATAACAGGCGTGGATTTTTTATGTTTTTATAATTTGACGGTCGATTGCAGGAATCAACGCCTCATCGACTGCCATACAACTATGTCCACCCCGGCTTCGCCTGCTCGTCGTTCTGATGACGTCTCTTCGGTGAAAGTAAGTCTCGGTAATTCCGCATTCACTCACTTACTACGGGAATTTCCCGACATCACTCGTCCACACGGTACACATCGCATATCTAAACACCAGACAATCCACCACATACGCACTACACCTGGGCCACCGGTAACCTGTTCATCGCGTCGTTTGGCACCGGACAAAGTTAAAATCGCCAAGAACGAATTTGAGGCCATGCTACAGTGCGGCACGTGCCGTCCGTCCGAATCAGCTTGGTCTTCTCCTCTTCACTTGGCGCCTAAGAAGAACGATGGCTGGCGTCCCTGTGGTGACTACAGGATGCTGAACGCTCGTACCATCCCCGACCAGTACCCGATGAGGCACATCCATGACTTCGCCCACAGCCTATCTGGCTGTACAGTCTTCTCGCAGATAGACCTGGTGAAGGCCTATAACCAGATCCCCGTCCATCCGGACGAATTCCGAAGACCGCTATAACGACGCCGTTCGGTCTCTTCGAATTTCCGTTCATGACGTTCGGACTTCGAAATGCCGGTCAAACGTTCCAGTGCTTCGTGGATGAGATGCTCCGGGGTCTGGACTTCACTTACGCGTACCTTGACGATTTCCTCGTGTTTTCAAAAGACCATGCTACGCATGAGGTGCACCTGCGTCAGCTATTCACCAGACTCCAAGAGTACGGTATGGTGATCAACACTAGTAAGTGTATTTTTGGAGTGTCGCAGGTAAACTTTTTGGGGTACCATATTTCATCCAAGGGTACGAGGCCGTTGCCATCCAAGGTCGAAGCTGTGCAGAATTTCCCTACCCCCAAGACTGTTAGAGAACTGCGCAGATTCCTTGGCATGGTAAACTTTTACAGGAGTTTCATACCTGGGGCCGCCGCTTTTCAAGCGCCTTTGAACGCTTTACTTGCAGGGTCCGTTAAGGGTTCTCACCCTGTTAATTCTGCGCAGTTCTGCAGCAGCTTAATGATGGAGCTTGGGAGCCTCTAGCCTTCTTCTCGCGTAAGTTAAGCCCGGCACAGGTTAAGTACTCTCCTTACGACCGTGAGTTGCTCGCCATTTACGAGAGTGTTAAGTACTTCAGGCACATATTAGAGGCGCGTGACTTCGTTATTTACACGGACCACAAGCCCCTCACATTTGCCTATCACTCTCGTAAAGAGAATTTTTCTCCGCGACAGTTCCGTCAATTGGACTGTATATCGCAATTTACCACTGACATTCGTCATATCTCGGGGAAGAACAACGTCGTGGCTGACACTCTTTCACGCGTGGAGGAGATTACTCAGCCTGTGCACCCGAAAAGAATCGCAGAAGCTCAGCAAAACGACTCCGAGCTCAAGCAACTGATTGCTGGCGACACCTCACTGAACCTCAAACAGGTAAGTATTCCAGGGTCACGCAGTCAACTTTACTGCGATTTTAGCGGACCTACTCCAAGACCTTTTGTACCCAAGGAACTGCGTATAGCCGTATTCTCTTGTCTGCATTCGTTGAGCCACCCAGGGACCAGGGCTTCAGCAAAACTGGTTGCGGATCGTTACGTATGGCCTGGAGTTAAAAAAGACTGCCGTGATTGGGTCCGTTCATGCTTGGACTGTCAGCGTTCCAAGATCACGCGGCATGTCTTTAGTCCCGTAGGTACATTTAAGCTACCGCAATCAAGGTTTGCTTTCGTGAACATCGACCTCGTTGGAGCATGCCACTGTGCCAGGGCTACCGATACTGCCTCACCGCCGTCGATCGTTTCTCGCGATGGCCTGAGGCTATCCCATTGGCTGACATAACGGCGGAAACAGTCGCAAAGGCCTTACTCAGCGGGTGGATTGCTCGTTTCGGCTGTCCTACCAATATCATTACTGATAGAGGTAGACAGTTCGAATCAGCACTCTTTAAATGCTTGTCCGAGACCGTGGGCTTTGAACATCGTCGGACCACAGCTTACCACCCTGCCTGTAACGGACTGGTGGAGAGGTTCCACCGTCAACTGAAAGCCGCCACAACTTGCCATGCTACTGCTAACTGGGTGGAGTCCCTTCCACTCGTCCTATTTGGCATTCGCAGTGCTTTCAAGGAAGATTTGAGAGCATCGTCGGCTGAATTAGTATATGGCCAACCTCTCAGGCTCCCTGGTGAGTTTTTCAACTCAGAGTCCGACGAGACAACGGACATGACCGACTACTTGTCTCGGCTGCGCAGTTTTGTTCGGCGTCTGCAACCTTCACTCGCGTCTCGTCATAAGTGTGAGACCAAGACATTTATTTTTAAGGACCTGTCAAAGTCGTCACACGTCTTTCTTCGAGATGACGCTACGGGTCGTTCCTTAAAAGTCGCATACTCTGGTCCTCACAAAGTTATATCTCGTAGTGAGAAGTTTTTTAAAATATCGGTAAATGGTAAGCAGGTTACAGTATCGATAGACTGTCTCAAACCGGCCTTCATACTGCGTGACCCAGACAATAACTCACACCAACCACCCAACATATCACACTCACAACCCAACACAAACACCCCAATCGCGGAAAACCGGGACTTACTTCGTGCTGACGATGGCGTCGTCAAAACGACGCGGTCAGGACGTCACGTTAGATTTCCCGACTATTATCGCCCTAGACGGTCTCTGGAGGAGGGTGATGTAGTGACATAATAATTTGTTAAATTTACATTTACATGTTCTAGATTTAATTTTATACTGTAGAAGTGTTAATCTCTAACTAGCTTAAAAAATAATTGTAATTTAAATAAAATAATAATTCAACATACACGCAAACATTTTACAATAGTTTTATATAGATAAAATATTACTAGATGGGACAGCGAGGCGGTGACGTCGTGAGCGGCCGTGTGTCGCGGCTCGCGTCGCAGGTAGCTCGCGCGAGCGAGAGAGCATTATCGGTTGACCGCTCACACGGTCGGTGCGCCCGAGTCGCCGGCCCATCAACAGTCTATGATTTGTCTTGACGCGAACCGCCTTATATTTAAGTCTTATTAGTATTTGTGAATAATTGTCATCGCTTCCACGCGTACTAAATTCTTGTGCCTATTCTAAAAACTTTCTTCCCGCTATCTTTCACTCCTTCTGCTTGTGTGTGTGCCTATAAACTGTACCTGTGAACTTTTCCACCTCTTAATAAACTTTCATACTTCGTTTCTTCAATCTGTGACTTTTACTTCGCACTACCATTCTACGTGACACACACTCTTCTACAACACTACAGTGCCATCTTACAGTCAAACATTTCAGCAGAGATTTATTTAGTCCTGTAATGTTATTGTGGAAATCTTTTCCTGTGATTGCTAGGGCTCCGCTATTGCCTCCGTCAGTTTTGTCAGAAATAAAACTATCGGTATGTGAATGTTTTGCTAGTGTATTTGGTTTGAATTAACACGCGTGTTTCGTATATTTAAAATAGGTCAGAAATGGAAGGCTGTGTTTCGTTGGCGCTAAGGTTTTGACACGTAGCTTAGTTTGGAATTATACGTCAATTAAATGCTTGATAGCTTTTTGGTAAGAACATATTTAAAAAATATGCCACAATTAATTTGGTACACGTCAAAAGACGCTGCTTATTACTGGTGTTTAATAATTATTACTGTTAAGCATTATTGCAAAAGTTAATAATAGCTTGCCCCGTGACATGGACAGTACTTTAAGCCGTCGGTCCCGGCTGCCATGAAGATTCCTATGATAGTCATTATGGGGAGTCAGTGCTCTTGAATATTCCTACAGACGCGTCTGAACCATAGATAAATTATGGCTCTCCTACGTGGAGGGCAGACGGTGGAAAAGCTAAGATTCTGTCAAATAATTTTGATTACACTAGTCAGTGGACCCTAGGCTCTACTGTGAAAAAGTCTTGGAGGCATTCAAGATAAGTAATGAAGTTTATTTAATATTGTTAAGTTTTACTTGGCTTAAGTTTAACTTTGTTTTTCGCACTGTTCGCTACTCCCAGCTATTCGAACTAATATTCTATACATAAATATTTGTGAGCCTTCAGCTAACCAAAATAGATGCACTAGTAAAGCAAACAATGTCAACGAGGCAGTATTTTATCAAAGTAAACAAGTTCAAAATTGTCGATATTGAATGAAAAGCAAAGTCCCACATGTAATATATCGCTATTTGGCGTAACATATGATTAACGCGTTTCCATGTCATTACAGCACTTGTACCAAATGGCACGACCGTTAAAATTATTACAAGTAAAATTATTTCCATCAGTATGCATGAGGGAATGAAATATGGTATGTACTTTCTTTTCATAGTCGACCTTATAGGCCTACGTTTTATATTACTGAAAGGGTTGGCAGAAGCATAATGATCTTGTACTTATTTAATAGCTAAACTGGTTTAATGTAAGATTTGGTTAGTGATATTATATATTGTTTTCATCTTCTTTTTAGATAAGGAAAAGCGCTAAAACACTTCGAGGTGCCTAAAATGAATGCTGAGATCGAACATAATCTAGCATCACGCATACGAGGATTTCCTTTGATATTATGTTTCAGAGGTAAACTTCCGCAATGGAGATTATTAATACAGGCAGATACAGCATAACGATGTTTAGGTTAATGCTCTATAAAAAAACTGCATTTGGAATATTTACTTCTTAGTAATTAGATGTAAATGTATTGTATCTCAGAGCTATGTCTACCGGAGATCGACGTCCGACGTCCACAAACATCCAACGGCATAAGACGTTATGTATCAGTAACTATCTTGTTCTTCCAATAGACTAGAAGACAAAAATATTAGGTCATAATTCTTCATAACTTGTATCCAAAGCTAAACGCAGCGATTATGGGTGTAATAACTCTGAGACCGGCGGTGGAAGAGCTTACAGTAATTATGTATGGCTGACCGTCTTTAGTATAAGAAATAACGTTGTTATTATTCTTTATAAACAAGATAGTTATTTCATAGAAAGTACACAAAATAAACTAGATTTTAATGTGCCTTGTCTGATTATTTGAGTCTTGCGTAGAAAGTGAAACTTAGCTACAATTTGTCGACTTTAAAGTAACTTTAATTACTTTACTATTCTTTAAAATTAATAGAAATTAGTCAGCTATCCAAATAACTCACACCAATAGATTTGCTTGCGTCTGCGGTTAAAATAATAGATTGAATCAGCTGTGCTTTGACGTCAATAGTAAAATAAATACAGTTTTATATCTGATATTAGAAGAACAATTAATATTTATAAATATTTTACAACATTCAACTGACACCTACGGCATTATCGCGACAGAAACTGGTACAGTTTGATTGACCCATTTAATATCAACAGTACAAAGCACAAGGATATACGTTACTACTCATAGGCCATAAAAACTATTAAAATGCCAAACTAAGATGTCTGCTTAGGTTATATAATGACCACCCTCCTATCACCTTAGTATCAGAAGTCGAATAAATAAATCAAAGCACAAGAAGATATGTATGTCATCGTTTCTTTTTGGTGTCGGGTTGTAAAATCCTCAGGGAGTCCCTCCGCCCTGGGGCGAAGGGGACTGTCAGACTCTTACTGACTAAAAACCTACCCGTGTTCCTCATGTACCCGTGTGTCGGAGGGTCGGGTATCGCCGAAGCACTCGTCGCTACCCCTCGACGGGCATTGGCCCACCAGATGGTCAGGCGGACCCCAAACAAAACCCCTTGGCGACGGATGAAGTTGTTGGCCGCAGAGGATAGGGAGGACGGCAACATCGCATCTCCTCTTCCTCTGCGGCCCCACCGCAACGCAACAATGGTGCGCCCCCATTTGGTCGCGGGAGATAGGGCGCACGGCAACGCAACAGCGACACGCGTCTCCTCCCGCGACCACGCCCGACTGCGAGGGACAGAGAGAACTGTCCCCCGCACCCGCACCTTTGGACGCGTCCTGCGCAAACCCCTCCAAGCCCACGCGGAGCGTCTACTCCCGGGATCTCTCTTAACTTCACCGCGGGTGTCCATGCCACGGTTACTGAGCATCCCCAACACAACAAGGTGGAGATCCCACGGGGGGATCATGAAGTAACCTAACTTCTAAAGGTTATCCGCTTGGATGACCGTTTAGTAGGCAGGCCCTTAAACAGCTATCATCATATTACCTATTATTTTTGGCTTTGAATGGCCGCTTTAAGTCTGTGTACTGCAGCGTTTCACCAAATGCAAAGATTATTCATTTCGATACTATTCACAACTCGCAAATCGGATAAGCACACGCATTCAGGCTCACCACATGTTTAAATATATAGTGCATATAGTTTAAAGCCGGATTATTTCCCTCGTATTTCGAGTGCATACTCTCGCAGTAACCTAGTTAATGAAATTTTAAATTAATTTACTACATTCATCGGCTTCACACCGTAATGCTGGAAATGATAGTTGTGTTTCAACGATAACTTTCAAAGTTTAATTCATTAGCGCGGAAGTATGTATGTTTTCTGCTGCCAGTCAAATTGCTATGTTGAAATTAATTGAAATGTTCTGGCTGTGGATTAATTTTATTTCATGAAGTATTTATTTTAGATTATAAACTTTTAACATGTATGTTACTACCTTATTAAGTGAAATATAAATTGGATGATTTTGACAGCTTAGTTATTTTGTAACCGCTGTTGTAGATTACAAAAATCTTGGTGAGTTCCAATTATTAAACATGGCTCTTGTCAACGTATTGTAACGTTGGTAAACAATCTTTTTGCTGAATGGTGGAACCTGATATAGTCCATCATGCCGCTGCCTACTTTCTTAGGAAAAGACTCAATACACGGGGCCGGTATATTCCTGGAGAACATTCATACCTAAACATCAATGACGACGCAGTTGTCTATCTAAAACTCCATCGCATAAATTATGCAATAGACTTCAAAGTTTGTATGAAACATCAAGATAATGCTAAAATTACGAGATTGAAAGTTGAAATAATAGTGTTGAATCCAAAACCAAATGTCAACAAAAATCAAAAGGTCAATGAAAGTTGAAGCCATAGCTCAATAGATGGCGTTGTGCCACTTCTCTGAATCGCGCTATCGTTTGCTTCACACGCGTAGTATATAAGGGCCGTCTATGTAAATTTTTAATCGAACATTGCAATACATCAGTTCAAGTGATAAGTTGTGGTTTTATTTATCTCAGCTTAGTTACTCCATTCAAGTGCAGTTGTAGTGTTCGCCTTTCAAATACCAGGCAACTCTTGGTATTTATCATTGGCCCATACGAGCCGAATTTTTGTAAACCACGGACCCAGCTTTGGGCCCTCTCCAGTACTCGCAGCGGATTGTTGCGGCAAGGTACACGGAGCAAGCGCTCGGAGCACCCCGCTTGTTGGAAGCGACCGAGCTCGGTGACAGCTACGAAGGCGGCAGTGCATCCAAAGTGACGTCAGTGAGGACGTCGTTGGAAGATCAATCGTATTCGTGTAGAGGATTAACCATACGATACGCAAGCAGTACAACACTGACACGAACAACAGGAGGTGCGCAGTAGTTCCACTGGATTGACAACAGTAGGGGAGCACCAGTCCAGCAGATATCGTGTAGTGGTTGTGATGTGTCAAATCGTGAGTACTTTGATTCTTTTCTAGTTCCAGTTACTCAAACGCTTTTAGAACAATTTGAACCTTAAAGCTATTAGTGCTTTTACATAGAACTTTTAAAGTAAAATTTTGGACTTAGAACATTTGTGTGTAGTTTTAGTCTTTAGTTGTAATTTTAATGCATGCTTAGTTAAGGACTTAGAATAAGTTGATAAAAAACGGGGGAACGTGGAATCTGTGCCGGTTGTCGTGCGATAGTAAAACTATTCTTAAACACTTGTAATATTTTTCAGAAATAGTTGACACTTAGAATATTTTTACTTGTTTAAATCAACACAGATTTTACTTTTATTTTGAGAGTATACTTGCTATTTAGTAGAGATAAAATATCTTATAAACTTAGTTCGTTGTACACGTTTTGTTTTGGTACCTAGTTGCTTTGTTAGAGCTTATAGCTTCTACTTTCTACACCAATTTAGTACAAACTTTCATTTGTTTTTCAACTGTTTATTTCATTATAACAATGGAAGGATTTATTAACATTTTGCAAAAAACACATCTTACAATAAAAAAGGGTTATTAATTTAAAAAAATCACCAAGCGAAAGAATTACTGTAGAATACATTGAGACTAGACAGGAATTATTAGAACAAAATTGGGCTAACTTTGAGAGCATACATTGTAAATTATATGAAAACTATAGTGCCGAGGACATTGATAAAAAAGTAGAAGATATTTATGATTTAACAGAGGATACTTATATAAATTACAAAGCTCACATGAAAACAATATTAAATAAAATTTTAGTAAAGGTCTCATCACAGGAAAATAAGACTCATAGTTCAAATAAGAAAGCCAGTACATTTGTTAAATTACCTAAAATTTCAATTCCATCTTTTTCTGGGAAGTATAGTGAGTGAGCCACGTTCAATGATCTGTTTAAAGCACTTGTTCATAATAATGACTCTCTGAGTGATTGTCAAAAATTACACTATTCAAAAGATCACCTTACTGGAGAAGCTGAGCAGTTGATTAGACACACTCCAATAAGTGACGCTAACTATGCCCAATGTTGGGACATTTTAGAAAAGCGATATAATAATAAACGGCATTTGGCGGATTGTATATTGAATCGTTTATTTGGCCAAAAACGTTTACACTCAGAGTCTGGCAAAGGTATTAAATAATTGTTTGATACTACCAACGATTGTTTGAAGGCACTTGCGAACTTGAACGTTGATGTGACCACATGGGATGTAATTATCATACATATCGTATCACACAAATTAGGCTTTGAAACGCGTAAGCAGTGGGAATTGAGTATTGGTAGCCTTGGTGGCAATGAGTTGCCATCGATGGAACAGTTTAGAACATTTTTAGAGACCAGATATCGCGCGTTAGAGTTTGTTGAACCTAATCGGTCATCCATTCACCAGGGCAAAGGTTCAAGTGGGCACAATCCCAAGACTTTGTTGGCCACAAATTCATCCTCGAGACGTTGTGAATATTGTCAGGAGTCGTCACATAAACTTTGCTTTTGTAAAAAGTTTGCCAAGCAAACTGTCGAGGGGAGACGGGATTTTGTAGCTAAATAGGATATTTGTTTTAATTGCTAAGGCAGTAGTCACAGTGTTTACGAGTGTAAGAATCCTGCCACTTGCCGAGTTTGTAGGAAACGCCATCACTCTTTGTTGCATTCTGTTAGCTACTCTAAGAGTGATACCGTAGGTGAGACGTCTAAGAATGCGACTGAAAATGAACCCATAGTTTCCTGTCTTTCAACAAACGCTATTGTAAAGCCACGACAGGTCTTATTAGCCACCGTGCTAATAGAGGCTGAGTCTAAGATGGGTCAGCAGCAGACTGTGCGAGCCTTGCTCGACCAAGGTTCACAGGCTAGCTTTATTACTAAGGCTACAGTTCAACTGTTGGGACTAAAGCAAGTTCCAATTCAGGGGATTATCACGGGCTTAGGCAACAGTAAGTCAACCGTGGCCAAGCATATGGTCCATGTTACAATCCATTCCCGTGTCGATCCAAGTTTCCAATTGCAGGTAAAGGCTTACGTGTTGAATAAAATTACAACGTACCTACCTGAAAAAGACATCAACAAGACTTACTTCGATTGGATCGAAGCCAAGGGGTTGTATCTGGCAGACCCGCAATTTAACATCCCCAATCGAATAGATCTTTTATTAGGCGCTGATGTTTACAGCTGTATCATTCAGGAAGGAATGATGAGGAGTCCTCAGGGCACCTTGATCGCACAATGCACCGCCATAGGGTGGATCCTGTCTGGCACAGTTAGTCCTGAAAATTTAGAACCAAAACGCATTAGCGTTATGCATGCACAGATAAATGAGGATTACTGTCTTAGAAAATTTTGGGAAATGGAAGAATGCAAAGGAACAAATAAATTACTCACCCCCGAAGAACAAAAATGTGAAGAGCTATATAGACTCACAACAAAGAGAGATGAAAACGGTCGGTACATTGTGAGGCTTCCGTTTCGAGATGAACATCCTCCATGTAAAGCAGGTAATTCACGTAGCATAGCGGAGAGAAGGTTCAAATCGTTAGAAAAAAGATTAGGAAGTAAAGAAAAGCTGAAGGAAGAGTACACCAAGGTAATTAAAGAATATTTAAATCTAGGTCATATGAGGCCAGTAAACCTAAGCGACAGTAAGAGTCAAGAAGCTGTTTACTTGCCTCATCATGCAGTGGTACGACAGGACAAAACCACTACGAAAGTTCGGGTGGTCTTCAACGCGTCTGAAAAGAACAGCATGGGTGTATCACTAAACGATACTTTGATGGTTGGTCCGACGCTACAGACTGACTTACGTCATACGATTCTTAGGTGGCGCCGGCATGCTATTAGCTTAGTAGCTGACGTTATTAAAATGTATCGTCAAGTAAGAGAAGCTGAAGAAGACGTCCTGTTTCAGCGAATTTTATGGAGAGACAATCCTGAAATGCCAATTCAACACTACGAATTACTAACCGTCACTTTTGGTACAGCTTCGGCTCCATATCAGGCAGTTCTAACGCTTCATCAGATCGCTTATGATGAAGGTGATAGGTATCCTATGGCTCGTGATATAGTTTTAAACGCATTTTACATGGATGACCTGATGACAGGCTGTGATAGCCCAAAAGACGGAGCTGAAATATATAAGCAAATTACAGCATTATTAAAGACAGGCGGATTTGATTTGCAAAAGTGGAACAGCAATAGTAAAGAAATGTTAGAAAGAATACAAGCAATTGAAATGGAACAAATGAAAGAGCAAGTAAATGAAAAAGGACAAACTAGAAAGGACAATGGAACATAAATGAAGCAGGATGAGGTGGAAAATCAAAATCAAATGCAAATAAAATTGGATAATAACATCAAAATTTTAGGTCTTACCTGGAACCGCAGAGAAGATGTTTTTCAATACACCGTTACACTTCCTTCCGAGTTGACTGCACCTGTAACAAAAAGAGCTATAATTTCTGAAATTGCGAGGTTATTTGACCCGCTTGGTTGGCTCGCCCCTTGTGTGGTGTTAGCCAAAATATTCATTCAGAAATTATGGCTCGCAGGAGTTAGTTGGGACGAAGAACTAAATATAGATTTAGTTAAAGAATGGTGTACTTACCGTAAAGAGCTCGCACTTATTAGCACGGTTCAGATACCTCGCTGGCTTGGTACTAAACCAAACGATACCCTGGAGCTACATGGGTTCAGCGACGCCTCGAAGTTAGCTTATGCAGCCGTCGTTTATCTTCGCAGGATCGACGTGACAGGTCGGGTACATGTTTCTTTGCTCGTAGCGAAAACCAGAGTTGCTCCCATTAAGCAGATAAGTATCCCTAGGTTGGAGCTATGTGGAGCAGTGCTTATGGCGCAACTACTGAGCGAGTATGCTGAAATCCTAAATATTTCACAGGAAAGGATTGTAGCCTGGACTGATTCTACTGTCGTTCTGGCTTGGCTCAACCGTCATCCCAGCCAGTGGAAAACTTTTGTTGCGAACCGGACCTCAGAAATTCTGTCAACCACAAATCCAAACCAGTGGTATCACATTTCTACAAATAACAATCCCGCAGATTGTGCCTCACGGGGTCTATTTCCAAGCCTGTTTGTTGAGCACCAGCTATGGTTTATAGGACCCCATTCCTTAGAGACAATGTTATTAAGTACGAAAAGCCAAAAGATTTAAAGATTGATTTAGAAGAGGCAGTTAGAACACACATAGCAATAACTCCAGACAATACAATCATAGAACGATTTTCATCACTATCCCGACTGCTCAGAGTAGTAGCATACTGTCGGCGATTCTTGAACAAGGGCAAAAACTCTGAAACATATTTACAAAAGCAAGAATTAGAGAAAGCACTACAAAGTTGTATAAAGAAAGTACAGAGAGATAGCTTTGGGGAAGACTATTTACAGTTACAGAAGGGCAAACAATTACAAGTAAAAAGCAAAATAAAATCACTATGTCCTTACCTTGACCCGCAAGGTATAATGAGAGCTCAAGGTAGAATTCAGAAATCGGATTTAGATGAGCAAACGAAACATCCCATCGTGCTACCTGGCGATTCTCATTTTACCAACCTCGTTGTAACAGATTCCCATCACAAAACGTTGCACGGAGGTCCTCAACTTATGCTCAGCTATTTGAGAACTGCCTATTGGATCATAGGAGCGAGAAACCTAGTCAAAAAGCACTTCAAGACATGTGTCAGGTGCGCCAGATATAGACCAAATGACCAGCACCAATTGATGGGTTCACTCCCTACAGTTCGTTGCACACCCGCTCGACCATTTTTGCACAGTGGCGTGGACTACGCAGGGCCTGTTCAAATACGCACCACTAAGGGTCGCGGACATCATGCCTACAGGGATACATCTGTCTCTTTGTATGCATGTGCACTCGTGCAATTCATTTAGAGGTGGTGAGTGATATGACTACCCAGGCCTTCCTTGCAGCTTTTAGGCGATTCGTAGCAAGACGGGGCCATTGCGCTAAGTTGTGGAGCGATAATGGCACCACATTTGTAGGAGCATCCAAGGAGTTGCAGCAATTAAACTCCATTCAATCTAAAATAGCAGAGCACCTTGAATCTAATGGCACTGAGTGGCATTTCATTCCTCCACACGGTCCTAACTTCGGTGGACTTTGGGAGGCAGGAGTGAAATCAACTAAATACCACTTGCGACGGGTAATAGGCGATTCAACCCTTACTTACGAAGAACTTAGCACACTTCTCATTCAAGTAGAGGCTTGCTTGAATTCGCGGCCGATAAGTGTCATTAATGCTAGTGATCCAGGTGAACCGATGCCTTTAACTCCAGGTCATTTTTAGTTGGGGAGTCAATTTTAAATGTACCAGATTGTAATTTTGAAACATCAAACGTGAACTCGCCAACTCGATGGCAGTTCATACAACGAATGCTACAATCATTCTGGAGACGATGGTCTTCAGAATATCTCTCTAATCTTATGCACCGATATCAGTGGTCTAAGTTAGTAAGGGAACCTGAGGTAGGAGATATAGTTCTAGTAAAGGAGGACGATCTACCACCGAGTCGCTGGCTGCTAGGTCGCATAGAACAAAAACATCCAGGGGATGATAATTGCACTCGTGTGGTCACATTACGTACAGGATCTTCTACTCTTAAGAGACCTACGTCAAAGTTATGTGTTTTACCCATTTTTGATAAATGAAAAGTATGTACCTGCTGCTTTGTTTTTGTTTTGTTTGCATGCTGTAATCAGCTTTATACGCTTTTAGTCATAATTTATTATACACGTGCTTAATTTATTTGTTGTTATTTTATTAAACTGTATTTTATACAACTTTTTTTACAGGTTCAAAGAGCTATCGAATGCATTGTATTTAAAATTTTAGACCAACCTGTATTTATCATTCATAATAGTCATGTCAACATGTATTTTTATGTCTGTGTACTATGTTGTTTGTTTGTGAAGGACATTTCCGCACTAAATGTCCTTGGTGGGCGGTATGTTGAATCCAAAACCAAATGTCAACAAAAATCAAAAGGTCAATGAAAGTTGAACCCATAGCTCAATAGATGGCGTTGTGCCACTTCTCTGAATCGCGCTATCGTTTGCTTCACACCGGCCGTCTATGTAAATTTTTAATCGAATATTGCAATACATCAGTTCAAGTGATAAGTTGTGGTTTTATTTATCTCAGCTTAGTTACTCCTTTCAAGTGCAGTTGTAGTGTTCACCTTTCAAATACCAGGCAACTCTTGGTATTTATCAAATAGAAAAAGCGATGGTCATATTTTATTTGTGATGACAATAATAAAGTAAAATTAAGATCTGCTTAACATTAGATCAATTGTATTAAATCTTTATTCCTATAAATCTACCAATAAAATTGTCTTAGGTTGTTCAAGTCAATACTTGCATTATCTTGATAATGCGTTCGTAATAAAGGGTTAGTTCTAGAAACGCATTCTAGGTACAGTTCTTTGCCTAAACTATGTACACGCGCTGTTTCGCACTAAAATGACCTCAGATGACCGCACAAAGGACCCCAATCCATTGACACTCGAATCTTGCTGAAATAATATATGAGAGTAGAAAAGATATTTGTTATTAAATTCACGCTTAGAGACCTTAATAAAATCAGAAATATTTTTGTCTACCTGAAAATCAAACAAATTTTAATTTTAAAGATCGGATATTTTTTCAGCGGCTTGAAAATAATTCTAATAATATATAAAAACTATTTTTAAATAAAAGAAAAAACCATCTTCAAAAAACACTAAGGAACTAAAAAACAAAAAAATAATTGGTTTTGGAGCAAACATTTTTGGAGTCGGTGCCAAGCAAAGTATTTCTGATCTGACTATAAAACCTCTACACATTTTTAGATAACTTTCGTTGTTGATAGAATAGGTAGTTCGTAATTTAGTAACTTTTTGCGTAACGGCTTGGCACCGAATTCAAAAATGTTTGCTCCAAAACCAATTATTTTTTTGTTCTTTAGTTCCTTAGTGTTTTTTGAAGTTGGTTTTTTTTTATTTAAAAATAATTTTTATTTTTTGCTATTTAGTGGTATACTAATAAAAAATAGTAATAGGATAGTGTAGGTGGTACATGATGGGGAGGCCTTCCTTACGTGCCTCAATTCTGAAATGTAGACCTGTACCTTTCTGGCAATTTCAAGTATTTTTTGTTTTCAACTAAATAGCCTAAACACGTTCGTTTCAGTTCCATCATCAGATCTCGGAAATCATCCAATACCAAAGACAAAACAAACGAGCCTAAACACGATGATATTGCGTTATTGTATTACAAAGATCCCATGGCCTCCTTCCTGATCCATCATCTGAGTTGTATAAACATTCAGCACTAAAGTCCATGTAAAGACGAATCCAAAGAGCCCAAACTCAATGGGATTCGTCTTTGTATTACAAAGATGCCATGGCCACCTTCCTGCTCCTTCGTCAGACCATAGAAATCATCCACCATCAAAGTCTATGTAAAGACGACTCAAACGAGCCCAAACTCGATGGGATTGTGTAATTGTATTACAAATATCCCATGGCTACCTTCCTGCTCCATCATCAGACTTTGGTGAACATTCAGCACTAAAGTCCATGTAAAGACGAGTCAAACGAATTAACCTCCATGAGATTGGGTTATTGTATAAATAAAATCTCATGATTACCTTCCAACTCCATCATCAGACCCTGGAAATCATCTAGCATCAAAGTCCATGTAAAAGACGACTCAAACGAGCCCAAACTCGACGGCATTGGGTTGTTACGGTCAAATCGCTTCAAGTGTGCTTATAAAATTTGAAGAGTTCCTTCGATTTCTCAGGATTCCATGATCAGATCCTGACCTGATGATCATGGGACCAACTAGGAGGTATACTCTTTCAATCAAAACAAGAATTTTCGAAATCGGTCCAGGCGTCTTAGAGAAATCGGGGAACATACATAAAAAAAAAAGATTCCGACGAATTGTAAACCTCCTCCTTTTTTGAAGTCGGTTAAAAATAGAATATAAATAATTTTAATAATATAATAATTTCTTAGATGTACTTGTTATCAGGAATAAAAACAACTCTTTAAGCTACACTGTGTATAGGAAAAAGACCCATACAAATAAGTACTTAAACGATGAATCTTACCACCATCCTAAACAGTTAGCTGCTGTAGGAATGTCTCTGTTTCAGAGAGCCCGGGGGATCTTCAACATGTCAGGCAAGTTCTGCAAGACAACAAGCTCCGACCACCGCGCCACTATCACAGATCCCTGAAGAAAGCAAAACCAGCCACAGTAGAAAGACAACCTGCTGTCCTCCCATACATCAAGGGTGTGACCGACAAAATTGGCTACATCTTGAAGCGAGCTTCAATTAAAACTTACTACAAGCCGCCAACGAAGATATGTCAATTTCTACCATCAGTCAAGTGTCAGTTACCTTTGCAAGAGGCCGGTGTCTACAAAATAGACTGTGAATGTGGGCTCTCATACATTGGACAAACCAAGAGAAGCATAGGCATCCGACGTAAAGAACATATAGCTGACATAAAACATAAACACACAACAAAGTCTGCTGTGTGTGAACATGTGGAACAAGGAGCCAACCACTACCTGCGATTTGATGAACCACAGGTACTCGCAAAAGAACACCGTTTTCTTCCAAGGATGATACGTGAGGCTATTGAAATTAAAAAACACCTTAATTTCGATAGAGAAGACGGTTGGAATGTTCCTCCAGCTTAGGACCCTGTCATAAGGCTAATGAAACACAAGAAGAACAAAGTCACCAGACGACCTAAGGACACTGTGAGCTCATTCTGCGTAAATAGTAACACCAATAGTTGAAAAATGTTCGGGTACTTTGAGATAACTTATACAATATTATACATTCAAGAAATTGAGACTAAAAATCAACTCAGTGTGCCGTGAACATGAATCCTGTAAAGAATTCGATTGGCTAGTAATAAAAATTTAGTTTCTAGATCATTCGGTTTAAATGTAATAACAGTGAAACCAATATATGTTTAACATTCGCGTAAGTCCAAGAAAATAGTATACTATAAAATATATTCAGCTTAATGTGATCGCTTTTACAATTGGGAATTGAGAGGACAACATGGAGAGATGGATAGATAATTGCATTGATAAATTTAGACTCATTATAGTTGCGTGGCGCAAAGGTCTCTTTTTGAATAACAATTATGATATGAATTAACATCTGACTGCCTCTATGATCCAGTGGACTGATTCGATTTCAGGGTTACCGGGAAAAAAGTGTTATTGAGCTTTTCCGAATTCTCACTAGCAACACGAAGTCTGGCAATAGGGTCACCCGCCATTAGGTGAGATCTAGAATTCATTGTATAGAGAAACGTTGGTGCAAAATTTTACTTCTGCCTACCTCACCAGGGAGAGACGTGAGTTCATAAAAAACCTATATCAGTAGACATAAGACCATATTCCTGTCATTCAAAGAAATTCCATTTATTCAAATCTCGTTAAGACCGTTTGGTATACAGCCTTTTATGTGAAAATAATGTGACGTATTTCCTCATCGTCTGGCCGGCTACTGAACGTTAAGGTTGAAGGGATCTTTTCAACTGTTTTTATCTACTATACTTCGATCTTTCTGTCCTTCCGTGTGTCTTCAGAGATTCGTCATATAGGAAAGTGGAATTTGTCTCTGCTATTTTCCCTTTGATAGCAAACTAACTGAGACTATAAGAAATTCTGCAATGTTGACATTTTTATGTTTCCTATCTCTGTAAAGACGAATTTTATGTTCACCTGAAATTAAACGATTTAATAACATTTGATGGATTAAGTTATATACTACAGAACTGAATCTTATGTCATTTGAAAACATGGGTGCAGATTTGGTACTGTTGTTTGCCTCTTTTTAGATTTGTCGCGTTTCCAACCACTTCGCGTCATCCTTACCTAACTATATAAATATAACACATCACCACTATTCAGTGCTCGTCATAATTGTGGCTTCGAAACAGTTATCTTGAATTGTTTGATTTTAGGTGCGGCTAGTTTGAGAACATATCTATAATTTTAGTCTCGATATCTCTAAAGCTTTTGATATAAACGGGCGCCGTGCACTCCTCGTTAAGCTTGTCACTATCACTGTGAAAATTGTATAATAACTTTAGGTACTAAAATGGAGACGTTTTCCCCATTAAACGAACCGTGTAAACAGAAAGGCTATAAAGTATTTAAGTGCTTAAAACTAGTTCTCTAGATTTTATGTTGACATCATCTTTCGAATATTATTATATTTTTATATTGTCCCTTTTTATTTGACCATCATAGCTCTAAAGTATTTTTTGTGACTTTTATTGGTTATAGGAAGTTCTTTCTGATTCATATTAGAGTCGCATAGTATCTACATGCCATCAATTGAAGCCATTTCTCACTTTGACTGAGATACAAACGAAGGGACATTTCAAGACAGTTCCACCATGTTGTCAACAGTCGTGTAATGTCTTCACAATTTATCAATGCCTTTTGTCACCTGCCATTACATTGTTAAAAGGACCAGTACAAAACGGTGCGTACAAAACTTTTTCCAAAATATTATAAAGTTGTAAATGGGACAAAGAAAACACTTTGAAGACCTGGCTACAAGTATGGAAACGCTAATAAGATCTAACGAATCCCGGAAATTTTACCAAGAAATAAGAACTATTAAGCCCCACCAGCTGACTGTGCAAGTGCTGCAGGACGACGAAGGAAACTTATTAAGCGATCCTGAATGTATAAAAGATACATGGCGACGGCCTGAAAGTATTCAGGAACTTTTAAACTGCCCGCCTGTCGAAGAACAAATGGTCAGTGAACTTGAGGATGAACACCCTGGCAACATTTAGCCTCTTAGTTTCGATGAGGTCCGTGAGGCCATAGCTAGGCTGAAGAACAATAAATGTCCAGGCATAGATGGTATACCCAGTACCGGTTCCAGAACTAACAGAACTCTGGAAGTATGGTGGAAGGGCGGCGGAAATCCGATTGTATGAGCTTTTGAACAATATTTGGTCCAATGAAAAACAACCTTGTGAATGGTATGTGGGGATCATATGCCCGATACACAAGTAAGGTTTCAGGAAAAAGTGCTCAAATTATAGAGGAATTTTGCTGCTCCCAACAACCTACACGGTCCTGTCGTACGTCCTATTAAAGCGATTAAAACGGTACGCGGAGGAAGTTTTGGGTGATTACCAGTGTGGCCTCCGCCGCAATCACAGTACAACGGATCAGATATTCCTTCTTAAACAGCTGATGGAGAAAAAATGGGAGTATGCCCAGAGTCTCCACATTCTTTTTGTGGATTTCACTAAGGCTTATGATAGTATTGACCGTGGAATTCTATACGGGATACTTAAATATTTCGGCATACCCGGCAAACTTGTTCAACTGATCAAAGTTGCCACTAACAAGAGTAGCATGAAAGTAAGAGTGGACAACGAACTCACGAGAGAGTTTGAAGTGGTGACAGGTCTTAAGCAGGGCGATGCGCTATCACCTATGTACTGTATGTATGGGTACAACTTGGCGGTTGTATGTACGTACGCATGCTTCGTTTTATCAATGTTACTTACGTTACGTCGTTAGTCGTCTTATACCTACATATTGAACGCGAAGATTTATTAATTGTATCTTAGATATCTATTTGAATATTGTATTACGCAATGAGTTACATAATATTATAATTGTGACTTTTGCTTGAACGTTGTATATATTACTAACTGACCCAGCGAACTCCGTATCGCCTTTTTAAGGGTTTTTATTTAATTCCCTTTTTTCCAAGCCCCTTTTCCAAAGTTGCCATTGACTTAGCGCTTAATCTATTAGAGTCTATAAATGATGAACAAACAAACATAGATTTTGATATAATATTGCATTCCCCATATCAACTTTAAAAAATCCCGTCCGCCATCTTTGATTTCCTATCCGCCATCTTTGATCATGAAATAGATGTTGTACTTGGATTCACCATCCCTTAAATCATCAGAGACGATAACCATATTGATTTTTTAAATGTTTCCCATCCGCCATCTTTGATTTCCCATCCACCATCTTGAATCACGAAATAGATGTTGTATTTGGATTCCCCATCCCTTAAAACATCGGAGATGATACACATATTGATTAAAAAAAAAAACCATCCGCCATCTTTGATCACGAAATAGATGGTGTTTTTGAATTCCCCATTCCTTAAAATATGGGAGCCGATACCCATATTGACTTTAAATAAAAACCGGTCAAGTGCGAGTCGGACTCGCGCACCGAGGGTTCCGTACAAACCTGTAGGTATATAAGTAAAAGTTCAGCAGTCATAGTTATGGTATTGTTATTGCCAAATGAAATCCATAACATTACAGTATGGAAAGCTGGAGGAGCATAAATTAAAGAAAAAGGGGTCTTTGTCGTTTGTAATCAGTCATCCTTTATTTTATATTAACATAATTATATCGCATATTTTATAATATAACTTAAATACCTATACCAGCCTTGCAGCAGCCTTGCAAAAGTCTGCTGATGAATGATGGTAAATTTTTTTATCAAAGTTATTGATTTACAAAGCTTTTAGTGACTATTAGAATACTGTTACAAAAATACTTATAAAGTACAGAGTAATTAGCAAAAAGGTTTGAAGACTATGTAATTATTTGAACTCTCAGTCTCAATCAGCCTATCGCAGTCCACTGCGGGACATAGGCCTCTCCCAACATGCACCACAGCACACGGTCCTCAGCCTTCCGCATCCTTTATCTGGGCTATAAGACGTTGCTTCGTACCAAATTTCAAGATTTTGAGTTCACGGGAAGTACCCTGTAGGTTTTGATTCCCTTGCGAGTAGTCGCGAGTTTAAAAATATGATTATATTGCTCTTTCTTTTGATTGCGTAGACATAGAAGTTTGATTTTGTTACAGCCTAACTGTGTTATATACCTGAGTATTAGATATGAATTTCAATTAGGCGGGTCCACACAGACCGAGCAGCCTCGCGCGGAAAATGCTTCGCGAGGCTGCGCGCTCTGTGTGGACGTGGCTCGGTCGAGGAAATGGCACGACAGCCGCGGCCGGGCGCCCGCATGCGCGCGAGCTAACGAATTAGACACGTCCACACAGAGCGCGCAGCCTCGCGAGGAATTGGCGCGCGAGGCTGCGCGCTCTGTGTGGACGCGCCCCGGCCGAGGCAAGCGCGTGTGCTGCCGCGGGCGAGCGACCGAGCGGCCGAGCCATCGAGTTCGGATTTTTGTTTTGCCACGGTCTGGACGCTGTTTCGTGCCTCGCTCGAACATAGTAATCCCTACTAATAATATAAATTCGAAAGTATGTATGTATGTTGTACATTTTTATTATTAAACGGTTTTATTTAGCTTGACATTTTACCCCCTTCCTGATGACAGATTGATCTGATATTTGGTACACCCTCTTAATCTTGATGACAATCAAAGAGATTGGATATGTATTGATGACAATACAACATAATATATTCTTTGACTGTAAATCTAAGATGGCCGCCGATACAAAATGGCGTATCACATATTCACAACAACCTCAATATGGGTATCAAATGAAAGGGCTTGATTGGTAGAATAGAGCTCACTATAAAAATCCAAGATGGCCGCCGATAAAAAATGGCGGACGACATATTTCTTCACAACAACCTCAATATGGGTATCAAATGAAAAGGCTTGATTGGTAGAATAGAGCTCACTATGAAAAATCTAAGATGGCCGCCACCACAAAATGGCGGATTACATATTTTCACATATACCTTAATATGATTATCTAATTAAACGACTTGATTAGTAGATTAGGGCTCACTATGAACTAACAAAAAAACTAAAAACTTGAAAATAAAATCAAATAAAAACATTTTTAAGTTAAACGGTTTAATAACAATAAAAATATGTAGTTAGGTTATGTACTAAAAGCTAAAAAATAATTCGGTAAGTCCTAGCTACCACACTGCGGAGATCGCTGTGACCAAGTAGAGGACACGGCGCTGCACACCTTGGCGGAATGCTTTACTTGGGCATCGCAGCGCCGGGACCTAGTCGCGGCGATAGGAGTGGTCGAACTCTCGCTTCGGACCTTGATTCGTTCTATGGTTCGGAGCGAGATGTGTTGGGACGCTGCCGCCTCCTTCTCTGAGACGGTGATGTCGATCAAGGAGGCGGCTAAGCGGGATAGGGAGCCCTCGCGACCTGATTCCACCCGCAGAACCGGGCGTCATCGCCGGAGGGCGCTCATCGATCTCCGGCCTGTTTTGAATCGCCCGCCATCCGCTAGGCCCGAGAGGCCTCTCGTAGCGTTAGTAGACAACGTCGTTCTTTTCCGCTCGTAGTATGAAAGAGGATGTATGAGGACAAGTATGATGGATGCAGATGGATGCATGCGAGGGACGGGGCCCGCTTCGGCGGGCCAGCTCAGGCGGGGTCGCGGCAATAATACTATCGTAGATCCCGTGACCCCGCCATTCAATGGGATCGGATAGAGGAACACCATGGTGGTTTTAGTGAGTAGTCCCGGCGCTTCTCGTCGGGGAGTCACCTCACTCTCCCTAGACTGAGCCCCTTTAGGGGCCCAGCCTGAGGGGTCAGCCCGTAAATTGTCTGGTTTCCATCATGAGTCAAAAAAAAAGTCCTAGCTACCAGATCACACCAATCTTTTCATCATTCTGGTGTATTCTTCAGATAAATATTAAATCGTTGGGCGCAGGGTATCCAGAGCAAACATTTTGATCAAAATTTCACGCGCCAAACGATTTTATATGTATCTGATCTATACCCCATACTGATTACCCATTTTGAGGTATTTGTGGAAAATATGTAAGCCGCCATTTTGTGATGGCGGCCGTCTTAGACTTTTCATAGTGAGCTCTATTCTACCGATCAAGCCCTTTCATTTGATACCCATATTGAGGTATACATACATACATATCGTCACGCCTTTTATCCCCGAAGGGGTAGTCAGAGGTGTATTTCTACACCCGCTTTTCGCCAGATATTCTTTAGTCCCACGAAATAAGGGGCGAGCCTATTGCCGTACCGGGCACATTTCGAGACTCCGTGCTGCTACTGAAAATTTCGTGACAGAAAAACCCAATAACACTGCCCGACCCAGGAATCGAACCCGGGACCTCCCGATCCCACGCGCACATTTATGCCGCGAGACCAACGAGGCAGTCGTATAGGGTTTGATGTCGAGTTTTCCGTCTCTACGCAAAGATGGTATTTGCATCGTGTTATCCCTTAGTCGCCTCTTACGACACCCACGGGAAGATAGGGGGTGGTGACACTTGTATTCTATGCCGTCAACCACTTGTATTGAGGTATTTGTGTAAATATGTAATCCGCCATTTTGTAGTGGCGGCCATCTTAGATTTTTCGTAGTGAGCTCTATCCTACCAATCAAGCCCTTTCATTTGATACCCACATTGAGGTATTTGTGGAAAATATGTAATACGCCATTTTGTGGTGGCGGCCATCTTTGATTTTTCATGGTGAGCTCTATTCTACCAATCAAGCCCTTTCATTTGATACCCACATTGAGGTATTTGTGGAAAATATGTATTCCGCCATTTTGTGGTGGCGGCCATCTTAGATTTTTCATAGTGAGCTCTATTCTACCAATCAAGCCTTTTCATTTGATACCCATATTGAGGTTGTTGTGAAGAAATATGTCATCCGCCATTTTTTATCGGCGGCCATCTTGGATTTTTTATAGTGAGCTCTATTCTACCAATCAAACCCTTTCATTTGATACCCATATTGAGGTATTTGTGGAAAATATGTAATCCGCCATTTTGTTGTGGCGGCCATCTTAGATTTTTCATAGTGAGCTCTATTCTACCAATCAAGCCCTTTCATTTGATACCCACATTGAGGTATTTGTGGAAAATATGTAATCCGCCATTTTGTGGTGGCGGCCATCTTTGATTTTTCATGGTGAGCTCTATTCTACCAATAAAGCCCTTTCATTTGATACCCATATTGAGGTATTTGTGGAAAATATGTAATCCGCCATTTTCTAGTGGCGGCCATCTTAGATATTTCATAGTGAACTCTATTCTACCAATCAAGCCCTTTCATTTGATACCCATATTGAGGTTTTTGTGAAGAAATATGTCATCCGCCATTTTTTATCGGCGGCCATCTTGGATTTGGACCTCCCGATCCCACGCGCACATTTATGCCGCGAGACCAACGAGGCAGTCGTATAGGGTTTGATGTCGAGTTTTCCGTCTCTACGCAAAGATGGTATTTGCATCGTGTTATCCCTTAGTCGCCTCTTACGACACCCACGGGAAGATAGGGGGTGGTGACACTTGTATTCTATGCCGTCAACCACTTGTATTGAGGTATTTGTGTAAATATGTAATCCGCCATTTTGTAGTGGCGGCCATCTTAGATTTTTCGTAGTGAGCTCTATCCTACCAATCAAGCCCTTTCATTTGATACCCACATTGAGGTATTTGTGGAAAATATGTAATACGCCATTTTGTGGTGGCGGCCACCTTAGATTTTTCATAGTGAGCTGTATTCTACCAATCAAGCCCTTTCATTTGATACCCATATTGAGGTATTTGTGGAAAATATGTAATCCGCCATTTTGTGGTGGCGGATTACATACGGTCGCGACAGACGGCAACAGGCAATTGTGAACCGCCAGTCATTACGACAGAGACCGTCACGAGAGATCACGACCGATAAATGTGAACGCGGCTTTATTCTATTGCCGCGGTCGTTGGGGGCCGTTTCCGCGCGCGGCAAAAGCCTCGCGAGGCTGCTCGCTCTGTGTGGACCCACCTATTTAATACCTCTACGCGTTCAAGAGAAAGGGGTAGTAACTTTAAATTTATGAAAAATATTTTTTTATATGCTGTAACTAAAAATTTACGGTCTTCACAATTTTTCCTTTATAAGTGATATAAGACGTTGCTTCGTACCAAATTTCAAGATTTTGAGTTCACGGGAAGTACCCTATAGGTTTTGATTCCCTTGCGAGTAGTCACGAGTTTGAAAATATGATTATATTGCTCTTTCTTTTGATTGCGCTGACATAGAAGCTTGATTTTGTTGCAGCCTAACGGTGTTATATACCTGAGTATTTAATATGACTTTCAATTTAATACCTGCACGCGTTCAAGAGAAAGGGGTAGTAACTTTAAATTTATTAAAAATATTTTTTTATATGCTGTAACTAAAACTTTACGGTTTTCGCAATTTTTCCTTCATATGTGATATAAGACGTTACTTCGTACCAAATTTCAAGATTTTGAGTTCACGGGAAGTACCCTATAGGTTTTGATTCCCTTGCGAGTAGTCACGAGTTTGAAAATATGATTATATTGCTCTTTCTTTTGATTGCGTAGACATAGAATTTTGATTTTGTTACAGCCTAAAGGTGTTATATACTTGAGTATTTGCTTTGAATTTCAATTTAATACCTCTACGCGTTCAAGAGTAGGGGGTAGTAACTTTAAATTTATTAAAAATATTTTTTTTATTTGATGTAACTGAAAATTTACGGTTTTCGCAATTTTTCCTTTATATGTGCTATAAGGCGTTGCTTCGTACCAAATTTTAAGATTATGAGCTCACGGAAAGTACCCTGTAGGTTTTGATTCACTTGCGAGTAGGCGCGAGTTTGAAAATATGCTTATATTGCTCTTTCTTTTGATTGCGTTGACATAGAAGCTTGTTTTTGTTACAGCCTAACTGTGTTATATACCTGAGTATTAGATATGAATTTCAATTTAATACCTTTACGCGTTCAAGAGAAAGGGGTAGTAACTTTAAATTTATTAAAAATATTTTTTTATATGCTGTAACTAAAAATTTACGGTCTTCACAATTTTTCCTTTATAAGTGATATAAGACGTTGCTTCGTACCAAATTTCAAGATTTTGAGTTCACGGGAAGTACCCTATAGGTTTTGATTCCCTTGCGAGTAGTCGCGAGTTTGAAAATATGATTATATTGCTCTTTCTTTTGATTGCGTAGACATAGAAGTTTGATTTTGTTACAGCCTAACGGTGTTATATACTTGAGTATTTGCTATGAATTTCAATTTAATACCTCTACGCGTTCAAGAGAAGGGGGTAGTAACTTTAAATTTATTAAAAAAAAAATTTTTATTTGATGTAACTAAATTTTACGGTTTTCGCAATTTTTCCTTTATATGTGCTATAAGGCGTTGCTTCGTACCAAATTTTAAGATTATGAGCTCACGGAAAGTACCCTGTAGGTTTTGATTCACTTGCGAGTAGGCGCGAGTTTGAAAATATGCTTATATTGCTCTTTCTTTTGATTGCGTTGACATAGAAGCTTGATTTTGTTACAGCCTAATGGTGTTATATACTTGAGTATTTGGTATAAATTTCACTTTAATACCTCTACGCATTCAAGAGAAAAGGGTAGTAACTTTAAATTTATTAAAAATATTTTTTTATATGCTGTTACTAAAAATTTACGGTTTTTGCAATTTTTCCTTCATATGTGATATAAGACGTTACTTCGTACCAAATTTCAAGATTCTGAGTTTACGGGAAGTACCCTTTAGGTTTTTGATTCACTTGCGAGAAGGCGCGAGTTTGAAAATATGCTTATATTGCTCTTTCTTTTGATAGCGTTGACATAGAAGCTTGATTTTGTTGCAGCCTTACGGTCTTATATACTTGAGTATTTGGTATGAATTTCAATTGAATACCTCCACGCGTTCAAGAGAAAGGAGTAGTAACTTTAAATTTATTAAAAATATTTTTTTATATGTTGTAACTAAAAATTTACGGTTTTCGCAATTTTTCCTTCATATGTGATATAAGACGTTACTTCGTACCAAATTTCAAGATTCTGAGTTCACGGGAAGTACCCTGTAGGTTTTGATTAACTTGCGAGAAGGCGCGAGTTTGAAAATATGCTTATATTGCTCTTTCTTTTGATAGCGTTGACATAGAAGCTTGGTTTTGTTGCAGCCTTATGGTGTTATATACTTGAGTATTTGATATGAATTTCAATTGAATACCTCCACGCGTTCAAGAGAAAGGGGTAGTAACTTAAAATTTATTAAAAAAATTTTTTTATATGCTGTAACTAAAAATTTACGGTTTTCGCAATTTTTCCTTTATAAGTGATATAAGACGGTGCTTTGTACCAAATTTCAAGATTCTGAGTTGACGGGAAGTACCCTGTAGATTTTGATTCCAATGCGAGTTTGAAAATATGCTGCAATTTGCAGCATATACGGCTGTATCTTTTGATTGCGTTGGATTAGAAGTTGGATTTTTTTACAGCTCTATGGAACCGTAGATTCGAGTATTTAGTATAAATTTCAGTTTGATACCTCCACGCATTCCTGAGAAAAAGGGTCTTGACAGACGGACGGACAACAAAGTGATCCTATAAGGGTTCCGTTTTTTCCTTTCGAGGTACGGAACCCTAAAAAAATCCCGTCTGCCATCTTTATTTCCTATCCGCCATCTTTGATCACGAAATAGATGTTGTATTTGGATTCTCCATCACTTAAGTCTACAGAGATGATACCCATAATGATTTTTTAAATGTTTACCATCCGCCATCTTTGATTTCCCATCCGCCATCTTGAATCACGAAATAGATGTTGTATTTGGATTGCCCATCTCTTAAATCATCAGAGACGATACCAATATTGATTTTTTAAAATTTTCCCATCCACCATCTTGGATTTCCCATCCGCCATCTTTGATCACGAAAAAGATGTTGTATTTCGATTCCCCACCCCTTAAAATATCGAAGGCGATACCCATATTGATTTTTAAAATTTTCTCATCCGCCATCTTTGATTTCCCGTCCGCCATCTTGGATCACTAAATAAATTTCATATTACTAATCAGCGTCCCGTTCGTTTGACCATTTTATTATTTTTGTCTGGTCCCTAAAACTTGTGGCGTAATTTTATATAGCGTAAGTATAGCCTGTCGGATTAATTTGGCTATCATAGGCAATAACAATTTTTAAAATCCGACTGCTAGTTCCTGAGATTAGCCGACATTATCTTTTAGCCTTTTGCCCGGCCCCAAAGGGTCGAAGCGTTATGTTATATAGCCTATAGCCTTCCGGAATAACTGGGCTATCGTATACAAAACGAATTTTTCAGATCCGACCGGTAGTTTCTGAGATTAGCGCGTTCAAACAAACAAACAGACAGACAAACTCTTCCGCTTTATTATATTAGTATAGATATAGATGTAAAAGCAAAATATGTTTATTGTGGGTTATCCTTGTAAGATAGACATAATATACCATCGCGAACTTTTTTGTAGATCTATTAAAAAGGTACAATCCCACCATACATTGTTTTGCTATAACTCAAAAGGTTTTTGCAGCGTTTTCGAGGAAAGCTCCCGATCGGCTCAATTTTTTCCGACGCGTTGAACTAATATCGTCGTTAAATCGTCAGTTCGCACAAAACCTAAACTTAATATACACTAAAACCTTCCTCAGGGATCAGTCTCGATGTTGTTGAAAACCGTATAAAAATTTGTCCAGTACTTTTCGAGTTTTAAGCGAACAGACAGACAGACAGACGCGGTGGGGGACTTTGTTTTATAATATGTTTAGATGAGTATAAGTGTATGACTGTATATGTTTTTAGAAGATTACCTAGGATCAGAGCCAAATTCACTACAAATCCACGTAGAATTTGTAGTGAATTTGGCGCTGATCATAAAGTAGAAAAACTTATCATCATCAGCCTTTAACAGTCCACTGCTGGACTAGGCCTCTCCTTGGAAAGGAGGAATTGGCCTACTATACCACGCTGGCAAAACGGGTTGGTATAGGGTTTGTATCAAGTTGTCCTTCTCTTACAGTGCTGTTCTCTGCATAATATACTCCCTCTGTCGGCTCTTACGACACCCATGGGATGATATGGGGTGGTGACATTCCGTATTCTTAATCCGTCACCACACGGAAAGAAAACTCATTCTTTAGTAAATTCTCGTATAGATCATTTATTTTTACGGAAATAATAATCGATGGCCCATAAATATTCTTACATATAATTAATTAATTTACAGCTCCACACACGAAGCGTCATTTTTAAATGATGATTATTTCGGATAACTTCTTATTTTCGGTTAAAAGTTTTATAAAACTTAGTAAAGTTATCGTTAGTTAAAGTTATCGCAAAACATATCATTTCATTCTTCCCCTTTTCCAAATTGAAAACACGGACGGGCTACAAAATTGATGATACTTGAATGATTCTAGATCTGTTCATGTTGCTAAGTATCTTTTTCTTACATTTTTCTCTTACTGAAAGTTTGTTACATTAGAAGTTCATGTTCTGCAAATGTCGGGTAGAAGATTTTTCTATGTTGCCCGTTCAAGTGAAATGTTCAAGTTCAAGTGATAAGAAATGATATATTTCATGCATGCCTTTCACCACTAGTGTCTTGTGTAAATAATGAACATGCGTTTTAACAAATTTAATAACAAAAACCTTTGAATTTATTTATTACTAATTAAAGTCCATATCTTCTCAAGTTGGAACAGAGAATAGATACCAAAAGAGTACAAAAAAGGCAAATGATAAATGCCACTGGTAGCGCCATCTACCTTCCTATATATAACTAATCGCATCAACATGAATCGTTCCACGCTTGTCTAGTGCGAGCGATATCATATTTCCGTCCCTCTCTTTCCCTCAAAACCACGCCATACCATTTTTTTGATCCATACGAGTCGGATTCATTTACGTTTTATACGTTATACCGCTATACCTAGGCAGTTATAGCACCTAGCTATACTCCTAACATATTAACATAACCGTCACATGGTTATTTCCGCCCGCATTAGTAGGTAAACTTTTATGTAGCTACCTACTTATTAAATTATTATTTCTGCAACTATCATAGTTGTCTTATAAATCTCATATTTCAATCAACTTTTATTTCCTCAGCTCTAAAGTGTTGCCTAATTAGCCTACTTAGGTAAAATAATAGATACATTAGATATTCTTATTTTGTTTCGTTCTCATTAGCTTATACTTACGTAAGCATGTCACAACAAAAGAAGTCACGCGTGTCGGAAGACAAAGAGATGACAATCTTAGAAGCGAAACGCAATATTTTATTTGAGCGCATTCAAAATATCTATGAAAGATCAAAAACCGCATCGATGTCTGACAGTAATAGCGAAGCATTTCTCAGTTATTGTACAACAGTAGATAGTATTCGAACAGATTTTCATAACTTGTTAGACGATTATAACGCAAGATTACTTTCTATCAATCCTGATGAAAAACCGAACTATCAGGCGTATACCGCATTCGAAGATCTTTATTGTATTATTAAGCGTATACAATCGCAATTGGAGGGTAAATGTTCGGCAGAGCCCGTTGCCCGCAAACCGAGATTACCGCCAATCGAGATTATGTCGTTTGACGGAGATATACGAAATTGGCCGTTATTCTATGCGAGTTTTAAATCTACGGTGCACGATAATGGGTCTCTGACAGATGCTGACAGGTTGTACTATTTAATAGGTAAACTGTCACCGAAGGCCCAGTCCGTATTTGCAGGTGTCACACCCAGTGCTGAGAATTATCAGGTCATATTTCAGTCACTGCTTGACAGATATCAAGACACGCGCGTTCTAGCGTCTACGTACTTTGACCAAGCTTTAAATCTCAAACTGTCCAGCAACGCGTCTGTCTCGAATTTCCAGCTGTTTATTGATAACTTCGTAACCGCGGTTAATTCTCTTAGGAATTTAAAATTAGAAGATCTTTCCGACTTTATGTTGCTTCAACTCGCTTTAAAAAAGTTTGACACTGATACAATTCGCGCATTCGAGATGACGGAACGCAATAATAAAATACCTACACTAGATAGTTTTATTTCGTTCATCAAGGATCAGTGTCGAATATTTCATAATACGCAGTCTGGTTCACCTGGCCCGTCTAACACTAACAACAACAAACAAAGGTTGAATAAATCGCGAAATAGTAATAATAACTCAGTCCCTAATCCACAATCTTACGTAACATGTTCGGAATCTAATAGTAATAATTCACAGAAGTGTCTGTGCAGTAATATAGTGCACGACCATTACTATAAGTGTCCCACCTTTAATGATTTAAATCCAATTGCTCGTTTTAGAAGCGTAAAGGATAACAAAGCTTGCATTAATTGCTTAAGCATAAAACATAAAACGAGTAATTGTTCCAGTAGAACGAGATGTCGCTTGTGTAAACAAAAACATCATACACTGTTACATTATGATAAAAATAACCGGTTGTCAAGTCAAGCCTCTAACCTCGACACACTTACGAGTACGTCGCAAGTGCAGAACACGGTAGCTGCGCCTTCCGCGTCTGAGGGCGAAGAAGTATCGTTGTGTATGACATCCATTGCGCGGGCGACGCGCACGCGAGGACGGCACTCGCGCATCTATAATGATCCGCGCAGGGCCAAAACGCAGAGTACGGCGTCTAAGACGGTACTGTTAGCGACAGCGCAAGTTATCGTATATGATGTTAATGGGTCGCCGCACATGGTACGTTGTCTGCTAGATAGCGCATCTCAGACCAATCTAGTAACATCGGAATGCTTCAAACGCCTCGGATTATGGAATAACTTTAAAAATACTAACTCAACCGTCAAAGGGATAGGCGGATCAGAAAGGCATTGCAGGGGTTCCGTAGATGTTAAAATACATTCGCGTTTTAATAGGGACATTAATTTTAACATTTCTTCGCTTATCGTGGAACGTATTACAGACACGTTGCCAAACGCTAATGTAGACGTAGCATCACTCACTCATCTCGAATCATTGCCGTTAGCTAACGCGGAGTTTGCGAATCCGGCAGGTGTTAAGGGGTGCTACCCTAACAGTAGGTGCTAGTAGATGATAGTGACGAAGGTCGATGATATGATAGACAAGTTGCGTAATAGAAATGATAAAACACACACAACCTTTTGCGACCAATGCTTTATTGTCACTATGCAATAAAATTACAATATAAAAGTGCTGACGCGCACTGCGGCGCGGTAATTACATATATAAAATAATATTAACCTGTACAGTTGTCTGTACATGCTGCCGAGGGCAGAAAAGAGGGCAACGAACTGATTATAAATATAAAATTACAAACATGATATCAAATAAAATGAAAAGTTATAAATAAAATACATTAAAATGCAGTTCTAACTACTTAATCGCTCTCACTTAATGGAATATCGAACTTTAAATTATATAAGTTGGGCGTTGATGTGCTCTCGTTGATCCTCCTAGGTCGAGGGATAGGCTACGGCTCGGGAACAGTCTTAACTTCAGCTAACTTCAATCCCAATTCCATGGGCGGCTGCTGCGTCCGTCTTCGTCTAATCCAAATGATAGTGAGAACGAGGCCCGTTAGGATGGCTCCTCCCACCAGCGAGTAGAGCACGCTGTACTGATGCACGTCGTGGACGCTGAGTGTTTGAGTCGATTGTTGCTTAAGATGTTCTAGTTCAGACCTCAGCTGGGCCCACACGTCATGATGATCTTCTGGTCGAAAGGATTCAATAGAAGACATACTTGTATTGACGATATCATTCACCACAGATATCTGTGGGAGCTCAATCCCCTCTGTATGGTGATCCACGTGATTTATAAAGTTCTTGTGAGAGTAAATCTGAAATGACTCTGCCTTTAGCGTGCATCCTGGGCATAAGGTGATTATGCCATTGCCTGATAAAGTCTTCACTTCCGTGGCCTGTGTGCTAAAAATACGCACAGTGCATTGTTGACAACATTGATACAGCCAGTCGTTCGGGCGACGTAACTTGATCCACTTGTTCACGCGGCACTTAGATTGTTTGTATGTACAGGCTGATGTTATTATGTCATTGATTTTAACATCGCAAATGGATTGTTGTTCAAGTATTTTATATATCGGCTTGTCAATGGTACATAATATCTTCTCGGGATTTGCATGAAGACACAGTTGTAAATCATTTTCGGTGAAGAATAAGACCAAGTCCTTTCTCAAATTGAATGCCAAATATGGGTATGATGATGTAACTTCATAGTTGCCCTTGGATTCGCTTGCTTGCAGAGGAATAACTTTATCCAATTCGTACTTCTCCGTAGTGACCAAAGGAATTTTAATCTCCATAATCAGATAGTCATCGTATACACGAGTAAACACTCGCAGCAACTTGTATAAGCTCTTGATACCCGACCTTTCCATTGGAACATTTAGATCATCCTGTATCTCACGCATTATGATATGAATTTGAGATTCTAATTCTTCAGGCGAGAATAAGTGAGTATCTATGCGCCCATGATGAATATCTGTGATCACATCTATTAGTGTTTGCTGCATACTTCGTAGGTTTGATAGGACGACATACGCTGATAACGCCGAGGACGTTAACAAAAGGCCTTGAGTGGTGTCTGATTGCACAGTGTTTACGTCTTGTCGTAATAACTTCATTTGTTTATTCATATATGTGAATTGTTGATTCATAATAGCTTCATTTCTTCGTATAACGTTCGATTCCGATCCTATGATAAGGGTTTGATTTTTGATAAGGTTCTGAATATGGTTTTCGTTCATGGAGATTTTCTCAATGTCTTGCTTGTATTGCTCGGCAAACTTGTCGTCCAAAACTCCAAATAAATAGCTAGCCAAATTGCCAACGCCGTTAACTAGTCCCCTTCTGTGTCTTTTGTTAGGGTTCCGCAGTAACGAGTTATAATGTTGGAGTTCGTTCAACTCATGCTGCAGTTGTAGTAATATTGCTCCGTAGGACATTCTTGATTGTGTTTGTGAAGACGTGTTTTGACCCAATTTATTCAAATGCCGGATATAGGTTTCTAATTCAGAGTATCCAGACCAATATGTAGACATGTTGTAATAAACTATTAGCTTCCACTCATCCTTTATATGCTGCAGTTCCGATATCTTATCAAAAAATAGATGGTTTCCAGTGTCGAGCGCCGTGATATTGTAAGTTACTGATGTTTGCTGCAGACTGGGTGATATAGTCATCATCAACAGGAGAAACACAGACATCAATAATGTTGTCAAGGAGAATTTTGGCTTATTGGGACGTCTGGAGGTCGTCCCGTGACGAGATATGTTCGAGATGTCTTCTTTTGGAGTGTCATCTTCCCGTACCGGCAAAGGGATAAGTTTGTTAACCGGGCGCTTGATGCTACTGTCAGCAGTCTTGAGAGTCACAACTCTTACGCACCCGTCTTGACCAGGATGCAAAGCTTGTACACGCGCCATCGCCCATTTGCCAGGTGGCATATTATCTTCTTTGATAAGAACAACATCGTCCACTCTCAGATTTTGTTTTGCCATACGCCATTTTGTTCTCGACTGTAATTGCTGAAGATACTCTATAGACCACCGTTTCCAAAATTGTTTGTTCATTGATTGAATCAGCTGCCAACGCGTATTCAAATTGATATGATCAGGATCTGTCTGAGGTCGTGATAACAGGGAACCACCAACCAGGAAGTGCCCAGGAGTGAGGTACGTGTCGTCTGGATTTTCAGTGAGTGCACAGAGGGGCCTGGAGTTGAGACAGGCTTCTATTTGACAGAGCAGTGTAGAGAATTCTTCATATGTTAATTTTTGAGCACCCAGAATACGCTTCAAGTGATATTTCAAACTCTTCACCGCTGCCTCCCACAAGCCGCCTGCGTTTGGCCAAACGGGAGCGTTAAAGTGCCAATGTATATCCATATTGGTGACGTCATTAATAACATCTGGATTGATTGTAGCCATGATCTCTCTGTACTCTTGCTTAAGAAGACGTGAAGCGCCCACAAAATTAGTGCCATTATCGCTATGAATATTTTTTGGTACTCCGCGTCTGGAACACATTCTTCTTAATGCTGCCAAGAAGGATGCTGTGCTGAGGTCCGACACCAATTCCAAATGCACGGCCTTGGTGGCTAGGCAGACGAATACCGCAACGTATCCTTTGCTTGTTTTTATACCTCTGCCCTTGTTGGCCTTTATATCAACGTGTCCCGTGAAATCAACACCCACGTTGGTGAAGGGGCGTGAGGGAGTGATTCTTGGCTTAGGCAGATCCGCCATTAGCTGTTGATAGGATTCCTGACTGTATCTTCGACACTTGACGCACAATCGGAGCTGTTTTTTAACGCTATTGATGCCACTGAGCAACCAATATTTCTCCCGAATATGTGATAAAGTGAGTCGCGGCCCGCCGTGCAACGTATGCATGTGAGCTTGCTGAATAATTAGCACTGATAAGCGACTTCTTGGTGATATTATGATGGGATACTTAGCAGCATATGTTAGATTCGATTGTCCAAGGCGTCCGCCGACTCTCAGTATTCCGTGATCATCTAGGAATGGTTGCAGACAGGATAGCTTGCTTTTGCTTCGAACGAATCCCTTTTTCTTCAAATGATTGATATCTTCATTAAAATCACTACTTTGTACTTCTTTTATAATGAAATATAGTGCTCTTTGTATTTCGACACCGGTCAATGCACCTCTCGCTGCACGTGAGTTCTTTTTGCGTAGGCAAGTAATGTAACGCGAGACCCAGGCCACTGTACGTACAAACTTATTTAATGAATTGAATTTATTTAATAATTCAATTATGAATGATATTTGTGTTTCACATAAAGCTGTATGCACATTGTGTTTTTTCCTTTCTAATATAGGACTTCGATATTCACTTGTAGTAATGTTATTGTAGTCGCAGTTTATAAGCCATTCTGGCCCTTCCCACCACAAGTGATATCGGGATAAGTTTTCCGATGTCAGTCCTCGTGTGGCACAGTCAGCTGCATTGTCACAAGACTTCACGTGACGCCAATTTGATGCTGGAATAACTGTAGTTATTTTCTGCACACGATTTGCCACAAATTGCTGCCATTTTGATAAGTCTCCATGTAACCAGCCTAGTACAACCATCGAGTCAGTCCAGGCGAAGATCTCTATTTGCTCTGAAGAAAGGGTTTGCAGAAATTTCTTCATCAATTGTGATAGTAATAGTGCACCTAGTAACTCCAATCTTGGTAATGTAATTGCTTTGTTCAATGGTGCAACTTTCGTTTTCGCAATAACTAGTTTTGATGTGTACATGCCCTTATGATCAGTTGTGACCGCGTAAATTGCACACGCGTAAGCCTTCTCCGAAGCGTCACAAAATCCATGTACTTGTATAGATTGTTCTATTTGACCAATATAGCGAGGTATTGAAAATATGTTGATATTTCTTAGGTCTTCTCGCAGCTTTTGCCATTCTAATGATATGTTTGGGGGCAAGTTTTCATCCCACATTAGGGGTGTCGTCCAGGTGGTCTGGAACAAAACCTTTGCCCTGATAGTGAGCGGTGATAGCCAGCCGAGCGGGTCAAATATTTTTGAAATATCCGACAACAGTTGACGTTTTGTATACGGCTTGTCGCTGAGTAAAGGTTCGATTCTTGTGTCAAACGTAAACATGTCGCTTGTAGCAATCCATCGCAAGCCCAATGTTTTTCGAGACTCGGTGTCCTTGAACTCGAATGGAGCGTTTATTTGTTCTGGCTGTAGATTTTCGATGAGTTGGGGTTCATTGCTTGACCATTTTCTCAGGTTCATGCCAGCGCCTTTTAACACTTCTATTAATTCTTGTTGTAGTTGTCTAGCATTTTGGATGGTATTATTTCCTCCTAAATAGTCATCCATGTAAAAGGATGACTCCAGAGCAGCAGCAACTGATGGATATTGATCTGCGTGATCGATGCCAATTTGTTTTAGCGTTCTCATCGCCAAGAAGGGGGCTGCTCTCGTACCGTAAGTAACAGTAGTTAAATGATATTCTTGGAGGGCTTCGTGAGGATACCTTCTCCATAATATTGATTGAAGCGGCTGATCTTCAGGTCTTAAAAGTATGGCTCGGAACATTTTTTCCACATCTGCTGTGACAACGTACTTATATTGTCGCCATCTTAAGATAAGATCTTGAAGATCTTGTTGAAGATTAGGTCCGCTATACATTAGGTCGTTTAAACTGCGTCCAGATGACATCTTAGACGAGGCATTGAACACAACACGGAGAGCTGTCGTCGTGGAGTCCAACTTTTGCACGCCGTGATGAGGTAAGTAGCATGCTGTATGATCTTGTTGACTAACTTTACGCATATGACCTAATTCTTCATACTCCTGCATGAACTTGCGATAACCTTCAGCCAGTGATGGATCTTTGATCATCTTCTTTTCTTGCTGAATAAATTGAGCGACAGCCTTTGATCTAGATGCGCCCATTTCTTGTTCAAAGCTGGGTTTCATAGGTAATGCTACTTCATACTGGCCCGAGCTTAATCTCCTCGTTGTAGACTGATAATAATCCTCACAATATAAGTCCACCGACGATAGTGACGTAGAGGTATCGTGTATATCTTCTACTTCCCAGAACTTGGAGATGCTATCTACGTCATTGATTACAACATGGCAAGCGAACGTCTTCACATTGCCTGATAGTATCCATCCAAGCTTCGTCTGCTGAGCTATGGGGGCTTGGACAGGACCTTTGATTAGACCACTTATGATGATATCGGAATAGACACTAGCATCCAATAGCAAGTCAATTGGCTTCGAAATGTTATATTCGGGATCTGCCAGTCTTGTATGTGATAAGTGTGGCCAAATTTGTTTCTTAAACGAAGCATTAGGTAAGTTATTTATAACTCGTGTTACGACTAGAGCCTCCGTAGTAAAGTGATAATCGTCGTAAATTGATACACATTCGAGTGATACTAGACCCTTGCTTTGTTTTAGTGTCGATCCAATGCCCGATACCGCTGCTCGGCAATATTGTCGTTTTAATCCCAATAATTGAGCGGCGTTTTCTGATATAAGGGATATTTGGGACCCTTGATCTAATAGGGCTCTAAACTGCATATAGGTACCGTCTGAGGCCTTGATATTCAATGCTACGGTAGTTAAAAGTACCTCTTCATTATCACTTGCCACGTAGTTGACGTTGTGACTGTTCTGTGACGTCGACGCCGAATCCAGTGGTGCTCGAGATGACTGGGATCGAGGTTGATCATGTGCGTCACATTGCATCGCTGATATTGCGTCATGAATTAATGAATTATGATCGCCATTGCATTCCTTGCACCTTTTTGTTGATAGGCATTTATTGTCATAATGTTTGTAGAGACAATTACGACAAATATTATGTTTTGATAGCGTTTTCATTTGCGTGTCCGCCGATTGCGCAAGGAAGCGTTTACACTGAAATAGATCATGTGCAGCTTTACACACGGGACAAAATCGCCTGTTGTTTGTAGCGTTAGACTGATATTTCTTGTAAAAAGAAGTGTTTTTTGACGACGTATTGTAGTTGGTGGGTTTGGAATGACCTGGGTTCGATTTATACGAGTCTGATGGTGACTTCTTGCATACAGGCTCTCGAGCCATAAACTTGTTCTCAAGAAAACGGAGTAGCTCCGAATATGATGCAAGGTCTCGAGGCGATTCTCGTGATTCCATGAAGTCAGTACGCGTCTCCTCGTCTAACTTTTTCGTCAAGAGATGAACTAGTATTGGATCCCAGGTAGCGATGTCAATGCCTAGGTTTTTGATGCTATTGACACACTGGGTTGTTGTGTCATGGAGCTTCTTAAATGCATGATAAGATGATTGTTTATTGATCGGCGGCTGGTTTAGAAATATATCCATCTGCGTTGAAAATAAAATCTGAGGGTTGTTATAACGGTGCGTAAGAATGTCCCACGCAGTCTCGTAATTTTCGGCTGATATATTAAGGTGTTGAATTAAACCCTCTGCCTCACCCTTGACCTTTCCCTTGAGATGTTGCATCTTCTGCGCCTTACTAAGGCATTTGTTATTGTGTATCGTCTCCACAAACAAATCAAAGAATGTTGGCCACTGGGTGTATTTGCCAAAAAAGGTGGGGACCTCCAGTTTGGGTGTGGCTTGTTCAAGGTGGGCAGTAGAGTTCAATTTCCGGTTTAACTCCTTCTTGATGGCAAGGTAACGTTCCTCAATATCCAAAAACTTGTCTTGGTATGCGCGATTGCTTCCTTTTAATTGATTGTCGAGACGCAGATGAATGGTGTCAATAACCTTCCAAAGATTTTGAAGATTCTTTAATTCGTCTGACAGCTCCCATTTCTCCTCTAAATCTTCAATATTGATTCTATTGATCAACCGATCTAACGCTCTAAAATTGGTTTCCTGCTGGCTAAGTAGGTCGTCCCCAAGACAAGAATAATCCTCAAAAGTAGGCAAAGAAAATGTCAGAAATTTGGGCTCCTTGTACGATGATATCATTTCCTTTGTTTTGATGTAATAATCCTTCATGTACCCATAGATATTTTTGCTGAAATATTCGTATTGATCGTCCTCGAAGACTATTAGCTGGTTATGATTTTCTTCAAACTCCTTCCACCATTTATCCAGCGCGGCTAAACGGCTAAGAAGGTACTCAGATGTCTTCCTACTCGCACTATCCTTACGGAAGTTGACATTGACTCGCTCAATTTCCTTTGTCAGGATGCTCTGGCGTTCCAAAACGGATTGTAATCCCTCCATGATAACTGATGCTAGTGATAAATTAAAACACAAGATAATAAATACCTAATACCTACCTACTGGTTAAGTTGATATTGATGTTGATGAAGAAATGATCTCCGATGCTTGATAAAACGATTGCTTACGCTGTTGATGTGTGCCTGTAATCTCTAGCACGATATGTGCGCCTTCTCAATTCTACTGGTGAGACCCGCTTGTGGGAGGCCAGCGAACCGATTCGCTATCGTACTAGAAATCTACCAAACACAAAATGATATTGATACACTATTTCACTGGTTCACAAACCGAAATAGGCCGGTTAAACGAACGAAGGACCACGATGTTAAGGGGTGCTACCCTAACAGTAGGTGCTAGTAGATGATAGTGACGAAGGTCGATGATATGATAGACAAGTTGCGTAATAGAAATGATAAAACACACACAACCTTTTGCGACCAATGCTTTATTGTCACTATGCAATAAAATTACAATATAAAAGTGCTGACGCGCACTGCGGCGCGGTAATTACATATATAAAATAATATTAACCTGTACAGTTGTCTGTACAGCAGGCATTGATCTTTTGATCGGAGCTTCAATATTTCCGCACTTGCTACTAACTAACATAGTTCGTAGTGAGCGATATGATTTACCGCCCGCTATTGAGACGGTACTTGGGTATGTGATTATGGGTACCGTACCTACGTTACATACTTCTCATTGTATTACGTCTTGTTGTTGTTCTGCTCTTCAAGAGATCAAGGTGGGTGCTAAAACTGTGTGTAAGATAAAGCACTAATTAGCTATGCTATGCTATGCTGCGCTATGCTGCGCCATGCTGCGCTATGCTGCGCCATGCTGCGCTATGCTGCGCCATGCTGCGCCATGCTGTGCCATGCTGCGCTATGCTGCGCCATGCTGCGCTTTGCTGCGCCATGCTGCGCTATGCTGCGTCATGCTGCGCTATGCTGCGCTATGCTGCGCCATGCTGCGCCATGCTTCGCCATGCTGCGCTTTGCTGCGCCATGCTGCAATATGCTGCGCCATGCTGCGCTATGCTGCGCCAAACTGCGCCATGCAGCGCTATGCTGCGCCATGCTGCGCTATGCTGCGCCATGCTGCGCCATGCTGCGCTATGCTGCGCTATGCTGCGCTATGCTGCGCTATGCTACGCTATGCTAAGCTACGCTACGCTACACTATACTATACTACACTTCCGCTTTGTACATGGATGACATTGCCTGTAGTGTCATATCCGCTCCGCTAGCAATTTCGCTTTGTGAAGAGCTTATTCAGTTTTTGAAGCGAGGCCAGTTTGGTCTTGTTAAATGGACAAGCAACTCTAAGGAAGTTCTCGCACGCATACCAGATTCTCATAAGGCTTCTCCAGACATGGAGTTTGAGAAGTCTGTACCGCATAAGGTTCTCGGTTTACGCTGGGACAAATCCTGCGATAGTTTTCGGTTTGACGTCTCACCGCCAGATGATAAGTGCGCCAAGCGCACTATGCTGTCCACAGTGGATCGACTATGGGACATAATGGCTTTTGTGGCTCCCACAATTTTGTACGCCAAGCTCTTGATCAAAGAGCTTTGGCTATCAAAGTGTGAGTGGGATGAAACACCCCCTGACCATATTGTCGCCGCTTGGGGCCAGTTTTGTATTGAGCTTACCGCGCTCAATCAAGTTACTATTCCGCGTCATCTTGGGTTGGTAGATGGATGTACCGTCAACTTAATAGGTTTCGCTGACGCCAGCGAGCGTGCTTACGGCGGAGTCGTATATCTGCAAGTCCGCATTGGTTCTAACTACTCGGCGCAGTTAGTTTGTGCCAAGTGTAAGGTCTCGCCTGTTAAAACCATTACGGTTGCGAGACTGGAGTTGTGCGCGGCGCTTCTGCTGTCTCAGTTGCTCCGCAAGGTGCAAGACACAGTTTGCCCCACTACCCCATTAATAAAATACACGCATTTTCCGACTCCAAAGTAGTGCTCGCTTGGATTTATTCCTCTCCTCACCGCTGGCAGACTTTTGTCGCCAACCGCGTTAGTAAATTGATTGAACTTGTTCCCGCTACTTGTTTCAATCACGTCGCGAGTTATCGTACTCGTCTTCGGGAAGAACTCTCCATAGATCATATTGACTGGAAGTTTATTCCACCAGCATCACCACATTTCGGTGGATGTTGGGCAAGCATGGTCAAAGTAATTAAAACGCATCTCTTCAAAGTTATAGGTCAACAGATCCTCTTTTACGAAGAGCCTTTAACTGTCCTTGCACAAGTCGAGGCACTGATCAACTCGCGTCCGCTTCCAACTCAGTGAGATTTAGACTGAAGTTGAACTTACCTCTTAGTTTAAGTATTTAGTTAGTAGTTTTCGCTATTATTGCGTTTGTAGCTTTCGCTAAAGTTAATTTAGATTAATTTATTGTCATATCGCTGTCTTAGCCTATTGATGGGTTATGCGGTAGTACACCCAACATAGCTAAGTTCAATTCTATTTTTTTTAAAGGCAACCCTTTAGGGCCGGGGGGATATGGTAGCGCCATCTACCTTCCTATATATAACTAATCGCATCAACATGAATCGTTCCACGCTTGTCTAGTGCGAGCGATATCATATTTCCGTCCCTCTCTTTCCCTCTCCCTGGAAGAGGCACTGCCTTACGCCTGATTTCGTCGCCGCGATCGTGAACGCGACGGACAGTCTCGAACATTCCGCTCGCTAAGAACGCCGTCTCGATACCGCTCCGCGCCGCACCGCTGTGTCGCCGTCTCGTTCGTACCGCGCCGCTCCCGTATGTGTTTATCACCGCTTCCACCAAGGAAAACCCGCTCGTGAGTGAAGTGAAAACAAGCAGTTGTATCACGAAACCACCAAGGCTGTATAAGGTAAGTGCCTTCCATCCTTAAAATAGCCTATACCTACTCAATCACCTCCTCCGCCCTTATTCCTTTCTAGGCGACCCAGAACTCGCCCTAATACAGTCCATTTCCTTTTCCAAGTCGCCTAGAACCCTACCCCACGGTTTCGGCTCCACGCCATACCAGCCACGATATTTTATATTCAGAGCTGTGATATTGACATTTAGCATTAGCTTTCATAAACAGAGCCGCAATGTAGTAGAAAACAAAGATGCTGCCCAATTGATGATTTATAATAGAAAGGAGAAATAGCACTAGATTCGTTTTAAATAATTAATTAATTTGCTCTGCAAATCTAATGGTTACGAACCACACTGTGTCGAAGGGCAATTGCATACAAACAATTTAATTTCAACAAAGTCCTTAAACGTTTAAAGTTGAGCTGACATAGCAAATACTATTCTATCGTAGCAGCATCCTTACTAAATTCAAACGGAACGGAAAGATAGTTCGTGTTGTGATAGCTCTTGATAGTCTTCAAAGTTCGGTAAAAGTTGTTGTCATACAATGTACACTTCTCTAAACGGTCATTACCAAACTTTGCCAAGCACCCTGAAATCGTTTAGCACAAGAATTTGATTGTGTATTTAGCTATAATGTTACGACTTTAAGAGCAAGAATTCAGTAGATTCGTCATGAAATTAATCGTGTCATCAAATTAAGAGCTCTTCCAGTTTTGGCAAGCTCGTGTTTCTTACTGTCAATACTCTCTGAATTTTGGAAATATGGAGTGGTTGTCTAAACAAGTTGCTCATCAAGAATGCTTCTTGCATAAATATATTATTGTGAAAGGAACAGTGAATTGTTAATCGAGAGCCTGTTAAGGATTTGTGAAGCTTTTGATAAATGGTTTGATAATGGATTTGTCTAGCTGCTTTGGTGACTAAATAATAAAATTACATACATACATAGACTCACGCCTGTTTCCCGGAGGGGTAGGCAGAGACTACGGAACGCCATTTGCAACGATCCTGACATATCTCTCTTGCTTCATTCACTCCATCAGATTCCTCATGCATGCTCTTCTGTTTAGGATACTTCTCACCTGTCCTGTTTTTAGGATGTCTCCAATCTGGTCAGAGAACGTCCGCCTAGGTCTTCCCCTTCGTGCTTTCCCTTCCAAACTTGCCTTATATATCTGCTTGGTCAGTCTTTCGTCATTCATCCACTCCACGTGCCCAAACCATCTTAGCATACCTTTCTCGATGCTTGTCACTATATCTTCTTTTACCCCACAACACTCTCTTATCACACAATTCTTTATTCTGTCAGTCAGAGAAACACCACACATACTTCTCAGTGCTCTCATTTCTACAGCATTTATTCTACTTTCATGACTCTTCTGCCATACCCAACTATCACTACCATACATAAGAGTAGGTACTAACACCCATCTATGCACAGCCAAACGTGCCTTTTTGGCCACTTTTTTCTATTCATAAATGCCTTCAGAGCTCCATTCACTCTATTACCTGCATTAACTCTTCTTTCAATATCTTCTACATTCTTACCATCTCTTGTTAACAGCGTACCTAAATATACAAACTCATTCACTTGCTCCACTCGCTGTCCATCGATCATAATATTACAAGCCGTAACGCATTCCTCCTTTTCAAAAACCATAACTTTCATTTTACATACATTCACTTTCATTTCTTTCCTCTCTAACGCACCATGCATGATTGTTATTATCTCCTGCAAGTCCTCCGCTGAAGACGCAAGCATAACCTGATCATTAGCATAAAGGAGGCATTTGACAAGTAACTTATTCATCCTTAATCCACAATCACTATGTTTCAAATCTTGCAAACAACTGTCCAAAGAGGTTGAACAGCCACGGCGACGCTACACATCCCTGTCTAACACCTGTATTGTTGGTAAACCAGTCAGTGTATGCCCCGTTTATCCTCACACAAGCTCTAGGATCCTCATAAAGGGATTTCAGAGCTCGTATGAGGCTGCTGTTTACCCCATACATCGACAGTACCAACCACATTTCATTCCTCACCACTTTATCATAAGCCTTTTCCAAATCCACGAATGCGCAGTAGACCTTTTGACCTTTGGCCAAAAATTTCTCGGCTATGCATCGCAAGGAAAAGACTTGATCCGCACACCCCATACCCTTCCGGAATCCCGCTTGTACATCCCATATTTTCATGTCGGTTACTTTCATAACTCTTTCAATCAGTACCTTCGCATACAATTTACCAACAATGCTGAGAAGGCTAATGCCTCTATAGTTTTTGCAGTCTTGTTGCGAGCCTTTTCCTTTATAAAGAGGCACAACTACTGCTGTGGCCCAGTCATCAGGTACCCGGCCGGTGCTCCAGCACAAGTTAAATAAACGCTGCAGCTGACTAACTATGATGCCCTGTCCAGCCTTCAGCATTTCGACTGTAATCCTATCATACCCCGCAGCCTTAACTAATTTCATACTGGCCAGTGCCTTCAAAATCTCATCCACCCCAATATCGCTTTCATCATTGCTATCATTATCATTCATTTCACCTGTTGATGTCTCTGTCGTCGTTGATGAACTGCACGAACGGATTTCCAGAAAAACTTAATGTTTCTCCGAAAGTCGTCAGATAATCTACTATCAAACTCATCTTTCTTTTCCGTTTTTTTCCTTTTAACCATTTCTTTCACTATTCTTTTACACCTAACAAACTCCTTTCTTGCTTCATCTATGTCATCACTCGTTGCCTTTCCCATTCTTTCATTTGCTCTGGCAGCCAACCAATCTAACCACGTTTTCTTCTTCTCTGATACTGCTGATTGTACATCCTTGTCCCACCATGTATTCTTAACCTTTCGTTGTTTCCTTCTCTTGATCACACCACATACTTCAGACGCTACACATACTACATCTTTTTTAAAGGAATGCCATAATTCTTCCATATCATTTATGCCATCGAACCTCTCAAATCTTGCTATCAATCTTCGTTTATACTCATCTTTCACATCTTTCTCTTGCAGATTTTCTACTTTTATTCTTTCCTAGACCCTCTCTTGATTATTTTCTCGTTGTCGCCATCCTCTAAAGAGCCCACTTATCCGGCTTAACACCAAAAAGTGGTCTATATGGATGCCGATCCCTCGAAACACTTTCGTATCCAACACATTCTTTCTCAGTCGTTCATCTACTATTACAAAATCAATCATACTTCTCCTAACATTTTTCGCCTCACGTGTATACAAATGTATCCTTTTGTGATCAAACATGGTGTTTGTCACACAAAAGCTCCACTGCAAACAAACCTCAAGCAGTTCTTTTCCATTTTCGTTCACACTCTTATCACCGAATCCACCTAAAACCCTTTCAAATCCATCTCGCTTTACTCCCACCCATCCATTGAAATCCCCAAACAAAATCAATCTTTTATTATCCTTACAGGTCCTCAGAATCTCTCTTAAACTCTCCCAAAACTCCTGCCTTTCGTCTTTTTCTTGTTGTGACATACCCGTTACTATATTGACCGGGGCGTAAACCCCTACAATAAGAAGACGAGTAAGTCCTACTTTCATTCTCATCCATAGGAGCCTTGCATTTACACATTCAAACTCTTTTACGCACTCATTCATTTGCGCAGACAGTACTAAACCAACTCCCTTGCAGGCTCTGGTGGTACTATCAACTCCAGACCAATACGCCGTGTAGCTGCCATGCTTGTTAGTGTCACATCCTTTCTTTTTCGTTTCATTCACACACAGAATATCAATCTTTCTATCATCCATCATCTGGTATACTTCATCCAATTTTCCGTCCATTCCACCGCCAACATTCAATGTTGCAAATCGGTTTTCCGCAGGCCGCTTTTCGCCCTCGCGGGAAACGAGACGTGACGGGTTGCGAACCGCGTCACCGCCATTTAAAGAATTATTAATATCTGTCCTCATAGCGTTCCCACGAATAATAGGGATTTAAAATGTCCATCCCCGCAGAGCCCTGTATGGGGGTAAGATGGAATCCTAGCTGTGCCCTGTGACCACCAACACAGGCACCCTCCGTTTGAGACCAACTTGCCCTCTGGCCACGAATCCCTCGGCACGGGTCGGTTAACACCTTAGATCGGGGTTTTGTGTCGGGTATGCTCCCTGAAAGTTGGTTTAGTTTCGGAGTTTTCCTTCTCCTAGACAGGTTGCCAACCAAGGCTAACGAGGCCCATCTCCCCGAAATCAGAAATTATTTATAATATTAATAATAATATAATATTCTACCGTATTCACATAACACCATCTAATTCCCAAACTAAGGAGAAGCTTGTACTATGGGTACTAGATAATGAATAGACATACATATAGGTATATACTTTCTTTTTTTGTGAACACCTCATATCATACATAGAAACACCTAGACCACGACAAATATCCATGTTCATGCACACACATGCTTGTCTTGAGCGGGAATCGAACCCGCGAACTTCGACGTGGCAATCATTTACACTCCTGCTACGCCACATAATTTCGTCATCATAACTTACTATATTAATTGGCGGAATTTTAGTTTGAAGATAGACTTCAAACTTAATCTTAATTTGGATTATTGGCACATCGGCACCGAGATTGCGGTTATTCTGCCAAGTTGCAATTAATTTTACTTTTTTGGTGTTCTCACAATTTGTGAGTCACATGACTGCGGGTGATTTTAATGTAAATTACTTAAAAAAGTGACTTCTGACTTTCTTGATCTTGTCAGTGATTAAACAAGATAATATTGTTTTTAATTAGTCATACAATATGACATACCTGAATACTACAGTTTAAGCTCATAAAATAATTTCGAATAGCCGTCCCTTGCAGTTTCAGTCACGTTATTTCTGTATGTCGACAATAGTTGTACCTACTAAGTTCCATTATAGATCTAAACAATCCAGGGAAGTACTCAAACGCACGTATGAGTTCATTAAAATTACTTTAGGCATTCAGGGTTTTAGTGTCATACACACATACCGAAGAAAACGTAATGTAAAATGAAATAAACATTTTAGCGACTTTTTTACTCGCGCCAACGTCGGTAACAAAAGAGTATTTAGTCGCCGGTTCAGATAACATATAAGACTTTTTACAAGGAAGATTGTATGTTCGTTAATGGCATCGTCGTGAGAATATTGAATTTCACAAAGTAATCAGTCACCTCCTTTACTCGGCTTTTTACAGGCGAGTGAAATTTCGACACAAAAGAGTGTTAGAAGAGTACAATATTTGCTATTTCGAAATATTGAAATTTACGAATGAAAATATTGTACTGACTTTGATATATATAAAATGGATGTTATCTTAATTTAATTTAATATGATACCTTATTGCAATTGGAAAATGTTTCGATCTAGTGTATTATATAAATACAAAAAGTCGTATTTATGCTTTTTGTGTGGCGGTAGCGATAACAGTCTATTTAACATTGAATTTTAGATTGTTATTGCTTGGTAAAATTATGAAAGCTTAGGTATCTTCTATTTACGTTAATGACACTTGAAAAAGAGAATCAGTTCTAAACATTATATCAAGTAGTTGGGTGGGTTGAAAAAGAACAGTGCCGAAGAGGCTCTAGTCAAAGGTAATATGTATTTAATTGGATAAAGATATAAAAATCAAAATCCAATAGCAAGTCATCTATTCCATAAAATTGCTTTTTACTTTAGTTCCATAAAATAATTAATAAATTTGTAAGCTAACGCCTTCTAGTCAACCGTCGTTAAGGCATTAATTTTCGCTTTCGCCCATAATTTGCTAGCAATGGAAGTAGCAATCGTCAAACCACTGAAGCCATTATGAGGCTAGATTAACTCAGCGCCTATTAAACTGTTAAGCTGATTTTGGTCCCGCGACAAGATTGACCATTGGCGTGGAACTAATTAAATAAAGTTACAACTGCCCCTCACTACTACAATGTATAGATAAGTAAATAATATAGTTGATCATAAGTTTATGCAATTTAATATAGTATACGAAGACGATCACTTCTGGCCTCTTTTTAGATTTGCCGCGTTTCCAACCACTTTGCGTCATCCTTACCTAACGATATAAATATAACACATCACCACTATTCAGTGCTCGTAATAATTGTGGCTTCGAAACAGTAATCTTGAATTGTTTGATTTTAGGTGCGGCTAGGTTGAGCACATGTCTATAATTTTAGTCTCGATATCTCTAAAGCTTTTGATATAAACGGGCCCTCTCCTCGTTAAGCTTGTCACTATCTATCTATCTATATCGTCACGCCTGTCTCCCATTGGGGTAGGCAGAGACTATTGAACGCCACATGCTTCGGTTCAAACATACTTCTTTCGCTTCCTCGACATTCATTAACCTCATCATGCATGCGCGTCGGTTATGGGTACTTTTAATTTGGCCCTTTTTCAGTACGTCACTTATTTGGTCGGCGTACGTCCGCCTAGGGCGTCCCCTACCGACATTTCCATTCATTCTCCCACGATACACTCCTTTCGTATTCCTTCTTTCATCCATCCGTTCCAAATGTCCAAACCAACGCAACATTCCTTTTTCAACCTTTGTCACAACATCTTCTTTTAGACCACACTTCTCTCGAATCACACTATTTTTCACTTTATCAATCAGCCTTACTCCGCACATACTCCTTAAAGCTCTCATCTCCACAGCATTGATTCTACTTTCATGCTTCTTCTGCCATACCCCTTGTCACTATCACTGTGAAAATTGTATTATAACTTTAGGTACTAAAATGGAGACGTTTCCTTCATTAAACAAACCGTGTAAACAGAAAGGCTATAAAGTATTTAAGTGTTTGAAACTAGTTCTCTAGATTTTATTTTGACATCATCTTTTAATATTATTATATTTTTATATTGTCCCTTTTTATTTGACCATCATAGCTCTAAAGTGTTTTTATGACTTTCATTGGTTATAGAAAGTTCTTTTTGATTCATACTAGAGTCGCATAGTATCTACATGCCATCAATTGAAGTCATTTCTCACTTTGACTGAGATACAAACGATGGGACATTTCAAGACCGTTCCACCATGTTGTCAACAGTCGTTTTAAATGTCTTCACAATTTATCAATGCCTTTTGTCACCTGTCATTACATTGTTAAAAGGACCAGTACAAAACGGTGCGTAAAAAACTTTTTCCAAAATATTACAAAGTCGTAAATGGGACAAAGAAAACACTTTGAAGACCTGGCTACAAGTATGGAAACGCTAATAAGATCTAACGAATCCCGGAAATTTTACCAAGAAATAAGAACTATTAAGCCCCACCAGCTGACTGTGCAAGTGCTGCAGGACGACGAAGGAAACTTATTAAGCAATCCTGATTGTATAAAAGATACATGGCGACGGTACTTTCAGGAACTTTTAAACTACCCGCCTGTCAAAGAACAAATTTTCAGTGAACTTGAGGATGAAGACCGTGGCAACATTGAGCCTCTTAGTTTCGATGAGGTCCGTAAGACCATAGCTAGGCTGAAGAACAATAAATGTCCAGGCATAGATGGTATACCCAGTACCGGTTCCAGAACTCTGGAAGTATGGTGGAAGGGCAGCGGAAATCCGATTGTATGAGCTTTTGAACAATATTTGGTCCAATGAAAAACAACCTTGTGAATGAAATGTGGGGATGTGTGTGTGTGTCATATATGCACGATACACAAAAAAGGGTTCAGGAAAAAGTGCTCAAATTATAGAGGAATTTCGCTGCTCCCAACAACCTACACGGTCCTGTCGTACGTCCTATTAAAGCGATTAGAACGGTACGCGGAGGAAGTTTTGGGTGATTACCAGTGTGGCCTCCGCCACAATCGCAGTACAACGGATCAGATATTCCTTCTTAAACAGCTCATGGAGAAAAATGGGAGTACGCCCAGAGTCTCCACATGGTCTTTGTGGATTTCACTAAGGCTTATGATAGTATTAACCGTGAAATTCTATACAGGATACTTAAATATTTCGGCATACCCGGCAAACTTGTTCAACTGATCAAAGTTGCCACTAACAAGAGTAGCATGAAAGTAAGAGTGGACAACGAAGTCACGGGAGAGTTTGAAGTGGTGACAGGTCTTAAGCAGGGCGATGCGCTATCACCTATGCTATTCAACTTGGTGCTTGAATACATCATCCAACGCATAACATCTCAACATGGGGGAGCAGAGTTGAACGGGTCACATAAAATGATAGGCTACGCGAATGACCTGGCGCTGCTCGGACAATCCGAAGAGGAGGTTGTCGAAATGGTCTATGCATTGGAAGAAGGAGCAAAGAAGGTTGGTCTCAGAATAAGCCGTGAGAAGACGAAGTATCTTCATATGAAGTGGTACAGGAACCCAAAGGAAAAAAGGAAAGACCTAGAGGTTGCGGGTACGACATATAAGGGTACAGCAACCTTTAAATACCTTGGACCCTGTTACCGATACCAACCAACGTGAATATGAGATTGACATCCGAATCCATAATGCCCTCAGATGCTCAGCAGCTCTACATATGGTGTTAGTGTCCAAACTTATAAGCAGGAAAACGAAGGTCAGAATCTACAAAAAAGTCATTAGACGCATTCTGATGTACGGCTGTGAGGCGTGGATACTGACACTTAAAGAAGAGGACAAGCTGTTGGTGGCAGAAAAGATTGATAACTTTGTGAAATTTAATCTTCTCACGACGATGCTATTAACGAACATACAATCTTCCTTGTAAAAAGTCTTATATGTTATCTGAACCGGCGACTAAATACTCTTTTGTTACCGACGTTGGCGCGAGTAAAAAAGTCGCTAAAATGTTTATTTCATTTTACATTACGTTTTCTTCGGTACGTGTGTATGACACTAAAACCCTGAATGGCTAAAGTAATTTTAATGAACTCATACGTGCGTTTGAGTACTTCCCTGGATTATTTAGATCTATAATGGAACTTAGTAGGTACAACTATTGTCGACATACAGAAATAACGTGACTGAAACTGCAAGGGACGGCTATTCGAAATTATTTTATGAGCTTAAACTGTAGTATTCAGGTACGTCATATTGTATGACTAATTAAAAGCAGTATTATCTTGTTTAATCACTGACAAGATCAAGAAAGTCAGAAGTCACTTTTTTAAGTAATTTACATTAAAATCACTCGCAGTCATGTGACTCACAAATTGTGAGAACACCGAAAAAGTAAAATTAATTGCAACTTGGCAGAATAACCGCAATCTCGGTGCCGATGTGCCAATAATCCAAACTAAGATTAAGTTTGAAGTCTATCTTCAAACTAAAATTCCGCCAATTAATATAGTAAGTTATGATGACGAAATTATGTGGCGTAGCAGGAGTGTAAATGATTGCCACGTCGAAGTTCGCGGGTTCGATTCCCGCTCAAGACAAGCATGTGTGTGCATGAACATGGATATTTGTCTTGGTCTAGGTGTTTCTATGTATGATATGAGGTGTTCACAAAAAAAGAAAGTATATACCTAAATGTATGTCTATTCATTATCTAGTACCCATAGTACAAGCTTCTCCTTAGTTTGGGAATTAGATGGTGTAATGTGAATGCGGTAGGATATTATATAGAATATTATAACCATTTATCAAAAGCTTCACAAATCCTTAACAGGCTCTCGATTAACAATTCACTGTTCCTTTCACAATAATATATTTATACAAGAAGCATTCTTGATGAGCAACTAGTTTAGACAACCACTCCATAAGTTCCAAAATTCAGAGAGTATTGACAATAAGAAACACGAGCTTCCCAAAACTGGAAGAGCTCTTAATTTGATGACACGATTAATTTCATGACGAATTAATTCTTGTGCTAAACGATTTCAGGGTGCTTGGCAAAGTTTGGTAATGACCGTTTAGAGAAGTGTACATTGCATGACAACAATTTTACCGAACATTGAAGACTATCAAGAGCTATCACAACACGAACTATCTTTGCGTTCCGTTTGAATTTAGTAAGGATGCTGCTACGGTAGAATAGTATTTGCTATGTCAGCTCAACTTTAAACGTTTAAGGACTTTGTTGAAATTAAATTGTTTGTATGCAATTGCCCTTCGACACAGTGTGGTTCCGTAACCATTAGATTTGCAGAGCAAATTAATTAATTATTTAAAAAGAATCTAGTGCTATTTCTCCTTTCTATTATAAATCATCAATTGGGCAGCATCTTTGTTTTCTACTACATTGCGGCTCTGTTTATGAAAGCTAATGCTAAATGTCAATATCACAGCTCTGAATATAAAATATCGTGGCATTTATCATTTGCCTTTTTTGTACTCTTTTGGTGTCTATTCTCTGTTCCAACTTGAGAAGACATGGATTTTAATTAGTAATAAAACAATTCAAAGGCTTTTGGTATTAAATTAGTTAAAACGCGTGTTCATTATTTACACAAGACACTTGTGGTCAAAGGCATGCATGAAATATATCATTTCTTATCACTTGAACTTGAACGGGCATCATAGAAAAATCTTCTACCCGCCATTTGCAGAACATGAACTTCTAATGTAACAAACTTTCAGTAAGTGAAAAAATATAAGAAAAAGATACTTAGCAACATGAACAGATCTAGAAACACTCAAGTATCATAAATTTTGTAGCCCATCCGTTTTTGCAATTTGGAAAAGGGGAAGAATGAAAGGATATGTTTTGCGATAACTTTAACTAACGATAACTTTACTAAGTTTTATAAAACTTTAACCGAAAATAAGAAGTTATACGAAATAATCATTATTTAAAAATGACGCTTCGTGTTTTGAGCTGCAAATTAATTAATTATAACATATGTAAGAATATCTATGGGTCATCGATTATTATTTCTGTAAAAATAAATGATCTATACGAGAATTGACTAAAGAATGAGTTTTTCTTTCCGTGTGCTGACGGATTAAGAATACGGAATGTCACCACCCCATATCATCCCGTGGGTGTCGTAAGAGCCGACAGAGGGAGTATATTATGCAGAGAACAGCACTGTAAGAGAAGGACAACTTGATACAAACCCTATACCAACCCGTTTTGCCAGCGTGGTATAGTAGGCCAATTCCTCCTTTCCAAGGAGAGGCCTAGTCCAGCAGTGGACTGTTAAAGGCGTGATGATGATAAGTTTTTCTACTTTATGATCAGCGCCAAATTCACTACAAATTTTGCGCGGATTTGTAGTGAATTTGGCTCTGATCATACGTAATCTTCTGAAAACCTATATACACTCATACACTTATACTCATAATATATACAACTTTCAAGCAAAAGACACAACTATAATATTATGTAACTCATTGCGTAATGCAATATTCAAATAGATATCTAGGATACAATTAATAAATCTTCGCGTTCAATATGAGAGTACGCCTCTGAGGTTTGGAACCCATGCTACCAAAAGTACGTTAATCGCATAGAGAATATGCAAAGAAAATTTATTCGATTTCTAGCCTTTCATCAGGGAATACCGTATCAGCCAGGTGATAACAATAGCCCCTGTAGTAGGTTTCATCTGTTGCCTCTAACTGTTCGTCGTCAGATTGCCGATTGTGCACTTTTAACTAAAATATTACACGGTGACATTGACAGCCCTAAACTGCTAAACGAATTGTGCCTTAATGTGCCCTCAATAACGCGGTTTAATCCACCTTTATATATAACATTTGCCACGTCAAAACTGCAGACAAAATTCATTTATTTTCCGTGCAAGTAGAAACTATAATAGGTTGCACAAACAGCATAACTTTGACCTATTTTGTAGTAGTGTGACTCAGATACGGAGGTGCTTGAGCCTTACTTTCTTTACAGATGATGATAATGTAGATGTGGTTGTATGTACTTTTGATGGTAGTGGTATATATGTTACGGCTTTCTTTTCTTTCTTATATAAGTACACATACTTTACTAAACCAAAGAAGAATGTTATTTGTATTAACCTAGCAGCTAAAGCTGATCTACGCATGTTCACTTGTTTCTTTCTTTTTAAACAATTCCTCTAAGAGATGACTTGTTATTGGCTTTATGTTTACCATTCTGTTATAAGATGTGTATTTTAGCTATAAGTCATCCATGTAACTTAAATACATAAATAAATATGTAGTTATAAGACATATTGTAAGTAACATTGATAAAACGAAACATGCGTACGTACATACAACCGCCAAGTTGTACCACTTTGCAATGCTGATCAAAACGCTATTACCGTATAGCGACGCCCTTATCGAAGTGAAACTCGGAAACTAAATTAACCGAACTTGCACTGAATACTACATTTAACTTTAAGTGCCTATCTCGTAGATCGGACTCCGTTGAATAACTTTATGATTTATGGCAAAAAGTTTTGTTAAAAAAATTGGTATCGGCTTTAGACAACCTTATATTCAAACTTTTTAGACTTTAATAGGAAAAATTATGGGATTTCTCGAGCCTTTCGAGGTAATTATAAAGATTGGCTGTCGTAGCGTCTCAAATAAGAATAGACAGACTTTTCAAAGCCATATAATAGATTTCATGTGGTGACGAATTAAGAATACGGAATGTCACCACCCCATATCATCCCATGGGTGTCGTAAAAGCCGACAGAGGGAGCATATAATGCAGAGAACAGCACTGCAAGAGAAGGAAAACTCGATACAAACCCTATGCCAACCCGTTTGGCCAGCGTGGGCCGTGGCCCGTAGGCCAATTCCTCCTTTCAAAGGAGAAACCTAGTCCAGCAGTGAACTGTTAAAGGCTGATGATGATGATGATGATGAAGATAGATTTGATTGAAGGATTAAATCGTCTTCTGAAAGAAACGGAAAATTGCTGACTGAAATAATGGGTTGTAGCTTCTTAAAGAGAAACAATATTTTTCAGTGGGATTAGATGTCACCGACAGTTTCATTTAAGAAATAATAGAATATTTTTTTAGTTTACGTGTGCAATAGATAAATACATTTTGTTTTGATTTTCATTTTACGTAACAGAACCAATTATTTTGTGTGCGTCAGAATGGCTGGACCATGAGTGATTTTGGAGGTTTGAGCAATACCAAACTTTTGTACCTATTTTATACTATTTGGTACCAGACATCAAAAAATGAGTACCTCGCTAAAGAGGGAAAACTATTACGAGGAAAGTGGCCAGCCATTCTGACTTCAGAATGGCTGGACCAAACCGGTTTCACCTAGTTGTGGGCGTTATAACTAGTTCATCTTTTTGTTAAAATATAGTACCTCATTGGTACCTCAACATATGTTTTTCTTATTTTTTTTCGATAAGCCATAAATAAGTTACACCTACAAGAATAAGAACTCTCCCGGGTTTTTAACTCTCACTTGCCCGGTTTTTAAAGCCAGTAGATATACGTTATAACGAAACTAAACATGTTTAAAATAACTAAATAGGATAAAGACAACAAAAATAAACACCAGGCAAGTGCGAGTTGAACTCGCGCACGAACGATTCCGTACCATTATCTATAAAAAAACTGCAAAAGAAAACACGTTTGTTGTATGGGAGGCCCCTTAAATATTTGTTTTATTTTAATTTAATTATTTATTTATAAAGCGATCATCATTCTCTAATCTTAGCGTTATCCCAGTTTCAATCTAGGGTCCGCTTCCTAGTCGAACCGGATCGGGCTGAATATTAGCTTTTCCACAGAGCGACTACCTGTCAGACCTCCGCAACCCGAAGGTATAGCGATATTCCATGGGTTAGACTAGTGTCAGTTTATTTAGAAGTTACTGACGCCCTGTAACGACTGTCAAAGATCTTCATGACAACCGGGACCGACGGCTTAACATGTTCTCCAAGGTACGATAATTAACAATTCAATACGCACATAACTCCGAAAAGTAATTGGTGCGCGCCGTGGATTCGAACCCGATACCCTCTGCATGGCAGTCTGTTGGTATCTCCACTAGGCTATCGCTGCCTGTATTTTTAAAGTGAATATAACTAAATATTCTGTAAATATTTCAAGTGTCTACCTGTTGCCGTTATCAATATCGAGCAAAAAAAAAACACGTTTGTTGTATGGGAGCACCCTTAAATATCTATTATATTCTGTTTTTTAGTATTTGTTGTTATAGCGGGAACAAAATTTTTCACTACTAGCTTAAATAACACTCCTTTTTGGCTTCGCCGCAGTTGGGTAGAAAAACCGGGCAAGTGCGAATTCTTCTTGTAGGTGTAACTTATTTATTATTATTATTTCTTATTATGGCTTATCAAAAAAATATAAGAAAAACATATGTTCAGGTACCAATGAGGTATTAACGCCCTATTGATAATTAAAGTAGAATACATCTATACTTAATAATAATCTAAAATATAAAAAACACACTAACAAAAATCTTTTTCTGACCTATAAAACTATAAGATTTTTATTTTAGTACTTGATTTCTCTTCGTCTTACGTTTCTGCAACATCGATCAAAATACCAAACGGTTTATATTAATATTTTATTTTGTAATCCCATTCACTTGCAAAAAAATAAAGTTAGAAAAGTTTTGAAATGAGTTTAATCAAGTTTGCCAGTTCCTATTGAAAGAACAAATGAAAATTCTAGAAACAAGTTCTTGAATACAAAATTGACTATCGAGAGCTAAATAACCATTTACTTTACCAACTAATAATATTTGCATATCGGGTATATACCCACGTATTAAATTGTTAATTATCTATTATGATGATGATGCAAACGGGATAACGCTAGGATGATTATGATTGGCATATCAGTAATCTAACAGTGTATATTTTGTACTTTTGGTAGCTCTGAAATAAGATTGTAAGCTCTTTTTTCTAAGCATAAGGATCACCAGTGTTTTTTTTTACATTTTCTTTTTCAATGATTTGGTAACAAAACTATTAAAGCACTAGTAATAATTTATATGGCAGAACAACGTTTGTCGGATCTATAATAAAAACTACATTTTAAATCTCAACTTAACTTCAAGGACCCCCTCCCCCTGTAATCTGCTCTTTCAAAGAATCTGATCTGACTACTTCCCTACCAAATCTTTCATCTCTTCCAGTAGTGTTCGAGATTTCGTGACCTTTCGCTTCTTATATATAGATTGAAGTTAGATATATTACTTTGTACTCTTTGCCAGCCTTTATTTCCAAACAATGTCTCCACACATCATTCACAATCGTTTACCCATTCTATACTCGAACACGAAGGTTATTTGACAAGAGTACTCCATTAACACAATTGTTCGCATTCCTCCGAGCTGCGAGTTGATAATGAGAATTCTTTACCTTTCATTCTCCATCAGCGCTCTCACTATTTGTAATAACAATATTTGGTAAATTTGATTTCCTTGAATAAACTTTCTAATTGGGAAGTCTTTATTACTGAGTGGTTTGCTCAAACAAGGTTCGGGAATGGGCCAAGTACTTAGTAATTGTCAAAAATAAATAAGTATCTGGAGGTCTCAAGTATTGTTCTTTAAAGAATTCGATAAATAAAAACCTTGAGTTTTATTTTTATTTATTATATTACCAACTATTATAAAGGTTTTTGAAGATATTTTTTACACACAGGCAGCCATACTGCCTGTTTGTGAAAAACTTAGCAAAAATATTGCTTACAAATCTGAATATTTGTTCCGATATCACGCGGGCGAAACTGCGATCAGAAGCTAGTATGAAATAAGTCATTATCAACTCAATTTTAAACTTTCGCGATTTGTATACATCATACACTCTCATACATCATACACTCTCCGCGACCAGGCTCGGTGCAAGACGAGCGAAACGTCGGAAACAAATAGGTATTTATACCTTAAATAAATTAATTGTACGCGATTAAGACCCGCTAATTTATTTTGTATCATTATCAACTCTCCCATCCACTGTCATTAAATCAAAAATTCTTCAAAGCAGGCTTAACTATAACAGTACATAAATAGGCACGTACCAAAATAAACCTTAATACCCCGTTAGACGGAAAGCATTTTGTGCAAAAAGACTTTGACCCTATTTATACGGCACACAATATTGTACTTATGTTCCCACAAATGAATTATACAAAGGAATCTTTCCAGTTGCGAATATCTTATTCACATACATACATACATATCGTCACGCCTTTTATCCCCGAAGGGGTAGGCAGAGGTGTATTTCTACACCCACTTTTCGCCAGATATACTTTAGTCCCACGTAATTAGGGGCGAGCCTATTGCCGTACCGGGCACATTTCCAGACTCCGTGATGCTACTGAGAATTTCGTGACAGAAAAACCCAATAACACCACCCGACCCAGGAATCGAACCCGGGACCTCCCGATCCCACGCGCATATTTATGCCGCGAGACCAACGAGGCAGTTGTATAGGGTTTGATGTCGAGTTTTCCGTCTCTACGCAAAGATGGTATTTGCATCGTGTTATCCCTTAGTCGCCTCTTACGACACCCACGGGAAGATAGGGGGTGGTGACACTTGTATTCTATGCCGTCAACCACACGGCATTGTAGCATGATTGTGAAAAATATAATTGATGTTCAAACATAAATGTTAGTACCGGGTATAATTGTTATTACCGGTTGAATAATAATTGTCCAATGAGAACTAGTCAGAAATGAATTCTTTGTAAAATAATAAAGGTATGCGTTAACCCGGGGTCATGGGGGTGGAAAAGTGTGACATGGACGTTGGGGTGGGTCTCACAGACCCGTTTATTAGATATTAGTTATTTCAATACTTTAGGAATGAAAAAGATTATATTTATTAGTGTTTAGTTTTTTAGATATTCATGTAAATAAATAAAAGAAAATATTATATTATATCATGTTTTTATCAGATTTATTAGACAATTTAAAAATAAACGACCAATGTTAACAAAATCTTTCCCTTCTACTTAAATGTTACTCTATTATTAATTAACAATCAGTCTTAATGTTTTTATGTCACTTTTTTGTAGTAAACTAGATTATCTATAAGAAAAAGCCGTGAAAAAAGACTCTTGTAAAATCGACAGAATATGCTGTGTGTCTTCTCGGTCCATTTTTTAGATATACCTACAAAAACATAAATAAAATATTTTGAACTGTAAGTATATAAGCAACTTAAATCGTAAACAAGAACAAAAAAAAAACAAATATTAAAGCATAAATACACAGTAAATAATTGTAATAATATGTATACAAAATGGCGCGAAATTGTTACACTACCTGCGGGGATGGGTCTCACATACCTTTTTGAAATTGGTGCACGTATAACTCCCACTACCGCTGCCTCACGTCTAATGTGTTACCTGCGACGCATAGATCAACTCAACAGTTCTAGCTACTGAGAAGAGCGGCAAAGTCGCACGCATTACTATGCGTGTGACTTTGCCGCTCTTCTCAGTAGCTAGAACTGTTGAGTTCACTTACTAGTGAACTACAAGCGAAACAAAATGTTACGGGTCTCACAGACCCAACCCCCATGACGCCGGGTTAAAGACAGGCATATGAATTATTGTTCATTACATTATACACTTTCACTAGACGTCGTCAGCGGCTTCGCCCGCGTTAATTATACATATAAACCTTCCTCTAATATCTTATTCATCTTGTCTTATATTTCTGCCTAAGCTTCCCTGATATAACACAGTTATTATACTGTACTATCTGTGAAATATCTTTTTGGATATGCTATACGCAATAAGAGAGTCCTACGCTCGCACTGAGGGATCCGTACAAAATGCCGTGCTTTTTTCTATAAATGGATATGGGCCACGGTTAATTTTCTGACTACATAATTTTAATATTTTCATAACAAAATTATTACGTAAAGGTTTTTTTATGTATGTGGCACATATTTTAGACATTTTTTAGAAACTAGAGTAGTCATCGACCAGAAGCATGCTTGTTGCTAGGTTATCTAAATATGACTAGAGATCTTGAAATCTAATATAGGGTTCTATTTATGCTAAGCGTTATAGTAGTAATAATAATAATAATAATTTAATATAGCCTTTTATTCAGAGTCTACAATTATATAAAAAGAGAAATACATTTTGCGTAAGTGCTTGGCACCGACTCCAAAAATTTTTCCTCCAAAACCAATTATTTTTGTTTTTTAGTTCGTTTGGGTTTTTTGAAGTTGGTTTCTTTTTATTTAAAAATAATTTTTATTTTTTGCTTTTTAGTGGTGTACTAATAAAAAAAAAAAAATTTAAAGAAAAACAAAAAACCCGACTGCATAAAAACCAATTTAAAAAAATACGTGAAAATATTAACTTAAATAAAAACTAAAAAGAAAGAAACAAGCCCAGAATTTTAGAAGTAATATGCAGAACAGAACGACTCACAGTCGGGGCCCATTCAAATTTTACCAATCAAATCTTCCCAAGGGGCCCCGACTGTGAGTCGTTCTGTTCTGCATATTACTTCTAAAATTCTGGGCTTGTTTCTTTCTTTTTAGTTTTTATTTAAGTTAATATTTTCACGTATTTTTTTAAATTGGTTTTTATGCAGTCGGGTTTTTTGTTTTTCTTTAAATTATTTTTTTATTTTATACTTTTTAGTTACGATTCATTGACTTCGTTATAAGATGGTAAATTGCGCAATCGAGTGTTTGTATATCATTTATACTTGAAATAAAAACTTAAATCAATAAGTATGAAAATTTGCGAGAATTTTTTTTTGTTAAACATCTTTAAATCGTTATATATCCTAAACTATTATTTAAAATGAAAAATGATAAAAGGTACCTAAAGACGATTTTAAAATACCTATTCAACGACACCCCATTTGCCATAGTTCATCGACTTTAATTTTTTTCATTTTGACAATATGGCGTCGGGCTGTCGCTGTGGTGAATTTTGATTACTGTCATGTCTTTAGTGACACTCGCAAGGTTAAGACGAATCGATTGACGTAAGAATCATCAAAATCGGCCTACGCATTTGGTCTCTAGAACGCCACATAGAAACAAACATACATATATACATACATACATACATACATAGACTGATAAACACATTACCCTCCTTTGCGTCGCGCAGTCGGGTAAATAGTAATAGGTGGTAATTAGGTACATAGGATAGTGTAGGTGGTAAATTATGGGGAGGCCTTCTTTACGTGCTTCAATCCTAAAATGACCTGTAGACCTGTAGACCTGTACCTTTCTGGTAATTTGAAGTATTTTTTTTGTTATCAACTAACTAGCCTAAACACGTTCGTTTCAGTTCCATCATCAGATCCCGGAAATCATTCAATACCAAAGTGTTTGCCAAGATAAAACAAATGAGCCTAAACACGATGAGATTGCGTTATTGTATTACAAAGATCCCACGGCCACTTTCCTGCTCTATCATCAGAGTTTGGTAAACATTCAGCACTAAAGTCCATGTAAAGACGAATCAAACGAGCTCAAACTCAATGGGATTGCGTCATTGTATTACAAAGATTCCATGGCCACCTTCCTGCTCCATCATCAGACTCTGCAAAACATCCAGTACCAAAGTCCATGTATAGACGAATCAAACAACCCTAAACTCGATGAGATTGGGTTATTGTATCAGAAAGATCTCATGGTTACCTCCAACTCTATCATCAGACCAGGGAAATCATCCAGCATCAAAATCTATGTAAAGACGACTTAAACGACACTAAAGTCCATGTAAAGACGAATCAAACGAGCTCAAACTCAATGGGATTGCGTCATTGTATTACAAAGATCCCATGGCCACCTTCCTGCTCCATCATCAGACCCTGCAAAACATCCAGTACCAAAGTACATGTAAAGACGAATCAAACAACCCTAAACTTGATGAGATTGGGTTATTGCATCACAAAGATCTCATGGTTACCTTCCAACTCTATCATCAGACCATGGAAATTATCCAGCATCAAATTCTATGTAAAGACGACTCAAACGAGCCCAAACTCGACGGCATTGGGTTGTTATCGTCAAATCGCTTCAAGTGTGCTTATAAAATTTGAAGATTTCCTTCGATTTTTCAGGACTCCATGATCGTATCCTGACTTGATGATCATGAGACTAACTAGGAGGTATACTCTTTCAATCAAAAGAAGAATTTTAGAAATCGGTCTAGGCGTCTTAGAGAAATCGGGGAACATATATAAAAAAAAAAGATTCCGACGAATTGTTAACCTCCTCCTTTTTTTGAAGTCGGTTAAAAATACTTTTACAGGCAAAATAGAATCATCTTCAGACCTGTTTACAAATGACCATGAAGATACCTTTGTAAAAATGGGTTATAAACAACAACTACATGATAATAATTACTATTTAAATAAGGTGGTTATGAGAATATTCAACAAAATTGCTTTAGCAGTATTATAGTTTGGATAACAGTTAAATCATCACTTTATTAAATTACACATTTGTTTTATATTCATAACGAATTCCTTAGGAATCAAGTGCGCGTTCTTTAGTAAATTAAAACGTGATTTTCTTAGAAAATGCAATATTTCTTCATATTGATATTGCGGAAAATGTTCATACTTGTGCTATATAATCTCTTCTTTCGATTGGATGAAGATTTTATGTAAGTACATTCTTTATTTAATAGATTCGTCGGGTTGCGATTCGATAAAGTCTTTCGTGGAACTAAAGCTTACTTTATTGCAGCCGTTCTTTGCGCCACAACTAAAATATGGCACAGCAGCTGCCAGTTTAAATGTATAACGGAAGTGCACATCACGTTAATATTATGCCCCAGTATATAACCAGTGATTGTTGTTGAGTTATTGTTTGTTCGTTTATTTTTCTTCGATAATATGCATGACTGCAAGTGCATTTCATTTATTTTTCAAGTGTAGTTGGTACATTACGATAAAGTATATATGGCTTGTAAATCTTAATATATATATTTCTTGTGTGCGTGTGTAAGTCACTGAACTCCTCCTATACGATTGGACCGATCATGATGAAATTTTTTTGAAATTTTTTTGCTGATTGCTAAACCGTTATTGGATAAATTTTATCTCCTCATACCTTACAATATTTATGTATTATATATAGTTTGTTTGGGTTTTCCGTTTCTCGATTGATTGCTATTGTTTATTGGGTATAGGTTTGTTTGTCAAAGAGTTCGATCTGGGTCTCGTTGCATCGAAGGCCTGCATCCTGTTATTTTTAGCAGAGTTTAGTGTAGGTTGTTTTTTGGGTTGAGTTTTGGATGGTGATGGTGAGGTAGTTGGCTCCCTTTTCTTTTTTCTGCGTTGAGTTCTTTGACTACAAGTTTGTCGTAATTCAGAAAAGCTATATTTCCTTTCTCTCTCTCTTCTTTTAACCGTGGTAGCGGTGTTTTTCTTTTCTGCAAGACTTACTTTGAATAATGCTCTGATATATAAATATTCTTTAGATAGTACGAATCCAAACTTTTTGTAAGGATCACCTTTTTCAGCAAATAGAGCTCCAAACGCCACTCCAGGTACAAATCCAGCCACTCAAAGTTTACGTGGGTTGTGAACCTTCCTTTAACTGTATTGCCATAGACATTTCCCGTGACTCGTGTTGACAAATAACTCAGAAAAAGTAAGTATCTACACAATCAACCTGTACATTTGCGTTAAAACAAATCATTCCGGGTATCAAGAATATTGTAGGTATTCAAAGGTCAGAAATAATTGTATCAAGTTTGTTAGGTAAACGTATCTTTGCAAAATATTCAACAAAGAAAGACTAAACACACACGACTTATTATGTTTTGTTGTATTGGACAAAAAGTAGTCGTTGATATTCAAAATTGTCCTAAGAAGTACACTTACGTACGGAATAGATTATATAGGTAGTAGGTTTTAATTATGTCTATGCGCCCGATTTTGTCTGATTCACTTTGATTTTACTGAACTAAATGTTTCTTCAAAGTTTTAAATAGTCATAGTTTCACTTACTATTCCGGTAAAACGTTCACTGCGGAACATAAGCCGCCCAAGGCTTAAAAAAATAATGACAAAAATTTAAATCATTATGTGGGCTTGCAACGGATTTTCAAAGTTCTGTTTCTTGAGTGACTTACAAACCGGCCATAAAAACTATTTGGACAAAAACCAATCAGGATAATTCAACAACTCATGGCGTAAGTGCAAACTCGTATCACTGAGACAAGTCTTCTAAGTTTAGCTTTATAAATAACTTAAGAAATATATTCTCATCAAAGCAACGCATGTTTCAATAATAAGAAGGCCATTGAGAAAGAGGCCCAGCAGAACTTCGTCGAACTTGGTTCAAATACTATGATAAATTACCTAACTTACTAATCCTAGGTATTAAAACTTGTAACCCGTTGTAATTTGTAGGTACTGTTGTAAATAACAAAACAAAACTTTGGGTTCCCGCGAGTATATCGCGGGCACCCAAAGTTTTGTTTTGGGGTTTTAGCTTAGCATAACCCTATAATACATAAATATTGTAAGGTATGAGGAGATAAAATTTATCCAATAACGGTTTAGCAATCAGCAAAAAAATTTCAAAAAAATTTCATCATGATCGGTCCAATCGTATAGGAGGAGTTCAGTGACTTACACACGCACACAAGAAATATATATATTAAGATTTACAAGCCATATATACTTTATCGTAATGTACCAACTACACTTGAAAAATAAATGAAATGCACTTGCAGTCATGCATATTATCGAAGAAAAATAAACGAACAAACAATAACTCAACAACAATCACTGGTTATATACTGGGGCATAATATTAACGTGATGTGCACTTCCGTTATACATTTAAACTGGCAGCTGCTGTGCCATATTTTAGTTGTGGCGCAAAGAACGGCTGCAATAAAGTAAGCTTTAGTTCCACGAAAGACTTTATCGAATCGCAACCCGACGAATCTATTAAATAAAGAATGTACTTACATAAAATCTTCATCCAATCGAAAGAAGAGATTATATAGCACAAGTATGAACATTTTCCGCAATATCAATATGAAGAAATATTGCATTTTCTAAGAAAATCACGTTTTAATTTACTAAAGAACGCGCACTTGATTCCTAAGGAATTCGTTATGAATATAAAACAAATGTGTAATTTAATAAAGTGATGATTTAACTGTTATCCAAACTATAATACTGCTAAAGCAATTTTGTTGAATATTCTCATAACCACCTTATTTAAATAGTAATTATTATCATGTAGTTGTTGTTTATAACCCATTTTTACAAAGGTATCTTCATGGTCATTTGTAAACAGGTCTGAAGATGATTCTATTTTGCCTGTAAAAGTATTTTTAACCGACTTCAAAAAAAGGAGGAGGTTAACAATTCGTCGGAATCTTTTTTTTTTATATATGTTCCCCGATTTCTCTAAGACGCCTAGACCGATTTCTAAAATTCTTCTTTTGATTGAAAGAGTATACCTCCTAGTTAGTCTCATGATCATCAAGTCAGGATACGATCATGGAGTCCTGAAAAATCGAAGGAAATCTTCAAATTTTATAAGCACACTTGAAGCGATTTGACGATAACAACCCAATGACGTCGAGTTTGGGCTCGTTTGAGTCGTCTTTACATAGAATTTGATGCTGGATAATTTCCATGGTCTGATGATAGAGTTGGAAGGTAACCATGAGATCTTTGTGATGCAATAACCCAATCTCATCAAGTTTAGGGTTGTTTGATTCGTCTTTACATGTACTTTGGTACTGGATGTTTTGCAGGGTCTGATGATGGAGCAGGAAGGTGGCCATGGGATCTTTGTAATACAATGACGCAATCCCATTGAGTTTGAGCTCGTTTGATTCGTCTTTACATGGACTTTAGTGTCGTTTAAGTCGTCTTTACATAGATTTTGATGCTGGATGATTTCCCTGGTCTGATGATAGAGTTGGAAGGTAACCATGAGATCTTTCTGATACAATAACCCAATCTCATCGAGTTTAGGGTTGTTTGATTCGTCTATACATGGACTTTGGTACTGGATGTTTTGCAGAGTCTGATGATGGAGCAGGAAGGTGGCCATGGAATCTTTGTAATACAATGACGCAATCCCATTGAGTTTGAGCTCGTTTGATTCGTCTTTACATGGACTTTAGTGCTGAATGTTTACCAAACTCTGATGATAGAGCAGGAAAGTGGCCGTGGGATCTTTGTAATACAATAACGCAATCTCATCGTGTTTAGGCTCATTTGTTTTATCTTGGCAAACACTTTGGTATTGAATGATTTCCGGGATCTGATGATGGAACTGAAACGAACGTGTTTAGGCTAGTTAGTTGATAACAAAAAAAAAATACTTCAAATTACCAGAAAGGTACAGGTCTACAGGTCTACAGGTCATTTTAGGATTGAAGCACGTAAAGAAGGCCTCCCCATAATTTACCACCTACACTATCCTATGTACCTAATTACCACCTATTACTATTTTTGATTAGTACACCACTAAAAAGCAAAAAATAAAAATTATTTTTAAATAAAAAGAAACCGACTTTAAAAAACCCAAACGAACTAAAAAACAAAAATAATTGGTTTTGGAGGAAAAATTTTTGGAGTCGGCGCCAAGCACTTACGCAAAAAGTTACTAAATTACAAACTACCTATTCTATCAACAACAAAAGTTGTATAAAAATGTATAGAGGTTTTATAGTCAGATCAGAAATACTTGGCTTGGCACCGACTCCAAAAATTGTTCCTCCAAAACCAATTATTTTTTGTTTTTTAGTTCGTTAGGGTTTTTTGAAGTCGGTTTCTTTTTATTCAAAAATAATTTTTTTTAACCTTAAATACCTCTGAAAACTGGCAATCGGTTGTTTATTTTTCCAACCTATTTTAAATGAAAATAATTTAAATAACCTATTGTTTGAACTGTATAACATTCAAAATTACAGCGCAGGAATCACAGTGACCGTTGTCATTGGTCTATTAAATTGTTTCATAGTTGACGAAATGGTTGCACCCCTTACTCGCTGTGGTCATGAACTATAATAAGCCGCCCTTGTGGAACCAGTCACGATAATAGCACTTGAACTAGTAACCTTGAATGAACAGGGATTTGTTCAACCAAGGCTAATGGTTATTAATGGTTGTAGGTAATGTAAAGATGAACTTTTATAACCAAATTTTACTAGCTTTCCAATATCCGTATTTTCTGAAAAATTCAGATTATACATTAAGGCCGAGTTTAAATTTGTAACGCTGATTCTGGCTACAACCAATGTGTAATATTCGGCAAATAAGGCTTGTTTGGTCAATAATGAATATATTGGTGAATGTAGAAAGTAATAAATAGACTTATTGTAAGGGATAAAAAAAAGAAATACAACAATGTTTTGATGTAAGAGTAGTGGTGTAAGATACGAGAAGAAAATTACGAGCCTTGGCAAAGGTAGCCATCTGATAGAGCAATTCTTTCTTCGCAATATTTTGTGCGCTTCGGGTACAATGCATTCTGATAAACTTGTCAATGCTTTGCGCTAGATTTCAAATAAACCCTCAAACTGAATGTGACTATACAGGACGTGCATAGGAACCGCAACATTTTATTACTTTTTTACAAACTGACAAAACTCATCATATCGCGTCGCTATGCCGCATTTGTCCCTCACTTTGAATATTTGGATACTATTATGCACCAGTGCACAAAATGCACTAAGTTTTAATATCCACTGTCAACTAGAATTCACCGTGTATTTTCTTAAGAACGATGGGACTAACTTCGTTACCATTCAAGTACCGTCCAGCAATCAAGTGTTAGAACAATTATTTAACTACTTACTTTCGCTGAGATTAGATAAAAAAAATATGTTGTATTAAAATATCCGGAAATTCAGCTAGTTCATGATCTGGCTTTTGCAGTCAGTATCACCGAGCACATAACCAATACGCAAGACAAAAACATAACGCGTCATAGAATACTGTTTAACCTTCAGTACGATTTAATAATTTGCGCATGAATTATAGAGAAGAACATCACCTTAAATCACCTCAGTGGTTTAATTTAGCTCAATGTCTGTCTATCAAACAAAATGAAGTAGAGAGGTGCATGTTAAACTAAGGTATTATTAAAGCATTTGTGAATAAAGGACCTTAAATAGAAATTCGTATAATACTAGCATTTGCTCGCGGTTTCACGAGCGTGGGAGTCGGTTTGTCCTAAAATGGTGGCCCATGTCTTATTCTGATGGAGAAGTTCAAGTGAACTGAAGAGCACCCATTCTCACAAATTTTCACTTAAATATAGGACTAGATTTCACTCTAAGCCCTGTCCCCGTGAATAGTAGAGCTCTCTTACAGGAATAGCCCTATCTACTATTGGTGAAAACCATACAAAAATTCATTCAGCAATTTTTGTGTTTATCGCGTTCATGCAGACGGTAATGATAGAAAACTTCCTTTTATATTACGAGTAGATGGTAAGATTCTAGCTGAACTACTGCCACCCCATTATCCATTACATCCAGAATACTCAGTTCGTCCCAATGTGGGCAAAGAAGAAAAAGAAGAAAGAAGTCAATATTTGCTACTGCCTTTTTAGTTTCTCTGTACCAAGATTCGGAGTCGATTTGTCTCAAAAGGTCGCATTCTATTTTCCTTCAGATCAGATTTTTTATCCCTTAGCCATCCCCATGAATTGTACACCCCTTCTAGTTGAACTTATGCCACCCAATTATCCATAATGTCCACACTACTCGGTTTGTCACAATGTGGGAATAGAAGTAAAATCTCATGATGTGCTACTGCCTATTTATTATTTTTTTGCTGTTAACGCGTAACTTACAGATACAGTTACTTGCATACGTATATCATATCATTCATCATCCAAGACAAAACAAAGTGCAATTCGTGGAATACCTTATTCAATTCGCACGGTATTTTTTATTGATCTCGCTCACAGAGAAGGTTACAAAACATACGATGAATAATTCAGAAGGGAACGTATGTCGCTTTGTGGTCTGTAATTCAGTAACGCAATGTGACTGTTCGGGCTCATAGTTTTGTTTTCATTAATATAATTAGCTTTTAATTCGCTTGGTGGTTAAGAATTTTAAACAGGCCTCTTTTGAGCGTTAGTTTTTTTGGGCAAGTAAGTATGTGTCGGGGGTACTGATTTGTCAAGCACTTCTTTATAATTATAAAGTTTATAAAGTAATTTGACGAGGAATAGCAATATATTCCTACGCCGAAAATTCGTAAATTACTGTTCCTGTGTCCGTGTGGTAACGGATTAAGAATACGGAATGTCACCACCCCATAACATCCCATGGGTGTCGTAAGAGCCGACACACGGAGCATATTATGCAGAGAATAGCACTGTAAGAGAAGGAAAACTTGATGCAAACCCTACACCAATCCGTTCGCCCAGCGTGGTATAGTAGGCCAATCCTCCTTTCAAGGGAGAGGCCTAGTTTGGGAGAGGCCTAGTCCAGCAGTGGACTGTTAATTGCTGAAGATGAAGATGACTATTACTGTTAATGTTCATGAACTATTTACTGGGTGAATTTCAACAGGTCCAAAAATATCTTCATTTCCGTGGATTTTTTATTCTTCAACCTTAGAACAATAAAAAAGGGATATTTTTAACAGTGCATCAAATATCTTAAGTAACACACTAAAGTGCGTTACCCTAAGAAACTTTATTATTTCTCTAAAATACTGACTTGCACACTAAAATACTATTTGCACACCAAATATGACGATGTTTCTACAAAATATCATTTGATATGAAGAGTCACATCCGCTCGGGAAACTTATCCACTCAGAAAACTTAATAGGTTATGTTAGGTTCTCTTATGACGCTGCACCCAAAAAAAGGGGCCAAGTTGACGGAGCCCTGCTTCGCAGGGCTCCGTCAACTTAGCTTATTAATTTATTGGGTTGTTAAAAGTAAAAAAAAAAATATGATATGCTTCTGTAATTGAAAGGTTTATTTTTATTATTAGAGATTTGCAACGGTCAAGAAACAGGTGTTCGTTATGAAATATTTTGTGAGTATATTTTGTGGTGCAATTAGTATTTTCGGTGGAACAAAGTTATATTTTTTTGGAAGAAATCAGAGATAAATTGAGTAACAGTTAAATACAACCAAATAAAAAATAGTGTTTACTCAAGTTTTTGATAATATATGTAATATTGCTTAATATCTTATCATTATCTAGTACCCATAGTACAAGCTCTGCTTAGTTTGGGACTAGATGGTGATGTGTGCATGTGGTAAAATATTATTATTATTATTATCTAGCAGATAGCTTAAAAAGCTAACGAGATATACGATTTTAAAAATTTCGTGCCACGGCAATGAAACATGCGTCCACGGCAATGAAATACCTGTGCCACGGGAATGATAGAATCAATCCACGGTAATGAAAAAATCCAACAACACATTATATTTTTTTTATAATATACTTACCTGAAATAGATTCATCCCTGGCTCTGAGACAGAAAGGCATACACAACACACACAAACGCTCTTATACCCTCTACTCAATAACATTCTCGCATCGGAGTTAAATTAGACTAGAAGTTAATAGAATCAAAGCAAATTTATAAAAATCATTTATTTTAAGTTCCTTCACACAAAAATTAACATAATAAAAATTAACAAATAATTAGATACATTTCTAGAGTATGCAATAGCTATTGCCAACAATATATTATATTTAACTTAAAAAAATTCATGATCATAGATGTTTATCTTGGTCTGGGTGTTTCTATGTATAATATGTATGTATTTACAAAAAATAAGCATATATGTATGTCTATCCATTGTCTAGTACCATAGTACAAGCTTCTGCTTAGTTGGAGCTAGATGGTATTGTGTGAATGTGGTAGAATATTATATTATTATTATTAACTTTATATAATATAACAGGGTCGCTTCTTAATTTTTCGTTGCTTTTGTTCGGCCAATCTTTTCTTTCCTTTCTCTCCTCTTCCGATAGTTTCGGTTTAAGCATCTTGGCTTTCTAAAAATAAACCATCCATAAATATGTTTATAATTAGACTGTAGTATAATATATGTGAGTGAGTGAGTGCGTGTGATTATGTTGTGAGTGTGTGTGTGCGTGTGTGTGTGAGTTCGTGTGCGTGTGTGCGAGTGTGTGTGTGCGTATGTTTGAATGTCTATCGTATGATGTAGTCCTAAATATATTGATATATATTTATTTAAACGTGGAAATAAAAAGATATTTCCACGTTAACCTTACAAAATGATTTTTGTAAGGTTAACGTGGAAATATCTTTTTGTAGTTGACTGTACAGTACAGATTGTTTTTTTTTTCTTAATCATGCCGTGGCGATGAAAACATAAGTCACGGAAATGAAACAGCTGGTCATGTCAATGAAACTAAATTGTGTTAAAAGGCATGGCAATGAAATTTTGTTTCATCGCAGTGTCTTTTTTTCATTGCCATAGCAAATTTTGCCCACGGTAATTACGGCAATGAGAGCACGGTGATGAAAATCAATGCAAAAACATCAAGTTACCAAAAATGTATTAATAATTCACAGTAATTAACGCGTTACAAATAAACATAAATGGCATTCTATCGAATGCTTAATCAAAAGGACAAACTTATTCAAATAGAAGTTAGACCTATCCACGGCGATGAAAGAAAAAATGTCCAGTAATATAAAAATCGAATACTTACATTCGTGGCGCAAAAACGCAGGCACGTATACACGTCGTTCCACGTCGAGCACCAAATGACACTATTATGCAACGTTTAGCGCACAGGGGTGGGGGACGCAAGTTCTTAGATAAAACAATATTTTTAAATATATTTAGGACACGGCGATGAAAGCTAGCTCTAGGACAAATTCATTTTTACTAACCATTCGTCGTATTGTTTAAATATATGAATAAATGTATTCCGTAACAATACTTTAACTATTCACGTATCAAATTAAACTAGATTTTTATATAAATAACCAATAGATTTTTATCAATAACGTATAATACACATCAAGGTGATGTGTGGACAAACACGGCAGTGAAAGATTTCGAGGTTTAATGTTTTTTTTTGGAGTATTTATTAATCCTATTTAATTAAATATTTAGTGCTACACATAGATTACTATTTCACCTAACCAGAAAAAAATGTTAGAATATTATAACTATGTTTTATTGTACCGATTTCATTGATGCCACGTAATTTTTGGTCCCGGGAAATTCACCCTACTACAACGTTTCGTTCCTTAAAAATCTATACGGCTTTTGCTTTTATAATATGAATCGATTTTAAATACACCCAAACGTAGAACAGATATTCCAGCTCACAATATAAAGATGTGTCCAGGGTGGTAAGAATCCAGGACCTATGCCTTCTTTCTCAAAAAATGCATACAACAGGCCACTCAAATAGCAACTTACCTTGCTGAACTTGGAAAATAAAGTGAACATTTCACACCGTTGAACTATCTTACACGTCTATCTTGTTTATTAAGCGTAAAGTGAAACATCTGGCTTTTACACTTACACTGAATATTAATTTTATGGAGGTAGTATGTCACTTGCCGCATTAAACTTACACTCATAGTTCTTTAAATTAGTATTATTACCTCTGTATTTGTTTGGGCAAAGCGCTATAACAATGTAGAGCATTTCCGCTGCATACGTTTTATGAGATAAACACCGCTGTGAGCTTTATGGTTCATGAAGTTACTATAACGATTTTAATATTATTTGGTATATTAGTCTTTGTTGGAGTCTTAGGCTTTGCCAGCGTATTCTCTTTTTAGATTCCTTTTTTTTTTTTTTTTTTTTTTTTTTTTTTTTTTTTTTTTTTTTTTTTTTTACGAGGTGGAAAATCCCTTCGGATCTCCGACTCTTGGGGGAAATAAGAGCCGGAGTATGTGGTGTTTCCACTAAAAACCACCTCGACTTCCGCCATGTACCCGTGTGTCGGAGGGTGGGGCATCACCAAAGCACTCGTCGCCACCCTCCGACGGGTATTGGCCCGCCAGATGGACAGGCGGGCCCCGAACAAAACCCCCTTGGCGACGGATTAAGGTGTTCGACTCCGCCGCCAAAACGCCCAGCGGCCGCAGAGGATAGGGAGGACGGCAACGCAACACCGCATCTCCTCTTCCTCTGCGGCCCCACCGCGACGCATCGAATGGTGCGCCCCCATTTGGTCGCGGGAGATAGGGCGCGCGGCAACGCAACACCGACACGCCTCTCCTCCCGCGACCGCACCCGACTGCGAGGGACAGACAGAACTGTCCCCCGCATCCGCACCGTTGGACGCATCCTGCGCAGGCCCCTCCAAGCCCACGTGGAGCGTCCCCTCCTGGATCCCTCTTAGCTTCACCGCGGGTGACCAATCCACGGTTACTGAGCCCCCCCACCACGACAAGGTGGAGATCCCACGGGGGGGCTCCTTTTAGATTCCTAAAATAATCACTTCAGTAGAAATCAACCTACATTAAACTAATTTGTTCATTGGTTTTCCTTACATTTACCAAAATCCTATTTGCGCAGCCTGTGTAGTATTATGGGACTTTTTGCGACGTTTCACCCGGCTGGCATCGGTCCTGGTGTCATACAGTCGTATGTGCTATGTTTACGCTGTTAAGACACGTTAACATTATTGTAGAATTTATACATCCATATGTACACGTATACGATGTAAGTAGCTGTGCTCCGGATCCTTTACTATCTACTTATGACACTGACCCAGTTACAGTTAAAAACAGTATAACTACAACATTATAGATTAGCATCAAAAGCCTGTATCAAAAACAAAACAAGGAAAGACCTGCAGCCGAGATGTATTTGGCTCAGTTTAAAGTCTATTGGTATTTTATTGCCGGAAATCTCAATACTTAACATCTTAATTTTTGAAACTGTACCCGTCAGAAAGCTATTAGATCATCTTCTAAAATATTATTACGTTGGCCACAATCCAACTTAGTTTTCTTAAAATTATAACGTCCCAGGTTTAATCGTCGAGACGGCCAAAAATAATACATCTAGATCTACATATTTAGGTTATGCTGAAAAGCATTTAGTAAATCATAATAGTGGCTAGTTGTTGGGTTACTGACTAGATGTATAAACAATGATGGGACGACAGTTACGTATTTTTCGATGACATTTTTTATTCGCCTACAGTAATTTTTGTTCGACCACAATTTTGTATATATACCTAATTATGATGTACCATACATACATACATAACGTCACGCCTTTTATCCCCGAAGGGGTAGGCAGAGGTGTATTTCTACACCCACTTTTCGCCAGATATACTTTAGTCCCACGTAATAAGGGGCGAGCCTATTGCCGTACCGGGCACATTTCCAGACTCCGTGCTGCTACTGTGAATTTCGTGAAAGAAAAACCCAATAACACTGCCCGACCCAGGAATCGAACCCGGGACCTCCCGATCCCACGCGCACATTTGTGCCGCGAGACCAACAAGGCAGTCGTATAGGGTTGATGTCGGGTTTTCCGTCTCTACGCAAAGATGGTATTTGCATCGTGTTATCCCTTAGTCGCCTCTTACGACACCCACGGGAAGATAGGGGGTGGTGACACTTGTATTCTATGCCGTCAACCACACGGATATATGATGTAACAATTGTAAAACTTAGTATGATGTACCAATTTCGACAATAAAACGAGGGGTGCAAGGTATTGACTTCCAAAATCATAATTCCATATTGATCGCAAATTTATATATTTTTTCAGTTTAAATAGTTACTACAAATTCACACAACAAGCCTCATTCCGTTAAATGCGCCATGATTTTGGCAAATTTAGGCCGTAACTCGCAAACGTTTAAGCGTCGTTTATTAGCGGCCAGCCGTGCGTCGGCCGCACATGAATAGCATTCATGAAATGCAAAGCGGTGACGGGTTGTTAAGCTAAACGTGCGCTAAGCTAAAAAGAAAACCGGTCAAGTGCGAGTCGGACTCGTGCACCGAGGGTTCGGTACAAACCCTTAGGTATATATACTAAACGAAAAAATTAAGGGATCAAAAAAACATTTAAAATGTTTGGGCAATTTTCAACAGGCCGTAACTTCGAAAGAAATAGTCGTACAGGAAATAAAAAAAGGAAATTGTAGCTCCAAGTGTCTTGTTTTTGGAATAGAACTTAAAAATTTTGTAACCACCGCGGTTTATGAGTAATCGTAGAAAAACCAGCAACAAAAAAAATATAAATAAAATTAAAGATTTTTTTGTGGTCTACTGGCGTGGAAATTTTTTTTTTGGCTTAACCACGATAAGGATCGAATTTTTTGCTCATTAAGCTTTAATTTGTTATTTTATACACCATGATACGTCCACTTCTCGCCAAGATTGAAAAGAATCCTTTTGTCTTTGATTATCAATATCTCAGCAACCAATGACCGCACAGAAAGTTGAAGGTAGGTTTCAAGAACTTGAATGAATTCTCCTTAACGACTAGCCATTGCTTTTCCGAAAAAGATGTTTTTCTTTTTGTCACATGAATTTGAAAATGCAACAAAAAAAGGACTTTTGATGGTTTTTTGAAAAACCAAGCGCTAGATCGAAAATATTGAGAAAACCACTAATGTTAAGTGTGCTTTTTAAAGTTCAATATGTCCACAAAAACCTTACAAAAAACCAAATTAATCAAGCCAGCTGTTTAATTGTTTCACTCGATCGAATTAAAAAAAAAATTAAGGTAGGTACAAGTTTTTCTCTGAAAAGCTCATAATTTAAAAAAAAATAGAAAAAAGGTTTTTCCGAGCGTTTTCCACATTTTTGCTCCAAAAAGTGCTAAAATTTGAAACCTAAAACAATTTTAAAAAAAAATTATTGATGAGAATAATTACCGCCGGCATAAGCGTTATCCGTGCTCTATGGGGTTGAGGTCTGGACTCATTGCTGGGTGTTGCAACAATGTGATGTCATGCTGCTCAAAGATAATGCGCCTGGTAATGTTCGCTGTGTGTAGACGTGCGTTATCTTGCATCAATATGAACGACCTCACATGTTCTCGTCTGCAGTTACCAAAGGTGTTCTCCAATTTCGTGAATCCACCTGATCCACCGCCGTAGGCAACGACTAGACGGCGACAAAGTTCTGGCGAAAACGGTTACCACGACGGCGCCAAACGAGAGGACGTCGGTCGTTACCATGCAGATTGAAACGAGACTCGTCGGTGAATAAAACATTTGTCCATTGCCTCAAGGTCCAATTCCGATGAGCGTTAGCATACGCTAAACGTGCTCGACGATGTCTCGCTGTCAACAGAGGTACACGATTAAGGTGTGCGTGTAACCCAGTTTCACGAAGACGATTGATGACTGTTCGAGAGGAAATGTTTTGCACTTGATGCCGTGGTCGCTGTTGCTGTTGATGTTGCTGTTGTCTGCGCTTGGGGAAGTTTCGAGCAACAATATTCACATTAACGAAAGGTTGTCGTCGAACTTCTCTAACGATTGTCCGATCATCGCGGGCATTAGTGACTCGATGGCGACCTTGTCCGGGGCGACGATTGTATTGGTTCGTCTCTTGGTATCGGGCATAAGCGGATACGACGGATTGACTTACACCCATCCGGACAGCAACTGTATGTTGACTGTAACCTTCGTCAGTAAGAGTTACTAACCGAGCAACTTCCACCTCCGATAAATGTCGTCGAACCATGACTGAAAATTAAAAAAGTAAGAAATTTTCAATTTTGATAATAAAAAATTTAAAAGAATCCCTTTAGTGCAAAGGGGATTCGTTTAAAAAAAAAAACTGTTGAATTAAGCGATTTGCTAAGGATTCATAAAAAGTAAAGTAAAACAATCTGCGAAGAGCGTGTGAAAAAGATCGAAATTCGAATGGTGGTATTAACTTTTTTTTTTATTTAATTAAAAGGAGGTTAGTAGAATCAAGGAATACAGCCGCGGAAACGTGTTAATAAAGATTGGGTGATGATTTCTTGAATTTCTTTAGCTTGTTTAAAAATTTAATTTTTTTAATTCATGTGCCAAAAGAAAAAAAATATCGAAAAAGCAATGGCTCGTATTAAGGAGAATTCATTCAAGTTCTTTAAACCTACCTTTAACTTTCTTTGCGATCATTGGTTGCTGAGATATCGATAATCAAAGACAAAAGGATACTTTCCCATTTGAAGACCGATATCTCGGCGAGAAGTGGACGTATCATGGTGTATAAAAAAACAAATTAAAGCTAAATAAACGAAGTGTCTGAAAAACTAAAAAAAATGTTTTTTTTTTTGTTGCTGGTTTATCTACGATTACTCAAAAGCCGCGGATGTTACCAAAATTTTAAAGTTATAATCTAAAAACCAAACACAATTTACTTTTTTTTGATTTCCTGTACGACTATTTCTTTCGAAGTTACGGCCTGTTGAAAATTGCCCAAAAATTTGGAATTTTTTTTGATCCCTTAATTTTTTCCAGTAGTGTATATAATTATTTAAAAAATATGTGATGTAACTAAAAAATTAGGATTATCAAAATTTTTCCTATCTATAAAAGTTGCTTCATGTCAAATTTCAAGATTCTAGATCGCCCCCCTGGATCTCCACCTTGTCGTGGTGGGGGGCCTTAGTAACCGTGGCTTGGACACCCGTGGTGAAGCTAAGAGAGCTCCCGGGAGCGTCCACATGCTCCGCGTGGACTTGGAGAGGGCCTGCCCAGGATGCGTCCAAAGGTGCGGGTGCGGGGGACAGTTCTGTCTGTCCCTCACAGTCGGACGCGGTCGCGGAAGGAGAGGCATGTTGGTGTTGCGTAGCTTTGTGCCCCATCTCCCGCGACCAAATGGGGGCTAACCATTGTTGCATCGCGGTGGGGCCGCAGCGGAAGAGGAGATGCGGGGTTGTCAGGTTGCCGTCCTCCCTATCCTCTGCGGCCGCTGCGTGTTTTGGCGGCGGAGCCCAACACCTTCATCCGCCGCCAAGGAGGTTGTGGCCTTCAGGCTATCCGCCGGGGTGTCAGGGTAGAATGTTAACGCGACCCCTGGCTCCCCCAAAATAGTTTTGAAGTATGCGCTGTGGTTTTAGTGGGTATTACGGCCTTGCTCTCCAGCCTTCGAGTCCCACATACGTGCGTAAATTCTTTTCCACAGCGAAAAAAAAAGAAGATTTTAGATCGACTGGAAATACCCTTTAGTTTTGACTTGAGCATTTGATATGAATTTCGAATTTATACCTTTACGGGTTCATGAAGAATTTGCTAGCACATTTAAAATTATTAAAAATATTTTATTGATATTTTTAATAATTTTTTAAGCAATTTTACCTATATATGTGCTATAAGAGTTTGCTTCGTGCCAAATTTCCAGATTCTGAGTTCACGAGAAGTATCCTGTAGGTTTTTATTCCCTTGCGAGTAGTTGCAAGTTTGAAAATATGTTTAAATTGCTGTTTCTGTTGATTGCGACTGACATAGAAGTTTAATTTTATTACAACTTAACGGTGTTATAGATCTGAGTATTTCATATGAATTTCTATTTAATAACTCTACGCGTTCATGAGGAAAGAGGTAGTAACTTTAAAATTTTCAAAATGTTTTTATTATCGCTCCAATGGCCAAGTAGCCAATCTGCAAAAAACACTTTTTTCAGGAGAGCAAAAAGAAGATTGAAATTGGTCCTGTAAATCAGAATCTTAACGTATCTTTCTGAAATTTTAGATTTTGTATTAAAAAATTAATGTCTTTATGTGTGTGTTATAATAATTATTCATTTATTATTATTTATGTAAATAAAGCAGATTGGTGAATTTACTGTGGTCACTTTATATTTCAGTAACCTATTTTTTGTTTTTAAAGTAGCCTATGTGGTAATTAGCCTTGTTTACCATGGATATTATTTATTATATAAAATATGCTGGATAGTGGTAAGTGGCCAAACCGCACTACGACGGTAACAATATTTGTGATTTTTGCAGAAAATTGTTGATATTTAGTTTAGATATTTTAGGAAAGTAAGTATTTAGTGATAAGTGTTTAGTTATACCTACACCAAATAAAACATAAACAATCGATGTTAAACTTTCGCGATTAGTATACATCATACAAAATAATTTAACGGGTCTTAATCACGTAAACTTAATTTATTTAAGGTAGAAATACCTATTTGTTTCCGACGTTTCGACCGTCTTACACCCATCATGGTCGCGAAGAGACTGATAAGAGCTCAGCGCCTTCTTGTGGAAGTAAGGGTAGGTATACCCTCACTTGGTTTATTTAAGTTCGCAATGTCGATATTACGACACCCTACAACAATTTGCTGATGACTGGATTCCAAGTACCTATCCGATTGTCTATATCTTCCCAGTTTCTTATATTTCTTGATTTCTACCGATTCATGTTCTATCCTGGAGTAATAGTGACGATCGGTGGGTAAGACTTGTGGTTGATGCAGTTCTATCCAGTGGCTTGGTGCAGACTCCCTCAAATTCTCAGCTATAGCCGACTTATTAATGTGTCGGTTTTTTTACATGCGATAATTATGTTCCTTTACTCTTTCAGCGTTTGTACGCTTGGTCTGCCCGATACATGAACTACCACAGCTACAATCGACTTTGTAAGCGCCAGGTTTTCGGAGAGGAATGACATCCTTTGAGGTACTCAGATTATGTGCCATCTCAGAGAACGGACTGTGTCCAGTCTTGATGGAGTATTTTTTTAGTACCTACTGTTCCAACCTTGTCCATCACCTCCTTTAGGTACGGCATGTAAGCCGGCACTCTGCTTACTTCAGGTTTACGATCGTTCCTCGTCTGACGGAGTATGTTCTTCTTGTATCCGTTACGCCTAAGTACCTCCTGAACATGTGATGGCTCACTATTTAACTGTTCAGGGTCACTTAGGTCATACGCTCTGTTCAGTAATGAAGACACAAGGGGAATCCAGGTACCGTGGATGGTGGTGCAAGTTCGCGTTGAGATACCTGTCGGTGTGTGTCGGTTTCCTATAAACAGTGTGTGATTTTTTTTTTTAAAGACAACTCCCGCACTAGGAAGAAATTCCTGTGTCGCGGGGGACTTTACAAACATTCAATCAACGGACACAAAATTATCTCTCACTGTCACTTTAATGTCGAGAAAGGGTAACTATACCGACGTCTACTTCCACTTTGAATGTGAATCGGATGTTCGGGTGTATGGAGTTCAATTTGTCTGCAAATTGTTCCACGTCTTGCTTGTTGCCCTTCATGATGCAGAAGATTACGTCGTCATGCCTTTGCCATCCATCCGTTTACCGGTGCTATAGGGCTACCCATAGCCACTCCATCGATCTGGAGGTAGTGTAGTCCACGATATAAGAAGTAGTTGCCATCCAAGCAATTCCTATGTAGAACGCTTTATTCGTTAGACAAACCGTTTTCCCTTAATTTCCTCTCTACGACATCAAGGCAATCTTGAATTGGGATATTGGTGAATAGTGATTCGACATTAATAACTCATCAACTCGTCTAGTTCCGTTTTTATGCACTTGATAATTTCAATAAAGTGGCGAGAGTCCTTCACGATAGAGTACGTCTTGCCTACTAACGGTTGTAGTACCTTGGTTATGTGTTTCGCTAAACCATATTTTATTTGACGCACTATCGATCGCAAAGGTACGATAGTCTTAAACACTTTAGATAAACCGTTCATCTTAGGTGACTACACAATTTGAGACATAATTTGAGGTTAAGGTAACCGTTCAAACACCTCTTCCGTAGATAAGCTTTTATGGTCGCTAATTAAGGCTCGAATGCGTTTTGTCACTCTGGCGGCCGGGTTATATGACACACATTTATATACTACTGTGTTACTTCTTCGCTCTTCTCAGCCGTGAACTCTTGTCAGAGTGGTCGTGGTCATGCGTCGGTCAGTTCTTGTGATGCGTCGCCATGTAGCTCTATGTTTTACGGAGTGAGAGCAGTCGTTGATGTTGGAGTGTGTTGCAGATTTAATGAGAGCCTTCGTGATCTATTGACCTCAACTTTCCCTTGCATGACCAACCGTCCCATTGAGTCCTCGTTACGGGTGACATGGTCAAAGAACTTGAGTTTTCGTATTTGCACAGTCGACGATATTGAGCTGACTGTTTGATATTGAGTTTCTTCAGGATGGAAACATTGGTTCGATGCGCGGTCCATGGGATTCTGAGCATGCGTCTCCAGCACCACATTTCCGGGGCGTCAATCTTGCGGGGATCCTGCATCCTCAGCGTCCACGTCTCAGCTCCCTATAGAAAGATTGGAAAGACCAGACACCCCATCAGTCGAACCTTTGTGTTTCTGGTTATTCTGCGATCTCTCCAAATCTTTGTGAGTTTTTCCACTGAGGATCTTGTCACCGCGCAACACCTACGAATTTTATCCTCGCAGCCTCCAGCGTTGGTGATAGTGGAGCCTAGATAGACGTAGACTCTTGACTACGCAACCTGCTATTATTTGTATATGTCACTTAACAGATTCCTTACCTTAGTATCATAATCACAAGTATTCATTACCGCAGTGGCGTTTCCCATGCCGGGTTTTAGCACTAAAATAACCGTGATATCGTGCATCGTTTTTAATGCTTTACGCTCTTCTGTGACATATTGGGTTTAGTTGGCTTTGATTTGCATAAAATAACGGCAATATAACGTCTTCTTCTTAGTGTATCCGCATCGTTAGACGGTAACTTGTTACGCGTTATAACCTCTTCTATGCTACTTATGACGCTTTCATATTAATTAACGATATAACTAAATTTTATATTTATATTAGGTTTCTCTTTGTATGTTTGTTATATTTATGTTATAAAGCTTGTAAAATCAAGAGTTTACAAACCTACATGATGATTATTCACTTGAGCAGGCGTAATTATCAAATGAATAATAAAAAACACGCGATTAAAAAGTAGATACAACTAAGATATATGTTTCTGTTTAACTATTTTTGAGTCAAGATACTACATATTAAAGTATAATATAACAACAGGCATAAATAACAACGTAATGTTTTGTATTTCGACTTATTTAATGCCGTATAAAATTTATTAATGCATCAGTTATGTTGCTAGACCATAGTGCGGCAAAAATACCAACTGCTTAAAGAACAAAAGTAAAGTATTCAGTCTGCCAGTTAGGTTAGCTGACCACTGTGAAGTTTAGCATTACAGTAAATTTATACCAAAGTAAAGTATTCAATCTGCCACTTAGGTTAGTCGAGCATGGTGATATTTTTGGAAAATGATAATTGTTTGACTTGGTCAACTAACCTACCGTTACATAGGACAGTTTACTATTGCACACATTGTATGGTTCTGCACTTTGGCATCAGGAAGATTGTCCAAATCTCGTACAATTTTAATGTTACATTTACAATATTTTGCCACAATATGTATTAAAAAAAACCTTAATTTTGACATATTGAACTCAAAAACGACAAAATGGCAGATTAGCTACTTTAACATTGAAGGGACGGATGTAGCAAAAAATTTACATTTATGGCAATTTTTCCGTGCTATAAGAAGTGGCCTTATACCAAATTTCAAGATTCTAAGTTCACGGGAAGGACCCTGGAGGTTTTGATTCGCTTGTGAGTTTCGAAAATTAGCGAGAATTTGCGGCATAAACAGCTGTATCTTTTGATTGCATTGGCTTAGAAGTTTGATTCTATTACAGCTTAAAGATATAGATTTGAGTATTTGATATGAATATCAATTTAATAACTTTACGCGTTCACGAGGAAAGCGGTAGTAACTTTAAAATTAATAATTTTTTTTTTATATGATGTAACTAAAATTTACGGTTTTCGCAATTTTCCCTTTATTTGTACTATAAGATATTGCTTCGTACCAAATTTCAAGATTCTGAGTTCACGGGAAGTACCCTGTAGGTTTTAATTCCCTTGCGAGTAGTTGCGAGAAAATATGCGGCTTAAATTGCTGTGTCTTTTGATTGCGTTGAGATAGAAATTTAATTTTGTTACAGCTTCAAGGTATTATAGACTTGAGTATTTGATATAAATTTCAATTTAATAACTTTACGCGTTCATGAGAAAATGGTAATAATATCTTCTTGAGTTTACGCGAATGTTACACATTGAAATTAAACTACAGTTTACGGATTTTATCGCGATGTTTTGGTTTCACTTATCGAAAATTTTGGCGGGCACTTCAGTTTTTGGGCGGGAAAAAAGTTAACAACTGTGCAGGTTCCAATAAAAATAATTCTTATCAGATTCTTATCAGAATTGGTTTTTATACTTGGAAATCAAGTTGGAAAGAAAGTTATCTAGGTTTGAATCTGATATATAACATAAAACGGTATTTTAAAAAATAAAATATGAAAATTGGCGCCAATTAAAAAAAATCTTTGTTTTATTTTTTTATGTTTAATATTAAAATGTTTCTTTCTTATATTTATTTCCTCTGAAAGAAAATTAAACAACCTTTCTAACTGTGTATAATACTTATATACCTCCCATAATAAAAAACGACGAGAAAAAGGAATATGTCAGAAATATAAAATTGCGCTCAAAAATGGCGGGAAAAAAATCTAATTTTCACTTTATACTGCCCTTGCGTGGGTTTTAACCATATTATATGGTTTTAATTTAAATCATTGGAAAGTTCATTTAATTACGCGTCTATTGATATGCAACTTACCGCAATCGGTTAAGTTATCCGAGTTCCACAAACAGATTAGTACGCAGCGGAAAAGCGTGGGAAAAATGACAGTTTACGCGCTCATCTGTTTTTGCAAAAAGTGAAAATAGTCACTTGTGCGCGGTCAAGCGGTTATATAAATTCTCAACATTTCTATTTATTATGCGTAAGTCGGCTCGGTGTTCGTGGAGCCGACTTACGCAAAATACCGTTTTATGTTATAAAACGGTATTTTAAAAAATAAAATATGAAAATTGGCGCCAATTAAAAAAAATCTTTGTTTTATTTTTTGATGTTTAATATTAAAAAGTTTCTTTCTTATATTTATTTCTTCTGAAAGAAAATTAAACAACCTTTCTAACTGTGTATAATACTTATATACCTCCCATAATAAAAAACGACGAGAAAAAGGAATATGTCAGAAATATAAAATCGCGCTCAAAAATGGCGGGACAAAAAATCTAATTTTCACTTTATACTGCCCTTGCGTGGGCTTTAACCATATTATATGGTTTTAATTTAAATCATTGGAAAGCTCTCGCAATCGGTTAAGTTATCCGAGTTCCACAAACAGATTAGTGCGCAGCGGAAAAGCGTGGGAAAAATGACAGTTTACGCGCTCATCTGTTTTTGCAAAAAGTGAAAATAGTCACTTGTGCGCGGTCAAGCGGTTATATAAATTCTCAACATTTCTATTTATTCTGCGTAAGTCGGCTCGGTGTTCGTGGAGCTTTTGTATGAGTAACTTTTGACTTGCCTGTTTTAACATCTCAGCGCTCCTACGTATGTCCTTCTTGGCTGATATCTTGCAGCATGTATGGATGAGATCGTGATCTCTTCGGCTCCCGGCATCTCTTCAAGAAATTTAAAGATGTTATGTATCTTGCGCGCTTGGTTTGTAGATCTGCACACCGGCGTATTTTTGTTGCTGTTGCCAGTCCGTACTGGTTCACATAGTATCTTCTTGGGTTTACGCGAATGTTACACATTGAAATTAAAGTACAGTTTACGGATTTTATCGCGATGTATTGGTTTCACTAAGTTATTACATTTGAAACGAATGGTCTAGAAACTATATTTTTATTTTTTTATTACTATTTGATTACTAGCTGACGTTTCGAATCTTTTACAGAATTCATGTTCACTGCAGACTGAGGTGATATTTGTCTTTTTCTTGAATGTATAAGTTATCTCAAAGTACCCGAACATTTTTCAACTACTGGTGTTACTATTTACGCAGAATGAGCGCACAGTGTCCTCAGGTCTTCTGGTGACTTTGTCCTTCTTGAGTTTCATTAGCCTTATGACAGGGTCCCAAGCTGGAGGAACATTCCAACCATCTTCCCTATTGAAATTAGGGTGTTTTTTAATTTCAATAGCCTCTCGTATCATCCTTGGAAGAAAACGGTGTTCTTTTGCGAGTATCTGTGGTTCATCAAATCGCAGGTAGTGGTTGGGTCCTAGTCCCACATGTTCACACACAGCAGACTTTGTTGAGCGTCTATGTTTTATGTCAGCTATATGTTCTTTGTTCTTCGAATGCCTATGATTTAATGAAGTAGTAATAAAAAAATAAAAATATAGTTTCTAGATCATTCGTTTCAAATAACTTAGTGAAACCAATACATCGCGATGAAATCCGTAAACTTTAGTTTAATTTCAAAATGGTAATAACTTTAAAATTATTAAATAAAATTTTATGATATGATGTAACAAAAACATTACGGCTTTCGCAATTTTTCCATTATGCATGTAATAGAAGGGTTATTTTGTATATATGTATAGATAAAAGGTATATTCGCTACGTGCGAAGTGCATGGAGGGGGTAGCTAAAACGATCGCAGCGCATGCCGTGGCAGAAATCCGTAACTATTCGGGAAGTCAATTTGATTTTTGATTAGAATTTTGTCATAACAAATACATACATTATCTGATAATTTAATTCTTGATCTTAATTATTATCATCTTTGTAATGGGTCATAATTGTTGTTGTGTTGTGGACTGCAAAAATAACGGCACAAATAGTCTGCGTAAACAAATTCTATATTTCTCCAACAGTAGAGTGGAAATTAGATCAAAGAAATATTAGATACGATGCTTAATAAATAAATTATTTTTATTTGTTCTGTATTTTATGTGATATTAAATAATGTTTTATTTTTCAGTGTTGATGGCTTGCCATGGACTCCAAGACATCACGATACAATTTGTAGTGAACGTTTTATTGGAGGCAAAAAATCTGACGTGCAAAGAAGTCCAAGTTATGTTCCTACGATATTCCCTCAAATACATCGACAGAAGAAAGTTAGAGAGTCACAGGTGTTAGCTAGATATACACGTTTTATAAAACGTAGTACCACAAAAGTCTAAGATAGCACATCAAATCAAGTAAGAGTTGAAGATGAAAATGAATTTAATCAAATCGAACCTCGTGTGGCTGACCAAGGATGCCAAATCGATCTGTTTTCTGAATCGAATTTAAAAGAAACAACCATTATTTGTAATAGATTCATTTACAGTGATCACTCCGATGCTGAAATCCAAGTGGAAATAGCAACAACTTCAAAAATTGTAGCAATCAATAATGCAAGAATGAAAGATAAAAGCTGTTGCACTGACAAAATATTGTATGATAATCAATGTACCGAAATAAAAAGCCAATAATTTGTTGGTATTTCATCAATAAAAATGGTCAAGAACTCCTAGGTCTTGCTGGTGTGTCATTTAGCAATTTTTAGTTTTTAGTAACAAGATTAACTACATATTATTATGTAAAAATGTACAGTTTCCATTAAATACCGACTTCTTATTTTTTATACAAATGAAAACTGGCTTGACATTTTCAGCATTGAGTGTATTAATTGGTGTACAGCAGAACCACAATCTCACGAATATTTCATTTCATCTTACAAAATCTAGCTTGTGCAACTACTAATTTAATCTTTTGGCCGAATAGAGCCACCGTAGAAGCAACAATGACCAAGTGTTTCAGTCCAGATTACATCAATACAAGAGTTATTATTGACTGTACTGAATTCCGAATTGGAATACCGACAGCAGTGGATGACCGTTAATAGTAAAAATACCACTTCGTCTTTTTATTTATCTTTAATTTACTATAATTACATACTAGAAAGCAATAAAATACTGATATGTCATTATTTGGCATAATCCCGAATAGTTGCGCATGCTAGGTGGCGCTATTGTCGTGCACGGTCTCAATAGCCTATATAAAGTATTTTAGTCATATTTGTCAATGGTTTGAAAAATAAAATAGACAACTATCAAAATTCTTACTTTCATTTACTCAGTTTTTCACAAGAATATATCTTAGATAAAGATACAGTTACATTTACCGCCACTCTTGGCCATTCTTTTAGTAGTAATTGTTTATAAAAGCAGTACAAACGATATCATATTTATAATATTGGGTAGCAAAGTTGTGGGTAGTTCAATATATCAAATATAACATTAATACAATGGATTAGCAACAATATAATTTATTTAGTAATATTGGCCACAGGTATATCTTTAATATTACTCAACGTATATTTACTATGTATATATATTCAATATTTACCACTTTAATATTCACCATACGTACATATATAATTGATATGGCTTGTTTCACAGCATATGAATCGATTCTATTATATGATATTCCAAGTTCTAAGCTTATAACATCTTACAACTGACAAAACCACCCACAATATCAATTATACAACAGCTACGCTATATTACATTGCTTCTGCATTATTTCTATTGACAATACTCTAAATAACACCACAAAAGCAATATAGAATCGTGAAACATAATAATATAATAGTCACAATTATATCGTACCTTAGTTAGCCGTTGCCGACGCGAAACTGAATATTGAGCAGAATCTGTTCATATTTTATACTATATTTACCCGTTTGACAGTGTCAACTGTCAAACGTCAAACCAATTTATCTATTTAGAATTGGTAACACTATTAATTCAAAACATACAGTCCATTTATGTTCATTTACTATATGTTTAGGCTATACATAGTTAATGATACAATATATATGGTTATATCTTGTTAGAGACATATATGTTAATAGTTCTAAAATCGATCTTATTGTAACTTAACCTACAACTCGACGTAGAAATAACAATCATAGAAATTCTAGCCAGATTTTTAACAGTTTGATATCCGAGCTTTTGCTGAGATGATAAATAGGTACTTACAAACGGGACACACATTCTTTAGACGTACTTACTTTGATATATTTTTGAATATCTTTACAATATCGTTCAACAAATCTATCACATGCTATAAGACATTGCTTCGTACCATATTTCAAGATTCTATGTTCGCGGGAAGTACCCTGTAGGTTTAGAGTTTCGAATAATTGCGTAAATTTGCAGCATAAACTGGCTGTACCTTTTGATTGCGTTGGCCTAGAAGTTTGATTTTGTCACAGCTTCAAGGGTCAGTAGATTTGACTATCTGATATAAATTTCAGTTGGATACGGCGTTTCTGAGAAAAAGGGTCTTGACAGACGGACGGACAACAAAGTGATCCTATAAGGGTTCCGTTTTTTTCATTTCGAGACACGGAACCCTAAAAACTAAAAGCCTATTAACTTATTGCTGGACATAGATGGTTCGCATATATGTAAATATTGATTGGGACAGTACGACGAAATCACGATGCACTGGAGTATATCATCGAGATTTCGGCTTTTAGTAAAGGTTCCTCTTTTACAAAAGTTTCATTTGTAATAAAGATGCATTGTATGCAATGTAGAAAAACATTTTTGGAAACAATGGATGACAAAAATGTTTACGAAGTATTCTGGCGTATACCTTCGCATAATTCGCAGCAGTCGCAAGCACTGCCTCACAGAAACGGCCTCAAATAGGGCTTCTACAGTGATTCCATTATAGTTATACCTATCATAAGCAATTGCCTTAAAACTGATTGAAATAAGAACTGAAAAACCTCTTGTATTGCTTTGCCCACCCTGCAGGAACAACATAATCACTGAAAGTACATAACCTTCAAATGTCATACCGACCTTGTTGTTTTACTATTGATGATTGTTTTAATAAATGATTTTACGGCCTGCTGTTTTACTTCATTTAAGTAAATAGGTGAGTTTGCAGTTGAAATAACATGAGTTCTGAGAAACTTGTAAATAATTTTGAAATGAGTATCAATTGGTCGTTCTGTTAGTTTAAAATGTTTGGTTTGGAAAACTTTCTACTTTATTTTTGTAGGCTGTCTGAGTTTAACTTTTGGCAACCATTATTTGCCGTTGTTAGGGTAGCAGAAAACAAATAGCGAATAAAATCATGACAAATATTTTACTAGTATACATAAAATCCTTACTGACTGACTGACAGACACGCTACAGCTGAAACTACTGGGCGCAAGTAGGTGAAATTTGGCATGTATGTTCCTTGAGGAGTGTAGGGGAGCACTAGGAGTGGATTTTTGGAAATTCCACACCTATGGGGGTAAAACTGGCTATAGGAATTTGTAGGAAACTTTTTATTCCTTCAATGGATTAACTTCAAACTTTGTAAACTGGTTTCTCAAATAAAGTTAGTGAACATTAAGAAAATCTTTTTGGAATTTCTTACTCTAAGTTGATAAAAAGGGGATCGAACATTGTATGAAACTTTTTTTAGTACTTCAAAGGGATTTTATAACAGATTAACTCCAAACAGTGTATATTGGTTCCTGAAATGTATGTTCTTCGAGGCGTGTAGGGGAGTTTATACACAACATTTTATCAAAGCGAAATTTACCCGTGTGAAGCAGCGGGCAAAAGCTAGTTAAAGCTTAATATATCATAGTATTAGATTGTGTTTTTGAAATATTAATAAGTTGGTAATATATAAAATTCGATATTCGGTAAATCTTAATAATCTAAGTAAACTGTATAATATTATTACAAATACAATTACTTCGTTTATATTACTATTTGCATAGTTACTGCCATCATGAGGTGTAAGTGAATGCTCCTGTTTCATAACTTCAATTAAGAATAAGGATAATAAGGAGATGTACTTATCTACGTTGTTCTATTAGTTATTCTGTGATTTAACAATAGAAACTCTCTTGACTAGTAAGAGCAAGCAGTGTCGCGCTGAAGTTAAGTTTGTCCACAGTGTCTTGTGCGATTGTTTGCAATTGAAGAATTGGGACAATAAGTAAACACTTTGACTTTGATTTATTGGTTTATAACAACAACATCTCTATCTGATATATCCAAAAAATACTTCACGATAAACTTTCCCTGCATATAACACTTTCAAATATAACCCAATGAAATCAACTCCCATACAACCGGTCTCAATGGAACTCAAAAACTGCAATATTAAAAGTGCGGCCGCGCTTCCTTCCATAGCGGCTTGCGGGTAATGCCGACGATCAATTTGGGATTATACTTCACGTACTCATGCCTCAGAGCTCACGTGATTCGAAGTGTAATGCAATGGCGTGCACACATTGCCATTCTCAATAATTCAGTTCGTGGAGTTTTGATTAGTTGCTTGAATTTTGAAATGAAGTTACCACCTACACTAAGTTGTACGATTTTTTATTGGAATATAAAAATCTAGCAGATACCGCATCTTCAATTCTGTGAAAGGCTCGTGTTCTTCTTCGATATATAGTTTACGTATTTTTTTCAAATTGCTATTGCCAAATATCTTTAGCATCAGTTTCAAATAAACCATAAACTGTAAAATTCTCAACCACGTCTTTGATTTAACTGTAGTAAGCATGTACTTTTTATACATATAAAATTGTATAATTGTACTATTCTTTATTACACATAATATATACAAGTTAAATATAAAATTCAAGTAATAAGTAAAGGTTATACTCGAGCATGCTAACAGCCTTTAACATTACGTAGATACATTTACGCCCGCCCCTTGGGATCTCCACCTTGTCGTGGTGGGGAGGCTCAGTAACCGTGGGTTTGAGGTACACCCACGGTGAAGCTAAGTGAAATCCTGGGAGGGGACGCTCCACGTGGGCTTGCGTGAGGCTTGCGTAGGATGCGTCCCGAGGTGCGGGTGCGGGGTGCAGTTCTGTCTGTCCCTCGCAGTCGGGTACCGTCGCGGGAGGAGAGGCGTATCGGTGTTGCGTTGCCGCGCGCCCTATCTGCCGCCACCTAATGGGGGCGCACCATCGCTGCATCGCCGTGGGGCCGCAGAGGAAGAGGGGATGTGGTGTTGCGTTACCGTCCTCCCTATCCTCTGCGGCACAACCCGACACCAAAAAAAAGGAAAAAGGAGTTACAGTGCTGAACCCCTATTGGTTAATTAATTATATATATTGCATATTCACAATAAAAATAAGATTGGATAGAACAAAGCAGCTTACTGCTTTGTTCTATCCAATCTACCCTTAGGTAACAAACAATGATAATAATTAAATTTAATAACAAGGCGAGCGTGCATGCGTGTGTGAGTGTGTGTATGTGTATGTATGTGTGTGTGTGTGTGTGTGTGTGTGTGTGTGTGTGTGTGTGTGTGTGTGTGTGTGTATGCGTGTCTGTGTGTGTGTGTGTGTGTCCAAGAAATAAATTAATATTCTAATCTATGATTATTATATTATATGTTATAATAAGTTTAGGGGTCGGTAATTTAAATTTTTTCTTTCAAGAACGGATCCCATATTCACGAATGGCGAAGGAAAGTAACCGAACAATTACCGTCCTATAGCTGTTCTAACTTCCCTTTCAAAAATATTGGAACGTCTTATTAACAAAAGACTGGAAAATTACTTGGAGCATTTCTCTATCCGTTCCAATTAGCAATTCGGCTGCCGCAAACATAGATCCACCGGTGAAGCGATCCACGAATTACTTAATCATGTGGTAGGTAACCTAAACACAAGCAACAAGGTCTTAACAATATTCTTGGATCTAGCGAAGGCCTTTGACACGGTGCCAATTCCAAGGCTTCTACAAAAACTAGAAAATATTGGAATCAGAGGCTTGGCACTAAATTTGTTTAAAAGTTACCTTACAAATCGCTCATAAACAGTTATAATTGATAAATACAGCAGTAATGAACTTTCAATCCAGTACGGAGTCCCACAGGGAAGCATACTTGGACCCACTTTGTTCCTAGTATTTATTAACAATCTCTGTGAACTAAAAATACCCAACGCTAAAATCGTATCTTACGCAGACGATACCGCTATAAAATTTGCCGGTGCATCGTGGGCTGAACTGCAAATGACTGCGAATAATGGTTTTGTCACAATCCAAAAGTGGCTATCTTCTTACAACCTCACTCTCAACACAAGTAAAACAAATTTCTTAACCTATTCTCTTAATAAAATCTCACAATCAAGAACACCCGTTACGATTACAACCCACTCTTGTACTACACAGATCCAACGTCCAATTATAAATACAGTCAGAGAGACAAAGTACCTTGGCATAATGTTAGATAGACACCTGAACTTCAGGCAACATTTAAATCTTCTTTCCAATCGCGTACGTAATTGTTTTTTACATTTTCAAAACATTAAGTCAAGTAGCCAACCCAGTTATAATCCGTAATGTATATTATGCTCTATGTCAATCATCATTTACGGCATCTCAAGTTGGGGAGGTGCACCAAAGACCATCCTAAACCGCTAGAAATTGCTCATAGAGCCATACTCAAATTGGCATCCTATCGTCCGATATTTTTTCCAACATATGAGCTTTATAAGTATATATCCTCCACTTAATTCTCCTACACCACCATCGCACTCCATATAAAGTAATTTCTAAACATCGCAAGGACAGGATTTGTACGATCCCACCCGCACGTACGGCCCTTATAAAAAAAATTCCCCTCTACCTTGGTCCATCTCTATACAATAAGATAAATGCTGTACTACCGATTAATTCCCTATCCCAATATCATTGTAAAAAGACTACACAATTTCTGCTAAAATTAAGCTATGATGAAACAGAATCATTAGTAAACAGATAATGGCACACAAACACACACACGAACACACACAAACGAACACGAACTGAAAAACATTATCTAGCTCGGCAGTCAAATCAATAAGCCCAGCGGTTACAAACATAAACTAATAAATGTCCTTTAGCGAAGTTCTAAAACATTCAGTAAAAATAAATTTATATCTGTAAAAGAACGAAGATTACAGTGCTTCCGTTTTTCAAATAAATGAAAGAAAATTGTCAGCGTTCCTTGGAAGCTGAATATTTCATAAGCACCAGTCCGGTGCCGTTTAAAAGAAATTTGACTTTCAAGCATTATAAATGGAAAATGTTTAGAAAAAAGTTTTAGTTGAGTGTAATATTTATACCTCTGGCTACCCCTTCAGGGGTACAGGCGTGAGACCATAAATAAAATAAAAAATAAAAAAGTTTTAGGAATCACTTCGAAAATATTTATTCATTAATTCACATATTACAATAAACAGATTTGATTGCCATGCAACATGCATGTTTCCACAGTATTATTCATAGTTCATAGAAACTTGAAATACTTCACAAAAAGTAAATGTAGTAACGGACGAAAAAATCGTTTTTAAGTCCGTTCCATGTATGGAGAGCCTCAATTTTTATTTTATTTTCACTTTAGTATAAAAATCGTGAAGCGGTTCACAGAATACCAATTTTCAAATCTGTAGTCTCCATAGTTTCGGAATAAAATGCTTGTGAAATACAGATAGACAGATTGACATGGCGCATCTATCAGGGTTACGATTTTCGCCATTTTTACCTATGGAAACCTAAAAAATATTGTAGCATATACAAAGTTTTGTCTTGCATGGTAATCGAACAGTTATTTTTATTTTGTTTGTATCACTCGAGAAAATTTCCTTATTAATAAGCATGCAACGATAGCTTAGTGGAGAGACCGACAGACTGCCATGCAGAGGGTCTCAGGTTCGAATCCACGGGCCGCACCAATGACTTTTTGAAGTTATGTGCGTATAACATTATTAATTATTGCTTGCTAAATGGTGAAGGAAAACATAGTGAGGAAACCTACATGTCTGAGAGTTCTCCATAAAGATCTCGAAAGACATGTGGAGTCTGCCAACTCGCACTTGGCCAGCGTGGTAGACTACGGCCTTAATCTTCTCATATTAAGAAAAGGCCCGTGCCCAGCAGTGAGACAGTGTATATACAGGGCTGATAATGATGAATAAGCACCTTGTTAACTCGTTGGCCATCAATCACTTATACTGAAACACGATACAAATTAATATATCCCATATCAAGTCAGACGCATCATTCTCCGATCTGTTTCATTATTCATCGAAACGTTTAAGTATTCATTAGTAGGTCAGAGCCCTCCCAAAAAGGTTAGAGGACAGTCGCTTAAACTCTTAAGGAAGCTGTATATTAGCGCTACGTTCGCTAACTGAATACGAATTAGGAACATCGACCATTTTTGATAGCAATATTGTTTGTAAACGTTTTTACGTGTTTTTGATTTTTATTTAAAAAGTAATTGGTTAACACCAGTAGAGTATTGTAAATTAAATCTTCACGATGGACAACACTTTGTGTGATCCATAAATTGTTGTTTCAAGGCCGTGTTTTTTTTTGTCGATTGTTGAATAAATGTTAGAGCCCTCTTTATTTCACTTACTTGCCACTAAATTCACTTTTACTCGTTATTTTTTAAAACGATTTACAATAATATACTTAACATTTACATCCAATTTAAGTTAAACTGGTGCATAAACAACTTAAGAAAGTTTTCCACACTGGACTCTTAAGTAATTACTAACCTCTTCGGGGATATAGGCGTGAGACTATGTATGTATGAGTAAACAGAAAACTACAAGCTTGCGAATGCAGTCCAGACAAGCAAATAAAGTAAGTGAAAATTAAACGTCTCTCGTACTAGCGGTCCGTTCATATTAATGTAATATGCGACGTGTAAATTATCCAACGGCGATGTACGGAGCTAAGAATTGTGGAAGGAGACCAGATCACTTGTCCAATATCACTTGTCGTTTCTTGTGATGTATCACTAATATTTAATGTTTTCCTCACAAGTTTTGATAAGCAGCCTAAGCGTGTATATAATACTTATGGTTTATTCACATTATCATCCCATTTGATGTTATCAACGAGATATTGTAGTGACGTCGTGCTAACCAAATTTATGCGAGTCAGATGTTAAGCAAAGTAATCGTCATTACTGTAAGGTGCTTTTTAATATAAATATTTATCTGTTGCCATCCATCCATCCATCCAGCTTTACTCCGCTGAAGTGAAGTTTTTGTTACACTTGAAAGCAACTTGTTGCGTTTACAAAGTAATTTAAAGCTTACGTATTCACCAATGGTATGCAAGGCAGATAAGTGAAATGAGCTGTTACAAATCGCCATTAGTATTATGTACTTATAATTCCCAATATCGGTATACTCAATTGATTGATTGATTGTGGATAACATAAACGTTCTATAGGTATTTAAGACTGCCATGTTGAGGGTATAGGGCTCGAACCCACGGCAAACACCACTGGCTTTTCGGAGTCATAGGCATATTTACTTGTTAATTATCGCTTGCATGGTGCCTCAAACAGCACCTTAAGCAGTCTATCCTGGCTGTCACGAAGATTTGAGAGTTTATTCAGAGGTATTGACGCTCTGTAACGACTGCGTTACAGACCGTCAATAACTCTGAATAAACTGACACTACGTAGTCTTAATTGAAATATCGCTATCCCTTTGTGTTGAAGGTTTGAGTATGGCAGTCACTCTGAGGAAAGATAATATTGAAAAAAAGTAGAATTTAGTGAGCGGATCCTGTTGCATCTGGGTTATCACTAGGACGACATTGATGATGAAAATGTGTCCCACCATATCTACACGAAATCAGCACTTAAATCCAGGTTAACTCCGCTGAAGTGATCAGCCTCATACTTCTTCCTCACTTAGCAAACTAGCACATCTCCTCTGAAAACGTACCCTTAGTCCGTCCACATAGCAGCAATATGTGGCATTTTACCACGTTTATCGTCACCCTCGTATTATTGCGACATTTTATCGCCGCTGCAACTGGCGACATCTGATTTTTGCAATGCGACTATACTTGTCTAGTTGGAAGCTGCAAGTTCATCGTCCCATTTGTCGAGGTATACCAGACGTAGAAGTCGAACTTAAAAGAATTTAAACTGTTAAATCGCTGTTTTGGTTTAGAGTGATGCGTGTATGTGGTAGAATATTATTATTATTATTATTATTATTATTAAGTAGAGACTAAGTTTCAGTACGAATAAAAAGAACTATAGTTTCAGTTGGGTTGATAGCTAATTCATTATTAAACTACAGAATAAAGCATGTAGGTTTATAATAAATTAATAGTTTAAAAAACACTAGAAAAACACGCTTTTATAAATGCACATTAAAACAAAAAATAAGTTATGGATCGTTCAAGTTGTCTCTATTATTGGGCTGAAGTGTAAACTATGTGCTTTTAATTATAATATTTGATTGTTAATGCGTGGGGCGCTGGAACAGGAAAGACGTTCTTGTTAAACTTGTTCAAAACTCAAGTGAACAGATGTTACGGGAAGCAGGTTACACAGATTGGCGCTCTGAATGGAGTTGCTGCATGACTAGTAGGTGGCTCTACATTAAACAGTCTGATCAAAGTACTAGTTTGTCGAACTGAGACAAAACATGCGCCAGCAGCGAGGAGAGACGACATTCACCGACATTTTTAACGCCTCTTCTTTTGGGAAATTAAGTACATAAGGGTAATGCGTCAACAGTGGCAAAATGTAGAGTTCTTGTTCGTGGACGAGATATCTTTGGTTCCCTTTGGTAACCTTTAGGCGGCATAAATGTTAGCTCTTGTGCGATCTCATGCAGCTTCCGCCAGGAAGTTAGTATTAGTTAATAATATAGTATTTCCAGTTCCAGCGCCCCACGCTTTTACAGTCAAATATTATAATTAAATTTTTACACTTCAGCCCAGAAATAGAGACTACTTGAACGATGCATAACTTATTTTTTGTTTTATATGCATTTATAAAAGCGTGTTTTTCTAGTGTTTTATAAACTATTAATTTATTTTATACTTTTTGGTCTTTGATAACGAAATATTTTTAACATTTATACATTTATTTTAAGTAGGCGAATGAACCCATCCTCTCCATCTCCGCCAGTGCGTCTGTATTGCATGGTGTTTTATTTGTCAACTTAGAACAATCTCGCATTTCAATCTGGAGACCACTAAGTAATTTTACTCTACCTAGGTCCACATACGCCTATCCAGGCGCAAAAGTATGGGACCCTAAGTCCACCACTGCGTGGTCTACAGTATATAATTTGTTTGTTATAACCTTGAAACCTGATCGTGTTCAAAGTCCATTACGTGGGCCTTCTCATAAGTGCAAACACGACTATGATTCGATATTCCATCATGGAATGCCAGTACCTATCTTCCAGCGTCATCATCAGACCTTGAAACCTAATCGTGTTCAAAGTCCACTACGTGGCCTTTCTCACAAGTGCAAACACGACTATGATACGATATTCCATCATGGAATGCCAGTACGTTTCTTCCGGCTTCATCATCAGACCTTGAAACCTAATCGTGTTCAAGGTCTATTACGTAGCCTTTCTTACAATTGCAAACACGACTATCATACGATATTCCATCATGGAATGCCAGTGTCTATCTTCCGGCTTCATCATCAGACCTTAAAATCTAAACGTGGTCAAAGTTCTTTACAAGACTTTTCTAAGAAATACAAAACAGCTATGATACGATTTCCCATCATGAAGTTCCAGTTCATATCTTCCGGCTCCATCATGAGATCAGTTCGACAGTACAATATTATTGTATTGTCATTAGAACTACATACAGCTGCCAATTTTCATTACGTTACGATCCTTGGAAGATGCTTAAATTAGTAAGCTTAGATTCCATTACATAGTTACATACATGTCGACCTAATAAAAGCGTGTTAAAAAGCAAAGAATGTAGTAGAAGAAGATCACAAGAAATAACAATATTTTGAATAACCAGAAATGGAAATAAAATAAATACGTACGGAAAAATTTGTTTTCCTACATAAATTAACTGTAACTTGTTTATGACAAAATATTAGATTTACTATTCAGGGCATCTGTCTGTTCTATTTATTTTTCACAGAATTATATATACAAGTTATTTCGTTCATTATATGAAGTTTTCATACATTCCTTTTTCACTTTCATAAAATGGATAATGAATGATTGTCAAATTTAGACGACGACGGAGCGGAAATAAATATATACTTATTTAAACTTTCTAGAAAATTGACTACTGATACAGGAATGATGGAAATCGGAGTTAAAAGTATTGTATTAAAATTCATTACTAAACTTACTATCACTTCACTTTGCATGTTTTAAGATCCTCCTTGAAAATATAATAACACCGATTACACTAGAAAAAAAAGAAATCATAATATTTTTAAAGGGTTCGTTGGTTGTACTGAAACCTATTTTCATTGAAATTTCATTCAAGATTTGTATTAACTTCATCTAGTTTACGTAGTACATTACACTTTTGTAGTATTTTACTAACATCGCGTGTGTCATCTGTATACACCCATATTTTTGAGCTAATAAATGGTTCAAATGGTAGTATTTTATAATTAACTATCATGACATTAAAAACTATACACGGGATTTTCGACCTTCAGGTCATTTACTTATCGTTGTTTATTAATGATGATAGTAACTAGGTATTTAATACAGGCAGTACCAGCTCAATTTCGTAATGTGTTATTCGAATGTTGTAAGCTAAATTAGATGTAAAATAGAAAAACATAAGGAGAGACCTGAGTCTATATTTTGCAGGCACTGACAATAAAAGAACATAACTTCACGCCTTTTTATCCCGAAGGGATACGCAGAGGTGTATTATACACCCACACCTACTTCGCCAGTTATGTTTCGGTCCCAATGTAATAGGGGGCGAGCCTATTGCCATCTACCGGGTACATTATTAAGCGAGCGATAATTAACATTATTTAAATACACACATAACTCCCAAAATTCAGAGGTGTTTACAAACTGACAAAAAACATGCGTTCAAAATAAAAATATTTAGTATCCCCAAAAAAAAAACGCAAGATTAATGACAAAACTTTTATCAAATGTTTCATATCATAATTATTATTAATAAGGATAAATAGAAGGCAATACTTAGAAGGCTTACGGTGAGGTCTTAATACTGAAGAAATACAATTTATTCTCACAACTGTATACATTGTAGCCTAAGAGTATAGGTACCTCGTTGTCACAAATAATTTTCAGTCACGTGTCAGACACAACATTTTCAAACCAATTAACTTCGTAATTCACGTAAAGCAAACCATTACGTAAATTACAAAATTAGTATAAATCTTATTTCTTGTGGTTAATGCAGTACTTGGCATAAAAGCATCAGCAAAACCACTATTTAAATAACCAACATAGATTTCTCAGCATAATTCATAAATTATTACCAGCCTTTTTGGAAGTTTTGCTATCTCTAAGAAGCCATATATTTCGAGAATCTACCTGTGTTATTTGACAATAAAATACAGCTAGTGTTAACGAGGTCATAATGTGTAGTAGTAAATCAGGTTCCATTTATTGATGGGGGCGATAAGAATAGTACCATTGATCGCTTGACCTTGAGAGGCACACACGCGATCTGCAAGTATAGCCCCTACTAAGGGCAACCAGCATTCTCATCTTTTTAAATCGAGTTATGAGATTTATTTCATCACTAAGTAACACAAATGACGTTTGTCTACACCTTCCATACACAGATTTATACTATTTTGAAAACTATGAACAGATAGTATTACAAAATACTACTATAAAAACTCATTTTAATATTATTAAACTAATAGTAATATAAGTTTGCATATAAACTATCACCCTGTAGGGCCTTCTCTTTATGAGGGTATTTTCTCTTTATTAGAAAGATTAGGCTATATCAAACACGCTGATCACGTGTGGATTGAACTCCTCGTGTCTTTCGGAGAACTCTCAATAATGCCAATCCTTTCCAGATTTCAGTTTCTAGAAACACTAGCAGAGCAATACGGTCAGATTTGTAAAGATAATTAAAGAGAGAAAATCTTAAAAATCCTGCTACATATTCGCTAGTTAGCCACAGAAACCACATAATCCTATTCAATATAGTTTCACTGTAGAAACTAGCTCGTGAAACTAGTTTATGTTCTCTGAACATTCTTATTAGCCTCGTACGGAACCAAACACTTGTACCATAAAAGTTCTCCAGAGCAGCAGTGGAGCGTCACTAAAGTACTTGTGGTGCAGTAAACAACCCCGGAAACACAAACCGCAAACGATTTCAGTGCAGTTACAGTTAGAACACATAAACCTGGACGTTTCTCAAATAACCGTCTAAGTAGTCAACTCAGTAATAGTTTTATTCAATGAAATTTCAACATCAAATAATTTGCTGTTTCAAATATTTAGTTACGGTAACTTGGATATGAATCGAATAGGTACCGAAGTAATCGGTTGTACAACGGATTTTATGCAACTAAAACAACACGCGCACTGAAATGGCGACTTACGTTTTACGACTAAAGAAAGACATTTCCACTTACTTAATTTACTTGAGTAGCAGATAATCTTCGGTTCAGGACCAATACTAAAACAAGCAATAGAGGATTTTGGTTTTCTAATGAAAACTCCATGTTTCCTTCGGAGCCAAAAAAACCTTAGTCTTTGGCCTCTTTTGCATGTTTTTTATGCAAATAAAAACAACCATATTATTCGATTGTCTATGTCCATATATTGTAATCTGACAGTCACATACACGTTTTAGCGTGGTAAAAAATAACTGGAAACATTTTAATGAAAAATATTCAAGCGCAAATTATAAATATAAAAATATTATACCGGAGTAGACAAAAATGACATGGCATTGTTCAGTATGCGAACAGAAAAATGTAAATGTAGTGGCCACATGTGTGGTTTTAGCGTAATGATAAAACATGCATATGCAATTTTACAAAACGTACCTACTATACGTGCAGATTACAGAACTTCTGTGGGCAATAAGTGTTGGTACCTATTAATGTAGGAAATTAAACTGAAATTTATTTTACAATAATTGAGCTATGCTTACGTTTATCTTTAATATCTTTCGTTTAAAATTAAGATCGAAATATCAATGTTAGTGCAAAATAAAATAAAAATAGATAACGTCATAAGTCCATTAAACATATATACATAGACTCACGCATGTTTCCCGGAGGGGAAGGCAGAGACTACTGAACGCCACCTGCAACGATCCTGACATATCTCTCTTGCTTCATTCACTCTCATCAAGTTTCTCATGCATGCTCTTCTGTTTATGGTACTTCTGACCTGTCCTTTTTTTAGGATGTCTCCAATCTGGTCAGAGAACGACCGCCTAGGTCTTCCCCTTCGTACTGTCTCATTCACACTTGCCTTATATATCTTCTTTGTCAGTCTTTCGTCATCCATCCTCTTCGTGTGCCCAAACCATCTTAACATGCCTTTCTCGATGCCTATAAGTCCATTATAATTATTCCATAATTTCTTTATTCCAACGTTTCGACCGGATTACGGCCATAGTCCCTAGATGACTGACAGCAAATAACGTATTATTATATACCATTCACGAATGTTTAAAATCATTAATTGTATTAGATATCAATACGACTCTCCAACTAAATGGTGACGTCTTACATAGGTAAATAATCCGCATACCAAATTCCGACGTAAATTCATGATGCATTCGGCTATTAGCCCTTTAAGACGTCTAAACATGACAGCCTATGAAAGAAGCACTGGGCAAAAATTAATGTCGGTTGCACGTAGCTGACGGTTTGACATCCAGTCTGTTCATACGACTGGCAGTGACTTTTATTGGTACCATATTACTTTGGGATTATCGACAACTGATAGATTTTTTAATTTAGTTCTTTGAACTTGCAACTGTTGTATGCTGTAAGAAACAGCCTAGAGGAGATACCAACACACTGCCATGCAGAGGGTATCGGGTTCGAATACACGGCGCACACCACTGACTTTCCGAAGTTGTGTGCGTATTGAATTGTTAATTATCGTTTGCCCCGTGCCACGGAGAACACGTTCAGCCCTCGGTCCCGGCTCTAATGAAGATGTTTGACAGTCGTTATAGGTAGTCAGTAACTATAAATAAACAGACATTAGTCTAACCCTTGGAATATAGCGATCCCTTTGGGTTGAGGAGGTCAGACAGGCAGTCACTCTATGGAAAAGATAATATTTAGTCAAATCCAGTTAGACTAGAAAGCGGACCCCTGGTTCTAACTGGGATAAACGCTAGGATATATCTATGTAAGAAATAGCAGCGATGACAGTTGTTGTGTTATTTTTCTGCCCAAATATTACTTTGCAACTCAACACAATCTGGGAATCTTGTTTGTGAATCTAACATAACCTCAAATCATTCCATCCATACAAATACAAAGGGAAATATGAGCAAAACGGTTTTAAAATAAATTATTATTAAACCTTTTAAAATAAATTATACGATAGACACAGACAGTATAACACATATACAAAAGTACACATCATGAATCATTATTAAACATAGTAATAAACTCTACTTAGTTCCCAAGAAGACGGTTTACTTTTTCCAAAAATTACCACTATCAAGTTATATTTACGCCAATAGAATAGTTATTAAATTATAATCGAATATAATTAATTTCTAATTAATGGTTTTCCCACTACTTCTGATATTAGTGACAATTTTTTTGATTTCTACTTGCTAATCGGAGGTCAATACGTAAATTAGGCTTAAAATATCTAACAACTTATACCTAAAAATTTGTTAGAATTTCCATAATTTGAAATAGAGTGAACGAAAGCGTAGAACTCTTTTATTCAGTTAGATAACATTTCTTCATTTAGCCTTGACAGAAAAAAAATGCTGAAATTTTAATCCCAGCAATTTATTCTTCTGGTGTAGACACCTATTTTATTTATAAGGTATTGTTGACAAAAGAGAACTGTAAAAGGGCGGGTAACCATTAGATGCCTGTGACACAAAACTTTATGAAAATGCTGTACAGCAGTAATTAGTTATAAATAATGATTTATTAATCAGTCGTATGTTTATTGAATTTTAACGAAAAATCATTTGCGTTTGATGTTTTTTTAAAAGAATATATGTTATTTTTGTCTTATAGGAATAACGTAGCATCATATATCTTATAATTATTATTTATAAATGTACGACACTGTAAACGAATTTAAACGAGCATCTTACTGTGTTACACTAGATTTTTTTAGGCAAAAATGTTAAATTGAAAATAGAGCTCATGGCAAAAAAATATAATTTGAAAGTATTTAAAACATGTAAATAAATAATAGATTTAAGATTGAACGTAAGCATATGGCTCAAAACATTGCAAAATCCCAACTTTTAAACGGCAATTTTAACTGAAATTCCCACGTATTCTCACGAGATGTCCCACAAAAATGTCGATCAATCTCTTCCCCTACGCGAAAAATGCTCTGCTTCGCAAGAAAGACTGTAAAATTACATTGACAAATTTTATTCAATTTCATGCGCTACATATTATTTCTTAACTCAGCATCTATTCTTTGTGCAGGAAAATGCTAGCCTTTTTATTTACAGAACGGATTAATAGCTTTTAAGGTTCCACTTCAATTGTATTTATTTAATCGTTATTATCTGAAAATTAACTAAAACGCACTTGTGGCTCCTTTGGTGTTGTAATCGCTTCTCATCAGTAAATCCGTCTGTCTGTTCGCCTATAACACAAAAAAAAATAGTTTTTGGCAAAGTAATAAAGTATAACTATGCAATAGGTCATAAAACTCTTTACTACTTTTGTAACGTGAATGTAGTATATGTTTAAACGGAGGATTTGTCTGCCTAATGAATAAATAAACGCACTTTATCTCATCTTAAAGGTTAAGAGGATTCGCGATAAAGACGTCCGGCTGATTTAATTATTCACAAGCGTAAATTTACTTACACAGATATTCTCGTACACCTAAACGGGTGTTTTTATTCTCAGTGCTTTTAAAAACGTTATGACTGCAGAATAAATATGTCAACAATTATAGACGGTAAAATTACTGGAATAAAATTTCGTAAACATTAATATAAGACATAATCATTTACACTCTGTTCTCGCACTTACCTGTCTTTAGTGTTTAAGCAAAAAAAATGTCATAGTTTAAAATAATTCAATTGCGTTATAATATCTACAGGCAAACCAGTTTCGTAATAAAGTTTATAATGGCATTTTCATTTGCAGTGGGATCTCGTACTACCAACACAAAGAAGCTCTAAGCTTTGTTAATTTTTTTAAATAAATTTACCATGGATTTGAATATTATGTATTGTCATTAAAATAATAAAATAGATTGAAATTACTACTTTTTATATTTTCCTATAACTTGAATTGATTTTGACACTGCAGCGGACGTTTATAACTGTAAAGAAGGTTAGCAAATAGAAACAGTAAAACTTTTTGCGTGTTGTTTACTAAAATACAAATAAATAGAAGCTAACTTTGCTGGTATATTGAAAGGTGGCATGCCAACTGTTTGTTGTTAGTTCCAAAAATATTTGTATTACATGGCCCTAACAAACTGTACGCTAGAACTGTGCAAACTTTGTATAAACAATCCCCGCATCGATTTTAATAATATCTCTTAATGAATATAAATTTTATTACTTACCTACTTACGAAAATGCATTGGACTTACCATTTGAACAATTATTAATCTTGCATGTGACGGTTAATTATTTCGAGTAGCGGTCATAGCTCGTCTTGGCTTCCTATTCGCATCAGATCGTCAAACTGCAGAAGCGTTGATAGAGGTCACCAGTTGGATGGGTGACCGTATATTTTGGAATTGAGTCAGCACGCTACCGTGCTTCGGAGGACATATTAAACCTTCTAGTCTTATAATAAGAATCGTAAGGCTATGTCGGCGGCCCTGTATATAAACAACAGACAGAGATAACTTTTGTAGCCTATAATTAGGTATATCTGTGTCTGATACTTATGCATGTACGCGGTTACCCAGAGACCTTATGCGACAATGAATATACTTCATTAACTTTTCTAGAACAGCTCTACAAAAATAGCAGTAAAAAAGAAGTGAGAAAGACGTGAGAACTCTCAGTAAGGCCACCAGGTAGGTAGGGATATCCATTAGCGGTATTAAAGGGTGAAACCATGGCCTTCGCAACAACAGTATAGGCACGATATAAGCAGAGATTATGAAACATCACAGTGGAACTACGCTACATATGTGATGCATGCAACAACTGAACACTACTATTGACTTACAGAGAAAATGATTATTCTATCTATACTGTACGCCATACCCACGACATCATCTAGTCTCAAACGAAGCAGAACTTGTACTGTGGGTAGTGACAATACACATAATTATATACTTTTTTGTAAATACGTACATATTATACGGAGAAACATCCAGACTACTAACTACTACGTTTCAAAACGGGACTTCTTTTCGCATTGTTTAACGTACTGTTACATACCATATTATAACGTAGAGAAAGCCTAGTCAGCAATTTCACTGCATCGCGTATTTTCCATTATATTCTAGAAGCTCTTAATCAGCATTTATTCATTTCTTTACTTCAATTATATTATTATGAGCCAGTTGGGCCTGGGACGCGACAGTGAACGGTTGAGAAACCTAAATATAGGCATTCAGTATAGTGTAGTGTGTGTGTCAAGGTAATAAAAGGACTCTAAATTAATTTGTGAGTTTTTTTAAAAAGACGAACGGGGTCGGCCTCCTAACAATTTGGTGTCAGAAGTGGGATGTGTCAAACAGAAAGCCTTCATACGGCATTGACACATCTATTTTATGTGCCAAAATAGAAAGCCTTCATACGGCATTGTCACATAATATTTTGTATTTTGGGAGCCCCGTCTAGTCGCCGGTCGACAATAAGCCTTAGCCTCAAGGCTAAGCCTGCGCCTTAAAGAAAAGTTCGTGAACCTTGGACGACGATAAGCCTCGACCTCGAAGTGCGAGCCCGCTCCAGCACACCACCGCCAGATCAAGAAGCCTCCGCTGTCGCGTCATCACATTAAGCTGGGTTAAAATACAGCTTCAGTAGCTGTAACCCGCACCAGGTACCACTCATCCATCTACATCTTTACTATCTCATTTCTAATACCATTTCCGTTTTGCTATTTCCATATTTCTACATCGTTTTCTACACGACAACGTGGTTCCACGGGAAAGATCCCGAGCATCAAGGACAACGCGTCGCGTCGCCGCTACTGCGCATCAACTCACATTTCACCGAGTCGCCGAGTTCCAGGAATGACAGCGTCGTTTTACATCGCGTCGCTTTCTTTGTGAGTCTTGTTATAAACTGTAATTATTACTACTTACTTTATTCAATTTTGTGTGCCAATTTCGTGTGCCTATTTTTAACGTTATATGTGATTTTCGAATTCTATTTGTCTACTATTTTATTACTTTTGTAACTATATGTCTGTAAAATCGGAAAAAGTCGATATGTCTGACAAAATAACATTAACCTTTCTTACAAAATTTATTAAGCCGTACAATGGTGACAAAGAGTCACTACCAGCTTTTCTCACAAATTGTGATAACGCTATTTCTCTAGCTAGTGAGGACCAAAAGTCTATTTTGTGTAAATTCATAATTTCTCAACTTGAGGGAAAAGCCCAAGTTGCATGTACTTTGAAAACGTTTAACGAGTGGTCCGATTTAAAATCATTTTTAAGGAAAACTTTTGGGGAAAAGAAACATTCCACACATTTGCTAGTCGATCTACAGAACTGCAAACAAAGTACATGTGAAGACGTCACTAAGTACTCCCTCCGTGTAGAACATATTCTCACTAGAATTTTAGCAGACGTCCAGTACAATTGCAGGGACGCCAAAGAGCTTCCAGGCAGGTTAGCCGCTATGGAAGATCTCGCACTCAATACATTTATGTTAGGTTTGAATCCTTCAATTTCAAATATTGTCAGATGTCGGAACCCGTCATCCCTCAATGAAGCTGTGCAACACGCTACTGAGGAAGAGAAATTATTTAATCTGCAGTCTCATTCTTTAAAATATAAATCCAAACACGATTTCCAAAATAATTCTAGTAAATCTGATAACCATAAATTTTCGTCTAACTCTAATTCGAATTCAAATAATTTTTATAAAAAGTCTAACTTTAATTCTCAACAAAATAAGAATTTTAAACAATATTCTAATCCTAAAACAAATGTTATTACTTGTAATTATTGTAAAAATGTAGGCCACTCTATAGATCAATGTCGTAAACGACAGTATAACGCGCAGCGTCAAAATCAGTCTAATTCTAAGTTAACTTCCAATAATATGCCCGTGCACACCTTATCTCAAGGTGATGACGTAGTTAATAACCAATTACCTTTAAACTAACTAAGATTTCGGATGCGTGCCTGCCGAAATCGATAAATCATAACGGCACAAACACTTATACTAATTCTTATCCTAAATCTTATGCCAATTCTAATCTTAAGTCTTATAATAATTCGTATACTAATTCTTATGCTAAATCTTATACTAAACCTTACGCGAATTATTCTACTAAATCAATTACTATTTCTACATCTCAGCCGCCCAATGAGGGACTGAGTCATTCTAGTTCTTTTACATCTCAGCCGCCCAAAGAGGGACTGAGTCATTCTAGTTCTTTTACATCTCAGCCGCCCAAAGAGGGACTGAGTCATTCTAGTTCTTTTACATCTCAGCCGCCCAAAGAGGGACTGAGTCATTCTAGTTCTTTTACATCTCAGCCGCCCAAAGAGGGACTGAGTCATTCTAGTTCTTTTACATCTCAGCCGCCCAAAGAGGGACTGAGTCATTCTAGTTCTTTTACATCTCAGCCGCCCAAAGAGGGACTGAGTCATTCTAGTTCTTTTACATCTCAGCCGCCCAAAGAGGGACTGAGTCATTCTAGTTCCATAACTAAAACTTATTCTAATTCTAAATCTATGAGTGAACCCATCTTCGAGATGAGCTCATTATCAAATAAAATATCGTTACCTTATACGAAATTATTTACGAAAGGCTCTAGTAATTATCTTAATTTTCTTATCGATACAGGTGCAAGTATCAGCATTGTTAAACAGTCTAGTTTGCGAAATATGCCTGAGCTTACCTCTGACACTATTAAAATAAGAGGTATAAATGATACTAATTCCTATTGTGAAACTTTAGGAGGAGTTTATTTAACATTTATTTTATCCAATACTTCTTTTCAACATAAATTTCACGTCATAAATGATAATGTTAACTTAAAAAATTATGATGGTATATTAGGTACAGACTTTCTCCATCTTTATGAGGCGAATATAGATTATAATTCCAAAACGTTAACCTTTAATGGCCATGAATTACCAATTTTTCTACATCAACCTACTTATATGATACCGGCACGCTCCGAGGCCGTTATCGAATGCGCCGTATCCAATTACTCTCCCGAGCTTTATCTAAACAATGAAGCCTTAGTACTAGATCATACCTTAAAGGAAGGTGTTTATGTCGCAAATTGCATGGTATCTATTAAACCGAATAGAAAGGTCAATGTTACTATATTAAATACTACTGACCTAGACCTTGAGGTCAAAGATTATGTCGTAGAGTTGTCACCGATTGATTATGGTGAAAACCTAGAGTATAATTCTTCTTATAATATTAATTCTATTTCTTATTCTAAATCTGATCGAGCAAATCAAGTATTAAATTCTATTCGCTGTTCACATTTAAATGAAGAAGAGAGGAAAGCTCTTCTTAATTGTTGTTCAGAGTATACAGATATATTTTATCTCGAAGGCGAACCATTATCCTTTACTTCTGCCGTAGAACATTCAATTGATACGGGTAACGCAGCCCCTATTCACGTGAAGTCGTATCGCTTCCCTGAATGTCACAAGGAAGAAGTCGATACTCAAATTCGAAAGATGCTTAATCAAAATATTATACGTCCTTCAATTTCACCTTGGAGTGCCCCAGTATGGGTAGTTCCCAAAAAGTTAGATGCATCCGGCAAAAAGAAGTGGCGAATTGTAATAGATTATCGCCGCCTTAACGATGTCACTGTCTCAGAAAGTTATCCGCTGCCTCTCATAACTGATATCCTCGACCAACTAGGTCATTCTAAATATTTTACTACGCTTGACCTTGCAAGTTCCTTCCATCAATTGAGAATGTCCGAAAAGGACGCACCAAAAACAGGTTTCACTGTTAGTTCTAATTCTACTATGTCCGGCCACTACGAATTCACTAGGATGCCCTTCGGGTTGAAAAATGGCCCTATTACCTTCCAACGACTTATGAACACCGTATTATCAGGGTTACAAGGTCTACATTGCTATGTTTACATGGACGATTGTATTATCTATAGCTCATCCTTACAAAATCATATAGAAAAATTAGAACTAGTTTTTGACAGACTACGTAAATACAACCTAAAACTCCAACCTGATAAATGCGAGTTCCTACGTCGCGAAGTGAGTTACCTTGGTCACATCATCACCGATAAAGGTCTTTCTCCGAATCCCGAAAAGGTCAAGGCCGTGTCTCAATTCCCAGTTCCTAAAAACCCTAAGGAGGTCAAATCTTTTCTAGGCCTTATAGGCTACTATCGCCGTTTCATTAACAATTTTTCAAAACTTACCAAACCTCTTACGTCCTTATTAAAGAAAGATGTCACTTTCCACTGGTCCCCGGAACAACAAACTGCCTTCGAAATTCTTAAAGAAAAACTAACTACTGCACCGATTCTCCAGTATCCAGATTTTTCGCAACCATTTATTGTTACTACCGACGCCAGTAATTATGCCGTCGGAGCTGTCCTCTCGCAAGGACCTATAGGGAAAGACAAACCGATAGCGTTTGCCTCTCGTACTCTGAATCGTGCTGAAGGAAACTATTCGACAACCGAAAAGGAGTTGTTAGCTATTTTGTTTGCCGTTAAAACGTTTCGCCCTTACCTATACGGTAATAAATTTAAAATCGTTACGGATCATAGACCTCTCGTATGGCTATTTAACGTCAAAGACCCAGGCAGTAGATTAATTCGTTGGCGCCTCAAACTTGAGGAGTATGATTATGAAATCGTGTATAAACAAGGTCGTCTCAATTCTAACGCCGATGCCTTATCCCGGTGTCCCGTTAATGTTATAGATATTAATAGTTTGAATAATCTGACTTATGAAAAATATTTTAAACTCCAGTTCACTAATCGCCTTCCAATTTCTAATACTATTATTCAAGAATATTCCCAAAGTTTACATTTAACTAAATTAAATACCATTGTTCTCCCTGTTTCTTTAGATTTCGACAATTCTATACCCCACTGTGAAGAAATTTTAACACAGTTAGAAAATTCTGAAACGTTGTTAAATTCTGAACGTGAACCTTTCACGATTCAAATGTTTGTCGAAAAGAACAAAACCTTCTATTTCTTATATACTAAAGTTCATCACTATGAAGAGACTAAATTTAAAGATATTTATAACCTACTTCTAAAGCTTAGAGATAAAATCATTACAGAAAATTCAAATGTTACTGATTTAGCAATATCAGACTTCTCTGACCCTTTTTCTAAGCTACCTTATACTAAAATCTATAATATGATTTCCTATATCTTTAGTAACACCAATATTAAAATCCACATTTACAAAAATCAGTTAATATATCCAACTCCAGCCGAAGTGCCAAAAATATTAAAAGAAAACCATGATTCTCCAATTGCTGGTCACCCAGGTTCTAACCGAATGTACAAGAGAATAAAATCATCCTATTATTGGAAAGGTATGCGCTCAGATATTACTGACTATGTAAAGAAATGTCAGCTATGTCAAATTAATAAACCTTTAAGAATGTCAAATAAAGCTCCAATGGAAATCACTTCCACCAGTACAAGGCCATTTGAACGACTTGCACTGGATGTTGTTGGTCCCCTTCCCGAAGCAGGCTTTCAAAATTTTAAATACATATTAACCCTACAAGATGACCTTACCAAATTCTCTAGCGCTTATCCCATGGTTACAGCAACCAGTGAAGAAATTGCACGGAATATTGTACACTTTATGTCTCTTTTTGGTTTTCCTAAAACTATTTTAACTGATCTTGGTACTTGTTTCACTTCGGATTTATTTAAACAGCTTACAGAGATACTAAAAATTAAAAATATTTTCACTACTCCGTATCATCCACAGACAAATGGAGCTCTGGAACGCTCTCATGCCACTTTAAAAGAATATCTCAAATCTTTTGTTAACGAAAATCAAAACGACTGGCACTGTTACCTATTTACTGCAATTTTAGCTTACAATACTACGCCTCATTCTAGTACAAATTTCACGCCTTATGAGTTGTTATACGGTTATAAACCAGTAATCCCTTCTTCACTTTATGAAACTCATACTAATACAACATATCATGAATATATTCGGGCTTTACAATATCGTATGCGTTTCAGTCGCGAAAAAGCGATACAAAATATAATAAATAACAAAGAAAGGTCAAAACAATATTATGACAGCAGTTCGCGTCAAATATCCTATAAAGTTGGTGACTTAGTTTATTTAAAACATCACCATCGTTTAAGAAAGGCTCTGTCTCCTATATGGAAAGGCCCATATAAAATCGTTCAAGTTCATGGTAATCGAAATGTCACTTTGCAAGTAGGTCGCAAACGAGTTAAATATCATGTTAACGAAATTAAACCAGCATCTTCTTAATTCTTCTATTTTCTCATTTCCAGAATATTATGCTGCGGAAGGCATTGCCAAGCAGACTCCAATATAATTCCTATTTCTCACAGTCCTGGTTTATATTTTGAACCTCAGACTAATATACATTTTTATAATGACTATTGGAAAGTCATTACACATATTGATTTAATAACTCTAGATCCATATCTTAACAAAATCGAAACTCTATTGCAAAATACCTTAAATCTATGCGTAAAATCTCAATCCAAATATCTATCCGAATGTAAAGACTTTTCTAGCCCGATCGAAATCTTAATACAATCTAGTTATGTCAAACTCGAATCCCTGTCTCATATTATAAGTAATCAATCTAAACATAAAGTTAAAAGATCTTTAGAATTCGGTGGCGAAATCCTTAAATTCTTTTTCGGCACATTAGACGCCGACGATGCTCGCAAGTATGATGCAGCAATTGAATCTTGTCGCAAAAACGACAAGGAATTATTTCATTTGTTTCGAGATAATATACATATAATTAAGTCAACTATAAATAACTTTAATTCTACTATTTCTAAACTTAATCAAAATGAAGTAAAATTAAATCAACAAATTGATACTATGAATCAAATATTTTCTCAAATTACCAAAACTGATAACATTCTTCTTTATATCTCTAAGATAAATAATCTTTTTAGTGTTATTGAAAGTTCCTTATTGTCTATCTCTAATTTACTAGATACTACTCTTAATGCTATTTTATTTTCTAAGCTAAATGTTCTGCACCCTAGCGTTATAAGTCCAATGAATCTTTTCAAAGAATTGTCAGAACATAGCAATCAAATAAGTAAACAATTGGAATTTCCAGTTCCATTAGATATAAATAATATTAATTCAATTATAGATGTATCGCAACTTAGCTGTTACTACTATAATAATAAGATTGTTTTTGTGTTACAAATTCCATTAATATCGTTAGATAATTTTACTGTTCATAAAGTGATTCCCTTACCGACTCCTCACGAGTCAAACTCTCATATTCAAACATTTGCTTTGATTCAACCTTCTAATAATTATATAGCATTAAGTGATGATAGAATGCATTATGCCATGTTAAATGACCTTAACAGTTGTAAAACTATTTATAGTAATTATTCTATTTGTGAGTTAACTTCTATATTTTCGTGTTTGAATAATGCAAACTGTGAATCTAAGTTACTGACTGAAATAACCTTAACCTTACCTAGAGAATGTACCTCTAGATTGTTATATGGTCAAATAGATATTTGGCAAAGACTTAAAAATAATAGGTGGATATTTGTACAGTCAGATGTAACCAAATTAACAATTAAATGTCAGGACGATATTAACGATTACTCTATTGTTGGCACAGGAATTGTAAAATTAACAACGGATTGTATAGGTTATTCGAAAACCATCCAGTTGTTGCCTAGTAACGTTTATTCCTTTTCTGTTAAATCTCCTATTGATATACACTTCGACATAACAAATGACGATTGTTGCAAGAAGGATATATTTAATGAAAGTTTGCCTCACTTAACGCCTCTTTCTTTATCTAAAATCAATTTGGAATCGTTAAAGTATCAGACTCATCAATTAAATAATTTAGAAAACGAATTAAATAAACTGCAAAACGAATCTCTTTTCATTAAATATAGCCACTACTATTCTACATTTACTATTATTCTTATTGTGTTTCTATTTTTATATTTAGCTTATAAGATGTATAAGTGTTATGCAAATCATTCTAATTCTGGATGTTGTATACAAATCTTCAATCAATGTAATACAAAGAAATCTGTCCAGCATAATTCAAAACTTTCTAGTTCTTTTGAAATGACAGACCTATCAGCATCAGAAGATGACAAATCTGTAAAATCATTACCGAATGTCACTACCAATTATAAGCCTTATGGTTCTTTGCATAAAGTTCAATATACTTCTACAAGAAATATTAAAAACTATTAGAAAACGTTTATTTACTAAATGATATAAGTATACAAACTATTTACATTTTTACATTTGCTAAATATTTACTATTTCATTTGTTTACAACTTATACAATTAAAATGAATTTACTTTTACTATTCCTAATCAATTATTTACTATGTCCTATTTTATAAGTCATGTTTGACTAACATTTATAAATATACTATGTCGGTTTTAATTTTAATTATACTTTCTAATTGAATTGTTCAAATATTATAATCAATTTCAAATTCTATATTCTAGAATAATAATGTTGAACTTTATAATTAATTTTACTATTTTCTATGTCGTAATTAGATTTAAATCCTATATCCTAGAATAACAATATCTAATTGGATAAAATTATTTTACTATTTCTTTTGTAAAGGTTTCTCAATCTCATCTCTGACTCCACTTATCTTAATTTAGATAATGCTCCGTCAAAAGGGGGGAGCTGTTACATACCATATTATAACGTAGAGAAAGCCTAGTCAGCAATTTCACTGCATCGCGTATTTTCCATTATATTCTAGAAGCTCTTAATCAGCATTTATTCATTTCTTTACTTCAATTATATTATTATGAGCCAGTTGGGCCTGGGACGCGACAGTGAACGGTTGAGAAACCTAAATATAGGCATTCAGTATAGTGTAGTGTGTGTGTCAAGGTAATAAAAGGACTCTAAATTAATTTGTGAGTTTTTTTAAAAAGACGAACGGGGTCGGCCTCCTAACAGTACGTAATCAATATCATACTAGCTATCCAGCTGTGTCCAAGACTTTTGCTTTGGACTCCAGGGGTCGCTTTCTACTCTTACCCGGGGGGCGATTCAGAATCGTTCGATATCTCATTTGACATTCGATTCCGTTAATTGTCAAACGGGCTACCTCTTTTTTTGTCAAAACTATCGCATTTCCTATCAATTTTACACATTCAGTGAATATTTGTTCAAAATATCTCTGATAGGCGGCTAAAAGACGAGGACAATAATTTGACATATCGTACGATTACTTGTCGTGACATTCTAAATCGGCCTTCAGATTCGATATGACCTTAACTCTACTATGGAACGCCGGATTATATTTAAGAAATCTAGATATGACAAATGTATTTTAGACTAATCACAAAACAACAAAAAAATAATCTCTGTCAAATTAATCTCACTCTGTAAGTTAATAAAGGACCTTACTGCCCTGTACTAGTATAATTTTATTGACTTTATTGATATTTTGCTTAAATTATATATTCTAAAAACTTTTGTCACATGAGAGATGTAATTAAAATTTGAATCTGACGTATCATCATATAAATTGACGTTCATTTACAAGCTTTGTTCCACCAAACCTCATGTAACGGATGGTCACCTGTTGCACGATAGACACAAAAAAGACAGCTTTGAGCCCTGATATTTTATGTCTGCCATAATATTTATGACTACGCTACCTGTGATACGGAGTGGCAAATCTCACAGTTACGCATAGTTTATACACAGAAATTTTAATTTTAAAGAGACAGCAGTTACAGCCATTTGCGAGCTGAAAGAGTATAGCTAGATTTCTAGACGAATAGTTTTCGATTTATATTGCGCTAGACGTCGCCAGCGGCTTCGCCCGCATCAATTATACATAAAGACCTTCCTCTTGAATCATTCTATCTATTAAAAACAGTATCAAAATCCATTGCGTCGTTTTTAAGATTTAAGCATACATAGGGACAGAAATACAGAATACAGACTTTGTTTTGTACTATGTAGTGATGACGTGGTTCAATCTTGCGGGTGTGTGAGTAATATTTAATTTATTCCAGTAAGGTTAGTGCTACCTTTGAATTTCCCTGTGCTTTAAATAAATAAATAAAAGATTATTATTTATTTCTCGATCTAATTTTGAGCACAACAATTCTGAAGTTAGATGGACTAAAAGGATTTCCTTTTTACAAAATGTAGCTCAGAATTATAAGGAATTATGTAGGTTTCTTCCAAGCTCAACTAAGTGAAAACGTTCCATGTACTTTGGCAGCTATAATGCAGCAAAAAGACGTATAAAATAATATCTAGACGTCAAATTTACAAAGCCCCGTTTGTCGAATTCGGGAGAAAATTTATAAGATACTAGTCGACGCCAGCGACTTCGCACGCACATATTTTCGAATTTCCTGTTTTGCCCGATCCCGTGGGAATTTCGGGAAATCCCGTCTTATTGCACACCTACGGTCCCCAAGGAACATACATGCTAAATTTCAGCTTCATGCACCGAGTAGTTTCGGCTGTAGCGTGTCTGTCAGACAGTCAGTAACGCAAGGATTTTATATATTAAGATAAAAAGAAATCATACAATTCATGCTGTCGCAAAATTCAGTAATTTTATCTCCAAATCGTTATCCCGTTGCTTTTAAGGAAAACGTTTGGATAAACAAAAATATCATCTCGGAAATCCTTAAGGGAGTTGTTCCAATGTTCTACTTAGTGACAGTACAATGTACTTCGTGTTTCAGAGAATATTTACAAAGGGCGCCCCAGACCTATAAATCCTGATTTATTTACGAATAATTTAGAGAAGCTGACAGACTAAATCGCACAGTGTGTCAAACTCTAACTAAATTAGAACATTTAGAACTCTAAATGTTCTTAATTGGATGAATACAAGAATGATTAATGTTGTTATCATGATTATCCGGAACTGAAGGAAAAACAAGGAATCCATTTATTCTCGAGTAATAAAATGATGACCTGTTTGATTAAGAAGTAATGACTAACTACGGAATTCAATGTTCGGTCTATATAGATCTGTAGATTTTAGATTCGTTGTTGACATGAGCTCCATACAAAATATGTCAAACACGAATCACGAATCTCAAAATCCATGTATGGATCGAATACTAAAAATAGCCGTAAGTTCCTTAGTACACCTTCTGTTTCGGCGAACCGAATGTTCCTAGGCGATTTCGGAAAAGTGGACTGTAAGGATTTCGGGTTCTTATTGACTAGGAACATTCGGTTCGCCGAAACATTTTTTGATCCATACGAGTCGGATTCATCTACGTTTTATACGTAACACCTCGTTATATCTCTATACCTAGGCAGTTATAGCACCTAGCTATACTCCTAGTCCATTTACATAACCGTCACATGTTTGTTTCCGCACGCATCAGTAGGTAATATACTTTTATGTAGCTACCTACTTACCCAATTACTATTTCTGGAACTATCATAGTTGTCTTGTAAATCTCATATTTCAAGCACCTTTTAATTCCACCGCCTTAAAGTGTTGCCTACTTAGGTAAAATAATAGGTACTTTAGGTATTCTTATTTTGATTTGATCTCATTAGCTTATACTTACGTAAGCATGTCACAACAAAAGAAGCCACGCGTGTCGGAAGACAGACAGCTGACAATCTTAGAAGCAAAACGCAATATTTTATTTGAGCGTATTCAAAACATTTACGAGCGCTCAAAAACCACCGCCGCTTCTGATATTAATAGGGAGTCATTTCTCAGTTATTGTATGACAGTAGATAGTATTCGAACAGATTTTCATAAGTTGTTAGACGATTATAACGCAAGATTGCTTTCTACTAATCCTGATGAAAAACTGAATTATCAGGCGTACACCTCATTCGAAGATCTTTATTGTATCATTAAGCGAATACAATCACAATTGGAGGGTAAATATTCGGCACAGCCCGTTTCAGCGGCTCGCACGCCGAGATTACCGCCAATCGAGATTATGTTGTTTGACGGAGATATACGAAATTGGCCGTTATTCTATGCGAGTTTTAAGTCCACAGTGCACGAAAATGGTTCTCTGACAGATGCTGACAGGTTGTACTATTTAATAGGTAAACTGTCACCAAAGGCCCAGTCCGTATTTGCAGGTGTCACACCCAGTGCTGAGAATTATCAGGTCATATTATTTCAGTCACTACTTGATAGATATCAAGACACTCGCGTCCTAGCGTCTACCTACTTTGATCAAGCTTTAAATCTTAAACTGTCTGGCAACGCGTCTGTCGCGAATTTCCAGCTGTTTACAGATAACTTTGTTACCGCGGTTAATTCTCTTAGGAACTTAAAATTAGAAGATCTTTCCGACTTTATGTTGCTTCAACTCGCTTTAAAAAAAGTTTGACACTGAAACAATTCGTGCTTTCGAAATGACAGAATGCAATAATAAAATACCTACACTAGATAGTTTTATTTCGTTCATCAAAGATCAGTGTCGAATATTTTATAATACGCAGTCTTGTTCATCTAGCCCGTCTAATACTAACAACAGCAAACAAAGGTCGAATAAAGCGCGAAATAGTAATAATAACTCGGTCCCTAATCCGCAATCTTACGTAACATGCTCGGAATCTAATAATAATAATTCACAGAAGTGTTTGTGCAGTAATATAGTGCACGACCATTTCTATAAGTGTCCCGCCTTTAATGGTTTAAATCCGGCACGAAGGACCAAAAAATTTCTCAAATGGCAGCTTCCTGGTGTCTTCGAGATTCCTAAAGCTGCGTTGAATCACTCCACTACACTCGCGCGTGGTCTAGAATAATCCGTGTCGCGACGAAGACAAACCGCACCGCCATTTTTTTTACCGCTCCCGGGATATAACGAGAACTAAACCACGCGTGAGTGTAGTGGAGTGATTCAACGCAGCTTCAGGATTCTCGAAGACACCAGGAGGCTGCCATTTGAGAAGAAGAAGACTGATGTGCAAGGTAGGTGTGCCCTCATCCTTCAGCATCCTTAGAATATCCTATACCCACACTATCTTATCTATCCTATACACTCACACTTTTCCTCCCTTACGTTTCCTAGTCGATAAGAATCCAAACCCTTACAGTCCACTTTTCCCAAATTGTCTAGCACATTCGGTTCGCCGAAACACCTTCGACCAAACGAATTTGATTGTTGCGAAAACTAAAGAATTACAATCGAATGTGTGTGAGAACAGCTTGATACGGTTTTGATCCGCTTCTCACATGATAGAAAACGCCATCGTTTTATCTACGAATGTGGTTAAAAGTGTTCGCAATGAAGCAATAACACTTGTGTCTGGAAACGAACTAAAGTTATTATCTTTTCTGTATCACGTGTGATAAAGTACAGAACATGCTGACTTAAGATTTTTTATTATAAGTGCAACAAATATTTTTTTTTTTCAATATACTCGGTTCATAGTCCCTCGCAGTCAAGTATTAGTACTTTATACGTTATTCTCAAATATGTTTATTTTATGGACAATAATGTATAGACAATCCGAATAAGAACATCCTTTAGGGAAGCCTTATCTTATTATTTTAAAAGAAAGCCCGAAGTGTGCGACTACTTACGAACATGATATTTCAAAAAGAAATATATTATTTATGGATCTAACAGTTAAGCTTTAAAAAACATTGACGCTATAAACTGAATTCAAAATTAAAGTGTTACAGCTGATACCTATAAATAAATAAGGTTTACCTACGTAATAAATATGTAAAATCTTATTTATTCACTGCTTCAACTATTCATTTTCAATTCAGTTTATCTCAGGTCATTATGATATTATTATATTCAATTTAATCTTCCATCAAGTTGTACCTACTCAATTCGTGAAGAGACTCCAAGAATATCGAATTTTCGATACATAGCAACCAAAAACAAATCCCTAAGCAGCCAATAAAACAACAAATAATTGTCTACAAAGACAATCAGTGGCACATAATGATTGTAGACTCAAGTGTAGACATGTTAGTGTTGAATCAAGAATGTTTGTTTGTACCGAACGCCATTACTGAGAGTCAATACACTAGTAGTATGTATTATGTTTGAATTGTTTGCGAGTGCGATTCAGCAGGGTTATGAATATATTCAAGGAGTATCCAATCTACTTCTCTGTAAAAGTCATCTTTATACATAATTGATGTCTTATATTACTGACAGACAACGCATAGCTAAAAATATTAGGCGTACGAAGCTGAAATTTACCATGTATGTTCCTTGAAGACCTTTTGAGATTTTCCGAAATTTTCACGGTATGGGAAAAAACTGTTATATCAAAAAGAACATCCGGCCGTGGCTGCGGATATCTTCAGGTTTTATTTAAAAGTCTTATGATGATAATGGTCAGACAGGCAGTCGCTCCGTGGAAAAGCTAATATTTAGCCAAATCCGGTTAGACTAGTAAGCGGACACCAGATTGAAACTGGCATAACGCTAAGCGGATGATGAGTTTAAATCTGAACTCATTGGAAATGCATTGTTTATAGAGGATAAACAATGCATTTACAATAAAAGTCACAAAAAGTATCGGGATTATCCACAGTTGACCTCTAGACCACCTCATTTGGAGTACTCAGGACCAATGACACGCCAATAATACCAATAACAAGCTTATTGCATTAACTGCTTATGATACTACACTAATAGGCTCTATTAATTTCACAATTCAAGTTTAATTTATTTACGTGAAATTTATCAAAATTTGAAATATAAGTAATATTGGCTGTGTCTCATAAGCTAATGGATGCCTTCTTAAAAAATTGCAATGTCAAAGTTAGTCTTTTAGGTCTGCCATTCACGTGCGTCCATCATCATAATCGTCATACCTGTACATAATCGAGCCCACTTCTGGGCACGAGCCTTTTCTCACTATGAGAAGGGTGAGGTCATAGTAAACCACGCTGGCTAAGTGCAGACTGGCAGACTTCAAATGCCTTTTGAGAACATAACGGAGAACTCTCAGACATGTAAGTTTCCTTACTAACTCAGTGAAATTGTACGTCGCGGATCTAAATCGCGAGTCAAATAGTGAGTAATATACTCCACAATGATAACAAATTGGTAAATATGTTACAGCTAATAACCATTCGCGTTTTCTCAACAAGACTAGCATTAAAAGAGTACTACTGTAAACACTAATAGAACTTTCAATGTATTAGCTAGACATTGAAGAATCGTATTGTAAACTTTGAAGCGTGGTACGCAACGTGCAAAGTTTATAATGCTTACGATGTAGATATGTAAATAAATACAAGGTACATTTAATTTGAAAACTCTTATATGAAATCTGTATCACCGACTTGCATACTCTGTGTATGCTATATTTTTTAAGCATAATATAAGAAAATGTAGTAAATATTCTTCTTCTGTGATCCAGTGGATAGCTTATGCGACTGCTGATCGGAGGTCCCGGGTTCGATTTCCGGGTCGAGCAAAAGTGTGACTGGGTTTTTCTGAATTCTCAGTAGCAGCACAAAGTCTGGTGATGTGCCCGGTAACGGCAATAGGCTCGCCACCTATTACGTAAGACCTTACAATTAGTGGCGAAATGTCGGTGTAATATTACACCTCCGCCTACCTCTTCGGGTATACAGGCGTGAGTCTATAGATAAAAAAAAATTATTCTTAATCGTTTGTAGACTTACAGCCGGTACCAAAATTTGGTCTACGGCACTAACATATTAGACTTTGTAATAAAAGTCCAAAAACTATAAATAAAATTGGAGTGTCTGTTTGTAATCTTAATATATAAAATCCTTGCGTTACTGACTGACTGACAGACACGCTACAGCCGAAATTATTGGCCGCAGGAAGCTGAAATTTGGCATGTATGATCCTCGGGAACCGTAGGGGTGCACTAAGAAGGGATTTCCCGAAATTCCCAGGGGATCGGCCAAAACAGGTACATTTAAAAAAAATGCAGGCGTAGCTGCTGGCGTCCCTAGAGGACGCCAGCAGCTACGCCTGCATTTTTTTTACAATAACCACTTTCTACTAAATGCATATGGATGTATATTGTATTTATTTACACGGTACATAAATATACCGAAATTACATTTTTAACAATTTTTGTCTGTCTGTCTGCTTGTTTCCACGAATCATTTCGATTTTGACTGTACATACACTGGCGGATAGCTGATGTACCAAGAAGTAACTTAGGATATAAATTAACCGGGTACGCGAAGTAGTTCCCTCAGGACGCGGGTGAAACCGCGGGAAACAGCTAGTGCCTGCATTGTTAGGTGCATAATGTAAGTGGATGCTCCTGTTTCACCATGTCTATGTTCAGGAGGTTAACTAAATGACCATCAAAATTTAACTTGATTATGCTTGAGTATTATGTACAGTAAATATATACAAGTAACATAGAAGGTATAACAGTTGCAGCACCTTACATAAGTTTAATTGTTTTGTATTTTTAAAAACCTGGCGATAAAAAGGAGTGACCGTGAGTTTTATTGCCCGTTATTTCTCATGGTTCTACGCCCTTGCTTTGCGAACGTGGCAGTAAATATTAATGTAAAAGCATACAGTAATAATGTTTTAAATTTGACGTTCATAAGTGTCACTTTGTGATCTAAAGGAATAAAAGATTTTGACTTTGACTTTCACTTTGAAAAAATATTTTTTTATATCCGTGGATTTGGAGATTAAAGATACAGTCATATTTGATACATTTTGTATAGAGCTTATGTCAGTACCGGTCCAGCCGTTAAATCTCGAAAATTTGGATTGGTTCGGTTATTAATTTCGGCCGGTAGAGATTAAGTATTATAGAACGCTCACCGTGTCAACATGATTGTGTATTATGAATGTTGATATGAAATGATGATTGTGTATTATGTCACAATTATTTGATTAGATTGCCATTTAAGTAGTCTGGTCACAGCGGTGATTGTTATACAGCAATAGTTATTTGTGCAACAAGAGAGCAAAGTTGTTTTTTGTTTCGAGTGCTGATTTTGAGTCCCTAGCAAGCGAAGGATTCTATGATTGAGTCACGAGCGTAGCGAGTGAATCACAGTTAGAATCCTGAGCGTGGTGAGGGACTCAACGGCACGAGATACAAAAAACTTTGCTCTCGTGTAGCACACATAACTTTTCACCACAGCAGTGAGAACACATATTACTTAGGAGGCATAGAAATGAACAGGAATAGATTGAATTCTGCATAATCACTTGTTGATTTAACTCTTCTGGTGTTTAAGTACAGTCATCATCGCTAGTTTCACTCATCTTTTAGATTATTTTATATAATTATTAATATAATTTAACACGTTACGCTATACCTACTGTATCAGCATCAGCGAAATTTTTATTCCCGCTACTTTTTTAAATCGCGTTTTAATACCGCGTCCCTGATGTTTATTTTTCAAGTGTATCATTGTTGTAATTCTAAATAAAAATGTATTGGTTAAATACTAATTTTATACTAGTAATTCGACTTATTTTTATTAAAATCCAATAATAAATTAAATATGTAAACAATAACAAAAGTAATTTCTTTATTACAAATATATTTTTTTTGCGTATTTTGAGGTCGAATTCCAAAATCGAATTTCGAATTCGAAGGGGTTTGTTTTTTCACTCACTTTTTATATGGATGTGAAAGAGACAGAGCACAGTAAAATTCGAATGTTTCAAATTTATGGCTGAACTGAGGGCTGAACAATGTCAATTCGTGACACTGAAGATTGAAAAACTAAAAAGCTACTTTTACTCACGCTCGAATCAAAATCGCGTTTTGTTCACTGTTGTCTCGCAGCAAAAGCGGCATGTTTGAGCTGCTGAGGTGAAAAATAATTTCCCATACCAATTGTTACAACAATAAAATACTCACAATCTGAAATACATCTCAGTGATTTAAATAAAAATTCAGGGCCCAACTCTAGCCGCAATGCAATCAAAGTAATCATTCAGTCCAATGGCAGTTGGTCGTCATTGTATTGGCAGCCCAATAGAGCGGGCCCGAATGGCCCTCTTTCTCAACGACCTAAGCCGCGGTTTATCACGAAACACGATTGTGCCGAATCGTGAAACTTATTTCCGTAAATCGACTTCGTTTGTTTATGTCGCCTTGGTGCGCCGAATCTTTGGTGTTGAAATTGAGCCTTGTAGATGCTGAGATGTAATTTGGACTAAATTGAAACAAAACGAATATAGCTTTGTTAAAAATAATTCAGTATTTTTTAAGTTACAAATTTGAAAAATTACTTTTTACGGCATAGCGTTCTTTCTTGTTTATACATTTTTTACTATGCCAGTGCGCATTTGTTCTCATTATGTTGATAGATACTTATAATTATGATCTTTGACTGTGACAGATTCTACGTATACCTAAAGCTTGTGTGAGCATTGTAGTTTCACATAAAGAGTTAATAACAACTTCTCTTTGACTGAAAACGTGAAGTCATTTTACAAGATCATTTGAACACGCCGTCTCCAAAAGTAGCTCACATTAATTGACACTTTCATTTGCCGAAAGCTCGATTCAATAACCTAAACGATAAAATTAGAGTTAAACGAAGTATTTCGCTGGTCGATCAATCTAGAATCAAGCAACAAAACTCTAGTTTTGCCTCGTAAATTGCTTTCTTAATTGGAAAAGCTAAGCCCCTTTGATTAAACAAGTGACAAGTGACCGTACCATTAGTTCGATAGTTTTTTTACTGTTAGTTAGACTTGTGTTTTATGTAGCGTAAAAGCGTTTTTAGCCTCATGACCCTTCGTAAAATATGCAGCAAGGGTACTCGGTATAAAAATATACATCCATTTGTCGTTAAAGCAGCGGACCGGCTCGTACTGTTCCTTGGTCCTCAAGGGAATGTTCTGTTTACACTACCGTTCTATTATGATCTGAACTGCCTCATTAAATGGCTTCAACTTAAATGGACGTCGAGATTGGGCATGTGACAATCTTTTAGAAAGGGTGCAAATGGTTTGGTGTCCGTTTATTTGCCCCGCGAGAATGAGACTGGAACTTTCCAATTTTATCGTGTAAAATATTAATTACCCCAGGGCTACGACAGTGTTCTTTTATGAAATTCTTGAGCTTATTCCAATCTTCCGACTCTGTCTTATATTCCTTTGGGTGAAACTTGCGTCCAGTCTTTGATGTTACGGACGATTTGGATAAAAAGCGATATTCTCACAGGAACAGAATATTATCATAAATACGGTAAAGCTTTTATATTGGGCTTGAGCTTTCTGTTGTTGGTATAATATTGCCAAAATATTAAATTTTAGTCGAAACATCTGCTAGGGTCTCGCAGAGATCATCGTAGCCAATCAATTCCATTGATTATTTTTCGAATAGAAATTTCACAAAAAAGTTACTGATTTTTGATATCCTAGAATCTCGAAACGCTCGTTAGCTCTATTGGTGTAAGAATGCCTATGCCAGCGCTTTAAGTAAGTGAGATTACTTGAAACTAAAACAGAAATGTCATGATTGGCTTCTTATGGCAAAACAAATCGTCAGGCACTGTTCCCATTGCCTTTCAATATTAACGTAAAAACTGGCAATGCTTTAAATGCTGCATAATAATATAAAGTGACCGTCAAAGTGTCTGCGTCGTAAATAGATCAGTTATGAAAAATATCATTGGCAATACTATTAATTTTATTAAAAGGCATGCATATAATTATTGGTAAAGAAAGGCCACATTTAAACAAACATTAAACTCTGGCAACCTGTTTTACCCCCTAAGGAGAGGAATTTCCAAAAATCCTCTTTTAGTGCGTCCCTGCACATCTCAAGGAACATTCATGCCAAATTTCACCTACTTGCGCTCAGTTGTTTTGGCTGTAGCGTGTCTGTAAATCAGTCAGTAACGCAAGAATTTTATATATAAAGAAGATTGAAGTGAGTCCATTGAAAAATAAAAGGTTTTACACAAACTCTGTTTCCCTTTTATACTCTCTTCATCATCATCATCATCATCAGCCTTTTAACAGTCCACTGTTGAACTAGGCCTCTCCTTCGAGAGGAAGTATTGGCCTACTATACCACGCTGGCCAAACGGGTTGGTATAGGGTTTGTATCATGTTTTAGTTCTCTTACAGTGCTGTTTTCTGCAATAATATGCTCCCTCCGTCGGCTCTTACGACACCCATGGGATGATATGGGGTGGTGACATTCCGTATTCTTAATCCGTCACCACACGGACGATTATAGATATACGAATAAGTCTACTCTATTACGGAAAGATTTTCCAAAATAAATGTATTTGTGTTCGGTAACGTCATTTTAGGATCCAATATACAAAGTATGGAGTTAATCCCTTGAACTATTAAAAAGGTATCATAGAAATGTTTATTCCCCTTTTTATCCACTTAAATAAGATTTTCTAAGTGTTCACTAACTTCATTTGAGGAACCAATGTACAAAGTTTGAAGTTAATCCATTGCAGGAAAAAAAGTTTCATACATACTCTGACAACCTCTTTAGGGTTGGAATTGCCACAAATCCTTTCTTAATGCTCCCCTACACTCCTCAAGGAACAGACATGCCAAATTTAAGCTACTTGCGCCCAGTAGTTTTGGCTATTAGTAACGTGTCTGTCAGTCAGTCAATAACGCAAGGATTTTATATGATTATACAGATTATGCGACCTTACGTACTACTCAATACGACTGCACCGTTGACTCAATGATTTGAATATCCGCATGTCAGACTTCGACCGTCACCCTTAATTACTGGACGTAAGACTATTCCTATTCCCAGAGGTTCCGTAATCCCATACAAAAAAGTAGCAGCAATCATTTACCAAAGTTATAGATATAAGAATTCAATTAAGTTATTCGACATGTACATACTTACGGTTACGTGAGGGTTTAATACGCGATATTAGCGACGAGGACGTAGTAATATTGGCAAATTGATTCGTATTGGTATTACGAAACCGACCTACTCATACTTCGTAAGAGCTTTCAGCAAAATTACATTACCTAAAGATATGTTTTTTTTTTCTAATAATAGGATATTTGAAGAGTTGTTTTGTTCGTGAGTGCTAGTTCTATTTTGGATTAGCCTTTCTGGCCTTTGTATTCTTTGTGGAAAGGTTATCGGAGTATTTCTGCAATAAATGTTTAAGTAGCGGCTATTTTTAGTGTTCCGTAGTTCGTACATATTATTATAACTTTTAATATGTACGTATTTTCCGTTGCCATTTACATTGTAAACATGAACAATCTGTTTATATGAGCATTTAGTCACATTAAAACATATTTATTTTCAATGCCTATCATAATTTTAAGTTCCTTTTATTAATTTAATAGATTCAAACAAAAATGTGCGAACAGTGGTGTTAGAAATGTTTCATTCTTATTATTTTTATTGAGGGCAGGCTTAATGAATATATACCTGATTCATTTCGTTTCGTAGTGCTAACAACATTTTAAGGTCAGTATTTTTACGTACCCGAAACTTCTATCCGCTCTACTGATCAAGAACATTATCCTCGAAACTGAACCACTTAATCTCTATGCTAATACACATATTAGATAGCCAATAATAAAGCCAGCGCAGGCCTTGAATCAGGTGGAGTTGCAAAACTTTGTTCTGCGTACAATTTATAGTCCAAGTTAAACTGTGAAAGTGCACATGAGAACAAATGGATACTAAAATAATATATTGCAAACGTACTGCCTTCTAGTTACCTAAGCGGGGAGATGGGCCTCGTTAGCCTTGGTTGGCAACCTGTCTAGGAGAAGGAAAACTCCGAAATTAAACCAAACGTTCGGGGAATTGGGCCTCGTTAGCCTTGGTTGGCAACCTGTCTAGGAGAAGGAAAACTCCGAAATTAAACCAACTTTCAGGGAGCATACCCGACACAAAACCTCGATCTAAGGTGTAAACCGACGCATTCCGAGGGAGTCGTGGCCAGAGGGCAAGCTGGTCTCAAACGGAGGATGCCTGTGTTGGTGGTCACAGGGCACAGCTAGGATTCCATCTTACCCCCGTGCAGGACTCTGCGGGATGGACATTTTAAAACCCTTTTACTCGTGGGAACGCTATGAGAACAGACATTAATTATTCTTCAAATGGTGGCGACGCGGTTTGCAACCCATCACGTCTCATTTCCCGCGAGGGCGAAAAGCGGCCTACGGAAAGCCGATTTGCAACATTGAATTTTGGCGGTGGAATGGACGGAAAATTGGATGAAGTATGCCAGATGATGGATGATAGAAAGATTGATGTTCTGTCTATGAATGAAACGAAAAAGAAAGGATGTGACACTACCAAGCATGGCAGATACACGGCGTATTGGTCCGGAGTAGAGAGTACCACGAGAGCCTGCAAGGGAGTTAGTTTAATACTGTCTGCGCGAATAAATGAGGGCGTAAAAGAGTTTGAATGTGTAAATGCAAGGCTGCTATGGATGAGAATGAAAGTAGGACTTACTCGTTTTCTTATTGTAGGGGTTTACGCCCCGGTCAATAAAGTAACGGGTATGACACAACAAGAAAAAGACGAAAGGCAGAAGTTTTGGGAGAGTTTAAGAGAGATTCGGAGGACCTGTAAGGATAATGAAAGATTGATTTTGTTAGGTGATTTCAATGGATGGGTGGGAGTAAAGCGAGATGGATTTAAAAGGGTTTTAGGTGGATTCGGTGATAAGAGTGTGAACGAAAATGGAAAAGAACTGCTTGAGGTTTGTTTATAGTAGAGCCTTTGTGTGACAAGCACCATGTTTGATCACAAAAGGATACATTTTTTTCGAGGAAAAACTCAATCCTTAGAATACACAGCAATCAGAGACAAGAATGGAAAGATATTGAATGGTGAATCGTGTGTTCTGAAGAGATGGAAAGAGTATTTTGAAGGATTATTTGAAAGAACGCCGACGGAGACATCAACGGGTGAATTGAATGGTAATGATAGCAATGATGAATTGGCGTGGATGAGATTTTGAATGCACTGGCCAGTATGCAATTAGGTAAGACCGCAGGGTATGATAGGATTATAGTCAAAATGCTGAAGGAGCATCATAGTTAGTAAGCTGCAGCGTTTAGTTGACTTGTGCTGGAGCACCGGCCGAGTACCTGATGACTGGGCCACAGCAGTAGTTGTGCCTCTTTATAAAGGAAAAGGCTCGCAACAAGACTGCAAAAACTTTAGAGGCATTAGCCTTCTCAGCATTGTTGGCAAACTGTTTGCGAAGGTACTGATTGAAAGAATTATGAAAGTAACCAACAAGAAAATATGGGATGTACAAGCGGGATTCCGAAAGAGTATGGGTGTACGGATCAAGTCTTTTCCTTGCAAAGCATAGCCGAGAAATTTTGGCCAAAGGTCGAAAAGTCTACTGCGCATTCGTGGATTTGGAAAAGGCTTACGATAAAGTGGTGAGGAATGAAATGTGGTCGATACTGTTGATGTATGGGGTGAACAGCAGCCTCATTTGAGCTCTGAAATCCCTTTATGAGGGTTCTAGAGCTTGTGTGAGGATAAACGGGGCATACACTGACTGGTTTACCATCAACACAGGTGTTAGATAGGGAAGTGTAGCGTCGCCGTGGTTGTTCAACCTCTTCATGGACAAGCAAGATTTGAAACATAGTGATTGTGGATTAAGGATAAATGAGTTACTTGTCAAATGCCTCCTTTATGCTGATGATCAGGTTATACTTGCGTCTTCAGTGGAGGAGTTGCAGGAGATGGTAACAATCATGCATGGTGCGTTAAAGAGGAAAGGAATGAAAGTGAATGTAAGTAAAACGAAAGTTATGGTTTTTGAAAAGGAGGAATACGTTACGGCTTGTAATGTTATGATCGATGGACAGCGAGTGGAGCAAGTGAATGAGTTTGTATATTTAGGTACGCTGTTTACAAGAGATGGTAAGAATGAAGAAGATATTGAAAGGAGAGTTAATGCAGGAATTGCAGGAGATGCTAACAATCATGCCTGGTGCGTTAGAGAGGAAAGGAATGAAAGTGAATGTAAGTAAAACGAAAGTTATGGTTTTTGAAAAGGAGGAAAGCGTTACGCCTTGTAATCTTTTGATCGATGGACAACGAGTGGAGCAAGTGAATGAGTTTGTGTCTTTAGGTACGTTGTTTACAAGAGATGGTAAGAATGAAGAAGATTTGAAAGAAGAGTTAATGCAGGTAACAGAGTGAATGGAGCTCTAAAGGCATTTATGAATAGCCAAAACGTGTCCAAAAAGGCTCGTTTGACTGTGCATAGAGCGGTCTTATTACCTACTCTTATGTTTGGTCGTGATAGTTGGGTATGGCAGAATAGTCATGAAAGTAGAATAAATGCTGTAGAAATGAGAGCACTGAGAAGTATGTGTGGTGTTTCTCTGACTAACAGAGTAAAGAATTGTGTGATAAGAGAGTGTTGTGGGGTAAAAGAAGATGTAGTGACAAGCATCGAGAAAGTTATGCAAAGATGGTTTGGGCACATGGAGAGGATGGATGACGAAAGACTGACCAAACACAAAGCCCGTGCCATCAAGTAAGTAAGTGCCGCACGCAAAATACACGCCAAGACGTGGAGTAGTGCGGAAACAGCCCGTGCCATCATCAAGACTGACCAAGCAGATATATAAGGCAAGTGTGGAACGGATAGGACGAAGGGGAAGACCTAGGCGGACGTTCTCTGACCAGATTGGAGACATCCTAAAAACAGGACAGGTGAGAAGTACCCTGAACACAAGAGCATGCATGAGGAATCTGATGGGAGTGAATGTAGCAAGAGAGATATGTCAGGATCGTTGCAAATGGCGATCCTTGGTCTCTGCCTACCCCTCCGGGAAACAGGCATGAGTCTATGTATGTATGTATGTATGTATGCCTTCTAGACTGCAGGGTTTTAAATACTGTATGAACTTTTATTGGGACTGCATGTTAGAACTGTTTCCGTTGAAGAAATATTCAAATACAAGCAAGATAGTTGTTGTAACTAACGTGTCCTTGTGGCAGCACTATCTATACATACAAAAATAATAAGTTTCTATAATTATGTGTATTTTTATAATAGCTATCCCCAGTTTAATTAAAAACTATTATTGTCGTATTGTTTTATCATAAGAAATAATGTAATCCAAAATGCATTGTATTATTGCTGACGACCATACATAATATAATAAATCTGTGCTAATATTTTAAATAAATTACGGAAACTTCATAATATCATGCCATTAAAATTAAATAACTCGAGGCCTTTATTAAAATTGCATTCAAATGCATTTTAATAAAAGCAGACTAGAACTTATGAGTGTAAAATATTTTGCATAAATTCCTGAACACATATGAGTTTTATAAAGGCTGTTCTATAAATTATCATTAGATGATATCATCTGCCCGAGACAGGTGAAGTGTGAACCAAGTCTGATATTAAGGAGCAAGGGCAGAGGGCGTAAACTATTATGATCTATGTACCCTTTTATTATAATACTAGCTTTTGCCCGCTACTTCACAAGCGTAAATTTCGCTTAGACAAAATGACAAAATTTTTGTACAAACTCTGCTACAGTTCTCAAGGAATATACATATACATACAAATTCTGCCTCCCGTTTTTATCCACTTAGGGTAAGAATTTCCAAAAATTATTTTTATAATAGCTATCCCCAGTTTAATTTAAAACTATTATTGTCGTATTGTTTTATTATAAGAAATAATGCAATCCAAAATGCATTGTATTATTGCTGACGATCATACATAATATAATAAATCTGAGCTAATATTTTAAATAAATTACGGAAACTTCATAATATCATGCCATTAAAATTAAATAACTCGAGGCCTTTATTAAAATTGCATTCAAATGCATTTTAATAAAAGCAGACTAGAACTTATGAGTGTAAAATATTTTGCATAAATTCCTGAAAACATATGAGTTTTATAAAGGCTGTTCTATAAATTCTCATTAGATGATATCATCTGCCCGAGACAGGTGAAGTGTGAACCAAGTCTGATATTAAGGAGCAAGGTCAGAGGGCGTAAACTATTATGATCTATGTACCCTTTTATTATAATACTAGCTTTTGCCCGCTACTTCACAAGCGTAAATTTCGCTTAGACAAAATGACAAAATTTTTGTACAAACTCTGCTACAGTTCTCAAGGAATATACATATATATACAAATTCTGCCTCCCGTTTTTATCCTCTTAGGGTAAGAATTTCCAAAAAGATTGTGTTAGTGTTCATTCACTCCATTAGAGAAACCTTTATACAAAGTTTGTGGTAATCCATTGAAGGAATAAAAAATTTCATACAAATTTTGACCTTAGGGGGCGGAAATTCAAAAAGTGTGCACTAAGAGAGGTGTTAGTGCGCACTTACACACCTCAAAGAACAAACATGCCAAATTTTACCTACTTGCACTCAGTAGTTTCAGCTGTAGCGTGTCTGTAAGTCAGTAAGTAACGCAAGGATTTTATATACAGATGTATTAAATGTTCAAAACGTATAATTTGAGATTTGGTCAGGCAAGATTTACACAAAATTTTCCGCAATCAACTCTTTTCAAACACTTATTTATAAACGCAGCGTATGAAACAATTTTAAGGGATATTTTTAACAGCGTAGCAAAAATGTTATGTAACACACTAAAGTGAGATACGCAAAAAAACTTTATTATTTTACTAAAATACTGACTTGCACACTAAAATTCTATTTGTACACCAAATATGATGATCTTTTTACAAAATATCATTTGATATGAAAAGTTTCGTCCGCTCGGGAAACTTATCCACTCAGAAAACTTAATAGGTTACGTTAGGTTCTCTTGTGACCCTGCTCCCAAAGATACGAGCCCTGCGAAGCAGGGCTCCGTCAACTAAGCTTAGTGGTGCAATTAGTATTTTTGGTAGAAAATTAGTATTTTTGACTAACAGTTAAATACAACCCCAATTTTAATACCCTTAAGGTAGAATTCCGTGCATCGCGATCGATCGCAGCCGCGCGCGGCCTACGACTGTCGTCGATCGCTCGCGACAATAGTCAAAGTATGAAAATGTATGGCACCGCTGCCGAGGCCCGCGACTGACGCGCGCGGCCGACGAATGTCGTGAGCCGCGCGCGGCAGTGTCTTGAAATTAGTAGTAATGAAAAAAAACGGAAGTTTTGCCGACTATACAGGGTGTAAAAAGACCCTTAACGAAAACTGAAATCCCATGTTGTACCAATCACTACGAACATTTTCTACTTCGGCACCATACCAGGGAAATTACTGGTTCAGAAGATATTGAAGCTCAAAGTTAGTATGGATTTTTTCTAATTCGGTACAAAATCGATGCATTAACCCCGCCAATATGTTCTTTAGATGCCCTGTAAGCCCATGGAAAAATAGGTTTTTCGAAGATTGCACGCGCGCGCTTTTAATTGCGGTTTAAAAAATGAGAAAACTTTAAAAAAATAAAACGTTTCCCAGGTATTATTTTTGGTTAGTATGACTTGGCATGATGTCCACAACGAGTAGACTTCGGCTTGGTGACGGGTCTTGTGACACTCTGTATAAAAACAATTCAATTTTGTATTATCGTTCCAAACTTCCAAAATTTTTTTTCATTAGGTACAATATAATTGCTTTTGAATTAATATTTGCTAGTATCCTTTTTTATTTCTGCTTTTAAAGATAGCGTCGATTGGTACTCTAGTTTCATAATATAGCAACAGCAGCTCGTCATTCTCCTCTTCTTCTTCAAGGATGTCAATTAGCATTTCGACCATGATTTTGACTTCGCTAGACACACGTCTAGAGGGAACTGACGAACAACATCTACTAATTTCAAGACACTGCCGCGCGCGGCTCACGACATTCGTCGGCCGCGCGCGTCAGTCGCGGGCCTCGGCAGCGGTGCCATACATTTTCATACTTTGACTATTGTCGCGAGCGATCGACGACAGTCGTAGGCCGCGCGCGACTGCGATCGATCGCGATGCACGGAATTCTACCTTTAACTATTAATTCTCGATTATAACAGATAATAACTGCATCACAATTTTGACAGTTATGTTGCATATGTCAACGGCTTATTGCTTATTTATGAGATTGCAATTTATCAAAAACAGTCAACTTATTCTGTTAGAACCTAATGTGTTAATATACAAGCATGCATGAGAAATTTTATGGGAGTAAATGAAGCAACAGAGATATGTCAGGATCGTTGCAAATAGCGTGCCGTAGTCTCTGCCTACCCCTCCGGGAAACATGCGTGAGTCTATGTATGTATGTATGTTAATATAAATATAACATGTTCACATAAACGTGTCCAGTCACCTTAACTAGTCTTAGAGTTCTCCATAATGATCCCAAAGACACGTAATGTGTGCCATCCAGAGCTTGGATAGCATGGTGGACTAATGGCTAAGGTTTGGGTCATATGATTTTCCGTCTGTTGTATAGATCAGTCACGGTCTTCTGCATCTTAGAGAGCACGTAATGGCGCTGTTTTTCGTCGAGTCATTTATCTCAAATACCTTCATAATGGTGTAAACCGCAGTATATTTCTGTTCCTATAGAATGCGGAAGTGAGAAGGCAGTCGCACTAGTTATCTATGAAATAAATATAAATACAATCTATTTGGTTAAACCGTGTAAATGAGAATGTTAAGGGTAAAGATAACTACCAGCTGAAACTATACACAATCAAAAACGGAATTATTCATTACTTCTCCAACTAAGATGCTTGGTGCCTTCAAATTCTTACTTTTCAAAATCCATATGAATGGATTTCTAAGATTTTCTTAGAAACTACAAAACAACAATTCAAATAACATCACTGAGTGAATAACATCAATGTATGTCCGTACGCTTACACCGACAGGTTTCGATTTATCCAACACGCTGTCAAGTCTACCCTATAATTGGTTTACGCAAAGTTCCAACCTTTTTCGTTAAGAACTACGTCCATTTGCTATTTTTACGCGAGTGATATTGGGTACCAGAAAAAATAATAAGAAAAAAAAACGAAAATGAAAACTTAAAAATCGCAACAAAAATGTTAACTAAGTACGTATTTAGTTTCTTTTTTAAAAAAAGAGAACCGCCTTCAAAAAATCGACCCACTGAAAAGTGCGAAATAATTTTTACATACGCTACCAAAAAATCCTCTCAAATTTCCTTTCGAATTTCTCCCAAAAACTAATTACTAAATTAAACTAAATACTTAGTTTTTGAAGTCGGTGCCAAACCAAATCCCTCTAAAATCCTATTGTTTGGCGTCATCCTTTCCAAACCAGCGCATTTTTTGAGGCTTTATTGATTTGATACATTCGTCGTATTATTTTCTCTGTTTGCCAGTATTCTTTTTGTTTTTGTTGGTTTGGCACCGACTTCAAAAACTAAGTAAAGGACGCCCTCCGCAAATGCTGCTCCGGCTGATCCAAACAAATGCGGCGGACTTGTACATACTATTGAATTGGCTGTGAGCTCTCGTATTAGGCTCTGGAGAAATATGTCAATAACGGATGGCTTAGCGAATGGGCACGGTAATAATATCTAACAGTATTGTAACTCCATACAAACGCACGAAGCTCGAGTTATACCTACGCGCCTCGAGAAGAGTACCCATTAGACTGTGCGGACTGTGCCTACAGTACCCACAGCCGCGATCGTGCCGCAGCTCGCATACGGCGCGTCTGGTAGGTATATAACTCACGAAGACGGCCGAGTTACAATACTGCTAGATTATATTACCGTGGAATGGGGCTATGGGTGTTCCTAAAGGATTTAAATGTCTGGCACTAAGAAGAGATCAACTTGAGCCAGGTGCACTGCCTGATGCCATTTTGATATTATTTGATGATCCATCAATAGCATTGCGTCTTAAAGATGATGATGGATACATTTCCATGGCTCCAGGGACAGCGACCTATCAAGGCAATCGCGGTTATGGTGATATCGAGAGGTGGATGTTGCCAGTCATATTGAGTTGGGTTGTGACGGTATACAAGTTGCAAGGACGTACATTCAGTGCCGCGGTAATCGACCTAGGGCCTAAAATCTTTGCTAAAGGCCAATGCTATGTTGCCTTGAGTCGGGTAAATCCCTATAAGGCATGGCTTTAAGTGATATTGTCTAGAACAAATTACTCAACCATGCCCACGACAACAGAGCCTTAATTCTTTCACCGACTTTCTTTGTTGATTAATCGCAGAGACATAGACATGTAAACACACACACTTGTACACACACACACATACGTACACATACAAATACACAAACTCGCGCGCGCGCGCACACACGTACACACGTACAAACACACACACATAATACATACAAACATACTAAGAACCAATATACCTATGTATACGGGTCAAACTGAGAACCTTCTTTTTTTGAAGTTGGTTAAGATAATAAATCTTTCTCCTAAGTGTAACATATACTTTTCAGCCAAACTCGAGTTAATCGTGGGCAAACTTACATATATACGAGTCAAACTCAGAACCTTCTTTTTTGAAGTCGGTTAAGAGCCTAAAACCTTATCCTAAGTGTAACAAATACTTTTCTGAAAGCCGCATCAAAATCGGTTCAGCCAAACGCGAGATAATCGCGGACAAACATACATACATACATACATACATACATACATACATACATACATACATACATACTTACATACATACATACAGGTTAAACTGAGAACCTCCTTTTTTGAAGTCGGTTAAAAATGGATAATGTTCATGTAATTTTTCGCGACTATTTTTATATGGGACTAGAGGACGTCAGCAGCTACGCCTGCATTAAATTTACCCGTTTTGGCCGATCCCGTGGGAATTTCGGGAAATCCCTTCTTAGTGCATCTCTACGGTCCCCAAAGAACATACATGCCAAATTTCAGCTTCCTGCGCCCAATAGTTTTGGCTGTAGCGTGTCTGTCAGTCAGTCAGTAACGCAAGGATTTTATATATTAAGATGCTAACCTTATCACCATCAATCTAGCTTCATCCTGGTTGCATACAAGATAGCCGCCTTTCATGCACACAACCTAAAAAAGTTACTGATGCATGCCATGCGTGTAAACCCTATGCATGTCTGTCTGTTAGTATCTTCACTTAGCTATCGCTGCCTGCATCATTTTTATACACTGTAAAGCAAAATAAAATGAACGTAAAGCGTCATTTCAAAACATTAATCAACAAAACAAGTTTATTCAAACAATTTATATCAAACAGTATCTCGAATCAATCTATATAAAAAACAAACAAAGATTGAGTAAATGAAAGTAAATATCAAAGCATACTGTTGCAATTTGTAAAGAATCAGAGTGAACAGTTAAGATACCGAGTTATCTTGCCGCTGCGCGTGTCGTCAAATAATAACCAATGCCGTTACCGTTATCGTTCAAAATTTTGATGCGGATTAATTGAGAGTACCTCACACCGACACATATTTTGGGATCTAGTTTTGTTAAAGGCATTTATATCGTCTAATATTAAAGATTGTTTAGTTTATTAGTCCACCTCACAATAGTTTACCTACACATAGCTGTGTGTTTCTACAATAAGTGCTAGTAATATGGGGTTATTCACCAACTCGACACAAGAGACTGGACACACGTGTATCCAGTTGTACAGTATATGCATGTTTATGGATTCAAAAATCGTAATCGTCAATAATGAAAGCCGTACAAAAATATTTTCAGTAGCTTTTGAGTTTATCACTATCACAGACAGATAAGACGAAATGAGGACTTTATTTTATAACATGTTTATATGTCACCTATAATAGTATTTTAAGAAAAATGTATTTCGTTTCGCCGCACTTTATGCTTTAAAATATGATGTCTTCTATACTTCCAATTGCATTTTATCCATACGGTATGAGTGCAGACATGAGCATTAAGCTAAAAACCGACATAAGCGTCGGCCACGTGTGGAAAACGCTAAATGTTTTCCGATACCTACTGTGCCATAACTCGTAGTCTCACAAAACATGTCTACTGCACTGTTATTACGTCATATGTGCCACATTTATTAGACTTTACGGTGTTTTTGAAGGAATTTGTGGTAGTTGTATTTTACTTCAAAATGTAGTAGCGGTCTAAAACTCTTTGTTTTACTTTGGGTGACATTTCAGACCAGACTTTACGAACATAAGTGACGCTTCTTATGCAATCTAATCCTGAAAGGATGGCAAAATGTGTTAATCCCACAACCTGCTAGATGTTTAGGACCATCTTAACAATAAAAAGTTGAAACTATCGCAATCTAAAAAGAGTATTTTCAGATCCCACGCAGGTATATTAATACCTCTTAAAAACTCACAATCGAAAATACAATAGCTCTTTGCTTTGCTCGCTACTGGAACCCCAAAATAGTTGGAAAACTACAGGACAGTCTGCTACAGGATAGCAGTCACAACGGTGCCCGATTGAATCTTGCTTGTATTTTGATAAATTTAATGTTTATTTTATTATTGACCCCCACCAAAAATCAATATAAAATCATGATATATTATAAAACAATTATATATGCGTCTATGCAATTCCAAGAACAATAATTTATGAACTTCGTTAATTTGGAAAAACTCTCGTGAAAGTTTTATTTTCTTTTAATATTAAAAAAAAAATAAGACTCGGTATGCTAAGAATCTGTATTCTCCCTTTTTGTTCTTGAATAGAAACCATAAATGCATAGATCTAGGGTTGTGTCACTTCGTCCAGAAATAGCAACTGCCATTTTCTACCAAGTTTAATAAAAACCAGGTTAAATGAAGCTCAATATTTTGGATGTACCAAACTGTGCATCATTAATATGTGCATGTGTAGTGTTTCTTTAAGTTCAAAGTACAGTGCAATTAAAACACAAACCTAGTATTTGATCACAGTTACTACATCCAACATAACCACCATTTAAATTCTTAAGAAACTGACGCGAAGTGAAATAGCGTTTGTTGAAAACTTCAAATTAATGATATTATCAGCTTTCTTACAAAACGTGCGATCCTATTCTTTGCCCACCTTTTGTTAAAGTTCTACATAATTCTACAGACGTTCTTTCTCAGTTGAAATATTTTTAAACTTGAAATAACATATCTAAGGATTTATTGTGCTATAAAATAGGGTGAGCTTAACTTTAAGATAATATTTTGTTTTATTGCTTCTCGCGTAACTTATATGAGATTTCGTAATGACGAAATTACAGACAGATTTATTTTGCAATAAAGATATTTAAACAATTGTTTAAATATCTTTATTGCAAAATAAATCTGTCTGTAATTTATTGTCTCTTTAAATGAATTACATTGATCTGTCAGAAACAGAAGGTTTATTTGCTAAGTGAATCCCATTTAGTTTTATCTCACGTTTACGAAAATGTTGTAATTGAAATTTGTCAATTTCTAATAAAAAACTATCACATAAATCTGTGAATATTTTATTATGCTATTATTATAAACAGAAGTTTATGAGTAGGGATTGATGGAATTATGTTTGTAACTCTTTCACGCAAAATCTTCTGATCTGATTTTGACCAAGTGTGTAGCAATATGCAATATAGCTTAGAAATCATATAGCTCTCGGGCTATCTTCGGTCTCAATGACCGATCCCGTGCATGCCAAGCAGGCAAAAACTATTATAAACTCGCATTTTTGTGAGCATCGATGGATGATGGATGAATATAAATATGAAATACATAAATATCTGAGCAGAGATAAGCTTTTAATTTAACAGGCGTATTATATATTAAAGAATGGAGTACATTGTACAAATGTCAGGCGAAATTCAATTAAAATTGGGCTATTTTTGACACAAAAATTAAACAAGTATTAGCTCTTCAGATTCCTAAATTGTAAGTCTCAATAGTTCAACATATATCCTATCAAGCTAAAATCAATAAAATAATTAACTAAAAATAAGAGCTTGCCTAAATGTCTGTAAAAGTAGATTGCATGGAGATTGCATGAATTTATTTACAAGATTGATTGAAACGCTCAAGAACGAACTTTTCTCATTAAATCAGAAAAGAGGCTGTATATGAAAACACACCTGTAAAAAATGCTATGTAAAATTTAACTAGTCTAGTTATTTGCTTATTGGCAGTAACATTACGTTAGGGTTGTTATTCTGAACGTAATGTTACTGCCAATAAGCTTAAGGCTTTAATTTTTTTTAAATGTAATCAATTTTGTATTAAAGCTCCTTCCAAGAAAAAGTTTGCAATACCAGATTGTCTTGCGTGAAGTTTTATTTTGTTAAATTGATGTTTTGCGAAATACAATATCAAGATGTACTCATAAGTTCATTAAAGAACACTAGCAGAATTAGGTCTGGGTTTGTGGCGAGCTTAAACTTCATATGAACAAAACAAATTGTTTATTTTTTCTAATATTTTTTATATTGCCACTTTGTCTCGATAAAGCCGGATTATTTTATGATGATAAAAAGCATTCCAATGGATTACGAACTAGGTGCTTACTTTATTATTTGATTGTTGCCTTAGACAATGGTGTGACAGGAATAGACGTTTGACATTGATGCGTATCGATTATTAAATAAGTAATCGATATGATCGACCTTTATAGGGTTGGTTTGGTTAAAAATATAATAATTAAAATGCAGTTAATTAATTGTTAATCAACATAATATCAATAAGCTAATTCTTTTGTAGCAAAACAACTTTTAAATTAAATAAAAACGTCACAGCATCGTTTTAACGTAATATCTATTTCACATAAAATCGATTTAAAATGTGCAGCTCTGCTTTTGTCTTTGGCTGTGACAGGTAGATGCTACAGAATAGTTCTGCGTTTAGATGTCAATCTGACATAATGCCTTTGATAATTCAAACGCACCACCCACATTGTTCATTCTTAACTAAACATTAAACACCGATATCTTCTTTTTCCGGCTTTCCCGAGGGAAAATATAATTTATAGACTCTGTTACTTACGCCGATTTTTTGATATATTTTTTATTACTGAGCGCTTCAATTTAATTTCAGACATTTTGATGTATGGAGATCTGCCATTGTCCTTTACAATTAAATAACAGTCTTTAGGTGATTAAGTTTCTAACATTTTCGCTTTTCCATTGAAATACAATAGTAATATCGATACTCTTTTTCGATATTTCAATATTTGTTCATGCTCGACCATTCATATTAACAATATATGTCTGCGCCACAATCAAATTATATAGATATGTAATTAAATTTCATATATTTAGAAACAGAAAGTCATTCTTTCATATATGCACAAAATAAAAATAAATATTATTAATCTAGCAACATTCATAATCACCTCACTCAACAATTCACTTAAATTCATTCTTTTCTAATACGCGAGGGGCAATCAAAATCCTCTCTCCTTACTCCCGCGCATATCCTTTCCGCTTCCTACCCACCCTGCTCCAGTCAGTGTCGTTCGAAAATCGCACCCTGCCTCGAACTCGTGTCCGCACTCGCCGCGCCGCTAAAAAAGTTCTCAAAAACTCAAGTACTCAAAAAGTGTTGTGTGTGTGAAAACTGACTTTTTGCTGGCTTACTAGCTTCTAAGACCTAGGAATACAACACTGCTCCGCTTCAAGCTATCGAAGAAAACACTATAAACAAACTCCATCCTGCTTTCCTGTAAGTACATAAATTCCTATCCTGTCCACTGAGCCCAAAATATACCTATATAATAAATACTCACACGCCTGTCGGTTTAGTCCTCGATGAAAAATATAAACTGGGTAGGCTAGTATTCAGTATCCTATGCATTGAGGCAAGCGGCGAGTGTGTGTCAGACTCTGGCCAATTGTCGCCGCGTTCTAGTTCACGTACAGTTGTTGGTAATAGAATCTAAGGCTTCGATGACTGTCTAGTGCAATATCATCAGTAACGGAGCCTAGTTACGGTCCCCTACTACACACATGGACACTACGCCACTTCCTCGTCTAACTGCTCTTCAGGCGAGGGGCCCATCGGTTGCTTTTCTCTACGATAAACGTAGAACTTCACGGACTCTTAAGGGTGAAATAAAGCTTATAAATGTTAAAAAAATAGTCTAAAACGTGTTAAATGGGACTGAATTTTAGTTTAAGTACAAAACAATTATTTTCAAAAGAATTTTCAAACTATTCTAAAACCATTTGTACGTGACAATAATTTTCTCTTTCTTCTTTACTTTGAACTTTTCAGATGTAATTAGGTCAGCTGGTGTATTTTTATGAGTCTCAAGATATTTTAATGGTTCTTTTTGAAGTTGATTAAGAAGTTTGGATAAAAATATAAAGTTGAGATTAAAAGTATTGAGCTACTGGCGGTGTTGAAAAGACGATAGGAGCGGCGCAATAATTGTATACGTCAACGAATTCACAAACTTTCATTAAAAGTAGTTGTTTCATTAAATGCTGTTGTTTAAGTTGGTAATGACCTCGCCACAGCTAGTGCGCCGGTTTGATTTTCATTCATAACCACAACATTTTTTTTATGGCCAACTATTTGTTGATCTAAGTCTGTAGGTCCATTATCAGAACCGTTGGGAAAGGAGGATGGGCAGATTGGGACCACCTTCCAATAGCAATAAGATTTATGTCATTGGATAGGTCTTTTTAATAGAAACAACTTTTAGTATGACGGCTTTGTTGTCACAGTTGTCCGTTCCAAGATATATGACATACAAGTTTCGATAAAAATATGTTGAAAAAAGCGTTCTTTTTATGGTGCTTAGTACTTTTATTACCATCCGCGTGGTGACGGATTAAGAATACGGAATGTCACCACCCCATATCATCCCATGGGTGTCGTAAGAGCCGACAGAGGGAGCATATTATGCAGAGAACAGCACTGTAAGAGAAAGAAAACTTGATACAAACCCTATACCAACCCGTTTGGCCAGCGTGGTATAGTAGACCAATTCCTCCTTTCAAAGGAGAGGCCTAGTCCAGCAGTGGACTTTTAAAGGCTGGTGATCATGAGGTCTTTTATTTTATTATTATGCTTTATTTTGCAAACTGACTTATCTTCGCGTCTGCCCAAGTGGTTGGTACGGTGCGGGGTGCACCTTTTAGGAAACTAAATGGTTATCAATACTAATATTATTATAAATGCGAAAGTCTGTTTGTTTGTCCGCCCTTCACGTCGCAACAAAGCAATATTATGTAATTATGTTTTGTGAGTATTTAGTTGAAAGATAAAGATAAAAATATTAAAGATATAAATCTAAGCTCTTTTCGAACGTCATAATACTAAAATATATACTTATGTCCCAATTCTATAACTACCACCGCACGGCGGGCGTCGCTCGGCGCAGCTCCAAGTTACCGGTTTGGAGGGGAGGGGTGGCACCCCGCACTGTTCCTAAGCGCTTGGGCAGGCACGAAGACGAGTCAGTTTGCAAAATAAAGCATTATATAGTACTAAGCACTATAATAAACGCTTTTTTCAACATACTTTTATCGAAACTTGTATGTCATATATCTTGGAACGGACAACTGTGACAACAAAGCCGTCATAATAAAAGTTGTTTCTATTAAAAATGCCTATCCAATGACATACACCTTATTACTATTGGAGGGTGGTCCCAGGTCCCATACATTTTTGCCCATTGTCTTTTCTACACGATTTTTAAAAGACATCCGTAGTACTCCAACATAAATATCTATGTTGCGAGAGACTTCAGAGCCACAAAGTACACCTAGACTCAACAATGTGTTAACCTCGCCATTTGCACACAAAGTGTAAGCGACGAGGCCACTTCACGTTATACCAGCCGTTAAACAGGCATTTATTCGAGTGAAAGAGATGCTAACACTGCACTAATTTTGTCGCATCTTAACGAAGAAATGTACGCAACGTAGGGGCCAATAATTTAGAGAAACTGGTAGTGACGGGCAAGATCGAAGGCAAAAGACCCAGAGGTCGAAGTCTAAAAAGAAGAAGAAGAACGAAGACATGTCTGTGGATAATCTTTTTTGTCTCGAGCCACCTCTTATCACGTCGAAAAATTCCGTGCGTAAATTGCAGCTAAGTACTTTTGTATATTATAATTTTATTATACTGTCAAAAGTGGCTTGAATATTAATTTTAAAATATTTAAGACTTCTATTGCTCAAAGATTTCTTCCCTTTATCACCCATGTTTAATATCAACATTTTATTATATTTACTTTATAGTTGAATTGGGGCGACGTAATGGACTATTCTAGTGTAGTAGTGATAAGTGCCCGTAGTAGTTCACATAAACTCGTTATTTATGAAGGTTAAAAAGCATCATATTCTTTAATGGTTCAGCAGTTATTATGACTTGGAACATTGCATGCGGCATTTTATGACCGTTCAGAATTACATTTTATGCGAGAGGACCGATATCAATTCACGGCATTGTGAATTGCTATATCTATAAATCTGTCAACCAGACATTTTAAATAGGGCCAATTTTGGCGGCATTTTACGATTTAATAAGAGCTTTTTGGTTTAAATTTCCGTCTCAGCGAGCTTTAAGAGAGAATATTACGTAATCAATTTTTTTATAGAGTTCGTGAGGGCTGTGGAAAAAAGTGATTAGTGTGATAAAACATGTAATGAAGTGCAGGTGCTTTATGTTACGTATCTTTATATTACGTTTTTTTTTTTGTTTTTTTTCTGTGAAATTAGCGAACATCTTAAAAAACATCTACAAAGTTTTGAAAAAATCTTTACAGGAATTAGTGCCATTTTGAGAACATATAAGGAACCAGATACAAACACAACATTAGTAAATGACAATAGTTTCATCAACCGCAGCAAAATATTTTTTATTGTAGGCTTCAGAAAAGCAGAGGCTTTGCCTTATGGTAAACGATTACTGCCGCTCATGGACACACAAAGCACCTGACGAGTGAGACATGTGTTGCTGGCTTTTTGGAAAATGAAAATCGATAGGACAGGGAGCGAGATGAAAGAGAAGAAAATGGGGATGGCACTTTCGTTACTCTCCCATGCCGAACGAAATGCAATAGTCTAGATACTCTTACTTTTTGTTGACACTCTTTGAGAGAGTAGTACACCTCCGTTAGAGCTGGCTCATTTGAGGCTATAGGGCCTTACTACCTACCAATTAATTTGAAGCATGGCTGTATTACCTACAAAAGAATTTCAGTCTGTAAAAATAAGAGAACGAAATACCTTTGTATAGAATTTTCGTTGTGTGCAATCTAAATAACCAATTAAACCTAATAATACAATAGCATTCAACCATTTTCACCACACAGTTCAAATAGCCATCCGCATCGCTCTCAAATATTTATTGGCCGACATAAACTAAGCAAACGACCCTCCTCATAATGCGTATTCCCATAAATTCTAACATATTGACACAAAACCGTGCCCCTTACATTGGCTACCCTCGTATCTCTCCTTGAATGTTTCCTCAAATATAACGAAAAATGCCAAAACTGCCTCGACAGAATTCAATATTAGGAATTGGTAGCTACAAGGTCAGGCATTGTATTGAAAAATAATAGCTAATAATGGAGCGAATTTTGTTGTAAGTGAAATATTAGTAATATAATGTTTTTGCCCAGAGCAATACTACTTTTAGCGCAAATTTTCCTATTTACTTAGAGAAGTACCAACTACTCTTTTGTCTAATATCAACGCCAAGTCACAGTATCTATGCTGATGTGTTTCGTTCGGTGTGTGACTGTGTGAGAGTATCGGAGATCCGATCACCTTTAGCTTCGCGCTCAGGATTGCTCCTACATTCCAGGGCTCCATTTGCCTCTTTGCTGCCGTTAAGTGTCTTAGACTTTTACCTCTGATATTGGATTTGCGATGATAAAGCACACCCACATTACACATACACAGCATAGGCATGAACCTCGATTGCTGCCTAGCATCAACTCAGCTACACCCGACAGAAGCAATAGAAATAGAAATCATAATAATACTTTAACCTAGGTTTCTTCTAATAATAATAATATAATATTCTACCACATTCACATAACACCGTCTAGTCCCAAACTATACAAAACTTGGTTACTAGACAGTAAAGTGCCCATGTTGGGATATTTCACCTTGCATAAATTTGGAATCCATAAAACTTGTAATGTAAGCCTACGACACATAGGGTTCCAAAATCCTATAGATGCTGTCGTCTTTAAACAGGGATAATGTCACGGCAATAATGTTATTTATATTATGTACCTTCATTGCGCCATATATTGCTCCCATATTCTTGGTCTGGGTGTTTCTATCTATAATATGTATGTATTTACAAAAAAATATATATATGTATGTTTATCATTTAACATTATCTAGTACCCATAACTCAAGCTCTGCTTAGCTTGGGACTAGATGGTGATGTGTGTATGTGGTAGAATATTATTATATATATTTAACTAAATGTAACTTTAAGACAATAAACCCGTATTTGGTTTATACGAGACGACCCTAATAATATTACGATATAATAGTATTATCTTTGATATTCAGGTTTAAAGCCATGTTCAACTGAGTTTACAACTATGAGCCAGATAGGTCAAAGGTTGGCCTGAACTCGAGTGGCAGACCAAGAGATAATTAGACCTTAATAAACTAATAGTTTGCTTACATGCTGTTCATGATAGGTATTGAAGCCATAAATTATCTATAATTTGTATGCGTACATATGACGACATATTTTATTATTAGGTATACAGTAGTGTAGACGCAAACGTTGGTGACATCTAACAGGCCGTGGATTTACGAAGACTATCGCAGCTCCTACATTAAGTTATAAACAGTTCCACATTAATTTACGATTACTAAAGATATTAGTGTCCCACTTCAGCGTTTGTCTCGCGGTCTATCAAGTACGGGGGTGATCGTAATCACCCTGAGTGGTTAGCAATCTATCTTCCCTGCCGCAAGCACATTGCACGCGATGAATGTAAAAGCAGATACTTGTTCAACGTCAACGCATCAAATAGCGACTACGCAGCTACCATGCAACATCTTTTGAAGTCACTGTGGGACAACTAGACCAAGGAACTCTTAACTGAGTTGTATAAGTGCGCACCACACTTCTGGCAGCATCCTGTATGATACATTTAAGTTCTCCAGTAGCGTCGATAGCTTGCTCAATTGACGCATATTTATGTGTTTTTTCTGTCGTATATAAAATTATAGCCATTGGTCCTTATGGGAATAAACTTGTATGGTTGTCAGTATGTTATCTAATAATCATAATGCAAAAAGGTCCTTTGACAGGATAGGCTCGCATTTAACTGATTTATTTTCAGGAAGCGTGTCTTCACGCTATTAATTCGCTTACAATTGAGCCCAAGTTAATTAGTACCCTCCAAAGCATATTTGATGCTTACTGCGGACATAACTAAAGGAGGGAGAAGATATTAATAACAATTATTACGCAAATGAGCGAACACGGACAAATAAAATAATTATTCTTAAGTAGGTTTACTGCATAAATTAACTTTACGGTGAATATTTTACTTTAAAATACTTCTATTGTGGACTGAAAAAGTAAAATGTTTATCTTCGTTACATATTTTGTTCTTATACGTACAGTAGGGTTTGACACTCATCATCATCACTAGCAAGTTTTTATCCACTGTTGGGCGAAGCAGTGTTAGATGCTTTATGTCACAGTTGAAGCAAGAGAAACGTTCGTATGGTGTCGAATTTGTGTCTTACTCGTCGAAAATTTCTTTCTTTTTGTGGAGTACTACAGTTTCTACAAAGTATTGAACTAATTTACAGTGAAGGCATCTATTGTGTTACTGTTGTAAGTTTAGTGTTTAGCATTATTGAGAACAGCTCGTTCCAGGCGTATCAAAAGGATAAATTATACCCACTATATTCATCAGGTCTGGTTGGCCTATTAAAATCGGCAATCACCCCAGTATGGTTTTGATAGGTAAATCAGAGTAAAAACAATTACGGGTTTTGGCATACAACTGTGCTACATTGTGCCCAGAAGAGTCATGCGTAGGCAGGTGCGACCACATCGACTCTTAGCGATTAACACGAACAGTAATCATGCTCCTAAAACGAACGCAGGCCTAAGAACACCTTTGAGACAGCTTGTAGACAATTATAATGCCTATTTTAGTAGTACGGATATTTTTATGCGTTCCGCAATCAGATATAGAAAATGGTTACTGAATTCTATGAGTAACAGTGTAACTGCTTCCAAGTATTAAATATTGTAATGTCATCGCACAGAAATCTCTTCCTAAATAACCATTTAATTTCCTTGTTTTCTTTCTTTTATGTTAATTTATACGAAAAAATATGTATTTGTTTTATGTAAGTTATGTAGGTACAGTCCTCATTACTTGTCTGTATTTCTTACATAGTTATGTCACATCGCTTAGCATGCTCCTTTAACAGTAATATTGTGTATAGTAATCTGTGGATAATGCTGTTAGTAGTATAATTAGCACATAGTACGTCATACATAATATGTAGGTAACTCTAAACTACTTTATTGTACTACTGTTTGTTATCCCAAATATAAAAGTAAAATAAAATAAAATAAACTACACGTTTAATAATTTTACGAAACAATAGAAGTTTGAAATTCATCAACTAAAACTAATTAAAGCTACACGTTGATTGAATCTAGACTTCGAAATGAAATAACTTTTAGTTACCTCATACAACTTCGTAATATTGTATGTATTCCCAGAAAACGTAACTTTGTATAGATATCGTTACAGAATTCCAATTTGGAATTGCAACAAAACAGTAATTGACACTTAATCGCTTCATGCCCGGTTTCTGAAGTCCCCAGATATACTCTCAACAGATATTGATTCATTAAAGTTATGGAAAGGATAAACGTTGGTTAACTGACACTGCGTTTCTGAATCCGAGGAACGCTCCAATGGGCATTGGAGCGTTCCATAACTATTGAACCAATACGTAGTTCTTTTTCTGCCACTAGATGGATCTGTTATAAAAAACGTGTTGAAAATTTATTTAACTATGTTAATTTGTCCGTTATACTAGATTTTTAAACTAGATTTTCAAATCGTAAATGTTTTTTTCAAAAGTAAACAACTAGTTGCTCGTTATTTTACTTAAATAATAATATCATAATGCGTCAAAACGTTTGAAAAAAGTCAAACTTCAAATAAAGTTATGGAACCGATAAACGGCGAACATTGGTCGGTTAAGTTAAAGGAGTTTATGTTGTGACGCGTCGTTCAGAAACGAACTTTCTTGAGTTATCGAACCAATAACGCTAACGGATAGATAAACCACCGATAAAAGTATCTCAGAAACCGGGCATCAGACAAATACACCTTTAACGAACTTCAATACTGTGAACTGAACAAAACTTTGTTCAGATTGATCAATTATAGCTATGAGAGGATTATTGGATTCGACGATACGACGTCTACGCAGATTTTGTATTTGAGACAAAATGCACACAGGAATACCTATTTGCACAGGTACCTACGTATCTAACAGTATATTATTTAATGCTTGATTATATATTTTATTCCCTACTTATTGTGAAGAATAATAGTACTTCATGTAGTCGAAATACCATCGATTTTTTTTAAACGTATGTAATATTGTTTGAAATAGAAATAGTTTTATGATAAGTCAAGTCGATTATATCGATTTAGTAACGTTTAGTTTAGTCTTTTGTAAATTTTGACTATGGTCACACTGAACTGTCATTCACTCACTTTGGTTCATCGTGGTTTCGAGCGGTCAGCGAAAAAAAACCTGGCTCTGGAAGACTCGGTTTTGATGAGCGCGTTTGATCTTGTATAATTGTATTTGAAACCCGTTTTGATTGCCGTTTCCTTGATCAATAACTGGCACCGGGTTAATTGTGATAAAAAAAGTATTTTAATGAACATTGTAAAACTTGAGTGAATCCGATGCACGTGGTTGGTGCCGGACGATTTTGCTGATGAAGGACGCCGCCGAACTGGACCCTGTGGTATATAACGATTTTCTTGTTATTTTGGCCAAAAGTATGAATTAAACTTAAAGGTCCACTCAAGAGTAACGTCGGGAGATCATTGGTAAGTAACCCCTACTTAATACTTGTATTCACTGTGCAACGCAGTGCATTGTGTCTGGATATATTGTCTGTCGTGGTCAGGTAGATGTTCTACAGCTTCCACTGCACACTTCTGAACATTCCTGCCTGCCTACGGTAACTCTAGACATAATTTTTGGTATGCAGAGCTGTAGTTGAAACTTAGCCGTTGATTGTACCTATACTCAAATTGGTATTGTATAAGCTTGTATCTGAGCTATATAGTCATTGTTAACGTTGTTGTGGTGTTCCTAGGTTAGTGTTGTTTAAAATACATCATATTTATTTGTATTGGTTGACCTGCATAACTTGAAACACATGTCATACATAACCTCAATCAGTAATTGTTTGACTTGTATTGTTGAAATCTAGCAATAATTTGTTGTTGCTAGCATTAACAAGTCAGTTTGTTTGGATACATAACAGCTGTATGTATAAATAAATTTAGTAAATTTAGTTTATCTCATAATTATATTAAGTTTGAAACATTACTTATATCAACCAAACTTTTGATAAACCTTTGTTTTGTTATAATATATAGATAATATTGTCAGGTAACACAAACTGGTGCCTACAGTTGTAATATATCACACATTTGGTCTGTTTGTTGCAGTAATAAATTAATTACCTAATTTAAGTTTCAACTTTAATTGTTGTATGTTATAACTTTAATAACCTTTGTCTTTGAGTCAATATATTAAAACTATTAATTTTGTTGGGCAGTAAATACCTGCCACTTGCTTGTACCAGCAGTAAACAGGCTAACAGTTCGTTGGTTTCAAAGAATTAACAAATATTAAGTTTTGATTGTTAACTTTATTTAACGCTTGTCCGGGCTCTTTTGAATTTTGATTATGTCAGCTATCAAGGACTTGCGTGCAGCTGCTGGTGCTATTGCATCAGATTTGCGCTGGTTTGCCTCGGCCAGTGCCTTAGTGAACCGGCCTGATCGCCAGCAGGCCTTACTACAAAGGTACGAGCGGATCGATGATCGCCTGGCAAGTGTGGAACAGCAGTTCCGCACTTTCAGCACTTGCTGTCTCGAAGTGTCAGTTAGTGACTTCACCGCTGACCAGCGAAATAAGGTCAGCAAAGACTATTATAATAATAATAATAATAATAATCAATCTGGCAACACTGGCTGTCAACGTGCATACATCAATTTTGTTCAGAAAATATTTAATAAAATATATCTAGTTCTTCACGTAAATATATATCACAAACGAGACCGTAACCGTATCCAGTATAATATTCCATAATAAGTTTATCAAAGAAATACCATAAATCCTCACTACGAAACGAAAATAAAATCTATACAAAATGACATCCGTCAAGACAAAATTGTCAAAACAATCACAAATAAATACAGTAAAAATGAAAAATAAAGCACAATAAGCATGTTGACTCGAGCCAGGAGCAAGACAGCACATCTAACACCTCCGGGCTCGTCGCTGAGCTCCGCCTCGCAGCCGTCGGAACCTGTGCCGACAACGCCGGCAGCTGCAGTTGCGTCGAGCTCCAGCGACGAGTATTTCTCTCCGCCGTCGACACCGTCACCTGCGCGGCGGCGTGGAAGAGGCCGGCCACCAGCGTGCTTAGGACCTCGGGGCCCACCGGCCCCAAACAGGGTCCCCGCTGCCGGTGGTAATGTGCAGCGCATGAAGTGGACGACATCAATGAACGAACATGTCATGCGCGCATATTTTGGGGCGACAGAGGGGGGCACTAACCTCACTGCGTACCGTAGTCGCATGCTGTCTATGTTTCAGGCCTTGGAACCAAGCATCAACGTCACGGCTCAACGATTATCGGATCAGGTACGAGTAATCCAGCGCAGTGGCAAGTTGGATAATACCGTACTTGATAGGATTCGCTCAGACTACTTACCTTCGAGTCATGTCAATGCCGTCCGGCCTACGCTAACGCCGACACCAAACGCACCACCAATAGGTGGCAGCGCCGTCGTGGAGGAGGATGACATGGCTGATAATGTAAGTACCCAGTGCAATGAGGAGGTAAACGACGCTTTGGAATGTGCGATTAGGGACTACCGGCACACGCCAACCACGATTAGACCTCGTCTACCGCGGTTGCCTATGCATAGGCGAAATATAGCGCTGGTAAGTGCTCTTGACTCGTTATTATCTAATTATTTAGATAATAGTGAGGATCTCGGTGATACTCACTCAATCTTGTACTGTGCTGCCGTGGCGGCATGTCGTATAGCAGGTGTTAAGTTCCCTGAAACTGACACTGTTATACGACAAAGATCTGCTGTACCGGCGTGGCAGTGCAGGATTGAGAGGCGTATTGCCGAGGCAAGGGCACTTATTGGCAAGCTGATCTGTTTTAGGGCGGGGAATACACGCCCCAGGGTAATGCGCTTTGTGAAACGGGCCTTTGTGGGGACTAATATTAGTCCTCAAGATTATACATCCCGTGTCACAGAGCGCATTGACTTCCTAAAACAGAAAGTCTATGCATGGGCAAACCGTATTCGTAGATTCAAAAAACGTGTGGACCGGTATCTCATTAATCGTACATTCCAGAGGGACCAGAGGTGGGTATACAGAAGCTGGGAACGACCAGACCAATGTGTGACTAATGTACAGCGACCGGATGAGGACGCCACAGCCATGTTTTGGCGTAGCATCTGGTCGATGCCCATTAGTCATACTGAAGGCGATTGGATGCGAGACGTCGAGCGTGCATGCGAACATATTCCCGAAATGGAATGCGTGGCCATTTCTAGCCAGGACGTTTCACAAGCAGTCCGTCCATTAGCGAATTGGAAATCTCCAGGGTTGGACGGGCTGCACAATTTCTGGCTGAAATGGCTACGTAGCTCGCATGAACGCTTGGCATCTCAATTCCAATCAGCTGTGGAATCTGGGTCGTTACCAACATTCATGACGACTGGAATTACCCACCTGCTCCATAAGACAGGCAGTACTAGCGAGCCCGGCAATTATAGACCGATAACATGTTTACCATCGGTCTATAAACTTCTTACATCTATTCTGAGAGCTAAAATAGCTAAACATGTTGAAGACCATGCAATTATGTCAGCCTCTCAGAATGGATGTAGGAAGGGGGCTCGTGGTACTAAGGAGCTCCTCCTCATTGACATGGCCATTAGCCAACAAGTTCGCCGTAACCGAAAGGATCTGGCGGCATGTTGGATAGATTATAAGAAAGCGTATGACTCCGTGCCGCATACATGGCTTTTGAGGGTGTTAGAGTTGTATAAAGTAAATACAACTCTACGCACCTTCTTAAAGTCATGTATGGGGCAGTGGAATACGACTCTTTGCTATCCAGGATGCCGAAGGATCCAGGAGGACGGCGAACGTATTAAAATTGAGCGGGGAATTTTTCAGGGCGACAGTCTGAGTCCCCTTTGGTTTTGCTTAGCCATGAACCCTCTCAGTACTTTACTGGAGGGTTCAAGGTTAGGCTGCAAGTTACAGAGAAGTGGTCAGGTCATATCTCACCTGCTGTTCATGGATGACTTGAAGTTATTTGCCCACTCTGAGGCCCAATTGATAGACTTACTAAACGTCACCCAAAACTTTAGTCAATCTATCAATATGGAGTTCGGTGTGGATAAATGTGCTGTCATTCATGTGAAGCAGGGAAAGATGGTGGAATCTGAGGGGATCCAACTCTCAGATTCCATTAACCTAAGAACGCTTCTCTTAACTGATACCTATAAGTACTTGGGTATGTCACAGGCTTTATGTATCAATGAAGCCGTCATGAAGCAATCGTTGCAAGAGCGTTTCTTTGGCCGCCTGAAAAAAGTGCTAAAAAGTCTTTTATCAGGTGGCAACAAGGTTCGTGCTTGCAACGGTTGGGTCATGCCACTTCTTGTATACTCCTTTGGCATACTCAAGTGGACTCAGTCTGAATTGGACGCCCTGGACAGAAGAGTTCGCACTTTGTTGACGGCATATCGTATGCATCATCCACGTTCATCCGTGATGAGGTTGTACATCCCGCGAAAGTGCGGGGGTCGCGGCTTTCTGAATGTCAAGACCCTACACAATCGCGAGGTGTGCAATCTCAGAGAATATTTTCTCCGGGCGAATGTGGATATGCATCGAGATGTTGTCGCGGTAGACAATGGGCTCACCCCGCTCAGGTTGGCTAAGGAGAACAGGCGCATGCCTGTAGTACTTAGTACTGATGATCGCAAGCGTGTATGGCAGAGCAAGGAGCTTCATGGCAGGTTCCATCGGGCCCTGTATGGACCCGATGTAGACCTATTAGCCTCGGTGAACTGGCTACGCTTCGGTGACCTCTTTGGGGAAACCGAAGGGTTTGTTTGTGCAATTGCTGACGAAGTTATCAAGACGAATAACTACCGGAAATATATCCTGAGGGATGGCACTACTGACATTTGACATTTGCCGTGCCTGTCACCAACCTGGTGAATCCCTCAGGCATATTGTTTCCGGTTGTTCACGTCTTGCTAACGGCGAGTACTTGCACAGACATAACCAAGTAGCCAGAATTATTCACCAGCAACTTGCTCTGAAGTACAAACTTGTAGACATCGAGGTACCGTACTACAGGTATGTAGCAGAGCCAGTTCTCGAAAATGGCCATGTCACATTGTACTGGGATCGATCTATCATCACGGACAGGACTGTTGTAGCCAACAAGCCTGATATCGTGTTGATAGATCGATCAGAGCGCCTCGCAATAATTGTTGATGTCACTATTCCTCATGACGAGAATCTCGTGAAAGCCGAAAAGGAAAAACAGATTAAATATCTGGACTTGGCTCACGAGATTGTCGACATGTGGGATGTGAACTCAGCAATTATTGTGCCGATAGTCGTGACCGTTAATGGTCTAATAGCCAAGAGCCTCGACCGTCACCTTAAGAGGCTCGCGTTGGGTGCTTGGGTCAAGGGCCTGATGCAGAAGGCAGTACTTCTGGACACGGCACGTATTGTGAGGAAGTTCCTGTCTCTGGAGCCCTAACCACCGGCAGCTTGGACCCTGTGCCCGATGCTGGTGGGACCCCACGGTTATTTTTATATTTTTAAATGTGTTTATTTTGTTAAAAAATATATTTAAAAATGTAATTTTAATTAGAAAAATAATAAATAAAGGAGATAATAATAATAAACTTTATTAAAACCAGTTACAGCTTACAATACTTTACATGCATTGTGAAGGAATTATTGTATCTAATTTAAGGGCCAAGACATAGTTAAAAACAAAAAAATAATCTGTTTCAAATATGATAGAACCCTGCTTCTCAAAAAAGGATGACCTGTATCTTAAGAGTTAGTGTCGGCTAGGAAGTTAAATACTAGTTTAGATTTTTACAACCAGTGGACTGTGTCCTTTTGTCCTTCTAGCATGTTTGTGTGTGTGCGTTTGTGTGAGTGTGTGTGCATGTGTGTGTGTGTGTGTGTGTGTGTGTGTGTGTGTGTGTGTGTGTGTATGTGTTTGTGCGTGTGTGTGTGTATGTGTGTTTGTGTGTGCATGCGTGCGTGTGTGTGTGCGTGCGTGCGTGCGTGCGTGTGTATGGTTTGCGTGTGCGTGCGAGCGTGGGTTTGTGTATGTATGCCTGTACAAATATTATGCGATGAATATAAGAAGGGACTCTGTTTGTGAAAAGTCCTGTTGAAGTAGCCATGTCGTCAATTTAGATTTAAGTTCTTTCTTATTTAAGTCAGTTATGTTAAGTTTACTGTGAATTTTTTTGTAGATGTATGTGCTTAAGATGTAATATTGGTGTTTAGCGAATGTTGTTTTATGACGGGTACCCAGGGGGAAATTAGTGCATTTGTTCCGATCTGGAGGAAGAACACTAGAGTGTTTTCTAAGTATGGACTGTAGCACATAAAGCTGACGGACTGTTAAAATTTTACTGTCTGAGTATAACTGAGCTGTAAGATAGCGAAAGGGTTTTCGAGTCATTACTTTGAGTATTGCTCTCTGAGCTCTCTCAACCCTCAGAAAATTGGTTTTGTTTGCACCTCCCCAAACTGGGATGCAGTATCCGATAACTGATTGGCATAGCGAATGAAATATTATTTTAAGAGTTTCAAAGTTAGTGACATCTCTGAGAGACTTAAATGTATGGAGAAGTCTCATAGTTCTCGTAGTGAGAGCATTTAATTGTTTGTCCCATTTTAAACCCGTGTCAATTTGTACCCTTAAGTACCGTACCTGTTCAGTTCTTGAGAGCTTCGGACATAAGCAAGGGGCTGATTGTTGCTGGCACGTGTGCGCGACTACGGAGAAGGATTTGTCAGATAACATGTTTCGGCGAATAGCAAAAGGAATAAAACAGGTTTTTGTGACATTCAAGGTAAGGAGATTTGCATTGAGCCATGGGATTATGTTGCCGAGTGCCGATTCCGCATTATTTTTAACACTTTCCCACGTAGGGCCACTAACTAAATTTGCTGTATCGTCAGCATAGGCGTAAATCTTACAATTTGGAAGAGGCATATTGAACAAATCATTTACATAAATTTGGAACAATACAGGACCCAATATGCTTCCCTGAGGAACACCGTATGACACTGATGTTTCATTGCTAAGGTATTCATCAATTTTAACTCGTTGTGTGCGGTTTTTGAGGAAGCTTTTAAAGATTTCGAGGACGATACCTCTCACACCAACAAGTTCTAATTTCGAGATAAGTAAGGGAACAGATACCGTGTCAAACGCCTTGGATAGGTCCAGAAATATGGCTAGGCATTTAGTCTTGCTGTCGAGATTACTAGCTATCGCCTGAGTTAAATCCAAAACCGCATCCTCAGTCGAAACACCCGTGCGATATCCATACTGATTTTTAGCAATAATTTGATACTTGTTTAGAAATTTCGTCAGACGGTTGCCAATAATCTTTTCAAGGACCTTGGAGAGTGCGGTCAGCACTGAGATAGGCCTATAGTTGTTGACACAGTCTCTGTTCCCTCCCTTATAGATTGGGTGAATTATGGCACATTTTAAAGCATCCGGCAAGACGCCCTTGCGTAAACAGTGTTGTTGAAAATGTGTGTCAGTGGCGGGATCAGTGTATTACGACACTGTTTTAGAACTGCGGGTGGGATTCTATCCCAGCCCACCGCACAATCGTCACGGAGTTGAAGAATGAGGGCTTCGATCTCAGACTCATCCACCTCTAGCAAAGCAAAGGAGTTACAGGGCGAATAATTTGGATTTATTCTGACAGTGGAAGCCGATTGGAACATGGCTGTTGCCCTGGGGGTCTGAGATAATATTTGAGCTGCCATATTTTTACCTACGTTGCTAAGGTGGTAACAAACTGCATCTATGGACGTTTGAGGGCTGTCACTTATTTTTAATAATTCTACTGGACTACTTTTTTGTTTACGCGTGCTTGTTATTTCTATTATTTTCTTCCAAAGGGCTTTCGGGTTATTTTTGGCTTTCTCTAACTCACTCCTATCGAAATCAGTTTTTAGTTTTCGTAACAGAGATTTAAAGAAGTTACGATAACGCGTATACGTTATTTTCAGAATAATATTATCTGGTTCCTTTATTGATCGTATATGTAATCTATCGCGATTTTGAATGCAATTTAATAGCCCTGGAGTTATCCAAGGTTTTATAATTCTTTTTTTCCTAGGTGTTTTGGTGTGAATCGTATGTTTAGTAATTGCTGTGTTTATTAAAGTTATATGTAAATTTATTGATATGTTAGGGTCATCAGTATGAAACAGAGTTGAGAAGTCCGTAGCGTCTAGTTCCCTTTTTATTGCATCATAACTAACACGAGTAGAAAATTTACATTGTCTTCGTTCAGGATTAGCATTTGCAATAGCCAGGATAAGTGGCCTGTGGTCCGTTAGATGCGAGTCTAAAACTAATGTGGTGGTTGATAGGTTTGACTTAACGAGTGAGTGAACTAGACAATTTTCAAGTCGCGTGGGAAAAAGGTGGGTTGGTAGCAAGCCATGAGTTATACTCAAAGTAAGATAATCGACACTCCGATCGTTCCTACCACTGTGCTTTATATCAATGTTTAAGTCACCCATTAGTACGATATTCTGCCAGTTAGAGAGCTCAGTATAATTATACAGAATTTAAACTATTTAAAAAATTGTCAAAGTTTTTTTTGAGTTGTAAGATGGAGATCAATATATGGATACGATAGCAAGTTTTTTGTCGTCAATATAGCATACAAGACAGTTCCCGCCTACGAAGATAGGTTCCCATACTGATATTTGGAGCCCATTTTTCGCGTAGATCACGATACCATCATTCTGATTGGAATTTATGTTAGTAGAAAATGTGTTGAATCCCGTCAAGATCGGTAGGTTGTTAACGTTACTGAGCCAACATTCAGTCAAAATTATAATGTCGAATTTAACTTTAGTTGAATATAGTAGTACCTGAAGTTGAGAAAAGTTTTTGTTTATGCTGCGTATATTTAAATGTAATGCTATTACTTTGCTATCTGCGTGGTTTATAAACTTTAGGCAGTCATCTGAGCTACACGTAAAAGAGTTTTCTGCGACTAGGGAATCAAGTTCACTGTTTATTTCATTAATTACAGCCATTAGTTATGGGAGATGGGCCTCGTTAGCCTTGGTTGGCAACCTGTCTAGGAGAAGGAAAACTCCGAAATTAAACCAAACGTTCGGGGAGATGGGCCTCGTTAGCCTTGGTTGGCAACCTGTCTAGGAGAAGGAAAACTCCGAAATTAAACCAAATGTTCGGGGAGATGGGCCGCGTTAGCCTTGGTTGGCAACCTGTCTAGGAGAAGGAAAACTCCGAAATTAAACCAACTTTCAGGGAGCATATCCGACACAAAACCCCGATCTAAGGTGTAAACCGACCCGTGCCGAGAGATTCGTGGCCAGAGGGTAAGCTGGTCGCAAACGGAGGGTGCCTGTGTTGGTGGTCACAGGGCACACGTGATATTCCGCCTTACCCCCGTAAAGGGCTCTATGGGGATGGACATTTCAAAACCCTAAATCTCGTGGGAACGCAATGGGAACAATTAATAATATTTCCTCACACGGCGGCGACGCGGTTCGCAATCCATCACGTCTCGTTTCCCGCGAGGGCGAAAAGCGGCCTACGGAGAGCAGGTTTGCAACATTGAGTGTTGGAGGAGGAATGAACGGCAAATTGGATGAAGTATGTTAAATGATGGATGATAGAAAGATTGATGTTCTTTGTGTGAATGAAACAAAAAGAAAAGGGTGTGAAACCACCAAGCATGGCGCATATACGGCGTATTGGTCTGGGGTAGATAGTACCACCAGAGCCTGTAAGGGAGTTGGTGTAATACTGTCTGTGCGAATGACTGAGTGTGTAAAAGAGTTTGAATGTGTAAATGCAAGGCTGCTATGGATGAGAATGAAAGTAGGACTTACTCGTCTCTTTATTGTGGGGGTGTACGCCCCGGTCAATATAGTTACGGGTATGTCACAACATGAGCAAGACGAAAGGCAGGAGTTTTGGGAGAGTTTAAGAGAGATTTTGAGGAACTGCAAGGATAATGAAAGATTGATCTTGTTAGGGGATTTCAATGGATGGGTGGGAGTAAAGCGAGATGGATTTGAAAGGTTGTTAGGTGCATTTGGTGATGAGAGCGTGAATGAAAATGGAAAAGTACTGGTATAGTTGATTGAATCAGGCGTTACTTGGCGGAACTCCATTGTAACCTAATGGAAGGAAAGAGGAACCCACCACGCACCCTCGGATTGACTACCCCAACTATTGCAATAGAAAAAGGTTGACAATACCGAACTCCTCTAAAAGGATAAGGGATATAGGAATGGTATGGGTTCCAGTAAGATACCTGACTTTCAGTATCCCGCTGTATGCGCCGACTATTCTTCGACACGTGTTTCGCCTCTGCACGAGGCATCCTCAGGAGCGACGGGCAACGACTGAGCCTAGCTCAGTACCCATACCATTCCTGTATCCCTTATCCTTTTAGAGGAGTTCGGTATTGTCAACCTTTTTCTATTGCAATAGTTGGGGAAGTCAATCCGAGGGTGCGTGGTGGTTTCCTCTTTCCTTCCATTAGGAAAAGTACTGCTTGAGATTTGTTTGGAGTGGAGCCTTTGTGAGACAAACACCATGTTTGATCATAAAAGGATACATATGTATACGCGAGAGGCGAAAAATGTTAGAAGAAGTATGATTGATTTTGTGATAGTAGATGAACGATTGAGAAAGAATGTGTTGGATACAAGAGCATATCGAGGGATCGGCATCCACACAGATCACTTCTTGGTGTTGAGCCGGATAAGTGGGCTCTTTAAAGGATGGCGACACCGAGAGCGTAATGAAAATAGGGTCTTGGAAAGAATTAAGGTAGAAAATCTACAAGAGAAAGATGTTAAAGATGAGTATAAACGAAGATTGATAGCAAAATTTGAGAGGTTCGATTGCATAAATGATATGGAAGAATTATGGCAGGCCTTTAAAGAAGAGGTAGTATGTGTAGCGTCTGAAGTATGTGGTGTGATCAAGAGAAGGAAAATACGAAAGATTAAGAATACATGGTGGGACAGGGATGTACAATTAGCAGTGTCAGAGAAGGAGAAAGCTTGGTCAGATTGGTTGGCTGCCAGAGCAAATGAAAGAATGGGAAAAGCAACGAGTATAGACATAGATGAAGCAAAAAAGGAGTTTGTTAGGTCAAAAAGAATAGTGAAAGAAATGGTTAAAAGGAAAAAAGAGGAAAAGAAAGATGAGTTTGATAGCAGATTATCTAACGATTTCCAGAAAAACATTAAGTTTTTCTGGAAATCCGTTCGTGCAGTTCGAGGAAAAACTCAATCCTCAGAACATACATCCATCAGAGACGAGAATAGAAAGATAGTAAATGATGAATCTTGCGTGCTGAAGAGATGGAAAGAGTATTTTGAAAGTTTATTTGAAAGGTCGGCGATAGAGACACCGATAGCTGAAATGAATGGTAATGATAGCAATGATGAAAGCGTTATTAGCGTGGATGAGGTCGTGAAGGCACTGGGAAGTATGAAAGTAGGTAAGGCTGCAGGATATGATAGGATTACAGTCGAAATGCTGAAGGCTGGACAGGGCGTCATAGTTGGTCAGTTGCAGCGGTTATATAACTTGTGCTGGACCACCGGCCGAGTACCTAATGACTGGGCCACAGCTGTAGTTGTGCCTCTTTATAAAGGAAAAGGCTCGCAATAAGATTGAAAAACTATAGAGGCATTAGCCTTCTCAGCATTGTTGGCAAATTGTATGCAAAGGTACTTATTGAAAGAGTTATGGAAGTAACCGACAAGAAAATATGGGATGTACAAGCGGGATTCCGAAAGGGTATGGGATGCACGGATCAGGTTTTTTCCTTGCGAAGCAAAGCCGAAAAGTTTTTGGCCAAAGGTCAAAAGGTCTATTGTGCATTCGTGGATTTGGAAAAGGCTTACGATAAAGTGGTGAGGAATGAAATGTGGTCGGTGCTGTCAATGAATGGGGTGGACAGCAGCCTCATTCGAGCTCTGAAATCCCTTTATGAGGATTCTAGAGCTTGTGTGAGGATAAACGGGGCATACACTGACTGGTTTACCATCGAGAAAGGTGTTAGACAGGGATGTGTAGCGTCGCCGTGGCTGTTTAACCTCTTCATGGATAGTTGTTTGCAAGATTTAAAACAGTGTGACTGCGGATTAAGGATGAATGGGTTACTCGTCAAATGCCTTCTTTATGCTGATGATCAGGTAATACTTGCATCTTCAGCGGAGGAGTTGCAGGAGATGGTAGCAATCATGCATGGTGCGTTAGAGAGGAAAGGAATGAAAGTGAATGTAAGTAAAACGAAAGTTATGGTTTTTGAAAAGGAGGAATGCGTTACGGCTTGTAATGTTTTGATCGATGGACAGCAAGTGGAACAAGTGAATGAGTTTGTTTACTTAGGTACGTTGTTTTCAAGAGATGGTAAGAATGAAGAAGATATTGAAAGGAGAGTTAATGCAGGTAATCGTGCGAATGGAGCTCTGAAAGCTGTTATGAACAGTCAAAACGTGTCCAAAAAGGCACGTTTGGCTGTACATAGAGGCGTGTTAGCGCCTACCCTTATGTATGGTAGTGAAAGTTGGGTATGGCAGAAGAGATTTGAAAGTAAAATAAATGTTGTAGAAATGAGAGCACTGACAAGTATGTGTGGTGTGTCTTTGACCGACAGAGTAAAGAATTGTGTGATACGAGAGTGGTGTGGGCTAAAAGAAGATGTAGTGACAAGCATTTAGAAAGGCATGTTAAGATGGTTTGGGCACATGGAGAGGATGGATGACGATAGACTGACAAAGAAGATATATAAGGCAAGTGTGAATGGAACAGGACAAAGGGGAAGACCTAGGCGGACGTTCTCTGACCAGATTGGAGACATCCTGAAAAAAGGACAAGTCAGAAGTACCCTTAACAGAAGAGCATGCATGAGAAACTTGATGGGAGTGAGTGAAGCAAGTGAGGTATGTCAGGATCGTTGCAAATGGCGTTCCGTAGTCTCTGCCTACCCCTCCGGGAAACAGGCGTGAGTCTATGTATGTATGTATGTATTAGTTATGATAAATGTCTAAAAGCGCTGCTTGTATAATGTCTTGTCTATATGTTACAGCTGCTTTATGTTTCGATTTGTAAATACATCGCACGTGTGTAGGAATAATATTGAAGAGTGAAGAAAGTGTATTTTCATGTAAGTGTGAAAGAAAATTGTTGTAAATGTTGGGATTGTAGTGTACAGAATATGGTGTCGTGTGAGTGTGTGTGAGTAAGTTATGTGTGTGCTTATCATAACATTTATGCACATATATCACATTTTGATTTGAATGAAAATATAGTGAGTAGTAAACAAAATAAGTTATTATTTTCTTTTGGTAGAATATTAGTCAGATGTTAATATTTTTAGCTTCTTCGAGACTTTTTTCTGTGTTTATTAATATTTGTTTGTCGCCCTCTATTTTCCGCAGGAAAATATTTCCATTTGAGATCCAACAAAACTTATAACCATTATTTTTGGCGAACTCACGTGCTTGGTAGAACAGCTTTTTCGTGTTAGCGGGAAGTTGTTCGGTGATGTAGACTGGTTTGGGTGCTCCAGTGATGCCGATGAGTGAAGTGTTTAGTTTGTCATCCTTACCCTTGCCTTTGTTGTAGGACCTAATAGCAGAGATGAGCGTCTTTTTCTTTTCAACCGTGGTAAATTCTACAATCGCGGGGTAGGAGATGCCTTCCCAGGCAGACGATAGACATCCCGTAGTTCAGACTCCGAGACACGTAATCCGATACACTGTTTTAGCAAGACTGGTTGTTGATTCGCTGTTTGTTAGCGGTATATTTCTAATTTCTACTCCGGAAGACCTGGACTTGTGTTGTAGATCTTGAATCCTTTTCTCCAATGTTTCTATATACTGTCTTTGTTCGCTTCGCTCCCGTCTCAGTTCCTCCACTTCTCTTTTTAAGTCTTCAAATTGACTATTTATGAAGGCCATAGATTTCACAACGTCCTCGTTTGATTTGAAGATTTCCGCGGTTGACGCTTGAATTTTAATGTTTTGGGATTTTATTTCTCCAATATCGGAAACTAGTTTAGACATCATCGCTGTCTGGTCCGCCAGCGCCTTAGCGATGACCTTATCTTGCTCTTTCTTCCAATGTGACAGTTTGGTTTGAAGCTCTGACAAATCTAGCACACCATTACCTTTCGGCGAGTTGTCTTGTCGAGGACGTTTATTTCTATTTGTGTTTACAAAATCACTCATCACTATAGCAGAGTTGATGTCCGGTTCCGACTGGGTTTGGGGTAGATTTTTTGTCTGAGCTCTTTGTGTCTTAGGTGGCGTATGCTTAACACTAGCCATATTCCTTAATAATTTATTGTATCGTTAAACAATAGTTACTTCGAACAAAAGATTGTAAGTATGTTTTTATTGTCGTCGGGCTTATGAATGTGTCGTACTCAAAGCCAGTTGTAAGTGTCCGTATGCGCGTAGCTGGCTATAGCGAGTCGTAGCGCAGCACAAAGGTGCCGTCAGGCGCACGTAGCGGACGACAGTTTAGCGGGCGCTGGACACTAGCACCGTGGCGCGTTGTGGAAACGCGCGGTATTTACCTCCAGCACAGGTCGCGATGACGGTTCGAATCCAGCGAACCACAAACACTTTTCGAGTGTTCATTCCAGAGTAAGTGACAAAATTATTTGTATCTCTCTCTAGTAACGCCCAGTGGGTGTAGTCCACAGGTAAAACACTGGTAAGTGGAACAAGGAATTAAAGTTCACTTTAAACTACCAATCACAAAAAAGATAATAAAATGCACAAAACTTAGACGACACACGTCCACACGGTTCAACGACCACGAGCCGACCTCCTATGCCCAGGTCTTAGACCTGTATGATGCTGTCTCCAATAGTGCGAGACAACTAGTTGCCGACAGGGACGGGCAACCCGGCTTGAAGCAGGAGCTTCTTAGGACAGCACCGGGGCTGGTGAGTAGGCTCCCTACCTTAGCCCTCCCCCATTTTGATGGCTGCCTAGGAAGCTACCTGGGCTTCGTTAATTTGTTTGACAGCCTGGCCAATGACAGGGCTGACCTTCGGCTGGCACAAAAATTGGCCTATTTGATGTCGGTTCTGGATGAGGAGGCCAAAGGCCTCATCCAGCATCTGCCCGTGTCTGACGAGGCGTACCAGACGGCTCGGGACTTAATTACCCGTAGGTACCATAATAAGCGTGGCCTCGCCGACACGCACATCGAGCAGACTTTGGGTTTGCCGACGCTCACCTGGATCTCTGGGTTGCGCACCCAACTGTTGAACCCGCTTTTGGTGGCAATCAATGCACTTAAGTGCCTTGACCTACCCGTGGACCAATGGTCCTATCTATTGGTACACATTGTGTTGAAGAAGCTGCCTGCCGACCTGAGGTCGCGTTTTGAACAGCGCTTTGGTAGGGATAGCGCGACCCATCTGCCCCCCTTTGCTGACCTGGAGAGGTTCCTGGAGGATGAGTGCCGGGTCTTGGACAACTCCGGTGGTGACACGCCGACTAAAACGCAGCCGCCCAAGGTCAAGGAGCAGGCTCGCGTTCACACCCGAGCCAATGTTGACCGGCGCCCTCCTCGATTTGCAGTCACGCAGAGCCCAGCGGAGTGCTCTTACTGCAAGGTCACGGGGTACAGAACGGCCAGTTGTAGGGCATTCTTGGACCTGCATGTCGCCTCTCGTAGGCGCATCGCGAATGCCCGCCGCCTTTGCTTCTCTTGTTTGGGGTCCCACTACCAGCGAGACTGCCCAAACTCTCGCCCCTGTCCTCACTGTGGAGGACAGCATTTGGACATTCTCTGCATGAATGCCAGAGAGGTAGGCCGCTTGTCCAACCAGCCGACGCCGCGCACGGGTGGGTGTTTTGAAGGTGGCAGCCGAGGCTCACCGGCACGCAGCCGAGAGTCGCCTCGCTTAATTGATCGCCGCTGACCCAGCTTGGAGAACCGTAGCGTGCGCACGCCTCCTCTCTCTCGCGCACCTGATTGTGCGACCGCTCAACGTCACCAGCACCATGACTGCTGCCCCAGGTATTCCCCTCCTTTGGCGGAGCGTCCCCGCCTTGACTCGCGCCCACCTCGTTTTGGGCGGGTGCGTCATTATGAGCCCCACAGATGGCTCGCAGATCAAGTCATCGCGCCTTTGAGGACTTCAAGCCGCACCCTCGTTTTGTCTTGCCTGGTCCTGGCCAACGGTCGCCGCCCAGGCAACAATAGGTCATTGACCCCTGCCCTATAACGCCAACCTCCCCCATTGAGACCGTTATCCTACCAACGGTTGCTGTTAGGGTCTGGGGACCCACAGGGACCTCTGTTGTTGTCCGTGCTATAGTGGACACAGGTTCACAAGGTTGCATTGTTTCCACTTATTTGGTAGGGCAGGTTAAATTAAATATGGGCTCTTTTCCGAATTGTATACGGGGCATAGGTGACGTAGCCTCTAATGTTGAAGGGCAAGTTAAGGTTTTGTTTGGCCCTGTTGAATCTTCACACCCGAGGATTAAAACCTCGGCTATTGTTCTGAAGAATATTTTAGGCATGCTTCCACAGAAACAGCTACCTGCTGCTGTGGTGAATTTGACATCGGGATTGGAACTGGCAGACCCCAAAATTAACACACCGGGACAAATCGACTTGTTGATAGGCTCGGATGTCCTCGGTGGAATTTTTATTGGTGGGAAACGGGTCTTGGTGCCAAATGGTTTGACTGCCATCCCGACCATATTTGGATTTGCTTTGATGGGACCTGTACGTAGGGACCCCCCTCCACCCGAACTTGACAATTTGTTGGCTGTAGGCTCTGCTCTCTCTGATGCAGTTCAGAGGTTTTGGGAGGTAGAGGAGCCTCCTTAAGCTGCTCGTTTGAATCCAGAACATGAGGAGTGCGAGCTGTTCTTCCAGAACAACACTGGTCGACTCCGTTCTGGTCGGCTCATTACGAAGCTACCGAAGCCGAACAGATAGAAAACTGTCTGTTCGGCCTCCGCTTGGTGAGTCATGACCTTTAGCCGAAAAGAGATTGTTGGCTATGGAGCGCCGCATGGGTCGTGATCCGGAGCTCAGACAGAAGTACATTGAGTTCATGAGAGAATATGAACAATTGGGACACATGTCTGTGTCAAATTTGGATTGGCGTTCGGTGGAGCACTACTTTCTCCCGCATCATGCGGTATTGAAGCCATCGACTGGCAAGCTGCGCACAGTGTTTGATGGTTCTGCGCAGACTTCTACGGGCGTATCCTTGAACCAGTGCTTGCATTTTGGTCCCAAGTTGGTCAAGGACCTTTGTGACGTTATCACCAGCTTCCGACGACATCAGGTTGTCTTTGTATTACTCAACTAGATAATAATCTTTTAAAATATATGTCTATTTGTATTACTCAACTAGATAATAATCTTTTTAAATATGATACTGATATCCATTGCCTGCAGACAGAGATTGATCGCTTACAGGATTCTTTACTGAACATGACAAAGAAATATGAATTATCACAAAGTCAAATTAATGAACATATGTTGGCGATGGATGACTTAGTGGATTTGTGTAAATACAATGAGCAAAGACTACTATCGCTTACTACTAATAATCAGATCAGTGAACCTAGCTTGAAACCACAAAGTTGTTCTCAGCCTACCATTTTGAATGATAGTTCTGCAATGTTATCTCAGTCAGCGGTGATGAGTAACAGCTTCATTAATGATAGCACCTCCTTCTCACATCACAATACAAAGACAAACACCAACAATTTAATAATGTTTAGTGATGAGATAGGTAGGAACATGAGCCAATTGTTGAGACAAAGACAGGTCAAACTTTTGTATGCCTGGAGCAAGTTTTTCACATATTTTACAAAACATCTTGAGTAGAACATACTGTCCTAATTCAACAATAATCATATTTATTGGGAGAAGGGGTAATGCAAATCTTAATACTATTAAAAGGTATTTCGACCAATTATTACACCTTAAAGTTAGAAAAATTATTTTATTTGCATTTCCCTACATTAAGTTGTTGCCACAGGCCGAAAATGGCTATAGATATAAATTTAATTTTAAATTACATACATTGACATTATATAATGATTTTATTGACTTTATTGACTCTAATGCTTTCATTAGAAGTTTTTATTTGACATGTGATAGTTGCTATCTATCTCAATATATTCAAAGACAAATAGCATCATCGCTAGCATATTATATTAATAACACAGCCAAAAATTTGGCTAATAACACTGCTTTTATTGAGCAGTCTAACTTGACATTGAATATAAGCTTGGAATCTGTTCCAAATCCTTTAAATTAAGTTATGAGACAATAGAGTCAATCTCTGGCAATAACATAGACAAGACATTGATAAATTTAAATATAAGTAATAAAAACACACTTTCATCAACCACACATTGTACAAAAAATAATTAAAAAAAATGTTTTAACCTGGTGCATCAAAATATACAAGGGTTGATGGGTAAGGAGTTAGAGTTGGAATTGTTCATGTACTGTAACAATATTGATATTTTATGTATTACAGAACATTGGCTAAAAAGCCACCAGTTCATTTTCAATTTCAACAACCACCAGGTTGCAAGCTCATTCAGCAGAGAAAAAATATTCGAGGAGGCTCGTTAATTATAATAAATAAACTTTTAAAATTTAAAGAAAGGTCTGATAAAGTGAGCCTCTCTGTTGAGCGAGTTATAGAGATATCTTGTGTCGAATTTGATCAGTTCATTGTTATGAGTGTATACAAGCCTCCATGTGCACATTTTGAAAGTTTTCTAGTAATTATGGAGGATGCCCTAAGCAAAGTTAATAATTGCCATGAAACGGTTGCTATTTGTGGTGACTTCAACATTAACATTTTAGAGAAATGTTCTTTATCAATTGATTTCTTAAATCTATTTAAATCTTACAATTTAAGTCATACTTTTTTAGAACCAACTAGAGTGACTGCCACAAGTGCTACCTGTATTGATAATATATTTATTAACACTAAGCCTTTACGAAAATCCTTAATTAATATGTTACAGTCTGATCACTGTGGGCAGTTAGACTGTTTTCCAAGAAAAAGCCCTAAGATTCAGAGTAAAATTATTAATTTTATACCTATAAATGAAAACCGATTAGAACTTTTTAAAAACAATCTATCAAATAAAATGCGTTAGTTGCCTAATCATGACCATCCGGATCATATATAATTCATTATTTAATTTGATTAGTGATGAATTTTCTACTGTATTTAAACCTAAAATATTAAATGTAACTGACCGTCTGATGTTTAGTGATTGGGCAACTGAAGGCATCCATAAAAGTCGGATTAGGTTATATGATCTTTATAATGAAAAAACTTTTAATAATAGTCCAGCCTTTATTAATTATGTAAAAAAAATACTCAAAAACATTTAGACAAGCTTGTTATGCTGCAAAATCAATTAATTTGAAAAATAAAATAAAAAGCGCTGAAAATACCATAAAAGCAACTTGGAATGTGATCAATAGTGAAACTGGTAGAGCCAAAACACGTAGTCGCGACTACCTACTAAATATCAATAATGTGAGTATTGCAGAGGACTTGGAAGTAGCGACGGAATTTGAAAAGTTTTTTGCTAATATACCCATTATAACTACAGCGTCACTCTAATCGTCTTCCATGTCTGCTGAAATGCTGCTTAAAGACTGCGTGTCGGAATGTGTTACGGCCTTTGAATTTGTTGCTGTTACTACAGATGTTCTTAAACAATTTAAAACTATTAATATGAAAAAGACAAAGGATCAGTGGGGATTGTCAGTAAAGACTGTTTCGTCTATTATTACATTAATTACTCCACATCTTGCAACAGTGTTCAATGGTTGTGTCACTTTTGGAACATTTCCTGATTTAATGAAGTATAGCAAAATAACACGTTTATTTAAATCTGGTGACACATCAGACCCCTCAAATTTTCGACCTATTTCCGTATTGCCAACACTTAGCAAAATTATTGAGAAACTAATTCTTAGTCAGCTACTTAGTCATTTCAATAGACATAATCTTCTTCACAAGAAACAGTTCGGATTTACGAGGGGTTGTTCAAATACTGACGCAGCAGTCGAGTTACTGAAAAGTATTGTTGCAGCTTGGGAGAAGTCGCAAGATGCGTTAGGTATAATTTGCGACTTGTCTAAAGCCTTTAATTGTGTTCATCATGATACTCTTATCAGGAAACTATATCATTACGGCATTAAAAATAAAGCTCTCGATCTCCTGACTTCTTATTTGGGCAACAGAATCCAGAAGGTCGAGGTTAATGGTAAGACATCTCCAGGTTCTGCTTTGAAAATGGGTGTCCCGCAGGGTTCAATTCTCGGACCATTTCTATTCTTGATATATATTAACGATTTACCTTATTACGTTAAGAATAATCATGAGATTGTATTGTTCGCTGATGATACCTCTTTGATTTTTAATATTAAACGACGACAGAGTAACTTTGACGAAGTAAACAATGCACTCTCTAAAGTTGTCAATTGGTTTAATGTTAATAATGTATACCTTAATAATAAGAAAACTAAACTTTTAAAATTTTCAATGCCCAATGTTAAACATATGCCAACCAATGTACAACTTAATGAATCTAGGATTGAGTCCGTCGAGACAACCATGTTTTTAGGTATTATGCTGGACATCAAACTACAATGGGGTCCACATATAGAAAGGCTTTCGGGCAAACTCAGTTCTGCAGCTTATGCAGTTAAGACAATTAGACGCCTCACAGATTTAGAAACAGCTAGAATGGTTTATTTCAGTTACTTTCATAGCTTAATGTCGTATGGGATTCTTCTCTGGGGAAATGCTGCAGACCTAAATACAATATTTGTTCTGCAGAAAAGAGCTGAAAGGGGAATTTATAACCTCAGCCCAAGAGTTTCTCTAAGAGAAAAGTTCAAAGAAATAACCATTTTTTTTTTTTGTCGGGTTGGAAAATCCTCATGGAGTCCCTCCGCCCCGGGGGAAGGACGAAGGGGACTGTCAGACTCTTACTAACTAAAAACCAACCCGTGTTCCTCATGTACCCGTGTGTCGGAGGGTAGGGATTCGCATAAGCATTCATCGCTACCCCCCGACGGGTATTGGCCCGCCAGATGGTCAGGCGGGCCCCGCACAAAACCCGCTTGGCGGCGGATTAAGGTGTTGGGCTCCGCCGCCAAAACACTCAGCGGCCGCAGAGGATAGGGAGGATGGCAACGCAACACCGCATCTCCTCTTCCTCTGCGGCCCCACCGCGACGCCTCGAATGGTGCGCCCCCATTTGGTCGCGGGAGATAGGGCGCGCGGCAACGCAACACCGACACGCCTCTCCTCCCGCGACCACGCCCGACTGCGAGGGACAGACAGAACTGTCCTCCGCACCCGCACCGTTGGACGCATCCTGTGCAGGCCCCGTCAAGCCCACGCGGAGCGTCCCCTCCTGGATCCCTCTTAGCTTCACCGCGGGTAACCAATCCACGGTTACTGAGCCCCCCCACCACGACAAGGTGGAGATCCCACAGGGGGGGACAAAATAAGTAGCTGTTTTATGGGGCAATGCATACGCTTTTATAACAAGCTCCCTTATAATATAAGAGACCTATCTATAAATAAGTTCAAAATTATTGTAAAAGCGAAATTGTGTTCAAAAGCCTATTATAAAATATCTGATTATAAAGACGACCAAAACGCTTGGGACTGAGCTGTTCTAATTCGACACACAAAAATAATTGTATTAAATATTTCCTTTAAATGACGTTTCGTAAGTACTTTCAAAGTTTACACGAAATAAAGAATTATTTCATTCCATTTCATTTCATTTGTAGCCGATATAAAAATGATGTTTAGGCAGACGATTATCCACCCTGATGACCGTCGTTTCCAGCTGATCCTTTGGAGAGAAAATCCTCGCGATCCCATGGTCGTCTACGAGCTCAATACTAATACGTACGGGTTAAGGTCGAGCCCCTACTTGGCAATACGTTCTCTTTGGGAGCTCGCAGACCGCGAAGGCTTACGTTTCCCACGAGCCTCCGCCATCTTGAAGGACGATATTTACGTCGATGACATTTGCTCGGGCGCCTCCACAGCAGACGAGGCGATCCTCCTGCGGGACGAATTGATAGGTATTTTGGCCTCCGCTGGTTATGAGTTGCGCAAATGGATTTCCAACTCACCAGCGCTTTTGGAAGGCTTGCCAGAGAATCATCAGCAAGATCCACATCTATTTGAGATTGTTGACAACCCCGCCATGATGGCTGTTCTCAGCGTCCAGTACAGACCAGTCCAAGACATCTTTACGTATAACGTAGACTTGAAATTGCCTTGTTCTTGGACTAAACGTCTCGTGTTATCTACTGTCGCCAGAACCTTTGATCCAAACGGTTGGATTTGTCCTGTCATATTTTGGGCAAAATGCTTCTTGCAGAAGCTTTGGACAGCAGGATTGAGTTGGGACGAACTTCTACGCGGTACTCTTGTTGAGGAATGGACCGCCGTCAATGAGATCTCCTTGCCTCGTCCCATCCTTCCTCCCGGGAAGTACAAGGCCACCCTTCACGGGTTTTGTGACGCCTCGGAACGTGGTCACGCCGCCGTGGTGTAATGCGCACAGTTAGTGCCTCAGGTCAGGTGAGGGTTTCCCTGATCATGGCAAAGAGCAAGGTCGCACCCCTTCGGACATCTCTGACCATCCCAAAATTGGAGCTCTCGGGAGCAGCCCTACTTGTACGCTTATTGAACCACGTGTCTACGACTTTGGGTAAAAACATTTGTATTAATGGGACCAACGCCTGGACAGACAGCCAAATTGTTCTTTGTTGGTTGAAGGCGTCTGTCCACACTTTGGAGGTATTTGTCGCTAATCGCGTTTCCCAAATCCAGAAATCCGAAGTCAAACTTGTTTGGAGACACGTGCCAGGTGAGCTCAACCCCGCTGATTGTGCCTCGCGCGGATGCTTGACGCCTAGTTTGATAGGTCATTTGCTGTGGTGGGGTCCGGAATGGTTGAGTCGACCAGAAATTGATTGGCCTCGAACGCAAGTTTTGAATACTTCCAATTTGCCGGGTCTACGAACACTCGCTGTTGAGAAGGTGGGATGCGCCTTCGACCCCGATTTCTTGTTGAATCGCTACAGCTCCCTTGACAAGTTGTTAGGTGTTACTGCTTGGATAAAGCGTTTTGTTTTTAATTTTAGGCACCCACAACAGAAACGTCAGACACCGTTTATCTCACCACAGGAACGACAGGAATCCCTCACCTTTTGGGTTCGTTCTGTGCAATTGGTGCATTTTGAGCAGGAGATTGCTATCCTTAAATCAGGAAGATTTAAATTGTCGGGAGCTGTATCTAAATTGACCCCCTTTTTGGATGATACGGGTCTCTTGCGCGTTGGAAGGCGTCTCAAGAACGCCAACCTCCCTTACGGAGCACGTCACCCCCTTTTGTTAGCTAAGGACGGTCATTTGGTACGCTTGTTGGTAACTGACCGTCACCTTAAAAATTCGCATGCTGGTTGTAATGCGCTCTTGGGCATTTTGCAACGCGAGTTTTGGATTTTGTCTGCCCGAAGAATTATCCGGAGTGTAGTCTTTCGCTGCATCCCTTGCTATAAGCTCAAGGCTTCTACCATGCAGCCCTTGATGGGGGACTTACCGGCAGATCGCGTAACTGAAAGCAGGACATTTGACGGTGTTGGCACGGACTTCGCAGGTCCCTTTTGGGTGAAAACGTCGACACTTCGAAACAGCAAGACTGTCAAGGTCTACTTGTGTGTTTTTGTTTGTCTTTCCACAAAGGCCGTACACTTGGAACTGGTCTCCTCGCTTACGACCGAGGTGTTTGTAGCCACACTTGACAGATTTGTATCCCGCAGAGTAAAGTTTAGTTTAGTCTATTGTAAATTTTGACTATGGTCACACTGAACTGTCATTCACTCACTTTGGTTCATCGTGGTTTTTGGAAGACTCGGTTTTGATGAGCGCGTTTGATCTTGTATAATTGTATTTGAAACCCGTTTTGATTGCCACTTCCTTGATCAATAACTGGCACCGGGATAATTGTGATAAAAAAAGTATTTTAATGAACATTGTAAAACTTGAGTGAATCCGATGCACGTGGTTGGTGCCGGACAATTTTGCTGATGAAGGACGCCGCCGAACTGGACCCTGTGGTATATAACGATTTTCTTGTTATTTGGCCAAAATTATGAGTTAATCTTATAGGTCCACTCAAGAGCAATGCCAGGAGATCATTGGTAAGTAACCCCTACTTAATACTTGTATTCACTGTGCAACGCAGTGCATTGTGTCTGGATATATTGTCTATCGTGGTCAGGTAGATGTGTTACAGCTTCCACTGCACACTTCTGAACAGTCCTGCCTGCCTACGGTAACTCTAGACAAATATATTTCTTGTGCTATTTATCGAGTGCTTTAATTGAGATAACATTCATTAAACAATGTGGTCATGTGGAATGTTGCGGTGTAGATCACTTAGCTGAAACTCTGCTGGCTTCGGTATGGATGGGTGCTTTTAGGATTGGTTTGATTTCTTTCAACGTTTCTCTTACTCCTTATTTTACGACCTTTCTAGATTTTTTCATTATTTTCGTTTGTTACTCTAAATTATTAATGTGTATAGGCAACAAGCGTGATATTTCAATAGAAATAAATTAATTATTAAAATGCTCGATAGATTCTTCCAAAAAATAGATCTTAATATGAACATGGACAAGACGAAACTCATGTCTAACGTCCATGGCGTACCTGCCTATTCAGGTAGGGAACTCTAGACTCGAAGATGACGACAAGTATAATTATATACCTGGAACAAATTTTACAGTTAAGGGGTTCCAACTTCGAGAAAGAGGTCAATCGGTGAATCCAACTCGGCTTGGCAGCGTTCGGGAAAATTCGGCATATCTTCTCATCCGATATCCTGCAGAGTCTCAAGACAAAAGTCTTTGACCAGTGTGTATTGCCAGTGTTATAACATGGAACGGAGACTAAGCCGCTCACTATGGGCCTCATTAGAAAGCTTACAGTCACTCAGAGTGAGAGAGCGGTGCTCGGAGTTTCCCTGCGAGAACGAATCAGAAATGAGGATATACGCAGGCAAACCAAAGTCACTGACATAGCTCTCCGAATAGTCAAGCTGAAGTGGCAGTGGGCAGTGCACATAGCCAGAAGAACCAATGCCCGTTCGAGCAGAAAGGTACTGGAGTGGCGGCCACGCACCGGATGTTGTAGCAGAGGTAGACGTCCTGCAAGGAAGACTGATGATCTTATTGGGTTCGTGAGCAGCGGATGGATGCGGGTGGCTCAGGAGCAGTCCATGTGGAGAGCCTTGAGGATGCCTATGTCTTGCAGTGGATGTCTTTCGGCTGATATGATGATGATGAATGCTTTTAAGAAGTCAGGTACCTGCCAAATAACAGACCACATGCCTCTTTGCCACTATTGATAATTATGTGTCGTGTCGTATTTTGTAAATAGCTCGATGGTATGGTAAACATTTTGTTTCAAAACTGTGACAGACAGACACCCAGAGGAATAAACTAGGATAATGTAATCTGTAGCTGATTTTATTTATTTATAGAACTTCTTTATTTTCGTCTGATGTATGATTACGTAAGATCCAATATGATGCTTATTGTAATGGATCCTGAAAACATTTTTATGTTTTCAGCAAAAGACAGTGGCAGATCTCCATACATCAAAATGTCTGAAATTAAATTGAAGCGAACAGTAATAAAAATATATCAAAAAATTTGGCGTAAGTAACAGAGTCTATAAATGATTCTATTTTCACTCAGGAAAGGTTGAAAAAGAAGATATCGGTGTTTGAATTTTTAGTTAAGAATGAACAATGTAGGTAAAAGGAAAGTTATAGTATGAAAGTTAAACAATGTAGGTAGGTACGTTTGAATTATCAAATGACATATGTCAGATTGACGTCAAAACGCGGAAGTATTTTGTAGCATCTAATTGTCACAGCCAAAGACAAAAGTAGAGCTGCATATTTTAAATCGATTTTATGTGAAATCGATACAACTTTAAGACGATGCTGTGACGTTTTTATTTGATTTAAACATTGTTTTGCTTCAAAAATATTAGCTTATTGATATAATGTTGATTAAATATTAAATAACTGCATTTTAAACGAAACCAACTCTATAAAGGTCGATCGTATCGATTACTTATTTAATAATCGTTACGGCTATAGCACTCACGTCTATTCCTGTCACACCATTGTCTATGGCAACAATCAAATTAATAAAGTATTCGTAATCAATTGGAATGCTTTTTAACATCATAAAATACTCCAGCTTTAACGAGACAAAGTAAAAATATTAAAAATCGTAGAAAAAAAAACAATTTGTTTTGTTCATATGAAGTTTAAGGTCGCCACAAGAAACCCAGACCAAATTCTGCCATTGTTCTTTATAGATCGAAATTTAACTAAAATTTAAATGTATTTTTGAAATGCACCAATCAAATGTATTTATATAAATAGGTATACAATATAATATTTAAATATACAGGATGTTTCATATCCATCCGTCCGATCAATGAAGGGGTTGTAGAGTAGCGTAAAATGATGAGATATTTGTCATTATTTCACGGAAATTCAACATAAAATTTTCCCATGTAAATTTAATTAATTTTAAATAATATCATATCAGATTACCCATGGCAACACTAAATACTCATAAATCGTATTAGCTAGGTATCTACCTAAAGTTCACAAAAATTTGACGGCAAAAGCGGCGCCTTTGAGTGCATAGGCCAACCGACCGCCTCCTTTGACAAAAGCCGCCGCCGCGCGTCATCGTCCTTTACACGTGCCAAGTATTATTTTAGGTATAAACAGATTTTATGCACTTGATGCAACAGCTGATCTTTTGCTTCGACGGTTTAGGTAAAACTCCGTAAAACAAAGTACAGTATTAAGGTTTTCTGTTTGTTTCGTGCGAGTGCGTGGCCAACTCTGGTGTCACTGTTTTCAAACTACTCGAATACCTACGACATGGCCTAACGATTCTTGGATGCGGCTTTATGGTGAACGCACACCTATCCGAGCCGAACGCGTCGAACGCGTCGAACGAAACGAATTTTAGAATTCTTTATATGAAATCTCATGAAACCTCGCACACTTGTCCGCGTTGAATCGTCCGAATCTGGAAGAACCTCAGAAATCCTAGAAGCATTCGAATGACGTCATCAGATTCGGCGCGGTTAGAGCGGTCGATTCGTCCGATGCGCTCGCATTCTATCAGTTGGGTATGACAGAACAACGCGCGAGTACTATTTCCGCATTGTTTCTTCATATTCCATTAATAAAGCACTGACAAATAAAAACCTCGTCAAGATCCATCACAATTCACATGTAATAACAGTGCGACAGGCGTAAAGGAAATGGAAACCATTTGTTCGATGCGCTCGATTCTTTCGGCGCGGTCGATTCTTTCGGCGCGGTCGACTCTTGCTAATGTGCGAGGCCTCCTTGACTTCGATTCGTTCGACGCGTTCGGCACGGATAGGTGTGCGTCCAGCTTTACGGGCCGTCGGAAGCCCGGAAGCGCTTTCATGTAATGTCACACGCGGTCACCCATCTAAGAGAAAATTTTCGCGCTATGACTACGGTACTTACATTAATAACTACCTACTTTTTAATTGGTTTAATCTTACGTAACTAGGTACCTACCTTAATTGATAAAAATATCAACTTGCTGTAGGTTGCGACGGTCATTCTCCACATGTCCGCCGCTCACGTCCAGACACTTACGGCACCTTTGCACCATATCCGAACGCACACTTCTTAACACTCCTGGGTTTAAACTTCGAAAAGCAGAAACGATACGCGCACGCATTTCTTCTTCAGTGTCACACGGTTTTTGGTACACTATTTGTTTAACGTGTACAAGTAAAAGTCTAAAGGCGTTAGGTCCGGTGATCTTGGTGGCCACGAGATAGGCCCGCTTCGTCCAATCCACTTGGCAGGGAACTGTGCGTCAAGATACTCACGCACAGCTCGTAAAAAATGAGGTGGGGCACCGTCGTGCTGGAACCACAAGCTGCAGTGGAAGCTTAACGGCAACGAATCTAACTCGTCACTTAGAACTTCCCTCAAAAATCTTAAATAATTGGTACCGTTCATGGTTTCATTTAAAAAATGCGGACCAATAATACGGTCGCCGAGGATTCTCGCCCATACATTGATGCGCCAACGATGTTGAAAATGGCTTTCTTTCATCGCGTGTGGATTTTCAACAGCCCAGACGTGTTCATTGTGACAGTTGAAAACACCCGTCCGCACAAATGAACATTCGTCGGTAAATAACACGCGCTGCAAGAACGTAGCATCCTCTTCTACTTTGCCAAGTAGCCAGTTGCAGTATTGTCTTCTGTGGGCATAGTCCGACGGCATAAGTGAGTGAACCCGTTGGTAGTGGAAAGGATGCTGTCCGTCTTCTTTTAATATCCTCCACACTCGCGCGTTACTGGTGCCTAGTTCACGTGCCGCACTCCTGGTATTCTGCGTGGGATCCTCAGCGAATAATTGTAAGACCTGTTTCACTACACCGTCGCTACTTTGTGGTCTGCCACCATGATTGCGATTCGACTCATCGCGAGCACTGCCCGTGTTGTACACCCGGTGGTCAAGCCGTTGAAACGCGCGCTCCGACGGGTAGACCCCGTGGTCTGGCATACCGCTCCTCGTACTCCCTACGAGCACCTGCATAATTGCATTCACTCCTACCTAAGCACATCAACATGTTAAAGTATTCAGAGTTTGAATATGACATTCCTAACTAATCTACTAATTCACGCGGAAGTCTAAACAAAAGGAAAGCTAGCGAAAGACTGAGTGTTCAAGTAGGCAAATAGTTAATTCGTAAATCAAATACAGTACTCGCCAATCTTTATTGCCGCTCTGAATGTAGCCATCGGTACGAACTTGCGCATGGTACAGTCGGGTGGACATGTCATAACCAAGAAAATATATTTGTAATTATTGAAAATTAAAATCTTCAGTTACGTTGTTAGATAAGTTATATTATATTGTTTAATTACATATTCAATAAAATTCGAGTAATGTGAATTCAGTTAGATGAAGGGACTTTTAAGCCTAGACTTCTTTCCTTCGTCATAAACGTTACTACGTCATACACTATTTTCCGGGTTTGGCGACGTAAAACATTAAAACGACCGCAAGGCATGATCAATGACAATGGTAACTATATCAGTACTAATAACAACAAGAAACAACGATAGCAACGAGAAACAATAAAGAAGTAACACTACGAAACTATTTTAAACGCGACGATACTGTCAGAGCTCAGCGATTATGTGAGTCGTGTACGAACGTAGCACACTCACACTAACGCGCGGGAGGCGAGGACGCTAGCGGGTGGAAGACAGCGCGCGCGGGCGTGCCCTGCTTCCACGCCCCGCGTACGTCCCGCTGATACCTGATTTTGTGTTCTGCGCAGCGCAATGCGGCTATGTTCGGAGCGGCCATAAAGTTTGGCGAGTACTGTAGGTAAATAATTAGAGATGTAACAAATGGTATTCACTGGAGTACTGTTTCTATCGATATTTTATGTTATTGTTTACCTGATAGAATATCGGTAGCTAAACCCCTAAAACGTCAACTTTGTGTAAATTTATGTTTTTATTTGCTGTTAATAAATAAAAACATTCCATGGTTTAGACTAGAATCAGTTTATTTAAGGGTGCTGACTCCGCGTGACGACTGTCAAAGATCTTCATGACTGTCGGTCCGACGGTTTAACGTGCTCTCCGAGACACAGGGATATTAACTATTTATTACGCACGTAACTTGGAAAAGTCTTATTATCTTGTTATGTATGTATTATTATTGATGCGCGCCGTGGATTCGAACCCGATACCCTCTGCACGGCAGTCTGTTGGTATCATCACTAGGCTATCATTGGCCTAGTAGCCTAGCAGGCTATCATTCTAGTTTGTAACATGTCACGTTAAAATTAAATAAATCGATATTATCTGTTGATCGTAAACATCACTAGAGCGGTCCCTTTGTGTACGGTGGCGGCTCGCTTGACGGTAAAATTGCACTATTTTATAAAGGCGGCATGCCCTTTGACACGGTAAGCGGCGAAAGCCGATAATTTTTAATAAATTTAAAGGCCTATCCACACGACACAATTTTACGTCCAACTTGACTAAATCACTTGATTTAATCGTGACGTGTAGACGCCAGTCGTCCAACTCAAGTTCATCGGGTGTGCGGACCACCAGATTTTAACCAATTGGGTGGACGGAATGAAATTCAGTCATTTGATGGTGTCGTGTAGACGGGCAAAGCCAATTCCATTGAAAATTTGATCAGTGGTAAAATTGTGCCGTGTGGATGGGCCTTAAGAATCATAAAGGATTCCGCTATTGAGGGGAGTGTTGTTAGTTTACAGAATTTTCGCCAATTTCGGGGTAATGTTTCTCGTTAGTACTGAGCTAAGGAAATTTATTCTGATGTTTTATGATGACCTAGATTTTTTTTATTATTTTTCCTGGTATGCCTGATAAGTCAGTAATATGTCCTTTCGAGATCGGACGGGGGTTTATGAAACACACTGTATATAAATCTTGCAGCAAAAATCAAACAGTGTAAATAAGTATCAGGCAATTATTGGTGTAAATAGTAAAAGAAAACGTGTTTGAGTTTTTAAGATGAATATTTTTGTATATACAGGAGACCATAATCCTGAAATCATCAGCATCTTCGTTATCCATATCATCCATTGCTTTCACTTTGAGCCCGGGGCTTTTGCTCTCACCACAATTGGCAGAATAGTTGTTTAGTGAAATACCTGCTATACTGTCAGCATAATTTTATTATAACTTGATCAATTCATTCTCTAACAGTTTCATTCGTTCATTCGTGATGGCACAGCGACCCAAAGTGAGTCTTGCTCTCCCACACGAGCTCTTTCCATGTTGCGCTATTTTGAATAAATTCCTGCCAGTTCATTTTACCAAGTCCTATTAGATCTTTAGACTTGAAACAACGGAGTAAAGTTACTAGTTTCACTTGCATATTCATGGCCTTTTTAGATAGTGTCTACATATTTAAAGAACACGTATTTTATTCATGATTGAGATTCCTTAACCTACAACCATGTTGTGATAATATCAAAACTCATACACATTGTGTTATAGCTAGATTATTTTTATAAATTACTTACTATTTATTCTCTTTTCGATTTTGTAAAATGCCATAGATTTTCTTTTTCATCGTTAAGTTACATGAGAATCGTAAAATACTCATAGTTAAAATAAGAGTAGGTACCATTTTAGTTATTTATTCATCATTCATTTTTAGGAAACTTAGCTCTCCTAGACTATCATTCGGTGAATAATAAGTGAAAGTTTTGACGAAAAGAGACACTGGCGTTATACTCTGGCAATAAAAGTACCACTTTCTCTTCACAAATTGAGTTTTCATACAAATCTGCAACAGTAATGTAAAGCATTAATTTTGACAAAGCAACAACGCCCTTGAGAGATTTGAGTTATTTAATCTGATATAAAGTATGGCACGTGAAATTAAAGGCAGCAATAAAAAATAAAAGAAAGCAAGCCTCTTTTATTTTACTTTCAGATGCTTACCGCCTTGTAAAATATTATTGTTGTGGAAATGCGTGTGTTATTATTTTTCACAACTGTCTAAAATGGAATAATAATAATTTCGGGGCTCACATATTACCGTGTTTATGACGGAGCATTTTATTTTACAATCGTCTTAGGTACGGAATGTTTGGTCGACAGATCCCTTATTGTTTTTCTTTATAACAGAATGTCGCAGTCCACGGCCTCTTCTAATTTGCGTCACACTTGCTTGTGAGCTGACACAAGTATTTGGCCTTCTATTACACGCTGGCTAGCTTGGTATAGGGTTTAATGACAAGTTTTTGGTCTCCTCGCAAAGATACCGTTTGCTTCGTATATTTTCCTTATTTGCCTTACTTGTGTGGCATTATACAGTTTTATAGCAACAAATAGTTTTAACCGACTTAAATTTAAGAGGGTAAAAATAATTTAGAATCTGTAACCGAAGACGGAGGAAGTATAATCGGCCAGTCGACCATGTTGAATCGCCTTTAGAACATTCTCGAAGATATGGTCGAGTTAAAACGTCTGAACAACACCGGGCAGTTGTTGGCAGAGGAGTAACTGGTAAGTAGTAAAGAGAGCAATTTGAGCTTGCAGCTCTCATACGGCGTACTAAATGCAACAACTGCTACACCTTGTTTATATTTATCACGACTAGTGCTTGGTAGTAGTGCTCAAAAATGTTAGGCGCGTTAAATAAGGTTGATACATGTATGTAAACATATCAAATCATATTTACCTGAGACGCTACAGCCCGTCGTCACGTGAGCCTTGGATTACCGCCGAATTCAGTATTCGATCTACCCATAGGTTTGGATATTAAAGATGCGTATGACGTAAGCTCTATACACAATATGACAAATATGTATCTCTAACTGACTTTTTGATTGCACGGTTGGCGTAGAGGTTTAAGCTGCCGCCTCGCCGCTTGATACTCCGTCGAGTGTTGTGGCTGCGATCCCTACACGAGACAACACTATGTGTGATTCATAAATTGCTGTTTCGAGTCTGGGTGTTCATTGTGTCCGTTAGCTGTATGTTTGTTAAGTCCACCACGACACAGGATTTAGTCCAAGTGCGGGAGTTGACTTTTTCAAAACAAACAAAGAAACTAAACTCCAAATCCATGGGTAGGTCGAGTATTAGGATCGGCCGACATTCTAGATCATATCTCACCAGACAGATCTATTTTTGTTTTTTTTCTTTTAGCCTGGAACCCCAAGTTTCATCAGATCGTGTTCAAAACTACCGAGCCACCATAATTCTCGTCTGCCTGCATCGTCAACCGTCAGTCTATGGTCAACTGATCTATAGAAGACATTATGGGGATAGAGTCTCTTATATACTGACTCCGTGGCATAGGCAGCGTTGACGGCGAAGTTTTATGGCCTACACAATATTGGGTTCTGAAATAAGTAATAACTAACATTTATGGTCACCTCATTGACTCACTGACTCAGACTGACAAATTCTAAAAACAAATATTTTCAACTGATTGTTCATAAGTCTCTAATAATATAATTAAACAAACTTTTCTATTTGACTGTTTTTCTTCTGGCACCATATATTAATGCGATTCATACAATACAAAATTAAACAAATGAACCTGTTCCCTTCCGTGTGTCTTTTTATACATCTGAACATTAATTTTATATACTTTTCTGGTAAAAATATATAAAATTTAATTTCTCAACACTCACCACTTTAAGACAGGCCACGTTTTTGTTGGAATTTGCCTTTTGCCATTTAGTAAGACGCGGTTGTAATGCTTTTGTAATATTTTATTAACTTCATTTAGAATAAGCACGCTTCGAAAGGCACCGATATTTTTAAACCTATTTTACATGTTATATTAAAATACTGGTTTTATGACTGAATTTTGGATTGTTGTTTATTGTACCTCTCTGAAGTGAGTTACTTTTCCGCTAAAGGTATTCGCTTTTATTGAAGGACTAACCTAACATAGACCGCGAGTTAAAGCTAATGCACTCCTATCAGTGCAGTAACGGCATCGCCAAGAAATAGGGAAAATTGGTACATATAGAGGTAAAGAAGTAGGTACGATATGTAATTTGGTATAGAATTAATACATACATACATACATACATATCGTCAAGCCTTTTATCCCCGAAGGGGTAGGCAGAGGTGTATTTCTACACCCACTTTTCGCCAGATATACTTTAGTCCCACGTAATAAGGGGCGAGCCTATTGCCGTACCGGGCACAATTCCAGACTCCGTGCTGCTACTGAGAATTTCGTGACAGAAAAACCCAATAGCACTGCCCGACCCAGGAATCGAACCCGGGACCTCCCGATCCCACGCGCACATTTATGCCGCGAGACCAACGAGGCAGTCGTATAGGGTTTGATGTCGAGTTTTCCGTCTCTACGCAAAGATAGTATTATCCCTGTTATCCCTTAGTCGCCTTTTACGACACCCACGGGAAGATAGGGGGTGGTGACACTTGTATTCTATGCCGTCAACCACACGGCAATAGAATTAATGTATAGGAAAAATATAGTGAGCTAGAAACAAATCTAAAGAAAACTCAATTGAAACTTTTATGGTCTAATAATGGAAACTGACATCTTACGACCGACTTACATAAGAGCAGATTACCTAATACAATATAGGATTAAATATAAAGGATTTTCACGCACGTTATAATCAAATTATTAACAACTATTATCTAGGTATTGAAATACATCAATTTGGGTAAGCTCGTAAGCCTGGATTAATCAAAACCCTAATTCATTTACAACTAAATGACTATGAAACTAATGTTTCAGATTTAAATTACAGATTCAGCGAATTACAAAAGCCCTTTACAGATTTTACTTACTATTGTTAGATATGTGTTATTTGTGAGTTATTTTCTGTAAAAGTTATTATTATTTAAGATTGTTATTGGATTTTACCTGTTCTTACGACATTCTTTTTATTTGTTATCATGCCTGCAATAATATTCTTCAGATTTTAAGCTTGAAATGACCAAGGAACAACTACATTACTTTAAAACCTCTCAGTTAAAACCATAGTAATAGCAGAGACGCTTTATTTTGACGCAAAATCGTTAAGCTTATTGTATGTTTTGATTAAAAACAGTAAATTTTACCGTGTATACGTGGCACAACTTTGGCTTTAAAAGCCGGGTGTTTTACAAGAACAAGTGAGGAGAAGAGGTGCTTTTAAACCTGCTGATTTTTTTATTCTTTCTCTAATGGTGCTGATACACCTGAGGATTCACTTGCAACAGAACAGCGAGCATTCACCTTTTTTTGTTTAGTCGAACTGAATAACGAACAGAGTCGAACATTTTTAGGATCTTTCTAGCGAACACATGAAAGCACACTCGTTTGTTTTTTGTTGTTTTGTAACATTCACAAGAATGCTCATTACAGGTGAATGCGCAAATGTATCAGCACCACAAGGGCAAAGGGATTTAGACTTCCGAAAACCTCTCACCAAACGCAACGCAGCAGCAGGATCACTTATACATTATGTAGATAATCTGTGAGAGATTAGTACAGACCCGGTTGAGTTGAGCAATTATTGGGTTTTAACATATCTGTATTGTAAAAAATTCTTGCATTACTCACTGACTGACATACAAGCTACAGCCAAAACAATTAGGCGCAGGAAGCTGAAATTTGGCATGTATGTTCCTTGGGGCCTGTGGGGCGGCTATAAATGTGGTAAACAACAATTTATACGAATTATAAATAAATAGTAAGTAAGTCTTACTAAACTAATTACACACAAAGTTACGGTTCTATGAACGTGGTCCAGTGAACTTAAGTTCAGAAGCCTGAAAGTAGTTAGAATGCCCACGTCAGAACGCCTATGCATTATACATCCTTCTGCAAACAGAAGTAATGAAAAGTTACAGAAATAGGTAAAGATAAGTGATTAACATAACTGGAAATACATCAAGGCATTTTATATCGAGAAAACTTTTGGAAGCCCGTCACCGTGAAAGCCGTCCGTGTCAGTAACAAAAACCTACAGTAAAAATATTGAGTCGACGTATTGAGTTTTTGTTTCCATAAACTCTTTTCTTTTCCTAACATAATATCGTCGATAAAGTTAGGAGTAACTTACAGCGGATAAAATTTGCTTTTTAAAATCGCCGCTCTGTGTTATGAATTGTGTATAATTTCATTGTTAGAATTTTGCATCGTACATACTACATTATTTATGAAACTTCTTTTTATCACCAAGCTCTATAGAACTTATGTATTTAAGCTAAAGTAACTACAATAATTGATTATTTTTCAATAACTTTTAAATATTATTAGTACGCTGAGACAAAGCTTTAAGAACCCTGCCCACCTCAAACTTAGAAGCCTTTAAATTGTGTGTCACATTCTTAAGAGCGTGTGATTTCCGTACACATTTTGAAGTTCATTATTTTAGAAACCAATTTTACATTAATCTTGGTACGTATAAAAACAAGGCGCTAGGTTTTAATTTTATGTAATTTTGAACCCAAGGGTAATAATATTCTATAAAGCTATTTCTCCCTCTAAATCAAAACCAGGTACCTATAGATTCAAAAGAAGATAATGAAATCTCCCTATATATTCATTTCCGATACCGAACATTTTAGCCGATCGAACGATCGTTACTTATACTTGAGTAGGGTTAATAGCTAGCGTGGTGCCAACGTATCTTAAATAAGGAAAACTCAGTCAGCTGAAAGACATTTATTAAATAAACGCACCACAAGGGACAACTTTGCATTAACATAAGGTTTTGACTGCGTAAACTTTATTAGTCTGTGTGTTCAAAGTATTGAATTATTAATGCCCTTCAACGCGAACAGTTTGCACTGAAATTGTTTCAGCCAAGATTTCTGAAAAACTACTATCACGAGGATATTGTTCAACGGACGGTTCACATTTCGCCATGAATTTTTAGGTCCCACGTAATAGGGGGCGAGCGTATTGCCGTACCAGGCACATTACCAGACTCCGTGTTGTTATTGAGAATTTCCTAACGGATAAACCCAATCACACTTTGCCCGACCCGGGAATCGAACCCGAGACCTCCGAATCCAACGCGCACATTTATGCCGCGAGACCAAACTGCGTCTAAATCTTAACATACTATTTAATAAAGTCCAAAGATTCTCTAAACAAGGCCAAATTACAGATTTGTAACACTAGTAGAGTTTGTAATATTGTTACGGACGGGGTAACGGAATCGGAAGGAAACACCGAGTAGCACTGATGACACTTTATTCGACTTCACACACGACACGCCGTTTAATTTCGACGCAGACATCACCAACACTAGCGTCTTTTGCACTGCACTTTTCACTGCACTTCACTGCACTTTACTGCACTATACTTTCACTTCACTTTTTTACTACTTCTTCTTTCTTCCTTTTACTTCTTCCTTCTTCTTCTTCACTTTACCACTTTTCAACTTAAACTGGCGCTTAGCACGTCTACACCGCCTTATATACCCCTAGGAATGTTCTAGATCTGCTAATTTCGATTGTCTTTTCGTTATTCAATTGTTTTTCCATCTCCTGTCTCTTTTTAACCTTTCCATTCCTTCTTGAAGTTTCTAGAATTTTCTAATCTTTATTCGAAATATTTAAATTTGTTTTATCATCTCCTGTCTCTTTTTAACCTTTCCATTCCTTCCTGAAGTTTCTAGAATTTTCTAATTTTTACTCGAAATATTTAAATAATCATTTTTTTTTTTAATATTTGCCAAATATTCATAAACATTTTCCAAATTTCATAAAAACCATAATCCACATAACTGTTATGACTGCGATTTGAACCCACGCCTTCAGAACGTGAACGGAACGTGTTATCCGCACGGCCATCGCCTTGTTGTCAATGACTGGTGAATTTGGCGAACACTTGACAGAGTGTATACGTCATCGAACTAAAAACTCATTTCCAAATAATAAAATAGTCTTCAAACCTCTTTGCTAATTATTGTGTTTCGTGACGACGTTTTGCCATGACACCGGCCGTCACAATATGTTAACGTTCATCTCTGTTGGAATCAACTGTACAGCGACATTACTAATTAATGTGTCTGTCCATTACAGACCTCTGGGACTCTTGTTCTACTGTATTTAATTGCAACAGAATGTTATTTAGCCCGTCCCACTTTGATGCACTGCGAGATAAATAGTATGGAGTTAATTACATGCCAAGTAGTGTATGAGTATTAATTGTTTTTCTCATTTGCGGGATTAGGGGTTATTTTATTAAATACATAAAATATTTACAATAGGCTAGTTGACTCTTTTTTTAAATAGTCCTTAAATGATTAATCATCCTTTAATTAGATTTTTAAAAAATTAAACGTATTTTTTGGGGTCTATAAATCAGCAAAACCTAATTTAAAAAATTTGCTTCTCCTAAACTGGCGAAAACGCTGTCCGCCATGTTAGTGTATAGATTATCTGTGTTGTGGCGTCATTCGCCTTGTAAACTGTTGTAAGCAATAATTTGACATATTGAAAATAGGTAGTTATTCAATAGAATTTACACGGAAAATTATAGTAATTACTATTATTGTATTGTGCGAGAATGCAAAAATAAAATACACCAATAAAGATCCCAGGAAAGTTGTGGATTAGTGTACCGACTACCGAGTGTAATAAGCATGCGAGACACCTGGCTAAAACTTGCTAAAAGGGAACCTGATTCTTAATCGATTGAAACTCAAATTTATTTTGTCTATGATTGCTTTTACGAATAAAATGAGAAAATAGAAAGAGTAATACGTCGATTAAAGGTTTTTGAATATTTTATAAGGAAAAAAGACCACGATCAGGAACACGAAATTCACGAAAGACAACAGTGACAAGTTGACAACTGACATAAGGTTTGTTTACAAATTTCGTGACGTCACGTCATGGCCGATAGCGTTTTTAGCGATCCAAGCAAAGCGTAAAAAAATATTTTTTGAATTGAAATTATTCAGCCATCTTGCACTTTTATTAACTGAAATCAAAATATTTAGGTTCCGTTTGTCAAATACTGCAGGAAATACTGATTTATTGGGTCAAATTTGATACGAGTCAAGTAGCCTATTGAAGGTAGGATAGATACACTTACAGGTGTTCTTTATTTGACACAACTTGTTTTAGTTGATATCTTTGCCTTTGTCAAGTGCGTTGCCGAAATTGGACCATTGGTTTGTACATAATACTATCAACATATACGTAAAGGCCCATTTAGATGGAGAGAGTTTCTCGACTCGAAGATGCGAGTATCGAAAGAATATAAAAAAAATTCTTCGTCTAAACATACACACATCTCGCTCCTTCACTTTGACGACAATTGCCTCGCAAGGTATATTGATTGTGTCCGTGTAAACAAATTTTCGAAGCAATAATCGTATTTGAGATTTTGTGCCAGTTGCTACCATGAGTGCAGTGATTTTTGTATCATTTTTGAGAACATATACTCTCTAGTAAGCACTAAACTCGAATGACGAATCTCGCACTGAAAACGGTTCAAGCCGATTTGTACGATACTCGTATAAACTTGAAAAAATGTCATACGAGATCGTGTTTATACGAGTCGAGCTTCTCGTAAGCCAGAATCTTCTTACTATAATTTCGCTGTGTAAACAGACGCAGGTAATTATCGCCTAGCGATAAGTCATATGCGAATCTCGTATGATATAATCGTAGGCGAGAATTTAGTTCTTGCCTGAATGTAAACATTTAGATACGATAATGTTATGGCGATTATTGCTTGCGATAGTAGTATACGATTTCTCGTACGAAACGTGCGAGAAACTCTCTCCGTCTAAATGGCGCTTAACATAAAAAATAATATAGTGATTCTCGGAAGAACTAATCAAGTTTTTTTAATCTGATTCAAAGCGTTTCTTTCTAACTTGGCCGACCAATATTTTTTTTTGCGCAGCCATGGTGTAAAGGGTTTTGATTAAAAGAACCTCGTGTTTTTATAAATTTCAGTTTTTGTTTTATTTCAAGTGGTCTGTTGGCATTTTGCCACAGTAAAGCGCCATTTAGACGGAGAGAGTTTCTCGCACGTTTCGTACGAGAAATCGTATACTACTATCACAAGCAATAATATAATCGCCAAAACATTATCGTATCAAAATATTTACATTCAGGCAAGAACTAAATTCTCGCCTACGATTATATCATACGAAATTCGCAAATGACTTATCGCTAGGCGATAATTACCTGCGTCTGTTTACACAGCGAAATTATAGTAAGAAGATTCTGGCTTACGAGAAGCTCGACTTGTATAAACAAGATCTTATATGACATTTTTTCAAGTTCATACGAGTATCGTACAAATCGGTTTGAACCGTTTTCAGTGCGAGATTCGTCATTCGAGTTTAGTGCTTACTAGAAAGTATTTGTTCTCAAAAATGACACAAAACTCACTGCACTCATGGTAGCAACTGGCACAAAATCTCGAAAACGATTATTGCTTTGAAATTCTGTTTACATGGACACAATCAATATTCCGTGCGAGGCAATTGTCGCCAAAGTGAAGGAGCGAAAATTATGTATGTTTAGACGATGAAACTTTTTTATATTATTTCGATAATCGCATCTTTGAGCCGAGAAACTCTCTCCGTCTAAATGGGCCTTAAGATCACTAGTCCACAGTTGCCACTTTGTCAAATAAAACGTTTCCCTATGTTCTATACAATAATTTATCGCTTAGAGCTTACAGATTTTATAGGAAAGTAAATTGGTATACATTTATACAGGTTCGCGTGAGGCTTTTACATGTACTTTGATGCATAAAGCTAATTGCTTTGTGGTTGATCTGCCTTTTGGTTAGCAGCAAAAATATCTAGTTTTATAGAATACTGTCGAAACTGAATACACTATATTGTCACAATATGTAGTGGCACATATTGGCGAGAACATTTTATATTTTAATTGGGTTAGTGTGCTTGTGTGTGTTAAAATACTTATTCGAACTTTTGATATTTATTCATAGATTCGAAGAAAAAGATGAAACGTGTAGCGGAATCGTCACTATGAATAGGCGAGTATCGAATCTCGCATGGTTTTACTAACCGACCACAACAGTATGAATGGTTTTCTGCGAGAGTCCATCATTTTGAAATTTGCTATGCCCTCTCAACTACAAAAGCTAATAATTAAACTGCAAAAAACATAGTTATCTGATGAAATGACTGCTGAGACTACAGCCATTTTAGCATTAAGATCAAGACTGAAAATGACAAAATGCTTAGGTTAATGAAGATTGAAATGTATGTCTGCTAAAAACGGTTTTTAAAAATAGCTAGAGACTAACTGTAAAATGTGCAGTAGTTAGTTCCAAGTTCTTTCAAACGAAGGCAAAGGTAAATGGATGCCTTGCATGCCTTGTTATTGCATCCGTCTGGCAAACGAGTAAGCAGATGACGTTTTACGAAAGCTGCATTTTTATGTTCACAACATTTGTCAACCGGCTGTGCTGAGCATGACCATCTTCACACTATAAAGACATATTTATTGCTGCATTTTGGTTGTTTACAACAGTTATACGATTCAAAGCCGTATTTTAGACGAAGCGGCTATGAGAGGCTAATTCATAGTCTACTACGTATGTTAGCCAAGCGCGTGTTGGTGGATTACACGAAATCCATAAATTTTACTGGACAGCCAAAACAAATTTTTGAAACTGTTTTTTTTTATAATATTTCATATATTTATTAATTAAATATAAGATGTTAATATATCATTAGATGCGTATTTTTTAGCTCTATCTATCTACAATATAAACTTTGTAATAGCTGTTACCTATTAAGAAAAAAAGCATAAAAGTCCCTTTTGCATTCAAAATTTGAACCAATATTATAAAAATATGTTAAAAATTAAGCACAGTTTTACAAATAAAAATGGTTTATTGTACCTTTTTGGTAAAAAACCGTACCAAAAAGTTTAATCTTATTAATATAGTATTTTCGCTGTGTAATGATATGCATGACAGTTCATGACTGACAATTATAGTGAAGTAACCTAAGGAAATATAAGCGATTATTTATAAATATCGAATTAATTGGCAAACGACGTGCAATCGTACGTAGTTACCGATTATACGTCTTCGAAATAAATTCATATTAAAAGTGTTTTGGCAAATACATTCACAAATAAAACGCAGTAATTTTAAAATAATCGATTTTAAACTTTTGCGATTTGTATACATCATACAAAATAAATGAGCGGGTCTTAATCGCGTACAATTAACTTATTTAAGGTATAAATACCTATTTGGTTCCGACGTTTCGCTCGTCTTGCACCGAGCGTGGTCGCGGAGAGACTGATGAGAGTTCAGCGCCGTCTTGTGGAAGTGCGGTTTTTGGCACCTACCCTCACTTGGTCTTTATTTAAGTTCGCAATGTCGGTACTCCGACACACTACATTAATGACGTCTACACACTGTTGAGATTTATCACTGCGGCGGTGTCTACACTTGCTGATGACTGGATTCCAAGTAGCCGATAATCTATATCCATCCTCCCGGTTGAAAGTGCTATGTTTCTTGATTTCTACCGCTTCACATACTATCCTGGAGTAATAGTGACGATCAGTGGATAAGACTTGTGGTTGATGCAGTTCTATCCAGTGGTTTGGTCCAGACTCCAGCAAATGCTCATCTATCACCGACTTATTAATATGTCGGTTTTTTACAGCTGCGATATGTTCCTTTACTCGTTCAGCGATTGTACGCTTAGTCTGCCCGAAACGTCGGAACCAAATAGGTATTTATACCTTAAAAAAGGTAATTGTACGCGATTAAGACCCGCTAATTTATTTTGTATGAATTTTAAAATATTTTTTTTTATTATTCGTCACTGTCACTCGAAATAAAACCTCATATCTGAATCGGAATCTTCTCCGACTGAGATAATTAATTGCTGATCTCGAGTTCTCGATTGAAATTCGGTTGAAGTGGACATATTTATCCCAGTCTGTAAATATTGTCGATTGTGTTATTGCTACGACTGATTAATTTTATCAATGTAGGGATTTCGTATTGCCACCACAACCACATCAGAACTATCTATGTCAGTTATTGAACCTTTACGCTCACATTTCTTCGGATTGGACAGCTTCTTGTCTTCGAAACTAGTTTCTACAAATTTTTCTCTAGGTATTCGAAAAACTGAAGCCTTGCTGATGTCCAGAGCAACTCTGTAAACAACACTGTCTATTACCGGGCCCAAAACGAAGCACGAACTCACTGGTTTGAGAGTTTAAAACTATCTTTTTGTTGTTTTTGGCATTGTACGTACCAAATAAAACAAATCAAAAAATAAAAAATAACACACCAAACAGGCAGAATCACAAACCGCATACAAGGCGCTCGGTACTGACGTATTCGATCACAATATATTCATCGATTTCATGTCGATTCAATGGTGTCAATCTCTACTGACTGATGCATCTGACATTTTGAGGATTATATTTTATTATATTTAAATAATTTATTTACAGTTAATAAAATTATAAAAATAGAGAGACACATACTAGTATCAATTTACTATGTAATTTTTAATAGATATTTTTTTTAATAATTGTTTTATTTTGCCAATTTATTTTCATAAGTTGAAAGTAGTATGCGTGATATGTAAAATGAGAACTGTCATGCATATCATCATACAGCGAAAATACTATAGGTAAAAACATAAGTGAATGGACACCAGGAAAACAATGTATTAAAAAATCTAAACTAAAAAGTCTTAACTTATTATTAAGTAATTTAATTGAAATCAACTTTGCACGTAACTATTATTCAGTAAAATAAAACATGTCTCTAAAACAATTATATTTGTAAGAATAATAGAAAAAACAAGAGATAAAACTGTAATAACCATTATCAAAATATACATAAAATAACCATATTCATTAATAAATTCTCTAAAAAACTCAAAAAATAATCAACTGACGACACTAATTTGTCTCTCTTTAACATTAACAATTTAAACAAAACAAAATACGAGATCGGTTCTAAAGGCACATAATTCAGTAGCAAAATATTATAGCTTATATGTAATAATACTATTGAACAATAACAATCTAAGTAGTCTTACAAAATCACAGTTATAAACAATTTAAGGCACTTTTTACGTACTCTTTTAAGTTACAATAATTTATAATCGTTATTTATTATTGTTATGTAAATACATACATACATACATAACGTCACGCCTTTTATCCCCGAAGGGGTAGGCAGAGTTGTATTTCTACACCCACTTTTCGCCAGATATACTTTAGTCCCACGTAATAAGGGGCGAGCCTATTGCCGTACCGGGCACATTTCCAGACTCCGTGCGGCTACTGAGAATTTCGTGACAGAAAAACCCAATAACACTGCCCGACCCAGGAATCGAACCCGGGACCTCCCGATCCCACGCGCACATTTATGCCGCGAGACCAACGAGGCAGTCGTATAGGGTTTGATGTCGAGTTTTCTGTCTCTACGCAAAGATGGTATTTGCGTCGTGTTATCCCTAAGTCACCTCTTACGACACCCACGGGCAGATAGGGGGTGGTGACACTTGTATTCTATGCCGTCAACCACACGGCAAATGTTTGTATGAAATTTATAAGTCTTTATTATCAAAAGGAACTTTTAAAATTAACTATTCTAAATATTATCACAATTAGGTATCTATTATTAAAATACAAATTTTTGTTAAAGCTTTTAAATACTTAGGAATGATATTTTTCTCAATAAGTTTAAGAATACCCTGTTTTTTAGTTTCAGTTATTTTAAGTTTTTGTTTGCACAGTTGTTTGGCACTATAGGATTAGCAGACCTTCTTTTTGTCAGCATGGCTACCGAGGTAAACTCTTCAGTTTCGTAAGAAGTCTTGTTTCAGTCTTTTTCCGATTCTTGAACGGAGGTTGCCTTATTCAACATTTTTCGTGCTCTATTCATTTTGTCAATCTGTAAAAAAAACATCCTTAACGTTTTATAACTAAAAAACATAAAATACACACAATTCTATAGATATATTATACAGTCCTTAGTACATACACACAATACCATACAATATTCTTGTACTTATTACATCTAGTGATTAAACTGTTGGTGTGCTTATGAATAAATATATAAATAAAATTAATACATACATACACTAAAACATACACCCAATCAAATACATAACAATCCTTATTATGACATTTTCAATACTAATTTGCTAGGAATAACACCTTAATTATATTTAACAAATTTAAGCTACCACCTCATATTTAACATTCAAATTCACAGAAAATATGGGGCAATGCATCTTAATCATATATTTTTCAACATTTACGAATATCTACCCATATTATTATAGGTCCCTACTCACTGATATTATTTAAAAAACTATAAATTAGTGACGAAAGCTACAGGGCTTCAATTTAGTTTCTTTTTTAAACAAATAAATACATTTGTATGATTTTTATGTTAAAAATCACTGAAGTAATAAGAATAGAACAAAATTAACATCAAAATGGTAATTTTTATTTTTAAAATGGTAACGAAAACTAAAATTATTATCATGCAAAACGGCCATATTTCTGGCCTTCCCATTCTAGCTCGCTAAAAATAATTATTTATTTCACTATAATTTAATGCAAACGGGACGTATTTCAAAATATGCTTCAGTTGTATTATAAAAAATAATTATACTTAACTAATATTGGATTACAAAAAGGACGCATTTCAAATATGGCAATTTTGTATTACAAAATATAATAACAAATACTAATGTTAGAATGCAAAATGGACGTTTTCAAAAATATGGCACTTTTGTATAACAAAATATTGTTACAAATTCTAATGTTAGAATGCAAAACTGAGGTTTTCCAAAATATGGCACTTTTGTATTGTAAAATATAATCACACTTACCTGAAATTTTGAATCCAACACAGATGTATTTTGGATTGTGGCACTTTTTCACTCAACCGACGTGCGTTTGCGTTGAATCTCCGGGCGCAACTAACAAAATGGCGGTTTTGCACTGACATTACCTGTCAAAGTGAGCTAATGCAAAAATGGCGGTAGGTCATTGCAGCCATAATATAAGCAAAAATGATGGGAGTTTTTTTTTTACTATAATATATAGTCGGTTCAGGTGTCATTTTTGCAATAAAACGATTTTCATTTTTTTTTTAATTGTGGCCCTTTTGTATTCAAGGAGCGACATGTCTTCCGACAATATTGCTCAGAGCTCTCAGACATATAGGTTTCCTGGCGATTTTTTCCTACGCCTTTTAGCGAGCGCTCATTAACTATAATGTTTATACAATGTCCACTTAAGAACATCACAGATAATTATGCAAGACCACATGTATGGCGTAGTGGTTTAAGTGCTTGGCTAGCCATTGCCGGTGCGCTAAGGGTGCAAAAGGTTAAGGTTTGAATTATATAAATACATTGTGTGATTCACAATTACTTTCTAAGTCTGGGTATTCTTAGTATATTGAATGTTTGTATAGGTTTTTGCGGTAAAGGCATTTTTCTTACTATGGGTGTTGCCTTTATAAGGAAATTCTCTTTCAATGCCTAATATAATATCTCAGACGTTGTGATATTTCATGAAAACGTCTCAAACCTCGCTACAGCTGATAAGATCATCTTGTTAAGCCTAATAGAATGAGCAGCATCCGTTTTATACGTGAATTCAGTAACCTGTTGCTCTAGGTAATTCGTATATGTGCCTGCAGCCTAATCATTATATTACATCGTTACTATGATTCAGATAGTGTGTATACTATAGAAGGATGAAGAAGAGTCATGGCTGTAGAAAGACGTGCTGCAATTAATTATTGTTGAGAATTCTTTGGCTAATATGATGATTGGATCTTCCGAGGTTTGAGACCCATTTTACAGCTTTATTTCTACCAAGGCTTATAGTATGTACTCTTGGTTAAACCTAGTACGAGCCGATTGTTTTCGGGTAAAACTAGGTCTAGCCTTCATCATGCCGGCTACAACTAGGTCCAGCCATTCCCTGTTGGATAAAACTAGGTCTATCCGATATCATTCCGGCTAGAACTAGGTCCAGACAATCCCTGTTGGATAAAACTTAGATACGTGTCCCGCCAAGCCTTCCGCCCCGCGTCACACTCATGACTCACAGCATCTACAGCAGCGGCGCGGGGTGGAGGGCATAGCGAGGCACGCGCCTCTGCAGGTTGTGAGCGCCAGGTGCTGTTGATCTACTGCAGGTCTACTAGCGAGTGTGACTCACAGCGTCTGCAGCAGCAGCGCGTGTCTTAGTTTTATCTAACAGGGATTGGCTGTACATAGTTGTAGCCGGCAGGCTATCGGCAGAGCTTTTTTAGATATTAACACTTTCACGGACAGTAAACGCCTATAGGCGTGATAACAATAAAACTTCAATTGTGTCTCGTTTACTGTCCGTGAAAGTGTTAAAAAAACATCCAATAAATCACATTGTAATCATTAACACAAATTAGTAGGAGTACAATTTTTAATAGAATAGGAACAATCAGGAACATTTTTTTGACAACAGACAATAAGTAGTTGCATATTATAATTTAAAGAATGTTATAATAATTATAAATCACACTTTTATAAAGTAACATAAACTATTTATTAGAACAACTTAAACTTGAGTGACATTTTGAGTTGCACAAAATACCAGCAGCTTTGCAGAGGCACTTTTTGTTGCCACATTTGCAGGCACTTTTTATAGCCTTGCCCACCAGAGGTCGATTGTGCATAGGCTATTTGGCGTAGTGATTCCTTTTCGGGTGAAACCATGTCAATATCTAAAAATTTTGAGTCACACACAGTGAACTGATTTCTTGAAAATAGTTCTGTTATAGTGCCGTATTTGTTTCCTAATTGAATTTAATTTAAATTGTCGTTACATTCAAGTACAATCATTAACACATTGGGAAAGTCGCCTCTACTTCTGTCCACGTCAGGAATTTTTACTCGGACTGTATCACCGACTTTACATGGGGGAAACTTTTCATTTGATGAAGCCGTCATTTTTATAGCTTGTTTTACCAAACCACAGGAAGGTTTGGTAAAACAAGCTATAAAAATGACAGTTTGAAATTGAAAATTGAAAAAAAAATTAAAATAATATTATTTTCAATTACATTAACATCTGCCTTGTATTTTCGTGTATCCTTATGAGGGTCCCATTTTGAGTGGACTATTCGGGTTGATAAACGACGGTCCTGTCCAGACAGTGCTTGACAGAAGTATAATACAAATGGCTACTTCGGGTTTTGCTTTATGAGCCGTTTGTATCCTTCTGAACGTATATCCATATTTTATGCGACCTAGGTTGTTTCTATACATACTATGAACACAGTATATTTTATTGCTAAAAAACGTACCTAAAATTATGTCGTTCTGTCCGCCTGTCTCTTCAGGCTACTTTCTACTACTTCAACTTGAGAAAAGTATTAACCCTTAGCTGGTTTCGCTAAAAAAGGCAACGTAAGTGGTATAGGGGTCAAATATAACCCCAGATATTAGTACACAGTAATATAAAATAATACAACTGTACATTATAAATTTTCTTTTTATTTAGAAAAAAAGGACTAACAATGTAATGTTTTATTAAATTTGTATCATGTTTTAACAAGAGGTCACATAATAAATAAATAAAACAGGTAGTATCTTCTTATTTGACAAGACTCTACTTTAGGTATTCTTATTTATATATAAAAAGAAAAAATAATACAAGAAAACATTTTGTATTCGTTTTTGTATATAACTTATATAATAAAAAATAGGAACTTCCTATGAGATCACGAATAATAAAAAAATAACAATCTAAAACAATTAATCTATTTGTTCCTCACAAACGCTGATAATTTTCTGGTCACAAGCAGCTATTGTGGCGTCCTGAATTAATTCGGAGCCAGATTCTTCGTATTAATCTTCCAAAAGCTGTGAGAATTCACCGTCATGTAAACATTATATATAAATTAAGTATAAAATAGTGAAAAATTATAACATAAATCATACAATAAAATGTACGCTTCCGGTATCGGGGTCAAATTTGACTCCAGCAGTGTACATATCTCCGTTCTCACTAGCACTTAAGTGACGCGCGTCCGTCACTCGCCGCACTCTGCGGCGTAATGAGATTACCCCGATGCGCAAGAGTGTAGGAGCTTTCACTGAAAAGGTGTGATTAAAAATATGAAGCTTTGGGGTCAATTTTGACCCCGATACCATTTAAGGGTAAATATTCTGTACAAATAATCTAAAACCCATTTCGAAACATCGCCACCATCACCAAAATACTTCCACTGCCGAAAATAGCCTTCCTCAAAAGCTCTCCACATAGATCTATCTATTGCTGACCGCATCCAACTGCTTCCCGCGATCCCTTCGTCGTACACATGAATAACTAAGATCAACAGATAATGGTTTTTTTTTCAATATACCATCATCATCATCAGCCCTGTATATATACTGTCCCACTGCTGGGTACGGGCCTCATCTCTCTATGAGAAGGGGAAGGCCATAGTCCACCACGCTGACCAAGTGTGGGTTGGCAGACTTCACATGTCTTTCAATATACAAGGTGGTTAGAACATGTTTCATAAATTGATTAGTAGGGTATAATTTATTTTAGTGTTAACTATCTTTCAACTGAAAGTATTGTTCCCAAGGCCTGTAATGACATCATTAAGTATGTCTATGTATTTTGGTGTTTTAAGACAATCTGTTTTAAAACTTCGTTCTTTCAAGATCAAAGGTCACGAAATGCTGCATCAAAGGAAGTCTTTGTAGCAATGCTAACTACGTAAGTCTTCTATTCGTATGGTGAAAACACAATATTTTTCAGTAGGTAGTAAATAAAACGAGATACCAAACGCCAATTCCTCTCGAAGCCAATGTTGCAGTTATTTTGTTCATGTCTACACATCATATGGATTAAATTTCAAATAAATACTAGTAGACAGCGAATGATTGGATCAAGCTTTATATGCGATGTGGGAATCATTTAGCTTGAACGTGGTATTGCAACTGCTACATTTGCAGTCATAGCATTTTTATTTTGCTAGCTTGCTTGTATTCGATTGAAATGTTTTTGTTGATGAGCTTGTTATCTCAAAGATATTTGTTTAGTATAAAACATGTTATCATCTTCCTGGTTGTAAACGAGACTTTTGCTATAAAGCTTAGGTTGCATAATTGATAGCCAATATATTTTTTATTAATTGGTATTGTATTAAGAGGTTATTTTCATATTTCAAAAAGATAAACAATCGTCAAAATACCACTAGTATTTTGTTTTAATACGTGATTCTAATACATGGACATAAAATAAAACATTTGGCTCGCCGTGCACATGACATGTTATCAAAAAGCCTGTTGACGCTGGTCCTAACTGACTTTTGGATGCATGGATAGCCCAGTGGTTAAAGCAACAGCGTCGACATTTTACACTACGGTGACTTTACAGTTGATCCTTAGACGGCGTTACAAATTAGTCGTTACAAAAAAAATGTCATTGCATGTCCGAGAGTTCTTCATGTCCGTTGGTAATTTTTATTTGTAAAAGTGTTTCACGAAATAAAAAGGATCAGAATTTAGGCATAGTTGTCCATTAAAAATATATACACTCTGATCTCTAGACCATTTAAGGCGCTGTGTACAGTACACTGAGTTCAGCTGTTGCTGTCACTGTCGGATTGTATACATAAGAAAGAGAAGCGCGATGACGACGGGACGTTCAGAACGAGTTATTTATCATTAAATACATTAATCCTTACAAATATCTTATTCCAATCGATAAATAAAAACAACAGTTCCCTTTATTATTATATATTACATCACTGTTATTAATATTATCAAGATTTGTTTATAAATAATACAGTTACAATTGCTACAATTTCAATTTTAATGGTTATTTTATGTTTTTTTTTATCGATAAAATTTACCGAAAACGTGTTTTGAACACAATGGTCCCCCCATAAATATGATCAAGATTAACATATATTTTTTTAGCTGCTCTAAAATGTATACATTTGGCTAAAAAACTGTTTTGTGAAGCCTATTTTGACTAGGTACAGCGCCTTAACTTTCCTAGTTCCAAAGAAAAAAGTGTTACAATACAAAAATACGATACTGTCTATCAAGATCAATTGTAATATTAGATTAGGATGAAACAAATCTTTTTAACACAAGAAATCCTTACAAAAACATGTTAAGAAAATGTGTATTGGTATCGGTTTGTATATAACCAATAAATCGTATTGCTGAATGATGTATGTGCTTGTATTTATTTGTAGAGCACGCCCGCCATAAATCAACATAGGCGTGTTTTATCCAACTTTTTGTGAGTATAACACAGCCTTTTTTGTTGATTACAATGTAGACTTGAGTTTTCTTAAGTGTTTGTGTTGAATTTCAATGGTTGAAGTAAGTGTTTGTTTTTGTTGCAAAATAGCAATTGTTGTTGTACATGTAAAGTTTTAGACTTACCCTTTGGAAGCATAAGTATACAGTTTATACTGCCGGTAAGTACCTAAGTGAAACTTTCCATTTTTCCAGTGCATTTGCAACGGATGGTAGCAAAAGCTATACGAAAGACTTTAATATTATTATTTCCTTCATATACTATATAAGATAATATATCATTTGAAGCGGATAGTTTGTTCCAACTTAGTGGTCACTTTTTACCTGTCACTTCATTGAATGGGGCAGGTTTGTTCCTCTATAAGAAAAAATAAAAAGATATTATTTGGCTCGAATTCTTTCCGTCAGTTGATTCATGTTTAGAAACTGAAGAGAGACACGGAAATTATTTATGGTGTGACAAATTGTATAAAAAATACACCATGCTTAAGAAGTTTGGTTGGTTGAAAATGCTATAAATTATAGCGAAGTGTTCATATCGTCAACAAATCAGCAAAGTTTTTTTTTATATTAAATCATAAGATCACATCTCAGACTATAAGAAGAAGACCTGAAGAAAATCATAGACTTCGAGCGGCATCCCCATTGAAGGCTCTCTCCGTATGTTGCAACTTTAGCTGCCTTTCAATTTTTAAACATTCAGTTGTCAATAATAATTACTAGGTACTTTGTAGCAGGTATTTTCAAACGCTTTTTATGAGCGGGTTTGGCTTAACTATTTGCAAGGGAATTTGAATGTCTCTATTTACAGCGTTTAGCAAAAGAAGCGACGCAAGGATGACACAAAGTCCTTTGTCGGTCATACAAAGTGTTTTCCCGTGTGGGGATTGTAAACAAAACCCTCGTTAGGATAACCAACACATGATTAAGTGCGTAACTTTTCACTTTATCCTTTTAATCTATATCTTAATACTTCATGTAGAAGGACATAGACTCACGCCTGTTTCCCGGAGGGGTAGGCAGAGACCACGGAACGCCATTTGCAACGCTCCTGACATATCTCTCTTGCTTCATTCACTCCCATCAGATTCCCCATGCATGCTCTTCTGTTCTGGATACTTCTAACCTGTCCAGTTTTTAGGATGCTCCAATCTGGTCAGAGAACGTCCGCCTAGGTCTTCCCATTCATCTTGTACTATTCACACTTGCCTTTTATATCTGCTTGGTCAGTCTTTCATCATCCATCCTCTACACTTGCCCAAACCACCTTAGCATACCTTTCTTGATGCTTGTCACTACATCTTCTTTACCCCATAACACTCTTTTATCACACAACTCTTTACTCTGTCAGTCAAAGACACACCACACATACTTTGCAGTGCTCTCATTTCTACAAAATTTATTCTACTTTCATGATTCTTCTGCCATACCCAACTTTCACTACCATACATAAGTGTAGGTACTAACACCCCTCTATGCATAACCAAACGTGCCTGTTTGGACACGTTTTGCTATTCATAAACGCCTTCAGAGCTCCATTCAATATATTACCTACATTAACTCTTCTTTCAATATCTTCTACATTCTTACCATCTCTTGTCGAAAGCGTACCTTAATATACAAACTCATTCACTTGCTCCACTCGTTGTCCATCAATCATAACATAACAAGCCGTAACGCATCCCTTCTTTTCAAAAACCATAACTTTTGTTTTACTTACATTCACTTTCATTCCTTCCTCTCTAAAGCACCATGCATGATTGTTACCATCTCCTGCAACTCTTCCCCTGAAGACGCAAGTATTACCTGATCATCAGCATAAAGAAGGCATTTGAAAAGTAACTCATTCATCCTTAATCCACAATCACTATGTTTCAAATCTTGCAAACAACTGTCCATGAAGAGGTTAAACACCCACGGCAACGCTACACATCCTTGTCTAACACCTGTGTCGATGGTAAACCAGTCAGTATATGCCCTGTTTATCCTTACATAAGATCTGGAATCCTCATAAAGGGATTTCAGAGCTCGAATGAGGCTGTTGTTCACCCCATACATCGACAGTACCGACCACATTTCATTCCTCACCACTTTATGACGGATATATATCCTTCTTACTGCCAAGTAATAAAAAATAATATTTCATACGAAAAACACAATATACAACAGTTTCAAAATCTTGTCATACGTCAGATTGTAAAACTACTTTTAATATTAAATTATAAGCTTCCATCACATAGCACGGAAACATAACAAGTAAATTACACAAATACGAAGGTTTTGTATATCTAATAGGAAATTTGTCGGCAGCGAAATAAAAGCAGGTATTATATCAGATTCGTTTGTGATCAAAGATGTTGTATTTCCCTACTCTGACACTAAATATAAAGCACCATCTTCACGAGCGAGTGAATCGCAGCTGCTAGTCACATTACTCGAGATAGTAGAGAATATCGGCCCTGTAGGTATAGACTCAGTTTCGCTGCTGGCCACAGGCCTCTTCTGATTATGAGAAGAGTTATGCCATAGTCCACCACGCTGGCCAAGTGCGGGTAAGCAGTCTTCACGTGTCTCAAATAAACAAGTTGCTTCAAGCTGTTTTCCTTCCCCGTTTAGGCAGAGATAAATAACAATTGGATACACGCAACTTCGACCTTTTTTGTCATTGTCAAATCTTAATATATAAAATCCTTGCGTTACTGACTGACTGACAGACACGCTACAGCCGAAACTATTGGGCGCAGGAAGCTGAAATTTGGCATGTATGTTCATTGGGGACCGCAGGGGTGCACTAAGAAGGGATTTCCCGAAATTCCCACGGGATCGGCCAAAACGGGTAAATTTAAAAAAAATGCAGGCGTGGCTGCTGGCGTCCTCTAGTAATAAATAATCGCTCGCGAAGATGGTTCGGTTATAATAATAAAATGTTCGCTCGTGACGGTAGCGCATTACACAGCGATTCTATGAAGTACCTATGAACAACTGAACGTAATGTGAAACAAGAACACAAGTTTAATTAATTTGGGCTTAAAAATGTTTGACTTTTGTGAATTTGAATTGGATGGAAGCTGGGATTAATTTTAATTTGTTTGGCTTGACAGCTTTGTCTTTTTTGGGGTTTGTAATATCAGTAACATTATTTCCTTTTGTTTTTTGAGTATGTTCCGTCTATATGCAAACGCAGATAATAGGAAAACTCATTCGTTCTCTCAATCACCTCAACCTAACTAGGAAACGAGTCGATAAACATATTATTTATACAGTATGAAAAAGAAATATAAGTAAAATAACGTATATAAGCGAAGCAGTTACTAACCACTGCATGTATACGTGCAATTAAAGAGCCACCTGTTGGTATAAAAAAAAAAAACAAATCATTTAGAGAAATCCCATAATTTTTAACAGTGAGTATACTAAAATACGCTTTTCAGCAAATGAAAAGGAATTCAGCAAAATATCGTAATAGAAATTTCGTCAGTCTCATGAGTATAAACAAATTTAGGAGCAAACCCTGCAGCGAGGAAATTATAATTTGTTGCGCAGAGACCTCTGAAAATCCAATAACTTTTTCATCTATCAAACTCACACGCTTTGCCGACAAACTTAGTTAAACGTAATAGTTGTGGAAGTATTGAACCAATTTATAGTAAAATGTAAATAAAGACTCTGAATCACATTATGGGATATGAACGGAATCGTTTCTGAACATGGAGCGTCATCAATACTCAAGACGTAGCTCAGGTAGCTGTAGCAGCAGTAGAAGACTTTCTATTAAGTCTGCACTCAAAAAGACCGACAAAATTCTAGGATTTGTAAAGTTTTAATTATTTCTGTATAAATATAACTCATAAGAAAATGCCCGCAGCTACGACCGCCTTTTTTATAAAGCCATTTCTTCCCGACCCCATGAGAATTGTGGGAAATCCTTTCTTAGTGCACCCCTACACTCTCAAAGTAACATACATACATGCCAAATGTCAGCTTCGTGGGCCCAATAGTTTCGGCTATAGGTGGTATGTCGGTAAATCAGTAAAGCAAGAATCTTATGTATTCAGATAAAGATTGTTCTCTATTCAACAGTCTAAAACACGTCCCCTCAAGATTATCACTTGACCTTGAGGTCAGATTCTACCGTGATATTACGTCCCCATTCTTCACTTCTCAGCTTTTATTCAGTCTCGTTGAGTACGAAGCAATAACGGCGTCCCTTATTCGTGAGCCAAAACCGCCGGCACGCGTGCGATGCACACATAATATTGAACAAGATCCGCCACCGCGGGGAATATTAAAACTTCAATGTTGAGAAGTACAGAAGTAGTACCGTTTTGTTTGTTTTTATGAAATCTCTTACGTCAAGTATGTATATATATATAGGTGTTGTATAAGAATTTGCTACCTCAAACGATAATCTCTACACTTGGAATCAATTACTTTTAATCTTGTATGGGAGTTTCAATTACATTTATTTCTGCTTTTGAAGCCAATTAATCAAATGTATGGAAAGGAAGCGGAAGATTATGGTCTCTTGGTTCATTTTTTAAACCCCTTTCTTTTATCGTTATCTATCCTACTCTTATTGTCTTCTTTGTTGGTAGTGTAATTTGGGCATAACTTTGTATCCTACGTTGAAAACCTTTATTTATTTATTTTAAATGACCCGAAATAACTTTTGTGAATTGAACGCAATTTTATTCAAGTAATTTTAATTATATAAATCAAATTAAATTAATTATTTCAATTAAATCTAAATTAATTATAGGCTCGCCCCCTATTACGTGGGACCTAAAAAATCGTGTGTGGGTGTAATATTACACCTCTGCCTACCCCTTCGGAGATTACAGGCGTGGGTCTATAAAAAAAAGATATAAATTAAAAGATTTTATTTTAAAGCAGTTAGCAATATTGGGCAATAATGCTTTTTTATTTATGCCCAATTTTATAATGAGAATCTTAAACTTTGGTCTAGACAGAACAATTCGTCCTTTAACAGACAAACTGGCAATAATTATGCCAAAGCCTTCCTAACCAAGAATATTACGTCCAATAGTTACAGTTTCAAGCTATTATTCAAATGGAATTTGCCGATGCACTTTCAATACAAGTTTATACGAGCAACCTTCCCTAGCCATTAAAGCAGGGCGGTTGTCTAATTAAATACAGTCGGGCCATTTGCCAGTCTATTGCGGCTTATGGAGGTAATTTATGTACCTCAGTAAACATGGCACTAGTCGAGTTTATTACGAAAATACTTGTGTTGGCGTAAGGGTTCTGACGATGTTTTATACAGTCAACTCAGTTAGGCATTTCGAATATATATTGGAATAAAGGGAATTTAATACACGACACGTTAGAAAGTCACTCTCCTTTCCTCAAAACATAGTCGTGTAAACAGGGGCAAAAGTTATTCCTCAAAAGTTTTTGAAAATAATTCCGTCTTTGTTAGATTAAAAATCTTTTCATCTAACAAAGTTGTCATTCTTAAATTAATTATATAGCTATAGCTTTTTCACCTATACCCACTGACTTGGCAGTAAAATTAAATTATTTCACTTATCTCTAAGCATACTTAAAACATTTTTTACAGGTAGTAGAGCCTTGCTGATTACAGCATGAATGGGCCGGCTCGACCGGGGAAGTAGGTACTACCCTCTCACAGACAATCGACGTAAAGTAACAGTACCTAAACTGTTGCGTTTCGTTCGGTGAGTGAGAGTGCCGGAAGCCTTATCACCTATTCCTTCTCCCTCATTCCATTCCTCATCCTATCCCTTTTCCCAACCCCAATGGTTGGCAACGCACTTGTGACTCCTGTGGTGTTGCTTGTGTCCATGGGCAGTGGTAATTGCTTACCATCAGGCGATCCGTCTGCTCGTTTGCCGCCCATTATTATAAATATATATATATATATATATATATATATATATATATATCTGTTACGTTAACAATATAGTTATACCACAGACAACAGAAACTCGTCCCAAATTACACATTTACCACATCACTTTTTAATGACAAGATGTTTCATCTAAAGTGAACTATGTAAGTTAAGGTACTTACGTAGAATAAAAGTGAAGGATTTAAGTTATTAACGAACATGTCAACATGATATCAATAATCATAATCTTTAGGTTTTTGTTTATTGTTGATAATAAGTCAACCAACCCACAGGCGGTGAACAGCACGAATAAGCAGTTGCCATATCTGAGAATTTGAGACTCACACTCATTTGAAATTTATCGTAAACCGACATATACAGATACTACAATACTATATAATTTAAAAATACATTTAAAAATACTGCATTTAGAGCTTTCATTCAAGTTACACAATGTCGAGTTCGATTTATTAGACCAAAAAGGAATTAGCATCAACTGTAGCTCACGAGAAATACATCATTCAAAGTAGGAAGTTACAAGAATTGATAGGAAGAATAATACCACCTGCAGAAAATACTGGCAACACCACTTGTAATCACCAATTCTATCCAAGAATAAAAAATCTTTCGAACACCATTTTCAGACGTGACGAGAATTAACTTTTGGAGAAGGGATTAAAGTATAGTTTTCCTCAAAAAGTTACGCAATATTCTTTGGAAACATTGGCGGTGGATGCAGAACTAGCTATTACTAGAAATAAAAAAAGATAATATAGTCAAGAGTTTAGCTGCCCATCACTTAAAAACATTCAAATCGACAAATTTAATTAACTGCGAATTAAAAATATACAAATCCATCCAAGATAAAATTCAACAGATTGATTTGGTGGTAAATAAAGCGGATAAAGGCAACACCGTAGTTATTATGTCTAGATCCCAGTATAATAGCAAAGTACAAGATATAATACACAACGAAGATTTCCAGCGTCTGCCCTACGATCCTACCAAAAGATTTCATGCAGAATTTTAACTCAGTATAAAGTCAAGTACCTAATTACCTTTTTCCGCACGATTGCTATTTAGCGAAAAGTATTATACCAATGAATCCTCAATGTCCGCTGTTGTATGGTTTGCCCAAAATACATAAAGATCAGGTGCCCATCCGTCCAGTCGTTTCATATGTCAACGCTCCAGCATATAAAGTAGCGAAATATTTTCGCGGATTGATTAAAGAGAAGACGTCATTCACCGCAAAATACAGCCTGAAAAATAGTTATGATTTGATAAGCAAAATAAAACACATCTGTTTACCTAGAAACATAAAACTCGTGTCTTTGGATGTAGAAAGCTTATTTACAAACGTCCCTTATAAAGAATGCCTAATTATAATTGAAAATCTGCTGGAAAGAAATAGAATACACCCAGAACAGATTAAGAACATTTTTTTTTTTAATTATAATTCACAAAACTGATGTTCAATCACAAAAACAATCAGGACAAGTTTAAACACAGTATGATGATTGACACCTACTAGATGTGAATCCGACATGCATAATTATTATAATCAAGACACAGTATCTATACTACTTACTTAAAATTTAACGATAAAACTATTATTGTATAAAGTAATCAAAACGTAAAAACAATTAAATTTTTTAAAATTTAACGATAAAACTATTATGTTTAAAGTAATGAAAACAGATAAACAATTAATTTATTATTACTCTAAGTATAGACCTAACTGAAGCCACAGAACCAACGAAGACATCTATGTCACTAAGGATGGTGTTAGCTAAGGAAAGCATACGTGATATCGGTGAACATTGACCTAAGTTAGTTCGATTTTGGGGCAGTACGAAAGTTTTCCGGTTAATTAATCGGCTACTAATACGCGGGACATTAAAATTAACTTTTTCCAATAGCTCAGGAGAATCAATAAAACCATTAATTAATTTAAATAAAAACATTATATCTAGAACTTTCCTACGTGAGCTTAATGATTTCATTTTATAATGACTCATCCTAGAGTTATAAGAGTTCAACATACGGCATTTGTTATCCGTATAACATAAAGTGTATAAAAACCTTTTTTGCACACACTCTATTCTATCGGAATGTACCTGATAAAACGGACTCCAAACCATACTACAGTATTCTAGTATACTCCGAATAACACTGTTGTATAAACACATTGTGAGATTTGGTTCTTTAAAAATTTTCATTTCCCTATTGATAAAACCGGACAATTTAGAAGCCTTATTTATTATGAGGTCAAAGTGATTTCTGAAATTCAATTTGCTGTCCATCACAATGCCAAGGTCTCTAATACTGTCAACCTCTTGGAGTTGGTTATTATTTATTTATTTATTTATTTAATCTTTGGCAGACCAACAGCGTATAGAAATTCAATAAGTATCTAAAATATGTCTCATATAGCCAATTACAGGTCTCCACGCTTAGCTATTGTATATCAAATAATGCGTGAACAATGTTTAGAACAGCATATTGAACATTATGTATATTATTATGTTACATTTTATAGTTCAGCTAAAGAATAAAGGTAGCACTAATTCGACAGTTCTAAATTGTGTCTTTAAATGGAAAAAAAAAGAAAACAAATTATAAAAGTAAAAACCTTAAACCTTAATTTTTACAGTTGTTAATTGTGTCTTTGAAAAAGTTAAGACTGAGCATCCGCCTTACCGAGTTGGATTTTGAAGTAAATACGTCTAAGTTATGCTTTCAAGACATTTCATTGAGAGTTTTGCTCGCTCGCCAGAGAAATGCGTTCTGACGATAGTTAGTGGATACTAATGGAAGATGTATAGGTCTATATTGTCTCACACTGTTTGATGGTACGTTAATATTAATTTTCTTTAAAATATCAGGGCAATCAATCGTCCCGGATATTATATTTAGTAAGTAAGTTACATCGGCAATTAATCGACGATTAGGTAAGGAAAGGATATGGAATTTTTTGCATAGTTTTAAATAGTTGTTTGATTCATATCTGATATTTAATTTGTAGCATAAATATTTTATGAATTTCCGTTGGATATTCTCGATGCGAAGAATGTATTTATTATATTGTGGATTCCAAACTTGACTTGCATATTCTAGAATACTACGTACGTAGGTACAGTATATTATCTTAAGGGTTTTGGCTTCTTTAAAGCTGTCACATGCACACATCACGAACCCTAGCGCCTGGTATGCCTTTGTTACAATATTATTAATATGGTCTTCGAAAAGTAGCTTCGAGTCGTGAATAATTCCGAGATCGCGAACGTTGGTGCATCGTTGGAGTTGGTGTCCATTTAAATAGTATTCAGAAGGTATTATTATGGATTTCCTGGTAAAGGTCGTAACTAAACATTTGCTGTAATTTAATTCTAATTTGTTGAGTGAGCAGAAATCTGTTAGGCGTGAAAGATCAGATTGAAGTCCAATTACATCAGAAACTGTGGAGACGGCTGAAAAAATTTTCATATCGTCTGTGAAGCATAAAAGTTGAGAGTGCTGAAAACATTTATCTATGTCATTAACAAAAATAAGAAATAATAAAGGCCCAAGAAGAGAACCTTGAGGGACTCCGCTTGGTACCTTTACCCAACCTGACATGTAGTTATTAACTACCACGGCTTGCGAGCGATTAGATATATATGATGTAAACCATCGCAATAAGTCTCCTCTTATCCCAATCGATTGTAACTTGGAAATTAATACGGTATGATCAATTCTATCGAAACATTTTGTGTAGTCTGTGTAGATCACGTCAACTTGCTTACCTTTATTCATGGACTCAGTGATATAGTCATTTAGTAAAATTAGATTGGATGTTGTAGAGCGACCTCTGAGAAACCCGTGTTGAAAACTATTGAAACTATTTTCAATGGCAGGATATAACTGATTATAGATTACTTTTTCAAAGATTTTAGATAGAATACATAATTTGGAAACTGGTCTATAATTGCTTACCTCTGATTTTGATCCTTTCTTGTGGATTGGAGTAAAAAATGCCTTCTTCCATATTATTGGTACAGTACATTCGGTAAGAGATTTGTTAAATAGAATGCTGATAGGTAATGCGATGGTGTCTGCACACTTATACAGAAAAAGAGGGAGTATAAGGTCGGGGCCCGCTGATTTGTCAAGTTCGAGTGATTTCAATAGTTTCGTTACTGCTTCTGTATTTATATTTACCTTATAAATGTCGGAGACAGCATTGCTGTCATTATGGGAAGTGTCAGTAGACACGATAGGTGACTGGGAAGGTTGCAGAAAGGTTGAGAAGAAGTAGCGAGAGAATGCGTCACATATGGTGTCACCTGTATTTGCAACAGAGCCGCCATATGTGACGGAACCTGGTATGTTGGATGACTTGCGACGTGCTTTTATATATGACCAGAAATATTTCGGATTGGACTTAATCGAATCTTCTACTGATTTGATGTAATTATCATAGCATTGCTTTTCTAAACGCTTCACTCTGTCGCGTAATAATTTAAACGTCTCGTAGTCCGAGCGATTACCATATAGTTTAAATTTGCGATTATATTTGTGTTTTTCTTTGATACATTTTTTCAATGACGGTGTATACCATACTGGAAAAGAATTGTTACATCCAGACTTACGTTTTGCAATATGCTTATCAATTTGTTGCATAATGAATGAATAAAAGAAATCAACCCCGTCGCTGATTGACATATTTGATAGTATACTATGCCAATCGATATTTTGAATATTGTTATTTATTTCAGCGTAATCTCCTTTTGTAAACAAATAAGTCGTTTTAGGTGCTGCTTTCAAATAAGGTAACTTGGATGATATTAATTTCACAGCGAGGGCTTTATGGTGAGGGTCGATGGGTACAAGCGGGTCGTCCCATTCAGATACGCATGTGGAGTCGTTTGATAGGACTAGGTCGAGAATTCTGCCATAACTGTTCGATACCTGATTAAATTGTTGTAAATTGTGATAGTGTAACGTGTCTATCAGGTTTTGCTCATCGGTGGTGTTCGCTTTAACAGGTGATAAGGAGTTATCACCCGTGTTTCGGTGCCACAATATTCCACTCATATTAAAGTCACCTAGTATTAAAAATGTATCATTGGCGTGGTTTGTTATAGTTTCATCCAATTTAGATATATAATTATTAAGTTGACATGAAAATGTGAGCCCGCAGTTTTGTTTACACATGTATACTACTCCTATATATATATTTGATCGATGTCTGTGGTTATTAGTATTTGTAGGTATTTCAATCCAAAGATCCTCCGCTGTGGAATTAAAACCAGGCATTACATTGACAGGGATGTCTTTCCGCACTGCTATTAAAACTCCCCCGCCGCGGGTTTGATTCGTAAGCTCGTAGTTTCTGTCGCGACGCCACACTACGTATCTGTTGTCAAACAACTCTGAATCGCTAATACTAGAAGTTAACCACGTTTCTGTTAAAACTACGATATCATAGGAATTTAGACAGAGATTTCTATAAAAAAGAGATGTCTCCGAGCGAAGACCTCGTACATTTTGATAAAAAATAGTTATATCAGTATTATTATTATAGATATTAGCCATTTGTAAAATCTGGACATATAAACACAATAAACCATATTTCAAATGAATAATAATAAAGCAACAACGAAATCGTAAACGAAATCTTCCAAATAAGAATTAAAATATCGTGCAAAATAATAAACCATAATCCAACAAAACCGAGCAATATTGAGGCGAACACACAGCAATATAAAACGTGCATTTTATTAGACCTCTCATTCCGTTTGATTGATAATATTAGTGTGCAAATAAGTGCGAGCGAGATGGTTGTATAAATTGTGTTTTTTAGTTAAAGTTGAACAGGCCAACAGGTGCAGGTGCGAGCGCAGGTGTTAATTCGCGGTGACGTCACACTTTGTAAAGCAGGGATGCTCAATCTTTTACATGCAATTAGGTTAAGGAATATAAAATTGTGGTAGTTTGTAGTGGAAAAAGTTATTAGAGTATAAACATATAAGGACATTAAGCGTAATGCGGTATTGTAACAATTATATATTAACATGCTTAGTATACTATAGCTTATGCAATTTTGTTTAAATCCTGAACCTTATTAATTATGAATGTGTGAGATGTATTATTCTTACGTACATGGATTTTGCCATACTTCACCCAGACGAACTCGAAAGCGTTTTGCTTCGCAGCTTCTTTTGTTTTATTCAGCAGCATTTTTGTATCGGCACTTAGATGATCGTTGACATATACTTTCTTCGGTGAGTTAAGATATCCTAAATCTTCTGCTTTCAGGGACTTCCGTGCTCGTGCAGATGCGACAAATTCTTCTTTGACATATCTATTTATAAAACTGACGATAATCGGTTTGTCCATGGAGTTGTATGCAGGTATTCTAGACACATAGTTAATTTGGGGTTTTGGGATTTCGTAACCGATCTTGGTACTAATTTTGTCGATTATGTTAAATAGGTTTTCGTCTTTTTCTTGAGGTATGCCTTTAATTTCTACGTTGTTTAGACGGGATCTTTGATCCGCATTGGAGATATGTAATTTTAGTTCTCTCAGTTCACTGTCTAATGTTGCCCACCTGCCTTCTATATCTTCTATTTTTTTCTCTGCTTTGATCATCCTACCGTTGAACTCGTCTATCCTGTCGCTGATGAATTGACATGAAGATTTGAGGTCCAAAATTTCCTCTCGCATGTTCCTGACATCTTCGGCAATCTTAGGTATAGTAGTAAGTTGTACCTTGATCTCCCGGATCTCGTTCATGATACTTTGAAGAGTAACAGACTGCTGCAAAGGAGATGACGCTATGCACGATATGCACTTCCAGGACGACCTACGAACTGCACCTAGTCTTTTCCATGCTGATTCTGTTATATTAGCACACTCGAAGTCGTAATGCTTGCTACAACTGCCACACTAAACTCCGTTAGCGAACTGGTTATCACATACGGTACACTTCATCTTTATTAATTGGTAATTTAACTTGACTAATCTTGAAAAAAATGTTGACGATATATGAACGTTTTTATTTTAGCTTGAATACGTGTTGTTCGAACAATGGCCATGCGATTGAGTAACAAGCTGGTAACGGACTCCTTTTCCTGCTAAATTTAATGAAGTAACATTTCCTTTCATTCAATGTCATTGCATTTTGTATACACCAATTGTACACGTTATTTATATCCGATTGAAGTTGAGTAATATCAGATTCTCTGTCTATGATTCGATATATCTTCAGATCATCAGCAAAAAGTTTAAATTTCGAATTAATTCTACTGCTTAAATCATAAATAAAGATTAAGAAGAATAGTGGTCCCAAGTGTGACCCTTGAGGTACTCCTGATGGTATGAAACGCTGCCTAGACTTGAAGCCTTTAAGATATATTAGCTGCGATCTGTTTTTCAAGTATGATTCACACCAACGCAGTAACGACCCATGAATCCCCATACTCTCCAATTTTGCAATTAATAAATTGAGGTTGACCAAATCGAAGGCTTTTTTTAAAATCGATGTAAATTGCATGAACTTCTTTACCATCATCCAAAGCAGTTGATATATATGAAACGTACTCAACTAAATTAGATGAGGTTGATTTACGGGGTCGGAAACCATGTTGGTTATCATCTAGTGCATTTTTAATATGAGAGTACAGTTTCTTTTGGACAAGAGATTCAATAATTTTAGCACATGCTGAAAGTATTGACACTGGCCTATAATTTGCAACATTATCAATACAACCAGATTTGAAAATGGGCGTGATATGTGCAATTTTCCACTGATCTGGGAAACAACCCTGTGATAAAGAACGGTTAAACAGTATAGTCAGTGGAGCAGCTAGGTTCATTGAACATTTTCTTAGAAAAAGTGGAAGGATGGAATCAGGCCCCGGGCCTTTATCACAATTCAAGGATGACAGATAATCAGAAACTTCTTCTAGACTAATTGAACATTTGCTTAAAGTGTTATTAATAAATGAAACAGACGATATTAAAATTGTAATATTAATGTCAGAATTTACTCTATAAATCGATTGAAAATGCTCCGAAAACAAGTTACAAACATCTTGACCACCTCTAGCACAATGAGTACCGTTTAAAGTCATTTTATCAGGAATATAGCCGATGCTTGTCCGTTTATTTTTAAGGTACGTACTTAGGATTGCGACGCAGATTTGTTGCTATTTCTTTTTTAAAATGTGTAAAACACTCTTTAATTAACAAACTGCATCGAGCTCTCAAGCATTCATAAGTGAGTTTATCTCTAGGATTGCGATACTTTTTGAATAAACCGTGATATTTAGCTTTCTCCTTAATGACTCTTAACAAGGCTCAACTGTACCAAACAGGATATCGTTCATCGCGAGGTTTGGTAATCGGTGTATGCTGTCTAATAATTGGCATAATAATATCATAAAATTTTTGCAGCATATCGTTGATACTGGTTAAGTTATTCCACTCGACTGCCCAATCAATACTTGCTAATTTAGTTTTGATGGCTTCGTAATTGCAAAGATAAAAGTTTAAGTAAGGGACTTTATTACGAACTAGGGGATCATTATGCTTTGTTGTAAAAGAGATTTCCAGTGCTGGGTGATGTTGATCAATGGATAAAAATGGACTAGTCGCTTTAGATACCAAAACGGTGTTTTGACTATTACAAAAGACAAGATCTAAAATGCGATTTGAAGCATTGTTTTCACTGTTGAATTGATGAAGGTCATTAAATGCCAGCATGTCAAAGAAATCATTTTCACAACCAGATCCTTTAGGGACTAATAGACCAGAATCCCCATCAAACTTCCAACAAATACTACCCATATTGAAGTCACCAATTAATAAATTAATTGAATTACCTTTGCTCTTTTTGTTGATAATTTCTGTTAAGTTTTTAAAGAGAACATCGATATAATCTTGTTTAACTGGGGGTGGAATATAGACTACACAGACATTAATAGACACGCCATTTTCACACTGAATTGTAATCCACAAATCCTCGCAATTTGACTCCCAATTCGACCTACGTGAGACCTCATACTTATCTAGAGTTGCAATAAATACCCCCCCACCATCCCTTTTACTATTTGAAGATACCGTAGATGATCTATCACGCCTAAATACTCTGTAGCGATTATCTATTATTTCATGGTCTAGCACCGTGTCATTAAGCCAACTCTCAGTAGCGATTATTATATCATAGTCAAAATTTAAAGCAGCGACATAGAAATCCTCGGTCTTTGTTCTTAAGCCTCTTACATTTTGGTAGTAAATTTTAAAATTGAATTTTGTTATCAGCTATATCTAAATCATGCATAAAAGTAACTGTTCACAAAGAATCTAAATACTCTAAGTTTTTAACCAGTTGAGATTTGGATGTAACATTTTTTTGTAAATTAACCGAGTTATGCAGTAAACAAAACTATTTTCAATTCAACAACGATTCTACTTACAGAAGGAAGCTGTGGCCATGGGTTCACCGCTTAGTCCGTTGTTAGCAGATATCTTTATGAATAACTACGAACACGAGCATTTGGTGAAAGAATCGAACATCTTGTATTATTATAGATTCGTCGACGATATTTTGCTAGCTTGGAAGGGCACCGAACGTCAGCTTCACTGTTTTCTTAGAAGAATTAATAGTATACACCCCAAAACAAGTTCAAATTAGAGATGGAACAAAACAGCTCAATAAACTTCTTAGATTTGACTATCAAAAGGCCATATCTGTACCTCACACTCATTTGAAATTTATCGTAAACTGACATAATTATACAGATACTACAATACCAGCATCGTCCTGTCATCCATCACAACACAAAATGGCAGCATTCCACAGTATGATACATAGATTATTAAACGTACCACTCAATATAGAATCATATAACAAAGAATTAAACATTATTTATCATATAGCACAATCCAACGGGTATAGTAAATGCCTAATTGACAAGATGATTCGAGGAAAACAAATTAGAATGGCCAAGTCACTTTTGTATCCCTCCATAAAAGAACCTATAAATAATACTGCTGTTATTACCTATTTTGGAAGTATAACTGACCGTATGGCGCGTATACTGAGGAGGAACGGTATTAGATCAGCCTATAAACCTTACAAAACGTTGAAATTTCTTTGCAATGGTAAAGATAAAGTATGCAAGAACAAAAAGTCCGGTATTTACTGCTTAACATGCGACCAATGTCAAAAAAAGTACATAGGACAGACGGGTCGAAGTTTTGATCTGAAATACAAAGAACATTTAGCGGCGTTTAGAAACAACCAGCCAGAAAAGTCTCATTTTGCCGAACATTTACTTCAAACGGGCCATAGTCTAAATAGCGGACATTCATTTGACGTCATACACACTTGTCAAAAGGGTATCAGAATGTGCGTATTGGAACAATTAGAAATTTTAAAGCGGGACAAGGATACATTACTGAACGATCAAACCAACTTTAACGGGTCCCCATTGCTGAATATATTCGCATACCGTCATAATGACGCACATCAGTCAAGCGGCGGAGGGAATTAGAAAGTACAATCGTTTATAAGACACGCTCACGGTAGGAAAGCGCTCAGTCGTTGCCCATCGCTCCTGAGGATGCCTCGTGCAGAGGCGAAACACGTGTCGAAGAATAGTCGGCGCATACAGCGGGATACTGCAAGTCAGGTATCTTCCTGGAACCCATACCATTCCTATATCCCTTATCTTTTTAGAGGAGTTCGGTATTGTCAACCTTTTTCTATTGCAATAGTTGGGGTGGTCAATCCGAGGGTGCGTGGTGGGTTCCTCTTTCCTTCCATTAGGTTAATTTGAGATATTATGTTCTAAAATTTTTTTGTTATTTTCTTTACCCATTCCTCATAAAGTATGACATCCAATAAAACAAAACGAGCATTCGTACCTATAAGTACTAATCGTGATTTATCCTTGGGAATTGGCTGGAGCTTTTTGTGGTGGTATTCTTTCTTTCTTATTAATTGCTTCTTCAAGTCATGCAAAAATATTGTCACGATAGTATGTATTTAATTACTAGCAATAATATACCTGTATCTCGGAATACCATTTTAAAACAACAGACAGAAACATTTTTTTGTACATTCAGGCAACGGAGTTCTTTGCTCTGAAGCTAATGAAAAAGAGTAGACTATGACAGTCTTACCCTTTCTATAATGGGAAAAGTCCTATGGCCAGCAGTTAAGTTCACCTTCTTTTTAAAGTAATAGGCGGCAAATGATTGATTGATTAATTTACACTTTATTGTACACCAGTAAACATGAGGACATACAATATTTACTTAAATAACTTAAAACTAGTAGCACAATAGGGCGGTCTTATCGCAAAATGCGATCTCTTCCGGACAACCTAGTTTGGAATACAATGAATAAAAGTATAATAGTGTGGGTTAAGGTGTATGGTTCGGCGTTACACCGAAACCGTAGGGTTCTAGGCGACTTGGAGCAGGAAAATGGACTGTATTAGGGCGAGTTCTGGGTCGCCTAGAAAGGATTAAGGGAAGAGGAGATGGATACGGGAGGAGGTGATTGAGTGGGTATAGGATATTTCAAGGATGGAAGGCACTTACCTTATACAACCTTCTTCGTTTCTTTTCCTCTTGGTGTTTCGTGATGCAGCTGATTGTTTACACTTCAATTCACCGTCACACCCACTTGCGAGCGGTTTATATAATCACATACAACGGTGCGGCGCGGTACGGTATCGAGACGGCGTTCTCAGCGAGCGGAATGTTCTCGACTGTCACTCGCGTCCACGATCACGTCGACGAATCAGGCGCAAGGCAGTGCCTCTTCCAGGGAGTGGGAGACAAGGACGGAAATATGATATCGCTCGCACTAGAACGTGGAACGATTGATGTTGATGCGATTAGTTATGGATAGGAAGGTAGATGGCGCTACCATATCCCCCCGGCCCTAAAGGGTTGCATTTAAAAAAAATAGAATTGAACTTAGCTATGTTGGGTGTACTACCGCATAACCCATCAATAGGCTAAGACAGCGATATAACAATAAAATTAATCTTAATTAACTTTAGCGAAAGCTACAAACGCAATAATAGCGAAAACTACTAACTAAGTACTTAAACTAAGAGGTAGGTCCAACTTCAGGCTAGATCTCACTGAGTTGGAAGCAGACGCGAGTTAATCAGTGCCTCGACTTGTGCAAGGACAGTTAAAGGCTCTTCGTAAGAGAGGATCTGTTGACCTATAACTTTGAAGAGATGCGTTTAATTACTTTGACCATGCTTGCCCAACATCCACCGAAATGTGGTGATGCTGGTGGAATAAACTTCCAGTCAATATGATCTATGGAAAGTTCTTCCTGAAGACGAGTACGATAACCCGCGACGTGATTGAAACAAGTAGCGGGAACAAGTTCAATCAATTTACTAACGCAGTTGGCGACAAAAGTCTGCCAGCGGTGAGGTGAGGAATAAATCCAAGCGAGCACTTCTTTGGAGTCGGAAAATGCGTGTATTTTATTATTGGGGTAGTGGGGCAAAACTGTGTCTTGAACCTTGCGGAGCAACTGAGACAGCAGAAGAGCCGCGCACAATTCCAGTCTCGCAACCGAAATGGTTTTAACAGGCGAGACCTTAGACTTGGCACAAACTAACTGCACCGAGTAGTTAGAACCAATGCGGACTTGCAGATATACGACTCCACCGTAAGCACGCTCGCTGGCGTCAGCGAAACCTATTAAGTTGACGGTACATCCATCTACCAACCCAAGATGACGCGGAATAGTAACTTGATTGAGCGCGGTAAGCTCAATACAAAACTGGCCCCAAGCGGCGACAATATGGTCAGGGGGTGTTTCATCCCACTCACACTTTGATAGCCAAAGCTCCTTGATCAAGAGCTTGGCGTACAAAATTGTGGGAGCCACAAACCCATTATGTCCCATAGTCGAGCCACTGTGGACAGCATAGTGCGCTTGGCGCACTTGTCATCTGGTGGTGAGACGTCAAACCGAAAACTATCACAGGATTTGTCCCAGCGTAAACCGAGAACCTTATGCGGTACAGACTTCTCAAACTCAATGTCTGGAGAAGCTTTATGAGAATCTGGTATGCGTGCGAGAACCTCCTTAGAGTTGCTTGTCCATTTGACAAGATCAAACTGGCCTCGCTTGAAAAGCTGAATAAGCTCTTCACAAAGCGAAATTGCTAGCGGAGCGGATATGACACTACAGGCAATGTCATCCATGTACAAAGCGGATGGTAGTATAGTATAGTGTAGCGTAGCGTAGCTTAGCATAGCATAGCGTAGCATAGCATAGTATAGCATAGCGTAGCATAGCATGGCGTAGCATAGCATAGCATAGCATAGCATAGCATAGCATAGCATAGCTAAGCATAGCTAATTAGTGCTTTATCTTACACACAGTTTTAGCACCCACCTTGATCTCTTGAAGAGCAGAACAACAACAAGACGTAATACAATGAGAAGTATGTAACTTAGGTACGGTACCCATAATCACATACCCAAGTACCGTCTCAATAGCGGGCGGTAAATCATATCGCTCACTACGTACTATGTTAGTTAGTAGCAAGTGCGGAAATATTGAAGCTCCGATCAAAAGATCAATGCCTGCCGGATTCGCAAACTCCGCGTCGGCTAGCGGCAAGGACTCGAGATGAGTGAGTGATGCTACGTCTACATTAGCGTTCGGCAATGCGTCCGTGATACGCTCCACGATAAGCGAAGAAATGTTAAAATTAATATTCCTATCAAAACGCGAATGTATTTTAATATCTACGGAACCCCTGCAATGCTTTTCTGATCCGCCTATCCCTTTGACGGTTGAGTTAGTATTTTTAAAGTTATTCCATAATCCGAGGCGTTTGAAGCATTCCGATGTTATTAGATTGGTCTGAGATGCGCTATCTAGCAGACAACGTACCATGTGCGGCGACCCATTAACATCATATACGATAACTTGCGCTGTCGCTAACAGTACCGTCTTAGACGCCGTACTCTGCGTTTTGGCCCTGCGCGGATCATTATAGATGCGCGAGTGCCATCCTCGCGTGCGCGTCGCCCGCGCAGTGGATGTCATACACAACGATACTTCTTCACCCTCAGACGCGGAAGGCGCAGCTACCGTGTTCTGCACTTGCGACGTACTCGTAAGTGTGTCAAGGTTAGCGGCTTGACTTGACAACCGGTTATTTTTATCAAAATGTAACAGTGTATGATGTTTTTGATTACACGAGCGACATCTCGTTCTACTGGAACAATTACTCGTTTTATGTTTTATGCTTAAGCAATTAATGCAAGCTTTGTTATCTTTTACGCATTTAAAACGAGCAATTAGATTTAAATCATTAAAGGTAGGACACTTATAGTAATGGTCGTGCACTATATTACTGCACAGACACTTCTGTGAATTATTACTATTAGATTCCGAACATGTTACGGATTAGGGACTGAGATATTATTACTATTTCGCGATTTATTCAACCTTTGTTTGTTGTTGTTAGTGTTAGACGGGCCAGGTGAACCAGACTGCGTATTATGAAATATTCGACACTGATCTTTGATGAACGAAATAAAACTATCTAGTGTAGGTATTTTATTATTGCGTTCCGTCATCTCGAATGCGCGAATTGTATCAGTGTCAAACTTTTTTAAAGCGAGTTGAAGCAACATAAAGTCGGAAAGATCTTCTAATTTTAAATTCCTAAGAGAATTAACCACGGTTACGAAGTTATCAATAAACAGCTGGAAATTCGAGACAGACGCGTTGCCGGACAGTTTGAGATTTAAAGCTTGGTCAAAGTACGTAGACGCTAGGACGCGCGTGTCCTGATATCTGTCAAGTAGTGACTGAAATATGACCTGATAATTCTCAGCACTGGGTGTGACACCTGCAAATACGGACTGGGCCTTCGGTGACAGTTTACCTATTAAATAGTACAACCTGTCAGCATCTGTCAGAGAACCATTATCGTGCACTGTAGACTTAAAACTTGCATAGAATAACGGCCAATTTCGTATATCTCCGTCAAACGACATAATCTCGATTGGCGGTAATCTCGGTTTGCGGGCAACGGGCTCTGCCGAACATTTACCCTCCAATTGCGATTGTATACGCTTAATAATACAATAAAGATCTTCGAATGAGGTATACGCCTGATAGTTCGGTTTTTCATCAGGATTGATAGAAAGTAATCTTGCGTTATAATCGTCTAACAACTTATGAAAATCTGTTCGAATACTATCTACTGTTATACAATAACTGAGAAATGCTTCGCTATTACTGTCAGACATAGATGCGGTTTTGGAGCATTCATAGATATTTTGAATGCGCTCAAATAAAATATTGCGTTTTGCTTCTAAGATTGTCATCTCTTTGTCTTCCGACACGCGTGACTTCTTTTGTTGTGACATGCTTACGTAAGTATAAGCTAATGAGAACGAAACAAAATAAGAATATCTAATGTATCTATTATTTTACCTAAGTAGGTTAAGTAGGCAACACTTTAGAGCTGAGGAAATAAAAGTTGCTTGAAATATGAGATTTATAAGACAACTATGATAGTTGCAGAAATAATAATTTAATAAGTAGGTAGCTACATAAAAGTTTACCTACTGATGCGGGCGGAAATAACCATGTGACGGTTATGTGAATATATTAGGAGTATAGCTAGGTGCTATAACTGCCTAGGTATAGCGGTATAACGTATAAAACTTGAATGAATCCGACTCGTATGGATCAAAAAAATGGTTCGGCGTTACACCGAAACCGTAGGGTTCTAGGCGACTTGGAGCAGGAAAATGGACTGTATTAGGGCGAGTTTTGGGTCGCCTAGAAAGGATTAAGGGAAGAGGAGATGGATACGGGAGGAGGTGATTGAGTGGGTATAGGATATTTCAAGGATGGAAGGCACTTACCTTATACAACCTTCTTCGTTTCTTTTCCTCTTGGTGTTTCGTGATGCAGCTGATTGTTTACACTTCAATTCACCGTCACTCCCACTTGCGAGCGGTTTATATAATCACATACAACGGTGCGGCGCGGTACGGTATCGAGACGGCGTTCTCAGCGAGCGGAATGTTCTCGACTGTCACTCGCGTCCACGATTGCGTCGACGAATCAGGCGCAAGGCAGTGCCTCTTCCAGGGAGTGGGAGACAGGGACGGAAATATGATATCGCTCGCACTAGAACGTGGAACGATTGATGTTGATGCGATTAGTTATGGATAGGAAGGTAGATGGCGCTACCAGTGTACAATGAAGAACAGTGTCATAATAGGTAAAATAATGAAACAAAGTATTATGTCAAAACAATGTTATATAAGTAAAAACATATAATACGTATAAATTGTACGTACAATACATATAATAATACTAATACTAAATAACTGAATGGCAAAACAATACTTATTCAATTCAATTCAATTCACTTTATTTCAGATAAAATCCATAGATACAAATAACTAACATAGCACACATCTATATAAAATTGTAAAATATAAAAACAGTTTAAGTAAAAGTTAATGTCAATACTATAATATATAAAATTAATAAAATACAGTTAAAAGTTCAATTGAAAATAATAAATAAATAATGCGAATTCAATGTTATGTCAAAATCAAATTAAAATTAATAGAATTTAAAAGTAAGAAATTCAACATTAATAAAATCAAAGCTAATTTAATTTAAAATTGATAAAATCGGAGATGATGCCTATAATATAAAAATATAAAATTCATAATTAATAAAATGTCAATATCTAATGCGATTTATCAATATAATTGATGATCAGATGACATGTATTTGCAGCCATCTCTGCTGCATGGGAGACTCCCATCGGTCTGCGAATACATTCAGAACACTGTTGGCACTGCCACGTATACGAGTCTTTATAGAGGCGCACCGTTTTCTAATAATGGCTCCAAAGCCATCTACATGCGCGTCGGTAAACATACGAGAGGCACTACATCGCCACGGCAATCCCAACAGTACCCTGAAAGCGTTATTATATTGGACACGCAGATCGCTGTATGCCCGCTGCGTGTAACTGACTCACAGATTGCACGTGTAAAAAGATTGGCAATAAGCTTTAAAAAGCGTTATCTTAGCTGGTATTGTACAGCGTGCAAATTTGCGAGCCAGCATATTACATCGGACAGCCAGCGACCTGCGCTCCCTTTCTAAATCGCAATCATCTTTTAAATCCTCGGTGACCCAGTGGCCTAAATACTTATATTTGTTAACCCTTCGTAGGACCTGTCCATTAAGTGAAACTGTAGGTATTTCCGTGTAGGCAACAGTTTTTGCACTAAAGAGCATGATCTCACTTTTATTTGTGTTATATTTAAGCCCATGAGTCACCGCATAGGATTCACAAATAGCCAATAGACACCTTAAGGCACCAACAGATGGTCCCAGAAGTACCATGTCATCTGCATAACTATAATTATTCATACAAACGCCATCGACATGGCATCCTATATTGGTACTGCTGAGTCCAACTATTAGCTGATTAATGTATAGATTAAACAAGCGAGGCGATGTGAGACCCCCCTGCCGTACACCACATTCCAAACGGTAGTCACTTGAGTGTTCGCCCGCCCACCTAACACTGTTTCTCTGGCTGGTATACCAATACTTAAATATTGAGGTAAGTTCCGGCGGCAAGGTAGTCTCAGTCTCAAGTTTAAGCCACAATACATCATATTGGACCAGGTCGAAAGCCCGCGACAAGTCCAAAAAACAGGCAAACACTAGTGTTTTCCTTGCCGTATAGTATTGAACAGTTTGCTTGAGACATAAGATAGCACTTTCCGTAGAAAGACCTGGTTGAAAACCGAACTGAGAGTCGTGTATGTTGCAGTGTTTTATCATATATTTATCAAGCAGACTATCCAAGACCTTGGCTACCACTGTCGCCAGTGAAATGGGCCTGTAATTGGACATGTCAGAGGCGTCCCCTGTCTTGTTCTTTATAATTGGCACTACAATTGTATACATCATGTCATCCGGCAGATAAGAATGTCTTATACACAAATTAAACAATAAAGCCAACACACGAGGTACATGTACACCTCCATGCTTCAGGTGCTCTATGCTGAGGCCGTCGTGGCCCGGGGATTTACCTGTTTGCATTTTACTGATTACAGAAGCAACTTCCTTAGCTGAAAATCGGACAATAGCGTCACCGCTGCCACAGGCGGTCCCAGCATAGCTCTGTCGCGGCACTCGCACACCGGGTGATTCAACCTTAAAATGTCGCTGAAAAGCATTCGCTATTTCTTTCGGTTCGTGCACACCCGCCACACACACCGGAATGCTCGTTGTCGGATTCAATTTATTAGTAGATTTCCAAAATTTCCCGAATTGTTTATCTGCGTGATTTCTTGCTATTATGTCCATCTTTATTTGCTGCTGATTATCTAAACAATACTTTAATTTTCTCTTAAAAATCTTTTTTGTAGAACACATATCGTTATAGATAGAACCGGAGGTAGGTTTTCCACACGATAACCACATCTGATAATGTAATCGAGCCTCCCGATGTGCATCGCGGACGTGAAAGTTCCAGCCGGGTATGTATTTTCTCTTGGTACGATTATACGCACCAATATGACTACATTTAGCACCATCACTGAGGATACCAATTATTCTATGATACATTGCATCCAACACTGCACGGTGATCCTGATTCGAGCACATACTGTCAGCACAATTACTGAACTGAACCGGAAAGTGAAATTTCCTCAATTCTGTATTACAATATTCCCTATATTTATTAATTTGATCACAATTTCGCTCTCCGCAGATCACTTTATTACCCGAAAAAACTGATGAGGTAATTTTAGGTGTGATTAAATTAATGTTACACTCAATAAGCAATGGTAGGTGATCTGATGAGTATACACCATATAAAACAGATGCATTTATTACTAATTGTCTCGCCGCCTTACTCACAACAATATGATCCAGCCAGCGAAAAGCACCGTTAGCAGTGCTTTCAAACGTAAACGTGTCCCTAGGAAGTAACTCCAAGTCAACGCATGACCAGGATTGTTCCGCGCACACCGTAAGTAACTCTGTTGCAAATCGCTCACCTGGATGGGCGTTGTAGTCTCCCAGTACGAACACTGACTCAACATTGCTACTCTCAATTATGGCTATAATTTCACTTAAACACTGAGAAAATTCGAGAAAATTCTCCACAGAGTTTGTAGGCATGTACACAGAAAATATAATTAGCGCCCTATCATTCTGCATAATTCTAATAGCTACTAAACGAGCACTATCGCACGGTATCACTGACACTGTAGGAAAAGCCGATTTCCTCCATAACAATGCAACTCCGCCATACGGTCTTCCTGTCAGTATTCCGGCCGACGTGTCCACGGCAGACTTCCCCGTATAGGCAAAGTCGGCATGTATACTGCCAAGGTACGGTATATCATGTGGCAACAACCATGTTTCTTGAAGCGCTATAACATCGGCCATACCACATAAGCCGCGCACGCAATCAGCTGATCGGACTACGTTCTTGCAGTTGAACGTAGCCATGGTTATATTCACTCTGTTGTTATGAGTCATGTTTGAAGTACATTTTCTTTTCCATTCAGAGTCTTATCTCTGCCTCGTTCCGCATTAAATCTAATAAAACGTCTAAACGTTATTCCCTCCGGCCACAAGTTGTCGTCCAAGAAGGTGCCCAATTTATGCTTAGGTACAAATAACTTAAACGCATTGTATGACCTTTCTGATTTCATATTGATTTTCTCTAGCTTCACAGTTACATTCGATTTACTTTGTATGTACTCACAAATATCTTTCTCTGTCGTTTCCTTATTCACATTTGAGATAAATAAGGGAATTTTTATCTCAGCGGCCTTAAACCTGCCATTTAACTCGGATATGGCTTTTCCGGTTTTGCCCGTAAAGCGATTCCTATACCTTGCCTTTTGCACTAAAATCCATTCCTCGTCACGTTTAGGCTCGTTAAACTTGCTTTTGTTTCCGTTGTTTACTATCTGAGCTAAACTTATACTCGGCGCCGCATCACTCTGTAACATAGAAAACCTGTTCATAGCCGAGATATCTTGTCGCGTGTCACTGGTGACGCATCCATGAGCAGGCGAGTGAGATATTATCGTAGGGTTACTCGTTTCGGCGCATATGTTTTCTATTGTCTCACTTGGCGCAGAATTATCAATTGCGGGTAATGAAAGGCAGATATTGGTTAACGGCTGATCCGACGTCACATTATTTATCATATGCCCTCCTTGTTTTGTTGTAATATACAGTACATAAATAAACTACACATATACTAAACATTATAATATACATAATATAAGCTTTAGATACAAATATATATAATTATATATGTCTAAATATATTTATTATAAATACCTACAACTGTCATGATAATTGTGACAAATAATGATTTGTTACAATGAGCAGACGGATCGCCTGAATGTAAGCAATTACCGCCGCCCATAGACACAAGCAACACCACAGGAGTCACAAGTGCGTTGCCGCCCCTTGGGGTTGGAAAAAAGGTTAGGATGAGGAGTGGGATGAGGGAGAAGGAATAGAGGATAGGGCCTCCGGTACTCTCACTCACCGAACAAAACGCAACAGTTTAAGTACTGTTACTTTACGTCGCTTCTTGTGAGAGGGTAGTATTTCCCCTGTTGAGCCGGCCCATTTATGCTGTAATCAAGGCTCTACTACCTGTTTCCTCTTCACCTCTACGGTCTCAAAGAACTCCACTTTCAGCAACCAAATTTCAGGTTCTTGCACCCAATAGCTTCAGCTGAACTTTGTCAGTCAGTCAGTCAGTAGCGAAAGAATTTTATATATACATAATTAATATCGCTTAGAAGTCCAAATGGAGATCCAATGGGATATGTGGATTCCGTCTCACCTTCGAAACACGGAAAGATACGCCATGACCAGAATATTCAACGGAACATACTTTACGGCGAAACACGAATCTGTGAGAACACAGATCTAATAAAACATGAAAGATTACCCTGAACTCAACTACTGCGAAGTTTTGATATCAAATAATTACTGTTTAGGACAACGTATATTTGATGTCGGTGACTGGGGGGATTTGAGATTGTGTTGCGCTAGGCGTTGTAGTTTGCATAATTATATTATTATATTAAAAAATGTTGTGTGGTTGACGGCATAGAATACAAGTGGCACCACCCCCTATCTTCCCGTGGGTGTCGTAAGAGGCGACTAAGGGATAACACGATGCAAATACCATCATTGCGTAGAGACGGAAAACTCGACATCAAACGCTATACGACTGCCTCGTTGGTCTAGCGGCATAAATGTGCGCGTGGGATCGGGAGGTCCCGGGTTCGATTCCTGGGTCGGGCAGTGTTATTGGGTTTTTCTGTCACGAAATTCTCAGTAGCAGCACGGAGTCTGGAAATGTGCCCGGTACGGCAATAGGCTCGCCCCTTATTACGTGGGACTAAAGTATATCTGGCGAAAAGTGGGTGTAGTAATACACCTCTGCCTACCCCTTCGGGGATAAAAGGCGTGACGATATGTATGTATGTATGTATATATTGTTTTACATTGGCGTTTTTTTGCGTATATTAGTTATTCGTAAGATGACAAGGCAAACATTTTTTGTTAGTTTACAAAAACATGAATAGGTTTGCGACACAAAAACTTTGCGATATACGTTCAATGTCGTACATTTCTGGGATAGTGACAATTTATTAAATTTCAAAGGAATATCGTAGCGGCACAATTTATTGCGACGCGAATTTACTACAAAGAGACGCCCAACGCTTACACATTGATTGCGCGAGACAAAATGTAACACGAACGCAAAGACTCGCTCAACTGATTTGAGTTTACTTTGCAAAATTGAGAATTGTCACTATATAAGTGAACTTGTAGTCAAATAAACATGCAGAGTTAAGATTTTACTGATTGGCTTTTATTATATAAAGGTACATACTCGGTTACTGCTAATATTTTCGATAGTTCAATCATCAATTATATTTTAATTTGATATGGCTGTAGCAACTCCCATGGGGTTTTGAATTATAAGGACGCGATAGGAGTATTCAGAGGTCGTTGGATTTTAACTATGCGACCAATTTAAGGTTCTATTACGATGAAAAGAAAAGTTAAACAAGTCGATTTTATATAAATATTTTTAATTCAAGTTGAAGTGTTTTTGCACATTAATTCAATTCCGGGGAATATCTACCGACAGATCAGCAATGACGTAACTAAACGCTGCCCAAAATGCTGCACACTCGACCACATCACTTTTATTCTGTACATTTAGAGTATCACCTTCACTGTGGTGATACCAGAAATATTTCTCATTCTGATTCAGTAAAGACGCGCCTGGTATTCCCTGTTTGATAAAATATACTATATCTGATCCGGGATAACCACTGTTTCCCATTTTGTTCAAAGGCGCAAATATTTTTAATACTTCTTTTACGCGCTTGTTTAGACCCTGCAACGTCCAACCCCAATGGTCCTAACGTTCCTTCGTCTGATTCCATTATAAAGTTAATATTAGATAATTCACTGTTATGCTTCTGAAGATACGCCTGTGCACCAACTAGTCCTGGTTCTTCAGCAGTCCATAATATTGCTCGTACCGTTCTTTTGGGTTTCAAATTCAGTTGTTTTAGCACGACTGGCACAAACCAGCTAATCATCATGCCACCACCATCATCCATCGCTCCATCTCCAACATCCCAACTATCTATATGTCCAGAAACAATAACTAGTTTCTCAGGATGCTCAGAACCCTTCTGGTCAATAAGTGTATTACGAGATGTTTTCTTATCAAACGTATTCGACATTTTTATATTTAGATCAATTTTTTCGCCTTCATCTTGTAATCTTCGCATTAAATCCGCGTCTTCTAAAGTGATCGCGGCTGTGGGTATTTTGGTCACGTTGTCAGCATAGTATTGAGCCCCGGTATGAAGAGAATATATAGAGAATGGCGTTATGCTCCTAACTAGGGTAGTTACAGCTCCTTTTTCAGAAGCTTTTGAAGCACCTTGACTTCTGTAAATTACTGTAGCTCCATATGAAATGTAATGTGCATCAAACACAACAATTTTTCCTTCGATTAATTTTCGGTCGGTTTTCTCAAGTTCGTCAAAGCTGCTTATAACTATAGCTTCAGCTCTGTAATCCCGTCTGGTGGAGTACTATCACTTGTTCCAAATCCTAAAATAGCTATATTTTTAGGCCGAGGCTGTAACATTCTAGCTGATTCGTGTATTCGTACCCAGTGTGGCACCTGAAAAGGTGAATTAATTCGTATCAAGCTGGTGTCATATTGTTACAATACGTATAACATTATTTGTTTCTTATCTCATTCGCCATTACTTGTGAGAGTAATTTAAATTGATAATGTGTGAAATTAACTGTATTTGATGTCAATTTTGTGATAGTTCGTTCCAATTATGATTCTCTAATAAGTTTCTAGGAATACTTAGTTTTTATAGGATTTTCAATTGATATGTTAAAGTGCATCAAGCACTTAATTGTATAACATAAACAATTGACCAAACATGTATCCACATCAAAATGATTCAAATTTAAATGGAAAATATTTATTTGATGTTAATGAAACTGGATTTTAAAGGCATCAACCTACTTTAAACATTTTATATGGCTCACTCAAAATATAACCTTCCGTCTGACCTCCGCAACCCAAAGGGATAGCAATATTAAATGGTATAGACTAGTGTCAGTTTGTACAAATGGATATTAAATATTGAGTACCTCCAACTCTTCGGTATTTACATCATTCAGGCCATTTTCTCGTGTTAGATTTATCATATAATCTATTGCTATTTCCAAATTCTCGGTGTCAGATGGCCGTGCCCCAAACTTATCAATGAACTTGGTGTATCTGTATATGTGTAAAATATTTCGATTAGTTTATTAGCTGTCCAGTTCTTACTTTTTTACTTTAGTAGTTAAAAAGGGTTTAAATCTCTCTGTTTGAATATAATGACATGAGTCTAATCGGATCAATAACTTAATTAGCTATTATAAATAGTACGCTCGATTTTTAACTGATGAGCATTAATGAAGTAGAATAATAGACCCATAAACTGTTGTAAAAAAACATATAAAGAAAGTGGCTTCCTGCTCATAACAAAGTAGGTAGTATAACATTAAACCTGTAATGTTCATCGAAAGATGATTCAGATAATAAATGTTAAAAGCAAAAGCAAAGTTGAAATGTAAAATATTTACTAATATTCAGTTACGGATCTTAATCTCTAGCACGTTTGACCGCTGCAAAACGGGTGGGTCAAGTTGGAAGATTGCGACAAATCTATCGAAAGTATATACTTTCGATAGATTTGTTTTTGTCGTTTCACACGAGTGATTTTGTCGTTTCTGGGTATATACCCATTTCTGGGTCTAAACAAGCGCGTAAAAGAAGTATTAAAAATATTTGCGCCTCTGAACAAAATGGGAAACAGTGGTTATCCCGGATCAGATATAGTATATTTTATCAAACAGGGAATACCAGGCGCGTCTTTACTGAATCAGAATGAGAAATATTTCTGGTATCACCACAGTGAAGGTGATACTCTAAATGTACAGAATAAAAGTGATGTGGTCGAGTGTGCAGCATTTTGGGCAGCGTTTAGTTACGTCATTGCTGATCTGTCGGTAGATATTCCCAGGAATTGAATTAATGTGCAAAAACACTTCAACTTGAATTTAAAATATTTATATAAAATCGACTTGTTTAACTTTTCTTTTCATCGTAATAGAACCTTAAATTGGTCGCATAGTTAAAATCCAACGACCTCTGAATACTCCTATCGCGTCCTTATAATTCAAAACCCCATGGGAGTTGCTACAGCCATATCAAATTAAAATATAATTGATGATTGAACTATCGAAAATATTAGCAGTAACCGAGTATGTACCTTTATATAATAAAAGCCAATCAGTAAAATCTTAACTCTGCATGTTTATTTGACTACAAGTTCACTTATATAGTGACAATTCTCAATTTTGCAAAGTAAACTCAAATCAGTTGAGCGAGTCTTTGCGTTCGTGTTACATTTTGTCTCGCGCAATCAATGTGTAAGCGTTGGGCGTCTCTTTGTAGTAAATTCGCGTCGCAATAAATTGTGCCGCTACGATATTCCTTTGAAATTTAATAAATTGTCACTATCCCAGAAATGTACGACATTGAACGTATATCGCAAAGTTTTTGTGTCGCAAACCTATTCATGTTTTTGTAAACTAACAAAAAATGTTTGCCTTGTCATCTTACGAATAACTAATATACGCAAAAAAACGCCAATGTAAAACAATATATACATACATACATACATATCGTCACGCCTTTTATCCCCGAAGGGGTAGGCAGAGGTGTATTACTACACCCACTTTTCGCCAGATATACTTTAGTCCCACGTAATAAGGGGCGAGCCTATTGCCGTACCGGGCACATTTCCAGACTCCGTGCTGCTACTGAGAATTTCGTGACAGAAAAACCCAATAACACTGCCCGACCCAGGAATCGAACCCGGGACCTCCCGATCCCACGCGCACATTTATGCCGCTAGACCAACGAGGCAGTCGTATAGCGTTTGATGTCGAGTTTTCCGTCTCTACGCAATGATGGTATTTGCATCGATCACACGAGTGATTTTGTCGTTTCTGGGTATATACCCAGAAACGACAAAATCACTCGTGTTTGACAATACGGTACCTATAAAGTCTTGCTCGCATTGTATGGTTCCCAAATTTGAATGCCTTAAAGGGACGGAAAAACAGAAGTTCGATTTCATATCATGTCGTCCGGAATTTTCGCCACGTTTACGACATACGTGACGATGTTGCTAACACCTTTAATTATACTGACCTTGATAAACGGTTCGCTGATTTTTAAGGTAAACCTTGTCAACAGAAAGACGATTGAAACGTTTCTGATAAATAATATTTTTATATTTGCATCTAATTATAATTTAATAACATAAAGGATAAAATCATCGTTCCAAATTGTCGTAAGTATTCTAAAGGTGTATATAATATATATACAGTTAACTATTTGTATATTACTTGTCAACTTTAGGTGCGGTGAATGAGTGAAATAATTTACTACCTAACATGGTCCTCAGAGACCACTAAACTGAAATTTCTAGTATGCTGTAGTAATATCCAAGTATTAATTAGTTTTTATGACAATACACGTTTAATTTTCAAGTTCATGGGTAATATTCATTCACTGAATGTATAGTACTAGGACGGCCAAATGTCCGAAACTAATTCATTGTACCAAACCTGAGCTTTGCACGCATTTTTGAAATGTCGTAAAATTGACACAAACATTAATATTGTACGTAAATCGCTAGTTGAATACGTAAATACGCGATTTTTCTTATATTAACCCATACAGCACAACTGTAGAAAGAAATATCTGCAGGAATTTCGGACACTTAGACCTTATTATAATTTTTCACTCTCCTATTTTTACAGATCATGATATATACGCATATTTAGGAACCTAGTTAAGTTTATAATACTATTGCTTATATAATTATGTTTGCCAAAAATGTACTAGATTTTGTCATGTGTGATTAAATCTTAATACATAAAATCCTTGCGTTACTGACTGACTGACAGACAAGCTACAGCCGAAACTATTGGGCGCAGGAAGCTGAAATTTGCCATGTATGTTCCTTGGGGACCGTAGGGGTGCACTAAGAAGGGATTTTCCGAAATTCCCACGGGATCGGCCAAAACGGAAATCCATTTCAGACTGAGACCACTTTATTCACAGGTAGTGCTAAGGAGCCAACTATGACGGGACTTACTGTTACGAAGAAAGAACTGTTTTTAATGTTGCGTAGTGAGAACTTTTATAAACTGACATCCTCAAAGTCCAATGAACGATTAATTAGCCATGTATACTTAAGTTTAGGTATTCAAAAGATATTGATAAGAAAATTAAAGAGGTGATAAAAGTGTTTGTATCCAAACTGTTGAATAAGTGGAAGATTGCGAAACAAAGCCAGTAAGATGAAGGAAACTTAATTTTGTGTGTATATTTATAAACATTTGCCTGGATTGACCAACAAGTACGTTTTGAATAAATAACTAAGTGCAGCTATTTTTGGCCTCCTAAAGTGGCTATTTTGCCGTATGTGCGGCGTAGTTAATGTACCACGCGTTAATCAATCTCTGGCATATTTAATTGTGCATTTGCATACGGACATCAACTTGTGTATGCATTGTAGCTGAGTCACATTTCGTTTGCATTCATTTATGTGTCCTATTTTTGATGATAAGCGCAAGACTTTAATGTAGAGCACTATTACACATTTATGCAGTTAACATTTTAGGAAATAGAAGTGTGATAGTTTTACAACGTTAAAGATATTACATCGAACTTTGAACTGGATCAAAGTGCCTGCATTTTTCTTGCAAAAGATAACAATGATATCATTTAGTGCCAAGTATCAATTTGGCTCGCAGAGGGAGCGGAGCTACTTTATAGGATGGCTTGCTACATCTGGATTTAGTTCATAAATTACTGCGACTATTGGATTTTGGAGGGATACTGTCGTTATCATATATTTAGGTTAGCGTAGAAAATCTAAATTTCTTATTACTTTCAAATAAAAAATTGGTGGTAGTCTGATTGATATAGTCACATATATCTCGATAATCTATGCAGATTGATGATTTGAAATCTGCGTCCAATTGAACAAAGTAAAGCAAATAAATAGCAAAATGCGAACAAGAAAACGACCTGTTGGATTGCAATGCTTTATTTTAATCTACAGAGGGCTAACATGAGCTTTGCCGAACAGTTGAAAACTAGTTATATGCAAAGATCAAATCAAATCATTTATTGCAAAACTAAGTGTACATGGTGATGGTATACAATGGTATGTGCTTAAGACTTAGCGCCTTTTTCAAGCATAGCAATATTGAGAGCTGACTAGCAATTATAAGATAAGTAAGTAGGAAACATTGTTATAATTGTTATATAGGTACAGTTAATAGTTGTAGAGGTAATCCGTAGTACAATAAATTGAAGATTATATAAAATTAATGAAACTAGGAATGGATATATACATTTCAAAATAGGTATTAACTATTAGGTAACACATACTATAATTTTATCTTATGAGTTATAACATAAACATACAATTAGTATTAATAGATCCATATAGAATTAGAAAATACAAATAATTAATTGTGTCTTTATTTAAAATATCTAAAAATATCAAATCGTGTAATCAAGAGCTTCGTCATATACTTATTATTTAGACATGTAGGTATTATTATTATGAATATATAACTATTAGTATTATGAATATATTATTATTATTATTATGTCTCTAACAAACCAATTCTAATCATTTACTATTTAGATAGAAAAGTAGGTTCGGGCCCGCAGGGTTCACACCAACTTAGCCCAGGCAAAGCAAGTTATGGATAATTTATTAAGTAAATCCTATAACAAGCAATAGCATATTTAGAGTCTTGCTGTTTCAAAATATAATACACATTTGGCATTTACAGACTATATTTATTGCCGAGCTATGTTGATAAAAATATAATTAACTGTATGCTTTGGACTGAACTCATGGTCAGAAACTTTCGTCTACGTACTCAGTCACTAACGTAACATATGCACTTATGAAAGAGAGACTCAAATTCAATAACAATGGCCAATCTCTCGGTATTTTCTCTAAAAATAAATCCTTTCAAGTGCCGTTGTGGATATTAACCCAATTTGTTCCAAACACTACGTAACCTACTATAGTTAGTCTACTATAGCTACATAAACTGATGTATAATGCGTAGGCGTTCTGACGTGGGCACTCTAACTACTATCAGGCTTCCGAAATTACGTTCACTGGACTGCGTTCATAGAACCGTAACTTTGTGTGTAATTACTTTGGTAAGACTTACTGACATCTATGTTGCTAGGTATATTTTAGTTTTCCATAATTTTATTTTCGTATCCCTTCGAAAATAACACAGTTTTTTTTGTCTGTGTCTGTGAGAGCCCAATAAATTACACCATTCATCGCTATAATCCTGCCATAGTACAATGGAACGCCACTAAGCCTGACTTACGGCTCATCGAGTCCAGCTACATTGTGTACATTGTCACTCCACCTAGCCGTTAAGTTTTTTTACCACCATAACTTGCTCTGAATAACCAAGTATGGGCTAACCACTCACAGATGATCTTTATAAAGTAGCAGTTCTGCCGTTGCATTTGGAGAGTGATAGTGTTGGCAGTACCCTCTTCCCTTAGAGAATAGAATGAGAAAGTAGGTTGGGAGGCCATCATGGATATCCACTCCTCTCTTGTTCCTGTTAAAGCGTTAAAAGCTTATAATCTGACAATATAATTATAAAGGCTCGACAGCAAATAAAAAAGACATTGTTTTGTTGTAGCGATATCAGTAAATCAGTCACCAGCACACAATAAAATCATGTTAAGAAAACTTATCTCACATAACTTAAAACTTATTCACATAGCTTAAAGACATACATAATTATCGAATGCTAGTACGTAAAATTAGAATCTTTGAAGGGCTTTTGTAATTCGCTGAAGCTGTAATTTAAATCCAAAATACTTAGTTATTTTACCATCTATTATTTGTAAATCAATTAGACTTTTGCATTATTCTGGGTTTAGGAGCTCACCTAAATTGAAGCATTTCAAATCCTATAGGTATAATTGAATGAATAGTAATAGGTGGTAATTTAATTACAACGTGTGTGAAATACTTCTATATTATTATAAACTCGTTGCATTAGCACTCGTTGGTCTTATGTAAGTCAGCAGTAAGATGCCGGTTTTCATTTTCATTGTTTCTAGGTCATTATTGTTATTTATTAATAGTCTCACGCCTCTATCCCCGAAGGTAGGGTAGGCAGAGATGTAAATATTACACCCACATTTCGGCATGAATTTTCAGATCCCATGTAATAGGGGGCGAGCCTATTGCCGTTACCGGGCACATCACCAGACTGCGGGCTGCTACTGAGTATTCGGAAAAACCCAGTAACACTTTTGCCCGACCCGGGAATCGAATCCGGGACCTCCGATCAGCAGTCACATACGTTATCCACTGGACCACGGAGGCAGTCCGTGTCATTATATTTTTCCTATACATAAAATCTACATCAAACCACACATCGTACATACTCCTAGACAAACGATTGGTATCGCTTCGCTATACTAGATACCGCGCTGCCTGAGAAAAATAGGTCCATAAATGAGGCAACATATCATGTTTCTTTATGACATTTTGTGTCAATCAAAAGCAACAAGACGCATGCGTGAAGAGTTGTGTTGTCAGTTTCTGAACAGTTACCCGAGTTAATGGGAAAATATATTATCCTGTGGTCTAGTGGATAAGTTATTGGTCTCAAAATCAGTTTACAAATTAAAAAAAAATACAATTCATTAAAAACATCAATATATTTGTGTATAGGTTAGGCGTACCGCGTAAGTTCCTTTATGAGAAAAATGGTGGGTATATTATCCAATGATTAGGTCTCATTTTATTATGATGGTTTGTTTCATTTTGCAAATTATTATTATAAATAACCATAGAGAAAATAAGGTGTTTCCAAAACAGTGCTTTCTATTTCCATGCTACTAGGCCATATAAATTTAGTTACACATTACTAATTTAACATGAATAGTCGTGAAAACTACTTTGAATAAAACAACAATCTTACACATATAATTAGGTAAACCATGTTTTTTGTGAAAGAAGTTCAGTTTCTAACAACTAACACTTTTCACCTTATTTGTAAAGGTATAAACATAAAATAATATAGAAAAGGTAAAATACACACATCAAAAAAGTCTAAGCAACACATACTATTTCCAATTATTATATCATTTCTTACCAAGTAGGTAATACCTATGTAATCTTTTTTGATCTAGAGGACATACTGGCTGGTTGTAAAAAAAAATCGAGTATCATATTTGTTATTTTTCACAAATTCAAAACTTGTCTGGTCAGCTTATTATAGAAGGCCAAATACTTGTGTTAGCTCACAAGCAAGTGTGAGGCAAATTAGAAGAGGCCGTGGACTGCGACATTCTGTTATAAGGAAATATAATAAGGGATTTGTCGACCAAACATTACGCACCTGAGACGATTGTAAAATAAAATGCGCTGTCATAAATAAGGTGATATGTGAGCCGAAAATTTTTATAATTCCATTTTAGACAGCCGTGTAAAATAATACCGCACGCATTTCCACAACAATAATGTTTTACAAGGCGGTAAGCATCTGACAGTCATTATTTAAAAAAAAAATAAAAGAGGCTTTCTTTCTTCTGTATTTTATTGCTGCCTTTAATTTTACGTGCCTTAATATATTTCAGATTAAATTTTTTTCAACTCAAATCTCTCAAGGGCGCTGTTTCTTTCTCATAATGAATGGTTTACATTACTGTTGCAGATTTATGTATAAACTCAATTTGTGCAGAGAAAGTGATTATTTTATTGCGAGAATAAAACGCCAGTGCCTCTTTACAATTCGTTCACTTATTCACCGAATAATATTCTAGGAGAGCTAAAGTTTGCTAAAAAAATTATGATAAAAGAACAACTAAATGGTACCTACTGTTATTTTAACAACGAGTATATCACGACTCTCGTAATCTCTTCTTAGTACATTAAGCCGTATTATATCTATAAGTCAGAAGATGTAAAACTTTTAACGATGAGAAAGAAAATCTATGGCATTTATAAAAAATTAAAAGAGAATAAATACTTATTAATTTAAAAAAATAATTTAGCTATAACACAGTGTGTATGCGTTTTAATATTATCACAACATGGTTATAGTTTGGGGAATCTTAACCACGAATTTACATGTCCTTCAAATATGTAGACACTATCTAAAAATGCCATAAATATTCAAGTAAAACTAGTCACTTAACTCCGTTGTTTCAAGTCTTAAGATTTAACAGGACCTCGTGAAATGAACTGTCAGGAATTTATTCACTATAGGGCAAGATGGAAAGAGCTCGTGTGGGAGAGCAGGGCTCACTTTGGATCGCTGTGCCATCACGAATGAACGAATTAAGCTGTTAAACAATGAATTGATCAAGTTATAAAAAAAACCTGCCTCCGTGATCCACTAGATAGCGTATGCGACTGCTGATCGGTCGGGCAAAAGTGTTACTGGGTTTTTCCAAAATTCTCAGTAGCAGCACGGAGTCAGGTGATGTGCGCGGTAGCGGCAATAGGCTCGCCCCCTATTACGTGGGACCTAAAAGTTCACGGCGAGATGTGGGTGTAATATTACACCTCTGCCGACCTTTTCGGGGTTATCCCCGAACGTATAGGTGCCCGCATTTGTAGGCGTGAGTCAAAATAATATGCTGACAGCACAGTGGGTATTTGGCAAAGGAACTATTCTGCCAAATCTGGTGAGAGAAAAACGCCTGGCTCTATAGTGAAAGCCGTGGATGATATTAGGACAACGATGATGCTGATGATTTAATGACACAAAAATATTCAGCTTAAAAACTCAAATACGTTTACTTTTACTATTTAAACCAATAATTTTAGTTTAATTTCGATGTATAAATTTGTTGAAAACATAAAAATGTTTTCAAGATCCATTACAATAAGCATCGTAATGGATCTTACAGTGTCATAGATCAAACAAAAATAAATAAGTCCTACAAATAATAGAATCAGCAGTTTTGAAAGAAAAAGTTTGCCATACCATCGGGTTTTTTACAAAATACAACACGACATAGAATTACCAATAGTGGTAATGAAACATGCGGCCCGTTACATGGCATGACTTTTTAAAGCATTAATTTAATACTATTGAAATAGCATGCTTGTTGCCTACATTAATAATTTAGGGCAACGACTAAAAATAATAAAAGAGAGGCGGAAAAAACATAGAATAAGTCTAATATGTCTCACACTGCACAGTGCACCGGCTTTCAACGAGTCTAAACATACGATAAACTACGAGCAATAGATTACTGTAATATGTTCAAAGAAATAACGATCGAATTTTGAATACAGAAAGAACAAAATTAGGAAAGAAATATCAAACATCAAATATTACTGTTAGATACATACCTGTATAGATAGGGATTCGTATGAGCATTTTTATGTCTCAAAGACAAAATCCGCGTCGACATCGTATCGTTGAATCCAGTTATCCTTTCATAGCTGTAGGTGATCAATCTGAACAAAGTTTTGTACAGTTCGGAGAATTGAAGTTCAGTGAAGGTGTATTTGTTTGAAGCTATCGAGTGTCAATGACTGTTTTGTTGTGGTTCCAAATTGGAATTCAGTAACGATGTCTATACAAAGTTGCGTTACGTTTAAAACTAGTGATTCCATTGTCGTTTTCTGGGAATACATGAAATAATACGAAGTTGTATGATGTAACTAAAAGTTATTTCATTTTGAAGTCTAGACTCAATCAACGTGTAGTTTTAATTAGTTTTAGTTGATGCATGTCAAGTTTCTATTGTTTCATAAAATTCTAGAAATACTATGTAATATTAAACGTGTAATATTTGGTTGTATACCAAAACTCGTAATTGTTTTCGATTCTATTCTGACTCAGCTATTATAATCATACTGGACTGATTTTGATAGGCGGACCATACATTATGAATATAATAGTAATAGTATAGTAGGCATAAGTTATCGAAAATCAGGCTCAAGGGCGTGCCATTGGAGAGGCCTTTATCCAACAGTGAACTACGGCAGGCTGATGATGATGATGAAGTTATCCTTTTGTTTCGCTTGGAGCGAGCTGGTCTTAATAATGCTAAAATCTGAACTCATCTCAAAAATACAATAGGTGCCTTCGCGGTTTGATAAATTCTTCGTCAAACCTGTAGTGTCCTACAAAAATTAAAGTAATGTTTGACGCGTAAGGCACAAATGTGACACCATGCAAACTTTTGTGTTGTTCTATTGGCAACATCAAGCGTCTAATACTGCTACGAACTTTATTTGTCCGTGTTTGCTCATTTATCTAATTGTTATAAATATCTACTCCCTGCTTTAATTATGTTCATTTGATGCTTTCGAGGGTACTAATTAACTTGGGCTCGATTGTAAGCGAATTTATAGCGTGTAGACACGCTTCCTGAAATAAATCAGTTGAATGCGAGCCTATCCTGTCATAGGGCCTTTATGAATTATGATTATTAGATAACATATTTACAACCATACAAGTATATTCCCAAAAGGCTCAACAGGGCTACATTTTAATATACGATAGAAATAAAAAACATAAATATACGTTTATTGAGCCAGCTATCGGCGCGACTGGAGAACTTAAGTATGTCAGTAGAGGATGCTGCCAGAAGTATGGTGCGTACTTATACAACTCAGTCAAGAGTTCCTTGGTCTAGTTATCCCATAGTGACTCCAAGAGATGTTGCATGATAGCTGCGTAGTGGCTATTTACTCTATCTGCTGCTTTGACGGTAAAATAGTTTCCATTCTTCTATTCGTCGTGTCCAATGTGCTAACGGCAAGGACGATATATTGTCTAACCACTCAGGGTGATCGAGCCTGACAGAGACGATCGCAGAAGTGAGAAAGATTTTTTCAATGCAGGAGCTGCGGTAGTCTTCGTAATTCCACGGTCTGTTAGACGTCATCAACGTTTACGTCTACACTACAGTCTGATAATATGTCGTAAGGTGTATGCATACAATTTATAGATAAATTACGCCTTCAATATCATTAACAGCATATACGCATAATTATTGGTTTACTAGAGGACGCTAGCAGCTACGCCTGCATTTTTTTTTAAATTGACCCATTTTGGCCGATCCCGTGGGAATTTCGGGAAATCCCTTCTTAGTGCACCCCTACGGTCCCCAAGGAACATACATGCCAAATTTCAGCTTCCTGCGCCCAATAGTTTCGGCTGTAGCGTGTCTGTCAGTCAGTCAGTAACGCAAGGATTTTATATATTAAGATTAAGGTCTAATTATCTCTTGGTCTTCCGCTCGAGTTCAGACCAACCTTTGACCTATTTGGTTGATAGTTGTAAACTTACTTGAGCACGGCTGTAAACCCGAATATCAAAGATAACACTATTATATCGTAATTTTATTAGGGTCGTCTTATATAAACCAAATATGGGTTATATTGTCTTAAAGTTACACTGAGTTAAAAATGGGGCAATAAAAGCATAAATTACATTATCCCTGTTTAAAGACGAAGTAGTACATGTTACTGCGAAATATTAAAGCTAACTGCTATAGTCTTAATACTCCTAGTTATCTGAATAACATTGTCTGAGTAATTTGAGGTTTATTCTGATATGATGACTGTTGTACCTTATGATTTTACCTTTAATTGCAAGCATAATTATAAGCCACCTGGCAAGCATGTTAGCATGTACGTTTACAGCATCTTAGCATTATTAATCTTTTCAACAATTAGTCAGTTGGAAACCTTTTCAACGTAAGTTTTTTGAACTCTTACACCATCGACTGCAGCTGACTCGATAGTAGGCGGTTACCGTGGTTAATGCCTACGCTATGTATTGTGGATTTGTTTTATCAATACAAAACCAGAGCCTTGACAAGAAGGAGCAATCGTAACCCGGGGGAAAGGAAAAGTGATATAATCTCCGACACTCTCACACTCCGAACGAAACACAATAGGAAAGATACTATGACTTGAAGTAGTAGTAGGTACTTCACTAACTGAACAGAGCCAAAGGTTTATTATTCCAAAAACATTCTATGACTAATATTTCACTTACAACAAAATACTCTATTATTAGCTATTATTCTTCAAAACAGTGCCTGACCCTTTAGCTACCAATTCCCAATATTAAATTATGAAAAGGCATTTTTGGAATTTTTCGTTATATTTGAGGAAACATTCAATAAAAGATACGAGGGTAGCCAATGTAAGGGGCACCGTTTTGTGTCAATATGTTAGAATTTATGGGAATAAGCATTACAAGGAGGGTCGTTTGTTTAGTTTATGTCGGCCAATAAATATTTGAGAGCAATGCCGCTGGCTATTTGAACTATGTGGTGAAAATGGTTGACTGCTATTGTATTGTTAGGGTTTATTGGTTATTTAGATTGCACGCAACGAAAATGGTACACAAAGGTATTTCGTTATCTTTTTATAGCTTGGAACTCTTTCGTAGGTAGTAGAGGCATAGAGTCATGAATGCGCAAGCTCTACCGGAAAAATACTACCCTCTCAAAGAATGTCAACAAAAAGTAACAGTATCAGTCGTCGTGTCTAACTCGTCGCTGTAGGTGTCCATGAGCGGCAGTATTCGTTTACCATAAGGCGAACGGTCTCCTTGTCTGAAATGTCTTGCCTACAATGAAAATTCTTTTGTCGCGGTCGATGAAACTAGTTTCATTTACCAGATTTGTGTGTTGTGTTTGTATCCAGGTCCTTTTATTTTTTGCTCAACATGGCACTAATTTCTAAAACAGCCAAGTTTTTTTTAAAACTTTGTAGATGTTTTTTAAGATGGTGTTCGATGATGTAATATAAAGATGCTTAAATATAAAGCTCCTGCACTTTATTATTTACTTAATCAAAGTAATCTCTTTTTTCTACAGCCTTTACTAACTCTCTAAAAAAAATTTGATTACGTAATATTCTCTCTTAAAGCTCGCAACGACGGAAATTTAACCCAAAAAGCCCTTATTTAACCTTAAACTGTCGCCAAAATTGGCCCTATTTAAAATGTATTTTTGACAGATTTATAGATATTACAATTCACAATGCCTAAGTGTATTGATATCGGTCCTCTTGCGTTGAATTTCATTCTGAACGGTCAAAAAATGCCGTTTGGAATGTTCCAAGTCGTAAAATTGCTGACCTATTAAAGAATATGATGCATTTTAACCTTCATAAATAACGAGTTTATAGGAACCACTACGGGCACTTAGAGTAGTTCATTACGTCATCCCAATTCAACTGTAAAGTGAATATACGAAAATTTTGATAAGAAACATGGGAGATAAAAATTTCATTGCCATTTTTCATACTGAAGGAAGTATTTCGTATTTGTCGACATAATGGAAGAAATCCTTGTGCAATAGTAGCTTTAAACGAATTGATAAATATTTTTAAATAAATATACAAGCTACTTTTGTAAATTATAATATAAAAAAGTAGTTGTTATTTTATAACACGGAATTTCTCGACGTGAAAAGAGGTGGATTGAGGTGAAATAAGATTATTCACAGACGTGTCTTCGTAAAGACGCGACGCAGACGCGACGATATTAGTGCATTGTTTGCATCTCCCAGCACTGGTAAATGTACATACATACATAGACTCACGCCTGTTTTCCCGAATGGGTAGGCAGAGACATATTAAACGCCCACTTTTCGCCAGTGTTTTGATCCCACGTAATAGGTGGCGAGCCTATTGCCGCTTATCGGGATATTTTGTACTAGTAAATGTGTCTCGAATAAATGCCCGTTTAACTGCAGGTATGCGTTGTCGTTAACACTTTGTGTGTAAATGGCGAGGTACTAAAATTGTTGTTATGAGTTAAGTTGTACTGTGTGTGTTTGGGTGCAGATGTCTTTTAAAAAAACAAGAACAAGAAATTAAAACAAATATATTTGTAGTTGTGAATGATAATCGAACCGGCGCACTAACTGCGGCAAGGCGATGCGATTACATACATACATACATAGACTCACGCCTGTTTCCCGGAGGGTTAGGCAGAGACTACGGAACGCCATTTGCAACGATCCTGACATATCTCTCTTGCATCATTCACTCCCATCAGATTCCTCATGCATGCTCTTCTGTTCAGGGTACTTCTCACCTGTCTTGTTTTTAGGATGTCTCCAATCTGGTCAGAGAAGGTCCGCCTAGGTCTTTCCCTTCGTCCTGTCCCTTCCACACTTGCCTTATATATCTGCTTGGTCAGTCTTTCGTCATCCCTCCTCTCCACGCGACCTGTCCCTTCCACACTTGCCTTATATATCTGCTTGGTCAGTCTTTCGTCATCCCTCCCAAACCATCTTAGCATACCTTTCTCGATGCTTGTCACTATATCTTCTTTTACCCCACAACACTCTCTTATCCCACAATTCTTTATTCTGTCGGTCAAAGACACACCACACTTATCAGTGCTCTCATTTCTACAGCATTTATTCTACTTTCATGACTCTTCTGCCATACCCAACTATCACTAATATACATAAGAGTAGGTACTAACACCCCTCTATGCACAGCCAAACGTGCCTTTCTGGACACGTTTTGGCTATTCATAAACGCCTTCAGAGCTCCATTCACTCTATTACCTGCATTAACTCTTCTTTCAATATCTTCTACATTCTTTCCATCTCTTGTAAACAGCGTACCTAAATATAAAAACTCATTCACTTGCTCCACTCGCTGTCTATCGATCATAATATTACAAGCCGTAACGCATTCCTCCTTTTCAAAAACCATAACTTTCGTTTTACTTACATTCACTTTCATTCTATTCCTCTCTAACACACCATGCATGATTGTTACCATCTCCTGCAACTCCGCCGCTAAAGACTCAAGCATAACCTGATCATCAGCATAAAGGAGGCATTTGACAAGTAACTCATTCATCTTTAATCCACAATCACTATGTTTCAAATCTTGCAAACAACTGTCGATGAAGAGGTTTAATAGCCACGGCGACGCTACACATCCCTGTCTAACACCTGTGTTGATGGTAAACCAGTCAGTGTATGCCCCGTTTATCCTCACACAAGCTCTATAATTCTCATAAAGGGATTTCAGAGCTCGTATGAGGCTGCGGTTCACCCCATACATCGACAGTGCCGACCACATTTCATTCCTCACCACTTTATCATAAGCCTTCTCCAAATCCAGGAAAGCGCAGTAGACCTTTTGACCTTTGGCCAAAAATTTCTCGGCTATGCATCGCAATGAAAAGACTGGATCCGTACACCCCATACCCTTTCGGAATCCCGCTTGTACATCCCATATTTTCTTGTCGGTTACTTTCATAACTCTTTCAATCAGTACCTTCGCATACAATTTGCCAACAACGCTGAGAAGGCTAATGCCTCTATAGTTTTTGCAGTCTTGTTGCGAGCCTTTTCCTTTATAAAGAGGCACAACTACTGCTATGACCCAGTCATCAGGTACCCGGCCGGTGCTCCAGCACAAGTTAAATAAACGCTGCAGCTGACTAACTATTATGCCCTGTCCAGCCTTCAGCATTTCGACTGTAATCTTATCATACCATGCAGCCTTACCTAATTTCATACTGGCCAGTGCCTTCAAAATCTTATCCACGCCAATATCGCTTTCATCATTGCTATCATTATCATTCATTTCACCTGTTGATGTATCTGTCGTCGTTCTTTCAAATAATCCTTCAAAATACTCTTTCCATCTCTTCAGCACACACGATTCACCATTCAGTATCTTTCCATTCTTGTCTCTGATTGCTGTGTATTCTGAGGATTGAGTTTTTCCTCGAACTGCATGAACGGATTTCCAGAAAAACTTAATGTTTCTCCGAAATTCGTCAGATAATCTACTATCAAACCCATCTTTCTTTTCCGCTTTTTTCCTTTTAACCATTTCTTTCACTATTCTTTTACACCTAACAAACTCCTTTCTTGCTTCATCTATGTCATCACTCGTTGCCTTTCCCATTCTTTCATTTGCTCTGGCAGCCAACCAATCTAACCACGCTTTTTTTTCTCTGATACTGCTGATTGTACATCCTTGTCCCACCATATATTCTTAACCTTTCGTAGTTTCCTTCTCTTGATCACACCACATACTTCAGACGCTACACATACTACATCTTCTTTAAAGGAATGCCATAATTCTTCCATATCATTTATGCCATCGAACCTCTCAAATCTTGCTATCAATCTTCGTTTATACTCATCTTTCACATCTTTCTCTTGCAGATTTTCTACTTTTATTCTTTCCAAGACCCTGTCTTGATTATTTTCTCGGTGTCGCCATCCTTTAAAGAGCCCAATTATCCGGCTCCCTCGAAACACTCTCGTATCCAACACATTCTTTCTCAGTCGTTCATCTACTATTACAAAATCAATCATACTTCTCCTAACATTTTTCGCCTCACTTGTATACAAATGTATCCTTTTGTGATCAAACATGGTGTTTGTCACACAAAGGCTCCACTCCAAACAAACCTCAAGCAGTTCTTTTCCATTTTCGTTCACACTCTTATCACCGAATCCACCTAAAACCCTTTCAAATCCATCTCGCTTTACTCCCACCCATCCATTGAAATCACCTAACAAAATCAATCTTTCATTATCCTTACAGATCCTCAGAATCTCTCTTAAACTCTCCCAAAACTCCTGCCTTTCGTATTTTTCTTGATGGCGATGCGATTACCTATTTAAACAACAGCATTAAGTGCACAACTACTTTGAAGGAATAAACATCATTTTATAATCTACTAGCTGACCCGGCAAACGTTGTTTTGCAATTTTTTTTTTTTTTTTAAATAGATGTTGGCCGATTCTCATAGATACCGGATAAGCACAAAAAATTTCATCAAAATCGGTCAAGCCGTTTCGGAGGAGTATGGGAACGAAAACTGTGACACGAGAATTTTATATATTAGATATGCAGCTTAATCTAATCTTAATGTCTATGTAGTATATGTACAAAAAACCGTAAAAAGAAATTAAAAACTGAAAATATTTACAAGGTTTAGGCGTCGTAAAATGCCTCCGCATCAATGTCATCGGGTAACGTGCCCAGAATGTACGGCAGCATTGCCACGCTAGATGGCAATGCATCAGCATTGCTCAGAGAATCATCTCGGAGCAAAGAATAAACCAGACTTCTGGTCACGAGAGACGTCGATTAAACGTTTTGATATTTCCCGGAATAGTGAACGAGCGCTCGGACCCCATGAGCCTAGCGTTTCCACCCCAAATGGCTCAAATACGTAATTACTCACTAAATTACTGTATTTGCGCCGTTTGAGGGTTTCCGCACTTGCAGCCGCAGCGCCAGCATGGCCTCCCGTGTTTGGAACATGTGATGGCGCGAGGGTGTCTACGCAGGTTGCGTCCCACACCAAAGGCCTACCCATTTTCCAAGGCAACAATGACATACCATCAGGTCTCTTACCGTCGTCGCGTACCAAACCATTTGGTACAAGTACAGCTGGTACGCCAGACGCGACAAGAGCACGACGGATTATGTCATTTAGGTGAGCATGACGAGAAATTCTGCACTTCTGCTGCAGGATAGCCCATGGTGTCCGAGGCTTTCGACATCTTCTCTACAATGACATCGATGCGGAGAAACACACGGAGCACCTAAACGAAAACAAGTGGCGATACGGAACGTCTCATCGTCCAACATGGTTCCAGTGTTGGACGATGGTAGTGCCTGAAGCCACAGACCCGATTCCCACTCTCCCACAGCCAGGAAGCGAGCACGCTCTGCAACATTAAAAGATACATCTAAAAGACTTTTCCTTACTATTTCACAAAGTGGCGCGTCCCACCGTCTCTGGGAAAATAGGTTGGTAGGCAAATCAGTGCTTGGACAAGCCATTTTCCAGGCGTTTACAGCTTCGGTTTTGCACAGCACTTCCGAGTTAACTAGTGTAGGTGATAAAATTTTCCTAGTTAACTCTTCCGTGCTGTGAGCCGAAGACAGAAACGCCGGTAAACTGACACTAGAAATTTTGCGTACACCGAGCCCACCCAGACGTATAGGCAATGACGCTTGTAGCCAGGCTCGGTCGTCCAAGTCCACATTTAATATTCTCTTTAAAGTAATTTGGATAATTTTGTCGACTTGTTCTAAAAGTGTATATTTTTTCCAAAGTTGGGAAGATCTTAAGGCATGTGTGAATTTTGGGACGAAAAGACAACATCGAATAAAAGTAGTATAAGTGTCTTAGGCAGCTTAGGAATAGTCAATTTCAATAAGAACATTTTCGTAAAAGTGAGATAAAACTAAATGGGATTCACAAGCAAATAAACCCTTTTTGACAGATTGATGTAATTATTTAAAGAGACAATAAACTTTCTTAAACTGATCCTCTGAGTTTCTACAAACCCCAAACAATTGTTAAGTATCAGATTGTTAATTACAGACAGATTTATTTCAGAATAAATCTGTCTGTAATTTCGTCATTACGAAAACTCATATAAGTTACGCAAGAAACAATAAAACTAAATCTTATCTTAAAGTTTTAACGCACTCCAATTTATAGCACAATAAATCCTTAGAGATGTTATTTCAAGTTTAAAAATATTTCAACTGTAAAAGAACGTCTGTAAAATTATCTAGAACTTTTTATCAAGAGGTGGGCAAAGAATAGGATCGCACGTTTTGTAAGAAAGCTGATAATATCATTAATTTGAAGTTTTCAACGAACGCTGTTTCACTTCACGTCAGTTTCTTAAGACTTTAAATGGTGTTTGTGTTGGATGTAGTAACTTTGATCAAATACTTAGTTTTTATTTAAATTGCACTGTAAATTGTACATAGAAATACTTAAACACATGCAAATAATAATGATGCACAGTTCGGTATAACCAAAATATTGATCTTCATTTAACCTGGTTTTTATTAACCCGTGAGAAGGCGCGCTATGAGCATTTTGCTCACGCATTAATTTATTGCTGAAAATTTCGACTTTAGCCAAACTCTGGCACTACAAGCCTCACAGTACCTTCCCAAAACTTCATACCCATTCCCCTGACGCATCAATCACGCCAGTCATTGCCACCGTGACTGGGTGGTGATGGGTTTGAGTGCGGTGCCTCGTGAAGCGCGGCATTTTGTTAAGCGCGCGCCCGTTCGTGTAAGTATTTTTTTCTTAATAACAAAATTTATTTAAATGTATTTTCGTACTTATTGCGCATATTTATTGATTATCTTAGTGGATATATTATTTAAATATTTAATTTGTTTCTTATAGTAAACAAGGTATACAATGGGTGATCGGCAAGCCCACAGATGTGAGAAGTATCAGATGTAACGCGAAGCACAGTTGCGTGCGGCCACTAAAGCAAATACAAAATTGAAAAGCGAATACAAACTCGTCTCAGTGCGCTACGAAGCATCGTACAGTTCACGCGTCACGATCACGTCAACTTTTAAATTCTCAAAATGCCGTCTTGTGTTCTTAAACACTGTAAAAGTTGTTCCTAAAAACAAAAACAGGAAAATGGAATATCTTTTCACAGGTAACTATTGATAATTTGACTGTTTCCTAATTTAATTTCGATAAAATTCGTATTTGTGCAAGAAATATGTAAGTGTTGCCAGTTTTTGTCGACGCCATTCTGCCTGAATTAGGGAAAATGCACTTGTCAATTGATTATGTGTTAATGATTGTCATGTTAATGAAAAATACATTACCGTATTAAAAAAGTATATTGTAGATATATCTTCTTTCTCATAAATATAGTAATAGAATTTCAATTTCCATTAGTATATACCTTACATAATATTGTCTTGTGTTCGATCCCCAAACGATCCAAATATTCGTGTACACCCTGCTACTCGTCAAGCTTATAAACTTTGACCTTTGCACCGTTCTTATGGCGTAAAGAATAAGTATCAAAATCGTACAGCAAATGTTTAGCTTGACTTGGCGCCGTGTGTACATACATACTTATGGCGTAGGGAATAAGTATCAAAATCGTACAGCAACTGTTTAGCTTGACTTGGCGCCCTGTGTACATTACATACATACTAATGGCGTAGGGAATAAGTATCAAAATCGTACAGCAATTGTTTAGCTTGACTTGGTGCCGTGTTTACATACATACTTATGGCGTATGGAATAAGTATCAAAATCGTACAGCAACTGTTTAGCTTGACTTGGTGCCGTGTGTACATACATACTTATGGCGTATGGTATAAGTATCAAAATCGTACAGCAACTGTTTAGCTTGACTTGGCGCCATGTGTACATACATACTTATGGCGTAGGGAATAAGTATCAAAATCGTACAGCAACTGTTTAGCTTGACTTGGCGCCCTGTGTACATACATACTTATGGCGTAGGGAATAAGTATCAAAATCGTACAGCAGTCAGCAACTGTTTAGCTTGACTTGGTGCCGTGTGTACGTACATACTTATGGCGTAGGGAATAAGTATCAAAATCGTACAGCAACTGTTTAGCTTGACTTGGCGCCGTGTGTACATACATACTTATGGCGTAGGGAATAAGTATCAAAATCGTACAGCAACTGTTTAGCTTGACTTGGTGCCGTGTGTACATACATACTATTTATTTCTCAACTAATCGACGCCAGCGGCTTCGCACGCACACATTTTCGTATTTCTCGTTTTGCCTGATCCCGTGGGAGTTTCGAGAAATCCCGTCTTAGTGCACCCCTACGGTTCCCAAGAAACATACATGCTAAATTTCAGCTTCATGCGCCGAGTAGTTTCGGCTGTAGCTTGTCTGTCAGTCAGTCAGTAACGCAAGGATTTTATATATACAGATTTACGAAGTAGTTAAAACTTAACTCGGTACCTACATTTAAGAAATGTATTTATAAAAGCATTAATTAAATCCATGGTAAATTCTTCAAAACCGCAAATGAATATAAGAATATTACTTAACTATATGCAAAATACTGGGAGATTATTCATAATCTGGCAACTTTACACACACATAGACGTGTGTCCGTACAGTGCCAGTCGCCAAAGGTCACGCACACATAGCTGTCAACGTGCCACACTTAGTTGGACGAATGTGCTATATCTGATACTTCTCACATCTGTGGGCAAGCCCCTCAAATGAGAAAGGTTGGTTTCGTTCAAAGTGTTGTAAAATCTTAACACTTATATCAAACAAAAGGGTGTCCGCAGCTACGCCCGTACATTAACTATTTCTGCCGGATCCCGAGGGAGTGTTGCGAAATCCCTTCTTAGTGCACCCCATGGTCTCCAAGAAAACAATATCTGTTTCGACACTGCAGTCTTTTCCAATGCTTTCAAAAAGGCGATAATCCATTCTATCTTCAAGGGGGGCGATGTGAACCAGCCAAATAATTATCGACCGATTGCTATTCTCAGTTCACTATCTAAAATTATTGAACGCTTAATTAACAAAAGGCTTGTCAATTATTTAAACCACAATAACCTGATTTCCTCTCTACAGTTCGGTTTCCGTCAAGGGAAATCAACTTGTGATGCTGTACAAGAACTTACAAATTTTATAGTCCAAAACATAAATGAAAGCAAAAAGGTGTTAACCCTTAGCTGGTTTCGCTAAAAAAGGCAACGTAAGTGGTATAGGGGTCAAAATTGACCCCAGATATTAGTACACAGTAATATAAAATGATACAACTGTACATTATACATTTTCTTTTTATTTAGGAAAAAAGGACTTACAATGTAATGTTTTTTTAATTTGTATCATGTTTTAACAAGAGATCACATATTTAATAAATAAAACAGGTAGTATCTTCTTATTTCACAAGACTCTACTTTAGGTATTCTTATTTATATTTAAAAAGAAAAATAATACAAGAAAACATTTTGTATTCGTTTTTGTATATAACTAATATAATAAAAAATAGGAACTTCCTATGAGATCACGAATAATAAAAAAATGACAATCTAAAACAATTAATCTATTTGTTCCTCACAAACGCTGATAATTTTCTGGTCACAAGCAGCTATTCTGGCGTCCTGAATTAATTCGGAGCCAGATTCTTCGTTTTGGCCTTCCAAAAGCTGTGAGATTTCACCGTCACGTAAAAATTATATATAAATTAAGTATAAAATAGTGAAACAATACGACATAAATCATACAATAAAATGTACACTTCCGGTATCAGGGTCAAATTTGACCCCAGCAGTGTACATATCTCCGTTCTTAGTAGCAGTTAAGTGACGCGCGTCCGTCACCCACCGCACTCCGCGGCGTAATGAGATTACCCCGATGTGCAAGAGTGTAAGTGCTTTTACTGAAAAGGTGTGATTAAAAATATGAAGCTTTGGGGTCAATTTTGACCCCGATACCATTTAAGGGTTAACAATATTTATAGATCTTACAAAAGCGTTCGATACGGTCCCCATAGCCACGCTCTTACTCAAGCTTGAACAGATGGGTGTCAGAGGAGTACAACTAGATCTGTTCCAGAATTATCTCACAAACCGTTCGCAAGTAGTTAAAATTGACAATTATACTAGCGATGAACTCGCTGTCCAATATGGCGTACCACAAGGTAGCATTCTAGGCCCAACTTTATTTCTGATATTTATAAACGATCTTTGTAATCTCAAAATTCCAAACAATAAAACGGTATGTTATGCTGATGATACAGCACTGACATTTGTCGGCGACACATGGTCAGAAGTGGAACTAAGGGCGCAGCATGGCTTTGACCTGGTTTCAAGGTGGCTAATTTCACATAAACTAACCCTTAACATAGAAAAAACTAAATTTATTACATTTTCTAGTAGCTCAATGTCACAACCACGATCACAACTAACCTTACAAGCTCACTCATGTAATACTTTAATACTCCCATCATGCAATTGCCCATCCTTGTCTTCAGTTGACAATATTAAATATCTTGGCGTAATCTTAGACAAGTGCCTAAATTACAAAATGCATATAAACACCCTTGTAGGAAGAGTTCGCAAATTGATTTATGTTTTTAAAACCTTACGACACGTTGCAGACCAGACTATTATACGTAACGTGTATCACGCCTTATGTTTATCCATTATAACCTACTGTATCTCTTGTTGGGGCGGCGCACCGAAATCAGTTTTAATGCCACTAGAAGTAGCACACAGAGCTATATTAAAAGTAGCTACATTTTGGCCTCTCATGTACCATACGAAATTATTGTACCAAAACTGTAATGTTCTTAATATACGCCAACTTTTTATATTACACACAATTCTTTTCGCACCTATACAATAAAATTAACCTAGCATGTCCAATAAATGGCTCGTCTTACTTTAAAAGTAAAAACTTAATTCGATCTTTCTTGCAAAACAAATCCTATAATGAAACTGAAGAGTTTCTAACATAAAATGTATTATAAAAGATTTATGAACTACAAGTTGTGTTGTTACTGCACAAACTTATAATGTAACTACCCTCCAATATTTATTTATTATCTACGATACTATTATTTATATTGTTTTATCATTCCTTCCGATACTTATTAATATTTATTCGTCACCATAAACACACACACACACACACACACCTACACACATATAAGTACACACGCATAATACACACACACACAAAATTACTTACGTATGATACACAGTTAATGCATGATAATTGTGTAAACATTGAATTTTTATTTTTTTTATTTTCTGTTCTTTTTTATATAACTTTTATAAAATTGTAAAAATATGTTTCATTCAGTTACTATTTCAGAAATTGTTAGATAGCATTACATCTGTTAGGAAGAGGACTGTTATTCCTTACCACAGGTTAACTACTAACCTATCAAGGATAACAGAACTTCATCCACTGGATTGTAATTTCGTAATTTTATTGTTAATCTACTCTGTATTCTTAAGTTGGTAACTGCAATCAATTTATACAAATAAATATATTATTATTATTATATATACAGATGAAAAATCCCAATGAGTGTATTTTTTATGGGCATAATTCTATAACTGAAAATGTTAAAGAAGAAAATAAAATAATACTTACGCCGTCTTATTTGAGCCGACACCTAAGAAATTACATGTAAAGAATCAAAATATGCATAGGAGCTATGCAAATTAATTGTTGAATCACTAGTAGATACCAGTAGGATTAGGTGCACAATCCTACATTCGCAAAATGACACACTGACGCAAAATGCCACACTTTATTGGAAGTGTGGCAAGCCACATTAGAAAAATGCGTTTATAAAAAGCAAGCAAAAATCATGCATTTTGAGCAGTATATCAGTGTTCACTGAGCATGTAAATTTTATGTCCCATATGAGTTATGAACGACAGTATCTCATGGAAAATTAAATCATTCCATTTTATTTTTTTATGTAAAGTTAGTCAAATACTGCATGTTTTGTTATTCATATAAATAAAACACCTAATTTAATTATATAAGGACTTCTTATTTATTATAACGTGTAAATTTATGGTAAAAATTTAATTAATTTCAAAGAAAACGTCATTTGAAGTAGCGTGATTTTGCTCACGCGCGCCTGCTCGTGTAACTTTTTAGGGCGCGCCTTCTCATGGGTTAAACTTGGTAGAAAATGGCAGTTGCTATTTCTGGACGAAGTGACACAACACTAGATCGATGCAACTAACGGTTACTATTCAAGAACAGAAAGTGAGATTACAGATTCTTATCGTACCGAGTCTTATTTTCTTTTAATATTAAAAGAAAATAAGACTCGGTATTGATGTCAAATTGCGAAAATGTTCAGTTCGGGTTTCACGAGAGCTTTGCCCATTAAGGACGCGTTTACGTATGTATCAAAAACCACATACAACAAGACAATTTAAGATAATAACTAATAAAACTAATGATAACGATAAATTGATTACTTTTTTATCTATAAATCAATCTGAAAATAAATAAAAAATATTTAATTATTATTAATGTAAAATCGATTTGAAACTGCCTCTAAATCAAGAAAAGGCAAATACTGCTATTTTTGGGTACAATTTTCTCTGTTTTCTCTCTCTGATGTACATACAAAATGAGCCCAAACTCGGTATGCCTAGCTCTACTCACATATAATTTTGTAAACGCGTTCTTAACGAAATTCATAAATCATTGTTTTTGGAATTGCATAGCCGCTACAATTATATTATAATTATAATATTGAGTTTTGGTGAGTGTCAATAATAAAATAGACATAAAAGGACAATAGGCGGAATCGTCCCCACCCATCAACAAAAATGAAATGTAGCTCAATTGACACATCTTGGCAAGATGATATTTTTTTACTATGGGGACGTTGCCCAAAAGCATTGGGTTGTCATAGTAATTAACGTTTAAACAAATATTCGTTTAAGTACGTGTTTTTGACGATTATTTGTAAAACACCGACTCATTTATCTATTCATTAGTGCACAGTGAATATAGACCAGTAATATTAACACTCACTGATGTTATTTGCCTACTATAAGCAGTGTTAGAATGAATCATTAGAAGAAAATGAATTTGAATGAATCATTCATTTATACACTCGCGTGCAAGTAAATCGACTCAAGCCTCAAGTGCGCATAAAATATGATAAAACTTAAAAATGCCTTATTTTACCTCTACATAATGTTTTACATAATTAAAGCCTAGTGATTGAGCTTTAAAATGATGGAAGTTGCATGAAAATCGATTCAGTAGGTTAGTAAAAAAGGTGAATGTCAAAGATATTGTAAGAAATTTGGAAAATTCATACAATTTCACAGTATGGGGTTATTGGGTATAAATGAAACAAAATGTGCATAAGATAAAAAAAAATATTCGTGTCAATATTTAGTGTTCCCTCCTCTAGCCCTGATCACTGCTCTCAAGCGATTCTTCATTGACCTTATCAACTTTTTAATTGATTATTGTGGTATTCGGCCCCACTCTTCTGTCAACGCAGTCTTGAGCTCATTGATGTTTGTCGGAGCTGGATTCCTCGCCCTTACTTTACTTTTGAGCTCGTCCCATATGTGCTCAATGGGATTTAAATCGGGGCTGAGCGCTGGCCAATCCATAGTGTGAATTCCAACTTCACTCAGAAACTCACGTGTGGCCCGAGCAGTGTGACATCGGGCATTGTCATGCATCAAGATGAAATTATCCCCAATAAAGCCTTGATAAGGGACAACTTGATCCAGTAGAATATTTTCAATGTAACGATCACTGGTCAGACCTCCTCCCCGGCCTCCCCCAGGAACGAAAACAAGGTCCGTTTTTGTTTCTAAGGAAATTCCAGCCCACATCATGCAAGAACCGCCACCATATGCAACGGTTTCAACAAAGCAGCACTGTGAAAACCGTTCACCAGGACGCCGGTACACCTCGACCTCTCCTGTCGCTGCCATGGAGACACATCCTCGTCTCATCTGTGAACAGGACCGACTGCCATTGCTCTATGCTCCAATCCAAGTGCTCTCGAGCAAAGTTAAGGCGTGCTTGACGGTGGGCTGTGGTCAACTTCGGGCCTGTAGCGGGTCTTTTTGGAGTAAGGTTAGCTTCTTTCAACCTTCTTCTAACTGTCCACTGACTGACAGTTACTCCGCGAAATTGACGTAGCTCCTGCTGCACATCCACGCCGGTAAGATGTCGATGTCGTAAAGAGGTCGAGACCAAAAACCAGTCGTCACGCTCCGAGGTGCACCGGCGTCGGCTGGTATTAGGCCGCCGAGTGAAGGCACCACTCTCTTGAAACCTCCTGTACACTCTCGAGACAGCAGACTGACTCATATTCAACCGACGAGCGACTTCTCGCTGGTTCAATCCTTCTTGCAACAGGGCAACGACTTGAGCGGCTTCTTCAGGTGTTGTATCCATAATTTTCTTCAAATGACGGCTTCAATTTGCAGAGATGTATTCAGATCAACGTCTAGTGAGCGACTGGTAAGAAAAAACGATTACAGGGGGTTTTTATAGCGGGTTGTGTCGCGCAAGTTGTGTATAGAGCGCATAGCAGTTTATGGGAGGTTGCATTCTAAGGACATGTGTTTATTTAAATTACTGAAATTATGGTACCATTTTAAAGCCTAATTACTAGGCTTTAATTATGTAAAACATTATATAGAGGTAAAATAAGGCATTTTTAAGTTATATCACTTTTTATGCGCACTTGAGCCTTGAGTCGATTTACTTGCACGCGAGTGTTTTCGTAAGCGTCAATTATACATATAAACCTTCCTCTTGAATTATTCTATCTATTAAAAAAACCCGCATTAAAATCCGTTGCGTAGTTTATTTATTTATTATTTATTTATTATACACTTTATTGTACATTTTTACAAATGTGTTAAAGAAATTTACATGTAAGATACAGTACAATGGGCGGCCTTATCGCTAAAAGCGATTTCTACCAGGCAACCTTTGGATGGAGATATTATTGGTAGGATAGAAATGGTAGTTTTTAAGATTTAAACATATATAGGGACAGCCAGACAGAAGACAGACTTTGTTTTATACTATGTAGTGATTATAAGGGCAGCGATAGCCTAGTGGAGATACCCACGGATTGCCATGCAGGGGGAATCGGGTTTGAATCCACGGCGCGCACCAATGACTTTTCGAAGTTGAGTGCGTATTAAATTGTTAATTATCGCTTGCCCCGTGCCTTAGAGAGTACGTTAAGCCTGGCCGCATACATCCGTTTTCAGGCCCGCTTTTCAGATCAGTTTTTCAGGACCGTTTTCAGTTCATTCCGTGAGCAAAGCGATTTTCATTTATTTTCCTTTAGCCTAGACATGGGTTATATAGGTAATTGAAATATTAGGTATCACATGATTGTGATTGAATTGTTTGCGTGAAAAATACCTGTGACGAAATACTAGGTACCTATTAAAAAATCCGGACAAGTGTATATCGAGTCGCGCACAATGTAGGGTCCCGTATTAGCCTTTATCTAGTGTCCTAAGGATAAAAGAACTCAAGCACAATCATTATTAATTTAATCGCTTGCAAATGTAAGTTTGTGTTAATCGAATATTACTAGTTAATAGTAAAGCCTAATGACCCTTATAATTTTCATTGAAAGTGCTTCATATTTGGTTAATTATTCACGACACGGGAATTAACGCGATTTTTATACGTACATACCATTTATGTTTGACGTTTCGGAACGGTTGCACGTCCCATGGTCACAAGCTGACTGGCGCTGCGATTTTACTACGAAACTTTTATTGCTTTCACCGATGGCAGACGAGCGAAGGGCCCACGTGATATGGTAAGTGGTATCCGTGGCTGATACTAAGCTGTGTTTACTTAGTATTATAGGAACCATGCCAAATAAGTACAACCAAGTTGCTGCCTACCGGAAGGAAGAGGAGAAGGAAAAAGGATCAGGACGGGGACCAGGAAAGGAAAGGTGATTGGGCTTACGGCGTTCTCACTCACTGTACAAAACACAAAATAACAGATACCGTTGCTTGACATCGATCTTCTGTGAGAGCGTAGTACTTCTCCGGTCGAGCCAAACCATTTGTGCTGGAATCAGCATGGCCCTATTACCGACAATTTGCGAGCTGTGCCTATTTCCAGTAATATGCATGGCAGAGAAGGCTAAACGCACGGATAATCGACCTGCTTGCCGCAAGAGCCGCATAATATGCTAGACCAGGAGTGATTAATCATGGAAATCAATAGGCATATTGTTAATGTTACGGACGGGGCAACGGGATTGGAAGGAAACACCGAGTAGCACTGATGACACTTTATTCGACTTCACACACGACGCGCCGTTTATTTTCGACGCGGACAGCAGCAACACTGGCGTCTTTTGCACTGCACTTCACTGCACTATACTTTCACTTTACTTATTTCACTACTACTTCTTTCTTCCTTTTACTTCTTCTTTTTCTTCTTCACTTTACCACTTTTCAACTTAAAACTGGCGCTTAGCGCGTCTACACCGCCTTATATACCCCTAGGAATGTTCTAGATCCACTAATTTCGATTGTCATTTCATAGTTCAATTGTTTTTTCTATCTCTTGTCTCTTTTTAACCTTTCCATTCCTTCCTGAACTTTCTAGAATTTGCTTATTTTTATTCGAAATATTTAAATAATCTTTTTTTAAATATTTGCCAAATATTCATAAACATTTTCCAAATTTCATAAAACCAAAATCCACATTACTGTTATGACTGGGATTTGAACCCACGCCATCAGAACGTGAACGGGATGCGTTATCCGCACGGCCACTGCCTTGTTGTCAATGACTTGTAAATTTGGCGAACACTTGACAGAGTGTATACGTCATCGACCTACAAACTCATTTCCAATAAAATAGTCTTCAAACCTCTTTGCTAATTATTGTGTTTCGTGACGACGGTTTGACATGACACCGGCCGTCACATTAATTTCAGATTGCCAAAGACCCCACTCCTAGAAGATGTGATGTGCAGATTACTCACATTTGTTGTCAGAGCTTGAATATTGGCACAATGGTGAATAAACTAAATAAAAACCAAAGCAACTTCCTCCAAAAATTACCATGCTCCGTACGAAATTGAGCAACACAGTGATCCCCCCCTAACCAGGTACGGCCAGTCGCTCACGAACGTCTGGAAAGAATTGGTAGAGGGGGACGGCCCTTGGTTGATGTATTCCAACGAAACTACTATTCGTCGAGGAGGCCTACGTAGACATCGGCGTGCTGGTTGAACAACCTAAGCAGTTTATTTCTATCACGAGGTGCTGGGAAATTTGAGTTTCTAGTCTAACCGGATTTGGCTGAATATTAGCTTTTCCAGGGAGCGACTGCCTGTCTGACCTCCGCAACCCGAAGGGATAGCGATATTCCATGGTTTAGACTAGTGTCAGTTTATTTAGAAGGAACTGACGCCCTGTAACGATTGTCAAAGATCTTCATGACAACCGGGACCGACGGCTTAACGTGCTCTCCGAGGCACGGGACAAGCGATAATTAACAATTCAATACGCACATAACTCCGAAAAGTCATTGGTGCGCGCCGTGGATTCGAACCTGATACCCTCTGCATGGCAGTCTGTTGGTATATCCACTCGGCTATCGCTGCCTTTTTTCTGTGATAATACATTGATGCACGTTTTTGGACCTCAAAATCAACCGAAAGTACACCTGCCAGTATTGACAAAGCTTCAGTGCTAACTGAGCTTTGCACAAAAATTTCAAAATATCAAAGCAAGATGTTGACTCTTGTAGTTTGCCGACGTACAGCACTGATAGTTGGCCTATTGGCTCATACAGGCGTACACATACAATCTAAACATTTTGCATCATTTACTTTTAAAGTTGTGAATTTACAGTTCTGAATGGAAGTCTCCATGTCGCAGTTGACATCTTAGACAGACCGTAAAAGAAATTATTGTGTTGAACAATACTCGTATATGTATCACATATAGGTAAGTATTATAATTAGATATCGATACTTCAAGTATCGAGTACTTTTCTTAGTCCGTACCAAAGAGTATACAAATACTACGTGTCCGTACCCTAAGTAAGATTCGAGCGCGACGCGTTGCGTTAATTGTCAAACACATTATTGTCAACGCAGTCGTAGGTCACAATTTGTTCGACACGAATCGGATCGCTTTGCACTTGATTGTCACGCAGAACATGGGCTAATGTGCACATAATTATATTTCACGACAAGACAATCAATGACGTCAGTTCACTTTCGATAGATCTAACTTATTTTACCTCGATATTAGAGAAGTTAATTCTTCTCCAGTCGGACCAGTCTAAGTAATCGTTCTAAAACTGGTGTGGCTCCAATGCATATAAAAATATAGTAGATTTCTTGCCCAGTATGCTATCAACTATGGGTACCAATTATATTATTATAAGATAACTTTGCCATAAACATGAGGCGTAAGGTCAATTTTTTAAAGTAGATAATTTGTAAGATATAGGTGCGATATGTAGATAATGCTTAAAAATAAATGATCCCTGGATATGAATGGCACACGAACGTTGCAAATCGCAAAATCAAACAGACGCCTATATCTAACAGTGGATGAAATCGGGCTTTGGATGATAATAATGATTCGATACGATACCTGCCATTAAGTACTTATTGAGTAAAAGCATCGAATACAAAGTATCAAGTAAGTACAAAATTATGGATATCGAAAGGAAAAATACTCGATACCACAGAGTATCGATATTTTCCGTGTGTTGGTTAGTATAGCGTTGGTACTATAGTATTATACGTATCAGCAACGGAAGAGAGGACGTGTTCGTCTTGAGCATCGGTCGCATGAAGCAGTATAGACCCGCTACGATAACCCCATTTAATAAAAAATAAAAAACCCTTTTTGCTATTCGTTATTAAAAACTTTTTAAAGGTTTAGATTATTTATGAAAAATATGCAAGTAGGGTACACCCAAGGGTACACCCAAAGAGATTGGATGATTCTGACAAAATAAACTTCAAACCAATGCTATACATCATCATATCATCGATACATGACAAGATGTACGCATGCGCTAAATTCCGGTATGACGTCACGAGCCGTTCCGCGCGCGCTTGATTTTCATTTCTTTCAGTCCACGGAATGTTTTCTGTTCAGAGTAAAATCAAACGTTTGTGGTAGGCAGTAAGCTCATTTTTTATTAATTAGATGATTTTGAGAGCCCGAAAACATTACAAACTTGAAATCAGTCCCTGAAAACGGGCACTGAATTTTTTCAGTCCGGAACGGAATGAAACTTTTGCGTGCTTTCCGATCAAAGCAAAATCTATCGTTTGCGGTGGTAAGTACGTTTATTTTACAAAATACTTTTGATACAGTCGACAAATGAAGCTCGCTAGTCTCACGGAATTCTCAATGAAAAATCGGTCCTGAAAATCGGATGTCTGCGGCCAGGCTTAACCATAGGTCCCGGCTGTCATGAAGATCTTTGACAGTCGTTACGTGGAGTCAGTAGCGTCAAATAAACTGATACTGGTCTAAGCCATGGAATATCGCAATCTCTTTGGGTTGCGAAGGTCAGACTGCAGTCGCTCTGCGGAAAAGTTGATATTCTGTAATATCCGGTTAGACCAGTAAGCGGACCTCGGCCTCTAAGGCGTGTACGTCTTGGATGCAACCGGGATAACGCGAGGGCGATGATGATTTATTTATATTCGTTATTTTCCTATTATTCTTTTATAATCATTTAAATGTTTAAAAATACATTATTTTTCATTTTGTATAGTTACCAAATCATGTTTTGTACTGTGATATAACCATGTTGTTAAAATAACTTACGAGTGTAAAATGAAAATATAGGTTATTTAATAATAATAAATTGTTTTTTATTTATATATGCCACGGATTTAAGTAAAAAAAAGATTTTAATCAAATAGTGGATACTTAAGGTACACATTGGCATCAGTTCCATGTGTGTTGGTATATGGGGACAAAGCCCATACATTTCTGCCCATAGTGCTTTATCACATTAAAATCAAGATTTAATCGGGCACCGTTGTGACTGCTGTCTTGTAGCAGCTTGTCCTTTAGTTTTCCGACTATTTTGGGGTGCCAGTAGCGGCGCAAAGCAAAGGGCTATCGTATTTTCGATTGGGATTTTTTACGAGATATGGTAGCGTGGGATCTGAAAAATGGTTTTTATCGATTGCGATAGTTTCAAACCCTATTGTTATTGGTGGTCCCTAACATCTAGTAGATTGGGGGATTAATAAATTTTGGTATCCTTTCAGGATTTAAACTTCAATGACTTTCAATTATTTAGATTGCGTAATACAATCGTCACTCATGTGCATTTTGAAGTAAAATAGAACTACCACAAATTCCTTGAAATACACCGTAAAGTCTAATAAATGAGGCACATACGGCCTTATAACAATGCATTTGACCTGTTTTGCGAGACAAAGCGTTATGGTACAGTAGGTATCGGAAAACATTTAGCAATTTCCACACGTCGCCGACGCTCATGTCGCTTTTTAGCTTAATGTTCATATCTGCAGTCACACTGTATGGATAAAATGCATTTGAGAGTTTGTAAGACTTCTTATTTTGGTGCATAAAGTGGCTGGTCCAATGCTGTGAATAAGTTAGAAAATTCAACTCATAATTGAAACCAAAGTTGGAGACATTTTTCTTATTACTTTTTTAGTTGATATACTTAATACTTTTATAGAAATAAAATATTCTAGTTGTTATTTATCTACATCAGTTTTCATATTTATAAGTTAGTAAAATTGAAAGTGGTACTTATTAGTTTTTACTTACTTTATTTGAAAGACTTGCTGATTTCAGTGTGAACGGGCTAGCTCCACTGGGAAAGTACTACTTTCTCTCAGAGTATCGACGTAAAGTAACAGTATCCATACTGTTGCGTTTTTGTTCAGTGTGTTGAGTGAGAGTACCGGAGGCGCCATCTCCTTTTTCTTTTACCTTATACCACTCCTCCTTCTATACCTCTTCTTATCCCAAAGGCTGGCAGCGTATTGTGTTGCAGATGAACATGGGTAATCGGTAATCACTTACCATCATTTGATCAGGATGTTTGCCGGTTGTTACACAAAAAAAATATCACGAGTATTCATTTGATATTCATATGTGTACATATTTCTAGTGCCCATAGTAGATACTAACCAATCTTATATACAATATATATATTTGAGATAACAAAACTCGAAAATATGTGTCGGTGTGAGGTACTCTCAAATAATCCATATCGAGGTTTTGAAGGATAACGGTAATGGCATTGGTTATTATTTGACGACACTCGGAGCGGAAAGATAACTCGGTATCGTAACTTTTCACTCTGATGGCTGTCGTTACGACTTGCAGCAGTATGTTTTGAGATTTGCTTTTATTTATTTAACTTTACATACACCGAGTACGTAGGCGGACTTAATGCCATAGACATTATCTACTAGTCTACCTGACTGAGTGGTGCAGAGAGGAAGAAGTAGGTGTATTATATAGTGTTAGGGGAGTGTACTAGTAACTTAATTATGTAGCACATGATATACTTGCATAAAGATACATTATAAATAGTTAAAATAAGTAGATTAATGCATAAACTGAATACATATACAATAAATACAGGAATAACAAAAAAATATAAATTGTATATAAAAACATATGTACAATATACATACATAAAATTATGGTTGTGACTTTTAATTGGATACTGTTACCGACTCAGCCAACAAGAGTTCTTTCACCTTGGACTTGAAAGGGAAATTGGTCTTAGCCATTCTGATCTCAAGAGGGAGAGAATTCCATAGAAGGATGGACTGAATTGGGAAAGAAGAGTGGAGGAAATTAGTTCTGTGAGTAGGTACCATGAGTTGGAGATTATTGGAACAGCGAAGGTTTCGCTCATGGTTTGTGCATAAATACTGAAAGTAGGGAGTCATATATTAAGGGGCAGAAGGAGATGTAAGAATAGAGTACAGTATGGTGAGAGCACGCAAACTACGGCGTTGACGTATAGGAAGCAGCTTTATTTGGGAACGATAAGTAGAAACATGGTCGTACTTACGAAGATTAAATATGAATCGATTGCAGTTATTCTGAAGACGGTCAAGTCTATAAAGGGGTTCTGCATTCAGGTCAAAGTAACATACATCACCATAGTCGATCAGAGGAAGGATTAAAGCTTGCACAAGCGTAGTTTTAGTCTCGGTTGGAAGCAAGTTTTTCAGGCGGTAGAGAGCACGCAGGGTACCTGTGACTTTTTGACTTACCTGCTTTACCTGAGTTTCCCAATTCAGCTTAGTGTCTATATGTAGCCCAAGGTTCTTAACAGAGGGATAAAAGTTGACCTTGGTCCCGTTAAAAGTAATAGCTGGTAGTGATGTGAAATCCAGTCTTTTAAGCATCAGCTGGCTACCCACAATAATGGCTTGAGTCTTACACGGATTTACGATCAGACCAAACTTATCAGACCAAGTCAGTATGGCTGCCAAATCCTTATTAATCTTGCCAATGCCCTCAGCTACACGTTCAACATTAACATGGGAGTAAATCTGCAAGTCATCGGCATACAGATGGTAAGCACACTGAAGATGTTGAGTTAGGAAATTTATAAAAATAGAGAATAAAAGAGGAGAAAGAATACCGCCTTGAGGAACGCCAGATGTAATGTCGAACCAGCCCGAAGATGACTCATCGAGGCGGGCAGACTGTTGAAGACCTCGAAGATAAGTTGAGAAACAATCCAGTGCTCCAGCAGAGACCTTGAGATGGGAGAGTATAGATAATAGGACATCGTGACTGACGGTATTGAAGGCATTTGAAAAGTCGATAAGCACTAAAACAGTAATTTCAGTGTTTTCCATGGCCTCTCGAATATCGCCAGTCACTTTGAGGAGGGCGAAAGTGGTGCTATGACCTGGTCTGAAGCCTGATTGAAACGAACTCAATAAGCAATTGTGATGGACAAAACTAGACAGCTGTGTGTGCACACAGGCCTCGAGCACTTTGGATACGAAGGAAAGGATAGAAATTGGTCGAAAGTGTTGAGAAAGAGTTGGATTGGGGATTTTCGGTAGGGGAATAATATAGGCTTTTCGCCACAAGGAAGGAAAGATACCTGAAACTAGTGAGGACTTGATGATGTGGGATATGGCCGTCAGGAGCTGATCAGGGATCATCGTAATCATACGACGGCTGATGCTGTCGCATCCCACAGCATTGGACTTTATGGAGAGGATTATCTTGCTGATCTCCGCCGGAGACACTGGAGAAAAGTAAAAGGACTCTATTTTGGGTTGAGGTAACCCAGCTAAATAGTTGACAGTGAGACTCGTAGTTTGGTGATTCAGCGAAAAGGTCGTGGAGAAATATCGGTTGATATCATAATAATAATAATAATAAAACCCCTCTGGGGCAGCCGTTATCTCATCATGAGACTAACGCAATCTCGGAGGGCAGAGTAACAGCTTTCAAACATCACCTTCATCTTGTGATATAAACAAAAAATGTATTGCAAGATGAATAGAAAGCTTACAAACCGCAGGGCAGCTTTGTGGCCAGCTGAATGTGTGTGGCGACACTGCGGTCCCGAATACTTCAGAGAGTCGGTCAGGGCCTTGTCTCCAGCTTGCCTTTATTGGCTGGTTGGAGTTGATGCCCAAGAGCGCCCGCAGGACTCTCAACTCTGGCTTGCCTTGGTTGGCCGGCCAGAGGGAAGTCGCAAGAGCTATTTGCTCGGGGGTGGAAGTGTCATTTTCAAGGGCGTAATTACGGGGAAACCCGCTCCGGGTCACGACCCGCGATGGCGAAACCGGTGCCGCACCGCTCTACACCCCTAGCCACTCGCACCGGTGTTGCCCTCTGGCTGCCTTTATGGCAGACTTCGTTTACCATGGTGGCTATTTAGAGAGGGCCCATCTAGTGAGTTGGCGAGTCACCGTCTGCCCCTTTTCTACGTACTATAAGAGTACTTAGGGCAGACGCCGTTTTTCATCCATAGTTTTCATATTTACTTATCCATTGAACACCCATTACAATAGCCCAGAGTAATTAGTTTCCCTACAAGTAGCAGTAGTCCTACACCTGCTGCGGCTAATCCATGGCTGTACTTCATAGTTCAGTTATGGAGGCTCCTCAGTAGGTGTCCCACCACATTCTAGATTAAAATTCTCAAAGGGCCTCTGCGCGTTGGACCTATGTCTCCGTGTACGCCTGCCAAAGGGCCGTGTACTTTTTTAACATCATATGTTAAAAAAGTACGCGTGAAAGAGAAACATATTATAATAATAATAATATTCTACCACATTCACACAACACCATCTAGTCCCAAAGTAAGCAGAGCTTGTACTATGGGTACTAGATAATGGATAAACATACATATATACTTTTTTTTTTTTTGTAAATACATACATATTATACATATATCATTATATCATCCAAACTAAGAGTCCCATGGCACCCAACATGCCACTGCTTGCCAATACCTAATGTCCCAAGAAACTTCCAGACATAAGCAGCTGACGAAGAAGTGATATTATCGAGAATATGTCGGCGTTTCTTGCAGACTTGAAAAGTGCCCAGATTTCCTCGCACCAATTCCTTCTGTACCGCCGAAACGCCCTATCTCTACGGCGCATTGCCATGCGAACACCCGTCTTAATCTTGGGAGCAGGGGGACGCTTTAGCTTTACCCGTCTTACTGCATACATACATACATACATACATACATAGACTGTGCATGAATATCATACAGTTGGCAAACAGTGTCATTGAAGATCTTTACCTTTTCATCCACCGTGGAGGCAGACACCAAGCTAACCCAGTTTAATTTGGAAGCATCCTCACACAGTTTATTTACATCCGTTTGACCAAAACAACGCATGTGCAGAACTTTGGGCGGGGTTTTGGGAGGTTTCAAGCGGTATGATAGGAAAATAAGGTCGTGATGGGAAAATCCAGGTGCAGGAAGTTGGCCGTGGGATGCAACTAAAGAAGGATCAGAGGTAAGGATTAAATCAAGCTACGTGTCCTCCCCATTGCTATTGTGGTGAGTGGCTTGCAGAGGTAAAATGTGGAGGCTGGCTGATTCAGCTGTAACGGCTAACGACTGGCGAGCCCGTGGCTGTGCGAACATTCGAGACTAATGAATTGCGTTGTCAGCACACGTGTCGCCAGGCCGTTACAAAGCGGGAGCGGTAAAAATATGGCGGTGCGATTTGTCTTCGTCGCGACACGGATTATTCTAGACTGTTCGTAGGCGTGCCTTAGTAGCGAGGGAAGGAGACAATAGGATCGCTCGCATTGGACGAGCAAGCGTGGAACGATTGACGTTGATGTGATTATTTCTCGATGGAAAGGTAGATGGCGCTACCATATCCCCCCGGCCCTAAAGGGTTGCCTTTAAAAGAAATGGAATTGAACTTAGCTATGTTGGGTGTACTACAGCATAACCCATCAATAGGCTAAGACAGCGATATGATAATAAAATTAATCTAAATTAACTTTAGCGAAAACTACAAACGTAATAATAGCGAAAACTACAAACTAAATACTTAAACTAAGAGGTAGATCCAACTTCAGGCTAGATCAGTCAGATGTACCTCAACCCTAAAGGGTGGTAATCAAACGAGCAAGCAGTTAATATATCAGCAGATCTCACTGAGTTGGAAGCGGACAGAGACGTACAACAGGGCGCACGTAGCTTCCCTTCGCGGTTTTCACGGTAACAACGCGGGTTGTACCGTCCTTGGAAGTATGCAGTTTCTCTACGATGGCTTATGGCCATGAAAGTGATGGAGCATTATCATGTATTAGGACGACCAACGTACCCTCCTGTATAGGGGATGCAGGACTATTCCACTTGGATCTAGCCTGAAGCTGGTGTAGATATTCCGCACGCCAGCGCCGCCAGAACGACTGCACGAGTTTATCCAGCAGAGTATGTCTCTGGAGCAAGCTTGAAGAGTCTGCTTCAGGAACCGGAAATGACGATAATGGCACTGTGTTCAGAAAATGTGCAGGGCTTAACGCGGATGGTTCTGCAGGGTCACTACTCAATGCCGTGAGCGGACGCGAGTTGATCAGTGCCTCGACTTGTGCAAGGACAGTTAAAAGCTCTTTGTAAGAGAGGATATGTTGACCTATAACTTTGAAGAGATGCGTTTTAATTACTTTGACCATGCTTTCCCAACATCCACCGAAATGTGGTGATGCTGGTGGAATAAACTTCCAGTCAATATTATCTATGGAAATATCTTCCTAAAGACGAGTACGATATTTTTCTCTGAGATACTTATAGAGATCGCGTAAATAAGAGCTTGCGCCCACGAAACAAGTGCCGTTATCCGTATACAAACACTGTATAGGGCCGCGCCGTGAGAGAAATCGTTTAAGGGCTGCAAGGAATGACACCGTGCTTAAATCTGTCGCAACTTCAATATGCGTAGCGCGCGTCGTTAAGCATGTAAAAATAAATAGCCAAGATTTACGACCACGCACTGGCGTATACTGCAGCGGTCCTGCGTAATCACAACCGGTGTGTGTAAACGCCTTATCAACCTGATTGACGCGCTGGCTAGGAAGATCTGCCATGGGAGGGAAAGTCGGACGCGGACGAAATTTTAAACAGACGTTACATTTATGTATTCTGTGACGAATTATTCGTCGAGTGGCTAAAATCCAATACTTATGCCTAAGTAAGGACATAAGCAACTCTGGACCAGCATGGAGGTGCTTCTTGTGATAAAAATCAACAAAAAGGTCGACAACATGATCATGACGCGGCAGAATGCAAGAATGTTTGTAGTTATAAGGTTCATCCAAATTTGACAGACGACCCCCAACGCGTATGACGCCGTGTTCATCGAGAAACGGCTTGAGTCTAAGGATAGCGGGAGAACAAGGTACATTGTCTTTCAAATTTTGAATGTCGTTTGTCTAGAATTACCGTAGCCAGGCAGGAAGGTGTATCAGAAGTGCGCAGTGGAAGATGTAATACATCTACCTGACCACGATAGACAATGATCCAGACACAATGCACTGCGTTGCGCAGTGATGAACTGAAATCAATCAATATCAATACTGTGCTTCACTTACCCGCTATCCTGGCTGATGTCAGGCTTGAGCTAAATTAGACACATTCATACAAGTATATTGGCCAAAATAAATGAATGAAGTATCTTATACTTAGCTATTAAGCTTCAAACGCGACGTTTTCAGGACACGTTGGCACGTGGAAGTCGATACCAGATTCACAATTTTCACAAATATCAATCAATAGTTCACAATCAATTTACCGTTGCCAGCACTAGATCAGGCGGCGTTCAAAGCGGTTTACTTATTCGCGTAGCTACAATGATGTGCTTTTCAAAAGGCGAACAATTATTTTATTTTACGTACGAGTCGACAACGTGGTAACTTTTCAACGCGGGAAGAGACCGAAGTGACAGTTCAGTGTGACCATTGTCAGAAATTTTCAATAGACTAAACAAAATGTTACTCAATCGATCTAATCGATTTGACTTATAATAAAAACTAATTCTATTTCAAACATCCACCCGCCCCGGACCGGCCTACCGGTCCGCTAATCGGTTGGTAGACGTGACAATGTTGCAACCGCTCTCCTCAGAATCGAACCGTCCACCAAGACCTCAGCAAATCGGGGAACTCCATCAGCCCCAGTTACCAAATGAAGGATGCGCCCCCTGCGCCATCTGAGTGGCGGAAGGTTAGCCTCCTTGATCAAAACGAGGTCACCAATCTTGGGTGGATCGGTCTTGTCGGTCCACTTAACGCGTTGCTGGAGTATGTGCAAATATTCCAAGTTCCAGCGTTTCCAAAAGCTCTGAGTAATCTGGCGTACCAATTCAAAACGCGAGAGACGACCAGGTCTCGTATCAATATAGGGGTACTCAGGCAAGGCGACAAGTGGGCGATCAATCAAAAAATGGCCCGGCGTAAGGGCCTCCAAATCATTCGGATCTGAGGAGATCGGGCACAACGGCCGAGAGTTCAAAACGGCCTCAATCTTACAAAACACAGTTGCGAATTCCTCAAAGGTAAGAACAGATTCACCGATTGTCCTGCGCAAATGTGTTTTGGCCGATTTTACGGCGGCCTCAAATATACCACCCCAGTGTGGACAATTTGGTGGGGAAAACAACCAATTTATCCCACGTCGGGCAAGCCTATCACCTATATCAGCTTTGTTGGTTTCAAGGAAATTAACAACATCATTCAAATAATTATAAGTGCCCTTGAAGTTAGTGCCGCAGTCAGAACGGATCAAGGAAGGCAGCCCTCTGCGGGATACAAATCTATCAAATGTGGCTACAAACGCCTCGGTCGTAAGCGAGGAGACCAGTTCTAAGTGTACGGCCTTTGTGGAAAGACAAACAAAAACACACAATTAGGCCTTGACAGTCTTGCTGTTTCGAAGTGTCGACGTTTTCACCAAAAAAGGACCAGCGAAGTCCGTGCCAACACCGTCAAACGTCCTGCTTTCAGTTACGCGATCTGCCGGTAAGTCCCCCATCAAGGGCTGCATGGTAGAAGCCTTGAGCTTATAGCAAGGGATGCAGCGAAAGACTACACTCCGAATAATTCTTCGGGCAGACAAAATCCAAAACTCGCGTTGCAAAATGGCCAACAAGGCATTACAACCAGCATACGAATTTTTAAGGTGACGGTCAGTTACCAACAAGCGTACCAAATGACCGTCCTTAGGTAACAAAAGGGGGTGACGAGCCCCGTAAGGGAGGTTGGCGTTCTTGAGACGCCCTCCAACGCGCAAGAGACCCGTTTCGTCCAAAAAGGGGTTCAATTTAGATACAGCTCCCGACAATTTCGATTTCCCCGACTTGAGGATAGCAATCTCCCTTTCAAAATGCGCCAATTGCACAGAACGAACCCAAAAGGTGAGGGACTCCTGTCGTTCCTGTGGTGAGAGAAACGGTGTCAGTCGTTTCTGTTGTGGGTGCCTAAAATTAAAAACAAAACGCTTTATCCAAGCAGTGACACCTAACAACTTGTCGAGGGAGCTGTAACGATTCAACAAAAAATCGGGGTCGAAGGCGCATTCCACCTTCTCAAGAGCGAGTGTTCGTAGACCCGGCAAATTAGAAGTATTCAAAACTGGCGTTCGAGGCCAATCAATTTCTGGTCGACTCAACCATTCCGGACCCCACCACAGCGAATGACCTATCAAACTAGACGTCAAGCATCCGCGCGAGGCACAATCAGCGGGGTTGAGCTCACCTGGCACGTGTCTCCAAACAAGTTTGACTTCGGATTTTTGGATTTGGGAGACGCGATTAGCGACAAATACCTCCAAGGTGTGGACAGAAGCCTTCAACCAACAAAGAACAATTTGGCTGTCTGTCCAGGCGTAGGTCCCATTAATGCAAATGCTTTTACCCAAGGTACTGGACACGTGATTCAACAAGCGTACAAGTAGGGCTGCTCCCGAGAGCTCCAATTTCGGAATGGTCAAAGATGTCCGAAGGGGTGCAACCTTGCTCTTCGCTATGATCAGGGAAACTCTCACCTGACCTGAGGCACTGACTGTGCGCAAGTACACCACAGCCGCGTGACCACGTTCCGAGGCGTCACAAAACCCGTGAAGGGTGGCCTTGTACTTCCCGGGAGGAAGGATGGGACGAGGCAAGGAGATCTTATTGACGGCAGGAAGTGAGGATACAAAAGAGGTCCATTCCTCAACAAGAGTGCCGTGCAGGGGTTCGTCCCAGGTCAATCCTGCTGTCCAAAGCTTCTGCAAGAAGCATTTTGCCCAAAATATAATTGGACAGATCCAACCGTTCGGATCAAAGGTTCTGGCGACAGTAGACAATACGAGACGTTTAGTCCAAGAGCAAGGCAATTTCAGGTCTACGTTATACGTAAAGATGTCTTGGACTGGTCTGTACTGAACGCCTAGAACAGCCATCATGGCGGGGTTATCAACAATCTCAAACAAATGTGGATCTTGCTGATGATCCTCTGGCAAGCCTTCCAAAAGCGCTGGCGAGTTGGAAATCCATTTGCGCAACTCATAACCAGCGGAGGCCAAAATACCTATCAATTCGTCCCGCAGGAGGATCGCCTCGTCCACTGTGGAGGCGCCCGAGCAAATGTCATCGACGTAAATATCGTCTTTCAAGATGGCGGAGGCTCTTGGGAAACGTAAGCCTTCGCGGTCTGCGAGCTCCCAAAGAGAACGTATTGCCAAATAGGGGCTCGACCTTAACCCGTACGTATTTGTATTGAGCTCGTAGACGACCATGGGATCGCGAGGAGACTCTCTCCAAAGGATCAGCTGGAAGCGACGGTCATCAGGATGGATAATCGTCTGCCTGAACATCATTTTTATGTCGGCCACAAAGACAACCTGATGTCGTCGGAAGCTGGTGATGACGTCACAAAGGTCCTTGACCAACTTGGGACCAGAATGCGAGCACTGGTTCAAGGATACGCCTGTTGAAGTCTGCGCAGAACCATCAAACACTGTGCGCAGCTTGCCAGTCAATGGCTTCAATACCGCATGATGCGGGAGAAAGTAGTGCTCCACCGAACGCCAATCCAAATTTGACACAGACATGTGTCCCAATTGTTCATATTCTCTCATGAACTCAATATACTTCTGTCTGAGCTCCGGATCACGGCCCATGCGACGCTCCATAGCCAACAATCTCTTTTCGGCTAAAGGTCGTGACTCACCAAGCGGAGGCCGAACAGACAGGAAGGGTAGCCTCGTAATAATCCGACCAGAACGGAGTCGACCAGTGTTGTTCTGGAAGAACAGCTCGCACTCCTCATGTTCTGGATTCAAACGGGCAACTTGAGGGGGCTCCTCTACCTCCCAAAACCTCTGAACTGCATCAGAGAGAGCAGAGCCTACAGCCAACAAATTATCAAGTTCGGGTGGAGGGGGGTCCCTAGGTACAGGTCCCATCAAAGCAAATCCAAATATGGTCGGGATGGCAGTCAAACTATTTGGCACCAAGACCCGTTTCCCACCAATCAAAATTCCACCGAGGACATCAGAGCCAATCAACAAGTCGATTTGTCCCGGTGTGTCAAATTTGGGGTCTGCCAGTTCCAATCCCGATGTCAAATTCACCGCAGCAGCAGGGAGCTGTTTCTGTGGGTGCATACCCAAAATATTCTTCAGCACAATAGCCGAGGTTTTAATCCTCGGGTGTGAAGATTCAACAGGGCCAAACAAAACCTTAACTTGCCCTTCAACATTAGAGGCTACGTCACCTATGCCCCGTATACAATTCGGCAAAGAACCCATATTTAATTTAACCTGCCCTACCAAAAAAGTGGAAACAATGCAACCTTGTGAACCTGTGTCCAATATAGCACGGACAACAACAGAGGTCCCCGTGGGTCCCCAGACCCTAACAGCAACCGTTGGTAGGATAACGGTCTCAATGGGGGAGGTTGGAGTTATAGGGCAGGGGTCAATGACCTATTGTTGCCTGGGCGGCGACCGTTGGCCAGGACCAGGCAAGTCAAAACGAGGGTGCGGCTTGAAGTCCTCAAAGGCGCGATGACTCGATCCGCGCGCCATCTGTGGGGGGTCATAATGACGCACCCGCCCAAAACGAGGTGGGCGCGAGTCAAGGCGGGGACGCTCCGCCAAAGGAGGGGAATACCTGGGGCAGCAGTCATGGTGGTGGTGACGCTGGGCGGTCGCACATTCAGGTGCGCGAGAGAGAGGAGACGTGCGCACGCTACAGTTCTCCAAGCGGGGTGAGTGGCGATCAATTGAGCGAGGCGACTCTCGGCTACGCGCCGGTGAGCCTCGGCTGCCACCTTCAAAACACCCGCCCGTGCGCGGCGTTGGCTGGTTGGACAAGCGGCCTACCTCTCTGGCATTCATGCAGAGAATGTCCAAATGCTGTCCTCCACAGTGAGGACAGGGGCGAGAGTTTGGGCAGTCTCGCTGGTAGTGGGACCCCAAGCAAGAGAAGCAAAGGCGGCGGGCATTCGCGATGCGCCTACGAGAGGCGACATGTAGGTCCAAGAATGCCCTACAACTGGCCGTTCTGTGCCCCGTGACCTTGCAGTAGGAGCACTCCGCTGGGCTCTGCGTGACCGCAAAGCGAGGAGGGCGCCGGTCAACATTGGCTCGGGTGTGACCGCGAGCCTGCTCCTTGACCTTGGGCGGCTGCGTCTTAGCCGGCGTGTCACCACCGGAGTTGTCCAAGACCCGGCACTCATCCTCCAGGAACCTCTCCAGGTCAGCAAAGGGGGGCAGATGGGTCGCGCTATCCCCACCAAAGCGCTGCTCAAAACGCGACCTCAGGTCGGCAGGCAGCTTCTTCAGCACAATGTGCACCAATAGATAGGACCATTGGTCCACGGGCAGGTCAAGGCACTTAAGTGCGTTGATGGCCACCAAAAGCGGGTTCAAAAGTTGGGTGCGCAACCCAGAGACCCGGGTGAGCGTCGGCAAACCCAAAATCTGCTCAATGTGCGTATCGGCGAGGCCACGCTTATTATGGTACCTACGGGTAATTAGGTCCCGAGCCGTCTGGTACGCCTCGTCAGACACGGGCAGATGCTGGATGAGGCCCTTAGCCTCCCCAACCAGAACCGACATTAAGTATGCCAATTTTTGTGCTGGCCGAAGGTCAGCCCTGTCATTGACCAGGCTGTCGAACAAGTTAATGAAGCCCAGGTAGCTTCCTAGGCAGCCATCAAAATGGGGGAGGTCCAAAGTAGGGAGCCTACTCACCAGCCCCGGTGCTGACCTAGGAAGCTCCTGCTTCAGGCCAGGTTGCCCTTCCCTATCGGCAACTAGTTGTCTCGCAGTATTGGAGACAGCATCATACAGGTCTAAGACCTGGGCATAGTCTTCGCTGACCTTATTTCGCTGGTCAGCGGTGAAATCATTGATTGACACTTCAAGACAGCAAGTGCTGAAAGTGCGGAATTGCTGTTCCACACTTGCCAGGCGATCGTCAATCCGCTCGTACCTCTGAAGTAAGGCCTGCTGGCGATCAGGCCGGTTCACTAAAGCATTGGCCGAGGCAAACCAGCGCAAATCTGATGCAATAGCACCAGCAGCCGCACGCAAGTCCTTGATAGCTGACATAATCAAAATTCAAAAGAACCCGGACAAGCGTTAAATAAAATTAACAATCAAAACTTAATTTTTCTTAATTCTTTGAAACCAACAAAGTATTAGCCTGTTTACTGCAAGTGAAGGCAAGTGACAGGTATTTACTGCCCAACAAAATTAAAGGTTTCAGTATATTGAAACAAAAACAAAAGTTATCAAAGTTATAACTTATAACAAATTAATAAAGTTGAAACTTCAACTTAATTAATTAATTATTTGCAACAGACAGACTAACTGTGTTATTTATGATATACAATAGGAAGTAAGCACAGAATAAGTGTTACCTAGCAATATTATCTATATTATAACAAAACAAAGTTTATTAATGTGACCCGCCCAAGTGGCAAGGTCAAGTTGGTTAAAATGTTTATGAATATATGCAATAAACTAAATTTACTAAATTTATTGATACATACAGCCGTTATGTATCCAAACAAACTGACTTATTAATGCAACAACAAATTTAAGTTAGATTTTCCAACAATACAAATCAACAATTACTGATTGAGGTTATGTGACAATGTGTTTCAAATTATCTAGGTCAACTTATACAATTAAATATTATGTATTTTAGACAATAACTGACCTGACAAACACTACAATACTGTCTACAAGGTGATAAGATACAAGCTCATACCAATCTGAGTTTATACTCAGTAATGCAACAGCGGCTAAATTTCAACTACAGCTCTGCAACCAAAAATTATGTCTAGAATTACCGTAGCCAGGCAGGAAGGTGTATCAGAAGTGCGCAGTGGAAGATGTAATACATCTACCTGACCACGATAGACAATGATCCAGACACAATGCACTGCGTTGCGCAGTGATGAACTGAAATCAATCAATATCAATACTGTGCTTCACTTACCCGCTATCCTGGCTGATGTCAGGCTTGAGCTAAATTAGACACATTCATACAAGTATATTGGCCAAAATAAATGAATGAAGTATCTTATACTTAGCTATTAAGCTTCAAACGCGACGTTTTCAGGACACGTTGGCACGTGGAAGTCGATACCAGATTCACAATTTTCACAAATATCAATCAATAGTTCACAATCAATTTACCGTTGCCAGCACTAGATCAGGCGGCGTTCAAAGCGGTTTACTTATTCGCGTAGCTACAATGATGTGCTTTTCAAAAGGCGAACAATTATTTTATTTTACGTACGAGTCGACAACGTGGTAACTTTTCAACGCGGGAAGAGACCGAAGTGACAGTTCAGTGTGACCATTGTCAGAAATTTTCAATAGACTAAACAAAATGTTACTCAATCGATCTAATCGATTTGACTTATAATAAAAACTAATTCTATTTCAAACATCGTTACTAAAATGAACAGCCTGTTCAGCTCGTAGTAACTTACATTCTGCGAATTTGATATCAGTACTTGAAATAAAAGTCCCATTAGGTAGGTGCCTAAGAAACCTACAGACATAAACGATGGCGCGGAGTAACTTAGACCACGATGACATGCGTAGTGCGAGTGTATAGACCGGAGACTCCGCAACCTCAGCAATCACGGGATAAGAAACAGACTTCCGTTCGGGTACATCTTCGTCTTCTGCACTGTGGTCAAAGGGTTGCATGGGCCATTCTGACGGATCATGGAAAATCCAAGAAGGTCCACGATGCCACAATGGATGATGCAGAAGATTAAGTGAAGTGACACCACGAGACAAGCAATCAGCGGGGTTCTCAGTACCCACGACGGCGACAAAAGTCTGCCAGCGGTGAGGAGAAGAATAAATCCAAGCGAGCACTTTGGAGTCAGAAAATGCGTATATTCTATTAATAGGGTAGTGGGGCAAGAACCTTGCGGAGCAACTGAGACAGCAGAAGGGCCGCGCACAACTCCAGTCTCGCAACCGAAATGATTTTAATAGGCGAGACCTTGGACTTGGCACAAACTAACTGCACCGAGTAGTTAGAACCAATGCGGACTTGCAGATATACGACTCCGCCGTAAGCACGCTCGCTGGCGTCAGCGAAACCTATTAAGTTGATGGTACATCCATCTACCAAGCCAAGATAACGCGGAATAGTAATTTAATTGAGCGCGGTAAGCTCAATACAAAACTGGCCCCAAGCGGCGAAAATATGGTCGGGGGTGTTTCATCCCACTCACACTTTGATAGCCAAAGTTCTTTGATCAAGAGCATGGCATAGCGTGGCATAGCGTAGCATAGCGTAGCATAGCGTAGCATAGCGTAGCATAGCGTAGCATAGCGTAGCATAGCGTAGCATAGCGTAGCATAGCGTAGCATAGCGTAGCATAGCGTAGCATAGCGTAGCATAGCGTAGCATAGCGTAGCATAGCGTAGCATAGCGTAGCATAGCGTAGCATAGCGTAGCATAGCGTAGCATAGCGTGGCATAGCGTGGCATAGCGTAGCATAGCGTAGCATAGCGTGGCATAGCGTAGCATAGCGTGGCATAGCGTAGCATAGCGTAGCATAGCGTAGCATAGCGTAGCATAGCGTAGCATAGCGTAGCATAGCGTGGCATAGCGTAGCATAGCGTGGCATAGCGTGGCATAGCGTGGCATAGCGTAGCATAGCGTGGCATAGCGTAGCATAGCGTAGCATAGCGTAGCATAGCGTAGCATAGCGTAGCATAGCGTAGCATAGCGTAGCATAGCGTAGCATAGCGTAGCATAGCGTAGCATAGCGTGGCATAGCGTAGCATAGCGTAGCATAGCGTAGCATAGCGTAGCATAGCGTAGCATAGCGTAGCATAGCGTAGCATAGCGTAGCATAGCGTAGCATAGCGTAGCATAGCGTAGCATAGCGTGGCATAGCGTAGCATAGCGTAGCATAGCGTAGCGTAGCGTAGCGTAGCGTAGCGTAGCGTAGCGTAGCGTAGCGTAGCGTAGCGTAGCGTAGCGTAGCGTAGCGTAGCGTAGCGTAGCGTAGCGTAGCGTAGCGTAGCGTAGCGTAGCGTGGCGTAGCGTAGCGTAGCGTGGCGTAGCATAGCGTAGCATAGCGTAGCATAGCGTAGCATAGCGTAGCATAGCGTAGAATAGCGTAGCATAGCGTAGCATAGCGTAGCATAGCGTAGCATAGCGTAGCATAGCGTAGCATAGCGTAGCATAGCGTAGCATAGCGTAGCATAGCGTAGCATAGCGTAGCATAGCGTAGCATAGCGTAGCATAGCGTAGCATAGCGTAGCATAGCGTAGCATAGCGTAGCATAGCGTAGCATAGCGTAGCATAGCGTAGCATAGCATAGCATGGCATAGCATAGCGTAGCATAGCGTAGCATAGAGTAGCATAGCGTAGCATAGCGTAGCATAGCGTAGCATAGCGTAGCATAGCGTAGCATAGCGTAGCATAGCGTAGCATAGCGTAGCATAGCATAGCATAGCATGGCGTAGCATGGCATAGCATGGCATAGCATAGCATAGCGTAGCATAGCATAGCATAGCAAAGCATAGCATAGCATAGCATAGCATAGCAAAGCATAGCATAGCATAGCGTAGCATAGCATAGCATAGCTAATTAGTCCTTTATCTTACACACAGTTTTAGCACCCACCTTGATTTCTTGAAGAACAGAACAACAACAAGACGTAATATAATGAGAAGTATGTAACGTAGGTACGGTACCCATAATCACATACCCAAATACCGTCTCAATAGCGGCCGTTAAATCATATCGCTCACTACGTACTATTTTAGTTAGTAGCAAGTGCGGCAATATTGAAGCTTCGATCAAAAGATCTATGTTTGCCGGATTCGCAAACTCCGCGTCTGCCAGCGGCAATGACTCGAGGTGAGTGAGTGATGCTACGTCTACATTAGCGTTCGGCAATGCGTCCGTGATACGCTCCACGATAAGCGAAGAAATGTTAAAATTAATATCCCTATCAAAACGCGAATGTTTTTTAACATCTACGGAACCCTTGCAATGTTTGCTGAAGCGCCGATCCCTTTGACTACTGAGTTAGTATTTTTAAAGTTATTTCACGATCCGAGGCGTTTAAACAACTCAAATGTTATGAAATTGCTCTGAGATGCGCTATCGAGTAGACAACGTACCACGTGCGGCGATCCTTTTATATCATAAACGATAACTTGCGCTGTCGCTAACAGTACCGTCTTGGACGCCATACACTGCGGCTTGGCCCCGCGTTGATCGTTATAGATGCGCGAGGGCCGTCCGCGCGTGCGCGTCGCCCGTGCGATGGATGTCGTACACAGCGATATTTCATTCTGAATCGTGGGAGGCGCAGTTATCGTAGCCTGCACCTGCGACGTATGTGTGTCAAGGTTAGCGGCTTGGCTTGACAACAGACTACCTTTATCGAAGTGCAATAATGAGTGGTGTCGTTGATTACATGAACGACGCGGATTTTAAACGGATTTAAACCATTAAAGGCGGGACACTTATAGAAATGGTCGTGCACTATATTACTGCACAGACACTCCTGTGAATTATTATTATTAGATGCCGAACATGTTACGCAAGATTGCGGATTAGGGACCGAGTTATTATCACTATTTCGCGCTTTATTCGACCTTTGTTTGCTACTGTTAGTATTAGTCGGGCTAGGTGAACTAGACTGCGTATTATGAAATATTCGACACTTATCTTTGATGAACGAAATAAAACTATCTAAAGTAGGTATTTTATTATTGCGTTCCGTCATCTCGAATGCGTGAATTGTTTCAGTGTCAAACTTCTTTAAAGCGAGTTGAAGCAACATAAAGTCGGAAAGATCTTCTAATTTCAAGTTTCTAAGAGAATTTACCGCGGTTACGAAGTTATCTGTAAACAGCTGGAAATTCGCGACAGACGCGGCACCGGACAGTTTAAGATTTAAAGCTTGATCAAAGTAGGTAGACGCTAGGACGCAAGTGTCTTGATATCTATCAAGTAATGACTGAAATATGACCTGATAATTCTCAGCACTGGGTGTGACACCTGCAAATACGGACTGGGCCTTCGGTGACAGTTTTCCTATTAAATAGCCTGTCAGCATCTGTCAGAGAACCATTATCGTGCACTGTGGACTTAAAACTCGCATAGAATAACGACCAATTTCGTATATCTCCGTCAAACGACATAATGTCGATTGGCGGTAATCTCGGCGTGCGAGCCGCTGCAACGGGCTGTGCCGAATATTTACCCTCCAATTGTAACTGTATTCGCTTAATGATACAATAAAGATCTTCGAATGAGGTGTACGCCTGATAATTCGGTTTTTCATCAGGATTATAGAAAGCAATCTTGCGTTATAATCGTCTAACAACTTATGAAAATCTGTTCGAATACTATCTACTATCATACAATAACTGAGAAATTACTCCCTATTGCTATCAGAAGCGGCGGCGGTCTTTGAACGCTCGTAAATGTTTTGAATACGCTCAAGTAAAAAAATTGCGTTTTGCTTCTAAGATTGTCATCTCTCTGTCTTCCAACACGCGTGGCTTCTTTTGTTGTGACATGTTTACGTAAGTATAAGCTAATGAGACCGAAACAAAATAAGAATACCTAAAGTACCTATTATTTTGCCTAAGTAGGCAACACTTTAAGGCGGTGGAATTAAAAGGTGCTTGAAATATGCGATTTACAAGACAACTATGGTAGTTCCAGAAATAATAATTGGGTAAGTAGGTAGCTAGATAAAAGTATATTACCTACTAATGCGTGTGGAAATAACCATGTGACGGTTATATAATTGGACTAGGAGTATAGCTAGGTGCTATAACTGCCTAGGTTTAGAGATATAACGAGATGTTACGTATAAAACGTAAATGAATCCGACTCGTATGGATCAAAACATGATTCGGCGAACCGAATTTTCCTAGTCGATTTGGGAAAACTATTAATATTGTGGACTGTAGGATTTGGGTTCTTATCGACTAGGAAATGAGGAAGTGAATGATAATGGGTTCATGGAAAGGATAGGAGACGAATAGACGGGGTGTGGGAACACGCCTTACCTTGTACGTCAGTCCTCTTTCCTTGCAAATGGCAGCCTCCTGGTGTCTTCGAGAATCCTGAAGCTGCATTGAATCACTCCACTACACAATTACTTCACTCGCGGGCGGTTTGTTGAGTTTTTGGTATAAAGCGGGAGCGGTAAAAATATGGCGGTGCGATTTGTCTTCGTCGCGATACGGATTATTCTAGACTGTTCGTAGACGTGCCTTGGGAGCGAGGGAAGGAGACAATAGGATCGCTTGCATTGGACGAGCAAGCGTGGAACGTTTGACGTTGATGTGATTAATTCTCGATAGAAAGGTAGATGGCCCTACCACAAATAATAGTAATGATTATTTACGAGGTTTGGCGCTCGCGTTCGATGTCCCGACAGCCCCGGCGCCGGTCTTGCCCACAGATGCAGAACCAGATACCTGTTTGGGATACTTCTGGAGCATGTTGTTCAGGTTCTCCGAGGTGGTAATTCTGTGACGCGTGCCATCCGACGCCTTCACCACGACGATGTACCGTCTTGCGTCCAACAAGATCGTTCGCCGAAATGTTGCCGAGCCTTGCCAAAGATGGTTTGCCTTGTCTTCGTCAGGAACTCCTTTACGGACACCGATGTGCCCTTCAATCGGGTCTTAGCTTTCCACACGGCAGATCTCAACTCCATACCCGAAAACCAGACCAGGATTGGCCGGTGATTAGCCTTATAATATAATAATAATATATTTATTTATTCAGACAGAGTCCATGATGTTAGTAACAATTTGCTTAACCTATGTTAGTAATAATATTTAGCTAAGTAGCTTATAATATATTGAAGAGTAGTTAGCTTATAATAGTTGAAGCACCGATCCTGTGGCTTGCAGTGAAGCTATCACATGTAATATTTGGCACTTCCATGTTACGCACTATCTTCACTATGGATGTTCGACAATCTTCCTGCTCAACCTCAGGCACCCCAAGAAGTATAATGGCTTTGCACTTGTGCCTGATCTCCATGATGTCGATTGTTTGATTACAGTCTTCGACTTGCTTACGCAGAAGACCAAGCAAATACATCAGTTCTCTATACGTACGGAACTCCTCGGCCACCTTTGCAACGGTATCGTTAGCAGATCCGGCCTGAAGTTGTGCCTCCAGCTCTGCCATCCGTTTAGAGAACATCTCTTTAAGATTGTCCTGCGCAGTCCTGACATTGGCTAGTTTAGACATCTTGGTGTGTTCAGTGTTAAGTTTTCTATTTAGACTGTGATAATGTGTGTGATGTGCTGGCAGGTGGTGTAGCGTGCAGATAAAACTTTACATACGGTAATGCAAAGCTTTCACTAACTTTAATCCAGTATACGGATATTAATTTTATAACCCAGAGTAAATAATTATATTATTAAATTGTATCATAAACTAATTAAAATTATAATTTTCAAATTTCAATACGTGTCGACTTTTTTAGCACCTACCGCCAAAAAAAAATTATTTACTTGATCATTTTTTGCAATTCCTATAAATTTATTTGATGTGCTGTTTGATATAAATTATTTTAATAAACTTGGTTGATTAATGTTTTGAAATGACGCTTTACGTCACTTTTGCTCCTGACAGAGTATGAAGAATGATGCAGGCAGCGATAGCCAAGTAAAGATACTAACAGGCTGACATGCAGAGGGCATGCATTCAAATCCACGGCGTGCATCATAAACTTTTTGAAGTTATGTGCATGAAAGGCGGCAATCTTGGATGCAACCGGGATGACACTAGAGTGATGATGACGAGTATATTATTCGTTTAATTGTCCTATTCACTACAAAATTTGCAAGGAGGTGCAGTAATGCAGTTTACAGTTCACTTGCTTAATAATTGATAAAAATCAAACAGACTATTTGTTTTCCGTAATACAAGGAATATGCCAAAAAACCGGTAATTATAAATGCCATAAACACAAACATAAACTTCGTAACGCCGAAAATATCTTTAGCATCCCATATAAAAATAGTCGCGAAACATACATAAACATTATCCATTCCCCGGTACCCAAATCACCCGCGTAAAAATAGCAGATGGACGAAGTTTCCGACGAAAAAGGTTGGAAATTTGCGTAACCCAATTATAGGGTAGACTTGATAGCGTGTTGGGTAAATCGAAACCAGTCGGCGCAAGGGTACGGACATACATTGATATTATTCGCTCAGTGATTTTTATATGGATAGTTATTTTATAGTTGATAAGAAACTCTTACAAATTTATTGATATGATTTTTGATAAGTAAGAATTCGAAGGCACATCTTAGTCGGAGATGTAATGAATAATAAAATTTTGACTGTAATAGTTTAAAGTTTTAGCTAGAAGTCATCGTTATCCTTGCCTCTAAGGCGTGAATTATTTTTATCTACGAGCTTGATTGCCGCCAATAGTTTGTATTTATATTTATCTCATAGATAAGTAAGAGCTATTCCACAGAGTGACTGCCGTCTCACTGCCGCATCCTAAAGTAAATACTATAATCCGTGGTTTATACTAGTACCTATCAGGTTATTTTAGAAAAGTGACAACGTAGTCATAGATCTTCTTGACAGTATTTACAATGGCCTTGCGTGCTTCCTAAGATGCAGCAGACCGTGATTTAGTGAAAGATCCATATTACAGACGGAAAAGCATCATTAGAAAGACTAGGCCATAGTCCATCCCGCTAACCAAGTGCTGGTTGTCAGACTTTTATGTTTCTTATGGAATCAATATGAAGAACATTTAAATGAACAGTTTTCCTCCAGATGTTTTTTTCTCGTTGTCTTCACCGTCTAGCAAGCGATAACTAGCCATTCAACACACACATAACTTCGAAAAGTAATTGTTGCGGATATGGATTTGAACCCAAGACCTTCGCAAGTCTATCGTTGCAATTTAATTATTTTCAGACTTTCTTGACTATATGGATCAAGAAAAATCTTAGTAGGTACTTTCAATCTAAGATGTTTATTCATACCTTACAGAAACGCCGAGCCGGCCCGTAGAGTTTCTTTCAAGGATACTTGTTTTTAAGTCCACGAATTTAGGAATTAGCGCGGTGTAATATAGATGCTAATTAGATACTTCCTTCATTTAAATTAAACTAAAATATAAGTTATTCATAGGGAAAGATTATTTCTTCATTGAAAAGACAAAGCTTTACTTTGTCATGTTTTCTTGAACTTGATTTCTTGCTTAAATACCTTTTCTATTCGACAACATTGAGTCCAAAAGCTTCATTTGCGATTTTTCGGTAGGCCACGTTTATTTGAACATATAATATTTATATTGATATAATTATAATTGGGTTTTGGTCGAGTCTTCTGTATGTATAATTAATTATACATACAACTCCAATAGTCAGCTCTACTGCAACATCTGTGACCGCGCATATTTTCAACAAAGTTTGGCTTTGCCAGCCATTTTCGGGCACATGCCAGAAAAGACATTTAGGGTCACCCTCGACGGACATAATTATCATCATATTGACAAAACATCTAACAGAATAACGTTACTGTTTTGGTGAATACACACTTTAAAATCATGAGCGAAGTGCCATAAGTAACATTACTGTTTATTTTAAGAGTTTTTGTCTGTGTTTCCCTGGAATTAATAATTTATGGCATTAAATTGTTGCATAGTTTTGTTTATAGTACTGACAACACATAACATAACTTCACGCCTTTTATCCCTGGAGGGTTAGGCAGAAGTGTATTACACACCCACACATCGCCAGTTATGTTTCGGTTCCAATGTAATAGAGGGCGAGCCTATTGCCATTATTAAGCGAGCGATAATTAACATTTTCAATACACACATAACTTCGAAAAGTCAGAGGTTTGTGCCCGCGGTGCCTGGGGACCGAACCCACTTATAAATGAAAAAAGAGGCAGCGATAGCCAAGTGGAGATACCAACAGAATGCCATGCAGAGGGTATCGGGTTGGAATCCACGGCGCGCACCACTGAGATTTCGAAGTTAAGTGCGTATTAAATTGCTAATTATCGCTTGCCCCGTGCCTCGGAGAGCACGTTAAACGGTCGGGCCCGGCTGTCATGAAGATCTTTGACAGTTCGTTACGGGGAGTTAGTACCCTCAAATGAACTGATAATGGTCTAAAACATGGAATATTGCTATCCCTTTGGGTTGCGCAGGTTAGACGGCGGTCGCTCTGTGGAAGAGTTGATATTTTGTCACATCTGGTTAGACCAGTAAGCGGACCTCGGGCTCCAAGGCGTGTAAGTCTTTGATGCAACTGAGATAACGCTAGTACGATGATGATGATGACTTATAAATGAAAAAAAAGTTTGAAAGTATTTATTGCAAGGAATTTAGTGTAAATCTTATAGAGGGTTTTCCTCTGACAGACAACCTCCGTCCAAAATTATTCGCTTTGAAAAATTTTAATACATTATGATATGAAAGGGTACATCGATCACAATAGATTGCCGACCCGTAGCTTCACTCCACAATATCAGACATGGTTCACACTTGACCTGTTTCTGGCAGATGATATCATCTAATGAGAATTTATAGAACAGCCTTTATTGAACTCATATGTGTTCAGGAACTTATGCAAAATATTTTATACTCATAAGTTCTAGTCCGCTTTTATTTAATGTCATTTGAATGCAATTTTAATATGAGCATGCAATTTTAAGATATCATGAGGTTTCCTTGCTTGCCTTGTTTTTGTCATTCTGTTATTTCAAAAGTAGCACAGATTTCTTTGAAAGAACACCGCATTATTATTTATCTTTAATAATAATGTTAAGCATTTTAGATTATATTAGTCCTGATACAAAAACATGAAAAGTATACCTTGAAACGAAACAAGGGACAGCTATAATATTACAACCAGAGGATACCCGCAGCTACGACTGAACTTTTTTTTTAATTTAACTGTTTCTCAAGGAACATAATTATATGGTCAAATTTCAACTTCTTACGCCAAATAGTTGTGGCTGTTTGGTGTTAGTCAGTCAGTAACCCAAAAATCAGATCAACATAATTACAGGTAGTAATCATTCATTTTATGGACATGATAGTGCTGCCACAAGTAAACGTTAGTTACAACAACTATCTTGCTTGTATTTGAATATTTCTTCAACGTAAACAGTTTTAGCATGCAGTCTCAATAAAAACTCGTACAGTATTTACATGCCTATAGTCTAGAAGGCAGTAGGTTAGCTATATATTATTTAAGTGTCAATTTGTTCTCCATGTGTACTTTCACAGTTTAACGTGGACACTAAATTGTGTGCCACAATTTTATATTGTGTGCCAAACATTGTGACACAATTGTAATTCCACCTGATGCACGGAGTGTGCTGTCCTTGTAATTGGCAATTTTATATTTGTGTGCACTAGATTCTTTAAAAGTGATTTTTTTTTCGATTAAAGAGCCAAGCTCTTGTCAGTGAACTAGAATGTTTTATGGAAACTTAAATTATAGAAGGAACAGTATTTTCTTTGGGTAGGCTTTATGAGTATTAGTGCTTCAGTTTAGAGAATAATGTCATTGATCAGTAGTACTGATAGAAGTTTCGAGTATGTAAAAAAACTGACCTAAACATTATGTTAGCACTGCAAAATATCTTCTTGGGCTTACGCGAATGTTACACATTGAAATCAAACTACGGTTTATTCGTTTAAACAATATATTGTAAAGAAACTAAAACGTCAGCTAGTAATAATTAAAAAATATATTTCTAGATCATTCGTATTTAATGTAAATTAACTAAAACCAATATATCGCTATAGAATCCATAAACCGTAGTTTGATTTCAATTAGCACTGCAAAACAAATAAAATTGTATGCTCTAAATAAAAAATAAGAAGAATGAATCATTTATAAAACTACTGTTTTAATGTTTTTATTTGTACCTATCTATTAATTCAATAAAATAAACTTTAAAGTATGAAGGTATATGATAGAAACTAAACATATTTGAATTTGACTTAGTGTACATATAGTTATATCATATTGTTTACACGTAAAAATGGTAATAGAAAATACATATTACTTTGAATAAAAGACTACGGAACACTAAACATAACTGCTTCTCAAACATTTATTGCAGAAATACTTACATAACCTTTTCACAAAGAATACAAAGGCCAGAAAGGCTAATCGAAAATAGAACTAGCACTCACGAACAAAACAACTTCTCAATCATATTATTAGAAAAAACCATATCTTTAAGTAATGTAATTGTGTGGAAAGCTCTTACGAAGTAGAAGTAGGTCCGTTTCGGAATGCCAATATGAATCAATTTGCCAATATTACTACTGTGTGTATTAAATCCTCACGTAACCGTCAGTATGTACATGCTGAAATACTTAATTGAATTCTTATATCCACAACTTTGGTAATTTATTGTTGCTGCTATTTTGTATGGGATTACTGAACCCCTAAGAATAAGAATGATTTATGCCTACGTCCAGTTTCGAAGGGTAACGGTCGATGCCTGACTATCGTATATTCAAAACGCTGAGTCAACGGTGCTGTCATATTAAGTCGTATGTACAGTTGCTTATTAATAGTAAACTGATGTCAAAGAATTGCCTCCATAGTATGTCTCAAATTTTCTGCTACCTATAATTGCTTCAGCACTGGATATAATCCATTGCTCCTACTGATTATAAAAAGTGGTGGCCACTCATCGCACATCGTATCTGAGGTAGGCCTTGCACTTGGTAGATCGATGATCTTGTTGAGACCGCGGGCAACGGATGAATGCAGGCGGCTCAAGATTGGCAGCGCACGATTCATTATTTTATAATTCTGTCAATTTTCTTATCTTATCTCTTAAGGGTAAAAAGGGTAAGCCCTTGGTGGACACGATTTACTTTAGAAACTGATTATTCAACTCAAATGAAAAGTTTTGCAAGTTGGAGTAAAGAGCACGACTGCCATTCTCACCCTATGTATTTTTTTATTTATTTTTTATTGTTTTACCAACAATTGTTTACACTGGTTATGGACGCAAAAATGAGCAAAAAACAGTTAAACAGTGCACAATCAGTTACAGGTAAACTCCGCATTCAAAATGAGAGTTGTACGTTTAACGAATGAAGAAAAAAAAAAGAACACGACTATCTAAATTCATATTAACTACATCTAAATCTACATGATTACATATTAATAATATCCACTATTACAAGTGGAATCAAAACGAAAAAAGTTAAGTTAATCCTAATCTAGATTTTCCAAGGTCTTCGCTTTAAAACTGTATAGTGAGTTACAGTGCAAGTCGATTAGATTGCTACATTCATTTATTATCTTGCATAACCTGGCTACTGGGGAGCTAGCGCCTAAGACCGTTCGTCGCAGCGGTGGACAGAGTGGTGTTATTGGCTTACGAGGAATCCTTGCAGGCACACGAAATTTAAAAGCACTCAGTATCTGTGGACAGTCAATTTTATTGGCCATTATCTTGCCCACAAACATTACGTCGATAAGGCGACGGCGCTTTTCCAGTGACATTATTTTGAAGTGCTTCAACCGCTTGGTATATGAACGCATTTTTTTGCTATTCCGTTGGCAAATGCCAGGTGCCACAGAAAGCGCTTTTGGATTCTCTCCAGACGCAACGAATGTGTAGCATAATGCGGTCGCCAGATCACACTACAATATTCAAACACGCTTCAAATCAGACTATTGTATAGCACAATTTTAGTTTTAGGAGACCGAAACTGTTTGCAATGCCTTAAAACGAACCCAAGCATTCTTGAAGACCATTTTATTATGCTATCTACATGTGGGATAAAAGTTAATTTAGAGTCAAAAGTAACGCCGAGGTCCTTATTGTGTTTAATTCTGCTATTTTGGTCTCATTTATGTGATAATCTTGTCCTATCACATTATACTTTCGCGTGTATTTGACATGATAACATTTAGTGGAATTTAACAACATTGAGTTGTGTTCGTACCACTTAATAAGCCTATTCAGATCATTCTGCAAAAGGATGACATCTTGTTGGGACTTAATAATTTTAACAAATTTCAAGTCATCGGCATACATAAAACTTTAGAATGTAGGAAACAATTTGGAATGTCATTTATAAAGAAATTAAACAATACTGGGCCCAAATGGGAACCTTGTGGGACCCCGGAGGAGATATAGCGGTTGTCAGACTGAAATCCGTTTATCACTACATAAAAAGATCGGTCCATGTAATACGAACTTAACCAAGAGAGCAATGGTCCAGTAATACGAAACGCTAGCAGCTTATGAAACAATATTTTATGTGAGACTTTGTCGAAAGCCTTACTAAAATCCGTATATATTACGTCGGCTTGGTGACCTGAATCAATTGCCTCTGATAATAGCTCAGTAAACAGAAAAATATTTGTGTTTGTTGACCTAGCCTCCACAAAGCCATGCTGTTCGTCGCTAAGGTATAGTTTAAGGTGCTCTTGAATAAAGGGACAGACCAAGGACTCAAAAATCTTGGCAAAACACGACAAAATTGAAATCGGTCTGTAATTAGAGACTAAATTATCATTGTCAGCTCTATGTATAGGTACGACTTTTGCTACCTTCCATTTTGATGGAAATACCCCGGAAGTTAAAGATTTATTGTAAATAAGTGACAACGGGGTGACCAACTCAGCAGCGCATTTATAGATAAAAAATTGGTGGTATCCCATCTGGCCCAGCGCCCTTGTTGTAATCTACGTTTTTTAGCTTTTTGTGTAGATTTTCACTGCTAATAATAATGTTTGATAAACTTAAGCTATAAATTTGAATGTTATTTAAAAACTTTATGTGGTTGTCGTTGTTATCGTCTTGAATAGGGCTATAGACGGAGGAAAAGTAAGATGCGAAAAATTCGCATATTGTCGTGGGGTCAGAAGATGTATCAATACCATTTGTCATTGAGATAGGATAGGAACTTGACCCACCTCTTTTAGTTTTAACATAACTCCAAAAAAACTTGAGATTACCCTTGAGTTCGTCTTCCAGTCCCATTAAATAATTGTTGTAACAAACTTTTGCAAGGTCATTACAACGTTTTGTCACAATCTGCAGTTCAGTTTTGTCTAACGGGTTGTTATAAATATTGTAGCGTTTTCTGATCTTATTTTTGCAATTAAGTAATTTAATTAGACCCCTATTGAACCATGGTGGGAATTTACTTATTTTTTGGTACCCGCTTAGTTATAAATTTTTCAATACCTTCATAAACAACGTCATAAAACACCTCAACCATCTCATTAACTCCCTGCTGTACATCAAATAACTCATTCCAGTCAATTCCACTCAAGTATTTCCGGATCGGTATGTAACTCGTTTTTCGAAAATTAGGTCTATCGCAGATAATGTTATAAGGGAGTTTATCTTCCTTATTCAAAGAAATCACAATTTCGAGGGGTGGCTGATGCTGGTCAACGTTACTCATCGGATCCTCACTTTGACTCACTCTACACAACGAATTGTTACACAGTATAAGATCTAAAACGCGGCCTGAAGTATTACATATATTGTTAAATTGATTTAGCTTATTAACACACGTGAAATCTATCAAAGTTTGAATTAAATTGGACAACTTAAGGCACTTATCAGATTTATTGACAATGCTCCAATCAATGTTACCAATATTGAAATCACCTGCGATACAAACATATGAACAGTTTAACTGTTCAAACACTGAATTACATTTATCCAGAAAATGTTCTAAGTAAGAAATACGTACAGGTGGTGGCAAATATACAGAGCAGAGAGCCGCCCGACGAACAGATCGAGCCACAGGTAGATCCAAAATTACCCTTCACAATGACTTTCAAATTGTTCTGCTCGTTTGGAATTAATCGATTTTTTACGGCTATCAAAACACCCCCACCTTCTTTACCACTCTGTAGACAAGAGCTCTCTCTGACCCTTCTGTAAACAATGTATCTGTAGTTGAACAGCTCGCTGCTCAGTACGGTACCTTTAAGCCAAGTCTCTGTAAAAACTATAATGTCATAATTATTACAACGCACTTTACGAAAGATGATATGCGTTTTTGTTCTAACGCCTCTACAATTCTGGTAATAAATTTGTAAGCTATCGAATTTTTCAATTTGTTTCAGTTATAATAACATGTGTTTTTAATTTAAACATAACATATTATTTTGTTCAAATCAACTTATTCAGTGACTCTATATTCTTAACGAGGATATGTCCGGACACATCTGTTTTCCTGACGAAAATTCTTCCATTTCTTACCCACACGAATTTAAATCCTTTTTCTTTTGCCTTAAGCCTAGCAGCAGTATGTATTGATTTGCCATGCAATGAAGTGGCTTTACCGAACCACGTTGTTAGTCGCAGTCTTGACTTGCCATCCACTGTCGGAAGATACCATCATTGCAGTCGACTAGTCACCTAACCGCTCGTTACTACGGTATTCAACCAGTAAAATCTGTACCGGTACTAACTTAAGATACTTATATAGTATCGCGCTTATATATGTACGCATCCTCGAAAATTACATACGATAGTTTTTGTATGACATTTTATAAAAGAAATGTTTTATGTACCTATTACTTTCCTTAAAATTATACTAACACCTTCATTATAGAAGAAACTTGTTAAGTAAAAAAGGAAACTACTTAGTTAAGAAACTATTTTCATTATTTAAAGTTAGAAATATGGAATAACATTAATTTATCACGATTTCGACAGGCGTATATTATCCCGAACCTCGATCTGAAAGCCCAAATCTTGAGGTATGTAATTAAGATGCTGATAAAATTTGGCGCCCAATATAGCACTTCTTATCATGAGCACTAAATAACATTTGTTTTAAATGAAGCATTTACTTAGATATTACACTTGGTTCCGATTATAATAATCAGATTGTTTTTTTTATCAGCAAATTCAATGATGCCAACATAATAAGGTAATTGTATTACGCACCCAAAAATTGTCCCTATTATAAAGTCATTACTTTACCATATATTTTCAGCTGAAAGTATTTATCAAAGAACTCGAAGGGACATTAGATGAAACCCACGCATTAAATAACTAAGTATGTACGTGTCTCGCTATCTGTAGGTTAACAATACGATGGTTATGACCGGGTAATGTGTATTATTTCTCAGGTATTTTTTATTATTTTATCATACGGCATTCTAGTACGTGTGGCAAAATAACTATAAGTACCTAAACAATCCTTTTAGAAACATTTTACAGCAAATAGTTTTGTTTTAAAATATTATATTGATATTAAAAATAGAAATGTAGCAAAATTGGGCCATAGCCGCTTGTATTAATACACCTTCCATAATTTAAAAGCCAAATTTTACGGTAAAAATATAATGGTCAACTGATTAGCGTGACAAAAGAAGGATAATGTTTCGGTATTATTGTCACAACTACGTTTATATCAAAATGTGTGTGTAAATTTGACTTTCTTCAAAAATATGTGCAGGTCTTTTACCAATGCAGGCTTTGTATATCTGGCCTGACACTATATGTAGTGGTAACCCTACAAAAGTGAGCTTAAAGCTTAAGTATGTAAATATTTTGCGTGCCGGTGCTCTCTACCGTTCGTTATTGACTCGAATATACTATACAACAAATAGCGTAGCGACTTATTATTGACAGTTTTATAAAAAATTAACAATACTACAATTATATTTTTTTCACAACTGCTCCAGGGACTAAAAATAATCGCGCTTCATTCTAGTTCAGTTCATTTGCAACTAGTTTCTGCCTGTGGCTTCCTCGTTGGCCCGTGTGAAATGCTGATAAAATACCCCTTGTCTTACTTCTGGTGATAGAATCCGACATCTAATACATTCATATGTCCAAACATTAACAACGCACACATATGATGGTCAACTTATATTACTATGTAGTATTCAAAGCATTGCCAGTTTTTACTGTAAGTAATATTGAAAGGCAATGGTAACATTGCCAGATGTATTTGTTTAGCCAGAAGAAGCATTTTCGTTTTATCTTCAAGTAATCTCACTTACTAAATAAAGCGTTGGTATAGGTATTCTTTCATCAATAGAGATATCGATCATGTCGACATTCAAAAACCAAAAATCAGTCACTGGTAACGCCAAACTGATTTTCGTTATAAACCTAGCTTCTTTTCAATAAGGCAGTTTAAATTTCCCGCTCCCCTTTCCCAATGATACCAGCCATGCAGCGCTGAGTGCCTAAGCGTCAGAGGCGATATGGGCGAATGAATGAAATGTGACTGGCAACACTGACAAGATCGTTCAGTTCGAAAAAACCTTGCTGGCGACCAACACGTGCTTGCGCAAGCGTTTTTGCTCTCGAGCCGCAAGAAACCCGCGACTGATCGCCCGCTACCGCACCGCGAACGGAACCATTCGTCGCGTCGCATAAATATATTCCCGCATCGCTACCACGTAGTGAGAACAACTTCAATCAAGAGTGGTCGTTGCCAAATCCGCGAAGTGAGACCAAGTGCAAGTTTTACGGAGGCCGAAGGATCTTGGAGCCCCACAGGTGAGCGCTGCATATCCTATTTCATTTCCCCGCATCGACCTTCATATACTGCCATAAAGTCACACTGTACAGTAAATTTGTCCATATTATCGAAGAACTTTACTCGTGTTGTTTGGCGCGACCATTTTGTGGTCCATATCGAGCACGGATCCTGTGATCCTTCCAACCGCCCTTATTAGGATTCTTATCATAGGCCCTAGTAGGAGAAATATTTATTGTAATAGGTATTTACGCCGTAGTACCTTACTACGTAGAACAACTTCGCATTGTTTTACTAGCATATTTACGTGTTTATTCATCTACATAAACATTCTAATCGTTTAATTCATACACAATTACCGTTCGTATTGAATAAATTCGAGTTATCTTTTCATACAAGGTAAAAAAGTTATACTTACCCTCAACGTAAAAGTTGTCATTCTTTGGTTCATAATTTACGAATTTCTTGTACATACATTTTGCTTCTGTGCGGTATGGTATTTTAGAAACGTTATTATTAATAATATTTGTAATTAATGTATTGTAACTATCATAATTTAATAAAAAGCACTAGTACCGCCATCTACATACATACATACATACATACATAGACTCACGCCTGTTTCCCCGAAGGGGAAGGCAGAGGCATATTAAACGCCCACGTTTCGACAGTGTTTTGATCCCACGTAATAGGTGGCGAGCCTATTGCCGCTTATCGGGATACCGCCATCTAGTTGCCTGTTAACGAGTTATCTGTGTACTTAGTTTCGAACGGAACCGCTAGATGTCGTTACAATACAGTTTGTTTTGATTGTCATTTAATTTAATTGGAATGCTAGGTTCAATGTTTCAAGACGGCTTACTAGATAATTTACTATCCTCAATTGAAATGATAAATCAATTTTAAATTGCCTCCTTACAGTTAAACAGATTAATAAACCGGTTTTCATTCATTATTTTATTCTGTTCTATTATCCGAACAGAATAGAGAGGTCATTTTTTCACTTAGTTTCTTTACAAGCTAACTACCTACATAAATTTGTCGTATTGCTTTTTCTTCTTCGTCTTTTGTTTGTGTTTTGGTCGTGATATTTCATTGATATTTCATCTTTTACGCTAAAAAGATGTCAAAACAGACTAAGAAGGCTTATGGGTCGGGCTCTAACTGTGACGATGTAGCGCGGGACGCGCAATTATTTATGTTGCAAGCTAAACGCGAAGCTATATTTGAAATTGTTCAAAAGATATACGACCTTTCTTTGAACATCGAATTGCGTGAAAGTTTTCTCGACGAGTCAGCTGAGACAGACTCATTGCGCGATAAATACCAAAAGGTTCTAGACGAATACAACAACCGCCTGCTAATGTGTAACTCGACTGCTAAACCTGATTATAAAAGTCTCATGGCTTTTGAGAGTTTGTATAGTAGGATAAAGCGGGTTCAATCACAGTGTTCATCGTCGCTGCCTGGCGACAATGTTTTACACAAATCTAGGCCTAAGCTCGCGCCGATTGAATTGGTGCAATTTTCTGGTGACATTCGCTCTTGGCCGCAGTTCTATGCCAGTTTTAAATCGACGGTTCATGATAATCCATTCTTGACTGATTCTGACAAGTTGTACTATCTGTTGGGCAAGCTGACCGGCAAGGCACAGTCTATCTGCGCTGGGATATCCCCATGTCCAGAGAACTATAAACTATTGTTGCAAACGCTCATAGACAAGTACGATGACAAGCGTATGTTAGTGTCAACATATTTAAATCAAATGTTTGAATTCAAGCCTCTGCAGTGCGCTTCGGCAACAAAGTTTGATTTATTTACTGAGAAGTTTAGTAGTGCGGTCGCTGCTTCGAAAAACTTGAAAATGGATAACCTCACCGATTTAATTCTGATTCATATAGCCACACAGAAATTGGGCTCAGAAACTGTCCGCGCATTCGAGATCAAATATTCTAAAAAAATTCCCACCTTTGATAACTTAGCCGAATTTATCTCAAATCGACCAAAAGTTTTAGAACGTGCGGAGCCGAGTTCTTCCTCAGCTAGTACCAAGCGTTCAGCCAACGCCAATCGGCGTTCAAATGCCGCCCCACCGCCGAAGTACCAAACTTACTTGAGTACAACGTTTGAATCTGCATCCAAGTGCTTATGCGCTAACATTGTGCATCAGCATTTATTCAAATGCGCTGAATTTAATAAAATTACTTCGCAACAGCGTTATAGAGCTGTGAAAGATAACAATGCGTGTATTAACTGCCTCAGTTTAAGGCATCGAGTCGGCAATCTAAGTCTAATCTCATCTAAGTCTAATTGCCGCGTGTGCAAGTTAAATCACCACACATTGTTACACTTCAACAGTGAGCCATGCGCCGCCGACTCCGAGTGCCCAGCGCAGGCTGTTCCTGCTGTTCAGCCGGCGGCGGCCCCCGCCAGCGCGCTGACCGCCCCGAACCAAGGTGCATCTACGTCGCGCTCAGATGTTACATTATGTGCATCTGTTGATTCCCAGCCGTATCAGTGCTTTAGTAATGCACTTGCGCGCAACAATCAGTCCACGACCGTTTTGTTATCGACCGCTCAAGTCGTTGCTCACGATCGTCATGGGAAACCGCATATTATTCGAGCGCTTCTAGATTCCGCATCACAAAGTGACTTCATCACTAAAGAGTGCTGCGAACGCTTAGGCATTCAGCCTCAGCACATGGAATGCACCGTCGTAAAAGGTTTCGGTGGGACTGAGAAAGTAGTAAATTCCAGCCCAATTGATATTAAAGTATATTCGCGCTTCAACGACAACATTAACTTTAATATCGCTCCGCTTGTTGTTGACCAGGTCACTGACCTCTTACCTACCGCTGTGATAAACACCTGTAGCTTATCACATCTGAATGATTTACCGTTAGCCGATGAATCATTCGGAGTAACTAATAAGATTGACGCCTTAATAGGCGCATCTCTTTTCCCGCATTTAATTCTCCCCGACGTAGTTCGCCGCCGCGACACGTCGGCGCCCCGCACTTTGAATACCGTGTTTGGTCATGTCGTTATGGGTTGCGTACCCACACTACCAGCACAGCAAACCGCCCAGGCCTTGACATGTTGCCTCGCTCAACAGCCTGCGAATATTGACTCCTTAGTCAAACGCTTTTGGGAGCTTGAAGAGCTTCCCTCCGCACCGCCCATTCAACACCCCTCGGATGTTGAGTGTGAGTCGTTCTATAAGTCCACGACAACCCGCGATCCTGTTAGTGGTAGGTACACTGTAGCCTTACCATTCAACGAGGATGTTTTTTCCTTAGGGAATTCATATGACAACGCCCGCAAGCGTTTGGTATGCTTGGAAAGGAAGCTTGAGACTTCGACTTCACTAAAGTCAGCATACGACAACGTTATAAATGACTATCTGGAAAAAGATTATATTTCCCCCGCATCGTACGATCCCCGCGACCCAACTCCCATCTACGTTATACCGCATCACGGGGTAGTGCGCGAAGACAAGACGTCGACTAAGCTACGCGTAGTCCTAGACGCCAGCGCGCCCACGTCTGGTGGCAGGCGATCGCTAAATGATATTCTTCTTTCAGGTCCGAACTTGCAAGGCGTTTTATTCACTATATTGTTGAATTTCCGCTTACACGCAATCGCACTTACCGCAGACTGTCGACAACAGTTCTTACAGATTATTATGCGCGAAGCCGATCGTCAGTACCAATGTTTTCTCTACCGTTTCAAACCACAAGACCCACTCCAATTGTTTAGATTCAATTGCGTTTGTTTCGGCTTAAAATTGAGTCCTTACCACGCATTGCGCACGGTGAGACAGCTGGTTGAAGATGACGGCGCGCGCTATCCTCTCGCCAGCAAATTTGCGTCTACATCGCTCTTCATGGATGATATCGCCTTCTCGGTTCCCAGTGAACAAGAAGCGATTTCTGCGTCGCAACAATTGATTGCTCTATTCAAGGGAGCGCAGTGGGATCTAGTAAAATGGAATAGTAATAGTAGCGCGGTGTTAGATAGTCTCCCCGATTCGCACAAACCTCCCACGGAAGTTGAATTTGATAAAACCATGCAGCATAAAATATTCGTGGTTGGTGTTGTCATTGGTGCATTAATGATGATGTTTTTTACTTCAAAAATATTGTTCCCGCTGATGTGAAGTGCACTAAGCGTTCCATCCTTTCTACAGTCACCCGACTGTGGGATATAGTGGGATTCGTTGCCCCCGCAGTCGTGTATGCCAAGCTACTTATGCAACAGCTTTGGCAGCTTAATCTTGATTGGAATGACACCCCACCGCTACACATTGTTAAAATGTGGAAACAGGACTGCGCTGAGCTACCGAGTCTCAATAGCATGCGCATTCCGCATCATGCAGGCGTCTTTCAAAACTGCACGCTCACACTCATGTTCTTTCTTAGACGCAAGTGAGCACGCCTATGGTGCCGTAGTGTACGCTCATGTGAGTACGGCCTCAGGTAACACCGTTCAGCTTATCTGCGCAAAATCCAAAGTCGCTCCTACTAAGCCGATGTCTATAGCACGCCTGGAGCTGTGCGGCGCGCTCCTAATATCAAAACTTTTGCGCACAGTTCTAAATAACTACTCGCGTCATCTCCCAATCAAGACATACGCTTTCACCGACTCTAAAGTCGCTTTATACTGGATTAAAAGTTCGCCACATCGGTGGCAAACGTTCGTAGCTAACCGCGTTGTCCAGATCACGGAAAACCTTCCTGCTGACAACTTCTACCACGTCGCGGGTACTGAAAACCCTGCTGACGTTCTTTCGCGTGGCATTACGCCTCAAAAATTAACTACGCACCCTCTGTGGCTCCACGGGTCGGCTACATTGGATCCGTCTGAGTGGCCTCTTAAGCCTCTCGACAACCAATGCATTCCGGACATACTGGAGCAAAAGCTTCTCACACATGTTGTGAGCTCCGCTGTAAAGCATTGCGCTTTATATGAGTTAGCTACCCGCATCTCCTAATGGAGTAAACTTCTCCGCATAATCGTTTACATTTGTAAATTCGCAAAAATGTTGCCCCGCCGCGACACCGTCGCAGTGTCCGGCGATGAACTGAATTTCGCGGAAAGCTAAATTCTTCGCGCCCTGCAAAGTCAACACTTTGCAGAGGATTATTCTAACATTAAGAATAATAAACCTTGCTCGCCTGTTTTCAACCGCTTGAGACCTTTTATCGATAACCGTCTGATCCTCGTAGGAGGTCGACTCCTTAACTCCGCGCTGGATTACGCTCAAAAGCATCCAGTTATTTTACTGCGAAATGATCACGTCGTGGGCTTGATAATCGATTTCTATCATGTCAAGTACTTACACGCCGGACCAGAACTATTGATGTCACTTCTGCGACAAAGGTTCTGGATCCTGTCTGCACGCCGCATTGTGAGACAGCGCGTCCACATGTGCAATACATGCTTTCGTTTTAAACCGCGTCCAACTTACCCGCTGATGAGTGATTTACCCGACTGTCGCACGCGTCAGGTCGTTAAGGCTTTCACGCACGTAGGCTGTGACTATGCCGGTCCTTTGCCGTACGTTCCTGTGCGCCGCCGTGGTGTCCACAGTGAAAAGGCATATCTGTGCATTTTCATATGTCTTACGACCCGTGCCGTGCACATCGAAGTCGCCCACGAACCTCAGTAGTTTCTCGCCGCACTGAAGAGGTGCCTCGCCCGTCGTGGACCGATTCAGATCATGTACTCAGACAATGGTACATGTTTTAAAGGGGTTATCTCCGTGACTTATATAAGTTTCTAAATACTGAGTATCGCCCGAAACTTGAGGAGGAGTACGCTGAGAGTCGAATCACTTGGAAATTTATTTGTCCCAACTCTCCACACTTTGGAGGCGCTTGGGAAAGTGTCGTGAAGGTGGTCAAGATGCATCTGTTCCGAGCCATCGGACAGCAGCTGTTGTCGTACGACGAACTCAATACTGTCCTCACTCAAATAGAGTGACTCTTAAATTCGCGCCCGCTGACACTGTTTAGCTCAGATCCCGCAGAGCCCACGGCTCTTACGCCTAGCCATTTTCTGCATACTGCACCACTATTTTCGCTACCCGCGCCTGAAGTCAAATCTGACCCTGTCAGTTTGCTTCATAGGCACTCTCTCCTGGACAAATTGATCCAGTCATTTTGGAATCGCTGGAGGATGGAATATCTGCACGGTCTTCGGGTTAGACAGAAGTGGAACACTCAATCTTTCCCTATCACACCGGGAACTGTCGTAGTTGTGATGAATGATAATTCACCACCTGTATCTTGGCCATTAGCGATTGTAGAGAACGTCCATCCTTCCAAGGACGGCATCGTGCACGTTTGTACAGTTAGAACCGTCAAGGGAACTTACCTTCGCCCGGTCGTTCGTTTGTGTCCTATTCCTAGACAATAATTTAATCGCATTTCGCTAGTTATTATAGTAATACCGCCCCGCTTTAGTTTGTAACGTTAGTTATTAAATTAAATATACCGCTTTGCCGTGACTCTACGGAATTCTTTATCGAACCCAACCACCAACCACCAAGTGCAAGTTTTACGGAGGCCGAAGGATCTTGGAGCCCCTTGGAGGTGAGCGCTGCATATCCTATTTCATTTCCCCGCATCGACCTTCATATACTGCCATAAAGTCACACTGTACTGTAAATTTGTCCATATTATCGAAGAACTTTACTCGTGTTGTTTGGCGTGACCAGTCACTATTTTGTGAAAGTTCTATTCGAAACATAATCAATAGCATTAATTGACTACAGTGAATGCTTTCGATAAGAAATGTTAGTAATGATTTTATGCAAGACATTAGCAGATGTTCGACTTAAATATAATATTTTGGCAAAATTATACCAACAACACAAAGCTCAAGTCCAATATAAAAGCTTCAACGTATTTATTATAATATTCTGTTCCTTTGAGAATATTGCTTTTTATCCAAATTGTCCGTAACATCAAATACTGGACGCAAGTTCCACCCAAAGGAATACAAGACAGAGTCGGAAGATTGGAATATGCTCAAGAATTCATAAAAGAACACTATCGTATCCCTAGGGTAACTACTATTTTACGTGATAAAATTGCAAAGTTCCATTCTTATTCTCGCAGGGCAAATAAACAGACACCTATAACCATTTGCAGCCTTTCTAAAAGATTGTCAATTACCCAATCTCGACGTCCATTTAAGTTGAAGCTGTTTTATGAGGCAGTCCAGACCACAATAGATCGGTAGTGTCATAGTAGTGTAAACAGTATATTCCCTTGTGGTTATAGAAACAGTACGAGCGGGTTCGCTGGTTCAACTACAAATGGATGGATATTTTTACACCGAGTACCCTAGCTGCATATTTTACGATGGGTCAAGAGGTTTAAAGCGCTTTTACGCTAGATAAAACACAAGTCTAACTAATAACTAACAGTAACAAACTATCGAGCGAATGGTAGGATCACTTGTTTAATCAAAGGGGCTTAGCTTTTCCAAATTTACGAGGCGAAACTAGAGTTTTGTTGCTTGATTCTAGATTAATCGACGAGCGAAATATTTAACTTTAATTTTAACGTTTAGTTTATTGAATCGAGCTTTTGGCTAGTGAAAGTAATCGATTTTAAACTTTCGCGATTTGTATAAATCATACAAAATAATTTAACGGGTCTTAACCGCGTTAACTCAACTTATTAAAGGTATAAATACCTATTTGTGTCCGACATTTCACTCGTCTTGCACTTGCGAGCGTGGTCGCGGAGAGACTGATGAGATCTCAGCGCCGTCTTGTGGAAGTGCGGGTTACGGCACCTACACTCAGTTAGTCTTTATTTAAGTTCGCAATGTCGGTACTCCGACACACTACACTAATGACGTCTACACACTACTCTAAGTAACCGACATATTAATAAGTCGGCCATAGCTGAGCATTTGTTGGAGTCTGGACCAAACCGCTGTATAGAACTGCATCAACCACAAGTCTTATCCACTGATTGCCACTATTACTTCAGGATAGTACTTGAAGCGGTAGAAATCAAGAAATATAACAATTTCAACCGGGAGGATGGATATAGATTATCGGCTACTTGGAATCCAGTCATCAGCAACTGTAAAGACCACCGCAGTGATAAATCTAAACAGTGTGTAGAAGTAATTAGTGTAGTGTTCTGGCTGCAATAAAAAGATTGACTTGGCAATCGCACTAAAATGTCTAATTTAGATATGTATTACTTGTGGTACTTTAGTAAATTATATTAATGCTTGTGAGATACAGTGTGTTTGCATGCGATCGGGATCTTAAATAAAAAGATGGACTCGGCCAGAGTCAATCTATTTATTTAAGATCCCTTAAGTAGGGACTGAATAAATTAATAACCGACTTGGTATTACATGGATCTCGCAACTTTTTACGGTAGAAGAACTGAAAAGCGAGACTTGGTTTTTTTGACAAGTATTGCTTTTTTATGGGATTTCGTTTACTAAGAATTAATTTTAATAGAATGTTGATTAATCGTTGATATCAATAAATAAAGGACAATGGCAGATTTCCATACATCAAAATGTCTGAATTTAAATTGAAAGGTACAGTAATAAAAATATATCAAAAAAATCGGCGTAAGTAACAGAGTCTATAAATGATTCTATTTTCACTCGGGAAACTTGGAAAAAGAAGATATCGGTGTTTTAATTTTTAGTTAAGAATGAATGATGTTGGTACGATTGAATTATCAAATGATATGTGTCAGATTGACATCAAAACGCAGAAGTATTCTGTAGCATCTAACTGTCACAGCCAAAGACAAAAGCAGAGCTGCACATTTTAAATCGATTTTATGTGAAATCGATACAACATTAAAACGATGCTGTGACATTTTTATTTGATTTAAAGTGGTTTTGCTTCAAAAATATTAGCTTTTTGATAAAATGTTGATTAAAGATTAAATGCACTGCATTTTAATAATTATATTTTAAACCAAACCAACCCTGAGGTTGATCGTATCGATTACTTATTTAATAATCGATACGGATCAATGTCAAACGTCTATTTCTGTCACACCATTGTCTAAGGCAAAAATCAAATTATAAAGTATAGTTGGTGCCACGAGAAGATAGACTTTTTGTAAACAAACATTCAGGGCTTCACAACCTTTTTTCATACAGTTGTGTTTTAGATTTTATACTTTTTGAACAGTCTTTCTTTATCAATGCCTAACTATTATAACTATATATATTTTTAAATTTATATTATTAAATTTTACTGAAATAAAAATATTTGATTTTGTGTTTGTATGGTCGAATGTTCATAAATTTGCCGATTTTTTTGTCGTTTTACACGTAATTTAGTCTGTAAACTAAGAAAAAATAGAGTACCTACCATGTATGTTAATGATAGAGTACATACATGTTTCTCTATTATTGGCACGATTTTTTTTAATCATTGACAATAAATCATTTGCTCAAAGTAGCATACCTATCCTAAAATATTAAATTATTGACCAGCAATGAATAATATGACAGATAACTAACTAGTACATCGCATAAAAAATCTAGGGATGGAGATTTTACGTTGTCTGTGAATGAAATCGTCAGAACGAACTTAAACAAAATCCATTATAATTTATGGTAGTCTGAAAACGCAATTCCTTTTTTAGGTATAAATAATTTTCTGCCATCTGCTATTTTGCACCCGCTTAATCGAGATACCGGCAGCGGGAAGAGCGTTACGATCCTATAAGCTTGTATTTCACTTTACATTTACCCCATCTTGATAATCTAAAATTTGATTTTGTCCTCCGATAAATGCATGTTAAGAATAATGTAACATTTCAATGAACTAACGCCAAATGTTGACATTCTAGGCGTCAGTACCTCAAAACATTAAAAGATCCTTTTGACAGCACATAATATCGATAAAAACCCGATTCATTGACATATTAGTTTCCAATGACACATATCTATGTACCGTTGCGCTCATTGGATTTGTCATTATTTGTTTTTGACAGAACTATCGCTAAGTAACTTAGTAGAAATTCTTTGTTTACAAAAAGTCTATGTTCTCGTGGCACGGACTATAGGTACCTAGTTCGTAGTTAATTGGAATGCTTTTTAACATCATAAAATACTCAAGGCTTTAACAAGACAAAGTGAAAATATTAAAAATCGTAGAAAAAATAACAATTTGCTTTGTTCATATGAAGTTTAAGATCGCCACAACAAACCCAGACCAAATTCTGCCATTTTCCTTTAAACAAAAGGATAGACACTTGTGTGAAATATTAAACCTGTTCAAATTAAGATCTGCATTTTATTATGATTGTCAAGCGGACATTTAAGTTCGGTAACTTCAATGTCTGGTTGCCACCAGGCATCGTCTAGTTAATTTGTTAATTTAAAGGCAAAATCAAACTCACGTCTCAGACTTTTAGAAGTTATGTGCATAATATTTAGATAATCAACCAAATCTAAGAGTTTATTGTAATTACGATCGATATTTTATCTACGTTCATTCTGAGTAAGCCCATTACTAGTCAAGTTAAAATTAGTGACAACCTATGAAGATTCGACACGTCATTTGTATATTTATCTTTCTCTTACATTAGAAAAAACTCAGAAGCCAAAGTGAAGTAATTATATTGGGCTTAGCCGCCATTATAGCGCGATTTCTATGTATTTTCTATATTTTAAGGCTGGCCTGAATGTTCGTAAGAATGATCGCTGAAAAACACTCATTTGTTTTTTCTGTTTTGTAACATTCGCAAGAATGTTCATTACAGGTGAATGCTCAAGTGACCATAAGATTAGTCTATAATTAAACAAACTCTTCTATTTGACTGTATTTCCTCTGATACAATAAAGTTATACGATTCATACAATTCAAAATAAAACAAATGAACCTGTTCCCTTTTGCATGTCTATTTATACATCTGTACATTAATTTTATATTTCTCTCTGATAACATTACTTGAAAGCTCTCCACCCACCGTTATAAGACAAGTCACGTTTTTGTTGGAATTTGTGTTTTGCCATTTAGTAAGACGCGAGGTAGTAACGCTTGTAATATTTTATTAACTTCATTTAGAATAGGCACGCTTAGACAGACACCGATATTTATAAACTACTTTACATATAAAATTGGTTTCATGTCTTGATTTTGGATTGTTTATTGGTAGTTCTTGTAAGTGAAAGCAAATTATACTTTGTCTAAGTACTAATATTGCCTGCGGCTTCAATCCTACGTTCCGTATTTTCTTTTTGTATGCTCCTTGTATTTGTATCATACCGGACGATATCGCCTCAAAACAAGGCCACTATATCTTCAGCCATCGCGGAGTCAATTCACGGTTCCTGCGCTTACGGTCCAGTCCCGGGAACTGGCAGAATAAAACATGAGTACTTGCCAATCAGTTTTTGGGGACGTGTTATAATAAGGCTTACGAGAACTGGAGGAGTAAACAAAATATAAGCGATGTCTTATTCTGGGATTATTATCATCAAAATTGGCACAAATAAAACTAAAGGACTATCATATATACGATGTGTGGTTCGGTGTGGAATTAATGTTTAGGAAAAATATAATGACCTAGGAACAATGGGAATGGAAGCCGCCAACTTACGACCTACACAAGGGCAAATCAATCTAAGGGCTTAAGTATATAAGTATTTCACACACGTTCTAATTAAATTAATACTTATTGTGTAGGTATTAAAATGCATCAATTTTGCTTAGGTCCTAAACCCAAATTAACGAAAGCTCTAATTTATTTACAAACAAATAACTGTGTAACTAAATAATTCAGATTGAAATTACAGATTCTGCGAATTACAAAAGCCTTGCTATAATTTTCTTACTGTTATTAGATATGTGTTTTTGTGAATGAATTTTCTTATTATTATTATTAGTGAGTTATATGAAAAGCATGTGACTAGAAAGGTAATGAATATTAGAGTTGAGGGATATAAGGCAAGAGGAAGACCAAAGAAAAGATGGATGGATTGTGTTAAGGATGACATGAATGATAAGGGAGTGAATAATCAGATGACGGCTGATAGGAGAGAAAGGAAGCGAAAGACATTCTGCGCCGACCCCAAGTAATATGGGAAAAGGGCAGGCAAAAGAAGAAAGAAGAGTGAGTTATTTTGTTATGCAAAAGTTATTGTTATGTGAGATATGTATATTTTCTAGATATTTATTGAATCACGCCTGTATCCCCGAAGGGCCAGGCAGAGAATATAACAATATTACACCCACATTTCGCCATGAATTTTAGGTCCCACGTCATAGGGGGCGAGCCTATTAGCGTTACCGGGAACATCACCAGACTCCGTACTGCTACTGAGAATTCGGAAAAACCCAGTAACACTTATGCCCGACCCGGGAATCGAACCCAGGACCTCCGATCAGCAGTCGCATACGCTATCCACTGGACAACGGAGGCAGTCAGAAATATGTATTATGCCTGTTATATCGACATTTTAGAGCAAATTGAGTATATTCATATTGCAATTACATTAAAATCTTATAAAACTTTCCTATGAGTGTTGCCTAACTGATTCCGCTAGTGTTGCCTAACCGATTCCGCTACAAAATCACCATTTATCTTTAAATTGCTAATATGCACCTACGTTTTTGTAAACCTCTGAGGTGAAACCATGGTGCCAGCAGTGACGCTTTAACTTGACGCAAAGTGTTAAGTTTATCGTATGTTTGTAATTGAAAACAGTAAATATCACCGCGAATGTGTAATAAAACTGCAGCCATTGAAGCTGGTTTTTATGCCAGTAGTAGGATAAGATGACCAAGATGACCAAGAAGAAGATTCATTCTTCTCTAAGAATAAAAATAACCTCCGGCGCTCTCACTCACGTTCGTTCCTGCTTTTGCATTACCAAATGAACGGAAATTGCTACTTTATGTGGAGACAAAAATCATCACCCCTACAAGAACTTATCAAATAAAAATAGGTAATATGGGTACGAAAATGTGATTCAGTTAAATTATACAAATAAAACACTAACTAAAAAAAAACACTTGTGGCCCTGTCTAGCAATAAAAATCAGTCAATAAAGGTCAGTAAGTCTTACTAAACTAACTAAACACAAAGTTACGGTTCTATGAACGCGGTCCAGTGAACTTAAGTTTGGAAGCCTGATATTAGTTAGAGTGCCCACGTCAGAACGCCTACGCATAATACATCAGTTTACATAGCTATAGTAGTCTAGCTATAATAGGTTATGTAGCTATAGGAACGAGCATTTGGAACAAATTGTGTTAATATCGAAGACAGCACTTGAAAGGATGTATTTTTAGAGAACATACCTAACAATTGGCCATTGTTATTGAGTTTGAGACTCTCTTTCATAAGTGTTATGTTACGTAAGTTACTAAGTAAGCAGACAAAAGTTTCTGACCATGAGTAAAATTCATAACCTCAAGTTAAATACGTTGTTAGCATCATAGATTTCGCTCGAAAATTAATATAGGATGTAAAATACCAATTTTGCATTATATAGAAAAAAAAAGTCTTTAACACTACAATTAGAGGATTAACTTATCTTATCTATCCATAACTTGCTTTGCTGGTGGCTTTTTGCTTTGCTTGAGTCAGTAAGAACCGTTCTTCACGTTTGCTCCTTCTCTGTTCTTCACTGCCTTTGCCTATTACTACATATTTTGCCACTTTTCAGCAATGTAAGTGATAGCCAATAGCGTACAATATAGCTTTTTAATCCAACAGGCTGGACTTGTTCATATTTTGCAATTTATTTACTTTACTAGACAATCGGACGCAGATTTCAAATCATCAATGTGCATAGATATTATGCTATCTTACTACTTTATGTGATTGTGTGTTTAATTGATGTTTTTATTTGAAAGAATATACTTAACTAGTCGAAGCCAGCGGCTTCGCACGCACATCTTTTCGAATTTCCTGTTTTGCCCGATCCCGTGGGAATTTCGGGAAATCCCCGTCTTAGTGCACCCCTACGGTCCCCAAGGAACATACAAGCTAAATTTCAGCTTCTTGCACCGAGTAGTTTTGGCTGTAGCTTGTCTGTCAGTCAGTCAGTAACGCAAGGATTTTATATATACAGATAATATCACCCAAAATCCAATAGTTGCAGTAATTTACGAACTAAATCCAGATGCAGCAAGCCATCCAATGAAGGAACTTCGCTCTCTCTGTGAGCCAAATTGACATTTAGCACTAACCGATACCATTGTTGTCTTGTGCAAGTAAAGTCCAGGCACTTTGATCTAGTTCAAAGTTCGGTGAAGACCTTTATAACTTTGCAGCATTATCACAGTGCTAATACGTTATACTTCAACGGCATAAATGTGTGATAGTGCTCTAAATTAAATTAAACGATATGTGATTAAGGTACAATACATTGACAAGTTGATTGCGGAGTTGGATTTGGGTTACGGAGGTCAGACGGCAGTCGTTCTGTGGAAAAGTTGATGTTTTGTCACATCTGGTTAGACCAATAAGCGGACCTCGGGCTACTAGGCGTGCAAGTCTTGGATGCAACCGGAATAAAGCTAGGACGATGATGATGACATACACAAGTTGATGTCCGTATGCAAATGCACAGGTAAATATGCCAGAGATTGTTTAATGCGTGGTACATTAAATGCGCCGGCCGAAGTGCCAAAAATTCCTGCAGATATTTCTTTCTACAGTTGTGCTGTATGGATGAATATAAAAAGAAAATCACGTATCTACTCATTCAAATGGCGATTGACGTACAATATTAATGTAAGTGTCCATTTTCTACATTTCATAAGTGCGCATTGGCTCGGGAAAGTTGGACGTCTTATTGCTATATCATACGTGCGTTATGACCTTGAAGATAAGACGCACGCAAAATAATTAAACAGCAACGCAACACCGACACGCCTCTCCTCCCGCGACCGCACCCGACTTCGAGGGACAGACAGAACTGTCCCCCGCACCCGCACCTTGGGACGCATCCTACGCAGGCCTCACCCAAGCCCACGTGGAACGTCCCCTCCCGGGATCTCACATAGCTTCACCGTGGGTGTACCTGAAACCCACGGTTACTGAGCCCTCTCACCACGACAAGGTGGCGATCCCACGGGGGGGATTGACGGTACAACCAAGATAGTATGATATATTTTCTATAAAAATTGTAATATGACTGTTCGCTAAACGCGCACTTGCCCTATTTCTCAAAAGTTTTAGGAACTTCAAAATGTTTTATATTGTTTTTTGTTATACTATAATCATTGCTTGGTAATTAAATTTATATTATATTCATTAATAAAACTATTATTTATGATTTTTATAGTTATAAGACATCATAAACGTAAAGGGACACCAGTGTCCCAGTGGTCCGGAAGGGACACTATTTGTAATAAATTGTTAACTTATTCAACTGATGATTTTGTGAATTATCTTCATTTTTATTGAAATTGTGGCAGATTATCTTAGCTTTTTGAATTCAAGGATAATGTAGGTACTTCTATAAATTTTGAAAGATGATAATAGTGATGAAGAATATGATTTACACCTTGACGAAAATGCCCCAGGAGTTTGATACAGGATCAAGGGGCTTCTGATGTTTCTGATGATGAAATTGAAGATGTGCTTGTTCAATTTCAGGAATCAAGACGTCTGGCATCTGAACCATTGACATCTACAACTCTTTTACCCATAATGGGAGCACAAAATAATCAAAAACCAGTTTTTAAGTGGAACTAAGGAACATACGTGCCAAATAATTTTCGTGATTTTTTTGATGTGAAATGTAATGGCTGCGAAGTACAGATTTTTCAAATAGTTGATGCTGATGTATTGACTCTCTTTGGCATATTGAATTATTCGAACAAACCGAAAACATCTTCCGAAAGTAGCATTGACATAAGGAGAGGGACATGTATACCACAAATTTTGAGGCATATCGTGCGTAAAGTTGATAAAAAATAAAGGAATATACTTATTGATCAACTTTCTGAAACCAGACATAGGCACTGGACAACGACGCTGACCTGGATCAGCGAAAAAAAAGTGAAATGTCCTTAAATTGTATCATATATAACAAAAATATGGGAGGAGTAGATCATATACGTGTTGATCTCATAGTGTTATGAAATATATTGCTGATGCAAAATAAAATACTATCTTCAATATTTTTTTGATCTCTTAGATATCTCAGTGAATAATGCGCATACTGTCTACTCAAAGCTTCACGATGAAATCAAAACTAGCCTGCATTTCAGACAAGTTCAAGTTGGAAAAACGGTTTCTCTGTCAGGCATCATGACGTTCTTACTTCAAAATCAAGTTCAGTTCCCAGATCTGTCAAACGAAGACAGTTTCCAACGCACCCCATTGATAACCAAACTTCAGGAAGAAATGTGTCAGTTCATTCAATGTATAATAGAAATCCGAAAAAAAAGTCATTGTGTTGCAAAGTACACCTTTTCTAGACTATTTTTTTTTGTTTTTTTGTTTTATTTTTGGTGTCGGGTTGGAAAATCCTCATGGAGTCCCTTCGCCCTGGGGGGGGGAAGGACGAAGGGGACTGTCAGACTCTTACTGACTAAAAACCAACCCGTACTCCTCATGTACCCATGTGTCGGAGGGTAGGGTTTCACCGAAGCATTCCTCGCTACCCCTCGACGGGTATTGGCTCGCCAGGTGGTCAGGCGGGCCCCGAACGAAACCCCCTTGGCAGCGGATGAAGGTGATGGGCTCCGTTGCCAAAACACCTAGCGGCCGCAGAGGATAGGGGAGGACGGCAACGCAACACCGCATCTCCTCTTCCTCTGCGGCCCCACCGCGACGCAATGATGGTGCGCCTCCATTTGGTCGCGGGATATAGGGCGCGCGGCAACGCAACACCGACACGCATCTCCTCCCGCAACCGCACTCGACTGCGAGGGACAGACAGATCTGTCCCCCGCACCCGCACCTTGGGACGCATCCTACGCAGGCCTCACGCAAGCCCACGTGGAGCGTCCCCTCCCGGGATCCCGCTTAGCTTCACCGTAGGTGTACCTCAAACCCACGGTTACTGAGCCCCCCCACCACGTCAAGGTGGAGATCCCACGGGGGGGACCTTTTCTAGACTAATGAATGGAAATGTTTCACTGGATAGGTAGAAACCTAATTACTACTACCTTACTACTATTATTACTTTAAATTGTATACCTATCGATAAACAAACAATTTTTCTGTAATAAATTTGCAAACTGATAAAATATCTAAAACGTATAATATAATTTACTACAACAAAAAGTACCAACAACGACCATAGGGACATATGTATCCCAAAGAATTCCAAAAATTCCAAAACATTTTATTATATTTTAAGTTAAAATTATGTTTATTTGATGCCTTATTTACTGTTTCGTATAGTTTTTATTATAATATATAGTCCCATATCCTTATGGTCCTGAAAGGGAGAACGTTCATACATCAAAAACACAGAATACCCTGACGCACAGAAACTTTTTTTTGGCTGGCACGAGGATAAAGGAAAATTGACTAGACAACCACATAAACCACTTCTTCATACGTGTAGTCACAAGATGGCAGTTTCTACAACTAAAAGTATAAAGTACATTATGAAATAGTCTAAAGCGACTGTTTGTGTATGAATTATTGTCTTTAAACAAATTTGTTTAACTAACCGGTGTAACGCTACGTTAGTAACATTAGCCTGGTGGAGGTACCGACAGACGGACAAGCAGAGAGCGCGGATTCAAACTAACGGAGCGATTTATAGAACTTGTGTGCATGTAACATAACTTCACGCCTTTATCCCCGAAGGGGTTGGCAGAGGCGTTTTACACACCCATACTTCGCCAGTTCTGATTCGGTCTTAATGTTGTAAGGGGCAAGCCTATTGCCATCTACCGGACACATTATTAAGCGAGCGATAGTTAACATTTTTGTTTTTTTTTTAAATATATTTTATGTGTAAAGCCCGGTGTGGTGTGTGCCCGGGCTACCTGGGGATCTTAACCGAGACCATCGTCGGGGCAGTCCGTTACGTATACCACTGGTTTTGTGTGCGTATTAAATTGTTAATTACCGCTTGCCCCTCAGAGATTTAGGATGCGACAGTTTGACAGCAGACTTGTTCTGTAAAAAAGCAATACTGTTTTATATATTTATCTTTTTAAGTTAAATTAGATAAGAAACATCTCGATAAAATCATCTTTCTGTTGACAAGGTTTACGTTACAGACAAACCATCAAACAATAAAGTGTTAGAGAAATATATTTCCCGTGGAGGGCCAAAAATCGAATTACGCATAAAAAATGTAATGTAAGGTCGGTATAATTAAAGTTGTTAGCAATATGGTCACGTATGTCGTGAACGTGGCGAAAATTTCGTACGACGTGATATGAAATCGAACTTCTGTTTTTCCATCGCTTTAAGGCATTGACATTTGGCGACCAAACAATATGAGCAAGGTTTTATACAATATTGTCATAGGATTTTTTTATAATATTTTTTTAATGCATAAAAACATATTCGATGGTCGATTTTGAATAAATAATTTCAAAAGTTTCGCGATTTATATTCATAATTACTTATATTATAAAGGGTCTCTGTAGCATAATAATTTCACAAAACAGGCGAAATACTTAAATAGATTTACTTCAACGTTTCGACATGGACTACCCGTCTTGCAAGGTTCAAAGATGCTTCTAGTCTGATTGTACAGATTAAGACCCATTTGAGAATATTTTAAATTATACATTTTTTTTGTGGTTTGTAACCCTAGATTACAAACCTTCGTCGATTCGACTACGCGGGTTTGTTTAAATTGCGCTTACTTTTGCGCGCGCGATCGTACTGTTTCCACACTTTAGCTGATCTCTGTTGACCCGTTGCCCCCGAGACGGACGGTAGTGTTTTGAGTGGGAGGGGCCCGTGAGCACCGTTACAGCAACCATGGCTCGTCGGATCGACGAAGGTTAGTAATAACGTTTCATTTTGTATTATTTAGTTGGTGAATTTCTGCGTTATTTTTTTGTTTCGTTTATTTATTTTGTTTACCTAATGCTTTATTATTAATTGTTTTAGATATACTTCGTCAGTTATTATTAGAAGACTAATGCGATATAGAAAATTCATCAGAGAGCAAGAGAGAAACCACATTGAGGCTGACGCTGCGTATGAGACGGATTGTGAAGATGAAGTTTCGAGAAGCAATTAATGAATATAATAAAAAGCCCATTATGGTTGAATTTTCAACCAAACAAAAGGAGGAGTAGACTTTTTTGACCAGATGCGTTCCCTTGCCTTTTGCAGTAGAAAAGCACGGCGGCGCTGGCCGTTGTGCCTTTTTTATGGAATGCTCAACATTGCATATATAAATAGTTACGTTCTATAATATATGTAACTAATAATATAGAGGCTAATAAAAAAACTTTATCAAGGCGTGAATACTTAAAAGCTCTGCATCACAAGCTAATCGAATCGCACATGCAAAAATTATTGACAATACCAACTCTTCAAACTGGTCTGCGGGACTCAATTAGACAGATATGAAACATGCCAGGAAGTAGTACTTTGAATTCTACAATTGAGACTGACGAAAATAATGCGACTGATGTACCTCCTGTACATAAAAAACGGAAAATATGTACCTAATGTCCCTCCGCAAAGCGAAGGATGACTAAAAGTTGTATATATAAATCATTGTGCGGGAGCACAAACTTGACGTTTGTCACAAATATATAACATTATAGATTTTTACCGAAATTTTCATTTCATTACTTTATTTCTAATATTTGAAGATTATTTTCCATATACTTAAGGTTCCCACCAAGAACTTACGGTCCCAAGCCAACCTCACCTGCAAGTGGTGCACCTGCCGATCAACGGACGAGGCTCTGGCAAACAAAATATCCCGATAAGCGGCAATAGACTCGCCACCTATTACGTGGGATCGAAACACTGGCGAAAAGTGGGCGTTTAATATGCCTCTGCCAACCCCTTCGGGGAGACAGGCGTGAGTCTATGTATGTATGTATTTTCCACAATTACTTTTAATAATACTAATTAAAAAAACTTAAAAAATGTTAACATTGTTAATTTACCCTGAAAACTACGATCTCTTTTATAAGGCTTATTGTTTAATAAATATGCTGTTTTGGTTTATGTTCACTTATTAAATAATAAGAATAATATTATTCATATATAATAAAAATAAAAAACATGCCTGTTTAATAAAAAAAAAAACGTTATCCCCTTTATACTTTCGAACCTTCGTACTTTCGACTACGGTTTTTACGTAGTTGAAAGTACGAAGGTTCGTAATAAGCGTCGAAAAATAAGGTTAGTGATCTAGGGTTAAAAGGCATAGTAATAATGATCATCTCGTTGAACAAAATAGGTTTAATGTTGTTCCGCCTACTTTCTTATCAGCAAAATGTCATGTTCTTTGTAGGTATTTTCTAACTGTTAAAGGTAGACTCAACCTGCCTAATGCTCGTTAGTTGAAAATCGTACGTATACTGTAGTAGCTTATTAAGTTAATAAGCCGATTAGACACAGTCGCTTATATTAAAACAGATAAATAACAAAATAAATGATATAAATAAATACAACAGAAAATACACAAATATACACGGACAAATGCGAGTACGATACATATTATCAAATTATTAATTGACATCAATAGACTGACATCGAAAGGTCAACTAGTGGAGATAAGACTTAGTACTATGACAGCTCTTAAACAGTAATGAATGATGGATTCTTTACTAACAATAGTTATTTTAATAATATTTAGTACAGTTTTAGTTGAACCAAGTGTTACTATTAATCGTTATGATGAAGAGTGTGTGATAGATAATAAGTTGGTGGAAGAAATAGCTGGTTATAAAAATGTGACGAGGAATATTATGCAGGCTATTGTGACTGGTGGATTGGGAGACAAAATGTATGAAGAGTAAGTACAAAATGATTTTCTTTAAGATTCGCGTTAGGTTTTTTTAATATTTAGACCTTAAAAAAGCTGTTAAGTAGATACCCATGTACCTAAAAAATTGAGACTCTTACTGTTTATGACCTTTGTTGACGAGAAAACTCATATAAGCGTATATTTCTTGACCCGATATCAAATCTAGGGCGCAATTGTTAGTCTCTTAACTCATGTTTTTCCTGCTTTATTATGTCAAATATCTGTGAGCCACTCCTAAGCAAATGTGTTGTTACTTTCCCATGAGTGACAAACAACCTGCCTGCGCTTAAAAGATTACAGTAAATGTTAAAGTATTTGACAGAGAACATCACAATAATTTCGTTCCGATTAAAAATTTATCTGGTTTATAATGCTTCTAAACGGATAGTGAAACTGACAAAGTATTTTGTTAAAATCCAAGTTAAGATCCAAGGTTAACACGATGATGAAGTTGACTTCTTACAGACAGTATTTGTTCTAACATATACATTTTTTGTCTAAGAACCCTATTTAACTACTAAAGCAAAAAGTTGGAACAGCTAATAAACTAATCGAAATATTTAATAAATTTTCAGATACACCAAGTTCATTGATAAGTTTGGTGCACGGCCATCTGGTACCGAGAATTTGGAAAGAGCAATAGATTATATGATAAATCTAACACAAGCAAATGGCCTAAATGATGTAAATACTGAAGAGTTGGAGGTAATTAATATTTTATATCTAATAGTGGTATATACCGTCCGTGTGGTGTCGGATTAAGAATACGGAATGTCACTACCCCATATCATCCCATGGGTGTCGTAAGAGCCGACAAAGGGAGCATATAATTCAGAGAACAGCACTGTAAGAGAAGGAAAACTTTATACAAACCCTATACCAACCCGTTTGGCCAGCGTGGTATTGTAGGCCAACTCCTCCTTTCAAAGAAGAGGCCTAGTCCAGCAGTAGACTGTTAAAGGCTGATGATGAGTGGTATATTTGTACAAACTGACACTATTGCTATTCCTTTGGGTTGCGAATATCAGACGGCAGATTTTAATTTGTGTGTTCCACAAAAAAATAAAAGAGGATTGGGGCCTTTAAAATCTAGTCATTGACATCCAAATATGTATGACTCTTAATACATGTTTGTTCAATTATGTTAGACAATTAAGTCTCCCATTAATTGAAAACGGTCGACCCCGTACAGAATCCTAGATACTTATTAAATAGTCATAATTGGAAGTAACTATCACAGGTATGTGTTACACATACAATAAATTTCACACACTATCAGTTTGTATTACTCTCGTAACTCTCAAATAAGATAAGTGAGGCATATAGATTCAAAAGCAGCTAAGTGACTTCATATCGAAATAGCAGGAAATGAAAAAAACGTTTTAGTAGGTATTTTTACATTTGTAATGACTTTGGATGTAGGGCTTGTGATGTAAAATAATAATAGGTTTTGGTTGTCTTTTTCTGTGGTTGCTATCTAATAAGCTTAAAAATATCAAAAATCGTATCAATTTGCTGTTTTTTAATATGATAAAAGGCACTTAGCTGTATTTGATCCTAAATTCAATTTTTGAATGTAATTTTAAGGGCCTTAGCCGGGTTTGTTTCTTGCTATACATTTATGAAGAGATGATACTAAAAGAACACTAGATGGCTCCATACTTAGTTAATTTTTTGAAAATGTGGCACTTAGCTGCTTTTGATTCTATATGCCTCAAGTATTTTTATAATATGACTCAAACTTGATACGACTTAATCAACCTTTTCAGGTGCCTCACTGGGTACGGTTACACGAATCAGCAAGAATGTTACAGCCTCGGCCTAAAAATATAGCTATTTTAGGATTTGGAACAAGTGTTAGTACTCCACCAGACGGGATTACAGCTGAAGCTATAGTTATAAGCAACTTTGATGAACTTGAGAAAACCGACCGAAAATTAATCGAAGGAAAAATTGTTGTGTTTGATGCACATTACATTTCATATGGAGCTACAGTCATTTACAGAAGTCAAGGTGCTTCAAAAGCTTCTGCAAAAGGTGCTGTAGCTACCCTAGTTAGAAGCATAACGCCATTTTCTATATATTCTCTTCATACCGGGGCTCAATACTACGCTGACAACGTGACCAAAATACCCACAGCCGCGATCACTTTAGAAGACGCGGATTTAATGCGAAGATTACAAGATGAAGGCGAAAAAATTGTTCTAAATATAAAAATGTCGAATACGTTTGATAAGAAAACATCTCGTAATACACTTATTGACCAGAAGGGTTCAGAACATCCTGAGAAACTAGTTATTGTTTCGGGACATATAGATAGTTGGGATGTTGGAGATGGAGCGATGGATGATGGAGGCGGCATGATCATTAGTTGGTTTGTACCAGTCGTACTAAAACAACTGAATTTGAAACCCAAAAGAACGGTACGAGCAATATTATGGACTGCTGAAGAACCAGGCTTAGTTGGTGCCCAGGCATACCTAAAGAAGCATAACAGTGAACTTTCTAATATTAACTTTATAATGGAATCAGACGAGGGAACGTTTAGACCGTTGGGATTGGACGTTGCAGGGTCTAACCAAGCGCGTTGTATAGTAAAAGAAGTATTAAAAATATTTGCGCCTCTGAACAAAATGGAGAACAGTGGCTATCCCGGATCAGATATTGTATATTTTATACAAAAGGGAATACCAGGCGCATCTTTACTGAATCAGAATGGGAGGTATTACTGGTATCATCACAGTGAAGGTGATACGTTGAATGTGCAGAATAAGAGTGACGTCGTCGAGTGTGCAGCATTTTGGGCTGCGTTTAGCTACGTTATTTCTGATCTGTCGGTAGATATTCCTCGGAACTAATTTGAAACATGAATTAAAAACTTAATTCGTGTTTCAAATTAGTTAGGATTAACTTACGTACATTAATTTTCGATCGTAATGAAATCCTAAATTTTCGCATAACTCAAAACCACATAGAAATTGCTTTAGCCATCTCAAATTAAAGTATAGTTTATGCTTGAATTTACATTAAATGTACTAGTAAAATATTAATAGTAACCGAGTATGTAAATCCATTATAGATGTTTGCTAATCAGTAAAAATCTTAACTATGTGCTTGTACGTACCTACTACAATTTCACTTATAGGTATAGAGACAATTCTCAATTGTGCAAAGTAAACTTAAATCAGTTGAGCAAGTCTTTGCTTTTGTGTTACATTTTGTCTCGCGCAATCGGCGTCTCTTTGTACATTCGCGTCGCAATAAATTGTGCCGCTACGACATTCCTTTGAAATTCAATAAATTGTAACTATCGCAGAAAAAAGTACGACTTTGAATATAAAATGCAAAGTATTCATATTTTCATAAGCTGTCAGAAAATGTTTGCCTTCCATTTTACGAATAACTGACACAAGATACAAAGATGATGATGACAAAGATATCTGTAAATACCAGTTTAATAAAAATACGTAGACAACGTACTGAAAGCAAAAACAATGATAGTAAAGTCAACTAACTTACAGTAACATCTCTATGAATGAGAAAAAGAGGCCCCTATTTAAAAAAATGTTAAAACAGAGTTGAATCCGAGTCTTTACTTCAAAAGTACTTCAGAAGTTGAATAAAATGTCCGTTATTGTAGGAAGCGGTTTCTATACAGCGGCATTCTTTCTGAATTCTTGTTAGAGTGTTTGAAAACATTTCCTGAGTTAGCCTGTTTCATTCTAGTTGTGTGACAGCAATTGGTACGTAGCGGGACCGACAACGTCTCAAGTATTTTGCAATGTGTTTATGTCGCTCCCATAGTTGGGAATGACGCTGAAATATTTCACTCGATTTATGTTACTCTCAAATATATTGGCATTTGGTGTAACTATAAAGACACTTTATTATTGATGTAACATATGATCATCATCGACTTGAAGCCCTTGGAGTTATTTTTATTATTGCTGTACAAAATATTATTTTATAACCAGAATCAAACATTATAATTTGAATATACCTGGCTGGATACCAACACCTTGTATTGCGACAAATAGTGAGCTCTCAACTTTATATCCAGACCATAAAATATCAACACCTAAGAAAATAAATATAAACAAAAAACCGTTTTTGTTGATCTTTTTCGCTGAGACAGTCCAATATCGTAAGAAAACTGATTGATGACGATAAATCAAATAAATTCAAATTCAAACTCATTTATTCATAAAGGTTACAAAAGCAACACTTATGAACGTCATTTCTTTTTTTACAACCAGGGTCGGGATGGTAGGGCTATCAGAAGAGCCTGGAAGAAACTCATGCCACTCCTTTTTTAATCAGAATCTTAATCTTACAATTTGTGGTACCATGATTGCTGACACAGCCAAAACACTTCGCGACACTGATTAGAAATAAATGGATATGAAAAATAATGTGAATAGTACAATAACAAAACACTATAGCGACAGCAGTATAGATGTATCAGCAAGCAATAGATTAAAGAATTTTGTAAAGGTGACATGTGAATAATGAATAGATCAGGGATATAAACTTTTATTTATTTATTTATAGACTCACGCCTGTGTCCCCGAAGGGGTAGGCAGAGGTGTAATATTACACCCACATTTCGCCATGAATTTTTAGGTCCCACGTAATAGGGGGCGAGCCTATTGCCGTACCGGGCACATTACCAGACTCCGTGCTGCTACTGAGAATTTCCTAACGGAAAAACCCAATAACAATTTTGCCCGAACCGGGAATCGAACCCGAGACCTCCCAATCCCACGCGCACATTTATGCCGCGAGACCAACGAGGCAGTCTATAGAGTATAAACTAATATAAAAAATATAAAAAGCCTGCAAACATCATGAGTGTTCACAAGGCACCTCCACTACTAAAGACTCAAGGCACGTAAAATGTAGTAGACCTCGAAATTTTATCACTCCGAGTGAGTTGGTTTATTTTTCGTACAAAGTCTTGTTCATGAAACAAGTAAGCAAAAGGGATCGAAACAACTACATCATCCTCTTAGCGTTATCCCAGTTTTTAATCTGGGGTCCGCTTTCTAGTCTAACCGGATTTGGCTGAATATTCGCTTTTCCACGGAGCGACTGCCTGTCTGACCTCCGCAACCCGAAGGGATAGCGATATTCCATGGCTTAGACTAGTGTCAGTTTATTTAGAAGGTACTGACGCCCTGTAACGACTGTCAAAGATCTTCATGACAACCGGGACCGACGGCTTAACGTGCTCTCCGAGGCACGGGACAAGCGATAATTAACAATTCAATACGCACATAACTCCGAAAAGTCATTGGTGCGCGCCGTGGATTCGAACCCGATACACTCTGCATGGCAGTCTGTTGGTATATCCACTCGGCTATCGCTGCCTACTACAATTATTTTAAATTATCTTCCAATATTATCTAAGTAAACGATCATGCATAAATAGAGCAACTAGATAGTTTAACAGATAATGGTGATCGACAAGCTTATTTATAGTGTCACATGCCCATGTGTCGAGTGTGAGATGTTTCCATGAGGCAATCTTTAGAGAACCGTGATCAAATAACATCCCGTTTCGCGCTTTAGATTTAAATTAAATTAATTTTGTATATTTTATGCAGTTATTGCAAGCATCTGTTGACTAAAATTGCTACTTCCTGCCAGAAATGTCAATCTCAAATCGTCTGTTTATTTTAACGATCCATTCATCACCAACAAAAGTATTAAAATCTCCCTGAACTAAACAGCACTATCTATTAACTTTTATATAATTATGCAAACTACAACGCCTAGCGAAACACAATCTCAAATCCCCAGTCACCGACATCAAATATACGCTGTCCTAAACTGTAATTATATGATGACAAAACTTGGCAGTAGTTGAGGTCAGGGTAATCATTCATGTTTTATCAGATCAGTGTTTCACACAGATTCGTGTTTCGCCCATTAATTGGTATTGTGCCAGTTTGTTGGATGATCCGCTCGAGTATAATGAATCAGGTGCACGGAAGCTTGTATAAATGAATCTAGTGAATGTTTAATGACCAATGGGTACGGATAATGTAGTACTGCTTATTTTCGTTTTAATTTGTAATTTCTGGTTGCTATGAGTAATTATCCAGAGGGAGAATCATAAATATAAAATATGATTCAGCTATATCTCATGCACTCTAAAAGTCAGGAACAACTGAAAACATTGATGCTTCTGACGGTAGGCTGACGATCTGTGTAGTTTATTCTTATGAACTCTAATTCAAACAATCCGTAGCTCCGAGTCCATTTCCAAAAAGGGGTGCAGTAATATCATAGCAGCGGTACGATGTCCGCTGCTTAATATAACTGGGTGGGTCTCTCCATTTTCTTCTTCTATGGTTAATTTATATTACCATTTGGTATTAAAACATGTAAGGACAATTTCACACAGGGACAAACTCAACAGAGATAAACAAACACTAGGTACTAAACTAAACAAAGCATTGTACATGCTCACATACACAGCAACTAAATACATAGCAACTAAAAAACTGATACACAATAATTGTCCTTCTAACTCACAACCTCCGGTTTAGCAGTCTGAGTCACTACAACTACTAGATCAACAGGCTCCAAAAATACAACAAGAAAAAGGTAAAGGTAAAGTAACATTATTTCGATATTTCACTACAGAATTTTAGCTGTACTTAGCATAAACTTAATTTTTAATTTCTTTACTTTTGTATATCAACACTTACCAGTTGTTTGTACTAATTCAAATTCTAATTAAGCCCGACTTTTGGACCTCGATCAAACCTCTGACACTCCACTGGGGAGTTGTACAAACTTGCTTACATTTACAGCATCCTTAAATTTTACTCCCAAAATCAAATCTAATTTAAGCAAACAAAAATAGGATTATTTTGATTCCTTTAATTAAATTGGGGTTTGGGAATTACAGATTATAATGTTTGTCTTATTTATTTAACTTGTCTAGACCTTGACTCAGTAAAGTGATTTTGGCTGTTAAAATAACCCGAAAATAAAGCAATTAAATCATCTGTTCTTCTGATGTGTTCCTCGTGATTTGCCCGATATATAACGTTTCATAACATAACACTATATTTGCATATTAGATGGTGATGTGGGTATGTGGTAGAATATTATTATTATTATGTATCTCTTTTTTTCACAGCTATTCTTCTAACATGTGGTGTTGGCGAATAACCGGTCCTTTGGGAGGCTTACACGGGGATATGGATCCAACGTGCAGAGGCCTGTAGAGAGCTTTAATCTAAAATGGGATGGGACACTTGCCGCGGAGCCTCCACGACTGCACTACTGAGTACAGCTATGGACTAGCCGCAGCACGTGTAGGACTATTGCTATGATGTGAAAACTAATTTAATTGGGTTATGGGGATGGGTGTTTAGTGCACTGGTAATTAATGCTATGAATGAAAAACGGCACATGCCAGTAATACTCTAATAGTATCCGTCTGCATGGCAGGTGGTGACTCGCCAACTCACTGGATGGGTCCTCTCTAAACAGCCACCCAAAGCAAACAAACTCTGCCATAAAGGCAGCCAGAGGGCAACACCGGTGCGAGTGGCTAGGGGAGGGGTATCGAGCGGTGCGGCACCGGTTTCGCCATCGCGGGTCTCGTGACAACGGAGACCCTGAGAAGGTTTTTCCGTAGTTACGCCCTTGACAATGACACTTTCACCCCCGAGCTAATAGCTCTTGTGGCTTCCCTCTGGCCGGCCGACCAAGGCAAGCCAAAGTCAAGAGTCCTGCGGGCACTCTTGGAAATCCACTCCGACCAGCCAGTAAAGGCAAGCCGGAGACGAGGCCCTGACTTATTATATTGGTTGTTGTCATGTTGACTATTGATTTTAAGTGATATCTTAGTCTCATACCTACACTTCATCAACATCAGCCTTTAACAGTCCTCTGCTGGACTAGAGTGTAGACATAGATGAAGCAAGAAATGAGTTTGTTTGGTCAAAAAGAATAGTAAAAGAAATGGTTAAAAGGATAAAAGAGGACAAGAAAGATGAGTTTGATTGCAGATTATCTGACGATTTCCAGAGGAACATAAAGTTTTTCTGGAAATCCGTTCGTGCAGTTCGAGGTAGAACTCAATCCTCAGAACACACATCCATCAGAGTTGAAAATGGAATGATAGTAAATGGAATGAATCGTGCGTGCTGAAGAGATGGAAAGAGTATTTTGAAAGTTTATTTGAAAGAACGGCGATAGAGACATCGATAGCTGAAATGAATGGTAATGATAGCAATGATGAAAGGGTTATTGTCGTGGATGAGATTGTGAAGGCACTGGAAAGTATGAAAGTAGGTAAGGCTGCAGGATATGATAGGATTAAAGTCGAATTGCTGGACAGGACATCATAGTTGGTCAGTTGCAGCGGTTATACAACTTGTGCTGGAGCACCGGCCGAGTACCTAATGACTGGGCCACAGCTGTAGTTGTGCCTCTTTATAAGGGAAAAGGCTCGCAACAAGACTGCAAAAACTATAGAGGCATTAGCCTTCTCAGCATTGTTGGCAAATTGTATGCAAAGGTACTTATTGAAAGAGTTATGGAAGTAACCGACAAGAAAATATGGGATTTACAAGCGGGATTCCGAAAGGGTATGTACGGATCAGGTTTTTTCCTTGCGAAGCATAGCCGAAAAGTTTTTGGCCAAAGGTCAAAAGGTCTATTGCGCATTCGTGGATTTGGAAAAGGCTTATGATAAAGTGGTGAGGAATGAAATGTGGTCAGTGCTGTCAATGAATGAGGTGGACAGCAGCCTCATTCGAGCTCTGAAATCCCTTTATGAGGATTCTAGAGCTTGTGTGAGGATAAACGGGGCATACACTGACTGGTTTACCATCGAGACAGGTGTTAGACAGGGATGTGTAGCGTCGCCGTAGCTGTTTAACCTCTTCATGGACAGTTGTCTGCAAGATCAAAAACATAGTGACTGCAGATTAAGGATGAATGGGTTAGTTGTCAAATGCCTTCTTTATGCTGATGATCAGGTAATTCTTGCGTCTTCAGCGGAGGAATTGCAGGAGATGTTAACAATCATGCCTGGTGCGTTAGAGAGGAAAGGAATGAAAGTGAATGTAAGTAAAACGAAAGTTATGGTTTTAAAAGGAGGAGTCTGTTACGGCTTGTAATGTTATGATCGATGGACAGCGAGTGGAGCAAGTGAATGATTTTGTATATTTAGGTACGCTGTTTACAAGAGATGGTTAGAATGTAGAAGATATTGAAAGAAGATGCAGGTAACAGAGTGAATGGAGCTCTGAAGGCGTTTATGAATAGCCAAAACGTTTCCAAAAAGGCACGTTTGGCTGTGCTTAGGGGGGTGTTAGTACGTACTCTTATGTATGGTAGTGATAGTAGGGTATGGCAGAAGAGTCATGAAAGGAGAATAAATGCTGTAGAAATGAGAGCACTGAGAAGTATGTGTGGTGTATCTTTGACCGACAGAGTAAATAATTGTGTGATAAGAGAGTGTTGTGGGGTAAAAGAAGATGTAGTAACAAGTATTGAGAAAGGAATATTAAGATGGTTTGGGGACATGGAGAGGATGGATGACGATAGACTGACAAAGAAGATATATAAGGCAAGTGTGAATGGGATAGGACAAAGGGGAAGACCTAGGGGGACATTCTCTGACCAGATTGGAGACATCCTGAAAAAGGGACAAGTCAGAAGTACCCTTAACAGAAGAGCATGCATGAGAAACTTGATGGGAATGAGTGAAGCAAGAGAGGTATGTCAGGATTGTTGCAAATGGCGTTCCGTAGTCTCTGCCTACCCCTCCGGGAAACAGGCGTGAGTCTATGTATGTATGTATGCAGGACTAGGCAGGATTTTGACGGGAGGAATTGGTCCACTACACCACGCTGACCAAACGGGTTGGTATAGGGTTTATTTCAAGTTTTCCATCTCCTTAAAGTCATCACAATCATCATCAGCACTGAGCTCGATTTTATGTTTTTCGTATCCAGCCGCTGCCAGCAACTTTGCGTATACCGTCACTCCACCTAGCCGGAAGGCGTCCTACACTACGTTTGCCAAGGCGCGGTCTCCACTCTACAAAACCTAGTGATCACAGACACATCCCTAAATATTCACCTCTTGGCCGCCATAACGAAGTATTTCTAGTATCTAATTTTTGTCATAGTATCGAGGCTCCGCCACGTCCACCTCCGTTGAGGTGCTTATTAAAGAACGAGCTCATTAAGAACAGTTCCTTCTCTAAGAATTTAAAGAGCATCTGCCTCCTGTGATTTCTCCTACTAAATCCGTGTGGTCCTACCACCGATTCGCCACAAGTATGAAGATACTCCCACTTTGGCGTTAAAGTCCGCCATGACAACATTGAAGTGGGCATTTTATGTGTGGTGTTTTCTTACATTTCCTCTACTTCATCATCCAAATTTGTGGTCTAATACTATTCCCAAATATTTGGTTTGTGCTACTTTATCTATCATTGGACAATTACAGTTTTGGTTGTTTATATTATTGCAATTATGAATTTTTATTTTAATATCTGCGGTAGGCTGAGTACGTTTACTAATACTGAAAGAGATGAAATTAGTTTTAGACGTGTTTAGCGTTAGAAGATTGTTTTGTAGCCACTTGGTTATAAATAGCCAGGCCAGTTTCAGTGCTACATACGACTTCTTTCCAGGAACGACCAGTGAAAACGATAGTAGTGTCATCGGCGTAAGAGAAAATATTGGATTTTTTTATGTTTAAGTTGCAAAGCTCATTAATATATATGAGAAATAGCGTATTCTGCTTGCTTTATTTAACCTGGAAGTTGCTCGCAAATTATATGCATGAAGTAGAAACACCTGTAGACGATATTTATTGTTAAGCCGTCGTCGTCAGTCCCTGCTGACATGAAAGTCTTTTAAAAAAAAATGTTTTTAGCATTTAGTGCCCTTGAACGCCCTTTATACTAAAATTTAGAATCTTTTTTTCTTATTTTTTTTTCTTAAAAAGACAACTCCCGCACTAGGAATAAATCCTGTGTCGCCGGGGACTTTACAAACATACAACCAACGGACACAATGCACATCCATCCTAAGAACACTCTTCTCTTCTCCATTAATTGGCCTTTTAGGCGACCTATCTGTATATATAAAATTCCAACAGTACTGACTGACTAACAGACAACGTTAGCTTAAAACTTCTGGGTACAAGAAGCTGAAAGAACAATTGCCATTTTTGACCTAAACATGTATAGAGATAAAACTTATTTTAAAATTAAGGTTATTTTTTAGTGTAATGATTTCACTAACAATTATATTTTATAGAAGTCTAGGTAAAAAGAAAAGTTTTGGGTTGTAAAGATGTTCTAGAACTCGTGAACGCATCCTTATCAAAATATTTTTTATTCGCTGCAGCTGTTATATTATCTGTGCCCGATAATACTTCCTTGTTTAGCTACGCTCCATTTCACTTATACCACATCTTTAGCAACTGGTTTTGTCAAAACCTCGAGAAAACTTAATTTTATATATAAATTGAATCAAGTTGTTAAAAGCTGATCATAACTGAATGTATTTTTGTAAGTTAAAAGATATAAAAAGATAAATATAAATATATTTCTGCTGTTGAAAACATTGGATAAGGATGCAACGGAACGTTTTTGACGTAACGAGGCCGCTGGTGACAATGGACATGGGTGAATCTGTCAAATTCATACGAACTAATTTCGGTGTATTGTGTAATTCCTAGACCTTTATAAGAAAAACTGTCTTTACAGTATAATTTCTTGATCATAAAGCCACTTGTTTTTATAAATTTTATCTAAATACACAATAATTCATTATCAGGTAATTCAATGTATGAGAAGTGGCCATTGTTCTTTGGATGCTGAAAGCTGAGTTCCTTGGAGAACGCGAGGTGTGCACTAAGAAGGGCTCGCCCAAAATTTCCACAGGATCAGGCAGAATCAATTAAATTAAAATAAAATATGCGGCCGAGTAATAAATAAAATTTACTTTTAGTCTTTCAACTGCAATTGGCATAAAAATAAAATAGAATATTCGGCACGTAAGAAACCATGTTTTCAAAGTATGTAAAAATATACTCGTCTCTCATACCATTTTCCAATTATTAATAATAATAATAGTCTACCACATACACACATCACTATCTAGTCCCAAACTAAGCAGAGCTTGTAGTATGGGTACTAGTTAATGGATATACATACGTCATATACTTTTTTTTGTAAATACATACATATTATACATAGAAACACCCAGACCAAGACAAACATCCATGTTTATGCACACAAATGTTTGACTTGAGCGGGAATCAAACCCGCGACCTTCGGCGTAGCAGTCGCTTACTCTTCCACTGCACCAACCGGTCATCCAACTCACACACATTAAATCGGGTTGTCCAGTACTTGGATCTACGTATATAATTCGGAGATATGCTGAATGGTAGACGTATTATAATCTTAGTCTATTGATAAAAATGATTTGATCATATCTACATATTTAAAATGTACCTATAAGGAGCAATATACCTCCTGCTGAATATGTTATACGTAGAGTCCACGTTTTATATAATTTTACATACATACCAAGTTGTAGTGTTAGTACAACTCTCTCACAGACTGTCTGTTCATACTGTTGCTTTCCGTTTGGTTGGACTAACCGGAAATTCACGACCATTCATCTTCATCAGTCTTGTCTATAATTAATCTGTCAATCGCTTGGCACAAGCCTATTCTCATTATGAAAAGAGTTAGACCATCATATTATTATCATAGTCTACACTTTTTGAGTGGCTCTAGAGCAGAGAACCACCTCACCCTTGACCGAACGAACAAAAAAAAAAAACATTCTGACTGTCGTTTTTTTGTAGTTTTCCGAGAAGCAGGTATATTGCCAGTAATGAAATACAGTTGTTAGTTGCATCAAAATGTATCAGAATCAATATAAATATGGTCTATGTTAATGCATACTTGAAGAAGAAAGGAAACAATACCACCAGAGAAAAATCTCTATACAATTCCCTAACACAAATCACGATCCAAATCCTTACCAGCGATTATTATGTAAACGCAATAACTGTGACGCGGACGGTACCTACTGGTGTAAACAGAATTAATTCCGGCAGACAGATGCGCCACTTGATTTATTACATGTCGCTCCATGATTACTAGAGACTAATTACTTGTGTGGATATGGCCTAATAATTCTGGCGTAGGCTATCCGTTGAATTAGTACTTATACGAATGACCGTTTTGTTTTATTGCATGTCGTACTTTATGAGGAATGTGTGGAGTAAAGGGATTATGCGGATCAATGCGTGAAGTTAAGCAACTTATACATGGCACTCAATTCGGATGAGTGACCATTTATGGGCTTCTAAGAACTCTAAAACGACGTGTAATTGGTTATGCGAGTTTTTATTCTCTTTTGAGTTTCTATTCTCATTTCTTAAAAGTGAAATGATTAATTTTTTCCGCCATGTATCAGTGGGTATAATAGTTTTGCTACATATGTATTTATAATAGTTTTGATATGAATATATATAGATGGAATTATTTTCCAAAATATCTCAGGAATATCTTTTGCCTGCTTACACACGACTGTGTTTTGAGGAAAGGAGAGTTACTTTTAATGGGTTTATCTATATTACTTTCTTTATTCCACTATAACTTCTAAATGCTTCTAAATTAAGATACTGTCAGATTGCATGAGAGACTTTACGAACCCTTAAGAGTAATAAAATTGTCTTACTCCTCAATTATAACATAACAATTAGGTTTTCAATCTTTTAGGAAAAGATACAGCGCAAGAAAAGCAAATAACAAATGAAAATACTACAAAAGTATTGTCGTAATGAACTCGACTAGTGCCATGTTTACTGAAGTACATAAATTACCTCCATAAGCCTCCTTATTTAATTAGACAACCGACCTGCTTTAATATATCGAGAAGGTTACTCGCATAAACTTTTATTAAAAGTTCATCGGAAAATTCCATTTGAATAAGGGCGGTTTCAGATTAGCGTTTTACACGCGCGTATAAGCTCGTTTTTGGAAGCGCATGTAGGCACGTATAGGCGCGCCTATTGGCACACGCGCAACTCGTACGAGCGTTGACGCGCTTCTAAGCTCGTATAACCACGAGCCGTCAGAATGCGTCAGAATCCATGTTGACACTGACAAGGCGTCACTACCGTTATAGCGAATACGCCCGTTTACGTGAGTCTGGTTTTTTGAAGCGCGTAATGTAGCGCGCGTGTAAGCGCGTATGCTGAAACGACCGTATACGCGCAGAAAAATACGCTAATCTGAAACCGCTCTTATAGCTTGAAAGTGAAACTACAGGACGTAGTATTCTTGATTACATTTAGTATCAATTCGGTATGATTATTGTCATTTTGACTTATCATAATCATAACAGACTTATCACAATCACAACATTTCGCAGTTAACTGCAGAACAAAGACCTCTCCTAGTTTGCGTCATAATAGCATTGTACTATAATGAGCTAATAGGAGGATTTAGCCTACTATACCACCCCGGCCAGACGAGTTACCATAAGATTTAATGTCGAGTTTTCGTTCTCTTCTTCAAAGATACTATTTACATTGCGTATTATCCTTAGTCACCTCTTATGATACCCACGGAATGAAATGGGATAGTAACACTGTGTACTCTTAATCCGTCACCACATGGACTTTTTTTCTGCCTGGACCTTAGGTGAAGCTTTTCATTATAAAAATGCGTATAGATTAATTATTGCTCCATGTTGCTAGCTGCTGTACTTAGTATTTAAGCTATGAATCATGCGTATTATAATTCACAAAAGTATTTCAGAATAGACTAAAATGATCATTTTATTTGCGTTATACGTATAAATACCGAAGTTCGTTATATATCAACATCAGAATACAAACTAAGGCCAAATACCAGCCAGAAGCAATAACACTACCAACAATGAAGCTTATTAATATGGGACAGAGAATGAGAAGAAGAGAGAGGTTTATTCAAAAATTCAAAAGAAAATAAGCTTCTGCTCCCTTTCCTTACAGTTGGCATGCGAGAGTACCGCCTGATTGCTTAACCAAAGGGTACAGGCCATGGTTTACTATAAAACAGTTTTTCTTCTTGTATTTCATGAAAAACTGACATACATACACAATATTTAAACAGCATCAATGCAATAGCAGAAATAAATGTAATCAAAACTTCTTTTAAAGTAGTTGAAAGATGAAAATCAACTGATTTAAGCCTATTTCCAAGTGCAGGCAATACTGTTTGTGGTTGTAAATTCTTTAACCGCTATACAAGACTTTGTATACTTGGTGCAAGAGGTTTCACAAAAACAAACAACGCGGTACTTTGGTGCTTCTCAGCATTGAAGTTTTAATATTCCCCGCGGTGGCGGAGCTTGTTCAATATTGTGTGTGCATCGCACGCGTGCCGGCGGTTTCGCCTTGTGAATAAGGGACGCCGTTATTGCTTCGTACTCAACGAGACTGAATAAAAGCTGAGAAGTGAAGAATGGAGACGTAATATCGCGATAGAATGTGACCTCAAGGTCAAGTGATGACCTTGAAGGTACATTTTTAGGCTTACTGCTGTATAGAGACCAATAGTTATATTTATGTAGAAATTAATACTTTAGAAATCACCGTCGATTTTTAGGGCGTAAACTTGATATAAAGTCTTCTACTGTTGGATATAACTTAAAGGTCAATACAGTCAGATGCTTTTCAGCTATGTCTTGTTTTGGGGTGTCGCTCAATGTTTAGTGACAATTCCCTTCATATCCCATAAAGTGCAGACTCTAAATTAATATTTTACTAGAAATAGATTCACTACCTCTATAATTATTTTGTTTTACAATATTCGTTGGCAAAGCGTGTGAGTTTGATAGAAAAATAACTAACCGGATTTTCAGACTACAACAAATAGTACACAACAACAAGTAGTAGCACAACAAATTATAATTTCCTCGCTGCAGTGTTTACTGCTAAATTTGTTTATACTCACGAGACTGACGAAATTTTCATTACGCTGTTTTGCTGAAATTCCTTTTCATTTGCTGAAAAGCGTTTTTAGTATGCTTACAGTTGAAAAATTATGGGATTTGTGTGGCACTGTTATGCAATTGCAATATAGTAATCCAACCACATCCAGTGTTTTGTTACTGCTATGCCGGGGAACATGGGTTCGATTCCCATAAAAAAGCAATTTGTGTGATGAGCTTGACGATTTGTACATCGGGGTATACCTAGATTGCGTCTACAATGTAGGATACTGTTTAAGAACATATACCTACATAATTATTATGTTTATCGACTATCAGGTTTCCATGGGATATTCTCTGCCTTGTTTCCTAGTTTCATTTGATGTGACCCTATCAGATGTAGATCTGTGCCTGCATATATACAGACAATTTGTGTCAGTTAAAGTTTGGGTTCCTCAATATACTTATATATCGGTAGGCATAATTAAATTCCTTGCAACCAGCCACCGTAATCACAAAACAGTCTCTACAATAGCTATTTCAAACGTTGCTGTAGCTAGCAGTCGAGGTTCTATTCTGCATACTGATTTTCACTGTCATCCGGCCTTACATCAACTATAGAAATACAATAGAAGCTTTAGCTGGCAATTTCAGTGTAACACGCTGGCCATGTGCGGGTTGGCAGACTTCACATGTCTTTCGAGAAAACTTTGATAAGCAGGTTTTCTCATGATGGTTTCCTTCATCATTAAGAAGCAACAATTAACAATTATTTAACTATCACATAGCATTAGTGCTAACAAAATATCATTAGTGCTAACCTTCATGAAATTATTTTTAAATAAAAAAAAACCAACTTCAAAAAACACTAAGGAACTAAAAACCAAAAAATAATTGGTTTTGGAGCAAACATTTTTGGAGTCGGTGCCAAGCAAAGTATTTCTGATCTGACTATAAAACCTCTACACATTTTTATATAACTTTTGTTGTTGATAGAATAGGTAGTTTGTAATTTAGTAACTTTTTGCGTAAGGGATTGGCACCGAATTCAAAAATGTTTGCACCAAAACCAATTATTTTTTGGTTTTTAGTTCCTTAGTGTTTTTTGAAGTTGGTTTTTTTTATTTAAAAATAATTTCATTTTTTGCTTTTTAGTGGTATACTAATAAAAAAATTGTAATAGTTGGTACATTGGATAGTGTAGGTGGTACATGATGGGGAGGCCTACCTTACGTGCCTCAATTCTGAAATGTAGACCTGTACCTTTCTGGCAATTTCAAGTATTTTTTGTTTTCAACTAAATAGCCTAAACACGTTCGTTTCAGTTCCATCATCAGATCTCGGAAATCATCCAATTCCAAAGACAAAACAAACGAGCCTAAACACGATTATATTGCGTTATTGTATTACAAAGATCCCATGGCCACCTTCCTGCTCCATCATCAGAGTTTGGTAAACATTCAGCACTAAAGTCCATGTAAAGACGAATCCAAAGAGTCCAAACTCAATGGCATTGCGTCTTTGTATTACAAAGATGCAATGGCCACCTTTCTGCTCCATCGTCAGACCCTGGAAAACAGCCAGTACCAAAGTCCATGTAAAGACCAACAAACGACCCTAAACTCGATGATATTGGGTTACCTTCTAGCTCTATCTTTAGACCATGGAAATCATCCAGCATCAAAGTCTATGTAAAGACGACTCAAACGAGCCCAAACTCGATGGGATTGCGTTATTGTATTACAAATATCCCATGGCTACCTTCCTGCTCCATCATCAGAGTTTGGTAAACATTCAGCACTAAAGGCCATGTAAAGACGAATCAAACGAGCTCAAGCTCAATGGCATTGCGTCTTTGTATTACAAACATCCCATGGCAACCTTCCTGCTCCATCATCAGACCCTGCAAAACATCCAGTACCAAAGTCCATGTAATGACGAATCAAACGACCTTAACCTCGATGAGATTGGGTTATTGTATCACAAAGATCTCTTGGTTACCTTCCAACTCTATCATCAGACCATGGAAATCATCTAGCATCAAAGTCAATGTAAAAGACGACTCAAACGAGCCCAAACTCGACGGCATTGGGTTGTTACGGTCAAATCGCTTCAAGTGTGCTTATAAAATTTGAAGAGTTCCTTCGATTTCTCAGGATTCCATGATCAGATCCTGACCTGATGATCATGGGACCAACTAGAAGGTATATTCTTTCAATCAAAACAAGAATTTTCGAAGTCAGTCCAGGCGTCTTAGAGAAATCGGGGAACATACATAAAAAAAAAAGATTCCGACGAATTGTAAACCTCCTCCTTTTTTTGAAGTCGGTTAAAAATATCATAAAATTTCAAAATATAAAATTCAAAATATCATTAGTGCTAACCTGAACCTGAGACTCTCAGCATAGCAATCAGTTGTTATCTCCAATCAGCTATCGGTGCTTCATCGCATTTTATAAATAAGCCTTTTAATTAAAACTCATTACTTACTTTAGAACCTTCTAGTCTATAAAGGTTCCATAAGTTTTTCAATACAAACAATTTTAGTATTAAAAGCTTGTTTTAAACTTAATGTAGTATCATGTCAATATTCAGTAAGATGGGTGCGTGATTTCGCACGTGCGTCGGGAATTAGAAGTCTTTGGCATCGGTGTATAAACGTGTCGCCTGTCGAGACTTTGAACACACATAACCTTTAAGCCTCGGCCTTAACCGATCTCTATTTCCTTAAAGAGCATATAGTATTGAATACTAGTTTCTTAAGTAGCGCGTGGCACAGCCCGCGAGTGTGCAAAATAGGTTAGCCTAAATAGTGGGTGTAATCATAACAAAAGTTAGCTTATGTGCTTTATGTATGTCCCTGTACGCTATATTTTTGCAAAGTATCATCAACATTTGCTAAGTGTTTTTTTAGTGGAAGAGTTACAAACATCGTATTCAACCAGTGACGTTAAATCAGAAGCTTTAAAGGTGTACTTAATTATGACTTCTAGAATTGAATTATTTTTTCTATCTTTATATATTTCCCTAATAAAAATGTGGAAAGTTTTCTATAATTTAAACGATATTACATCTCTTTGAGATTTGTGTGTATAAATTAAAAAAGTAAAATAAATATTTAATATTGAGTATCATCCCGTGTTACTTAACTGAGGCCTACTTTAATAAATGTTCGTGTATTTCGGTGGCAGAAAAGCAGATAAAAGACAGTGAAAATCAGAACGATAAATTACAAAAACTTACCCCAAGACATTGCCTGTCGAGTTTTTGACTAACATTTCAAAGCAAACGAGTAACAACGAGTTAGCCCGCCCGCAAACTGTGTGTGTGTAAAGGCTACGTTTTGTCGCGATGAGCAAAACCTATGTAAGGTTTTGCTCATCGCGACAAAACGTAGCCTTTATGATCTATTTGATGTACCTACATATGTAGTACCTTACCAGTGTATGTACCTTTAGTATAAGCTTTATTACTGTAGTTTCATCAAAATTGGTCCAGTCGTTTTTGCGTAGAGAAACGCAAAAGCTCCTGGACGGACACAACACACATCATTTCGCGTTTATAGAAGTTTGCTAATGTATACTGTCAGGACCGGCGCAGATATAGTAAAGCGCAATGGAAAGCAATTTCATATCATATCTGTGTTGGCACTTACGCTAATGTAGGTATAGATTTCTAAATTCAAACATAATCACATAACAAAAAATAGAATGATATACCCTCATTATTTACTTAATTTCATACTTTATCCACCCGGAAAAAAAACAAAAGAAAATTACTGATATTAATAACTTACACCAAAAAACACGAAGCTGACCAATTAAAATTCATCCCAGCTACAATCCATTTTTTATTAACAAAAGTTAAATATTTTTAACGGAGCCCAAATTAATTAAACTTGTGTTCTCGTTTCTATGTATGTGAACGTTCATACTTCATAGAATCGCTGCCTAAAGCGCTACCTTCACGAGCGAAAATTTTGTTGGTTCGTTATCGCCGAACCATTTTCACGAACGATTATTTACTATTTGATGAAAAAAGCCGAAGTTGTGTGTATCCAGCTGTTAATTATCTCTGCCTAAACGGGGAAGGAAAACAGCATGATGGAGCCTGTTTTTCTGAGAAACGAGAATTCTGCTAATCCGCACTTGGCTAGCGTGGTGGACTATGACCTAACCCGTCCCATAATCAGAAGAGACCCGTGCCCAGTGGTGGGACTGTTTAAATTTCTACTGGGTCGATTTATCTTCTATCTCAAGTAAAGTGACAGGAAGTTACGATTCATTCGCACGTGAAGATGGCGCCTTATATTTAACATCAGTGCAAAGGGAAAATACACCATCTTTGATCACAAATGCCTTTGATATAATACGTGCTTTCATTTCGCTGCCGACAAATTTCCGATGAGATATACAAAACCCTGGTATTTCTGTAATTTACTTGATTGTTATGTTTACGTGTCATTCGGTAGATGCTTATTTTTTAATATAAAAACCGCACGCACATAATAATATGTCAGTTATCGCTTATAATAGCGAGAGTTTCGTTTTCTATCAAATAATGACGAGGGGTCGATTTTTTCCTGTTCCTTAAATGACTATAAATTCTTCCTGGGTTATACCAAATTAATTGCGTGCAGATATTATATGTGATTTGTCACAACACCTATGCAGTAGCGTCTTTTTATAAACGCTATAAAGAAATGTTGGAATCGAATCCGACACCAGTTTTTGAAAAGACATGCATGTTGTATTTTTATACAATATATCACAACAGAAATAATTTCCGTGTCCTTCTTCAGTTTCTGGTCATGAATCAACTGACACAAAGAATTCGATTCCGTCTTTATATTTTTTCTTATAGAAGAAACAAATCTGCCCCATTCAACGTAGTGACAGGTTGAAAGTGACCACTTAGTTTGAACAAACTATCTACTTCAAATAATATATTATCTTATATAGTTTGTAAAGGAATGTAACGTTGTTAGCTACTTTGATGTGGTTAAATGAAAATCGTGGTTTTAGTTACAAACAAAAATCTGTTTAATTCATTGAAGAATTCAAAACATCCTTTAGCAATGAATAGAAAATAAAATATTTAGGCTAGTTACAGAGATAGATCTAGGGTCGCGTGGTTCGGCGTAGACTTTGGAGAATCCTGGCAATCCGCTTCCGGTGTTGATCTGGAAAGCAGTGATGCACTTAGCTTTGTCCGCCGTCCAGTCGATGAAAGGGCGCTCCAACGTCTCGGTATTTTATTTATTGGAGCCCGAAGTGTGGTGTCTGAGGTGAGGAGGGGTAGCAGCTGGCCAAGTGATGCGACGAGGATTGACGTCACAAGAAATAATAATATTCTAGTTTTCCTTAAAGCTCTTACTCAAATAATCTTTTCTTAATATCTAATAATAATATTTTAGCTATCCTTGAACATTTTTCGCAAATGCTCTGGGAATAACTTGATAGTTTTCCCGAACTTACCGGCAGTATAAACTATATTGTTGTGCTTCTTAAGGATAAGTAGAAATAAGTTTACCTCTTATGTAAGAAATAACGTACAATAACAATTGGTATTTTGCAACCAATAACATAAGGCACATATTTCAACCATTCATATTTCACACAAACCCTCAAGAAAACTCAAGCCTACTTTGCAATCAACAAAAACAACAAAAAGGTTACACTATACTCACTATACTCATATATATGGTGATTAATATAAAAAAAATCACATACATCATTCAGCAATACGATTTATTGGTTATACACACACCGTCACTAATACACTTTTTTCTCAACGTGTTTTTTGTAAGGATTTCTTGTGTTACTTAAAAAGATTTGATTTGCCCTACTCTAACATTACAATTGATCTTGATAGATACTGTCGTATTTATGTTTTGTGTACCTAAGACCTTTTGAGATCAGGTGTGGATAGTTGTTTTAAGGACAACTTTGCGTAATTGTGATCTGATTCGTTCTGCGAAAGACTTTCACAACATTAAATCACACCGGTCATGAAAAGCACTGGGACATGCACCGAAATTTTGTTTGTTAATCTATTTGTAACCCCGTCTAAGGATTTGACGTTTTAAACGCATTCGTGTGTAAAATGTCGACGCTGCCGCTTATTGCTTCCATAACTGCGCCATCCATGCATTTAAAAGTCAGTTGTGACTACCATATCAAGAGTTATTTTTATAAGATCAAATTTAGTGGCATCGTGGCCCAACATCGCCAGTTTTATTATTTTATGTCGATCTTTTAAAATCACATATTAAAAACCAATTTCAATTTTGATTGATTCTTGCACTTTTTGAGGCATAAAAATAAACTGTACATCCACAAGCAAATGTTTAAAAATATACCGGCTATCAATAACGCAACCTAAACTATAAGGAAAAAGTCTTGTATGCAAGCAGTATGACGATAGAATCTTTATATAAAAGAATAAAATCTCTATAAAATAACGTAATCATCACCAGAAATATTTCAAATCAATACAAGCCAATGCAAATAAGGTATTCCATGGTTCATATCTTAAAAGTTCAAATATGATCTTATATATATATACTCCACTAAATACATGCTTTATTCTTTAGAAAACTTCGTTAGGGTTATTATGTATGACTTGACTACAGACTTATCATAAGCCGTGGTAGAAATAAAGGTGTGAAATGGGTCTGAAACTTCGGAAGATCCAATAAACATTGTAAGCAGAGAATTGTCAACAATATTCACAGCACGTCTTTTATGGTTATGACTCTTCTTCATCCTTCCATATTCTACACTCACGCCACAAAGCCAAAGTCAGTGGGATCTTAATCAGAGTAACGATGTATCTGATATAATTATTAGGCTGCAGGCACAGATACGATTTACCTGGAGCAACAGGTTGCTGAACTCACGTAGAAACGGATGCTGCTCACTCCATTAGGCTTAACAAGACGATCTTATCAGCTGTAGCAAGGTGTGAGACGTTTTCATGAAATATTATTTCATGAGATATTATATTAGGGATTGAAAGCGAATTTTCTTATAAAGCCAATAGCCACACTAAGTTAAATGTCTATATCGCAGAGGCCTATACAAACATTGAATGAACAAAGTATACCTACCCGGGAAAGAATTCTGAATCACACAAAGTGTTGTGACACAATTCGAACCGATGACCCTTAGCGCACTATGGCAGTAGCAAGCCGAGCAATCACCTATGCCGTACGTGTCGTCTGGTGTATCTGCGATGTTGTTAAAAGAACATTGTATAGACATTATTGTTAATGAGCGCTTGCTAAAAGGCGAAAGAAAATCATCTTCAAAATTCTCGACAGACATGTGAAATCCACCACCACGCACTTGGCTAATATAATAGTAGCCAAGCATGCCCATGTAAGTATGCCCGCAGCTACACCCGCACATTTTTTTTTAAATTTAACCATTTCTGCCCGATCACGTGGGAACTTCAGGAAATCTTTTCTTAGTGCACCCCTACGGTTCCGAAGGAACATACATGCCCAATTTTAGTTTCCTGCGCGTAATAGTTTGAGCTGCAGCTTGTCAGTCAATCAGTAACGCAAGGATTTTATATAGGTAATGATTTAAAGAGGCAGTTGTAAAAAGATGTTTTGGTAAGTTAACAATTATAAATGGCACGTTTAATAACTAGTTCAGCAGTTAAAACTAAAAGAGAAGCTAACATAACCTATTCAGTTACTTGAATTACAGTCGCACCTAACCCTAGGCACTCGAAAGCAAAGGAATGGCGCACAAATTTGACATTAGCTTTCATGCCACCATTTTTACCGCTCATTCAGTTATTGGACTGCTCAATTATTTTTAGAATTGACATTGTATGATGAAATAAGCGTCTAATTTTTTGTTATTACTGTCTATGTTTTACTGTTGCAATAATTAATCAACCCCCATTAAATTGAATAACTGCTCAATATGTTAAGCAACTGATCATAATAACATCTCGAATATTTAAACAACAGCTCGAAAGATTAGTTGCCTTTTATACACCGTGATTCTGGAAAGAATTTTGAATCACACAAAGTGTTGTATCTCAATTCTAAACAATTACCCTTAGCGCACCGGCAATGACCAGCCCACCAATTAAACCATTACGTCATACGTGTACGTGTCGTCTGGAGACAACCTTGTATAAACATTATTGATAATGAGTGCTTGCTAAAAGGCGAAAGAAAATCATCGTTACGAAGTCTAAGAGCTCTGTGTAAAATTCTCGAAAGACATGTGAAATCCATCACCACGCAATTAGCTAATATAGTAGACTAGAGGATGCCGGCAGCTACACCAGCACTTATTTTTTCAGGGAATCTTTTGTTAATGCGCCCCTACGGTCCCCAAGGAACATACAGGCCCAATTTCAGTTTGCTGCGCGTAATAGTTTGAGCTGCAGCTTTTCAGTCAATCGGTAACGCAAGGATTTTATATATACAGATGAACTAGCCTTCTCATAGTGAGAAAAGGGTCATGCCCATCACAGCTGTTTATAAGTAGCACAAATGATAAATAATGTGAAGATAATTCAGTTATTTGTAAAACGTCATCTGCTAACTCGTTTGCCAGACGGACGCAATTGACAAGGCGTGCAAGGCAACCATTCGTCTCATAGCCCTTCGTCTAAAAGAACTTGGCACTAACTACCGCACATTTTACAGTCAGTTTCTAGCTAGGTATTTTTTAAAACCGTTTTTAGCAGACATACATTTCAATCTTCATTAACCTAAGAATTTTGTAAAACATTATTGATCTTAATGTTAAAATAACTGTAGTCCGTGTCCGTGTCCGTGTAGCAATTGTATCCTCAGATAAATGTGTTATTCGCGGTTTAATTATTAGCTTTTGTATTTGACAAGGCTAAGCAGATTTCAAAACTAAGGAGTCTCAAAGTAGACTATTCATACTGGTGTGGATAATAAAATTCGGTAAGTAGAAAAATGAAAGACTTTACAAGTTGACACTCGCGTTTACGCAGTGATTATCTTTATCAATTCACGTAATTTTTTCACTTCTGACTATAAGGTCAGAAATTCTAAATTAATAAAAAATAATATACATAATGAGGAACAAACTATATATTGAGAGATAATGATAGATAATTTTATATCCAGGTACTGATATTTAAATATATTAACTGTCCTCGCATTCATAACTTGGCCGTGGAAAGTCATCATGGCTCTCTGTAGTGTGTAATGTAATGTTACTTTGTACAGGGTGGGCCACGAATTAGTTAACATTTGAAATAAGTCGTGTAAATCGTATTCAACCCGAAACAAGCGTCTCACAGTAATGAGCGAACTGTTGTTTAAATAAAATTGTTTCACACAGAAAGCGCGCTGCGGCCCCGTGAAGCGATCCCTTGCGACTAAATTTCCGAGAATCGAGCTAGTGATCAGGCCTCTCCCTGCGCCCCGGCATTTGTTTGCGTGAGGTGGTAGATTTAAATGTTAACGAATTCTTGGCTATATCTTCGCAGTCATAATTTAAAAAAATATAAAATGTACGTCATTTTTCGATTACATATGTTGAACAAGCGACACAACGCTGGCTAAGGAAAAATACTTAGTGATTATATCAACGGAATAAATTTCAAACCAATATACTCACAATCACAACTATATGTTGCTCCACTCTTATATTCACTTAGAAAACTACATGCCGCATCAACTTAAATCAGTCTAACTAAAGTCAGTAACAGTCCAAAAAGCAAGTTTAGAAACACAATTTGTTGTGAACGTGGAATTTTAGTATTGCATTAGAATTACCTTATATAAAGTGGAAATAAATAAATCACGAATTGTACAAAGCAATAATCTCAATTTATCAACTACATTTAAAAATATTTTAGTTCTAAGGCGTCTGGATTTTCATTACGAAGCAAATGTAAATTAAAAGTAAAATGAATTGTAGGTATAACAAAATTAACAAGTACTTAACAAGTATAACTAAAACAAATAAAATTTTACGTCACGTATACAAACATTAATAATAACATGCATAACTTTTGGAAGAAATAGGAGCAGTGAATAAACACATCATTTTGTTGTGACCTTTTATTTCTTTCGTTTTGTTTTATTTGAATATTATGCATAGGCTTGCGTGTAATTGTCTACTGACTTTTAAATATATTTTTATTCCTGCTAATGGCTTCGTTAGACTACAATTTTGAGTGGCCGAATCCGAATCCAGCTTAGCAGAAGCAAAGTCAAAGAAACACATCAAAGCCCTTTCATATGGAACAAGAAAGAAACTAACACTTTATACAAAGGCAACCAATTGTAAAGACACGCAAAATTCTTGTCGCACCAACTCTAGAAAAACTACCGTGTTATTCGTTGAACAATATCCAAGTGACTGTAATTTTGCAGAAACCTCGGCTGAAACAATTTCAGTGCAAACTGTTCGTGTTGAAGGGCATTAATAATTCAATACTCTGAACACACAGGCTAATAAAGTTTACGTAGTCAAAAGCTTCTGTTAATACAAAGTTGTCCCTTGCGGTGTGTTTATTTAATAAATGTGTTTCAGGTGACTGAGTTTTCCTTACTTAAGATACGTTGCCAGCAAGCTAGCTATTAAACCAACTTAGGTATAAGAAACGATCGTCGGCAATCTTCGGTATCGGAAATGAGTGTGTAGGGAGAATTCATTACTCCTTTTCATCAATAGCACCTGGGTTTGCCTTAGAGGGAGAAAACAGCTTTATAGAATATTACCCTTGGGTTTTATATTCCCTAAAACATAGCACCTCGTTTTTAAACGTACCAAGATTAATTTAAATTGGTTTCTAAAGTAATGAACTTCAAAATGTGTATGGAAATCAGTGAAGAATAAACGCTCTTACGCTGTTAGTACACCTTTGCGTTCGCATGCGGCTGCGAAACTTTTGCGGTACTATTGCGGCGACGAAACGTGAGAATCAGTCAAAATTACAAAAAAAACATGACGCATGTTCTGTCAACACGTTTGTGTATGTGTAACGACAATTTCGCAATTATCTGCGGAACAGTAATGACGAGGATGCAACTTATTAATCTTGCATGTAATAGAGTGAGACAAAGCATAATCTTAATATATAAAATCCTTGCGTTACTGACTGACTGACAGACACGGTACAGCCGAAACTATTGGGCGCAGGAAGCTGAAATTTGGCATGTATGTTCCTTGGAGACCGTAGAGGTGCATTAAGAAGGGATTTCCCAAAATTCCCACGGAATCGGCCAAAACAGGTAATTTTTAAAAAAATGCCGGCGTAGCTGCTGTCGTTCTCTAGTAATATATAAAACGTCTTAATGCAACTGACAGATATTTCGTAGTTTCGTTGACGCATGCGATTGCGTAAGTGTATTAACAGCGTTAAGAATGCGACACACAATTTAAAGGCTTCTAGTTTGAGGTATTCTAGGTTCTCAATGCTTTGCCTAAACGTACTAATTATTATATTTAAAACTTATTGAAAGATCATTATTAATTGTAATTAACATTTTAATAAATAAAGTAATAGTATGTAGGTACGCAATGTAAAATGCTAAGGATTCAATAAAAAAAGCTTTTATTTAATTGCTATACAGAGCGGCAATTTTTATTATTTTCTCTCAATTCCTAAAAAATATTTAATTCATCGGTGTAAGATACTCCAAACTTTAAAGATAATATATAATATTTTGTTGGGAAAAGAAAAGGGTTTATGGAAACATAAACTCAATCCGTCAACTCAATATTTTTACTGTAGGTTTTTTTTAATGACAGGTTCACGGGCTTTCAAAAGTTTGTTTGATATAAATAATACTTTAATGTATTTCCAGTAATGTAAAGCACTTACCTTTTCTCTACCTTATACTGTTTTCAAACACAGACTACCTGTTAGTAAGCGATGTTATATCAAGGAAATGAGAATATATCCTATAAATCGGACATAGAACTTTTTAACTGGGTCCTGATTGCTGAACGATACGAAATTTTACGGCTATTTTCTTGGAGTCAAGAGTTAATCTAGTAGTACGAAAGTACCTAAATTTATAACGAACATGCTAAGAAGTATCCTTAAAACTAAGCACGAATTTAATTATCGTATAATAAATAATATTCTTGTTTAAGTAATTGCTGCTGTAAATGATCCCAAATAAATTTAATAATGATTTTATTTTATCCTTGCCTGTCGTATAATAACATGCATGTTGATATATTTCAAAATAAGAAACAAAATTGTCTGAAGAGTTATACTAAAGCATACCATAGTTAAATCCTGTGATAATATTTGGTAAATTAAAATGTTGGTGCTTAAAAAAGGGATAAGGAAACCTAAATACACTATACATAATAAAAAGGAAATATAAAAAATGCAAAGACAACAAGATATTGGAAACAATCCACACGTTACATAAGTTGATCAAATGACAACATTTGTTTTCATAAGAATAAAGGGTTGCAATTCAATAGAGCTTTTTATCAAAATGTAACAGAAAACCTAAACAAACAACATGCGACCAGGCCCAGAACTGGCCACGTCAATAGAATCATGTTGTAACAACATGATACGGCTAAACAAATCGTTAATCTGGGTGGAATGTACAACAGCGCCCTGAAACAACAATTGATATTCTAATATTCTAATAATATTCTACCACATTCACACAACACCATCTAGTACCAAACTAAGCAGAGCTTGTACTATGGGTACTAGATAATGGATAAACATACATATATACTTTTTTTTTGTAAAAACATACATATTATACATAGAAACACCCAGACCAAGACAAACATCCATGTTCACGCACACAAATGTTTGACTTGAGCGGGAATCGAACCCGCGACCTTCGGCGTAGCAGTCGCTTACACTCCCGCTGCGCCAACCGGTCGTCAAATTATAAATCTGAATTTATAACAAGCGTTTGACTTTACTACGCTATTTCAAATACGTCAGCGTGTTAATATTTTCGGAAAGGTCAGCATGTGAAAAATAAAATACAAATCAAAACGCGGTTTTAAGATTAAATTTTTTTGTGAACTATGAAAATCCTGCACTAGGAATCAATGCTGTACCGCTGGGTCATCAAAATAAATTCGATGGACATAAAGAGTAAACAGATTCGATACAACAATCGGTGGATCACACAAAGGGATGCCCGGGATGAGGATGATATGAAACCATAACACTCGGCGCAGTCTAAGGGGCCGAGGCGGCGAAAAGCTTTCATTCACGCAGCGAATATCATACGATCATTACGTAACTTCTCTTTGTTAACTGTGTTACGGTTTGCCACAAGGAGCAATACTTGGTAGACTACAAAACCTAGAGCTTACTTTCATCTAATAATGAAGTGTGTTGAGCTAACTAATAATATTTAAACATGCATATTATTAGTTATGTTGCCACAAGACACCGCTTGGCACTTCGTAGACTTAACTTAGTCTTATGAATATCATCTTAAAACATTCTGTTTAACTTAGATCAGCTGGATATATACCGAGATATTAGTAAGAAAAACTTTTACACAACGTCTGAGAACCATCACGCGATGTAGTGGAAATAAATAAATGTTTGCTTATACTTAGTTTCGCAAGCCAATGCTTCATATGTAGATAGAAATACACTGTAAATAAGTTTATACAAGTACCTAAGTAGTTATGATAATTTACGTTATCATAATCAAGAACAGTACTTCAAAATAACATTCAGAAATAAAAATAACACTGCCAAAATAACCTACATTAAAATCAAACTACAGTTAACAGATTCTATCGCGATATATTGGTTTTAGTTAAATTACATTTAAACCGAATGATATTTTAATTATTACTATCCGACGTTTCAGTTTCTTTACAAGAACCATGTTCACCATGTTCATATCTGTATTTGTCTTGAATTTAAAAGTTATCTCAAAGTATCCCAACATTTTTCAAAACACTACGTATTATTGAAGTCTCAGATGATCCCAATTTGAGCTTCAGAGAAAAGTTGAACATATGCCAGTGCAAAAAAAATTTAACGAAATAAATATTATGTAGTAGCCCTGGCACTTCACTTTCATTTCTTTTATTACGGAAATGAAACGTTTATTCGCAATAATAAAAATGTATAATCGTTAAAAACAGCAGTAATTCACTATTTATTTTCTTACGAGTGTATGGCCCACTCTGGAGTCGGAGTTTCCAGGCCTCCGACATGGCCTAACGTTACTTGTCCAGAGACAAGAACCGGGACCGACAGCTTTCCGTGCCCTGCGAAGCACGGTAGCGCTCTGATGTAAATGCCACACGCGGTCACTCATCCAACTGGCGACCTGTGCACGCGTTGCTTAACTTTGCCGATCTACTACGAACGGCAAGCCTAGTCTCGCTGTGAACGGTACGTGACTAGCTTTGTATAACACTACGGCAGGTATGCACTGCGGCCATCACATGCTGCCATTTTGTATAATTTTATTGTATACAATTTTTCTTGTATAGTCTCAAGCCTGTATCCCCGAAGGGTTAGCCAGAGGTTTTAATATTACACTCACATTTTCCCATGAATTTTTAGGTTCCACGTAATAGGGGGCGAGCCTATTGCCGTTACCGGGCACATCACCAGACTCCGGGCTGCTAATGAGTATTCGGAAAAACCCAGTAACACTTTTGCCCGACCCGGGAATTGAACCCGGGACCTCCGATCAGCAGTCGCATACGCTATCCCCTGGACCACGGAGACAGTATACAGTTAAACAAAAATTAAGTTCAGTCGGTACGCACATGATGACTTTATGCAGTTATACATACATACATACATAGGCTCACGCCTGTTTCCCGGAGGGGTAGGCAGAGAGTACGGAACGCCATTTGCTACGACATGACATATCTCTCTTGCTTCATTCACTCCCATCAGATTCCTCATGCATGGTCTTCTGTTCAGGGTACTTCTAACTTGTCCTGTTTTTAGGATGTCTCCAATCTGGTCAGAGAACGTCCACCTAGGTCTTTCCCTTAGTCCTGTCCCTTCCACACTTGCCTTATATATATTATCTGCTTGGTCAGTCTTTCGTCATCCTTCCTCTCCACGTGCCCAAACCATCTTAGCATACCTTTCTCGATGCTTGTCACTACATCTTCTTTTACCCCACAACACTCTCTTATCACACAATTCTTTACTCTGTCAGTCAAAGAAACACCACACATACTTCTCAGTGCTCTCATTTCTACAGCATTTATTCTACTTTCATGACTCTTCTGCCATACCCAACTATCACTACCATACATAAGAGTAGGTACTAACACCCCCCTATGCACAGCCAAACGTGCCTTTTTGGACACGTTTTGGCTATTCATAAACGCCTTCAGAGCTCCATTCACCCTGTTACCTGCAGTAACTCTTCTTTCAATATCTTCTACATTCTTACCATCTCTTGTAAACAGCTTACCTAAATATACAAATTCATTCACCTGTTCCACTCGCTGTCCATCGATCATAACATAACAAGCCGTAAGACACTCCTCTTTTTCATAACTTTCGTTTTACTTACATTCACTTTCATTCATTTCCTCTCTAACGCACCATGCATGATTGTTACCATCTCCTGCAACTCCTCCGCTGAAGACGCAAGTATAACCTGATCATCAGCATAAAGGAGGCATTTGACAAGTAACTCATTCATCCTTAATCCACAGTTACTTTTTTTTCAAATCTTGCAAACAACAGCGTAGTAGCGTCGCCGTGGCTGTTCAACCTCTTCATGGACATGAAGAGGTTGAACAGCCACGGCGACGCTACACATCCCTGTCTAACACCTGTCTCGATGGTAAACTAATCCGTGTATGACCCTTTTATCCTCACACAAGCTCTAGAATCTTCATAAAGGGATTTCAGAGCTCATACGAGGCTGCTGTTCACCCCATACATCGACAGTACCGACCACATTTCATTTCTCACCACTTTATCGTAAGCCTTTTCCAAATCCACGAATGCGCAATAGACCTTTTGACCTTTTGCCAAGAATTTTTCGGCTATGCACCGCAAGGAAAAGACTTTTTTTTTTATTATTTATAACAATCTTACCTACACTATCATTACAGATCTATGATCCAATGCGACAGAGTGGCCTTACTAACTAAATCCTAAATCTACACCTTATACCTAGTTAAAAAAATATCTTTAACTAAATAACTTATTACATATAGTGTAATCTTATATTATTGTATTACATATAGTGTAATATTATAGTTTAAATGTACACCTTATACCTAGTTAAAAATATCTTAAACTAAATAACTTATTACATATAGTTATAGTTATAGTTGGTCGTGGGTTTTCCGCACTTAGCCACTTATTTGGGCCATTGTGCGTATGTGGCGACTTCATTGACGCCGACTACTCATACCACCTTAGTTCCTTCCAGAAAGCCATTAGTTGGCTGGTGTCGTTTAAAGCTTCACTCATGTTTCTGGGGTTGTTCAGCAGCTTTGCCCGTTGATCGCTCACACTTACACAGTGCAGAATGACGTGAGCGGGTGTTTCTTCGGTTTCCATACAGCCCCTGCACAGTGGGCTGTCCGTAACGCCTATGTTGAATAGGTGCGGACAGTGGCCGGTTATTATGCCCGTCAGATGCTTTAGTGTTTTCCTATTAGAATGCAGCAGCTTGTGTGAGAGTCGCTTGTTCAAGCAGTGGATGGCATCTTTTGTTTGTCTGCATTCTTTTATGTTTGCCCACTGTTTTTCGTGTTCATGTGCGGTTCTCTCACGTAGCCACGTTTTGATTTGGCTTGCTGGTATCGGTACAATCGGCTCGGGTCCCATTATCATTGTGTCCGATCCTTGCCGTGCCAGTTGGTCTGCGGCGTCATTGCCTGCGGAGTTGCTGTGGCCTTTAATCCATTGCAGCGTAACCCGATTCTTCTCTGCAATCTTTTGCAGCTCTAGGTGGCATTCCATGATGAGGCCGCTGTTAAAGCAGTTGCTGCCGAGAGCTTGTAGTACAGAGGCACTGTCCGTGATAATGCGTATAGACAGGTCACTTACGTTCCTAGACGCGATGGCTGTAGCGGCTCTTGTTATCCCAACACACTCGGCTTGGAATATGGTGTTATGGGTGCCAAGGGATGTTGAGATGTTGATGTTTAAGTCATGGGAGAATACGCCCGCACCCATCCCATTCTTCGTTTTTGAGCCGTCTGTGTATACTCTGACTTCGTGTATACCAGAGCAGTCTTTGTGTTCCTCCTGCAATTGGATGCGATATTTTTTGTCAAAGACAAAAGTTTTAGGGATGAGATCGCAAGCGGCCTCTAGCATCGGGATCTCTTTGGTTAAGGTCCCTTTTAGGCGTGCGTGAGTAATTCGATCATACTTTCTCCATAGCCCGAGCTTGTCTAGACGGATTGCTGCAGCGCCAGTTTCCTGCTGGATCATTAGGTGCAGCGGTCTTAGGTCCAGTAGTATCTCCAAGGCGGCTGTTGGGGTGCTCTTCATGCAGCCTGTTGTGGCCAAGCAGGCTAGGCGTTGAAGGCTCTGTAGCTTTTTTGTGATTGTGCTTAGTTGCGTGCGTGGCCACCACACTACTGCACCATACATAAGCATGGGGCGTATAATGGCAGTGTAGATCCACAGGGTAATTGATGGTTTGAGACCCCATTTTTTGCCTATGTTTCTCCGACATTGCCAGAAGATTGTGCATGCTTTTGTTGTTTTTGTGCTGATTTGCTTGCCCCAGTTTAGCTTATGGTCAAGTATTACGCCCAAGTACTTGACTTCATTCGATAGGGTAAGCACCGTTCCAAAGAGTTTTGGTGTTTTGCACATATGGGTTTTCCTTTTGTTGGTGAAAAGTACTAGCTCCGTTTTGTTGGGGTTAACCGTCAGTTCATGTTGGTTGCACCATTCATCCATGATCCTGATGGCTGCTTGCATCCGATTTCGGATCGTGTCTTCTGAGTCACCTTTGATCAGGATGGTGATGTCGTCTGCATAGCCGACCGTGAAGAATCGTCTGTCGTTTAAGTTCCGTAACAGATCGTCCACCGCAATGTTCCACAACAGGGGTGAGAGTACACCTCCCTGTGGGCAGCCTTTTGCAACTATGCCCCTTGTGGTGGAGTTTACCGTGAATTGTATTGCCCTCTGTTTCAGCAGTTGATCAATCCAGCCACTAAGGGTTTGCTCAACTCCGAACTTTTCGAGGGCCTGGCTGATACTGTTGAACTTAGTTTTGTCGAAGGCAAGGTGCCTTCGACAAAACTAACTATGTCAATGAAGGCCCCCAGTGTCATTAACTTGTTGGTGAGCGCTGTTTCAGTGGTTCCCACAACGGAATGCAGCGCCGATTCAGTTGACCTGCCACTTCTGTAGGCGTGTTGATGTGGGTGTAGTGGATTGCGCAGTAATGCGCCCTCACACAGGTATCGGTCCGTAAGTCTCTCCAGCGTTTTCAATAAGAAGGAGGTCAAGCTGATGGGTCTATATGCTTTCGCTTGTGAGTAGTCAGTTTTGCCAGGTTTTGGGAGGAATATGACTTTAACTTCCCTCCACCTGCAAGGTATGTATCTGTGCGCTATTGAGGCCCTGTAGATGTCGAGCAGGTGCGGCACAATCGTTGTGCATCCCCACTTTAGGAATGCTGGTATGATTTCATCCAGGCCTGCGGATTTGAATGCCTGGAAGCTGTCTATTGCCCATATCAGCCGGTCTGTGGTGACCACATTTTTGGCTACCAGCCAGTCTGTTTGGGTCGGTGGTCTGTAGTCTGACTCGTCCCACAGACGGTCATTGGTTACTTCACAACCTGGGAAGTGAGTTTCAATTAGCACTTGGCTAATTTCAGCGTCCGTAGTTGCGTAGGTTCCATCTTGCTTTTTAATGGCGCCAAGGGTTTTGTTGCTGTCCTGAGACAAGATCTTTTTCACCCTGGCTGCTTCATTCGTGGTGTTTATACCGCTGCAGAAACGCCGCCAGGACTCGCCTCTGCGGAATCTTATGCCTTTCTTGTAGTGTGACTGGGCTTCTTTGTATTTGAGCCAGTCTGCTTCCATTCTCGTGTTTTTAGCCCTGTTAAAGAGTTTCCTCAGGTTTTGCCTGAGTCCCTCTAGTTCTCTTCCCCACCACTGGGTTTTGCTAGACGACTTTGGGAGTGTGGGTGCACAGGCTTGCTGATAACTTGTTTGTATACATTCTGTTAGTAAGTTGGTGTTATGTTCTATGTTGTCAGTGCTGGTCGACATGTCCTTAAAATAGGATTTGTCTACCTGTGATACGAGAATCGTCTTGTATTTCGCGATGTTGGTTCTGCGAGGGTTGCGCCTAGGTTGTTGGACGTTCTCTTGCACTCGTATGTCATAGCAGATTCGTCTGTGGTCTGCGAAGGATGGCTCAGCGGACACATGCCAGTTTGTGACAAGTTCCGCGGCCCCATCCGATGCTAGCGTTATGTCTACTATGGTTTGATATCTGGAGCTAACAAAGGTGGGCTCCGAACCGTTGTTAACTACAAATAGATTTGTTGAAAAGATGTATTCAGTCAAGATCTCACCTCGTCTGTTTGCGTCGGGGCTTCCCCACAGCGGATGGTGTGCGTTTGCGTCCGCCGAGATGATTACCTGCCAGCCGTGGTCCTCGCAGTGCTGCACCAGCTCGGCCAGCTCTTTTGATGGGATGTCCTCATCGCCAGGCATGTAGACCGAAGCTAGTACTAACATCTGTTTGTTGGGCCCTGTTTGGAGTCCTACGGCAGTGAGGTCTCTAGAACAGAAGTTGGTTAGCAACAGTGCTGGTATTGTTCGGGGAATGTATATGCATGTTCTCGGTTTAGTGACCGAGCAGTTGTGCAGTAGCTTACCTCCGATGTTGTTTAGACCACATATGTTGTCGCCTCTAATCCACGGCTCCTGGATTAGGGCTATTGTCTGTTGATTAACCTCCAGCAGCCTGCGTAGGGTAGCCGTTGCAATTTGTTTATACTGGAGGTTAGTTTCTATGACTCTAGTCTGACGAAGAATCGAGGACATTGCTGTCCATAGACTCCCCGTCAGACGAGTCGTGCTCGTCTTTTGCGTCCGTCGCAGCGGTGGGTTGTTGTATAGTCGCTGCGGGCGCCGGTGTAATACGGGCTATGCCCGAGGTGCTTGGGATGGCTGGTACAGCTCGTCCCGTTGTGTCCTTACCTTCAATCGGCGTCTCCTTGGGCCCTACAGCCGCCGAGCTCTCCCCCCCGCTGGAAGCGTGGAACATTACGTACACGCTGCCAGCGAAGAAGGAAACCCGACGGCCGCGTCCCGTGATCTTGGGGATCTCGGGTTCCGGGATGCCCAAGGTAAGGTACACGCCGTGCTCCTGCAAGGATGCGCCGTACAATTGCCACGTTTGTACGGCGTACCAGGGGTTTTGGGCAATGAGGAGATGGTGGATCTTAGGTAGCTCCATGGTGATCGTCCTCGGCAGCCACAGCGCTGCGCGCACGCGCTTCGCTAAGTCTGACTGCCTGATGACGACCAGCCTGGTCCCCTCAATCGGCGATCTTAGTTTGGCTACTGCGTTTTTGAGCCACGTTAGTGAGTGTTCGTTCTCGCACCATAACTTCAGGACACCCTCCACTGCAAGAGGTTTGCCCCTAAAGGAAGGTGCGAGTGCCGGCCCATTATTCGGCGGTGTGGCGAAGGCAGTTTCAACTATACTCTCTTCAATTGAGAGTTCGAGCTGCCTCGCCTGTTCCACCGTCAGGTCCGTGGCGGGGGTGGTAGCGATGGCTACCATCAGCTGCGAGTTTGTCGCGTCTGCGCAGCTCTTACCGCTCTTGGGTGTGGCGTCTGTTTTCGCCCGTTTCGACCCGGCGCTGGGTGGTGTAGAGTCCTCAGGGCGATCCCTCTTCGTGCTTGGTGTCGGAGTGGGATGTCCTGGTGGCGCCGGATCGCGTCTTTTTGGGCCGCGTTTGTGGCGCGGCTCCTTGTTTCTACACGACGGCTGCGCAACGTTACCAATCCCCACCGGAGGAGCGCGGCGGGGCGCCCCGGGAGCAGCCGTGGTTGGTGCGCCGCGCGCAGGCGGGAGTGCGCTGTCTGTTATAACAGTCGCGCCTCCCGCCGCCAGCGGCGCAACACAACCGTCCGGCTGCGTCGTCCGGGGCGGAACGTCCGCTCCACCGGTCGAGGTTTGGTCGCCGCGCTGGTTGTTTTTACCAGCCGTCGTGGTCGTAGTCGGGAGTGCGCTAGCCGATTTATTCGATGCGCTAACACCCGACTGTGTTGTTTGCTCACGTGAGCGTTTGTAACGGCGGTAGCGTTTACCCGCGGCGTAGTTAAGCGCGCCATGTACATCGAAATCGCTTGTTGCAGGTCGCGTCGCTGGTCCCCGTGGCCGGGCCGTAATAGGTAGCGAGCCTATTGCCACTTATCGGGATATTTTGTTTGCCAGAGCCTCGTCCGTTGATCGGCAGGTGCACCACTTGCAGGTGAGGTTGGCTTGGGACCCTAAGTTCTTGGTGGGAATTGATACTAGTATGTATCTCTCAATTTTTATAATTATTATTAACTGTAAATAAATTATTTAAATATAATCTTAATATATAAAATCCTTGCGTTACTGACTGACTGACAGACAAGCTACAGCCGAAACTACTCGGCGCAAGAAGCTGTAATTTAGCATGTCTGTTCCTTGGGGACCGTAGGGGTGCACTTAGACGGGATTTCCCGAAATTCCTACGGGATCGGGCAAAACGGGAAATTCGAAAATATGTGCGTGCGAAGCCGCTGGGGTCGACTAGTAAAATATAATCCTTAAAATGTCAGATGCATGAAACGGAACCTCTGTCAGTAGAGATTGACACCATTGAATCGACATGAACTGGATGAATAGGAGCGGCCATCTTGTGATCGAATACGTCAGTACGAGTGCATCTGCCTTGTATGCGGTTTGTGTTTCTGTCTGATTGGCGTGTTAATTTATATTTTTTGTTGTGTTTTATTTGGTACGAATAATGCCGAAAACAACAAAAAAGATAGTTTTAAACTCTTAGGCTGGTTTTAGTCTTACGCCGACGGCACGCGCACGGTCAGCGCTGATGGCCGAGATATTATATGAACTTCTAGGAAGCGTTTTTTAATGACCCGTAGCTATCAGCGCGCACGTTGGTTCTGCTATCCTCCGACGACATGCCGAAATATCGGCACCTCAACAGACAGATCTCTAAGTCTCTGACTCGCGATCTCCGCCAATACAACACAAAATGTGTTCGTGAGGCGATCGAGCAGAACAAAGGATCCAAAGTGTTCCAGAGGGATCTGTCTGTTGGGCAGAGTCAGCTGACAAAGCTGAAGACGGAGGATGGCAGAATTGTATCGTCCAAGCCTGAGCTCTTGGAGGAGATCGAAAGGTTCTATGGACAGCTATACAAGGCAACGCAACAACCCGCAAGTACTCCAGCGTCAGACCCTAGAGCTGGATTGACCCAACACTATACCGAAGATATCCCGGACGTCAGCATGCACGAGATTAGTGTGGCTCTCAAACAGCTTAAAAACAACAAGGCGCCGGGTGATGACGGAATTACGAGCGAGGTTCTGAAGGCCGGGGGTACACCCGCTAGAGAAGCCCTTCGGAAGCTATTTAATTCCGTCATTCTCGAGGGTAAAACGCACCAGGCGTGGCACAGAGGTGTGGTGGTGCTTTTATTTAAGAAAGGGGATAAAACCCTCTTAAAGAACTATAGACCATTTACACTTCTGAGCCACGTCTACAAGCTGTTTTCGAGGGTCATCACGAATCGTCTCGAGAGCAAGCTAGACGACTTCCAGCCTCCCGAACAAGCCGGTTTCCGTAAAGGCTATAGTACCATAGACCACATACATACGCTGCGGCAGGTTATACAGAAGTCCGAGGAGTATAACCAGCCCCTATGCTTGGCGTTTGTGGACTATGAGAAAGCCTTCGATTCGATCGAAACCTGGGCGGTGCTACAGTCTCTCCAACGGTGCCAGATTGACTACCGATATATCGATGTGCTGAAGTGTTTGTATGAGAACGCCACTATGTCAGTCCGCCTCCAGGACCAGAGTTCGAAACCTATTCAACTCCAGCGAGGGGTGAGACAGGGGGATGTCATATCCCCGAAACTGTTTACCACTGCGCTGGAGGATGTTTTCAAGCTTTTGGACTGGAATGGACTCTGCATCAACATCAACGGCGAGTACATCACTCACCTTCGATTCGCAGACGATATTGTAGTCATGGCTGAGACCATGGAAGACCTAGGCACAATGCTAGATGGCCTCTGTAGAGTCTCCCAACAAGTAGGTCTTAAGATGAACATGGACAAGACGAAAATCATGTCGAACGTCCATGTTGTACCTGCTCCTATTCAGGTTGGGAACTCTACGCTAGAAGTTGTCGACAAGTATATCTACCTGGGACAAGTTGTCAAATTAGGTAGGTCCATCTTCGAGAAGGAAGTCAATCGTCGAATCCAACTCGGTTGGGCAGCGTTCGGGAAGCTACGACATATCTTCTCGTCCGATATCCCGCAGTGTCTCAAGACGAAAGTCTTTGACCAGTGTGTGTTGCCAGTGATGACTTACGGATCAGAGACGTGGTCGCTCACTATGAGCCTTATCAGAAGGCTCAAGGTCACTCAGAGGGCGATGGAGAGAGCTATGCTTGGAGTTCCCCTGCGAGATCGAATCAGAAATGAGGAGATCCGCAGTAGAACCAAAGTCGCCGACATAGCTCTCCGGATAGCCAAGCTGAAGTGGCAGTGAGCAGGGCACATAGCTCGAAGAACCGATGGCCGTTGGGGCAGAAAGGTTCTGGAGTGGCGGCCACGTACCGGACGACGCAGCAGAGGTAGGCCCGCCGCAAGGTGGACCGATGATCTCGTCAAGATCGCGGGAGGCGGTTGGATGCGGGCGGCTTAAGACCGGTCTGTGTGGAGAACCTTGGGGGAGGCCTTTATCCAGCAGTGGACGTCGTTTGGCTGATATGATGAAATCATTCCAGATAAAATTCCTGATTGAATTATTCCCTCTATTACGTAAACCTATAGACTAGATAAGATCGTAGTTTCAATTTATTTAAAGTTAAAAAGGTTGTCTAGTTTCAGTGTCAGTATAATTTGTAATGGTAATCCTTTACATTTGCTACGCTAAGTACGCTGTAAATCTAGACTGTTATCTTACGCTTATGCGATACTCGACGGAACAAACTCTAATACTACTAAGCCATTGATGAAAAATATCTTTAAGCATTTAGATCATTTTATGTATGTATATAATAAATATGACGATACATGATTTAGTTGCAATCATTTGCCCACTTCTCATAGGTTAGTAAGTCTAAGTCGATAAATGTTCAACATCGGCGCTTTCAAAGTCAGGCAGACATTTTCAAAGATAGAGAGGCCCATAAAAATATTAAAAAAAACATAAGAGTATAAATTGCAAACCTTTATAAAATTGGGACACAAAACATGTAAATAAACCTAACTTTTTTTTCGCAACTTCACTTATACACACAAATTATAAACACCAACAAAATGAAAATACGTTCAAAAAAAAGGTTTGCTTTTCGACTTTGAACATAGAAGTCACAAAAGTTGTAACCTTGGCTGCACGCGAGAAACATCAACTTAACTGATCTAACGTAATCTGTATTTATTTCACTTGGGGCTGTATAAATATCACATTTATTAAACATCATTGTGTTAGACCTTTAGTTGACATCTGTTTTTATGTTATGACCTCCTTTAATCAATTTATATCTAATTCCAACGGATATGATATTTTAAATAGCTACAGTAAAAATACTTTAGAAAGTAAATATGTAAATGTAAATTTAATATTTATGACATCTCATTATATTATAAGTATTATAACTAACAATCGAAATTTTTAGGAGACATAATGTAAGAGACATTATCTCTTACGTTATGTCTCCTAAAGATTTTATGATTACAAAAATATTATGTACTTCAGCACAATAATAAGGTACAGGGTTAAACTCTGTGCCTTATTAATCTGTGCCTGCGGGTACCGCAGCAGCGCAACTGCTGCACGGCACTCTTTCAGAATAAAGTTGTTAGGTACCTGCAAGTGCTCGGATAAAGTACCATTTATTGGTCACATTTAAAAACAAGTCAATCACTGGGTTGGAGCTGTGCCTGAATAACATGCAAAACAATATTATTTTCCGTTTCCTAGTGAATCAAAATACTACCGCAAGTTTAAATTTTCAAATATATTCAATAATGATAAAATGAAAAAACACGAGGAATTGAGGTAATCCAATATAATTCCAACACCAGATGTTACTTCTATTCGGCACCATCATCTAAGCATTTATATAAAAGAAATTAAATTAGTTTTGGAGATTCGCGCATATTTGGAAGGCAAGGTTTTAATTTCACTAAACTTGAAGTTCTATAAACATACCATGGTAATATTCTAAACTGGGGACACTTCGAATACTGTTTGGTCGATGGAAGATATGTAAATTTTACTAGATAAATAATGTTGATTAGCGTAAGAATATTTACAAAGGGATAACCATTAATAAGCATGACCCCTTCATGCTTATTAATGCATGCTCCGGCAGTATTGCAAAGCACATAAAAAATATAACGTTTAGGCTAATAGTTCAAGTGAGACGTCATATGAAAACACTTAATACATACATACATACATAGACTCACGCCTGTTTCCCCGAAGGGGTAGGCAGAGGCATATTAAACGCCCACTTTTCGCCAGTGTTTTGATCCCACGTAATAGGTGGCGAGCCTATTGCCGCTTATTGGGACATTTTGATTGCCAGAGCCTCGTCCGTTGATCGGCAGGTGCACCACTTGCAGGTGAGGTTGGCTTGGGACCCTAAGTTCTTGGTGGGAACCCTATGCACCCTGGTGGGAACCCTATGCACCCGAAAACACTTAATGTGCACATTTATGGCCCATTAATCCTTATTTCTAATGAATAATATAAAAAATTATCTCTTAACTTGCACGGAACACTCGGTGGGCGAGTCCGACTCACGCTTGTCCGCTCTTTTAGGTACTTTCTCGATTGTACCTTAAATTGTTATGTGAATTGGAAAAGTTCAGCCAAACTTAAACGCAAACCAGACATCAGGCAGCTGGTGTAACCCAAGAGTTAAATCAAACGCAATTGCAATCTGCATCTGCGGTCACTGCTGCCCGCACCGGCACCGCACCCTGCTCCCCGCTGCATTGTATTATTTTTACATACATACATACATAGACTCACGCCTGTTTCCCCGAAGGGGTAGGCAGAGGCATATTAAACGCCCACTTTTCGCCAGTGTTTTGATCCCACGTAATAGGTGGCGAGCCTATTGCCGTTTAACGGGATATCTTGTTTGCCAGAGCCTTGTCTGTTGATCGGCAGGTGCACCACTTGCAGATGAGGTTGGCTTGGGACCCTAAGTTCTTGGTGGGAACCCTATGCACCATGTATTATTTTTAAATCCATCAAATGTCATAAAGTATACTAAAATGACCTGTCTTATCAACTATCGATATTTTCCGTTTGTTATTAACCAGCACTATTGCACCTTTATATTTAGTTGCGCTTTGTGGAATAAAGTAGTTGCGCTCAAAAATACTTGCGCTTTTAGGAATACCCCAACAAACCGCACAAATTAAAATCACCAGAACACCCAACACCCATCAAACATATGGCATTTGTAGAAAATTCTCGAAGACTGGAACATAATCCTTTCCCTCACACGTTAAGAAAAATGCCTCAGTTTGAAGGCTCTTAGGGAGCTTTCACCGGCTTTGTCCATTATGACGCTAAAAGCACTCCTTTGGTTTCAAATGTCCACAGTATCTCTTTTGCTGTGAAACAATGAAGGCCGTTTCAGAGGTTGTACTGTGTTTGATGTATTAAATTAAAAACTATTTTTGGGAAAAAGAAGTGTTGAAATTGTCTGTACGATAAACGATTTTAAACTTTCGCGATTAGTATACATTATACAAGTTCATATAGCGGGTCTTACTCGCGATAAATCATATAATATTTAAGGCATAAATACCTCGGTTTTTGCCAACGTTTCGGCTGACTTGCTTCAGCCGTGGTCGCGGCGGGACTATTTATGCCATATATATATGATTTATCGCGAGTAAGACCCGCTATATGAACTTGTTTATACAAGTTATGTAATGTCTGTACGATGTTTTGAGTTATGTTCGTCGAAAGTATACATAACTTTTTAAAGTGGATTAGGACTCACATTGACTTAATATTAAAAGTTTTTTTGTATAAAGTTCACTTATATAATTTCACAACTGTTTTCTACCAACCTCCCAGCGCTATCCTACTTGCAACCCGGGGTCCGCTTACTCGCGACCGCCTGTCTGACCTCCAGAACGCAAAGCAATAGCGATATTCCATGGTTAAGCCTATAGTCTGTTCAAGATACGAAAAAATAAAATGTAAACAAACCATAAAATGGTTCTTTTAATGTTGCCTTCGCAACAAAAGTAGATTTAAGTTAAATATTCCAAGCGAAAGATTCAGTTAGTTTTAAAAAATACGCCTGTCCCTTCAATTCATAAATACTACAGCATATTTATTATTTTTCCTGTATTGTTCATAATTATTATAACGATTTTTTTTAATGTATTTGTCATGCTAATAAACAATTTTACAAAATAAAGAACCTATTAAAAGCCAATGATTCTAAAATGTCAATGTATTTGTTATCCTGTCAACTTACGCATACACCCAAAGTAACCATTTCGCATGAAAGGGGGCCATTTTTAATTAGGTCGGGTTATCCCGATCGGTTATCGTGCTAACTTATTAAGTTTGAAAATCATTAGTTTCTTTGTTTACCTTTTATTTTTTCGTATCTTGAACAAACTATAGTGTCAGTTTATTCAGATATCCTGACTTCCTATAATGCCTGTCTTCATGTCACCGGGACCGACGGCTTAACGTGCTCTCCGAGACACGCGCAAGCAATAATTAACAATTCAATACTCACATAACTCCGAAAAATCCGTGGTGCGCGTCGTGGATTCGAACCCATTATCCTCTGCATGGCAGTCTGTAGCGCCACTAGACTATCGTTGTCTTTTCACTAGATTTTCACCAAAACTTTTTAAAATACAATATGCAATTACTCCAAATAAATTGAAGTTGACTAGTTGGAGCGCAAATTAAATTTTTAGCTAATTTGTTTTTAATTGCTTCAATTTGATTTGTATCGCTTTTTGCCTCATATTTCAAAGTTTTCATCTAGAAACAATTTACAATAACGGAGCAAATTCGAGCCAATATTTCACTTTGGCACAAACTTCTTGAACCAGCAATTTAGTATCGTATAAGTCAGTTTAGACACGTAAGTTTATGTAAAACTTTAGCAGCAACTTCACTACTCAATCAAATTAACTTGTGAAGTTCACCGTTTGACTTACGTTCGTTTTTGAATAAAAACAATACCTACTGCCGCGCTTCATTGCGCTTTGCCGAGAAACAGACCACGGTTCTCTATGTTCACCATAAAGCTTCATATTCATCTAATTGTCAAGAAATTAAAATGACAATGATGACCACATTTCGGAGGACATACAAAAATAACCATCTCGCAGAATTTGAAGCAAAAAGCAGTCGCAAGGCCCTCATTTGACATTAAAACCGAGCCTCGAAACACTTCATATTTTCTGCTCAAAAGTCTGTTATAACGCCGGCTTATTTTTCGGCATTGACCTCAAAACTCATAACAACATAACAGAAGTTCAACTTGCTGCTCCAAAAAGTTCCTGCCTGTATAACTGCGTTGATAATATGATCGTACCGCAACGGTGTCTCGTGACATACCAGCTAGCTATATTATTTTCATTGCGATACTGATATGCCTTCTGTTTGTTTATGAACTTTTTACTTTACGAATAATACAATAGGATATAAAATTACCTTTTTCTTGTCACTAATCTTTCTAGGGGCGTCCTGTATGTTCTCCTCATCAACTTTATGGTGGTATGTGAGTTGAACCTGAGACCCACCGCTTAATACTCTGTTGGTCGCTCTTAATGCACGTCATATAAGGCCTGAGTAAAAAAAGTTATTAAAATACTTAAACTAGAGGTAAAACTGTAAGGCACGTGCCTTGTAGTTTTACCTCTTGTTTCACAAAAAGTTTAGTAGTAAGACTATACTTATATAACGCTAACATATAAAACGTTGGGTCAACATTACCTCGGACGATGTTCTCCAACCAGACCTTGCTTTTAAGATCCCGTTTGCACTTTATAGCGAATGTACGTGGTTACTCGCCTACACTCTTAACTAAAGAAAAGAAAAAAAAGAAAAGAAAAGTTTATTTTGAAACAGCACATAGGACACATAATAGAGAACAAGTAGGTACATATACAACAAATAGTACTATTAGAACATAAAAAAAAGAAAAATATATATGTATAAAAAAAAAAACAATTAAGTAGGTACAATAGAATATGGCGAGGTATGTGTCCCATCGCTGGCCAAAAAAGGTGGCTGGATCAGCACTATGTCCAGTGATGCTGGTGCATACCGGACGCTGGTATTCTTCCAGCCCCTTCTGGACTTCCCGGATGTGCAACCATCGCCGTGTCGATCACAACATGCAATGGTGAGGTGTATCAGTGAATGTGTATTGTGTAGTGATTTATATATTATATAGTTAGTTGCATAAATAAAATAAAATAAATAAATGTATAAATGATATAAGTTACAAAATATATAGAAGCGCGCCAACTGTGGTGCCGACTGCCGGTAACGAGTTGAGGCGTGACTCGCCGTCAGCTGATGTGTACCTATGCACGTACCTACATAAATTATATAGGTATACACATTGCTGCGTATCCTAAACAATCGCCGCGTCCGCGTTGCCGGTAGGCGAGGGGCGAGCGGGTGTCAGGTCCAACACTCGGCGCTCGCTCACGACGAAGCGGAGCAAGTGCACACACCATCTGAGGCGGTCACCGCCTCTTGACGCGACACTAACTTTTTCGATTGCACTAAACTGAAAATTATGCACATTATACGCACAATGAAACACCCGCACGCAACAAACAATAAATACCTATTCATGGATAAGAACTGTTTGATGAGAGTAGCTGCTGAACGAAGTAAAAGAGATGTTCAAGTATAACCTAGTCTTTCTTTTTATTATTGTTTGTCTTAAAAACTATATATTTGATTATTTTTCAAAAACAGAAAATACCAATTCGGAGGACTCTCCCATACAGATCATCATATCCAAATACCTTGTATCTATTGTGTTCCTGTATCTAGTAAAGCTACTATAGTGTGCTATTATCAGCAGATCTAAAGAGAGTGTATGATAAAACTAAAGTAGCAAACTCAAAGAACACGCTTGACTAAAGTGCTGAACAATGTGACCACTCTAATTATAACAGTGCACTCATTCACAAGACTCGTTATATTGTACCCATTTCCCCTTGTACGACGCATAACCACGTGTACTGGACGAGTAAAGACTTCACAACAGGCAATACACTCAGTATTACCTACTAATGGTGACACTTTTGTCCAGTATAAGCTGGTCTGTGTGTTTTCAGCAAGCCTATACCATCCAAGGTCTAGTTATAAATGGCAGTTTTGATGTGTAGGCGTGTCACCACGTGCGCGGTTCCTATTAATTGACAAACCTAACACATACACAGTTCATACGTATTCAGCTAAGCTCACAATCAAAACAACATTCGAGCAATCAGAACTCGACTCTATGGATATTGATAATAAAACCTTTATTCTAATAACACGCCGCAGTGCTCCGTCCGAAGCCAATGTAATAATAGTTCGCGGCCGAAGGTCGAAAATGATTACAAACATTAGATCTGCGAGCGAGTAGAGCACATCTCCGACAAAATACTTCAACTATTATACGAGTATGTTGATACTTTTATTCGTATTTTCGTTCAGAATACCGTAGACTAATATAGTTGATACGCGAGATAATAATATTTGTTGTATTTGTGATAAGAGGTATCAGTGTTGTGGTATCTTTGAGTTATTATGTGTTTAGTGTTGTGAACATGCAGACGTCAAAATTAAAGCCAGTTTTAAGATTAACTTCTTATAAAGAATTTTCAAGGTAAGCCAATTTGTTTGTATCGACCTGTTTGATTGAAATTTATTAAATGTGTTTCTTTAGAATAGACTCTACAAAGATTTGCAAATTAGGGAATTTGGTATCTTTATGGATGTTCGCGTTCTCATGTGTTTATTAATACGTTATTTTAATGTACCTCATTATTTTATTTTGAAGTCTTCCTGGAAGCATATCTTCAGTAAATACGTTATAAAATCAATGAATGTTATAAAATGATGCGTAAATTAGTCTCAAATTATTAGGTAGCTATTTGTTCTTAAAATTCATTCAGGTTTCTGTACATTGGTTAGAAGAATAATTAGGTACATCAGATTATGTGATTATATGTTTGCCAATTTTGTTTGAAATAAATATTTCACTGTAGTAGTTCGTAATTTTAATAATAATTTAAGAGAATAAATACACAGTGTGACTAAAATAATATGTATTTATCTATCTATTGTTGCTGCGATTGGTACATGTGTATAACTATAATTGCAAAAATGTTGGTGATACAGAATGAATAAATAAATAATTGAGTTTGAATATGTACTCGTATATGTAGAAACAGTATTATCATTTCAAACATGTTTTTCCTATCATGTGGGCATCACGTGCGCGGATCGCGGGCTGGTTGCGGACGCGCAGCCTGCGTGCGTGCTATCCGAATGCGGACGGTATTTTTCAGCCTTCAGCGTTGCCATGGAGTATATTATATAGTGTTACTTTTACTGTGACGCGGGTGGCAAGCATGGTCATATTACGTCAAATCGCAAATTATGAAATAAAAATTGATAGAGAGAAAGTCACTGGCGACACGCACGACACTAAAACGGCAAACGAAATCTTTGTCCTGCCTGTGGCCAGGAGCGTATTATCACTCGCATGCGAACCAAATCCGCGCGCGGACTAAAATACGCATGACAGGAAATGGGCCTTACGGCTCCGTCCGCATCATTTTGATAAATAACTTCATTCAATCACCCATTTAAATAAACGCTTGTATCAATGTTTTCGATATTAAAAATCTCTGTTATCAGTTTACAATGTTCCTTCAAAATCGAGATTTAGATTTCGGAGAAGACTCCAATTGAAAAGTAACAATTAAATGGATGGGCAGATACTAAATAGGTACACTAAAAATGCACCTAGGTATACTATTGTATAAAACAAGAATCCCTTGTACTTGCACCTTATCCATCCATCCATATATTTATGTCCCTCCGTCATCGTCAGATCATCAGTATAGTAGATAGATAGATACATCCGTACTTGGAAGTGGGTCTAGTCTAAATTCAATAATTAATTAATGTAGTTCTAAGGAGCCGAGCGTTATCACTACTAATCATGCTTTATCAATTAACAAGTAGTACTCGACAAACTTAAACATATTATGCAGGAGATAAGAGATAAATTAAATATTGTCATAGTTGTAAGGGCGATGAGGCGTTTCAATAGATCGAATAACAAAAAATTCAAGTTAATGATAATTGGAAACATTCTTAGGATTTGTTAGGTTAATAGTTAAACGTTATAGATCCTAATCATTTGTCTAGCTGTGTAATTCAACGGCTGAATAGGCTTTTCATTGACCGCCTTATTTGGCTAATTGGCTGCGACATATAGGTACATTGAACATTTATATTGTTATACCTACACTTGAAACATTACTCGTAAATTGCTACCTACACTATGTGATTTAAATTGCTTTGACCCTGTTCAGTTCCGTTGGATTCTCCATTAAACAATATAGAGATAGGTAATTATACATCTCTATATGACATGCAAAAACCACAACAGTATTGTTAGTCCCATTTTTAGAAGTATTAATACGCTCTCTGAATAAAGGAGACCATTCGGCGGTAAAAAAAAAGAAAACAAAAAAGATTTAGCTATTTATGCACTTTTAGAACTTTGGAAACGGGTTTAAGTAACATTTAGCCATAGTTTTTGTCACCCACATAGGTTTTTATTCCATACGGTACGTGACTGAAAAGTCTCCATAAGATCCGAAAAGTAATGCTTGTGGGCGCACAATATTTAGAAAGAGTGGTTGCATCATAAAGACAACATGTGAAATTATGCAAGAATTTTCTAGTAGTAATGCTGGAAAAACTCATTATCGTTTCAGAACGGTAACCGTAGCGAGCAACGATGCTAGTACAAAAACGGATGTCAACTTAAAATCATGGAAGGAGATCCCCGGTCCATCATCCCTACCAGTTATAGGACTATTGCGTCATTTTCTGCCTGGAGGTAATAATGAAGTCATTTATTTGACCCCTGTGATAGCAGCATAAGTCTTAGAGTGGCTATGATCATGACAACTGCTTTTCTCCCTACGTTGTGAAGCGTATACGAGTCAATTGAAGCCGATATTTTTTTCTTGCAAAAAGTATACTCTATATATTTTTTCCAGAGATATACATATGTCCCTTCAACAGATAATGGCATAGTGTTTGACGCATTACGGATGCCGTTTGTAAGCAACTGTGGCATAGCGTTCAATTGCAGCTTACCTTTTGTTCATCGTATTTGACTAAAACTAACTAACGTAAAACAATTTCATTGACAGGTGACCTCGCAAACTTTCAAATTCCTGGAGCTTTACAGAAGCTCTTCGATAAGTATGGTCCGGTAGTGAGGTTCGATGGCATGTTCGGTTCGGAGCCTATGGTGTTATTAGGTGATCCTGAACTGTGCGCACAAGTAAGTGTTAATATGTATTGTAGGTATTTTAAATACATGTAATCATTATAGTCCTCAAAAATAACCCAACAGAAACACTAGACTAAAAGTACCTATAGATTTCCTATATTTCAGCCAAATTAGTAAGGTATTGTTTAGATTTTGCATTAAACACCTGAAAGTAAACATTATAATATGTTACAATTACTTTCCATTACAACTTATTTAAATTTACGAAGTTATTAAATGATTAATCAAAGTCAAAAACACCGTTATTGCCGATAAAATAGAGATGATATTATTGCCACGGGACAATTTCAAGATTTATCATCTACTATTGGCTCGAGTATGAAACAATCGAATTTAAACGTTCAATTTATTTAGACAACAAAATAAATAAAAACGATTACATAAAAATACTATAAATAAATTTATCGTAGCAGTGAGCGCAAAAGATCCTCTCTACATTATTTTCGAATATCTATGCAATAACTCCTCTGGGTGATTCATAACCGTCAACTATTAGATAGTAATATTATCAGAATACGATAACATCAAGCATGATATTAATGTATTTATGACTTTTTGTTGACTCTTTGTAACCAGAGGTAGGTACCTATTTTAGACAACCCCTTACGCATGCAATGCATAACTGACAGTTCTCAAATTTGATCAACATTGACATTTAAGTATTTTAAAGTCACTGAAGGCTCTAATGACTCATGGAATATGTTTTATTATGATAAAGCTTTCCTGCCAAATTTTAAAAGTCCAAAATAATTAGTCCAAAGTATTTCATGTACAAACGTCAGAATTTGTACGATCAAAATCATACAAATTATGATTTGTTTATTTATTTTTTGTCCTCCAGGTACTGCGATCAGAAAACTGGCTACCAATCCGACCTGGTTTCGAATCCCTTGAATATTACAGGCGGCCTTACAAAAAAGCCAAGGGTCAGAAAGTTGGCACAACAGGCCTCATTTCGGAGTAAGTGGTTTGCAAATGTCATCATCATGGTCCTAGCGTTATCCCGATTCCATGCAAGACATATACTATGGAGCCTAGAATCCGCTGACCACCTTTTGCTTGATATGACAAAATATCAGCTTTTCCAGAGAGCGACTGTTGTCTGTCCTCCGCAATACAAAAAGCTAGCAGTATTCCATATTCAACTAGTATCAGCTTGACACCCCGTTACGACTATGTAAGACTTTTTATAAAAGGCGTCTGCTTCCTATTATCTTTATTTTTACGTAAAGTCTTTAGCACTGTTTACCCATAATTTTAATTAACTTGTAATTGTATCCATATCTCATTACAGACATGGCGATGTATGGAAGGAGTTCAGATCTGCCGTTAATCCGGTGATGTTGCAACCAAAAACTATTAAGCTTTACAGCAGTGTTCTTAATGAGGTTGCAATGGACATGATCAAAAGGTCGTTAAATAAGTAATCGTTAATATTTTTTTGATAAATATTAAAATATTTGTAAATATACTCTATCGAAATATTCCCTCTTAACATGTACATGTTTTGATATAATTTCCTAGTTCCTCTCTCTAGAATTATTTTGTACAGCATCTAACATAACAGAATGAACTGAATCATAAGCTCAGTCACTAAAAGCTGAGGTCAGTCATAATGGGCAGCAATATTCATTATCGTTTAAAGTCAAAATAAATGTTGCCCGGCTTCTCTGTTCTTATTAATTAAATTGTCTTAATTAAATGCAAGGTCCTTTAATTTGCACAATGTTCTATATATAATCTTAATATATAAAATCCTTGCGTTACTGACTGACTGACAGACACGCTACAGCCGAAACTATTGGGCGCAAGAAGCTGAAATTTGGCATGTATGTTCCTTGGGGACCGTAAGGGAGCACTAAGAAGGGATTTCCCGAAATTCCCACGGGATCGGCCAAAACGGGTAAATTAAAAAAAATATAGCATAATTTCTTAAGATCGAGTGTATATTTTGCTGCTTTATCATTTCAATGAAAGTGTATATTTTATGCCTCACATAAAACTGTAATTTTGCGCCTTATATATTCGAATTATAAAGGATCTTTCTTTGAAAATTATTAACAGTTATAGTCCTGAATGGGTATTAACACATTCAAGAGAGATGAGTGTTGGTTATTCAAGCATATTCATAATTACATTCGTGAAATTTTAGGATGAAAGGTCATCGTGATGAAAACAACCGGATCAAAGACAAATTTGACACTGAAATGAATCTTTGGGCTTTGGAATCCATAGGTACTGTTGCGCTCGGTTGCCGTCTGAACTGCCTAGATCCCAATTTACCTGAAGACTCACCTCAAAGGCAGCTTATTTCGATAATTCATGAACTTTTCGCGACAGCCGATGACCTGGACTTCAAGCCTAGCCTTTGGCGATACGTTTCAACTCCAAAATACAAGAAGGCTATGAAGATGTACGAAAGACATGAAGAGTAAGTTTAATTTCATACGCAACGATTTTTATCGAGTAATAATCATCATTAAATCCAATGTTCTCTTCTCTTTCAGACTGACTAAGTTCTTTGTCAAGCAAGGTATAGAAAGACTAAAACAAAACGCTGATCAGAAATCAGACCATGAAAAAGGCGTATTGGAAAAGCTTCTGGAAATAAACGAGGAATTTGCATACATTATGGCCAGTGATATGTTGTTCGCCGGAGTCGACACGGTAAGTGGATGAAATAAATTGATAGTAGACATCATCGAATCGAAATAAGTAAAAGTATTGTGAAGGTCGAGGCAAACAAACTCACAAAATCTCCATTTACTGTTGTATTATAGGTATACAGATAGATATAAATATACAATTATGTCTACAGGCTTCAAACACAATGTCAGCAACGCTGTATCTCCTGGCAACACATCAAGATAAGCAAGATAAGTTAAGGGAAGAAATATTGTCGAAGTCAGATCGAAGGCCATACCTGAGAGCGTGCATCAAAGAAGGGATGAGAATAATGCCTGTAGTCTCAGGAAACATCAGAAGAGCTACTAAAGAATACAATCTAAATGGTTATAGAGTTCCTAAAGGGGTAAGAGCCTGAAATTATTCTCAATTATCAAAAAAGAACAGGATATTATAAAAATGCCGATCTACTATTCATCACTATGCTTAAAACATGGTAACGCATGAAACAGTGGTGCTCTTCTTAAAAAAATATTTAAATACTTTCATTAGGTATAATCTTTACCCATTTACTTCACGATGGCAATAATGAAGGTGTTTCTATTAGTAACTCAAGACACACGATCGAACTGCTGCTGTAATATACAATTCGAAGTCATAAAGAACGAATGGAGCTGCTAGAATATAAAATTGCAAAGGACGCGCATGTACACGGAACGACCGCCACAAGGTACATCTGGGGGCACGGCAGTGCCCCCACCAAGTCGAGCAAAAAAGCGGCATGGTCGTACCATCGTACCATCCTTTTCTCGAAGCAATTCAGGCCATTTTCGACCGCCTATAACTTCGTTGTGGATAAAGCTAGAAGCCTGACTTTTTAGTTACCATGCAGACATTGTATAAACATGGTGAATTTCAAATTTCATTCAATTTGAACTAGTAGTTTAAGAATTATAACGACTCAAAATTCTTGATTTTGTCACTCACTGACCGATCATCAAAAGTCTAACGCACTTCTAGCAGACATAGAAGCTTCAAATTTAGAATACAATTAGTGTTTAGTATAATTATGAATCAAGCTAAATTTAAATACATACATAACGTCACGCCTTTTATCCCCGAAAGGGTAGGCAGAGGTGTATTTCTACACCCACTTTTCGCCAGATATACTTTAGTCCTACGTAATAAGGGGCGAGCCTATTGCCGTACCGGGCACATTTTCAGACTCCGAGCTGCTACTGAGAATTTCGTGACAGCAAAACCCAATAACACTGCCCGACCCAGGAATCGAACCCGGGGCCTCCCGATCCCACGCGCACATTTATGCCGCGAGACCAACGAGGCAGTCGTATAGGGTTTGATGTCGAGTTTTCCGTCTCTACACAAAGATGGTATTTGCATCGCGTTATCCCTTAGTCGCCTCTTACGATACCCACGGGAAGATAGGGGGTGGTGACACTTGTATTCTGTGCCGTCAACCACACGGCAATCAACCACACGGCAAAATTAAAATATTTTTCAATTTCTGTTTTCGAGATACATCAACTGCATAAATAACTTTGTAATCCCATATAAATATAAAGGACTAGACGACGCCAGCAGCTACGCCTGCATTTTGTTTTAAATTTACCCGTTTTGGCCGATCCCGTGGGAATTTCGGGAAATCCCTTCTTAGTGCACCCCTACGGTCCCCAAGGAACATACATGCCAAATTTCAGCTTCCTGCACGCAATAGTTTCGGCTGTAGCGTGTCTGTCAGTCAGTCAGTAACGCAAGGATTTTATATATTAAGATTACAAAATTACATTTACAGTTAGAGGTTTAGTAAAGAAAATTTATTGTTGGTGTACAAGAAGTAGAAGGTACAAAAGTAAGACTATCTACAAAAAGAAATGAGATCCCATAAAAACAATACTTGTCAAAAATACCAAGTCTCGCCACCGTAAAAAGTTGTGAGATCCATGTAATTCCAAGTCGGTTAATTAATATTCTTTAATGTTTTTAAGAAATATATTGACTTGGCAATCATCATCAATGTTCAAAGATTCACTTAATTTAGATATATATGGTATCACTTACAGTAGTTACAGTAGATATACCTACCTACATACATGTTTACATAGCACACCACTTTCAAGTTTCACCCAAATATAATATTAAGTACATAATATTTTCAGCTGAACGTTGTATTCGCTCACCGCGAGATGTCGTTGTTGGAGCATCATTACCCCCGAGCCCAGGAGTACATTCCCGAGCGGTGGGTCGCCGAGAAAAATGACCCACTTTACTATGGGAATGCCCATCCGTTTACACATGCCCCATTTGGCTTCGGCGTTCGGAGCTGTATAGGTACGTGTCGTTGTCAAATTGCATGCAATATTGTGTTAAAGTGCACACAGCTTATGTATGTACATACATAAGCTGTGTGCACTTTAACACAATTATACATACTTATTTTATACGCTACCATGCCTACCAACATATTTTTCAACAAATTACCATGAAGTATCCTAAATATCTAGCGTATCTAAACATGATAGTGTACTTTTGTGATCGAATATCCATTTTGCTACTTCCTAGCGCCGAGTGAATTTCATCTCAACGCGGAAAAGAAAATAAATGTTACAAACATGGTTGTAACACCTATTTTCTCAGACTCATTTATATGAGTCTCCAATAAAACCAGTTTGGTTAACGGTAGTCTAGAAAGAGACCGCTTTATTGTGCCTGTTACGAAAAGCAGAGCAGCATAAAGTATCACACCCTTGCATAAACGTTACACGTTAGGAATTTCTAATAAGAAGTATAAAGACTTTAACCGTAGGTACATTATTAACAAATAGGTACTAGTTAAAGCAAGGCACAAACATGCACGTTTCGTTAGTGAAGCTGACTGGCATGACTGGAATAAGTGTTTTGGCATTTGGCAGCCAACCTGGTAGTCCTTGCTGCTGAGCTCTTGCACCGATATGGAGGAGCTCAGCGTCGATACCAAACTGTTACTATTATATTTTGTAAAATTATATTTGTAAAGCAAATTTCATTTTAGGTCGTCGTATCGCCGAGTTGGAGGTGGAAACATTTTTGTCGAAAGTCATAGAGAACTTCAAAGTAGAATGGACAGGTGGACCGCCGAATCTGGTGCAGACTTCACTCATCTATTTCAAGGAACCATTCAACTTTACATTTAAGGATGTTAAGTAGTTTATTTTAATGTGATTAATTTATTATGGGTAATAAATTTAGAATATTTAGTAACAGCATATTTTTCCAAAATAATTGTGCAATTTGTGTAAATAGTTAAAAGTGATACTTTAACGGAATAAAAGAATATAATCTTAATTTGGCAAACATGACTTTGTCATAACATGTAAAATGTATGAAAGATATTTTGAATTTATAGTAAGTATACGTAAGGTTTTACTTAAAAGTTATTTGCCGAGACAAAATCTTATTTTCATTCGGCAAAATTTAATCTATACATATGCTATAGTAAAACTGTAGAGGTGAAAAAGTCTGTACATTAAAGATATTTTGACGAAAATTAGCTAAAAAATCTAGGAAAATGTTTGTGAATTTTTAGAATTTATGTCTGTCTGTCTGCCTGTCTATCCGACGTCTTTCCCTATATTGCTAAAGATCTCTAAAATGGCGAAATGGATTTCAATATATAATACACTCATGTACAAAGGACACTCAAACCTATAAAATAGTACATAATATATGTTACATCACAATCGGTTGAGTGGTTTTCGGTGTACAGCTTGACCTCTCCTTTGTACGTAGTCCCAAACAAAACAGGGATCATCCACAACTGGTTATATATGTGGTGCCATCTATGATCATTATGTGTGTAATTACAACATGATAGTGTTTTTTTTTTGTCGGTAAAGCCTACATTATTTTATTTTCCAAACAAAATCAACTATTACATAAAAAGCAACTTAATTATGTCCTGAAATTAAAATAAGCCTATTTAATATATACAATACGAAAAATAAATTAAAATTAAATTTAGAAGGCGTCATGGAAGTCATCCGCATCGCAGTCAATCGGAAGCGTGCCCAGAAGACTGGCGGCATTGCCTCGTTGTATAGTAATGCTTATCTTTTGTGCTAAGATGATAACTAACATTAACTTTAACTAACTAACTTAACATGATAGTTAAGTTTGTTGGTAAAAGTATAGTTAGTCTAAATATGTACCTTCAAAGTGTGTTATGGCTATTTACCCGACTTTAAAAAAGGACTTACTCACTTACTCCAATGGCTCATCGACCCAAAGTGTGCCCTGGCCTCCAATACGAGAGAACGCCACTTCACCCGATCTTTGGCCACTTCTCGCCAATCGCCAGCTTGAAGCGCCCCAAGATCTTGCTCCACAACGTCTTTCCATCGGTATCTGGGGCGACCGACAGGACGACGTCCTGTTGGTCGACCCACATACGCTCTCTTAACCCCACGTTCCTCTCCCATTCTCTCGACGTGACCGAGCCATCGGAGTCTGTGGGCTTTTATTTCCCCAATTATGTTAGGAATGGCTACGAGTTCCTCAATTTCGAAATTTTTTCGAATCCGCCAGCTCCCGTCAGTTCTCTGCACAGGGCCGAAGATCTTCCGGAGGACCTTTCTTTCTGCGACCAATAGCTTATTCTCCTCCTTTTGTGTCAGTGTCCAGGTTTCGCAGCCATGCGTTAGAATAGGTCTTATTACAGTTTTGTAAATTCGTATTTTGGTATTTCGGCTAAGAAACCTGGACACTAACACTTTGTGCAGAGCCGCGCTACATCTAAACGAGTTTTGGATGCGGATATCAATCTCCTCCTCTCGAGTGTTCGTGTCTGTTATGGTGCAGCCTAAATATTTAAATTTTGACACGCCTTTGTAAGTGATATCTCCAACATGTAGGTTATTTCTAGCCACTCGAGTGTTTTTGTAGCGTCTCATGTGGAGATATTCCGTTTTTTCTTGACTTATTCGTAGGCCCACCTTCAGAGCCTCAGATTCCAGGACATTTGCGCAGTCTTCCACCTCATCACTGCTCACTCCAAGCAGTGCCAGATCGTCGGCATACCCTACTACCATATGCTTTCCATTAAGTTTTGCCCCTGCATCTTGTGCTAGCACTTTTCTAAGGACATGCTCTAGAACTAAGTTGAAAAGCATAGGCGATAGCGCGTCTCCTTGTTTCAGTCCTGTCTCAACAGTGAACTCGTCTGTTAGCTCGTTCTCAACTCGAACTCTCATCTTGCTTTCCTTCTTGGCCACTTCAACCATGTCGACTAGCTTTTTGGGGATATTAAAATTCCTTAGGATGTTGTTGTTCCGTAGGCTTTGGTGAAATCCACGAAAAGGGAGTGAAGATCTTGTGCATATTCCCATTTTTTTTCCATGATCTGCTTCAGAAGAAATATTTGGTCAATTGTACTACGGTTTGGCCGAAAGCCACACTGATAATCACTGAGGATTTTTTCCGCGTACGGTTCCAACCTTTTAAGTAGTACATATGACAAAACCTTATAAGCTGTTGGTAACAAAGCTATTCCACGGTAGTTATTGCATTTCTTCTTACAACCCTTTTTGTTTATTGGGCAGATTACTCCGACCACCTCCCATGTGTTCCACCTCCCATATCCTGAGCAAGAGTTCGTGAATCTTGGATTGAATGGCTCCCCCGCCATATTTCCAAACTTCTGCAGGTATGCCATCAATTCCAGGAGCTTTATTGTTTTTTAGCCTCATTACAGCCTCTCGAACCTCGATAAAGGTTAAGGGCCTCACTTCCTCCGAGTTATCATCAGTAGTGCGAGATACAGAGCTTTCCAGAGGTGGGCAGTTGAGTAATTTCTGGAAATAATTACGCCACAGGGTCTTTATCTCTTCGGGAGATGTTATAAAATTGCCGTTATTGTCTTCCATGACCTGTGTTCTAGGCTGATAACCCTTCTTGAAAGACCGGACCTCTTGGTAGAATTTTCTCGAGGCCCTAGCTCCTATCAGTGTTTCCATATCCTGTACCATGTTATTGAGGTGGTCTCGCTTTGCTCCCCTAATAACTCTTCTTGTTCTTTTTTTGATTTCCCCGTACTTTTCGTCCCACCGTTGGTCATGTTCTGAGAGTAATTTGTATTTTAAAAAAGGAGGCGATTCTTAATTTCGTCAGTATATTTTTATATATTTTCATAATTATAGTTATCCTTCCGACCGACAGATGTTACTATTTTCAAATAATTTTCTAGCAAAATAAATGTTTCTTGCAAAAAAGACAATAATTATCTTTCTGTTATTAAAAAGTTAATAGAGTATAATATTCGGCACTTTCATAGACAAAAAGTCTCTGTGTCAAAATTTATAACAATGTCTACTTAATTTAAACTGTCAATCCCATTTATTTAAAATTATTATGTTTATATAATAGTTATATAATCATTTTATTTTATTTTAAATGATAAAAACAATGAATGATCCTTTTTTCAATAATTGGTCGATTAGTCCATATTATTTTCTATCTCGGGCGGTTTGTGGGTACATGTAAACATAGATGGTTAGTAGATTGAGCAAATGACGTCGTTTTCTGAATAGGGAAATACTGAATTATCTGACTAAAAGAGTTTGAAATGCTTTCTGTATATTGCACGCTTACTTTTACTGTATACTTATTACATAATTATGATATATGTTGCTTTTCAAAGTTTCCTAGTAATAATATACTACATATAAAGAATAATCCTGTGTTATTTATAAGTAATAGTAATGTTATGTACGTAAATAAAAATTATTATTTACTATATAATACTGTAAAATAAAATAAAGCTTACTATAGCAAAGTAAGTAGTTTGTTTTACAGCTATAGTGACAAATCATTAAACCCTCTTTAGCGTTAGATTACTTAGATCTACCAAGTTTCAGAATTGCAATACAAGTAAATAGTAGTAGATACTTTACGAATTGATTTTTGGTTACCTTGCCAAGCATTTAGAATCTACAGCAAAATAGCACTTCGAGGCAGCTTTCGTAGTTGTAAGTACTGTATTTTTTAATTTTTTTAGATTGTGACTTTCCTGATGTGTATATAACGTATTAATATTTATATAGTGGGAATCAATCTCTACAGAGACCCATCTTGATCCACCCGCGTCCAACCGCTTCCCGCAATCTTCAACAGATCGTCGGTCCACCTTGTGAAAGGCCTTCCCGTGTTGCGTCGTCCGGTTCGGGATCGCCACTCCAGAACCCTCCTGCTCCAACGGCCATCGGTTCTTCGCGCTATGTGTCCTGCCCATTACCACTTCAGCCTGGCTATTCGGAGAGCTATGTCGGTGAATTTGGTTCCACTGCGGATTTCCTCATTTCTGATTTGATCTCGCAGGGAAACTCCGAGCACAGCTTTCTCCATCGCCCTCTAAATGACCCTGAGTTTTCAGATAAGGCCCATAGATAGCGACAACGTCTCATCGCCGCCGTAGATCATCATTGGCAACATACTATGTTCAAACACTTTCATCTTGAGACACTGCGGGATATCGATATGTATCTCAATCTCCAAATCCATGGATGGATCGAATAACAAAACCGGCCTCTAGTCCATTACAAGGAGATTAATATAATAAATCTATATTCACAACGAGTCGAGTAAAACTGATAAAGTATCTCAAAATTACCATTCACTTTTAATAGAATATTATTACTTTTATCATCATCATCGTCGTCGAGCACGACGATTGTTTGGATGGTACCGGAATAACACTAGAGACCACTCTAGTGTTATTATATACCATCCAAGACTTTCGTTTTAGATCCTGAGGTCTTCGAGTAAATATTTGATCGGAGCCAGGGATCCTCTTATTAGTTTAACCAGATTTGACAGAATATTATTAACTTCACACAGAGTGATGTCGTGTCTGACCAATAGCAAAATTCCACAGGTTAGACCAATACTCCTATTACAGTAATCCAAAAAATAGTACGCACTACACTTGGCGGATAAGGGATCCTGTTATTGAGCTCTTCAATGTGTAGACTTCATAAGTGTAGTATACCTAGTGTGTCGAAATGCGATCCAGTTGGTAGTTTGTCACAACTACTATCCAATATGCAAAATCTCTAATCCGCAATATCTATTCGAAGAATCATAATAATAAATCTTATCAGACTAGGACCATAAAAAGATACATTTTTATGAAAGGGAACCTAATTGTTACTCAGCATATAATATATTTCGAACGCATTCATACGGTTAGTCTAATCTTATTTTGTGAATACCCGATACAATAGTGTACAGAAATTGAATTTGTACATCACATTTTTCCATTGAATAGAATTGATACAATTCATTATAATGCAAGGATTTTGTCCATGACATACCTTGCAAAAAAATATTTGCCACTTTTTGTGAACGACCAGTATAATCAGGTATAATCATAATAGTTATAGATAAAAATTAGTTTTTAGGCTTAAAGGAGAATGACCATTTTTGTATGGAAGTTGGGCTAAGTTTGCTTCTTGATGTTTTGACCAGTAATATGTAGAAAATATAGTTGTAATTAAATCAGGAAAAAATAGATATGAAATTCGGTGGCAGTTTTTAGATATCGGACATTTAAGATTCCAAATATTTTGAGGTTAAGTTTTGTAAAAGTCATATGATTTAATCACATTAGTAGTAGTAAATTAGTTAATCAACGCCCGTGCTTTGGAGAGTAGGTACGTTAAGCCGTCGGTTCCGGCTGTCATGAAGATCTTTGACAGACGTTACGGGGTCAGTACCTCAAATAAATTGATACTGGTCTAAACCATGACAAATCGCTATCCCCTTGAGTAACGGAGGTCAGACGGCAGTGGCTCTGTCGAAAAGCTGATATTCTGTCATATCTGGTTAGCCTTGTAAGCGGGCTCCTAGGCGTTTAAGTATTGGATGCAACTGAGATAATGCTAGGACTATGTCGATATGATTTAATCATATTATTGGCATTTATTTTAAGTGTTCCCTGACGGGGAAAAGGCGTGAGTATATGTATGGATGTATGTTACTTTAAGTCTCTAATTAGTGTTGCCCAAATTCAGTCTTGGTCTTGCAGTCTTGGTCTTGTTCTTGCGTTTTTGCAAGACCAAGACCAAGAACAAGACCGCGTATTTTTAGCAAGACCAAGACCAAGACTGATCGTGCAAGACTTGAGCAAGAACAAGACTAAGCCTGCAAGACTCTTGCGTCTTGCAGCTAGGACTTAGCGCTATTTCACGGAGTAGTTAGGTGTAACAGTTCGGTGTATAGGTACGCTTAGGAATTCTATGAGACGCAAAAAACTGTATCAAAGAATATGAAAAACTGGACCTATGCGCATTACTTTGTATTAATTCTTGGTCAAAAGAATTGATATAAAGTAACACAACCTAATGATAAAGCTGTTGTGTACTGTTATGTTTGATTTGTGTTGTATTTTATTTTTTATTGAAATAAATGATAAATCGTAAAACTCTTTTATTAAATTTCATATAAGTTGAGGGTTCAATCTCTTTATTGTTCTTTAAAATACAGTCAAGTTATTGTAATTAATTTGTTTTTTTTACATGTTTTAGCAAATGTAAGCTTATAAATCATAAATGTTTATTAAGAAACAGTTACTTCCATGGAAAACGACATATAGGTCAGTTGATTTTTCGAATTTCTTATCAAATCTTCAGTTATTTATTAATCTGCTTGATCTTTACTATGGCTGTGTTAATTCAAGCTCACAATGTTCCAATTCTAATACGTTTTTCTAAGATTTAAAAACTTTAATAAATAGTAATAGACTGATAGGTAATTGCAAGACTTGCAAGACTCTTGCTGCAAGACCAAGACCAAGACCAAGACTGGGAGCGCAATACCAAGACCAAGACCAAGACCAGGTGTATAGGCGCAAGACCAAGACCAAGACTGGCTAAGTCTCGTCTTGTTCTTGCATTTGGGCAACACTATCTCTAATATATATTTGATACATACAAGTATAGAATATAGTTGCATTAAGAAGTGGAGCTCGAAGCAAAGCTATATACATTTGAACGCCTGTACATTTTATAAGTTTGGTGTATTTTCAGTCTGATATATCATATTTCTTACTGACATATCTCAATACCATGTGGTACAATTAATGAGAATTCAGTGACGCTAGTTGGCAAAAGATAATCTCATTCCTTTGGACTTTATATTATAAAGTTGGCATTCAAACTAAACTGTTTTATGCTTGAAAGGCAAATGAAATACAGTTTTGTTATTTTTCATTTTATTTGTTATTATAAATATTCTTCAAATGAATCAAATACCAATGAAGCAGGAGCTTGTATATCGTATACCATAATGTGGTGCAGGTTTGGCCTCAGAAGTTGCAACAGTTTCAATTAATGTGTAGCATTCTAAACATAAGACTCCATTCAATTCTTGAAACAAAGAAGTTAAAGTCCGTCTGAGTATTCGCTTAAGAGAGATAATTGTAAGAATTGTGAAGAGAAGTAAACAACACTTACATAGACGGGCGCTATCCATGATGTCAAAATATTGAGCGCCGAATGAGATAGCTCGTCCAAATAATGGACGTACTGTGCTGCCGAGGTACCGCAAAGGAACAGTTAATAAGACCGCGATCTTCACCACGGTTAGTTGTTCTACGTGTAGATGACATAGGTACTTATATGTTACCAATAGAGTCCTGTGTCAAAATCTAGTAAACACACTAGTCACGCAGTAAACGTGTTTAGCCTACAAAGGATTGCTCAACTCAATGTAAATCACAGTAGGTAAATTACATATTTTCCACAATATCATCAAAACACAAACGCAACGTTCATATGAGAAAAAGCAAATTGATTGTTTTCATGTCAAAATAACTGACGTTAGACGTTATGGATGCCAGTGTCATAAAAATATGTTTCCATATTTTAGATAAATATAAAATATTACTTCGTAGGTAATATGTTGCATAAAGGATATAAATATTATTTATAGAAAATATTTTACCACCTGTTTCAAAATATCAAAAGATTTTGGTGTTATTTTGGTTATTAGAACTTTCATTCAGCTACACTGTTTGCACTATACCTGTCATTTTTTCCCTATTTAAAGAAGTTTGCAAGAAACTGTAAACATTTGCCGAAATATGCAAATGGGTTTTAAATACGAAATGGCAAATGGCGATGTTACTTATTTCCGAATAATGCAAATACTTATATTTTAGAACTAAAAATCCCCATTTTGCTTTAACTTCAAATTAATATATATAAAATTATAAAATAAAAGAAGATTTTCCACGTATGAAGGGTTTAGAAGCAAACGTGCCACAAAATAGCCCAGTTTTGGTCATTCTCCTTTCAACGACCATCGAAGAACCGTAGGTACCTAAAACTTTGCTGCCAGCTACAAACATGACTACACTCTTTTAACGCGGCCCAACAAAACCTTGGGCAAGAGATAAGTTACTTTAACCGAAAAAGCTTTTTCTATTATTTTTATTCAGTACAATCAGTGAAGAACGAGCTAAGCCGAAATAAAGGCGCCATTTCATGATCACTAAAATAAAACGTTTCGTCCCATTGAAGTAAAGAATAAACTTGATCATGCTCCTTTTCCCCGTTTCGACAAAATGCCTTATTTATAAGACCTATAGAAATACGTACGAATGTTTCGTATAAAAGGCGAAAATTCAGAGGAAATTCATTGAGCAGCGTATTTAAGCCATTTATTACCACATTACATTCAAATTCTTACACAAAACACACATGCGTAGTCTAAGCAAAGCTACAAAAACCACTGGCAAACCTACATAAACCACCTTTCTAGACTTAGTTCTGCTAGAATACTGATGCTTTATTACTGATTCAATAACTTTCCTTGGACTATTTAGGAGACACGACTCTGCTACCTCTCCATGTAGCATATTTCGAACCCGTATATTATGGTAAAAGGGATTGACGTACATTGTAACTAATCTAGAACTTGTGTTTTGAGTTTGCTGCTAAATACCGAAAGACTACAGCTACTAACCGTGCTGAGGAAGCATATTTAAATTCTGGATGTTACAAGTAAATAAACTTACTGCTTATAAAAGTATCCAGTATATAATCATTATGCAAAACGTATTCAAATGAGACAGTCCATCCGTTGTTTTAGGATGAAGAACAACTGAGACCAAAAAATATTTGTTGGAACTAGTTTGGCTATGAGTTTAATTTAGACTTTGTAAGGTCCATCTATATTATAGCCACATTAGTATAATACAGATAATAATTCATGCATTACAGCTACAGAGCTGTCATGCATTAATTATTGCTATGTTTTGAGATGGAGAAGTCAGTAGGCAGTTGCTCTGTGAAAAAGATAACATTCTGTCAATTGATTAGCGTACCTCACGCTCCAAGGCGTGAGTCTTGGCCGTAACACTGGGATGATGTTGGCACTGCAGCACTACTTAACTTGATATAGATGATAGATCAAAGCTATAGATGCTCATTTATCTGACGACTAGCGAGAAAAGGACCTGATTCAAGCTGTACATGATCACCCCAACAGAACAACATGGGGTTCAACCCAAATCTCCAGAGAAATTTTTCTACGCCACTTTTCAAGAAAGTTACCATTGTAGCACCGTTTATTTGATGTCGAGTTTTCCGTCTGTTACCAAAGATACTTTGTATATAGAACATACAACACCTTTTAAGATATGCAGCGGGTTATATACAATTTAGCGACCAGCCAACGAGTACGAATTAAAATGCCTCGATGGCATCGCTACGAGCGTTCTAAACAGCAATTTATCGGTCCGAATCAACGGAGATATGTCGTTCCTTCTAGCAACGTACATCAGGTTTTTAATCTGCACTGTTGAACATAAACTGGTACAAGGAATGTGTACCAGTTTAAAGTTTAAGTACACGTTTTAAATTTATAGTGTGTACTTGGCTTTACATAGTAAGAGAATATCCCGATAAGCGGCAATAGGCTCGCCAACTATTACGTGGGATCAAAACACTGGCGAAAAGTGGGCGTTTAATATGCCTCTGCCTACCCCTTCGGGGAAACAGGCGTGAGTCTATGTATGTATGTATGTAGTAAGAGAAGTATTCGTAGTAATCTTATATAGCTAATGCTTTAAATACGATACCTGTACATCTGTAACGTTTATTGAACTTACCGATACAATGGTGTAAATGGAGCACTGTATGCCTTTATGAACGGCCAAACTGCCAAAAGAGGCGCGATTGGCGATTCATAATGGAGTGCTCGTCCCCACGTTGATGAATGGAATCACTTCCATTAGTTGGATATGGCAGAAAAAGTATGAAAGCAGAATTAACGCAGTTGAGATGCGATCACTGCGTTGTATGAGAGTGGTGAGACTAGAGAGAACTCTACAAGAGAACAGTGGTCTGAAAGAAGATGTCGTGACTAGGATTGAGAAAGAAATGCTGAAGTGGTTTGGACACGTGGAGCGAATGAGTGAAGAAAGAATGACGAATCAGATTTATAAGGCAAATGTGTGTGGGCAAGACGAATGCGGCAGACCTCGTCAGACGTTCCTCGACCAAATTAGGGACGTCCTAAAAAACGGCAAGGTCTGAAGTACCCGAAACCGGCGAGCATTTATGAATAGAGTAATGAATGGAGAGAATGCGCGTGAGATTTGTAAGGATAGAAGCAAGTGGCGTTACGCTGTCTCTGCCTACCCGACGGAAAAAAAGGCGTGAGTATATGTATGTATGTAGGTACAAAGCCGTAGAACTGTAGATACATTTATGTGACTATTTTCAAATAGTCACTGCCCGGCAAGCTACTTCACCAACTTCTCTGAATACAATTGGAGTTTGTAGTTTATAAACTTTACTTACAACGGTATTAAAACAAAAAAATAAACGGCACTGGGTTTGCTTACTTTACAAATTACTTCGACAGTACCAAATTATAACAAAATCCTTTTCTCTAATTCCATAATAACTGCAGCCTTCGTTTGCACATTTCAGAACAGTATATCAAGGTGTGTCGTCCATTCGAGCTAGAGTCGAGGCGACGTCAAGTGCGAGCGATGCACCGCTTATACTTTTCCAAGACTTTCAGTACAAGTTTCAGTGTGTACAATGAAATTCCGTAAATATCATGAAAACTGACTAGGAAAATAGACTAACAATACTATGCGAAACTGATAGATAATAAATCCATGAAAGTTCATAAAAATAGTGTAAATATGGACACAAAACACATCGGTAACATATATTTATCCCACAGATACATCTGTAACACCACATAAAATATTTATCTTTACAATATCTCTATGACCGTGACCTTGTAACTGTTTGCAACAAGGCTTTTGTTTGCTCAACCGCCGCCGCCGCGAACGTCGATACAAATCAAGCAAAGTTTATACAATTATTATTGTATATTTCATCACAAACATGCCCTTGTTTATCTTATTTAAACTAAAAACTGAAACAAAATTGAAACAATGTTTTCAATGAATTTAAAGAGGTTCCTAGAATACAAAACGTTGGAAGTTTAATAGGTAAACATTGGTTTTGCGACAGAGAGACAACTAATAAGACGCATAAAAATACTGCATAATAATTTAAACTGAGCTAGACGAAAAAACAAGAAGAACTTCGTCTGTATCGCTGGGAACTTTAAAAAGAGCATCGAAAATCTACTGACAGACGTAACACCAGGAATCTATGGGTAAGCCAACGTAAAGGGCACACAATATTATTATGAGTAAAAAGAATGTTTGTCCCGTCTTAAATAGTCATAAATACAATTTCATGACTACCTTATCTTTCTGTAAACATTTAATAAATACGTGATCTTCATTATTAACACTTACACTAACTAACACATAGCATATCAATAAAAAAATTAAACCCACATACAATTTTCCCTGCATCAAAAGTTAGTGAAATTTTAAATTCTTCGGCTTAAATGCAAACGTTTGATTCAATTGTAATGGCATCCAAACGATATTTTCCGAACTGCCAAAAAATGCCGTCCATTTTCAGACGAAGCGAAGTGCGTATTTCTTTATTATTCCCTTATAAATAAACTGGGAAAATAAAAGCAATGTTGCCAATAAGGCTTAAGGCGCTGAATAGTGGATATAGGAACGCTAATACCCTTTCAAGGCATTTGTTTGGAAGCTTTTATCGAGGCCACAATGGAAGCCGCCGATGTTTGCCTACGATGAAACGAACTACACTAGCTTAGCAGATTACGTAGAGGCTTAATACGTTTCTCTACGTTAGTGTTCGTTATTTGCTTAAAATAAATACTGCCATGATTTATTTACTCATGAAAAGTGTAGGCATTTGTAAGATTTGTTTGATTATATCAATCTCGATCGAGTAGGCACACTAAATGTAAGGCCAGAGGCGCATAAAAACAAAAAAAAACATCAAGACCGTCTTACTACTTTATGAGGAGCTCAATGATATTCACACGTCAATTTGATCCCTATATATGTAACACAACTTACACAACTCATGCTACTCGTCTCAGTTGCGTATAATATTACTCTTCGCAAGTCCGTATTTCACGTATTTCAGCAGCTGTATTTATTAAATCTTTCGCACCACGTATGCCTACATAAAATATGCTCACTTAATAAATCTGTGATCAATCCATCTCAGTATTCATAGCAGAGGTTCTACGTCATGAATATCAACTTAATCCGGCGTTCAGCGTCGCATAATCCTCTCTGAATTATCTATAAGCACATATAATGTGGATGGTATACAAGATGTGGATACGCACTTTGGATATTGAGACTGATTGATGTTTATTGTGTGAACAGCCGTGTAAGGTGGTAAGTACGGTGGATTAATGACATAAAGACATATTTATATCTGCATTTTGGTTGTTTACAACACTTATACATGTCAAAACCCTATTCTAGATGAAGCCGGCTTTTCCTAGCTAAATGACTTCTTGAGAAGAAAGGCCGAAACAAACTCAGAGTCATTTTTTTTTGTCACTTCATTTTGTTTAGTATTTTCTTCATCTTTTAAAGTCCAGACAAAAAAAAGGGTTTAGTATGCAAGTACAATGCAGGAAATCATCTGACGCTTTTGACTGACTCGGCCCACTGATGGCCCGCATTCAACAGCAATCGTACGGCTCAACCTTGATAAAGGGAGCCAGCACGATCTGTATCACTATGCCTCCACGCCATCAGAAGGTGTATGCATAAGCATGTCAGCCTAAGCCATCAGACAGGTTGCCACAACTATTTGTTTATATGTTTAATAATGCCCACATCATACTCACAACTTTACAAGCTAATACATAGTAAAATACATGTTGCAAACAATATGTAAAAATAATAAAATTTTAACAATAAAATGTCATATTATATTTAAAATGTCAAAAATATTATTGAATGTCAATTCAGGAATAATAATATATTACTTAAGTAATTTTAAAAATAATAAAAATTTAAACAATAAAATGTCATATATTTAAAATGTCAGAAAATATTATTGAATGTCAGTTTAAAATATATTAAATATATATTACTTAAGTAATTTTAAATGTCAAAAGAAAATAAATAAAATAACAATGTCAAATCAAACAATGTCAAAACAAAATAAATAAAATTACAAATGTCAAATTAAAAATGTCAAAATGTAAAAATATAAGTATTACAAATGTAAATAAAAATATCTTGTCACTAATTTCAAAATGTCTCAATTCATAATTTTTAAACTCAATTCCAGGCATTTTTGTCTGCTAAATAATCTTTAACTGTGTAATAAGCTTTTGAACACAAGCTCTGTTTAATAAATACTTTGAATTTATTAATACTTAGTTCCTGAATATTGCCTGGAATTTTGTTTAGTATTTTCTTCATCTTTTAAAGTCCAGACAAAAAAGGGTTTAGTATGCAAGTACAATGCAGGAAATTATCTGACGCTTTTGACTGACTCGGCCCACTGATGGCCCGCATTCAACAGCAATCGTACGGCTCAACCTTGATTGAGGGAGCCAGCACGATCTGTATCACTATGCCTCCACGCCATCAGAAGGTGTATGCATAAGCATGTCAGCCTAAGCCATCAGACAGGTTGCCACAACTATTTGTTTATATGTTTAATAATGCCCACATCGTACTCACAACTTTACATGCTAATACACAGTAAAATACATGTTGCAAACAATAAGTAAAATAATAAAAATTTAAACAATAAAATGTCATATATTTAAAATGTCAGAAAATATTATTAAACGTCAGAAAATATTATTGAATGTCAATTTATGAATAATAATATATTACTTAAGTAATTTTAAATGTCAAAAGAAAATAAATAAAATAACAATGTCAAATCAAACAATGTCAAAACATAATCAATAAAATTACAAATGTCAAATTAAAAAGGTCAAAATGTAAAAATATAAGTATTACAAATGTAAATAAAAATATCATGTCACTAATTTCAAAATGTCAAAATTCATAATTTTCAAACTCAATTCCAGATGAGAACCCTAACTATGGAATTCCGTGATAACTTGAGCCAAATTCAAAATGCAAACAAGTCAGTAGTATCATCCTAGTAAAGGACAAAATATTCACAATGTTCAATCTACTGGTCCTAATAGTTGAATAGGGATACGTATTTTAAAACTAATAAACTTTACTTACTACTTAGTTTGGTATTAAACTTTCTGATTATTTTTGAAGTATCTATCAACTTATATATTTTGTATTTACAAAATACTTAAAAAACGTATGATAAAACTAACAGCTAATGCTTATACTATAAAAATTCTGACACCAGAAATCATAATGCTGTACATTAACTTGAGATTCTACACAACGCTTTCAATAGAAGCTCCAAGATGACCCGTAGCTAAAAAACTAACAATAAACATTCCATATAACATTCAATTTATCATTATGTTTCTTTCTACAATAAAATAAGAAAACCTTTATTCAAATCATTATCTAAGCTCTCAGCATTCTCGATACCACCTGGGACGATGGAGAAAAATGTTCATGCATTTTAGATGGCAATATCTTTGATGTATGCAGCGGCATCAGGTCACTAAACTCGTTTGTTCCTAGTTGCTGGTTATTTACAATTCAGATCGCACCTGGTCCGTGCTGGACAACAAGAGTAAAAGTTTACCGCGACCGGCAAACTAGGTCTTAAGAATGCAGTGTTCATTAAAGTGTCTCCTTTGACACGTTTGTTTTTCTAGTTTGTTTGTTGGGTCGTGGTATAATTTTGTGGTAACGTGTTAAGCTCATATTTATGTATATAACGGGTCTCAATCGAAAAATTATTTAGTAAATAAAGGTGAAATGCTTTCTATATGCCAAGAGGCTTCCGCGTGGTTTATATTAATTGGGGCTGGTGTAACCTACTAGGATGACTAACAATTGCCACAGTTTCAAAGTATGGATTTGAATTTGACTGTTGCTTCTTAACACTAGTGCGGTTAGTCTGAGGTAGAAAACAGAATGTGATGAAAATTCCTCACGAGTACAAACTTGATCCGATAAATCCATTTTGGTTTTAATTTCAGACGATGGTTAACATTTTGACATCATTCATGGGCCTTTTCTTTTGGCATCGTTGCCAGGTAGGTATATACAGAACCGTGTCGCATTTGCGGTACCATATAATCATAACTACCTATATATAATATTTGCACACAGTCCAATTACCACAGTGATTGGTCTGAGTCGTCTCGTCGCGAATGTGCCGCGCTGATAACGCGCCTCCAATTAATATCACAGTGAGCCGGGCTTTCACCTCAATGTTCTCTCACTTAAAAAGGATAAATAGTTACGTACATAGCTATACGTAAATTAATCCTGTGAAAAATAGGTTTACAAGACACAAATACCTACTTCGCCTTTTCTACTTTAAGTCTTGTTTGTAAAGCTAATGGGTTGCCTTTCACATACTCATTTCTAGACGACATAATACTACAGTTAGTATAAACCGCTAATAAGTACTTTGCACAACCCAGGTTTTGCGTTACGAAGTAGTAAAAATGCGAGGAATGTGGCAAGAATTTGAAAAATTCCTGAAACCCAAACCAAGAAATCTTCATTCATTTATTTAATAACTTTTTTATTTATTTTAACTCTTCCGTGCAAGAAATTTCATTACATTTATTTATTCAAAAACAACTTTTACATCGTGTGTGAACATACGACAATAATTATAATACTAATTAAACACAATATATAATTAATTAAATAAAATCAACATGACATTAAATAAAAAATTCAATTGAGATTAAAATTACAAATTTATCAAATTAAAAATAAATGAATAGCCATGTCAAAAGAAAATATAAAGAAGAATGTCAGAATTAGAGTATATGTAATGTCAAGTTAAAAATAAATCATAATGTTTACATGTCATTTAAGGAATAATAACATTCTTTTAACAGGTGCCGCTTGAGCTCAGTTTGAAAGTCCTTTTTGTACAATAATGATTTTATATCAACAGGCAATTTATTAAAAAGCTTAACCGATTTATAAAAGGCGCTATGTTTCACAATGTCAAGACTAGGTATATAATTAGTTTGCAGATATTTCCTTCTTGTACTCTCCCTTATTTGTTTTTCTTCTCGACTTTCATGCTCATGGATATATTTTTTTAAATGAGTGAATAATACTAGCATGTATAAACATGGAACTGTCAATATTCCAAGCTCTTTAAAATGTGGTCTGCATGATTCTAATTGCTGAATCCTTGGTATCGTTCTGATTGCTCTTTTCTGGGCAACGAACGCCTAATGAATATTGTACTCATAACTTCCTCCCCAAAAAAGTATGCTATATCTTAATCTGGACTCAATTAACGTGAAGTATACCTTTTTTAAATGTTATGTTATACTAATTTCATTTCTGAGACTTCTGAGTACATAACAGGTTGAACTTATTGAATTTTCTAAATTATTCTTGTATCAGGAGAAACTTTGCAAACATTTAATCAACGGGCAGAAAAATACACTAATCGCTTTACGCGCAAACACCGTTGGTAAATCGTGCTATGTGTTATCTCGGTTAAGCATCAAACTCACATCACTCAGCGCTTTGCTAAATAGCATGACGATATCTTCACAAATACTAAGAGTACGAATAGATACGGTATTTCGACAACATATTATGTAATACTAACAAAATATGCGTTTAAAAATCTGTGCCAAAAATCACAGATTTTTAAACGCATATTTTGTTAGTATTACATAATATGTTGTCGAAATACGGCTCGACCGGGCAAGTACTACCCTCTCACAGAAAATCGACGTAAAGTAACAGTAGCTAAACTGTTGCGTTTCGTTCGGTGAGTGAGAGTGCCAGAGGCCCTATCCTCTATTCCTTCTCCCTTATCCCACTCCTCATCCTATCCCTTTTCCCAATCCTCAGAGGCGGCAACGCACTTGTAACTACTGTGGTGCTGCTTGTGTCCATGGGCGGCGGGTATTGCTTACCATTAGGCAATCCGTCTGCTCGTTTGCCGCCTATTACTATAAAAAAAAATATATATTCATATTCAAAATCAAAATTTACCTAACACGTAAAAAAAAGTTATAAAAGTCAATAACTCACGAAAATACTTAGTAACTCACGACAACGAGTCGAGATCGAGTGCGTCGACGCGTTGTACCTAAAACAGCTGTTAACGTCGTGCGGCGAGGTCAACAGCTGTTTTACGTACAGCGCGTGCAATAGTAGGTAACTACCTACACATAAAACACGTATCAGTCAGCACAGCATTAAGAAGTACAGATGGATAGTGATACCTAATTTACGTACTTACAAAACACCAATTAGTTCCGATGAGAACTTCAATAATTTTAAGCACATACTAATGATTAAAATAATAAACACTGTACCTTTTCCTTCGTAAGTTGACAGAAATAAGCTGTGGGTTCACGCAATCATAATAAACTAGTAGAAGAAAGATAGTCGTAGGTACATAATCATTTTCAATAACTAGTAAAAGCCGAATTTAGGTATTTACTTATTTCTGGCGTATTTAAAACATGTTATCAACGTTGGTATTCGCCACAATCTATAAATCAAATCATTTACCTTTACAGTCTTCTGCTTACATCACGATCAATTGACACATATTGCACTCGGAGTACCTACAGCGCTTGTTTCTCGCGTTCTCGTGACTCCGTTTCTTCTTTGTACACAAATATTATAACCTCGATCCACTAATGAAACCCTATGGAGTTAGGTCAGGTTGCGGCCTATCAATCCACTAGCGAACACATCAGTATTGTAAGGATCCACGATTGTAGTTTTATTACGTAACACGGACACAGGGTGACGGGAGCGTGATATACGACTGTCCCATTGACCTAATTTCTTAAGACTGAACTGCGCCCGCGCCGCACCCCGCCACGCCCTCGCCCCCTTCTGACGCCCTGCAGCGGAGAGGAGGAGAGCGAATTAAGTGATTGAACTCAGATTAATTATAAAAAATACTTTATTTAATTATAACAGCGTAACAGTATATTTAAGATGTAAAATAGTAATCGCTTATGTTAGATCTACAAAGGTATTTATAATAAATTAATGCTAAGATGACAATAAGATTATCTAGATCATTTGGTGGGGAGAGATGTGCTGACGAAGCTAACGTTGTTGGGTTCCGTACACTTAACTCCTCCCTCCCTAGGTGAGAAATTATTTAAAGACAGCTGTGTTGGTTCTAGAGAATTTCGATTACAAGCTACCTTGGTAAGGAAATTACATTTATATAAAAAAAGGCTATTATTAAAACTATTACTACTATATATATATATATTCCTATAGTCCATACACTGATCTGGTTATTAATAACAAAAGGTTCAGTTTCACTAACACTTGCACTATATTTCGCTCTGGTTAACAAGTCTTTGACGTCACCGAGGTCCACACCCCGAAGGTCTATCTGCTTGGCTGGCGAATCGACGTCGCTACGAAGCTCGGGCAATTGCCCAGCATTGCTACTAGGGGCAGGCTAAAGAATACTGAGCTGCCATATGTAGATGTAGTGATATAAGTAGCAATCTGTAACGAACAATGCTGACTTGGCAGTAAAATGTATGTTCCTCGTAGGTTGTATTTCCTCGTCTCGTCATCGCAGTATTCGGTTGCTGCGATTTCTTTCTCAGCATATATCAGCCAATGGTTGTTTGACACAGGCTGCACTTTGGTTTCCTCGATTTGCACCTGGTATTGCTGGCATTCGCTGAAATTTTCTTTACCAGCATCAGTTGTTCAATACACGTTTTAGTGTGGTATTGTAGTATATTCTACTCTGTGCATAAATATTACTGGTCGTCTATTTCTCTGCAGGTGTCTACTACGGACCTGTATTTCATTCTGTTCACTATAAGGTATGTGTATTTAGGAATAATGACGAAGGTTTTATGTTTGGAAGGGTTGTATATTGGAATTGGAACAACTTTATACAAACGTATTGTGTATCAACGGCACTTCTAGTATAAACACTACTTTATTGCTATCTACGTACCCTTTTATCTCTATATTACCTACGAAGGTAATATAGAGATAAAAGGGTACGTACTAAATTCTTAATATTTACTGGATACATCAACTGACTAAGCTTTTCTACTTCTTTTAAAATATTCACAGTTGTATTTACTATAGATTGATGTAACATATGCATTTTGCTAAAAGCTATAGCGGTTTCAATTTTATATATAATTGTATAAATAGTACGAAAATTATTAAATAGCTGGTTCAAACTATTCATTATCGTGACTAAATTTGAATACTTGGTTTGGTTTTGATTAAGTGACTGTAATTGTCTGACTTTATAGTTTAAGTGTTTAGTATTAAAATTGATATCGTCTGAAACATTAACCAATCTTTCAAAAGCCTTTTGCATTAAAGAGACTTTTCTTTCCTTTGAGTGTTCTCTATTACTTAGCTTACTTATCTCTAAATCGTACTTTCTAGCTTCTTCTGAATCTAGATTGCCCGTAATTACTTTAATAACTGATCCGAGAGGGTTAAGGATACCCCTTTTAACCCTAGTACTTGGCATAATCTGGTGTAACCTATCTCTAGTTAATTCTATAAAAGATTCTATCTGAATAGATAATCCCATAAGTTCTTTATAAGTTTCGCTATTGCTAGTAGTAATTAACGTTAACCAAGTATATTCTTCGATATTGTTATCTATTTGTAAAACTAATGAATTTAAATCTATGGTCTTAATAATACTCCAGTGATTACTCTTCCTCAGAGCCGTTCCAATCATCATTGGAGCTATCCCTGGATTCTGGTCGATCCTCTGGATGTTCAAAGTTATCCCGTGGTCCACTAGGACGAGCAGGATCCAACACCATCTGTGGGGGGCGTTTAACATTTTATATTGCCACTATGGTGTTCCTATTTTTAAGTTTTACCAGAACAATATTTCTGCTAACATTACCTATAACTTCAGCTTTCTCATATCGTGGTAATTCTTTAGCTTTCCTAGTTCTCGTGTTTTTCATATAGACGGTTTCCACCCTGCTGAATTGTCAAGGGTTCCTCATCACCTTTTTTGTCCCTGAATTGTGTCTTATTACCTATTTTTCGAGTTTTTAAATGTTTGCGATGATCTTTTAAAGTTTTTTGCATTAAATTCTTGTCTCTGTCTATATCAAAAGCATTACCCGATTCTGTATGTCCAAAGACAACTTCGAATGGTGTAAAGTTTGTGACACTATGTATCGTATTGTTATAACCTAGAATTGCATAAGTCGTGACAGAAGCCGCGTCTAAATTGCTTTGTTCATATTTCGCGAGCCTGTAAATTTCGATTAATGTCGAGTGGAACCGTTCAACCATCGACATTGAGTTGAGATTATTGGGTGTCCCAATATGTTGTTCAATTATATACAAACTTAACATTTCTTTTATTAACTCATTGTTAAATTCTGTCCCTGAATCACTACTTATCTTTTTTGGTATTCCGTACATACTAAAATATTTTATCAAAGCTCTCACTATCTCGGAAGTACCTTTATTTCGGATAGGTATTGCTTGACCAAGCTTAATAAATGAATCAATACACGTTAAATATTGATTCTTTTCGATATATAGTAGGTCTATAAAAACTTCTTGTAGGGGGCTATCTGGAGTTTGAGTTAGTTGGATAAATGGTTTTATCGGTTTTCTGTCATACTTCATCTTACGACACTCCTCACATGCATTAATAATAGCACTAATAGTTTCTTTCATTTTACTCCACCAATAATTTCTTTTCAGTTTCATTAAAGTCTTTCTAATTCCTCGATGACTAGTTTTACCACGATGAATACTTTATTACTAAATCTTTCTGCTCGTTTTCACCCGCTACATTCACCACTCTTTCAGTACATTCAATAAAATAATTCTGTGTTCCTTTTTATATAACGAATTTATGACACTTGTAAAAGTCGACCTATAAGCGTGATCCTCAAGGTAAATAAAATATTATATATTCTTTAAAGAAACGTTTTACTAATTCGGGATTATTTAAAGGTAAATGTACTTCTATTATTTTTTGTTTAGAGTTTGAGATGTTTTTTACACCAATGTCATCTTTAAACCAAGTGAAAACATGAATTTGTCTAGTCTTGGTATCTATTGCTTCATTGAGAGTAGGTATACCTTCATGCTCTCTATTAGAAATAGAATTTGCGGTAGCGCCATCACTTTCTGCATCTGATAATTCTATGGTTTCCATCTCCGGGTCTTTCTTAATAAAATGAGCGATTTCATTTTCTAAATCTCTTAAATGTTCTTGTAATGTTGCTCTCTTTCATCTACATTTACTATCATTGATTCGCGGTCTTCGTTTGAAACATTGATTTTAACGCGAGATAAGGCATCGGCGTTTGTATTCTGTTTACCTTTTTTACACTGAATTTCAAATTGGCAATCTTGCAATCTTAATCTCCAATGGGTTAATTTGCTATTGGGTTCTTTGAGTGAATTTAACCATGCTAAAGGTCTATGGTCCGTAAAAATTATGAACTTTCTGCCATATAAGTAGGGTCTGAAGTATTTGACTGGCCAAACTATAGCCAAAAGTTTTTTTTCTATCGTACTATACCTAGATTCTGTGTTACTTAATTTTCTACTGGCATACGCTATTGGCTTATCTGAGCATACAATACCTTGCGATAGCACTGCACCGATTGCAAAATTTGATGCGTCTGTGGTCAGTATGAAAGGTTTGCTAAAGTCAGGGAACTGTAGCAAAGGTGCGTTTGTTAGCAACTCTTTTCAAGTCTCAAAGCTTTTCTTATACGTTTCATCCAAAACAATGCTTTTGCCTTTTTTTAAACATGCTGTTATCTTACCGAAGTCTTTGACGAACTTCCTATAGTATCCTATTAGACCTAAGAAACCTTTGATTTCAGTGACTGTTTTGGGTAATGGATACTTTAAAATGGCGTCTATCTTATCGTTATTAGGCTTAAGCTATGTTTAGTAATGGTGTGTCCTAAATAAATTACCCCTTTATGCAGAAATTCTGACTTATCTAGTTGGACTTTTAAGTTAGTTTTTCTTAAGCTATCAAAAATTGCTCTAAGTTTGCTTACGTGTTCCTGGAGGCTCGTTGAAAAGATGATGACGTCATCTAAATAAATTAGGCAATGGATACCCTGCAAGCCTCTAAGGACATTGTCCATTGCTCTTTGAAAAGTAGCAGGGGCTGTCTTCAAACCAATGGGCATTCGGTTGAATTCATATAAACCGAATGGTGTGGCAAATGCAGTTTTCTGCCTATCTTCTTTTTCTACTTCCAGTTGATGGTAATGTGATGCTAAATCTAGCGTTGAAAAGTACATACTCTTGCCTAACTTATCAAAAAGGTCATTGATATTGGGCAAAGGGTATTTATCGTCGATAGTTATTTCGTTAAGACGCCTATAATCGACTACCATGTGCCATTTCTGTTGCCCGGATGCGTCTAATTTTTTTGCTTCTAAATGGACTGGTGCACTGCAAGGAGAGTGAGATTCTCGGATTACATCATCCTTTAATAAATTGTCTACCTGACGCCTAATTTATTCTGTTTGTGATGGCGGTAATCTATACGCCTTAATATTAATTGGATCCTCATTAATCGTTCTAATCTTATGCTTAACTTCATTGGTAAAAGGGACATTCTTTGATCGGAATATATTTTGGCCGGTTTTAGACGAAACTTAATAAACCTTTTGGCAAAGCAGTTGTTTTGTGCTAGCATCATTACTTGATTCATAATAAGGAAATCTATGTAAGAAGCACCATTGTAATGTTATTATTTTGGGAATATATCAAGGTTTTTCAAAAATGCCTGTTGCGAATAATGACCATGTGTTGATGAAAATGACAATACAATGAGGATAAATGACTAATGTTATGAACAATGACTTCTAATGTTAATTTTGGGGTAAAAAACGTCCAAATAAATAAATTAAACACAAAATTAACAATCAACATAATTTTAATAGTAAAATCAAAGTTTGTTCAATTATATCCAATGTTTGATTCACATAACTTTTTGACTTTTTATAGATAAAGACATAAACCTATATTATTATTTTTTATACTTGACTTATTGCACAAGATTGAAGAATGATCGTTTGATATATGTCAGCCTAGTAAATTTTATGCAAGTATGTCAAAATTTAGATAGTTTGATACAAATTGTACTAAGATACATTTATTACATAAAAAGCCTTTAGGAGCATAACGTTAAAAGCGAAAATGGTAAGCACTCGCAAAATGGTAAAAGAGCAAAATGTTAAAGGAGCAAAATGGTAAAAGCGCACAAAGTTAAAAGAGCAAAATGGTAAAAGCACAGAATGATAAAAAAATCAGTTGCCAGTAACTAAATAGGTTATGTTAGGTACTCTTTTGACCCTTAATCTGAAAATAGGAGCCCTGCGAATCAGGGCTCCGTCAACTTCAGTTTATTAAACTAGTGTGAAGAATGTGGACTAAGTTGACGGAGCCCTGCTTTGCAGGGCTCCTATTTTTGGGTTGAGGGTCAAAATAGAACTTAACTTAGCCTATTTATTTAGTTCGTCGCACCTAACCCTAGGCACTAGCTGTTGATAATAATATTTAACTTTTCAGGGTTTTAAAACTTTAACTTTTAATAGGCTCGCCACCTATTACGTGGGATCAAACACTGGCGAAAAGTGGGCGTTTAATATGCCTCTGCCTACCCTTCGGGGAAACAGGCGTGAGTCTATGTATTTATTTATTTATTTATTAGGCACAACTACAGACAACAAATTATAATATTCAACAACATAAGTAGGTGTTAATAAAAAGTGAATTTGCAGTCCGATAATGGCTGCGCACAGCATTGGAAGAAAAGATAGCATTTATAAAGTGAGGCTTGGATGAACAGAAAATTATACATATTAAATGTCAAAATAAGATATATCAGAAAATTATACAAATTAAATGTCAAAACTAAGATACGAAAATAAGAATAATAAGTAAGTTAATGTCATTTGACAATAAAATAATAGTAAAAGATAAGTATTCAAAGTCAAACATAAATTATTATAAATCAAAACATAAATTAGTTAAATTTAATAAAACAAAAATAATCGAAACATAAAAAATGCAAATATCAAATAATTACACCAAAATCCAAATAAAAAAGGGTTACAGATTATTATTATGGGAGACAATTTAGGTTGAGGAGCAGTCTTTGATAGCGTGAATTATATTTTTACATTTATCTAGGTATTCACCAAAGGTATAATAAAATATATCAAGGTCTTTGGCATGATCATTATAATTTTTGCACATTCTAGCAATAGGATCATAGTAGGTAACATTATTATTACTATATGCCTGAGAAAAAAGTCTTTGTGTACGTTTGCTACCACCAATTTTTAAGGAGAGAAGGCTCAACAACTCATGCGCATCCCAATGAGCGTTAATAATCTTGTAAAGTGTGGCAAACTCGGCAGTTTTGCGCCTGGACTCTAATGTGTCTAGTTTAAAGTGCTTAAGTCGGCATTCGTAGGTAGGTAATTTTCTTCGCAAGCCAAACTTAGAACTAGTATAGCGGAGAAACCGTCTTTGGAAGCCTTCTATTCTGTCAATGTGGGTTTGGTAGAAGGGAGACCAAATAAGGGATGCGTATTCGAGAATGCTTCTGACCAGAGTTATATACAGTAGCACTATGCTCTCTTGATTTCTGAACGGTTTAATGATGCGCCATACGAATCCCATGACTTTATTGGCTTTGGCTACTATATGCCCATAATGTTCAGTAAATGTTAGTTTGGAGTCGATCCAAACTCCAAGATCTTTGATAGCATTCTGGCGTGCTAGGATTTCACTATTTATATTATATGGGTATCTTATGGGAGATTTGCTTTTCGTAAACGATATAACGTGACATTTCGATACGTTCAAAGACATATTATTATCTACACACCATTGCTGTACTAAAGTTATATCTTTTTGTAGCATAATGCAATCTTCGATTGACTTTATTGTATATTTTTAAGTCATCCGCGTAAGCGAGACAGTTAATTTGAATGGAGTCGACTAGGTCATTAATGAACAAAGTAAACAAAAGAGGGCCTAAATTTGAGCCTTGCGGTATACCGGACTTAGCTACATACGAGTGGGATTCAAATCCATACACTTTAACTATTTGTGTGCGATGAGAGAGGTAAGAATTTAACCATCGTAGCAATGAGCCATGAATTCCGAGGTGTTGCGCTTTTTGACAAAGGATATAATGGCTCACTTTGTCAAATGCTTTCTCAAAGTCACTATACAATGAGTCCACCTGTATACGGTCATTAAATGAGTGAGTTAAAAAATTAATATATATTAAGAGATTAGAGGAGGTAGAGCGGCCAGACATAAAACCATGTTGTCTGGGGCTAATTATGGATTTCAGATGGAAACTTATATGCCTGTAGATTAAGCTTTCAAATATTTTTGCAAAGCAACAAAGAATACTAATGGGTCTATAGTTTTTCACATCTGATCTATCGCCCGATTTATGTATAGGTACTATATGAGATGTCTTCCACGTTTGGGGGAAATACCCGATGCTAAGGCATTTGTTGTAAAGCATATTAAGAGGTTTCAGTAATGTTTTATTGCAATTTTTGATAAATGTATGTATGTAAAACTTCGGGATTTTAAACTTTCGGGCAAATGAACTTTCGGGATTTCGGGTATGTGATGATTATGGTATATAACTATATAATCTTCAGGTAAACAATAGACATCCCTATTAAGCGAGGCAACAGATTTTTTTATCATTCTGCGCTTTTACCATTTTGCTCTTTTAACTTTGTGCGCTTTTACCATTTTGCTCCTTTAACATTTTGTTCTTTTACCATTTTGCGCTTTGAACGTTAAGCGCCCAAAGGTGTCAAAAGACCATTATTAATATTTTATTCTCACCCGCTAGAGCTAGTGTTACCGTGTTTTATTGTTACATCAGAAAGGATTTTTTTTTTTTATATAAGTGTGATGCATCATAATCAGGATCAATATTTTCAACATATTAATGATTATTATTTGTGATACGACCTAAATCATACCCATGAATACATTTTTTATCAGCATTACAATCAAAGCAACTTACTGTTCTTAAAACTGTTTGTGGGACTGTTACATCCCAAAGGACCTGATACACGGAAAGGGTGCTCTTATATGGTTTCAAGTTAGTTGGAATCAAGCTTTCTTTTGTTATGATCTTACTTTCATCCACTTTTTTAATAGTAATATTTTTATTACCATGTCATAAAATTGATCATATGTTCCAACATCTTGACCATAAAGATCCATGCGGTCGGCAGTCCTTTTAAGGACTGCTCCCACGCCATCCGGAGCACCCTTTCCATGTCCAGCTTGGGAATAGTTCCATGTTATTTTAACGATTTGAAGAAAATCCTTACGTATTTTACTTATAATAAAAAACATGTATTTGTTCCTGTATTGGGACGACGGAGAATTTACAACAATATCAATACTCCGGGTCATTAACCTAATAAGATGTCATTGTTAAAAACATGGACGTCATTAATCTAACGCATTCGTCATTATACTTTATATACTTTTTCAGGATAATGATATTATCAATAATGACGATCACAAAAAAACGTGTCGTAACTTTTTGAAAATGAAACGATCTTGCTTAAAACACCTCAAGAGGGATTTAAACCCTTTAACTATATATAATGAAAGCAGAAATTATGATGAGCACAATAGTTAATTGCTACGATATGCTAAAAAAGGATAATGACTTTAAAAAAAACACATTTTGGAGAATCAAATTTAAACTTACGTTTCAGAGAAATCCGACACGTACAGTCCGTTTAAAGTGTGTGGCTTAACTGAGGGGCGCCGAGGGGAAGGCCGTAGGCATTGAACTGGCTTTGTTTGAGTTTTCGGGACGGAGATAAATTGCAAACATATTTTGTTTTAATAATGATGATTTTTTTATAACAATTTTTAACAGGCTGTTTTTTTAATTTGTTTATTAAGTGAAAAGTTTAAATTTATTAGGATTGAAGATATTAGTTCTTTGAAGTCAACTTCACATTTAAAATAAATATTTTTATTTGTATTTGAATATTTTATGTAACCAAATAGCCGGAAGCAGGCGTGTGGGACACAGTAGTTAATGACGATTGTAATTTTTTTCGTATTAATGTAATTTAAATTATTTCTATATTTGTTTTTTGTCAATGGATAGTTGCACTAGTATAAAAGTATCGGAAAACAATCGGTTTTCTCCTATTGTAGTTTTATTTGGCAGGTTACTACGGCCAGAATCGTTTTATCCTCAACATTGGAGAATGTCCCAAAAGATAACGGTATGTCCTCACAATAAAAAATGTCCTTATATTCATTACAGATGTTCCAAATCATCTTTCTTTCCTCATCGTTCATGTGGTCCAATCGCAACTTATTTAAATTATTAGATAATAATTTATCCAACTTACTCCTATCAGAACTTATATGATTGACCGGAATTTCGAGTGGTATATACGGTTCAACCTTAAATGGACTAGTGACGGTCAAAGTCATTTCAACATCTTTACAATTTTGTATTATTGTATACGCGTAACCATTAACGCAATTGACAAGGCACTAGGCATCCTAACTGCGTCCGTTAATTCCTTAAACTCTCATAAAGCATCACCGTTTTGTAGGGATACCGGTAAATTAACTTTCAATATGCTTCTGGGCGGTATTCTTTACGTTTCCCTTTTTTCTAGTGGGTAAACAAATGGTATACTATTATATTTGGTATACAAAGTCACTGATTTGTAATCGACTTTAGCATCCAACTGTTTTAATAAATTACTACCGATTAGACCATCGTAGTTACTAGCGACGCTACAAATATAAAACTTATGCGTTTCGTTACAGTTAAAAATGTTTGGCAAAGGGGCAATGACCACCTCGGAATGTATACTATTGCCATGAGTACTCACTACCTCGATGGGTTCTTTATAAATAGTATTTCACAGCTAAGCCTGGGTTAATAAACGACCTAGTACTGCCTGAGTCTATCATGAAAACTGCATTATTCAATTCTGGTATAATAATATGCGGTAACGAACGATAATTATTACAATTTAAAACTATTCTTTCTCTCTGTATGGGGCTTGAATGAAAAAAAAATGCACCGAATTGCTTTCGCTAGACGTACTCGGCTGAGGTTCCGAATTAAAATCATTATTGTGATACGTCATATATGCATCATTATTTGTATAATTAACGCGTCTAGAACTAGCAGTTGGCATAGTAACATCGGTGTTAGACCCTGTCTTCGCCAACTGTGCATCATGCGCCGGCGACGGACTGTGCTGACTCTGCCACTGCGCTGATCTAGTCGCGTGAGGCCACCGATTTGTATCGTGTTGAACATTATTAAATCTAAAGTTATGATTTCTAAATTGCGACGAGTTATTATGCGAATTAAAACTTGAATGGTTTTGTGAATTAGACTGATTTTTGCTAACCTGGGGTTTATTAGGTGCATATGTACTGAACAACTGTTTCGGCAGATAGTTTTGCCGTTGAGAGTTGTTATGGAAAAACTTTTAAAATGGGTTTTTCGAGTCATAAACCGTTTTAAAGTTTACTTCTACTAACACAATTCTTAGTGCATTTTCAAAGTTATCGGCGTTCCGTAAACGTACTTATTTAACTAAATGGGACGGTAAATTATATAAGAAAACATTCAGTGAAGAATTGTTATAAATATGGTGTTTAACCTGTCGTAAAGTAGCATTGGCTATTGTTTCGTTTACTTTAGCGATCAATACACTGCGAATATTCTGTATTCTATGGCAAAAGTCTAAATAACTTTCTTTAAATTGGATTTTCAACGATTCTAACTCTAATACTAAACATTCTTCGTTTCTAGGGTCACCGAAATGCTGTGACAATAACGTTTTTAATTCATGCCAAGTATCAATTTGGTCCCTTTCTGCTACTTAATTTGCTGCCTCGCCTGTGAGCCTACTAGTAATAACATGAAACCGACATTCGTTTTGTAAATCGCCACCTTTGAAGGTGTTTAAATTATATACGCATTTCTTAATAAAAAGTGGGAGCTGTCTCGCATCCCCACAAAATACTGGAATAAGTTTAATGAATTCGGCTGGAACTTTCTCGATACGCTCCATTTTAGCTACATAATTAATAATAATAATAACCATTAGCCAACAGGTTCGCCGTAGCCGAAAGGATATAGCTACATGCTGGATAGATTATAAGAAGGCCTACGACTCTGTGCCACATACATGGCTCTTGAGAGTGCTAGAGTTGTACAAAGTTGATCCAACTCTATGCACTTTCCTGAAGACGTATGGAGCAGTGGAGTACGGATCTTCGCTATCCAGGATGTCGTCGGACTCTCGGATGCGGCGATCCTATTAAGATCCAACGAGGGATCTTCCAAGGTGACAGTTTGAGTCCCTTGTGGTTTTGTCTAGCACTGAATCCTCTTAGCACTTTGCTCGAGAATTCAGGGCTAGGCTATCGGTTGCACAGCAGAGGTCAAGTAATATCTCACCTTCTTTTCATGGATGACTTAAAACTATTTGCCTCCACTGACCTCCAGTTGACAGAGTTAATAAAGGTAACTCAAGATGGATTTCGGTGTAGATAAATGTGCGGTCTTGCATGTAAAGAAGGGCAGGGTTGTGGAATCTGATGGTATAGAACTTTCAGATTTCACACAACTTAGATCTCTCTCTGCAACCGAAACCTACAAATATCTAGGTATGTCGCAGGCACTAGGTATTGCTGAGACTGGCATGAAACAGGCGTTGCAGGAGTGCTTCTTTGGCCGTCTGAGAAAAATCTTAAATAGTTTTTTATCAGGCGGCAACAGGGTGCGCACCTGTAACGGTTGGGCCATGCCAGTCTAAATGTACTCCTTCGGCATACTTAGGTGGACTCAAACAGAACTTGATGCCTTGGATAGAAAAGTCCGTTGTCTATTAACTACATACCGGATGCATCACCCGCAGTCGTCAGTAATGAGATTGTACATCCCGCGGAAGTGCGGGGGTCGCGGCTTCTTAAGTGCCAAGACCCTCCATAACCGCGAGGTGTGCAATCTCAGGGAATATTTTCTCAGCACTGACGCGGGTGTCCACCGTGATGTGGTCATTCTGGACAACGGGCTTACCCCGCTGGGTCTGGCTAAGGAGAACTGGCGCAAACCTGCCGTACTTGGTGTTGAGGAGCGCAAGGAGGTATGGAAACGTAAAGAGCTGCATGGACATTTTTACGATCTTTGTTATGTTATGTTTTGGCGATCTTTTCGCCGAAACAGAAGGCTTTGTCTTTGCGATTATGGACGAGGTTGTCATGACGAATAACTACCGGAAGTATATCCTGAGGGATGGGACGGTTGACATATGTCGGGCATGTCACCAGCCTGGTGAATCTCTCAGACATATAGTATCTGGTTGTTCTCGTCTTGCCAACGGCGAGTATTTGCATAGACACAACCAAGTGGCCAGGATTGTCCACCAGCAACTTGCCTTATAGTACCAACTTGTCGACTCTGAAATACCGTACTACAGGTATGTGCCCGACTCAGTTCTTGAAAATGGTCGTGCCACCATGTATTGGGATCGATCTATCATTAGTGATAGAACTATTGTGGCTAACAAGCCAGACATAGTAGTGATAGATCAATCTAAGCGCCTTGCAATGATCATCGATGTCACCATTCCCCATGACGAGAATCTCGTGAAAGCCGAGAAAGATAAACAAATAAAATATTTGGATTTGACTCACGAGATTATCGACATGTGGGATGTGGACTCGGCGATCATTGTACCAATAGTCGTGTCAGTTAATGGTCTCATTGCCAAGAGCCTCGATCACCACCTCAAGAGGCTCGCGTTAGACGGCTGAATAAAGTCCTCTATACAGAAGGCAGTATTGCTGGCTACGGCTCGTATCGTCAGGAATTTCCTCTCTTGGTGAGCCCCGTAATTTTATTTTATATTTTTATATTTGTTTTTCTAAATAACATAGATATGTAAAATATCATTATGAGAAAAGGTTAAAATAAAGAGAATAATAATAATATTCTACCACATTCACACAACACCATCTAGTCCCAAACTAAGCAGAGCTTGTACTATGGGTACTAGACAATGGATAAACATACATATATACTTTTTTTTTGTAAATACATACATATTATACATAGAAACACCCAGCCCAAGACAAACATTCATGTTCATGCATACAAATGTTTGACTTGAGCGGGAATCGAACCCGCGATCTTCGGCGTTGCAGTCGCTTAGGTACACTCCCGCTTCGCCAACCGGTCGTCACATAATTATAAAAAAATTGAATAAAAATATTTTAACGTTTTACTACGAGAAGTATATCGTAATAAAATAAAATATGTTATCACGGTGTTTTCTTATCCCTAATAACACACATACACAAATATTAAAAACCAAGAGGGTAAACTATAAAGGAAAACTGAAAGGATAGTGAAAAGTTTTACTCACAGTCCCGTAGCTTCTCCCATCTCCTTGCTTGATTACTATTATCTCACACTGCGTCACCCTCTTGAGTTCCAACTTAATAAATTTATTTGTTCGGCGATCTCTGCTAAACCGTAGAAACAGACGTCAAACTGTACTTTGTAGATTTGGATACGATACAGAGTAACTGCAGAGATCCTACCGGTTGCGCCAATTAAGTGATTGAATTCAGATTAATTATAAAAAACAATTATAATTATTATTATTTACAACCTTACCTCTCCCACTGCAGGGCAAAGGCCTCCCTACCCTCTTTCCACCTCTCTCTATCGAGAGCTGTTGTTGTCCACTCTGCATTATACAGTTTTAAATCATTTTGCCACCTAATCTTGGGTCTGCCGTGTGGCCTCTTTCGATCTGGGACCCACAAAACAAACAATACTTTATTTAATTATAACAGCGTAACAGTATATTTAAGATATAAACTAGTAATCGCTAATGTTAGATCTACAGGGGTATTTATAATAAATTAATGCTAAGATGACAATAAGATTATCTAGATCATTTGGTGGGGAGAGATGTGCTGACGAAGCACTTAACTCGCGCGCACGGCGGGGTGCGGGGCGGGCGGGAATCACAGTTCAATGACTAATGCTAGTGTGTGTGTGACACGATCGCTCTTACTTCGCCAGTGTGCGGCAAAGTGATACTTCGTGTTCTCGTACTATTAAATTAATTTTATTAAATTAATTTCTCAAGATTTTTTTAAGCTTATATTTCAAGTATTAATAGCTGGTTAGGTTCTATTAACGATAAGTAATAAGATGGCTTTCGCTCCAAAACCAATAAAAAATCAGCGTGTATTATACACATCATCTTGCAACAATCCGCTATAACGATAATATGTTTATAGCAACTTGGGGTACATAAAACTAGCTGTCTATGACACGCTGCGCACAGCACTAGGCGCCGCCCCCCGCGCCTTCTGGACGCCGCGCCGCACGGGCGCCGGCGCACAAGCGGATGCACTGACTGTTTAAAACCTGGTCATGACAACAAATTATGCAGAAGAGGGACATGTAAGTACTGCAACAAAAAACATAATACACTTTTACACTTAGATGCACCAAAACCATCATCTGTCACATTAACTAGTTGCACGCAGAACAAAACAATATTACTGTCAACTGCACAAGTCAAAATATATGACAAACAAGGAAAACCACATATGGTACGAGCACTACTAGACAATGGCAGCATCTCAAGCTATATAACTAGGCACTTGTGCTCAAAACTGGGCTTACCCATTCAAACTATAGACACCATGGTCACTAGTATTAATAATCAGTGCACAAACATAACAAAAAATACTAACATTCACATTCAATCAGCACACAATAAAAATTACAGGACGGACATTTTATGTCTTGTGATTAACCAAATTTGCAATACAGTTCCACATACATACATAAACAAAGATACCATTCAAATACCTAGTTGTATACAACTGGCAGACCCTGACTTTAACATTCCAGCCCCTATTGATTTATTATTGGGTGCAGACATATTCTGGGAAGTCATGGGTACTGGAAGATTGGAATTAGGAAAACAGCAACCAGTTCTACAACAAACAGATTTAGGCTGGTTGATATCAGGCTGCATTTCAAATACTCATATTCAAAATAAAATTCAAAACTCATTCTTTGTGAATCAGATCTCAGATAACATAAACAAATTTTGGGAATTAGAAAACATATCTACTCCTTCAGACACACCTCATATTACTCAGCTATCATGTGAAAAAATATTTACATCAACTACAACTCGCAATGCTGATGGTAGATTTGTGGTCACTACACCGTTCAAACAATCGCCAGAGTGCTTAGGCCAGTCATATAGTCAGGCAAAGATTCGTTTCCTTAACATAGAAAAACGATTCAAATCAGACCCTACATACAAACAACAATATCTAACTTTTATGCAAGAATACCTTGACCTAGGTCACATGACTAAAAACACAAACAGTAACACTCTGACACCTTCATATTATATACCACATCATGGTATAATACAAAACACCAGCACCACAACAAAGTTCAGGGTGGTTTTTGATGCATCGGTACGCACATCTAACAAAATATCACTTAATGATATACAGACAATAGGACCAGTAGTACAAGATGATTTGATTTCTATACTTATTAGGTTCAGACAACACAAATACATAATATCAGCTGATATTGAAAAAATGTTCAGGCAAATATCCATCGTAGAAAACCAACGATCATTACAACAAATTGTATTTCGTTTCGATGAGTCAGAACCACTGAAAACCTACACATTAAATACAGTAACGTATGGGACAGCTTCAGCACCCTACCTCGCTACACGTTGTATCAGACAGGTTGGGTTGGACTGCCAACATGACAAGGAAGTGTCGGAGATCATCATACATGATTTTTATTGTGATGACCTGATTACGGGCTCAGACCGGAAGTCTCGGTTAATAGAAATAGCAATGTCAGTAAATGCAGCTCTAAAATCAGTACAATTCCATCTCAGAAAGTGGCAGTCCAACAGTCCTGATATTTTACAAAAAGCAAACCTATCATCTGATTCACTTCACAGTACCACAAATTTAGGTAATAAAGACCTATCAAAAACATTAGGTATATGCTGGAACCAAAATCAAGATACAATAACATACTTAACAGACATAGAAGACTCGGTTGATTACAATATTACAAAAAGGAAAATATTATCAATCATTGGCAAAATATTTGACCCTTTGGGCCTTTTAAGTCCTTCAGTCTTAGAAGCAAAAATAATAATGCAAAAGTTGTGGTCACAAAACTTAAAGTGGGACAGCAGTGTCCCTCATGACATAGAAATACTATGGAAAAAGTTCATACAATCACTATCAGCTTTAAAACAATTTGTCATACCGAGACGAGTTTTCTATGATTTACCCAAACATATACAGCTACACACTTTCTGTGACGCCTCTCAGCACGCCTATGGCGCCTGTGTATATGTGCGCACACACACCACAGATGGTGAAGTGTACGTACGGCTACTAACAGCCAAGTGCAGAGTGGCACCACTAAAATCATTAACAATTCCACGACTAGAACTATGTGCAGCCCTCACAGCTGTTCGCCTTTACAAAAAGGTCATTGACTCTCTCCGCAATTCACACATAATTTCAGACTGTTTCTTTTGGAGTGATTCCATGATTGTGCTGTCCTGGATAAAGCTACCACCACACAAACTAAATGCATTTGTAAGTCACAGAATTAATGAAATACAAACAATAACACATAAACAAACATGGCGATATGTACCTACAAAACAGAACCCCGCAGATCTCATATCTAGGGGTGTCACAGCATCAACACTCATACATTCAGATTTGTGGTTCTCTGGTCCAGACTTTCTTAGGGATGATGATAGCAGCTGGCCAACATCACCTGGGCACAGCAGTTGTTCTGACCTTCCAGAAACAAAACCCCAGAGCCACAAAAACACTATTCAATGTTACTCACAGACAGACAACAATTCATTCATTTACAATTACTCTAACTTCACAAAATTAACACACATAACTGCATACATATTGCGATTTATACATAATTGTAGAACAAAAACACAAACAAGTAATTCAGCTTCAAACACCTTTATTTCATTAACAACAAAAGAACTATATCAGGCCAAATTAAATTTAGTAAAAATGTCACAGTTAAATTCATTTTCTATTGAATATGAGTTACTTTCAACAAATAAAACATTACCAATAAAAAACAGATTAATTTCATTACATCCATTTTTTGATCAGGCCGGCGCAGTTATTCGCGTGGGCGGCAGGCTCGCTAATTCGCGATTTCAATATGATAAAAAGTTTCCAATGCTTTTACACGCTTATCATCACATTTGCAAACTCATTTTTTCCACTCAACATATAAAACTTCTCCATGCTGGTCCACAGCTGTTGCTCGCCCACATACGTGAAACATATTGGCCTATCAGTGGTCGCAATCTAGCCAGAAAGACAGTACAATCATGCATCACATGTAGATGCTTTCAAGGAAAAACAATTACACCAATCATGGGTAATTTACCTGAGCCACGCATGCACTCTGATTTCGCATTTAATAACGTCGGTGTAGATTACGCCGGGCCAATCATGATTAGTAATCGTAAGGGGCGTGGTAGTCAGTTGATAAAGTCATACATATGCATATTCGTATGCCTTGCAGTTAAAGCTATACACCTGGAATTGGTTACCGATTTGACAAAGGAATCTTACTTAGCGTCACTAAATAGATTCATCAGCCGCCGAGGAAAACCTGCTCACATATATTCAGACAATGGCACTAACTTTGTAGGGGCGTCAAATGTTATCACGGGGTTTTTGGCGAAGAATCAGAATTTGATAAGCAACCATGTGGCAGAACAAGGCATCACTTTTCATTTCATTCCTCCATACTCCCCACACTTTGGTGGGTTATGGGAAGGCACAGTGAAGTCAACAAAACATCACCTTAGGCGAGTCTTGGGCTTGGCACATCTCACGTATGAAGAAATGTACACAGTCTTATGTCAAATTGAAGGCATTTTAAATTCAAGGCCCTTAACGCCTCTATCGTCTGACCCGTCTGATCTCACCGCTCTCACTCCATTTCACTTCTTAATCGGTCGATCATTATCTGTACTACCTCAGCCACTACTGGCTGACTGTAATCCGCTGCATATACCCAGATACAAACGCGTGGAGCTCCTACGTCAACACTTTTGGACTCGATTCTACAAGGAGTACATTTCACAACTTCAAATCAGAACAAAATGGAAGAAGTCGTCCGGACAGCTGACAGAAGGCACCCTGGTCGTCGTGAAAGATGACGCTCTCCCACCAGCCCGCTGGGTACTCGGGCGAGTAACACAGCACCATCCGGGGCCCGACGGAGTCACAAGAGTGGCCGACATCAAGACCAGCGGCGGCACTATCAGAAGAGCATTTAACCGGATATGCCCTCTCACTGGCGGCCCGGCAGAATGTCTATGACACGCTGCGCACAGCACTAGGCGCCGCCCCCGCGCCTTCTGGACGCCGCGCCGCACGGGCGCCGGCGCACAAGCGGATGCACTGACAGTTGGTTGACAGAAACAGCAAGACACACTTTTTGAAGGGCGCGCCCAGGCTTGTGGGAATTTACAGTTTTGTAACGAACCATATCAAATTTACGCGAAATACAGTCCGCTTTGCACAGTATCGCATAGTTTACTAATTGTATATGGATTATACACTGGCCCTTATACGAGGGTTGGATTACAAGACGATAAGGGTTAATCTCATAAGACCTGATGAAGATTGCGTTACTTATTAATAGAATGGGCCATTTAACACCAATGAATGCCTCGGATAATGCCACTCGGTGCGAATATAACAATATGGTTACCTCTGTGCGAGATCTGGGTGTGTACCATGACTCCAAACTGTTGTTTGATGATCATATAGAGTCAATAATCAAAAAAGCCTCGAAAGCCTTAGGTTTTGTGATAAGGATGTCAAAATGTTTCACTGAAGCGAAAACCTTAAAAATACTGTACTGCACTTTTGTCCGTAGTAATCTTGAGTATGGATCACAGGTTTGGAACCCTTGTTACTTTAAATACATCGATCACATTGAAATGGTTCAGAAACGGTTTATTAAATATTTATGTTATCACCAAATGATACCCTATCATTCAAACAATTATCTGGGTCTATGTAGAAAATTTCATATTCTTCCCTTGGAAAAACGTCGTGAGATTGCAGACTGTCTGTTACTCCTAAAAATTATTCATAGCGAAATTGCCTGCTCGGATCTCCTCGGCAAGTTTGCTTTCAATGTACCACCTAAGTCGACACGGTTTAATCCACCATTGAATGTACCATCCGCCTCTAATACTTACCGGCAGAATACTTACATTATTAGAGCGAGTCGTAACTTTAATAGAATAAGTAAAAATTATAATTTTGATTTATTCAATACTAGCGTTGCATTGGCAAAAAGATGCTTAAGCCTTGAATTCTTTCAAACCAAGTAAATAGTTATCTTTATGTTATTTTTAAGTATACTTCGTTTAGGCTCTTATTGTTTGTCTTGCCGTTTATAAGAAAACCAATATCATTATCAAGATGCTTGTATGTAATAGGTATGTAAACCAAAATGACAATAATATTATAAGTAGGTAGCAATTTTGTTCACACATTGTTTTTTATTATGTTTTTAGATGTGAGGACTTGTAATTGGCTATCAAGCTACTATATTACTTTGTATACTGTTACATTAGCTGTAAGTCCTCCATGTTTTTAAATAAATAAATAAGACTAATCCTTTTGTTTACCTATTTGCTTTGTTATTTATGGAGTAGATTAAAGATACTTCTATTAATAATACAAGTTTATTTGAATCATGGAATCGTTTAGGTTTTTAGGCATGGGACGGTTTAATGACAGAGTAAAGAATTGTGTGATAAGAGAGTGTTGTGGTGTAAAAGAAGATGTAGTGACAAGCAAGAGGAAGGAATGCTAAGGTGATTTGCGCACATGGAGAGCATGGATGACGAAAGACTGACCAAGCAGATATAAGGCAAGTGTTAATGGAACAGCACGAAGGGGAAGACCAAGACGGACGTTCCCCGACCAGATCGGAGACATCCATAAAACAGGAAAGGTAAGAAGTACCCTGAACAGAAGAGCATGCATGAGGAATTTGATGGGAGTGAATGAAGCAAGAGAGATATGTCAAGATCGTTGCAATTGGCGTTCCGTAGTCTCTCCCTACCCTTCCGGGAAACAGGCGTGTGTCTGTATATATGTATGTATATATTGTTGTTTCTAGAAGCTGTTCCCCTTATATGCAAACTGTCATAACTGATAAAGGACGTCATGGACAGGTAATCGGAATGTTCTATAATTGTGAACAACACCATTATTTATGCAATACACTAACCACGGTAGCATTGTAAGGTTTTTTAACGACGCGATAATCTGTTGTCGCAACATAGTGGGCACGTGCCCTCAGCTTATCCATAACACAGCTTAGCCTAAGCGTATACTGCGTCACAGGCTGCTGTGGCGGCATAGCTTAACACAGAGCAGTTTTTGTGTGCAGTGCTTAACATAGAGCGGCATTTACATATACACACGCACGTGCGGATCATGTACAAGGTTTAATCTATGCTGGTCTGTGCTTTTCGCTTGTTTTGCGTAAGCTTAGTTTAACACAGCGAACAGCTACAAAAAACTCGGTTAGGTGCAATTCATTTGCGTTATTTAGATGAGCAGCCTAAATATTTATGTCATTTTGTAGTACTTTTCGTAATGCTTGATTTAATACCATTTTAAAATACAATGTTGTATCTCAAGACATATCACCAGACAAAAAAATACAACAAAAATTAATCCCGAACGTATTAAACCCCCAATTCTCCAGGGTACATTTCCAATACAAGAAACAATATTTAAGGGCAGCCCAACCTGCGCTCCGAAACTTTCGTCAGAAAAAATCGACGATGTAATTCATTTTCCGTCCGCTGGGCCCAATGGTCGTTTCTCACTGCCAATCACACCTCGACTACAATTTATAGAAATCGGTTAGTGGTCAACCATTTTTCTTATCTTTATTCGGATGTTGTGTAGTTTTTTGATTTTTCATACGAAATTTATTTTCGATGTTTGGTGTCAATGGTTTTTTATGATGGAAGTCTTTTTACGATGGTACTTACGGTATAAGGTTGACCAAATGACCCAATCTGAGAAAACATTACTGCGATGCAGCGAAAGTGTGAAGAACCTAACATCGACATAACGCCTGCCAGCTCGCCTTTTTACGTCCACAATATGCAAATCACATTCAAATACAATTTCTGTGCATTATTCAAACAAGTCCCATTGTTCCCAACTCAGAGCGAACTCCTCTCTCCTCCCTAATGATAATAACTAATTGGGCAGTTCGCATATTATGTAGTATGTAGTATAAAATTGGAACTTGCTAATGACTAAAGTGCTGCTAGTCTAAAATGTTGTGTGATTTACACCGAGCATATTATGTTGCAGTGGAGGGATTACTTGCCACTTTGTACTGCCAATTATAGGAATAACTCTTTACGATTGTTGTAATGCGTAGTGTGAGGATATTGACTGATAATAAGGCTGTAGACTTTTATGAAAGTAATGAATAATTATCACAACATTTATGCCAGTCTTTGATACGGTCTAAAATACAAATGATTTAAAAATAAAATTAAATGATTTTTACAAAGAGACTAAGCAATAAGCAATATGTATAGATTGTAAATTGGTTTTGTTACCGTGCCATAGATTTATAGATAATTCCAATCTGGAGTGCAAGTATGGTGCCGTTCCACAAACAATGGGACACTTACTATCTTGTCCTGCGTGCCCTAATACCTGCATGCTACAGGAACCTATGGACGCTACTGAAAATGCCACACTCGTAGCTAAGTTCTGGACTGAGACGATTGCCATTCGGTCATTTGCTTAAGGCAGCTACCGATTTATGAAGTTTTGGAGAAATGTCGTCGTTGCTGGCTGCTTCTTAGATATTAAACTTCTTGACCGCTTTCGCAGGTTCCTATTTATTAGATGAGGTATATTAACGTTATCAATCGGAAGGAATTTATTCTCAAAGCGGAGCGACGGCGTTTTACATGAACTCCACAGCATGGTAGCTCTCTGGTGCAAATTCTACACGTGATCACCCAATCAAGTGATGACCTGCTACGAACGGCAAGCTTCGTTCATGAGACAAAATGACTACGGCTCAGAAAATCCTGATACAGTCTATTTATTACTCAGCAGCATCATTTTTCAGTGTACAAGGATAAACGCTAGTTAAGCCACTGCGATTTATTAAGATCTACCCGGAGTCATTATTTTGATGGCGTTTATCACTTATAACATTAAATACGTTTCCTTTTAAGCTTTGCTCGTGGGTAAATGGAGATAGGACGTGTAGCCTCACGCAGGCGTGAGAGAAGGAATTTAATCTGTATTGCAATTCATTAGAGCTAAGAATACTGTATCAACATTATTTCGGTAACTTTGCAATATTTGACTTGCTTTTAAACTATGAAAGAGCTGGTTTGAACGTAATAGTTCGTCGTTTACGCAGAATATGTTCGTACTGCCACCTGTTAAAACTAAAACATGGCGATGGAATCAAATGAAATTTCGTCAATTTTTTTATACAGAATGATTTGGCGGTAGATACCGACGGCAAGGTATACATCGACTTCAACTAGGAACCAATTCTTTTAAGGTGCGTAGTATACTAGGAAGAGCCTCAATTTAGCGACAGAAAAATAAGGAATTTGTTTATCCGTTTGCACGGAGGCTTTCCAATATTGCGGTCACCAATAAAATATCTAACAATTTTCCGTGAGTAACTTTAAGCAGATATTTTAAGTCTATTGGCTAATGCAAAGAGTGAAATATCTTTGTTGGAGACCAGTGCATTACACAAATTCCAAGCCATTCAATAGGTAGGTATTCCGATCATGCAAATTGGTTGTTTATTGTGCCCGTTGGTTGTATGTTTGTACAGTCCCCCGCGACACAGGATTTATACCACAGAACAGTTAAGAGAGGTTAGAACGGCCTTGTGGGCGTGGCAGCCTCGCCGTCCACGTGAGCAAACGCTCATATGCCGAAAAATTTGATTGAGGCTGTCAACAATCGTGCTCATATTGCGACAGCGTACGAAGCTCCGCGAAAATAAAAGAATTATGCCGTCTTGCGCTATAATAACGTGTCGAAAAAGAAGCCAGTTATGTACTGTGGCTCGAGAAGTGATTTCTTTTCACCGGTAAGTCCGAAAACCTTAAAATAAAAATGATATTTTTAATTATTACAATAGTATTATGTAATTTGTAGACAAACACGATACTATCGCAAGCAAATAAAAAAATATACATTGCTGGCAATACGTGGGTACCATCTAGTACTACGTAGGCGATTGCGCAATGTATTTCGTTCACTGCGAACGTCAGAGCTTGAATTCTGCTAAATCTATGGTGGTGGGTCCGATAGTGTTGTACCTACCAAGTTGTGAACAATGTCGATTGTGAGTTCCTCCGTGTGAATGTATTCAAATGATTGTTATCAGTAATATTAAGATTAACATAACTTAGTTTATTACTACCGATGAATGTTTATTGTGGGTTATTAACTTAGTATCGCGGGCTACATATCACATATTTTAATTAAGAAAATTGATTGTGACATATGCGTTGGAGCACTGCTGTCAAATGAAATAAATTCGGACCATAAATTTACCGTAGCAAAAGATAAAGGGGGTCTCCTGTATCATTATATAAAGATTTACACCGACAATCTTCGGCAAATTAATGAACATAATATATGTTGACAACAAGGATCTTGCGCACCTTTGTCGGAACTGAATTATTTAGCAACATTAGTTATCAAGATCTTGGTAGAAACAACTTCGAGAAAGAAATCGACCGCAGGATCCAGTTGGGTTGGGCAGCGTTTGGCAAGCTACGTCGTGTTTTCTCTTCGCCCCTACCGCAATGCCTGAAGACCAAAGTCTTCAACTAATGCGTCCTACCTGTTATGACGTACGGTGCCGAGACGTGGACACTCACAGTGGGACTAGTCCACAAACTAAAAGTCACGCAGCGAGCTATGGAACGGGCTATGCTTGGCGTCTCTTTGAAGGATAAAATCCGAAACGAAGCTATCCGACAAAGAACCAAATTTACCGACATAGCTCACAGAATCAGTAGGCTCAAGTGGCAGTGGGCTAGCCATATCTGTAGAAGGACTGATGGCCGATGGAGCAAGCGTATCCTAGAGTGGAGACCACGTCTCGGCAAGCGTGAGGTAGGGCGGCCCCCGGCTAGGTGGACCGACGACCTGAAAAAGATGGCTGGGACAGACTGGATGCGGAAGGCTGAGGACCGTGTACCGTGGCGCGTGTTGGGAGAGGTCTGTGTCCAGCAGTGGACTGCGATAGGCTGATTGATTGATTAGTTATCACCAGGTTGGATTTTATCCTAGTGCGAGCCATGTTACAGACCTATCTAAAGCTATCATAGAAAAATATATCAATGTAAGATTGCATTTTATTTTGAAAAATTTGAATTTAAAAGATAGCAAGCGTATGCTTCTTAATAAATACGTCTTATTTCAGGGACAATAATAGAATCTGGGTAGAAATTTAATTTAAATTATTGTTCAACATTAAAATATTATTGTATTATATACTTGTGTCATTTATTTCTTTACAAACTTTAGCTTATGTGGTTGTACACATGAATAGTTTATCACGGACACTGACATCCTAGGTGGACATGATTTTTAACTCTTGGTATTCGGATATGATAAAGGCCATATTGTATCTTCCCCTTTAATTTTATATTATTGTTTATATATATTAAGAAAGGCCACACTATTTGTACCCTATCCCACCATCCCGAAATAAAAACAAACAATTGCAAAACTTAAAGCAACAAAACAACAGTATTTTATCGATATAAATAATCGACCTTTTGGACACCGAAACATTAATGAGAGTGTGTGAGTGATCGTCAAGCGCGATAGTTCCATGTCAAGCGAAGTGTTTGCGCTAGTGTGACAACCAATGGCAAACTCGCGATCTAAGTAAGTGCAGTTGATTTGTGTGCGTAATGCGCGTACGTATTAGTGTATTGCTTGTAGTGGAGATAGAGAGTGGGAGACAATCGGCGACACGCGTTCTAATACAAATCAGTAACTATTTCCGTTCTAACCTCCTTTAATTGTTCTGTGATTTATACCCAGTGTAAATTATGACTGTGTTTTCGAGGGACATGGTACCGTAGATATAGATGTGATATGTACATATCACAGAACACCTAAGAAAATGTAATATAATCATCCGACATGAACATACTTAAAAAGTTTGTTATCAAATTGTCTAACCGTTACGTTGTCGTAGCACAGTACACAAGTGTCATAAAAGTTGATTTAATGTGATAAATAATGAATTAATGGTAATTTTGCCTTGATGTTGTATCGAGTCTTATTTTCAGCCACTCTAAAAAGCTACCCGTACAATCAAACCCGTATACAAACGTACATTTTCGAACCAGTTAAGTTCGAAAAATATTATTCTTTCCACAATTTCACAGAGTATTATGTAAACCTTGAGGCGCAGGCTAAGTTTTCAATGATTCTTTCATCCACCTACATACCTAATGTTACTTGAATAATACTTAAATGTCATCATCCTCTTAGCGTTCTCCCAGATTCAATCTGGGCTCCGCTTACTAGTCTAACCGGATTTGGCTGAATATTAGCTTTTCCACAGAGCGACTGCCTGTCTGACCTCCACAATCCGAAGGGATAGCGATATTCCATGGTTTAGACTAGTGTCGGTTTATTTAGAAGGTACTGACGCCCTGTCGTCGTAACGACTGTCAAAGACCTTCATTACAACCGGAACCGACGGCTTAACGTGCTCTCCGAGGCACGGGACAAGCGATAATTAATAATTCAATACGCACTTAACTCCGAAAAGTCATTGGTGCGCGCCGTGGATTCGAACCCCATACCCTCTGCATTGCAGTCTGTTGGTATCTCCACTCGGCTATCGCTGCCCTGAATAATACTTAAATGTAATCCTAACCAAATAAATAAGACAATTTCTAACTACAAATTGCCGCCATTAGCGGTTCTTTGAAAGCACAGATGCTAGTGAAAGCCTTACTCCAGGGTCCACTTAACCTTGGCATTAAGGCTTCTAGCCACATACTTCGTAGCCATTATGTGCACGAAACGTCATCGAACAAATCGAAGCTAATCACCAGTTGCTGACATTGATGCGTGATTGTCGTGAGGACAAGGGCAGGGCCTTAACATAAGTGGGGGCTGCACGCGAACCTATTACCTATTATAGTAACTGAACTAGCAATACGAAGGATTTATGGGCAATTTCGGTCTGTGAGTAATTTTAACAGTAATATTATTCTGTCCACAATTTCATGTGTTCAATGCTGCTGTTTTTCGGTGTTTACCTGCTATTAGGAGTAGAAGAGTATATTTTTAAAAGTGCCAAGTCTTGCTGGATTTTGTATAAAGGGGCTCTATCAAAGAAGCTCTACCTTGTCATAACACGAAAAACACTCAATTCACTAAACTAGCTTCGCGACGCTGGTGGTCTCAAACATATGAGACTATGGTGTTTTATTATGAAATACTCTGAGTTCTAAGTATCCTTTAATGACACTGTGCCACAAGGTACACCGTAACGCACACAATTGTACTTTTTATAAATATCTATTTCAAACTAGGTTATCTGGAGGAGATCACATACCGCGAAGACCGCTACTGTGCTACTAGTTTAAAGTTATTTTTACTATTGTAATTCCGTATTTATACTTGTGTGCAATAAAATGTTTATCTATCAACCTATCTATCTATCCTCTAAGCTTTTCCTTATAGTGACACTAAAATATACAAGCGTATATTATCATTGCCTATGCCATATACCTACTCTCCAAGTCTATGTATGAGTGTATGAAATGAATTTTATTTTGCAGTGAAAGCCCGCGTTCAAACAACACCGCGTAAATAACACGTAAACGTGAAGCAAAGCCAATTTATTTAACAAAGAGTGACATGACATTTTAACGTTCGCAGAACGACATTTAATTACCAAACTTAATTAACTTAATTAAACAACGATAGTTTTATTAATTACATCAATCAATGCCTTTTCGGTTAATTTGCTTTTGATTATAAATGGCTGTATTTGTTTAGAAATAGGGACATTTTTGTGACGTTCTAGTTAAATAAAAATCTATTAAACGCCAAGCAGTAATGGCAATTAAAAATATATTTGCGAACCAGTCATCTAGCTGGTGATAATGGCTACTATGTGTGCGACAAAAAGGACTGTTGAAACGATTTTTGCGGTTTAATGGTCTAAGCCTAGACAAATGATTGGTATCGCTTCGTAGAGCAGAGCGAGACCAATCATTAGTCTATGAGTCTAAGCATTCGTCTCGTACATTGCCTGCTACGCAGATGGTTCGAGATCTTCTGTGGCGTAGTAAGTCACGCGGTCGCCTTGCGTTTAAAACTTCAGTTTGGTTCTAGCTTCGATCTCCACACGAGACAACACTGCGTGTGATCCATAAATCGTTGCCTGTTGTTTAATTCTGGGTATACTTTGTGCTCGTTGATTACATGTTTTGTAAACACATTATTTGTTCCAAGTACAGGGGTTGCCATTCAGAGAACTATATAAAGGCTACGTACATCATAATCACATAACGAGAAAATATCCTTTTAAAATACCCAACAGCCAATTGCCTCTACGCTACCATTCATGCAAATACAGTTTTCATTTCACCCTATTCACAAAACAGTACCACGAAGTCAAATACTAAAATATTTATTTTAATTGAAGTCAATGCGAAACTATTTTCTGTTTTAGCAAATACAGAAAATAGTTTCGCTTCGACTATCGGTACAGTCCAGGCCTTTTACGAATATTGAAAGTTGGAACGTGACTAGAGCCTACGCAGCGAGCTTTTAGCAATATTAGCCCTCCAATGTTTGTTTGGGAGAAAGCACTTATTCAACCACTTTATTCTTTAATTGTTTACAAATTGTCAATCTCCACGTTGTTATCGTATCGGATAAGTTTACTTTTAGACTTACTGTCGTGTTGGCGTTCCAGTTTTAATATGGTAATTTGGTGCCTGAGCTATGTGTGCCTCCAGTTTGATTGTTACGGTTACTAATAAAGGGTACGAAATTAGAATGCCAGTTATAATGAAGCTTGCATTTTCTGCTCTTCTTAAACAACGGCAAAAGGAAAGCACTTCCCAAATAAAGTTACCAAAATCACGTGCATAAAGTAGTCACTTATAATCATACATTTTGTAAACCCGATTTTAATAAGAGCTTTTGAAAAGACTCCGAAGAAGCTCAATCTTTAAAAGTTGTCATCTTACATTACAAAATATTGCTAACATGATAATGAGCTTAAAATCACCTAGAATCTGGTCACACTTTTTTGCACCGGGAAGATTTGTTTCTGGTCGCAAGAAGTTACGCTCATACATTAAAAAAGTACCTATAAAAATCCTACTTATTTAATCTTAATATTATTAATTAAACTTTAACACCATGGTTCACAATATGTTATGAATACTTATAAGATACCCTGAACTTCGTGGTTTTAAGATATTATAATTGTTCCCTCAAAAAGTTTATATTTTGTTCTTCACGAACGAGCGAAAAGTTGGTCTCATTAAAACTGCTCAAAGTTAATTATTATTGCATGAAGATGGTCGAGGACGATATCTAATACGAGTCGAAGTTCATCATTCTGTTTGAGTTTTACTTAACTTTAAAACTTTTGAGGTCTAACTTTGGCAAACCTATTTAAACATATTTTGGCGAAAATATATACAAAGAAATTAGTTTTGAAACAAGACATTAGATTTAACAAAATATATTGCTATGAATACAGAATATAGGATTGGATCTGAATTGAAATACAGAAAAACAACTAAAATAAGTCAAATAAGAACTAAAAAGTCCACTAAGTCATCGTCATTGTGAGCAATTTTATAAAGTGCATGTAAGTTGAGTTTCAGATACACGCCAAACAAACCTTTTTGTACCATGAAAACGCTTACAAAATCGAAAGAAAATTACGTGGTTTTTCAAAAGTACATTTTCAATTGCTCTCCTGGTTTGCAAAGGCTCCTAAGCGAATGAAAGGTTTGAAAGGACTAAGAAGAATTTAACACATGGCTACACGAGTGTGGAAAAAGAAAACGAAATTTCGCACGTCTTTGGAAAACATAAAAAGCAGTTTTGGAGATCTAGAAATAGATTTGATGCTGTTTTTGCCCGTATTTTCAAAGTGCTAGTTTAAAAATCTATAGCTTTTCGAACAAAGTTTTAACGCCTAGTTTATCCCAGTCCTTTACAGCCTTTCGCCGTCAACTGCCAGACTTAAGCCTTTCCTAATTTGCTTCACAGTAGCACTATGTGCCAAAACGGAGCAGTGCTTAATGATATAACAGTCAGGACATATGATCGGTCAGTCTATCGGTAGGTTGATTTTATGACTCATCTCATTCTCTTTCATTCTATGCTATTGTACACATACTAATTTTTATTTGTATTTTGGATATATGTTGATGTTCCCGTCCATCCGCGTACAAAGTTTGTTACCTATAATTGCTAGTTGCTACGGAGTAAATATTCCTTACAGTGTCAGTATTATTGTACCGTGTCAGCCATCTGCAAAAGCTTAATGTGAAACCCTTGTGGGTTTCACATTAAGCTTTTGCAGATAGCGTTTGCAGATGGGTAATCACAAACTTCCGAATTTGCATAAACTGAAGTTTTGGGATTCAGTAACTAATACAGTTTCCCTTATTATACATAAGTTAGTGTAGACAGACCTGAAACGGTTTAATAAATACGTTTCTCCATCGTTTTGTAACAATTTTGTTATATTATTTAGCTCCTCTCAATGCCGTTACAAAATATTGCAGTTCATTTACGCTGGTCGCCTAAAATAAGTCCATGTCCGTATGTTAAAAATTAGTCCTATTCTTAACTACTACCAAAGAAGGGTACAGTAGAGAGCCATGAAAATGACATTGGTAGTCTCGTATAGTTCGTAAATGCGTATAGGCGAACACTTGTTGATGAGCTTGACTGGGTTCTGAATTGTATCTCGCATTGGGGTGATGAGAACCTGGTCGAGTTTAACGCCAAGAAATCACAGGTGTGCGCATTCTCAGTCAAGGTATCTCCATTCCTCCCCCATCCCTCTCTTCTGGATACTCCACTACCGATTTAAGAGAGCCTCAATATCCTGGGTATGGACAAACGCAGAAATCTCAACCAGAAAGACTGTATCGAGGGTGTCATCAAATCCGCATCTCGGCAATCCTGAACAAGGTGCGGAAGTTTTTCACGCCGGAGCAGTTGTGTCTGTTATACAAGACCCAAGTTCGCTCCTGCGTGAAATACTGCTCTCACCTTTAGAATGGCTCAGTACTTATTGAACGCCCTCGATAAACTTATCTGCAACTGCAGCGGCGTGCTGTCCGTATCATTGGGGATCCAGAGACCACTCTTGAGTCACTGCAATTACGCAGAGACGTGGCCTCAATGGCTGTCTTCTATCGTATTTATCACAGTGAGTGCTCCGAAGAGCTCTTTCAACTAATCCCACCCTCTCCTTTCCTATCCCGAACGACACGTGCCGGGTTAAGGTGCCACTCTTACACGGTAAGACAGATACCACTACCAGTATCACGTACTAAACGGTTCAGTGCCTCTTATCTCTGCCGAAGCATTAAGATGTGAAACGCATTACCAGCCCACGTATTTCCCTCCACTTATGATCCTGGGTCCTTTAAGTGGAGCGTGAAAATGCTATTCTTTAGGCCGTCAAGGTGAGGGCCATCATGCCATAATGCGATGCTGGCTGCTGGGATGATGGACATCACTATGGGATTTCACTGATTGCTTAACATCAGGCAGCATGGAGTCAATTTATTCAGCAGAAATAAAATAAAAATACCTTTTTGTCTGGCACATGATTACGTCATCGCGATTATTATTATATCAAGATGTAACTACCTATAGTGACTCAATAAAAAATCGATCCAAAAGATGACTATGTTTATAATCATACTGCACTCTGAAAGTACGAAAGGTATGCCAACGAACCATACGATTTATAATAAACAATAGCTAATCTAATATGTATGTATTTTTTCAAATACTGTAGATGCTCATTTTCTTTTATATCTCTCTGCAGCCAATCCGATCAAAAGCGTGTAGCTTCGCGTTTGGTCCCTCCAATTTCTAAAAAACGTAAAAGTATCCAACTTACCATAGAAAATTTTCCATCAACCGATTGCTTTTTATAGGAAATTGAAATTACTTATTTCGAAAAACTTCTACGAAAAAATGTTCCTTTTATTGTGTTTCAGAATATATAAGTATATTTGGCCATGCCCTTGGCTTTTGGTGCCTTATTTTTGCTCGCTCAGATTTTTGCGCCAAGGGTCATAAAATAATGTTGACTTTTACCTTACTTAATAATTTTGTACTACCCACTGAAATAATAATATGCAAATCCAATCGAGTGTTCCTGAGATAAGCTCGTTCATACAAACAAACTTTTGAGCTTTTTTATAATAAGGGAAGATTTTCGTAATGCTGTCACCCGTAGGCGGGCAGCTACTTATTTGGTACGTTAGCAAGCAATAAGTAAACAGCAACTATGTTTCTTGAATGAAGATGCAGTTGTATTATCAGGTTGATAATAAAAGCAATGCCAACAAAATGTCATACTGTAGAGCTGGAACGAATGAGAAAAACACTGAACTCGAAATGCTTTGATTGGGTAGCTGTTATTAACATAGCTGTGGACATTCTCATACAAATAAATATCAGTCACGCTACAGTGCACAGAAAACCCCTTTTTGATCAAAATCATCGCATTTAAGAAAATATAAACATTCATAAATTACATGTCATGCTGATTGCTGTCAAATCTGGTTTACTGGACCAAGGTACATACATTAGCATCAATTGTTCCATCGGGTAGCGGTTTATTAAGTGTTAAAGAAGAACATAATTTCTTCATAATTTGTACAAGTTAAAATACAGTTCAAAATTCTGATATACAAATATACAATTCAAAATTTTTTTGAGATTGAATTTCGTAAACGAACGTTCCTAATATATATTCACATCGTCGTCCCTTGTCTAAGCGCCCTATTCAACTACACCCCATGGCAATCGGTTATTTCATTCACAGCTGTCCTATCAATAAATTCCCATTGTTTGTTTATTTCTTCAATCATCTCTCCCTCCTTTTTTCTATGCCTCAATCGTCAAAAGCAATGAAAATTGCCTGTCCAGAAGACAATACCCCTTGGGTGGCAGTAGTAATTGAAAAAAGCAAAATATTTATGACAATGCATATCATACAATTTCTTGCTTACTTTTCTCTAGTTTATTTTTATGCTTCACTGCTTCACTTCAATTTAGCTGACCATATAATTTTAATTGTTCCACACTTAAAATCAATACTTACTTCATTCATATCTCATTTATCTATTCATTTATTCACCGTTACTATACCCGTCGTATATCATTGATTAAAATATACCAAATGGAATTACGTAAGCAAAAATAAATCGGTACTAAATCGAACACTGCAAAGTTAACTTGTGATGTTAACAGTCTGTAAACGAATGGTTTTAATTAAATTTGTGATACAAATAATAAAAAATCAAAACGAAGATTTCGATGTCTGTCCTCATGTGCTCTAAAGCGCTTGATGAGATGAGATGAGCATCATCATTGTACTTCATCAAATTGTCGATTTCGGTTAGTAACAAAAGAAATCTTCAATATATTTGACAAATTAATATCGCACATAGTGACAAATTGATCACCGCTCATCAACTCAATACTGTATTATGTTCTACTTGCCTCCCCTCTCCACAAACATTTACCGATGAATCAGCTCTTTAACCCCTCCCGCGCGGGACGTAAAAAAAAAAATAGCCGATAGTGCAGGCTGCTTTACCTCTTGATCGAGCAACAGCTTGCCGGCGTCATTATTTTACCTATATCAGTTAGTTTTCAACGTATCAAAAAAATAATGACGGTTTTTGCATCCTTGAAATATGCTTAAAAAACTTATTATAGATATATGATATATAATTACCTTTTCTCTGCAGTTCGTTGAAATAAAACTCGAAAACATGAAAAAATCCTCTTCAATAAAACTTTTAACACACACTATCTCACAAATATTTAGCATTTTAGCAATTATTCACATCACTTTATACAGGGTGGCGCTACCATAGGGGCACTTTTTGAACAGAGGCATAGCGTACAACATTCTGAAGCCTTGTACCAAAAATAAATTAAATCGGTGCAGTAGTTTAGCTACAATATCGATTTTAAGTTCCGCAATTTTTGCACTTGCTTTGAATTCCACAGAGCTGATACAAAACGGTCAACGACCCTACATTGCGCGCTGCGACTCGCTACGACGCGGGCGCCGACTCGACGCCGCGCGAGGATTCCCGCGTATCTTCGAGGACGCGCGAATGTTTTTTGTCAGGTTCATTTATGCACTTTATTGTAAAAAACATAAAGTTTATTTTCAAGTGCGTTAATAAAATCCTCTCCACTGCGCTCCGTTTTATCTGCGCTGAGCCTAACTTCGGATGACGTCAAGGCGTCGCGTCGTAGCGAGTCGGGGCGCACAATGTAGGGTCGTTGACCGTTTTGTATCAGCTGTGTGGAATTCAAAGCATGTGAAAAAATTGCTGAACTTAAAATCGATATTGTGGCTAAACTACTGCACCGATTTAATTGATTTTTGGTACAAGGCTTCAGAATATTGTACGCTATGCCTCTGTTCAAAAAGTGCCCCTATGGTAGCGCCACCCTGTATACCTTACTTAATGAATTATTGAATTTAATCAACAGTTAATATCAACTTCACTTATATTTTTATAAATCAACAAAAGTTTAAACACATCATCGGAATACGAAACGGCCGCCATAATCGCACGCAAAACTGTGCCGACTTAGATACATTTTCATAAATATCAAAACCATAAGTTTATTATTATATTATTATCAACTCATTAGTTTGTGATAAATAAGAAAGGTTTTGAGTAATAGTACCGACTTTTAACTACCTAATCTTACAAAACTGAAATGCGGACGGGTGTATTTACAACTTGCCGCCATTTTTGATAATGATCTTTTGAAAATCGTTTTTCGTTATAATTTATACAATGATCATATCTTAACTATATTTTATAGCAAACAAGATTAGTTTCCGAGTATAATGACATATAATACATATAGTGAAATCACGAGATTGCGACGCTACACGTTTTTCAAAGCAGAGCTGTCGTCACTCTAACGCGCGCGAAATCGAACTTGTGGCAAACAATTTTCAGTCGTTATTATTGCAAAAAAGTCTATAAAAATTACAACCAATTACAATGCAGAATTAAAAAGAATATTCATACTTTGCAATAGTGGAACATAATCTTATTGGTAGAATTATTTTAACATCATTTAAAGTGGTGAAACATGGCGCTGTCGTTGCGGGACATACGTGTTTACCGCAAGCGCTGGACGTAACAATTTTTCCTGGGACATACGTATGTCCCGCCTGCGTTCCAGAGGTTAAGCAAAGATTTGTAATCTTTATCCATGTATCAGCATCGAGCGAGCGATTTATGAAGATACTGATATCTTATTCTGAATTTATCCAGTGCCTTAGTGCTGTTTTATAAAGCAAGTTTTTAATTAAGATCTTGTCAAAACAGCGTATAGACCTAATCTTATTATACATAGGTACTGTTTTTATATCTACGAAGAAATCTGTACAAATAAAATTCTTACGTTACTGACTGATTGACAATTGACAGACAAGGCATAGCCAAAATAATAGGCGTAAGAAGCTGAAATTTGGCATGTATGTTCCTTATGGACCGTAGTGGGGATGCATTAAGAAGTGATTTCTTGAATTATTCAAGGGATCAGAAAAAGCGGTACAATAAAAAAATATGCTCGAGCGTAACTGCGGGCATGCTATAGTATGACTTAAATTACTATATGTACCCTACCTTTCTGTAGGTATCACCGACAGCCCGCTGTGCAAGGCCTGTATGGCAGCAGATGAGACGGTAGCCCACCTGCTGCTCGACTGCCCTGAGGTCGCACAGTACAGGCAGCAGTACCTGACCAGAAACAGCACCCTGAGGGAAGCAGTGGGCCACATCAAGAGTCTGCTGGCCTTCCTCGAAGAGCTGGGGTGGCTCGAGTGACAATACCATTCCCACCCGCACGCAAAATACACGCCAAGACGTGGAGTTGCGGAAACAGCTCGTGCTACCAAGTACCCTACATTTTATCACTTATCGTTATTATCTGTTATGCCAATATACTGGCTTAATTTGTCGACCTGGCACTGCTAAAAACCTACACTTTTTTCCAACTCAAATGTCCTGCCCCGTATCCAACAACACACAATGGACCCGTTCCTAAGCATCAGTGATGCAGTCAGCCATGCTCAAATCTAACTAAAATATTCAAGGCTAAGTGAGTCGCAAGGGAAACGCGATTTCACGCCATTTTGTATTCTGAAAGGATCACGTAATTCAGAGTTATTACACATATCCGTGTTCGTGTAATAACTTCTTGTCACTTTTCCCCGAGAATAGAGGGAGCCATTTTCTTCGATAATAGTGCACGTAGTAAATCTGATAGAACCTTAATACTATGATAGGCTTGTAGAAAATATCCATCAAGTAAATCCTATCTTCATATGCTAAGCCTTCTATATCGATGGCAGGCCACATAGATAGCTGACATATGACTTAGATATGAGAAAGGATTTGGTAATAGCAGACAATAATATACAAGCTGAAAGTTGAGACATAAAATAAAAGATCTATATTTCGATTATAAAAGAAAATGTATATATTTCTGATATAGAATCTATACAGCTTTTAGCGAGGAAATTCAATGGAAATTAGTGATTCTAAACAATTTTAATAGTTACAAAAATAGAAACAAGGTCGCATGATTCGGCGTAGACCTTTGGGAATGAGAAGACTGAGCTTGGTCGCCACACAGCCAGTGAGAAAGGGCCGGTCACTCCGCACCACGGTATATGTAGTCCGTTGGAGGGGCGTGGGAGGTGAGGACGGCCGGCCAAGAGATGCGACGACGATAGGCGTCACAAAGTATGATGCTAATATCTTGTAAGTATTGAAAACTTACTTAAATATTTTTCCTGGCATATATTACGAAAAACGTGCGCATACGGTAATGGCAGAGAAACTTGGTAGTAAGCTAAATACTTCTGTAAATGTTTAGAGCCGGGTTTCGTACTTACGAATTGGTCTGGCGGTCTTAAGAAGCCGCAAAAGTTGTTTGTCTGGAGATAGTGGTAGCATTTTCAAGTATGTAATTACGTGGATAGGTACTTGCTTTCGTGACTTCGTTATCTGAGTTCCGTGAAGGGGAAACCGGTGCTGCATTGCTCTAGGCATGCTCACCGTGCAGTGTAGAATAGGTATACACTGTCATCAACTTGAATGTGAATAAATACCTAAACATTACATAAATTGAAATACAATCTAAATGGATTCTATGATCTATCCTAAGCATATCTTATTAGGCAAAATATTGGCATGCATCGCAAAATTGCAAATTCATGACATGGCTATCTGACTGCAGTCCGTTCATTTAAGCTTGCTAAACATACGAATTCTGTAAAATCACTGTTCTGCAAAGTATCTTGAATATCTTAATATTTAGATACAAAGTCTAGATGTGTTTCGTGTTTATTTTATTCCCAATGAACTATTCTCGCTTTCCAAGAACAATATCTTCGTATATTGAAATTTCTTTGTTAACAATTTGCGTTTGTTGTGTTCTACAAATTGTGTTCCAAATCGAATCGCATAATTTACTCTGAGCTTTAATACTGTGTAGGGGGCCGAAAATACAACATTTCGCAACATTACAAGACGAAAAACTCCGCAAAGAAAGAAATTCAAATTTCTATTAAGAAAAGAAAGAGAAATACATTCAAAATATATTTATTGGCCTTTTTACTTTATTTTCTTTGTTACTTACTGCGTAAAGATTTGATGGATATTGTTACATAGACAAACATTTGACTGAGTGAAATAAATGATTTTAATTCTAAAGACTGGAAATTAATTCTGCATAATCATTTAAAAGTGAGAGTTAATAAATCTTAAAATCATTTCAGTAATTATATAATGTGGCGATATAATTTAAAGCTATGTTTGCACAATTTTCTTGCAAGTTTGTCGTAAGTAAGCTTTTTTAGTCGTATTCAACAGAAAGTAACAAACAGACAAACGGTTCATAGATTTGCCATAAGCATTTGTCGATTTTAATAATTCCTACTTTATCATATAGACTAAATGAAATTTATAACATAATAAAACGATAATTATTATTGTCAACTACCAAACTTGTATAAAAACAAATAATCAGAGACCTACATTGTCAGCGAGTTTTAATTAATACGGCGCTCGGCGAAAAATATGCGGAAAGTTGAATAAAAAATCATATAAGCGTTGTTGTACGTTTAAATAAGTATATTAGTATCTGCATGTCATTTGCACAACTAGTCGCAATAAAACTTCATTCAAGCAAGCACGTATATTATTTCAAGTAAATCCTGCTTAGCAAAGCGCAACCTTACCATTCACAACATAGTGGTCATATTCGCGCCGGATTATTACAAAGTTGTAAACAAGTTATCGAAGCGACCGGCCGGTCGGCGAATACAATAGCGAGCCGCATTCCACAAGGTGATTAGTGTTTATAACAAATATTAAAATTATAAAATGAGTTCTACGTCGGAGTTACTTAGTTTATTGGAAGACACAGCTGCTTTATTACAAAAAACTCAAACGAATTTGAAGAAATGCCCTAAATCTAGGTTAACAAAAGGTTACATTGAGGCAAGAATTAAATGTATAGAGGAGTACTGGACAACATTTAAGGAAACCCATCAACAATTAGTAAAGATTACACCAAAGGAACAAAAACAGCTGTTGCCGTATTTTGCCAATGAAGACTTCTTTGTTTATGAAGATTTATACCTCGTTTTATTAGCAGATTTACAAGATCTTTTAACAAAATTGAATGCAGCGGCCGCGCCCGGTTCATCGCTAAACAACTCTAATACAAAGGAGGGCAGCAGTGATGTACTCGTCAAGCTACCGAGGATACAATTACCTAATTTTAGTGGTAATTATGAAGAATGGCCTACGTTTCAGGATTTATTTATTTCGTTAGTACATAGTAACACAGCGATTAGTGACGCTCAAAAACTACATTATTTGAAGAGTAGTGTTACGGGAGAAGCCCAATTATTATTGAAGCCGATTCAAATAACACATAATAACTACGAACAAGCATGGAGTGTTCTCAAATCCAGGTACGGTAGTTATTTACGCAAAGAAAAATCAGTTCTCAGTCCGCAAATCTAATAAAGAATTTATTAGACGTTACGACAAATTGCTTAAATAATTTAGAAAATTTAGGCATACCGACGAACTCATGGGATCCTATAATTATATTTCTTGTAATACAGAGATTGGACCCTGAGTCGCACAAGGAATGGGACCAGACAGCATACACCAAAGAAGACGACAAATTACCTACCTGGAATGATTTAAAGGATTTCCTGCAGTCAAGATATCGAACATTAGAACTTGTTATGTCAACATCGGGCACTCGCGACAAACCTGTAAAGGAGCGTTCACACCATGTTGCTGCTACGGCCACATCCACCACATCCTCATCGCCGACAGACAAGATATGCGTGCTATGTCAAGAAAGACATACCTTATGTCATTGTAAAAAATTCACCAAACTGCAACCTACTGAGAGAACTGAGTACGTGAAGACAAACAAACTATGCTTTAATTGTTTGGCATCGGGACATTCTGCGCACCAATGTAAGCTGCAAATGTTCTGTCGTATTTGTAGTCGACGCCATCACACGCTTCTACATAGAAATAAAGATAATGCTTCTTCGGGAGAAACTGAGAATACTAGACCACCGAACGCATCTCATCACAGTGTAGAAGAAAAAGAAGAATTAGTCAATACCATGATCGCGTCACACCACACTGCCAAACAACGTACAAGTATAGCACTACTGGCCACTGCAACGGTTTTAGCTAAGGATAAGTATAACCAGACCGTTGTTCTACGTGCGCTAGTGGACCAAGGTTCGCAGGCTTCTTTCATCAGTGAAAAGGCGACACAAATGCTGAAACTGGCTAAGCAAACAGCAAGAGGTAGCATAATTGGAGTGGGATCTACAAGAACAAACGTCGATCACGTGGTGCAGCTGAGGATTGGTTCCCGCTGGAAACCAAGCTTCGAGATCAACATTCAAGCATACGTCATGAATAAACAGCTGACTACGAAAATCCCCTCTAAAGCTGTATCTATTTCACACTGGCCACACCTAGAGGGACTCGATTTGGCAGATCCAGACTACCACAAACCCGGGCCAATTGATTTACTTCTAGGTGTCAAAGAGTACGCACAGGTAGTGCAACAACAGCTTATCAAGGGTCCTCCCGGTTCTCCTTGTGCCCAAATGACGAACCTAGGATGGATTTTGTTCGGAGAAATTGACACCAAACAACCAGATGAATCTTTTCTGGTCCTTCATCATCAAGTAGACGTGGAGAATATGTTGAAAAGCTTCTGGGAAATTGACACCGAAAATAAAAGAAAATTAACAAGAGAAGAAAAGCTATGTGAAACAATATATAAAAACACTCATGCAAGAACAAAAGAAGGAAGGAAGATAAGGTTACCCTTTAAAAACGATAAGCCAATTTCGCCTGATGGAAACACTAAGGAAATTGCAAGACAAAGATTACTACAGCTGGAAAGAAGATTTAGAAAAGCACCTAAACTCAAAGAAGACTATCAGAAGGCCATGCGAGAATATATAGAATCAAATTATATGGAAGAGATACATGAAAATGAATCAAAAGAAAGAAAAGCAGTATACTTACCTCACCACGCCGTTGTCCGCAACGATAAAGAATCCACCAAGACTCGCGTCGTATTCGATGCTTCAGCTAAGGGCATGAATAATGTCTCTCTCAATGATGAACTGCTTGTGGGTCCTCAATTACAATGTGATCTAAGAGATATTGTTATGAGATCGAGGTTGCATCGTGTCTGTTACGCAAGTGATATACAAAAGATGTACTTGCAAAATCATGCTAAAGCTGCTCGCATTATTAATGCTAAAGCTGCTCGCATTATTAAAACAGATTTTTTTATGGATGACATTATGTCTGGAGAGGACCTAGAAGAAAACGCCATAGCTACAACTCAGGCAATATCAAATATACTGCTTAAGGGTGGGTTCACTCTTTCTAAATGGGCTTCCAATTCGTCAAAGTTCATGAAATCTATTGAACCAAGTAAAAGAACATCGCGAGCACAATTGGATTTGAAATTAGATGGAACTGTGCAAGCCCTAGGTGTGATTTGGAACCTCGGCACAGATCAATTTCAATACAAAAGCAATTTACCGCTGGTGTCTGATATCACCACTAAGAGGACAATCTTATCAGACATTCAGAAACTGTTTGATCCGCTGGGATGGATTGCTCCGAGCCTAATCTTAGTAAAAATGCTCATACAAAGATTATGGCTAGAAAAGGTTACCTGGGATGACAAAGTAAGCGAGCCCATGGCAGACGAATGGAAGACTATTCGTGAAGACATAGAAGGAGCGAAGGAAATACATATTGATCGATGGCTTGGTACATTAAGTGGTGACCATGAGAATATACAAATACATGGCTTTAGCGACGCCTCCATGCAAGCATACGCAGCAGCAGCTTACATTAGAGTAAGGAAACAAGACGGTTCGATATTGACAAAACTGCTGGCTGCGCGGACTAGAGTGGCTCCGCTGCGTACTATTTCCTTACCGCGTCTGGAGCTATGTGGAGCATTATTGTTATCCAAGTTACTGAAGCAAATAGAACACGCCATGCACATACCAAAATCCAACATTTATGCATGGACAGATTCAGAAATTGTCTTGGCATGGTTATCTGGAGATCCCCATAAATGGAAAACATTCGTAGCCAACAGGGTTGTCGAAATAATTGAGAATGTAAATAACAACCAATGGTTTCATGTTTTATCTGAAGACAATCCTGCAGATATTGGATCGCGTGGCATGTTACTAGCAGATTTGAAAAAAAATTATTTGTGGTGGAAGGGTCCCACATGGCTATCTGGAACAAAAATAGTATTAAAACAAGCAAAGGTATCTACAGATCTGGCAATAAAAAAGGATAAATTACTAGCAAATTTAAAAATAGAAGATGAAGATAGTATAACTTCACAATTTAAAGAATTTAATAATCTAAAGGAATTGGTGAAAACAATAACCTATTGCCGAAGATTCTTAAATTTTATAAGAAACTCAGAAAATATAGATGGAAATTTTACTACGATAGAATTGGAAAGATCATTAATAAAGTGCATACAATTAGTACAACAGGAAGAATTTAGTAATGAAATAGCAAGATTAAGGCTAAACAAAGCAATTAAGGGAGATAGCAAACTTAAAATGTTGAGTCCTTACCTTGACGGAGATGGCATCCTCAGGGTGGGCGGTCGACTTCGTAAGGCGAAACTAGATGAGCAGGTCAAACATCCAATTATCCTTGGCCATAAGAACAACTTAGTGCCGTTGATTGTCGCTGATGCGCATACGCACACATTACACGGTGGCGTTCAACTTATGCTGACATATTTGAGTTCAAGATACTGGATTATACGAAGCAAAACATTAGTAAAAGCCTGCATACACAAATGTCTCGTGTGTGCCAGACTACGGGCAATATCTAGAACACAAATCATGGGTGACTTACCAAAGGCGAGAGTGACACCTGCACGACCTTTCTTACATGCGGGAGTCGATTTCGCAGGACCATTTCAAATCACCATGTGCAAAGGAAGGGGCCTCAGGACGCAGAAATCCTACATTTGTGTGTTCATCTGTATGTCAACCAAAGCCATGCACCTTGAGCTGGTTAGTGATTTATCTTCAGAGGCTTTTATCGCAGCATTTAAGCGTTTTGTGGCGCGAAGAGGAAAATGCAGTGATCTTTGGAGCGATCAAGGTCGCAACTTTGTTGGTGCCAATAAAGAGCTCATAGCGGCATGGAAGGAAGCGAACCTGGTCTTTGAAGGTGATATATTGAACACGCTAGCACTGGAAGGTACACAATGGCACTACATACCTGCTTACTCCCCGAACTTTGGAGGATTATGGGAGGCTGGTGTTAAATCGGTCAAGTATCATTTGAAACGTGTGCTCACAACCCATCTCACCTACGAAGAAATGTCAACAGTTTTGTGCCAAATAGAGGCTTGCCTAAATTCCAGGCCACTGTGTCCTATACTTAATACAGATCCAGATTGTATAGAAGTGTTAACTCCTGGACACTTCCTAATAGGTGAAGCACCAATTGTTGTACCGGCGCCAGATTACGAACATACAAAAATTGTTGTTTGTCCCGTTGGCAATATACACAAAAATTGCTTGGTGACTTCTGGAGACGTTGGCAACAAGAATATCTAACAAGACTACAACAACGCCCTATCTGGCTCAAGAAAACAGAGGAATTCAAACTTGGTGATATTGCTTTAATCAAGACCGATGGTTTACCACCTGGTAAATTTCTACTGGGTCGGGTGGTTGACAAACATCCAGGAGAAGATGGCATAACTAGAGTATACAGTATAAAAAGTGGTAACAATATAGTGAAGAGATGTGTATCAAAACTTTGTCCTTTACCAATAGACATCGAGTAGCAATTTATGATGTATCTATTTTAGAAATGTCATTACTTTATCAAAATTGTATCCATGTAACAATATCTTACCTGTATCAATTAAGAGCGGCAAAAATATTTATTGATTGTTAGTAAATAACGTTTAATTATTAAGTAGAAAGGAACTACGTCCTTTGGTGGGCGGAATGTTGTACGTTTAAATAAGTATATTAGTATCTGCATGTCATTTGCACAACTAGTCGCAATAAAACTTCATTCAAGCAAGCACGTATATTATTTCAAGTAAATCCTGCTTAGCAAAGCGCAACCTTACCATTCACAACAAGCGTAGTTGAACTATGAATATTTAACGTTTCTACTGCTATAGTCTGACTCGGATTTGCAGCTTATATAACCCCCTGGGCCATTGTTTAAAACAATGCGCTGGTGTACGAGGAATTTAATTTGGTGGGTTTTCTATTTCACTTTAGTATTTAAACTGCTATAAACAAACCTGCATTAAAATATGACTTTTATTTTGTATATTGAATAAATGTGATCTCAAATAAGTTTGTGCACAATACATGCAACTCGTATTTTGCATAATGTTACTGTTCGTTTTCACGTTTCATTTACACGCCGAACGTGTTTTTATTGGGATTATTCACACTTTAAGTAGTTTTCACATGTGTACCCAGGTTTAGCAGCAGTTATCATTGAAGTTTTGCCCGCGGAAAGCATTCAAGTCATTTTAAATGACTTGGAACCCGTGACGTTAAATGTTGATGGAGTACCTAAGAAAATATAGTATCAATAAAAAACGAAGAGAAACATATAATTAATACGAGTAGAGGATATAGCCGCCAACAAAATAATCATTAAAATGGCCATTATTGTGAGGTATACCTGTTTCCAGAAATAACCATCACAAAATATGAACACAACAAAATGTCTATGAGTTATTATTATGATTTTCTTAGAAAGAGGGTCAAAGCTTTAGTCATTCACAAATAAAATAAGCGTAGAATAAAGACTTAACAATCTAACAATATTACACATTTATGAGGTAGTGACCACTCCGAATCAAGAAATTTGTTGGGTAGACACCGCATGTATACCCCAGTAAGTTGAGCAGTAACCTACACACATAACTAAATCACACAAATCCTTTACAGATTACCCTTTATATTTACCATTAGACAAGCCAATCGCACTTTCTATGTAAATGGTATGGGTCCAATTGTTTTGTAGATGGGCTTATTGACTAAGTCGTCATTACCATAGCGTGGATTGAATTATTGATTGCAATACATCACCAGAACAGGCTGGCTCGAACTTAGTAGTGCTCCTTCTATGAAAACGGGTTAAAACTACTGCAGTTTACTATTAATTTACTGCCTCGCAGGTAATATAATGCAGACTTTAATATGGGCGCGACTATACGAGCGTTTAATTGATTTATTTTTACTATCACTACTGTGATGATTTATTTTTCACCACACTGGGACTTTTCGAAGTTATGACCCGTGCCTTGAATAGCGAGTTAAGCCATCATTCCCGGCTCTCATGAAGATCTTTGACAGTCCTTATAGAAGGTCAGTAACCCTGAATAAACTGACATATGTCTAAGCCATGGACTATAACTACCCCTTTGGGTTACCGAGGTCAGACAAGCAGTCGCTCTGTGGAAAAGCCAATATTCAGTCAAATCCGGTTAGACTAGTAGGTGGACCGCGGGTCATAACTGGGATAACGCTAGAAGGATGATGAATCAATTTTATTTCATACTTAAAATACGCGTTATAGTGATTTTAAATATTACACAATACATTGTGTCCCTCTCTCCCGTCCCCAGCATATAACGTTAGAAACTAGTATTGCCGATCTAACTGGTGGTATTCCATACAGTTAACGGGCGATATTTTACTTTACTTTTTTGTGTGAGTCATGAGCGTCTGCTGTGGCCTCTGGGTACTAAGTCCTAACTATTTTTGACCTGAAACAAGAATCTCTGAAACAAAGTAGCGCTCTGCCTTAAATGCCACACAAGCAATCACCCAACCAAGTGATGAACCCAGAGAACAATGCTTAACTTTATCGATCCATTACGAACGGCAAGTCAATTCAAGATATGAGCGCTACTGTAAGGAGGAATGACCGAACCAAAGACATCAGATCAAAATTGTTTAATTTATGAAACTTTTTGAACCATCTAGACTTGAATTCCCTTGGGGATATGAAAGTACATTTTTGTGAAACCACTGAGTAATATTTATTTTGAAATGTATATTTATTAAGTGAAGTTAATAATCAGAAACATAACCGACAATTTTGTGAGCCTAAGACAATGTATTAAAGATCGAATATTGAATTCCCAGGCTAGTGACATTATCAGTCACTAGTCTTGCACGACACAATCACACACGAGCATAGCGTTTTTCGTAACGTTCATAGCATAACTTGACTTGTTATTCGTAATAGATCTACAAAAGTAAGCAATGTTTACAGAGATCAACAATTGGATGACCGCTTGGGTGGTGATTACAGCAAAAACACTTCAGGGTTATACGTAAAGCCTTTGAAACTAAACTAAACACTGAAACTAGAGTTCGCCACACACACCAAAAAAGAAAATATTCGCTACCATAACCAAATATTTACCAACAAGACGTCCCCATAGATATCTTACTGTACTCGCTAGCGCCTAACTAAAAACTTGTAGTAAGCACAGAGCACCACATTATGAAAGTACTTAGGTGGCTAAATATTATAGTAGTTGTGGTAATATCGCTGCTGAGTTAATACAGGAATTAGATTATACTGCTAATTTGTGCTGACAAGTTAAGGAAAGGCTTGCGTAAACATTTGCTCTTATATAAACCAACCTGTAGGTACCAACTAGCTGTGTATGAACGACCTTCAATGAAAACCGATCTATTATATAATACTAGATTTGGGCCGCGTTTACGCCAGCTTGGGTGTCGACTATTGCAAATTGTAGTATGTAAATATGCAAAGTTCCATGAAAGTTCGTTCAAAAGTTTTTTTGCGTGAAAGAGGAGCGAACCAAAAACATACTTGCGTGTGTATATTGTTAGCATGGATCAAAAACTATCTATCTATGTTATACTTTAGCAGTGACCTGATATTAAGGTAAAATTTTATTGCCATACCATTTTGAAGTGCATGAAAAGGCACAAGCCACCTTCTTTTTAAATCACCCCAGACGAAAGTGAGTATAGCTTCGTCTTCTAAAAGTTATACATTGGTTTTAGATACTTAACTATCGTAAGTAACGACTTACGATATTTTACTATTGACAAAATATAAATGACTTTTGTGTATTTTAACTTGCGATAATTTACGCCGGATTTTGTTACTCTTTTTATATCCTACTTTATACTAAAGATATTTTTCATCGAAAGGAAACATAATTTACGATAGTATTCGTTTAAAAAAAACCTTGATAAATGATAACCTAATTTTGTTTTAGTTTTACAAAATCACCGATCTCTTTAAGGCGCTGTTATACCTCAGAAGCCGTGAAACACCTAATTTTTCGTCGCGCATCTAGCCGTAACGGTACATATTACAAACTAGCAAAAATTAGAGCTTAAAGTCAAAAGTCTGAACAAAAGAATTTTGAAAGAATTTTTGATGTACGTAAAATAGAATCACGGTAAAAAAATCACAAAATCGAGGCAGAAAATAATCTTTCGTCTCACTGTTTGCTATATTTTGATCGTAAGCTGTCATATTTTTTTTGATAATATTGTAGGAAGTCTAATGAACTGAAGAAATACCCTATCTATTTTCATATTATACGTGCATATTTTGTAAAATTAAATAAAATCTGCCAAACGTCTATGATTTTGACGCTCGGTAGATCCCATCAATATCAAACGCTTCAGCAATTTAAACCTTATTAGCATAAGCGGTGTACTGAGTGTCAGTTGCTAGTTTACGCCCCGCCCAGACCTCATCATTCGGCTATGAGCCCTGTGAGAGATAGGTCATGTCGCTTGCGTCTCCGCTGCATGAAATTTTACGTAAACCTGTTTGTTATTATAATACGCCGATTTGAGTTCGTAATTTCATGTTTTATGTTATAGACTGAATACTTTGAATCAAATAGGCTTTTCATGTAACTATGGGCACATATAATTAGGTAAACTTAGGTAAGTTTATACTCTTGTTGCGTTTAATGTGTTATTGTTTCTGTGCTTATAAATATATAATTAGAAGAATAAAATATGGACAATTAGAGAAATGAAGTTCTACGAAGGATTTGTACAAGAAAGCGTCGTAATAAAATAGAAATTCATCCATGGCCAAGTGATTATGAAAAATGTAACATTTTTACACAAATTATTTTCATAAGAGTCTTTTATGACTAACTATGTTACTTATATATTATCGATTATGCATAATATAATTATATAAATTATTCTCACAATACATAGCTGCCACAGTTTTCAATTTTTGAAAGAGTAATAACATAAAATCGAATCATTTTATGTACCTATATTTCAAATTCATTAGCTTGTCAGAGCGCCTGGAGCGCTAAGATGCCGCCACGGCGAACAATAATGATGACAGCGCTAATATGGCGCCCCGCAATCCGCACACAAGCGGTAACGAATGTTGTATTATTGTATTTTGAACATAAACCTTTTTAGGTACATCGGGTAAAACTTTGATTATTCATAAACTATTAGGTATGTCTCAGTACATCTTATATCTTTTTAATTTCTAAAATCAATCATTTATAACTAAGAAGGTAACTTCTCTGTTTGCTATAACACAAGATATAGTATTTTTTTAATAATAAAGTATCATTATTGTAATTACAGTGAAGTTAAAGACAACAGTTCTGCAACGTCTTACACACATTTGACTTCAGTCATTCCCAACAGGATCTGTTCAAGAGCTAGCCAAGAAATGCCAAACAATTTTTTTTACAAATTTGACTCAAATTCCGTAGTGATAAGCAAAAATTACAAGAGGGATGGGAGGGAGCAGTGACTGGTTTGAATTGCGTAAAAATATGTTGACATATTGAAATTTTTGTATAGTGGTAAAAAAAAGAGATAACAGCAGTAAAGCCAACTTAGTAAAAAATATTTTGTACAAATAAAATATTTGCAATGTAAAATCAGTTGCGAACAACTGGCTTTGCAACAACTGGCTAAGCAAGAAAATGTAACAATCGAGCCTTGTGGATTATTCGATTATTGGTGTCACGCCAGATGGATTAATAGGTCCAAACACGATTGTGGAAATTTAATGTTCTAAAGTTAAGTAAAGTTAAAAAGCAAATAAAATACAAATATGGAAACATGATAAAAAAGTGAACTGACTAGTCTAAACAAATATTGTAATTGTTATTACCAAATTCCGGGGCAACCCCACGTTACACGCAAACAAAAGTGTTTATTTGCTGTGTGGAGTGGCGAAAGTATACCACTAAAAATAGAAATTATAGAAAGAGATGATGTTTTCTGGGAGAAGCTTGTGGCGTTTTATATGAATTGGCAGTTGCCTGAAATTGTTGATTCTCGTCAAGCTCACGCGGTGGCATTGCGAGATCACGGAGAGGAAAATGTTTCATCAGTGCTTGAAATTTCTACAATACCAAGCAGTAAAAGGAAAGTAAATGAAACTGTGCCTCGTGAACATCAGAGATATGGCAACACTGGCCATGTAAACAAGTGTTCCGTGTAATATTATCCGTATTTAATAATTTTCATCATATTTAAGCGAAAATGCGCTAATAGATCAAATGTATAAGTGCTAATAACTACGTGCAACTGTTATACCAGTGTTCTATCCACTTGAATATTTAATAACAACGACCAGAACATAGTGCAGTCTCGTTGATGAAAACAAATAAATCAATATAATGAAGACATTAAACGACTTAATTGTGAATATAAGTGACTGAAATCTATCAAATTGTGCTGAATACGTATTGCAAAGTGACTAGTAAGTGAAATAATTGACGTTAATAATATTCTACTTGCAATATTCGTTTTTTCCATTTGAATTGCTCATCTTCGCGGATTTCAACAGTGCTACCAACATAGACACTATTAACCCAGGGAGCGTTCCAGTACTGCACATCTTACAGATTTAACGCATGCCGTGCCAACCATAAAGCTGGATATTCACTACCAAACAAGAATTCTAAGGCTGGACACTCAGTGTATGATCTCTTATTTTCTGAATTATTTTGGATTTGTGAATGAATAAACTGACTGACGATATTATGATGGATTCTGGAAATATTACAACTAGAAAGCTAAAAAAAGCTAGCTCTCTGTATAACTTGTCAAACCAATCTTTATTTGATGTATCCATGAGTCTACACGATAAAACAATGGAAGAGACAGTCGTTCAACTAAGAGATCAAATAAATAATTTAACATTAAAATTAGAGTCTGCAAATCAGGAAATCGACAACTTAACGATTGAAAACGGAGCACTCAAAGATCAAATACTGAAATATAAAAACACCGTTGAAATGTATAAAAGATTTAGTCTTTCTGGAGAATGCGAAACATCATTTTTGCGGAGAAAGAAAAAGGAAACGACCTAAGACAAAATATGCTGTTGAAAAGAATATATCCCTATCACCAATTCAAATCTACAACACTTCTGGGGCACAAGATAAAGACTCCACCAACGCGACGTCAAAAATCGGGCAAACTGTGCAAACCATTGATGAACGAAATGTCCATCAAAACGTTTCTGAACTAACAATTAAACGTCACAACTGTCAAGCTCCAGAACAACAAGGTAAACAAGTATTGCAAAAAGGCGACAAGAGGAGAAAGATATGTGTATTGGCAGATGATCAAGGGCGTAATATACAGCCCATATTGCAGAAGTTAGTTGGTGATGAATTTTTAGTTAACTGTTACTGGAAACCAGGTGCATCGTTATCTAACGTGCTGTCGCTATCGAAAACAGAGATAAATAGTTTAACAAAAAAAGATTTCATAATTGTCCTTGGTGGTACAAACGACAAATGTCCGCAAGACACATTATTCTCAATGAGGCGTTTTCTAACAGATGCATGTAACCATAACATAATTATTTCTGAGGTCCCATCTAACAAGTTTCTGAGTGAATGTAAATTGAATTATGAACTTAAGTTTATTTGTTCTCAATTTAAATGCGCTACTTTCGCGGATATGAACTACAGTAGATTCTTACCTAATCGCTTTTCTTTTGCCCTACATAAATGCCAATTGTTGCTCAAAGAAATTTTGCACATTGACTACAGACTAAAATTTGAACAACACAAATTCTGTAACAACAGTCCAGAACAAACTCCACCTACCTTAATAGACAAGTGTACACAGACTGAGACTGAAACTAGGTGCTCAAGTACAGTATCTAGCCCTTTAAATACAAACAAGTTCTTTCGTTTGCAAACAAATTAACATAATGCATCAGAATGTTAACGGCCTGATTTCAAAATCAGATCTGCTTACAGTAGCACTTACATCCCTTGCAGAAGACCATAAAACTGTAGGAGTCTTGTGTGTCTCTGAACATAACATGACCTCTAATGATGAGCATATTTAAAAACTGCCAAATTATGTTTTAGGCTCTGCGTTTTATAGGAGGAATCGCAGAGGTGGTTCGTGTGTATTGGTGCATAACTCACTCTAGTTCAATCAAATTACTGATATCCAAAAATACTCAATTGAGAATGTTATTGAATGCTCAGGAATAGAACTGGTAGAACATAAAATATACATATTGTGCATATATAGGCCACCTAAGTCCAGCGTAGCTGATATAAATAAGTTTTTTCTTATGCTAAATTGTATTTTAACACGTTTTTGCTATAATAAAAAGAAGGTCATTCTATGTGAAGATTTTAACATAAATGTTCTCAGTAAAAGTATAGAATCAGTTGAATTTTTACATGTAATAGATAGTTTCAATTTAAAACTGGGTCTCAAGAAACCCACTCGGTTATCAAGTGGGACATGTATTGATAATTTTGTTTCCAATATTAGGGGGTGTAAAACAACAAGGTATGAGTTTGCTTTGTCTGATCACACAGCGCAATTGTTAACCTTTCCGGTGAAAGAAACTTGCTCTTATAAGTAGTGGTACACCGAAAGGCGAGATTATAGCATGGAGAACATTATTAAATTTCAATATTACATAAATTCTCTGAGCTTCTCTGATGCTATAGATAATGAAGATCCTAACATGGCTTTCAATAATTTCTACGACCTGTTTCGATTATTTTACGATCTTTTTTTTCCAAGAATACTAATAAAAGTATCTTCAAGAGTCCGTCCTTATTGGCTTACTAAAGGTATAAGACTATGCTGTAAGCGTAAGAGAAGACTTCTATGGGAATACAGAAAAACACCAACTAAAGCTAATAAAGCAAGATACATGACATTATCATCACGATTGAACAAAATTATCAAACTAACACAAAAGTCTCAAAACAATGACTATATTAATAAGGCCAAAAACAAATGTAAAGCAACTTGGGCTGTAATAAATAGTAATAAACTAAAACCACCGAATGACTACATTCAGCATATTATTATCAACGATGACAATATTATAAGTGATCCTATAGAAATTGCCAATAAATTTAATGACTTCTTTGTAAATCAAGTTATGCAGTTAGTTCCTGACCAACCCCAAGTAATCATTCCAAACTATCCTCGATCAATATTTATGACACCAACAACCCCAAATGACATCAATAAAATTATCATGAACTTAAAAAGCACAAATAGTACTGGTTTTGACGATATATCTGCTAAAATATTGAAATATGTGTCTCTGAAACTATCACATGTGCTTAGTCATTTAATAAATCTATGCATATTACATGGCGTATTTCCAGAAATCTTAAAATTTACCATAGTCAAACCCTTATTTAAAAAAGATGACAAGCACAATATGAGCTGTTACCGCCCTATTGCACTTGTTCCAGTCATTTCAAAGATAATTGAAAAAGTTATATACAATAGCATATACAGTTTTTTAGAAATCAACAACCTCTTATGTGATGAACAAGTTGGTTTTCGAAAAAATAAATGCATTAATATGGCAATATATAGTTTTCTTAATACTATTAATTCTAAATTAGATAAAGGAAATCAGTCATGCGCTCTGTTTATGGATCTCACTAAAGCATTTGATCACGTGGATCACAAACTATTATTGGATAAACTGTATGCCTACGGTATCCGAGGTAACGTACAGAACTTAATTAGGTCATATCTTGAAAATAGAAGTCAGGCAACACAGATCACTAGAATATGCCCTGCCACAAAGCGACTAACAAATTATATGTCGGCACATAAAAAGGTAACTTTTGGGGTCCCTCAGGGAAGTGTGCTAGGCCCGCTTTTGTTTATTTTATATATTAATGACATGCCAAGATGTATAAATTATAAAACTGTACTTTTCGCAGATGATAGCACGATCATATTTACTGGCAATGACAGCTTTGAGATTGAACATAATATGAATTCTGCATTGACAGGAGTCATTGGCTGGTTGAGATCGAATAATTTAAGTATTAATCTTGCAAAAACGAAATATATGATATTTAGAAATAAAATAAATAAACTGGGTAACATGAACATTAACTACTTAGGACACTATATTGAAGAAGTTGAAGTGACAAAATTCTTAGGAATATTCCTTGACTCGCACTTAGATTGGACTGCACACATAGACTCATTATGCTCTAAACTAAATCAGTTCTCTTACGCGTTATATGTTTTGTCTAAAACAGTTAACAGAGCAGCTGTTATTACAGCATATCAGGGGCATGTTACACCTCTTTTGAGGTATGGAATAATGTTCTGGGGTAACTCTTTAGATAAGGAAACAGCATTTAGGGCGCAAAAGAGGTGCGTGAGGGCTATTTGTAGACTGAAGCAAACCGATAGCTGTAGACCCTTTTTTAAAGAACTTAACTTACTTACGCTGCCATGTATTTATATTCTGGAAGTAGTGCTCTTTGTTAAAAAAATAATCACTTATTTGAAACATTGCATAGCCGGCGACACAATTTGCGAATTCGATTTCCTACTAACAAGACTTCACTAATGAATAAGAGTGTTTTGTGTATGATTCCTCGAATCTATAATCATTTACCTAATACCGTTCTTGAGGAAACCAATTTTTATTCATTTAAAAGCAGTGTTAAGAAACTACTTCTCAACAAAGGTTACTACAGTGTCAAAGAGTATCTTGAGGACAAAATTTTGTTAATTTAGGCATACCAGTATGTAATTTTCCTATAACATTTATTTTTTTATATTATATTGGTGTAATCAATTAATTTAAATTTATACTGTTTATTAAATATTCTTCCTGACATACTTAAATATTGACATCATGTAAATACTATTCTCAAGGACATATTTTATTTTGTTTTGGTTTTATCAGTGACATATATTATGTAATATTGTTATTTAATGTATGCAAGACTATAATATTTTAATTTTTGACACTAATTTCATATTACTTTAGTTTTGCATTGGCTCATTCGAATAACTTATTACTTTTGATTTGTATTAACATTATTAATTTGAATTTATATCTCAATCTATATTTGCATGCCAATTTAGCTGAATATGGTGAGACTTGTCCAATTATAACATCTTTATTGTACCCATATTTCGCAAATTAATAAATGAATTGAATTGAATTGAATTGAACAACAGCAAATAATAAGTATTGAAGCCTTATCACCTCACACACTGCCTTTAACATTCGATGAGAATTGGATCGGTGGTTGTATTTCAAAAGGTATCATGTCAATTAAAGATGGGTACTACATTTGCATTTCTTCACGCGTTTCACAAATTTATCATAATATTAATGATCTGGAAAATGGCGGTAATTCGCGTTCATGGTCAGTATACCAACAGGTTGTTACACTGACCATGTTGGTATACTGACCATGAACGCGAATGTCGAATCTTAAATGCGCTAAACGGCAAGTCCAAAATACATATCGGTATCTTGTTGTAGATACGTAAACTAAGTCCTATAAAATAATTATGAGTATTACACAAACGGAAATACGGAACACATAATTTATGTCTATTTCTTGTATTAATAGAGTGAATATCACTATTCTTTGAATATGAATTTATATTTTTACGCACGTGCAAAACACTGGCATAAATATACTGAGACGCTACAGTTAAAATACCGATTTCCTTAAATCTTTCCTAGAGCGAAACTCTTGTTCGTGATTGGTAAATGGCCTGAACTGCTCTTTTTTGCAATATAAAAATACTTTCGATATCAGCAGCTCTACCCCATAGTAATATGCTATATGATATAACACTATGAAAATAGCCAAAATATACCAGTCGCGCCGTATCGACATCTGTTAAACTACGCACCTTCTTAATAGCATAAGCAGCCGAACTAAGTTTCGCTGACAGATATGTGATGTGTGCGCCCCATTGCAACTTCGAATCAAGTGTTATTCCTAGAAACAACGTCGAATCAGTTGTTTCCAGTACATCATCATTTAAAACGATGTTAGTACCAATTTTTCTGATGTTTGGCAAAGTAAACTTAACACATTTGGTTTTTTTGGCGTTCAGTAATAAGTTGTTTACAGTAAACCATTTAGTCACCTGAATAAGAGCACTGTTTATTTCGGTAAAGTTTTCCTTATTTCTATCTACTTTAAATATCAATGAAGTATCGTCAGCAAACAATACCACGTCACAAATGTTTTTCAGGTAAAATGGCAAATCATTAATGTAAACAAGAAACAAGAAAGGCCCTAGGATACTACCCAGCGGCACTCCCAATTGTACTGGTAAGCCACTGGATTTTGAGCCGTTTATTTCGACACATTGGATTCTGTTATCTAAATATGCCTTAATAACATCCAATGCTTTAGTCTGGACGCCGTAATGTTTAAGTTTGCACAAGAGCGTATCATGGCAGACACAATCGGATGCTTCCGAAAGGTCGCAAAACACACCAATAGCATTTTGAGAGCTCTCATACGCATTGTAGATGTGTTTGAGTAACGCTACTCCTGCATCCGTCCTCGAGTGACCTTTAGTAAAACCATATTGCTCAGTATGAAGGAGGCTGTTTAAATTAAAGTGTTTCAAAAGTTGCTTGAGTATGATCTTTTCAAAGATTTTACTAAAAGTAGCTAGTATTGAAATTGACCTATAATTACAAGGATCAGTCTTACTGCCGGATTTAAACAGAGGTATTATCTTACTATGTTTCATTAAATCTGGAAAATCGCCTGATTCTATACACTTATTAAACAAGTTACTAAGATAAGGAGCTACTATATCTATTATACTTTTCAAGATCTTAACAGATATTCCCCAGAGATCACCATGTATTATTAGACTCTAGAGATTGAAAGGTGTTTATAATGTCAGTAGAACTAATAGGGCTGAATTTAAATATTACATTACATTTTTGTACGCTAGATTCTAATAAATTTTCTGCACCTGAAGCTGATAAGTTTAGACCTCTAGTAGTAGTAATAGGTATGCTAGCAAAAAAGTTATTGAATGTGTGTGCAACTTCTTCTTTATTGTTAATAATTTTATTATTATCTAGCAAGTTAACATTGGTGTTCCTTAAGTTTGTCTTTCACGTTGCTTCGTTAATAGCTTGCCAGGTGGCCTTAACTTTATTAGAAGACTTCCTAGTTTTGTCTCTAACGAATACAGCCTGAGCTATACTGCATACCTTTTATAAATATTTTAGCATAGTTTCTGACATACTCAGTGAAGCTCGCATTAAAATTGTATTTCTTCATACCATACAACTCATACATCTCATCATGCTCCATCATATCAGGATTAATACCTACTAAAACTTTGTTCCTAAATTCAATAAATTTACGTCTAGGTTATGGCCTAACTGTCACCTTATGTACGACATTTTAAATCCTGCCAATTGACCACAGTGATCCGAAATTAAGTCAGTAGTAACTAATTTATGTGATACTGTATGATTACTAAATATATTGTCAAGACAAGTGGAAGATGATGCTGTTATTCTAGTAAGTTCAAAAGATAAGTTTTTAAAATTAAGTGATTTAAAAAGATTTAAAAGCCTACTAGTCATCGGTGAACTATCTAATAAATAAATATTAAAATCACCACAAACTATGAAACCATTTTTATTGGTCCTAATTTTACCAATTGCATCTTCCATAACAGACTCAAACACATAAAAGTTACCTAAAGGAAGGCGATACACACATATAATAAGATACTGTTCCAGCTCAATGAAGGACATTTCTACAGTTCGTTCTACAGACAAAATGCTTATGTCCTTTCGTTCCTTACACGGTATGATATTTGAAACTAGTATCAAGGATCCACCATGGATAGCTTGACTCCTAGTGAAAGCACTTTGCACAGTGTAATGCATGTTATTTAAAAATTTTATTTGATAGTCCTTCAACCAGTGCTCCGTTATGCACATAATTTTTATATTGTGGCTTTCTAAATATAAACTTAATTCTAAATGTTTGCCAGATAGACCCTGTATATTTTGATGTGCTACATTCAATTGACAATGTCTATCCTTTGTCCTATTCTTAAGTTTAAAGAACTCGTGTCAGTATTTAAAATAGAAGGAATGGTACTGACAGAATTATTTACAGAAACCAATTTCTTGGATACCCTACATGTACCTGTGTCATATTGTATATTATATGCTCATAATTTAGCAATTTGTCACTTATAAAATAGTGAAAGATACATAGTATCTTTGGTCAATGTGTAATTATATTTATTAATGAATTTATTTGTAATGTCAAAATATAAAATAATATATTTATACTGCCATGTCATATTGTATAAACATTAGGTCAAATATATGTTGATTTGCCTTTTCATCTAATGTACTTGAATAAGGTAAAGCACAAGTAATAAATTGACATCCTAGTTTTTTATGAAGTGATAACATTACTTCTGTTAAATTGTTAATATATTTTTTGTTCACAATTTGGCTGTCACCATACACAATAATTATTGTTGGCTGTCTATCGAATGTTGTTTGTTTTAAAGAATCTATTAAGTGTGGAAACGATGACCCCGGATAACAATAATTAATGATTTCCTGTTGCTGTAAATGACTAATCGTTAAGCTACCTAAACCTATACCTAACCTATCTGAAAACATGTAAACTTTTTTTGTGCCAGAGTTATCAACTAAGGGTGTCCTATTCTTTGCACTATTGGTTGTACTAGAACTAGAACTTGAACCTGAATCACTATCGCCAATAATTAGAGACTCATTACCTAACAAGCTTGATTTTAAACTATTTGAGCAACTATTTGTAATTGTCAAGGCCTTTACATGTTCCAGATTATTCTTACCCATTCGTGCAATCTCATCATATTTACTTATATATACCTGAACCTCTTTCTCATACTGGGTATTCATCCTATTTAATTGTGACTCTAAAGCGCTGATTTGTGATTTGAGATCCCTTGTATGCTGATCATATAACATCCTACCATTAATTAATTCTATATTATAATTTTCTAGGTCCTGTAACAATTCAGTACGTTCAGAAACTAAATTTTTGTATTGGTTTGTTATATTTTTTTGATTTATTATACAGTTTCAAGTTCTGTACCAGTTTACTAATATTTTTGTTTATGTTACATAATTTCCTTTGTTGCTTAAAATTTTTAACATAACTTTTTAGTTGTATACTATGTCTATATATTGTTGTATACTATGTCTATATGTAATAACACCTTTAAATTACTTATTTTCTGTATCTACAGAAAATAAGTAATTTAAAGGTGTTATTTGACTGAATATTATAGAATTAGTGTGGAATTGTATATTAAAATGAACTATTTAGGAATGTAGGTAGGTAAACAAAAAGCAAAAATCGAATAAGGAAGTATATTATGTATTTTAAAACAATAAGTTATAGTTTCTTAATTAATGTATTTACATAAATTTGTTCTTATCTCGTGTATTATGGTAAGTGATGGTTTGTTTTTCTTTATAATATCACTTCACAAATTTTTTAATGAGACTAGGAAGGTAAACATTTACTATTGAAAATAACGTTGATGCTAAGTAAATAAAAGTATTCTATGTTGTGCTTGATGAAAAGTGTATAATGTTTGTGTGTATAATATAAATTAATATACTCCCTGGAGTTTGTAAGTCCTATAAACGGTCCGTTGTAACTGTCAAACAGCTGTTTTGATCGTAAAACTTCGTTGTTAGCGCTGTTTGTAATTTTTATAAGCTGCGAACATTTGTAGTCACTATTCGTGTAATTTAACAGAAACTTTGTTTATTTATCACTATTTATTAACAATAAAATTAATTAAAAATACGGACTGTAATAAATTTGAAAGTTGCTCATCCGGTGTTGCCAGCAAAAAAAAAAGTTCTCATCTCTGGATACAGTTTATAAACAGTTCATAAACAAATGTGATGAAAGATTGTTTCTGAAACATGTTGCCGTGTTCCCAATCAAACGGAGAACAAGCCGAAACATTTTGTTTATAAGCAAAAGTCACCAGGTGTGGACGTGTGTTGCGCGAGTTTATTAACATGGAAGTAGTGTGGTCCAACCACCAAGTTTCGATGCTCATAGAGCTTTATCAACAGCATCATCTACTTTGGGACTCTTCAAATAGAAATTATAAAGACAAATAAAAAAAAAATGCTTGGGCCGATATTGCTGCAGAATTGAATATGTCGCAAAAAGAAGTGGAAACGAAGATGCATACTCTACGCTCACAAAATCAGATGTTGTCATTCTGATGAAATTCTGAAAAGACCCATCAAATTCACGAAGGTCATGAAGTACGTAATTTCTATTTAAGAGATAATTTTGAATCCACCACCTTTTCTTTTTCTAGTAGCACTCTTATGAATTAATATGTAAGCAGCACTGAGCATCACTACCTCCTCGGGCGACATCCTAGCAACAACTGACAAGTGTGAACGGCCATGTTTCAGAAACAGTGTTGACGGCAAACTTGGTGATAAACACGTCATAAACAGTTTATCAACAAATTTAATGTTGCCTAATGAATACAAGGCTTTAGAAACTGCAGATATTTAAATAGCAGACAGAACAACAGTGTGTTTATATTTTATCTGCTATATGTGCTTTCACAATAATTTATAGATCGATTTATAACATAAAAATAAAATTGGTTTGAGAACAAAATCCCCATCCTGATTATTTACTTAGCATCAACGTTATTTTCAATAGTAAATGTTTACCTTCCTAGTCTCATTAAAAAATTTGTGAAGTGATATTATAAAGAAAAACAAACCATCACTTACCATAATACACGAGATAAGAACAAATTTATGTAAATACATTAATTAAGAAACTATAACTTATTGTTTTAAAATACATAATATACTTCCTTATTCGATTTTTGCTTTTTGTTTACCTACCTACATTCCTAAATAGTTCATTTTAATATACAATTCCACACTAATTCTATAATATTTAGTCAAATAACACCTTTAAATTACTTATTTTCTGTATCTCCTCTATTGTTTTTCTACATTCTTACTCCTTTTGTATAGGTTTACATTTTACACATTAGGTACTGATCAGTCTGTCTCCTGTCATCTTGTTTCTTTCTGTCCTTAGGTGTTTGGTGTACCCTTTGCTGCAACAAGGAGCACTTATATGATGACCCGTAAGGCCACAGCAAAGGATGTGCAGAATAAGCTCAAAATAGTCTTGATGGAATTAAAAAAGTGCCAGGAGGAGAATAATCACCTACTGAAAGAGCGTTCTGATTGTGAAGAGAATATCAAGATTGTTAATGACAAGGTCTCAAACTTAAAAGCTCAACTCGCTGAACTTCACATTGAGTACATGGACACTCTTGCGCAGCGAGACAGGTTGCAGGAAGATTGTCAACACATTAATAACTTGCAATGGCACCTATTCCTGGTCTGTAAGTCGGATCACTGAGCTTGAAAGTAATTTAGAACAGGCTCTGTTAAAGATAAAATCGTAAGTGTAAACAATGCAAGTACTTTACCGTGGTGCAACACAGAACCTTAATTCAGAGGTATTAGGTGATAAATTATGCTTAGGGTCTCATAAACATAGTATACAACTAAAAAGTTATGTTAAAAATTTTAAGCAACAAAGGAAATTATGTAACATAAACAAAAATATTAGTAAACTGGTACAGAACTTGAAACTGTATAATAAATCAAAAAAATATAACAAACCAATACAAAAATTTAGTTTCTGAACGTACTGAATTGTTACAGGACCTAGAAAATTATAATATAGAATTAATTAATGGTAGGATGTTATATGATCAGCATACAAGGGATCTCAAATCACAAATCAGCGCTTTAGAGTCACAATTAAATAGGATGAATACCCAGTATGAGAAAGAGGTTCAGGTATATATAAGTAAATATGATGAGATTGCACGAATGGGTAAGAATAATCTGGAACATGTAAAGGCCTTGACAATTACAAATAGTTGCTCAAATAGTTTAAAATCAAGCTTGTTAGGTAATGAGTCTCTAATTATTGGCGATAGTGATTCAGGTTCAAGTTCTAGTTCTAGTACAACCAATAGTGCAAAGAATAGGACACCCTTAGTTGATAACTCTGGCACAAAAAAAGTTTACATGTTTTCAGATAGGTTAGGTATAGGTTTAGGTAGCTTAACGATTAGTCATTTACAGCAACAGAAAATCATTAATTATTGTTATCCGGGGTCATCGTTTCCACACTTAATAGATTCTTTAAAACAAACAACATTCGATAGACAGCCAACAATAATTATTGTGTATGGTGACAGCCAAATTGTGAACAAAAAATATATTAACAATTTAACAGAAGTAATGTTATCACTTCATAAAAAACTAGGATGTCAATTTATTACTTGTGCTTTACCTTATTCAAGTACATTAGATGAAAAGGCAAATCAACATATATTTGACCTAATGTTTATACAATATGACATGGCAGTATAAATATATTATTTTATATTTTGACATTACAAATAAATTCATTAATAAATATAATTACACTTTGACCAAAGATACTATGTATCTTTCACTATTTTATAAGTGACAAATTGCTAAATTATGAGCATATAATATACAATATGACACAGGTACATGTATGTACTTACTTAATTTCCTGAAAGAAAAGGCGTTAAAATGGTCGGTGAATGTCGTCTTCCTCACTAATGGCGCATGTTTTGTCTGAGTTCGACAAACTGGTACTTTGAACAGACTTTTTAATGTAGAGCCACTTACTACTTGTGCTGCTATTCCAGTTAGAGTGCCAATCTGTGTAACCTGCTTCCCGTGTCATCTGTTCACTTGATTTTTGAACAAGTTAAACAAGAACGCCTTTCCTGTTCCAGCGCCCCACGCTTTTACATTTAAATATTATAATTAAAAGCACATAGTTTACACTTCAGGCCAGAAATAGAGACAACTTGAACGATCCATAATTTATTTTTTGTTTTTATGTGCATTTATAAAAGCGTGTCTTTCTAGTGTTTTTTAAACTATTAGTTTATTATTATTAATCCTATAAATAAACTTTAATGGAAGACAATAGCTTTATTATATTTATACTTCATGAGAAAATAATAGCTTTAATAGCTTTTCTAATACCCGTCGTTTCGACGGATGGTTAATTTAAATAGCGTAGGTACACCAGAAGGTTAGCTATCTAGGATTAAGAGAATTCCTACCTTGTGCTCGAATCAGTTGCCACAATCTTCAATTTATAGCAGCACAAATTAATACTATTATTTTCGGCTTAATATTCTTATGTTGAAATGCCTAGTTGGTTTCGTGGTTATTTGTGTTTATCTTAAAATATGACTTATTGTTCAGTGGAAAAATACTTTGAGGCATAATACATTTAACGAAATGCTGTTTTTTTAAATATTATAAAATGAAGTCCCCTTTCATTCTATGTTAACACGATAAACTCAAAAATTAAAGAACGGATTCTTACACGGTTTTATCAATATCTAGTGGGATTTCTGAGGAATTTGAGCCGCGGGTGGAGACTAGCGTACCTACCAAAAAAATTATAACTATTTATGCAACTTAAGTATGTCTTAAAATTAAAAAACGCATAAGGATTTACAAGAATCGAAAATTAAAATTAAATTAAGAAGGTCATGAAAGTCATCCGCATCGCAGTCAATTGGAAGCGTGCCCAGAAAACTGGCAGCATTGCCTCGTTGTATAGAAATGCTTACCTTTTGTGCCAAATACGTGGCAGCCCTCTGGTCACATAAGTCTCTATGCGAGATCTCAACTATCTATTGATTCATAGCAAATATAGCCAAACATGCACGCACTGTGGTTTTCTGGTCTGCTGTGTTATATCATCCCGAGCCATATGTAAACGTAATAAACAGGGCTTTAAAGTATCTTCCATGTTATTATAATTATTTGCAGCCTTACTTGTCCCACTGCAGCGCAAAGGCCTCCCTACCCTCTTTCCACCTTTCTCTATTGAGAGCTGTTGTTACCCACTCTTCATCAAATAGTGTAAGATCGTTTTGCCACCTAATCTTTGGTATGCCGCGAGGCCTCTTTCGATCTGGGACCCACAAAGTGGTAGTTTTAGCCCAAAGATCGTCAGACATTCGACAGACATGACCGGCCCAGTCATATTTTAATTTGCCTGCTTTTTGGGACACATCTCCGATTTGTGTTTTAGAGCGCAGTGTAGCATTTTTGACTCGATCTATGAGTTTTACGTCGAGAATGCTGCGCTCCATTGCTCGTTGACAAACCCCGAGGCTGGACTTCTAATCTGCGGTCAAAGACCAGGTTTGAGCACCATATGTGAGAATGGGGAGGATGCACATGTCCATGAGTCAGCGGCGTTTCAAAGACATAGGCAGGTTGCCTTTCAAAAGGTCTTTCATGGCCCAAAAGCTCCTCCAAGCGTTTTCCATTCTGCGCGTGAGTTCCGCTTCTTGTCTCGCCTGAAAGAAAACTAATTGGCCCAAATAAATATACTCATGGACATATTCAACCTCCACACCCTCGACATATAATTTGTTCTTAGTGCTATTGGTCATCAATTTGGTTTTCGACATATTCATCTTTAGTCCAGCCCCAAGGCTAGCCTTGTACAGTTCGTCAATCATGTGTCCCAACTCCAAGGCAGAAGAAGAAAAAAACACTATGTCATCTGCAAATCGGAGGTTCGTTAGTCTCTTTTCTCCGATGAGAATGCCTTTTCCCTCCCAACCAGGTAGAATTTGCCGAAAAGTTTCTTCTAGTGTCGCGGTGAACAGTTTCGGTGACAATGGATCACCCTGTTTGACATCTTTTTCTATTGTGAAAGATGGTCCTGTATTTGTGAGCTTAATTGATGCTGAACTATTGAGGTACACTATTTTCAGTAAATTTATGTAGGTGGAATTTATGTTTTGGTTTTCTAACGCCTGGAAGATGGAGGAATGTTTAATACTATCGAAAGCTTTTGAATAGTCTATAAATGCTAAATATAAGGGGACGTTATATTCAATGTGTTTTTCTAAAACCTGGTTGACAGCTTGCAGGTGATCGGTGGTAGAGAGCCCTTTGCGGAAGCCCGCTTGTTCAGGGGGTTGATGACAGTCAAGTCCGGCTGCTATTCTGCCTTCTTTTATTTTAATAAATGCCTTATATAGGTGCGAGACAAGGCTTATCGGTCTATAATTTTCAATGTTAGATTTATCACCTTTCTTATATAAAAGTATTATGTTGGAGTGACAGAATAATTTGGGGAGTTTGCCTGTCTGTAAAATGGAATTGAATAATTTTATAATGTGCGTCAGTATTATCGGTTGTGCAAGTTTTAGAGATGTACTTCTATGTTACTAAAAAAAAATAACATCAGTTATCTGGTTAGCGAGAAGACTGAAATACAGCTCTGAAAAATCCACTAAAGTTGGATACTTCAATTTGCGACACAATATAAAAACTGCGCAAAGTGAAATAATGTTTACCCCAAAAGCACACTAGGTACATCCCAACTGTTGATAGTTATTAACTATGTTCACAAGTAGTAATTAACCCGCACATTTAAATTGGTATTCCCTCCGTCGGGGCAGTGCCGACTGATCCCAGTATTGGGTCAAGTTTACTGTCAAATACACTGTTTACTGAAATTTTAATTAATTCTCCCGGACCCTAATAATTTCAAAGTGGTTTGTTTTGGGTGTGCTTGAAAACGTTTTGAAGTACCCTTGTTTTTGATTTTAGGCTTCTTGAATGGAAATTGACCAGCCGACCTAACGTTATTATACATGTGAAAATGTTTGTTTAATGTTTCGTGTCTAAATGAAGGGTTTGGTTGGTTTTGATTAACAGTTTGCAGCACTCCAGAAATATAATTTTGTACCAGAATAACATTGACTGAATGAATTCTGAATTGTGTATAGTAAACTGAGGAGGTCCTCAGTGCTCGTGACGCACTAAGGTGAACTGAGTCGTCGAGCACGTGGACGAAGTTGTACGGAAGAATCAAGTACGAATTTTATTCCATCCACAAAATCAGCGGTCAGTAAATTTTTAAATTTCTTTTGGCTTCTTTTCCTTCTTCCTCTTTTTATTTTAACCATCTATGTCAAGAACGCACTTGTGACACCTCTGGTTCTGTCCCTGGCATAACCAGATAGTCAGTAATTTTTCAGGCCAACTGTCTGCTTGTTTTCCTCCGATCACATAAAAAACACAAGTTGCAAGCGATCATAAATTTAAACAGTGGCTGCAATGAGTCTGAAATGTACTTAGTCATGAACATCTAGTGTAGTCTTTTATACAGTTACTTTATGTCAATGCACATCAAATATTATCTCAAATCTAGCTATAAACAAGGCCTAACTTTACGACATTGGCTGTCTGTCTGGCTGCCTACCCGCAATTTTATTAGTTGGCGATAATATCCACCACAACCATAAACGGGTTCATAATAGTTTAAAGTGAGACGGGTGGCACTAAGGGCATGTTATGTTACTAAAGTCTTTTGAGGTACAAATTAAATTGAGGGAAAATGTAAAATATTCCCCTATTACGATGTTGGTTGATGTTGATAGTTCATTGAAAAACACACAGATGGCGTTATGTTAATGACTTCACTCTCTGAATCGCGCTATAAAGATTTTCATACACCCGTATATAAACAAATTTCTGGCGTGCGTAAGGTCTTGGTTCTGTATTCAAATTCCATTCGAGATGTAAAAAGGCATTTATATTGTACGTATGAAGTAGTAGTAAAATTAAATATCATCGAAAGTTCGATTTTTTCATTGATTTTTGTTTTTATACGTTTCATTTTTATGTCAATTTGCAAAAGCAACACAGGTTGCAAATTCACAAAGATTCTCAAACAGTTATTTTTTGTGTAGCCATTCTGAATTTGTTGTTTGTTAAGCTTTCAATTTTCAATAACTTGAGTTTTAAACATTCTGACCTAAACACTCCTACAAATTCCATAAAAAATTACGAGTAAAACTGTGTTAGATTGATCTCACGTTGAAGAACTATTATGTTTGTATGTAGGTAAAGAAACGGCTTATTTCAGACGTAATATACACAAACAGTTGGACTATCCATGCAATCCATGACCCATTTTTGTTCACATTGGTACAAAAATTATAAATGTGTAAGTAATAAATAAATTAAGGAAAGACAGAGAAAGTCAAAAGATATTTAATATGATCCGGTTTGAATGCTACAGCATAGCTAGTGAAATTAATGACTATTAGAAAACTTAACACCGTAACGTCTCAAGGAAGGCAGCGGCTTGGCTGAGTCTCTAAAATTGCCAAAATGGCTGACCGTATTCTTAATCCGCCATCACACCTTCATTCACTCGTTTACAATATAAATTATTTCTAAGTATGCGTGATTTCATACTCCTTTGTGACCGTATTACGGAATACCTAGACACCAACATACCTACAAGAATGTATGTCCTAGCTTTAATAAAGATTCATAGTGCTTAACGAACCGAATGACTTTAGCTCTGATTTTAAATTAAACATTCAATTGGATTCGGATGAAATGGCTCATAAAATCTGATTATATCTTGCGAAAATTTGGTTTAGAATTCTAGATAAATCCGCAGCTTTGAAAAGCGATTCAGAAAGCTAGAGCGACCCGATTACCGCTGAAAATCTGACACCTGTGAAACGCCTTCCGAATGAAGTCAAAATGCAATAAAATTATCCACAACCCTGTGCGAATTATCTACAAAAAGCTTTCTCTTCTTCGTCCAAAAATTGTGTACCACGCCACGCGTCGCGACATGGGTTATAAAATTAAATCTGACTTATTGGTATACGTCCTCCGAGAATTACTGCAGCTTGTGCGATGTTTGATATGGTTTTTCGTTATTTTGGCTTTGTGACATCGGTTTTCAGATGTTCGGAAATGTGTGTGTTTTCTAAGTATATTTTTGTGTGGTTGTGTTGGTTTGACGTATGTCTTCAGCGACTCGTTGGTGACCCTGATTGTTTGAATACACGCTACAACCATGATGCTGCTAATATGCACGACCTTAATATTGCCAGCGAGTTGGCGTCGTTTCCGTGTTTACCCGGTGTTGTAAATATGAAAATATGTTTGAATGTAAATTTACCTCTGATAAAATATAATTAAAATTTACAATTTATTTAGATTTCCTAAGAAATGTGCCCTTTTGCACCGAATTTTATACTGACTTTCCAAGTCCAAAATCTTGGAAATACTAACACTAAGCTCAATTGAACTTGGCAGACAGATCTAGATTTCGTAAGGTTTTTGTGGATTTTTAGATAAACTTTCGTAAAGAGTTTAAAAGCTCTAAGTTTTTGTACAGCGCAGGAGAAAATAAAAGTAAGTTCTTAGATTAAATTAAACACTTCAATAATGTCGACTTATTCTACGCTCAAATTGTATGAACTTCTCAAGATCATTCTTCACAGCCTGTCGTAGTCTACTGCTGATCTTCAAATACTATTTGCTTCGTCTATTTCCTAGACACCTCTTAAAGAATCATCGCACATCGAATCGCCACACCCACAGAATGAAATAAAGTGTCATTTTGTATTCTTAATCCGTTACCGCACATCAACATCATAGTTACGATTTAATGGCTCTACTGAAACAAACTAAACTGAACAACAACAATTTTTTTTTAATTATAATTAAAACATTTATTAGTTTCAACACACTTTACAAAATAATAACACCCACCAAACTGAGTGTCAGTTTGTCGGCGGGTATGGCGGGCGCAATAAGTACCTCATTTCAAAGCAAATAAAACATCTTCATTTGCACACCTAAACAACTGTGTAAGCAAACATAACATTTTAACAGGTTTGCCAAATAAAACCACACACTAAATAGCGGGGCACTTCGAAATAAATTTGGTAAAGAGGGAAACCTTTGAGGAAAATAAATCTGCGGCGGCTTGGAGGTACGTGACATTGCTTCAAACTGCACGCTTGCCTTCTAACGTGCTTCGAATTTGTTATACGTGCGACAGTGCATAAGGAGTACCTACTTGTATAGTACTATATTATCTGTGGTAGCAGTGAGAAGCAGGAGTTGCTTGAATATCGTAAAAGTCTATCTGAGCCAAAGTGTTTGAATATATTCGAAATCTTAGTTTTTTTACAGTATTTGTTATATACATTAAGCAGACAAACTTGAATATGTATAAATTTAGTTGCCGAGGTGTCGTTGTCAAGTACTCAATGATTATTTTATCGATCGAATTAACTTGAAGTTAGTTGGTTAATAATTTATTTACGCGTAATTTTAGTTGGTAGTGGATGAAAGACGCTTTTTTTTTTTTTTTGGTATCGGGTTGGAAAATCCTCATGGAGTCCCTCCACCCCGGGGAAGGACGAAGGGGACTGTCAGACTCTTACTGACTAAAAACCAACCCGTGTTCCTCATGTACCCGTGTGTCGGAGGGTAGGGATTCGCATAAGCATTCGTCGCTACCCCCCGACGGGTATTGGCCCGCCAGATGGTCAGGCGGGCCCCGAACAAAACCCCCTTGGCGGCGGATGAAGATGTTGGGCACCGCCGCCAAAACTCTCAGCGGCCGCAGAGGATAGGGAGGACGGCAACGCAACACCGCATCTCCTCTTCCTCTGCGGCCCCACCGCGACGCAACGATGGTGCGCCTCCATTTGGTCGCAGGAGATAGGGCGCGCGGCAACGCAACACCGACACGCCTCTCCTCCCGCGACCGCACCCGACTGCGAGGGACAGAAGAACTGTCCCTCGCACCCGCCCCTTTGGACGCATCCTGCGCAGGCCTCCGTCAAGCCCACGCGGAGCGTCCCCTCCTGGATCCCTCTTAGCTTCACCGCGGGTCACCAATCCACGGTTACTAAGCCCCCCCACCACGACAAGGTGGAGATCCCACGGGGGGGTGGATGAAAGACCCTGCAATAAATATTTACGTTGTATATTTTGCCATACTATTGATAATTGAATAAGTGTAAAAGAAATGATGAAAATGAAAAAATAGTTTAAAAGCCATAACTAGTAATAAACCATTTAGTAAGAAAGCAAGCGCTGCGCAGCAAAAATCGCAATGCCTAACTGATGATAATAATATATAATTGACCCTTATCAACTTTCCGTTCAACGATAAACTGTGGCATTACTGATATATGAGATACTAGAGGACGCCAGCAGCTACGCCTGCATTTTTTTTAAATTTACCCGTCTTGGCCGATCCCGTTGGAATTTCGGGAAATCCCTTCTTAGTGCACCCCTACGGTCCCCAAGGAACATACATGCCAAATTTCAGCTTCCTGCGCCCAATAGTTTCGCCTGTAGCGTGTCTGTCAGTCAGTCAGTAACGCAAGGATTTTATATATTAAGATGATGTGTCGTCATCCTTTTTTGTAGAGCCTGCAAACACACCAGTCCTCAGAAAAGCAATATCCACTCTAATATATTTCGTCAAATCAAGCGAATGAGTTACTTGCCCAAGAATGAAACCAGACACAATGTGTGAATTATCTTACAACAAACTTTATACTCAAACGTCCCATTGAAACTAAACTACAGTTTACGGATTTTATCGCGTTATATTGGTTTCACTGGTTATTTGTTATTACATTTAAACCGAAAGATCTAGAAACTACATTTTTATTACTAGCCGACGTTTCGAATTCTTTACAGGATTCGTGTTCACGGCAGACTGAGGTGATATTTGTCTTTGTCTTGAATTTATAAGTTATCTCAAAGTACCTGAACATTTTTCAACTATTGGTGTTACTATCTACGCAGAATGTGCTCGCTGTGTCTTGATGTCTTCTGGTGACTTTGTCCTTCTTGGGTTTCATTAGCCTGATTACAGGGTCCCAAGCTGGAGGAACATTCCAACCATCTTCCCTATTGAAATTAGGATGTTTTTTAATTAAAAAACATCCTAATTTCAATAGGGAAGATGGTTGGAATGTTCCTCCAGCCGACGTTTCGAATCCTGTAAAGAATTCGAAACGTCGTCTAGTAATAAAAATGTAGTTTCTAGATCTTTCGGTTTAAATGTAATAACAAATAACCAGTGAAACCAATATAACGCGATAAAATCCGTAAACTGTAGTTTAATTTCAATGTGTAACATTCGCGTAAACCCAAGAAAATATTAACTCAAACGTCCCATTCACTGAACAATTCCATTCCGTTCTAAATCGTCGGTGTTCACGCTACAAGCAATGATGAAGTCAGCAAAGTATTTTATTAATCCTGCTACTGTTCCTTTATTGAATATTTAAGAGAATATTTGTAATGAAAATAAACCGGAAGTTGGAACCATCTTGGAATAACTTCTTAGACGTTCGACTTGTCGCAGTTGGCAAGTATTCCAATTTATTCAAATAATTTCAACACTTTCTGCTGACTGTGAGTCAGGCACTTAGTTATATCGCTCCGGAGAAGAAATATTACGTCGCTCTCTGAGGTAAATAAAAGTTTTAAGTGTTTGAGACGTTCCAAATTACGTTGCTTATAATGTGCAGCGGGGATCGCCGATAATTTAATCCATTTGCCTAATGGTTTGAAATCATTTGTGTCTCTTCATTATAAATACTGAGAGTTTATTTGTACCGACAAGCTTTTTTCAGCAATATCAGTCCGATATGAAGAATATCTTGGCGTTGATAACTTGTTTATTGGTGAAGTCTAGGTTTCATAATATGTCACGCTAGTACAAATACATGTAAATAAGTATAATAAATCAGTCAAAAAATCGGGAATAAAAAGCGGGATTTTGCCCGCTAGAAAACATTAGTCAGTTTGAAGGACTTTGTAAAATAGTTGGCTAATCTAGGAGTACTGTGCTTTGTAGCTTGTACCGTCGGGGCCAGATATTCGCATGTAATTCTATGTACCTATTGAGGTCGGATGGTAATCAACCACATGTGCGTGCATCTGTGGCATATGAGAGAAATTATCGTTAAGCATGTTACCTGCATGCAGTTCTGAGGTTGAAGCTGTGAACGCTTGAATACCGTGAAATCAACAGGTAAGTACGTGAAGTGAGATCTTACATACAGATATGAGAACAAATGTTATCTTAGAATTGGCAAGTGATGCTTAGTGATTACACCGGCACTAGATCGCATCATGCAATACTCAGAAGTTTGGTTTCCTGCAGCATGGTACATTGTATTTTTGCATTGCGGTGAATATCAGCGTTTTATATTCACCGCTATAAAGGGATCCGATTTCTCTTTGCCACGTTTGTGGATAGAATCTCGTGAGCTTTAGCTCTAAGTTTATATTTTTTTTAGCCTCGTGATGTCAAAACTGAGTAGTGAGACATTCCATCCACGATTAGTGCAGGCAAAGGAAGTGCATGAGACTCTTTACTACAGTACTTTGGATCTTACTTACTAATGTCAACATGGTATCTTCGACCAGAGGCGGCTCGTGAAATATCATATTGGGTGTTCACTAAAAAAAAGATGAAACTGCTTACCATTTATTTTGTGAATGCTTTTGCAATTAATAGTAAGATGTGCTAAATCATCGATACCTACCTGAACGGTCCACGCAGTATCAACTCCGGCGCGCGGCGCCACTAAACAAAATACACGGAAAACAAAACAGCTTCTTACTTCCTTCGCATTTTCGCAACCACGTAACCAAAGCGTTTTATCATATTGGTCGTTTTTTAAGTTTTTGACAGTTTTTTATAAAGTTTACGCTGTTATATTCCATATTAGTTACACCATTTAACTGTCTTTCTTAAACATATACACACAATCACACATACAATTAAGTAACTATATTTTAAACACCGATCGTCCGATCCTTTTCTAATTACCAACGCACTTGCATAGAAATGTTTTGCTTTTGTTTCATATTGGTCGTATGTAAAAGTTCTTTCACAGATTTTTATAAAGTTTACGCTGTTATATTCCATATTATTACACAATTTAATTGTCTTAAACATATACACACAATCACACATACAATTAACTATATTTTAACACCAATCTTCCAATCCTTTTCTAATTACCAACGCACTTGTAGAGAAATGTTTTGCTTTTGTCACAGAATAAATATTCAAATGATACCGGCAAAACACTATTAAAAAAAACGGAGCACATGTTTTAATTTTTCTTCGTGACAAATGGTCATATCATTTAGTCGGGTAATATATTCGCGCATGCGCACCTCGTCAAGCTAGCCAGGAGCGTCGCTCCGTATTTGGCTTATTTCTCATACAAATATTTTGTCTCACGCGCCCAGCGCATAGAACGCTCTCTCTTTTGCACTCATTACATTTCAGTATTAGGCATTGTACTAAGCTTTCGTCAACCACGAGCGCTGTTATGAGTGCTCCACTCAACAAAAATACCTATGTATGTTTCAAGAGTGTTGACAAAATTATGATAAACGGCTTAGTAGTCAAATACTTGTTTGTGGATATGTATTATAGAAAAGAGAATAGATGTGTATTAAAATATTGAGTATGTTTATAGAAAAAGTTTATATGAGTTGTAAACATATATTTTATAATTTTGGGAGTTCACTGCTCCTGCGCTCCTTTGAACGAGCCGCCACTGTCTTCGACTGGCCTTCGTGGCTGGTTTAATAAATATAAATCAGTGATTGTGACTTTGATTACTTAAACTCTTTTATATTTTTGCATAGAGCTTGAGTGCGACAAATTCATAAAAGTAGGCAGATCAGTTCGAAGCCCGTTCGTGTCAATATTCCTGACACACTTGCCAAAAAGCAATTAAATTGCTGATTTAAAAAGCAGTCTGCTTGTATCTAAGAGGAATACGGTCTAGTATCTTGTATTTATTACCTAACTGATAGCAAACTTGACGTTTAACTTTCTTAATGAATTTTAGTAGCCGTTTTTTCTTTCTTTAGAACTCCATTATTAATTAAACGTTGTAGCTTTGTTGCTAACTTGCCAGTTTAAACGACAAAAGACTCCAGGTCTGAATGAAGGTTCTGTAATATCAATTGTAGTGAATTGTAATTAACAATTGCCGTGTGGTTGACGGCATAGAATACAAGTGTCACCACTCCCTATCTTCCCGTGGCTGTCGTAAGAGGCGACTAAGGGATAACACGATGCAAATACCATCTTTGCGTAGAGACGGAAAACTCGACATCAAACCCTATACGACTGCCTCGTTGGTCTCGCGGCATAAATGTGCGCGTGGGACCGGGAGGTCCCGGGTTCGATGGGTCGGGCAGTGTTATTGGGTTTATCTGTCACGAAATTCTCAGTAGCAGCACGGAGTCTGGAAATGTGCCCGGTACGGCAAAAGGCTCGCCCCTTATTACGTGGGATTAAAGTATATCTGGCGAAGAGTGGGTGTAGAAATACACCTCTGCCTACCCTTCGGGGATAAAAGACGTGACGATATGTATGTATGTAATTATCAAGATTTTTTGTGAAAACAATTTTAGTAGTTTTCTTAACAAATAATCTTAACTAAAATTTGTAACCGAACTGAAATTAGAATCAAAAAAGCATAATTAAAAATAAACGTTCTTAATAAAAAAAATTTAATGTTAATCTTCCGTTTTGGGTATAAAAATATTTTCTTTACCAAAATTTAAAACTGCAGAAGTATCTAATTAATATAGCAGAAACAATTTTATTCTTAAAATAACCATCAAATATTTTCACAAGTGTACTCAATTTTCTATACAATATCTAGAATATTACTGCTTTTACTCTGAGATAGAAGATAGATAGTAACAAAAAACTCTGTCCGTTTTTATCGATATTTCCAATAGCAGGTACTTATGTAGGAGATACATACCAACATAGTTTAAAAGTTTTTTCAAATTCCGCGCAGATTAAACTTCGCTTAAGCATCAATTTTGTCATACAGTTATACATAACTGGTTTGTTTCTGTATTCAGAAAGTTATATATGTTCTATAAATTTTCTTATGATACCGATTTATATGGATTCGATATTAAGATTTCAATTATATTATCAGAGTTTATAAAATTTTAACCATTTATATTTTTGGACTGCCTCGTTGGTCTCGCGGCATAAAAGTGCACGTGAGATTGGGCGGCGAAAAGCTTTCATTCACGCAGCGAAAATCATACTATCATTACGTAACTTCTCTTTGTTAACAGTGTTAAGGTTTGCCACAAGGAGCAATACTTGGTCCATTACAAAACCTAGAGCTTACTTTCATCTAATAATGGAGTGTGTTGAGCTACCTAATAATATTTAAACATGCATATTATATATATTCATATACATTATCGACTGCTTCGTTGTTCTCGCGGCATAAATGTGCACGTGGGATTGGGAGGTCTCGGGTTCGATTCCCGGGTCGTGCAAAGTGTTATTGGGTTTTTCCGATGGAAATTCTCGGTAGCAGCACGGAGTCTGGTAATGTGCCCGGTACGGCAATAGGCTCGCCCCCTATTACGTGGGACTTAAAAATTCCTGCTGAAATGTGGGTGTAATATTACACCTCTGCCTACCCCTTCGGGAATACAGGCGGGAGAATATAAATAAAAAGAATATTTATTTTTGGTTAATGGGTTTCTTATTTTACATACTGATTGTGTAACATTATTTAATGTTGTGGATCATACGTGCTACATTATACCATAATGCTATTAAATATTTTTATGAAACAAGGCCTTATAAGACTACAATAAATTTTATCCTGCAATAATATTTAAAAGCCGCTTAAAAATTAACGTCACTTGTACAATCATCAATATCGCACAATATTATCACAGTCTAATATCTCTTTATACTATGATATTATACTTTAATACAAATTCTCACCACCTACTTAATTCCGTGGGAGTATGTATACTTAGTAGATTATATCCTCCTATTGACTTCCAGTGCTCCTGTGAAGCAAATTAGAATAGGTTCAAGTGCAGCAGTAGACTGCGAAAAAATCTTTTAAACTTTACAGATGCTGGTGAAAACCACGACGCCTTGTCTAATACTGTCTGCCCACGTGGCAAAGTTTCCTGCATTATTCTTTCTTTTTTATCCGGCGAATGACCGTTAATTTGATCTAAAGTAATTTATGTTACTTAGATCGTGCCACGCTGCCAGTAAAAGTAATAACAACGACGGTTAGATGTTAGCTTCATAGTTAAACTATTTATAGACTTGCTTTAATATTTAAAAGCCTAGTACATGGATTTTTAGTGAAAGTTTTTCGTGTTATTACTTTATTTAAGGAAAGATGTCACAACTGACAAATATCTGTTTTTACTGCACAAGGAACAAAGTGTTTTAGCAGACTTCATTTTTATATTTACAATAGGTATGCATTAATTAGTAAATTATATAAACTCACATATAACAGTAATGCTTAGGTACTATTTTGCACAAATCAGGAAAAAGAAGAATGCTAGTGACTATAATTACATAAATAATAATAATAATATAATATAATATTCTACCACATTCACACAAGACCATCTAGTCCCAAACTAAGCAGAGCTTGTACTATGGGTACTAGATAATGGATAAACATATATACTTTTTTTTGTAAATATATACATATTATACATAGAAACACCCGGACATAGACAAACATCCACGTTCATACACACAAATGTTTGACTTGAGCGGGAATCGAACCCGAATAATATATTTAATAAATAGCGTAATTGCTTCAAAAGAAAGTGATCTTTCTAGAATCTTTTAGGACGATCTACCCGCCAGATGATCAGTCATTTCATGACCACAGCCAACCTGTAGCCAATGCCGAAACGTCGAGGCAAAAATATTTTCTATTGAAATAATATATTCAAATTCAAATTCAAATCATTTATTTGCGTAATATGGGTTTACAGGGATCTTAAATTATCAATACAGGGTATTACCATACTCAGCTTTTAAGGATGCAAAATTTCATATTTAACATTATTACGAGTAGGCATGTATTCATTTAAAACATTATTGGACACCAGTATGTCAGCACTTATGATACAACTTATGTATGAATAAATATTAAAATGTTACAAGGGATGTCAGTATTAATTAGAATAAAATAAATTAAAAACAAATCCAAACATGTCATATAGTTTAAATAGTGTCACATTTATGTTTTTATAAAAATCTATCTGTTAGATATTCCTTGACAGAATAGTAAGCTTTTGCAAGCAGTAATTTTTTTACACCACGCTTAAATATAATAAAATTCATAATACTTAACAGTTCTTTTGGCAAGTGGTTATAAATGCGTGGTGCCATACATAATATGCTTTTGTTCACTTGTGCAGTGTTGTTAGCAGGGATGTGTATTTTCATATTGTGCCTTCGACTGTTAAGTTTCTTAAATTTATTGATATTTTTCCTCACAAACAAGACAATTTCGAGGATATATATACAAGGTAGCGTTAGTAGCTTTAATTGTAGAAAATAAGGTTTGCAGCTATATTTTATTTATTTTTATTTATAGACTCACGCCTGTGATCCCGAAGGGGTAGGCAGAGGTGTAATATTACACCCACACTTCGCCATGAATTTTTAGGTCCCACGTAATAGGGGGCGAGCCTATTGCCATTACCGGGCACATTACCAGACTCCGTGCTGCTACTGAGAATTTGAACTGAAATAATAGTACATACATAAATTATTATTATTGAAAACTGCAATAGCACAGGAGTCACAAGTGCGTTTCTGACAACAACTTTATGTTTAAGTTTAAAACAAGGTGTCTTTTTCGTAGACTTTATTGGAAAAGGGAAAGGAGGCAGTGCGAGACGAAGGAGAAGGAAAAGGGGATGGTGCCTCCGCCACTCTCAATCACTTAACGAAACGCAAAAGCATAGATACCGTTACTCTACAAAAACAAGTCGATATTGACTAGTTACTGTAATATTTAAAAAAGTTTCAATATTGTTTGGACACGCCAATGTCTAAAATAAAATTTATGCTTACTATGAGTAAAATTTCCAATAAGCGGTTGCTTTGAAAAACATTATCACTTTCAGGAGTAGATTTTATTATGAAAACTTATCGTGAGCATGTATGAGTACTTTTATAACATACCTGATACACACGTTCGCCATATAGTAAAAAATAAAAAATCATGCTAACAATTCCTTTCATTCCTTCATTAAATAGATAGATAGATAGAAAATTCTTTATTGTACACCAGACACAATACAAATACTATATATAATACAAAATTACAAATGTACAATAGGCTTATCGCTGTAAGCAATTTCTTCGAGGCAACCTTGGGATGGACTGGAAAAGATCAAAGAAATAAAAACAGCGGTGTAGTCATGAAATGAAGCAAGGATAGATATATACATACACAAGTTCTTAAATACATAAATAAATATAGTATTCCTACATATAGCGATACAAAATACATAGGTACATTGAAACTAAATAGAATATAAAAATTCAGTTACCTACATAGCCAAGTAATGCCGTTTTAAAGCGTAAATAAATAAGCACTAACCAAGAACATATTTCTACAGACCCTTATTTTAATAACATGTTTATAAAAATGACTTATTCTCTTGACTTGACACTAAATTATGTGCGGACGGGTTGAGCTAGACATTTCATTTGTAGTTCAGTAACTTTTAACTTAAAACATTTTTAAAAGTAAATATTCATAATATTATTTTACTAGAGACAGTTTAGCGCGGTTATGGCTCTGTAGCAATATTAGCTCTGCTTAGTTTAACTGATTAAATTTATGTAACTAAGTATCTCTGCATAACTTTGTTAACGTTGGGTTAGTGTAATATGTTTTGATAGTTGTCCAAATAAATAAATAACTATAAATTCTGTAGCTTTGCGTAGCACCTTCACTATGAGCCGATTAGTTATGTAGGTATGTTAGAAGATAAAATAATCACGCAAATTGTAGCAGAAATTGTTTTTCAATAAAAACGTTACCAGATTCGTTTAAAGCGTTACCAGATTCGTTAAAATTTCAGCCACAACAGCTGGGCTTTGGTTCTAAGGGAGGCTGCGAGGCTGCCGTACATGCCTCGTCAACGTACCTTGACTTTAATGGAGGTGAGATTGTCTTGAAGGTTGATCTAAAGAATGCATTTAACTCAGTCAACAGAGACACCTTGTTGACACAAGTTAAATTGAAAACACCCCAAATCTACAATTTTCTTTGGCAATGTTACAGACACCCTTCTAAATTAATATACAAGGAACATCTTTTAGAATCTGCCGTCGGTTATCAACAAGGTAACCCTCTTGGACCACTATTTTTTAGTTTGGCCATCCATCCGGTGATAAACCAACTAAATTCAAAATTAAACATCTGGTACCTCTGTAGATGATGGAACCCTGGGAGGTGACGTAAACACTTTATATCAAGATATAGCATTCCTGAAATCGAAATTTTTATCCATAGGCTTCGAGTTGAATACAAGCAAATGCGAAATTTTTATTAATGACAATTTAGATAAATCCTCTATTCTTTCAAAATTCCAATATCTGGCACGCAATATCACCCAAGTTGAAAAAAGTTCTCTTCGCTTCCTGGGGTCCCCAATTTTAGACGACGGTTTTGATTCCTTTATACAGGAAAATTTTCAAAATTTTAATGATGTTTCAGACAGGCTACTCAAAATTAATATACGTTCGGCTTTTACTATTATTCGATATTGTCTTTATGTTCCTAAAGGAGACCGGCCAAAGTTGGCTTGAACGTGAACAATCGTCTTAAAAAAAGTAAATTACTCAAAGTTTTTGTTTTAATATATTATAAATATTGATCGCTATCCAGTAGTAGGAAATAAACACATAATAATGATGGATTTTAAAATACTTTCATTTGATTATAAACGTGTAGGTGACGTTTGTGTTGCCTTGTAAATAATCGGTGGAAAATATCGTTAAAAATGTTTAACAAAATCACATTTTAAAGCAATTGCCGAAACCTGAAAGTACGTAGATATTTTTCTATAAGTTTTTATTTTATATTTTTTTTCAGACGACAATTATAATTAACGTAAAATAATCATGTTATTTTTAATAATATCAAAATGGTAAAGTATGTTGGGTATTTATTTTCATACTCCAGCAACACTTGTCAATTCTGTTAAGTGTTAGATACCATCATTAGCTAGCTTTGCGTCCCAGTACCCGCTTTGAACGATGACTTGTGCTTGAACATGAATGCATTGCATCAATTGTGGTACCAATATTACACAGTGGAGAAGGCATATTCTCAAACTCGTGGAAGTATGACAAGTAGTGACGTGTACGACAAGTGAATACTTCAATGGATTGCACCGCAAGTGGTATGTATTCAGCATTTCAGCAACCCACTCACATCTATCATTGTTTACAATGTGTTTCATTTCATTATTCAACTGACTTGCTACTAAACTTCAAAGAATAATGTTTTCTACTTAATTTACGCTATTGAAAATTAATATTGTAATTCCAATTGTAAATTGTTCACGCCCAGGCCAAAGTCCCATACATTGTGGTCGGTCTCCTTTACACACGCGTTACGGTCTTCACCTTTTTGGAAAAAAATCGACTCCACTCATTCAAATTGACAAAATTATACAGAATACCCTAAGTAAAATTTTGAATGTGGCTCTGAATGACCGAGTGTGGCAACAGGCGTTCTTACCTGTGCGCTTGGGCGGTCTCGGCGGCTCTGTGTGGGCGCTGCTGCTGCTTCAGCAGAGACCCTCAAACGGCGCAAATACGTAAATCTTATAGGAGATTATGTATTTGAGCCGCTTGGGGTCGAAACCTTGGGGCCATGGGGTCCAAGTGCGAGATCCCTTTTTAGGGATCTCGCAAAGAGACTGATCGACGCCTCAAGTGACCAGAAGGCTGGCACGTATTTAGCACAAAAGATAAGCATTGCTATACAACGAGGCAATGCCGCCAGTCTTCTGGGCACGCTTCCGATTGACTGCGGTGCGGAAGACTTTCATGACGCCTTCTAAATTTAATTTTAATTTATTTTTCGTCTTGTATATATTAAATATGCTTATTTTAATTTTAAGCCAAGATAAAAGTTAATTTATGTAATATGGAATAAATAATATTTATTTATCATACGTTAATAAGCACTGAACGCCATGTGCACTCTGATTGGTTGAATAAGACACGTGTTCCATTTCCTCCTCGCCACCGCCATTCTTCGCCACTTTTACGAATAAACCGGAACTTTAGCGATGTTAATGAGGCTAAAGTGAGGTAGCCCTGCTTCGCAGGGCTCCTTTTTTCCGACCTTCATTATCGCCGACCGACCAATCAGAGAGCAGTGTGTAATTTGCCGTATTTTAAAGAAGAATAAAATTAAAGTTTAATCTTACGAATGGATTTCCATCACTTTACACATTTATGACGAGACGTCGCAAATTGATAAATTAACGGAAATGTTTGCTTTATGTAATTCAATTTATCTCTCGTTTAGAATCTAACGAAAGTTATGGTTCTTATTATTATCCGGTGTCATAGTTCCTCTGTTCCTCCTGCATATCAATGATATGTTGCTAGATAGCGGCATTCATTGTTATGCAGATGACAGTACAGGCGATGCTTTATATACCGGCCGCGCCAACATTTCTCGGGAAAAAGTCATCGAGAGCCGACATAAACTTGTGTCTGAAATTGAGACCTCCTTGGAGATGGTCTCAGATTGGGGAAGACTTAATTTGGTCCAATTTAACCCCACAAAAACACAAGTCTGCGTTTTCACCGCAAAAAAACTGCCGATGGTCGTATGTCCTCGTTTTAAGAGCACCCCCTTAACTGCCTCCTCCAGTATTGGAATACTTAGTGTCGACATATCGAGCGAAGTCCAGTTCCGCGGTCACTTAGAGGGTAAGGCTTAGTTAGCCTCAAAGAAGCTTGGCGTGCTAAATAGATCGAGACGGTATTTCACTCCGGCCCACCGCTTGCTCCTTTATAAGGCGCAGGTCCGGCCGCATATGGAATACTGTTCTCATCTTTGGGCAGGGGCACCCCAGTACCAGCTTCTCCCTCTGGACCGCAACCAACGGAGAGCCGCTCGAATTGTCGACTGCCAAGATATTTGCAATCGGTTAGACCCCTTGGCGCTGCGTAGAGATGTAGCCTTGCTATGCATCTTTTATCGCTTCTACTATAGGGAGTGCTCCGAGGAATTGTTCGGATTAATCCCTGCCGCCTCTTTCCGCCATCGTTCTACGTGACAACATTTCCATCCCCATCATTTAGATGGTTGGCAATCCACAACGGTGTGTTTCTCTATAAACTTTCTGCCTCGCACCTCTAAACTGTGGAATGATCTGTCACCTGCGGTTTTTCCGAACCAATACAACCTTCAAACCTTCAAGAAAAGAGCGTATTCCTTTTTAAAAGGCCGGCAACGCACTTGTGACTCCTGTGGTGTTGCGGGTGTCCATGGGCGGCGGTAATCGCTTAACATCAGGCGATCCGTCTGCTCGTTTGCCCCCTATTCCATAAAAAAAAACATTACTCTAACTATTACTTAATAAGAACTAAAAGACACATAGTAATGTATCTACGTAAAATATAAGAGCATACTCTAACAGTTTTGTTTGCATAAACTGGCCTCACCACTGTGCGTGTGATTTGGTCAGTTTATATTTATTTGGTTTAAGCGATAACAGCGCCCAGTGCTATGTTTTTAAGAAGAACTTTACTCAGAAGTTGTGGATCACGCAAGGATGGATTACAACATACCTCGTAGAACCAAATATTTTTTTAAACTTTCAGTCGGTCATTTTATTTGTGTTTGTAAAGATTCCCGCAGTTTTCAAGTTTAGACACAGGTTGTTCGACTAATGGGAGCTGACTTTAAAATTACACAAAGCTGCCAAGAATGTATGCTACCGAGGTAGATCCATTACGACGACATGTTTTTTTTACATTTGGACACATATTTCGTGACCTCGAAAGAAATCACGAGATAAGTGCTACGTCCACATATTCCCCTGTGTTTTTAATCTCACGGGGAAAAGGACGAGCCTATTGTTATGTACCGGGCATATTGCCAGTCACCATTTAGCAATTCGTTTTTAAACCGATATTTACTATAAAAATTACCACGGAATTATCAAGTCCATTTCATTAGCACTTCTGTGTTTAAACTACCCTCTGAGAAGTGTAAGCCCATCATTCACCACACTGGCCAAGTGCGGGTTGACAGATTTCACATGTGTTTTGAAGACTTTAAGGAGAACTCTCCAACATATAGGTTTCTTCACGATGATTTTCTTCGCCCTGTAGTGCGTTATTAATTTGATAATGAACAATTTCCTTAATACAAGGATCGGCTTGCTGTTCATACATATGAAGAGCTCAACACTCACTGCTCTTTTTATAATATTTTTGTGATAAAACTTTTATCATTAATGTCCATATAACTATTTTAAGCGAATATAAAATTCTAATTAGCAAAATTTTAATATTGCTTTCTAAAATATTGCGAAGTCTAAGTAGGCTATGATTTTAATTTATAGTAACCATTTCATACCAAATATTTTATCAAGCCGCTTTAAAATAGTCCATGATAGGAAAAGGCTTTATTCTAAACCTCCTATTAAACGCCTTACATACAACAAAGTTTAAGCTTTATTCAAATTTTATCTTCATCCTTAAATATTCTCCATTATATTTCCATTTAAATTTAAAGCTGTCTACTGTCTCTGTAAAGTAAAATTAATATACGTAAGGGCTAAATTGTGGCTTTGAGACGTTTCACTTAATGTCTGATTGATGCCCGATTTCTGAAGTCCCCAGATATACTTTCAATAGTTATCGATTCATTAAAGTTATGGAAAGGATAAACGTTGGTTAACTGACACTGCGTTTCTGAATGCCCATTGGAGCGTTCCATAACTATTGAACCAATACGTAGTTCTTCTTCTGCCACTAGATGGATCTGTTATAAAAAACGTGTTGAAAATTAATGTAACTATGTTAATTTGTCCGTTAAACTAGGTTTTTTAACTAGATTTTCAAATCGTACATGTTTTTTTAAGGAGTAAACAACTAGTTGCTCGTTATTTTACTAAAATAATAATATCATAATGCGTCAAAACGTTTGACAAAAGTCAAACTTAACGGCGAACATTGGTCGGTTAAGTTAAACTAAGGTTAACTGGACTTTATGTTGTGACGCGTTGTTCAGAAACGCACTTTCTTGAGTTATCGAACCAATAACGCTAACGGATAGATAAACCACCGATAAAAGTACCTCAGAAACCGGGCATAAATCAATTTAATTAGGAGCTCCCATAAAAAGGCTTAAAGTATTGAGTCATTACTTACTTTGATATCTTTTAAAGCAATACAATTTGGACAAAGAAAATTTGGGAAAACAAATATGACCTTTGTTGAAGACAAAAGAAAGTGATAAAATTTTGGTAAAGATGACGATGTGGTTAAAGAATACCTTACCTTTATCTGTGTCTGGAAATTAATGATATCATATAAAACATTTTCCAGCCTCTGGGATTTAACAAATAACAAACAGTTGTTTAGAAATATTGTTTCTCGGAGCGATATTTGTCACATTTTGTTAACACAAACATGTAATAAATGGATGCAGATTCAAATCAAATCTGCATCTTTTATGAACTACATGTTCGTCAAATATATGCCGCAATGACTACTAGCATTAATAAAATCAAATCTAGGAAATCCTAGACCAAGGTTTAAAGTTTCTTCTTGTCACCACTATTTGTAATCCTCTCATATTACAAGCTTTGATAAGAACACATATCTAAAATCATATGTATGAGTGCATGAGTGCATGTATGTAACTTTAATAGAAAATGTGACGCCATCTTAATCAGCGTATTATGTACTGAGCTAGTCATATTCTAACAATTATTTTTATCCAACTAGTTATTTTCAAGAGTGCTTAGCATAATAGGAATGGGTCGCGAGAGCATCGTCCCTCTTCAAGCGCTCTAAAGGTGGTCCATAACAAACACTGATTTTAGACTTGCAAACAAATCTTCAATATTTGACCTCAAGAAATTGTATGTTATGTAGATAATATGAATCTATTTTAATTTTATTTACAGCAGACGGTCACATTTCTGATTCGATACTCTGGTTTTGCAGAATTGTTGATAGCAATATGGTAAGCTTATGAATAGACCGTTATCTTCTTAGCAATACGGAATGAAGCAGATATATAGAAGATTCAAATCGATACTCATGACATTGAAGTAATCTATACACATAATAAAATGGTAGGAAAGTCAAAACTGTACATTGAATTTCTTTTTAAAGAATACTTGGGGTGTGATCTACAATCGATACAGAAGCCAAAAATATATATTTTTTGAATTTTTGTCTGTTTGTCTGTATATCCGGGATAAACTCAAAGAGCACTGTATGGACTTACTTCACATTTGGCACGAATATTATTTGAAAGTCGGGTCAACATAACAGCTACAACAACAAGTAACAAGTCAACATATCACGCTATGACCTACGAGGAACGAGCAGTGAACCTTTATTTCTTCAACGCTTTCTCTAACAACGTGTAATCTAACGACGCATATTTTAATGTTGTTATTATGTTAACCATGCTAAAAGCTAGCTTCATACTATAAAAATCACGCAATATAAGTAACTTAGGCCGATAAACATAAATAAATGAATATAAGCGCCATCTATGAGATTTTAAAAACATGAGTCGAATTACATGTGTAAGCCCTTTTTGGATATAAATAATTTAAATTTCATCATGTTGGATAGCTTAATAGTAGTTTTTAAAAGTCATAGATGGAGTTGTGCATTTTTTTCTTACAAATTGTATCGTTAATTCGTTTCAGAGATGAGCAACACAACTAAAAAAATATGTTTATATATTGTAAGTTTTAAGCTGCTTCATGTAGGTCTTAAAAAAATCATCGAATGCTATTTTCTGTGGTTGTTATTTCACACGGTGCGAGGCCCAATGTCTTTAGCCTTTCTTAGGACATTTGATGGCGTGGAGTATCCCACCTACCGCGCAGCCTGCGTAGCACGTCACCTTCTCGACGGTGACCAAAACTGGGATGACACCCTCGCGGAGGCGAGCGTCAGTGACAGTCCCAGCCGCATGCATCATCTGTTTGCCGTCATGCTTGCATGCTTGGTGTTTTGTGAAGTCACAAATCCGGTGGCTTTGTGGGAGCATTATCGCCATCACCTGTCTGAAGATTTTCTACGAGCTATGAGGCGTGCTACTGAAGACGAAGTCGAAGTAACTGATGAACGCGTGCTGAACACCTGCTTCAGTTCACTGGTGACGCGGCGATCGAGGGTTGACGAGGTGAGTGTTTTGTTGCAACGATCTTCGTTGTGGTCACGAGTTCGTACACTGCGCTTGACCATTAATTTGAGAGCTCGGCTCGGCGGCAATGCACGTGCTCAACAATAGTCCGATGTCCTTTTAAATCTTGGCCAAGGCCCTCTACCAGAGGAGAGAGGTGGACAGATGGTGCTTCCAGAGTCTCTTGTTAGAGTCATATCCAGCTTAGAAGAACTCATTCGCTGTGTGTATGGGGACATCAGTTGTATACCGTACCAGCAGAATTATCGGGTGTGTGAGCGGGCCATTTTGAAGCCCAAAAATTTTCAGGCTGCAGCAATAATTTTCTTCTGCGTCCAAGAAGATACCGGCCGGCGCCGGTAATGTAACAACTGTGCCACGCAAAATTTAACTGTTTGTGTAATGTTCTAAGTAACAGTTCATGTTATGCTGTATTTGTTTGTACTTATGTTTACTTTTGTGTCGGTGGCTCAATTATTTAACTTTGAATTAATAAATCAAACTTTTACCCGCAGTTTAAAATGTAAAATGTATTCACTCACTTAATTTCACTTCACACATATGACATAAGTTGTTTATCTGTCAGAAACGTCATGTCATTATAATAACGTCATACGTCAAAATATTATTTCTCACTGCTACGTTCCATTTCACATAATTATTTCTGTGTAAAATATATGTACTGGGTGAATATTTCCGACTCAAATGTTTAGTTAATTAAACTGTATCATTGTTTTTATTTTACGGTCCGTCTGTTTTAACTTTTTACTTTAGTTAGACTTTCTTTTTTGCAAAGATTTCGAAAGTTAATTATGTTATGTTTAGTTATTTGCTTGACTTGATATTACTTATTAGTGATTTATAATGTATGTATTGTAGCTTTTTTGCTGTCATATGCGGTTAGTTACACTTAACTTTTCTTTTTTTTTACTTTTCGGTACAGATACAAGCAATCTTATTTTAGTGTTTTAGTGATTAATTTTGTTCATCTTTCCCTTTAAAATATTTAGATAAATAGCTTATATAAATAGCTTTGTACTTGGGTACATAAATTGCTTCAGTTTTCTTCTTATCTTAAATTTATTTTTAATTGTGTATATAATATATATTATTTTTAATTTTAGTATAATTATATATTTATAATAGTATTCATATTTAGTATATATATTTTATTATATTTTTTGCAAATGAGTTCCTATGATGATATATCGTTTTGTTCTGCCAATGAATCATTTAGTGAGAGTTTTTGTTCGATGCCCGATAGAACACTTGGTGAATTTGTGAGTGACACATTTAACGTTAAGTCTAATCAGTCGCTAAATTTTAATGTATGTCATTTAAACGCTCAAAGCGTGCCAAGCCACTATAGCGACCTGTTAGAAGCCTTCAGTAATGTCAATGTTCACGCTGTTCTGATCTCCGAGACTTGGTTTAAGCCACAGCTGCTCTCCACTACTTATCCTCTGCCTGGATTTATTTTTATCCGGAATGATCGGGTTGACAGGAGGGGTGGTGGTGTTGCAATCTACATTCGTAGCGACTTTCCTTTCAAAATTGTTGCTTCATCTTCTACCTCCTTCACCTCGATGGAATATCTCTTCTTGGAGGTTATTTTCAAGGGTGTAAAAAGGGTGTATTTTGGGTGTTGTCTATTGTCCCCCCGCTGTTGACTACTTCTCCAGTTTCGAAGCGATTCTGGAATCTTTAGGGTCGGAATATACACATCACATAATAATGAGTGACTTTAATACCGATCTCCTCACTCCCCACTCTCCTCGTTCACGTAAGCTCCTCCCAATAATTGAATCAGCCAGTCTTCATAATTCACCACTTTAAGCTACTCACCAAAACAACAATGGGGAAGACACCTGGCTTGATTTAATTCTTACCTCCAACCCTTCCCTTATATCCTGTCATGGCCAATATCCTGCTCCCGGTTTTTCCCACCATGACCTCATATTCCTGTCGTATATCCTCAAACCACCCAAACCCAAGCCTAAAGTTTTGCACCTGCGTAACTTTGCCCAGATGGATGTAAATAAGTTGGTAGAAGCTGCTTCTCATATTAATTGGGAGCCTTTGCTGGCGGCTGGCACTATAGATGACAAGGTTGATATCTTCAATAATGTACTAGTCAACTTGTATAATATCCATGCCCCAGTTAGAAGGGTTAAACTGAAACGCCCTCCAGCCCCGTGGATGACCATAGGGGTAAGAATGGCAATGAGACGCAGAGACCGAGCATTCCGCAAATATAAAAGAGATCGTTCGGACGACAATTGGGCCTCTTTCAAAGCTGCAAGGAATCTTATCTAAAAAAAAAATCTCTATTCTTGAAAACATTGTCCCCAGCTCTCCAGCTGCTACTTGGAAGTTCCTTTGAACACTTGGCATCGGCAAACAGCAGCAATTCGATCTTCCGACTAATATCGGCTTGGATGATATTAATTGTCATTTCGCCACTACTCCTTCAATTTGTCATCCAACCCGGGATCGGACGGTCGAATACGTGGCAAATTTGCACCAGGTTAACATAGATCCATTTCAGTTTTCTCCAGTTGCACTGGGTGAGATCAAGAAGATTATCCTGTCCATCAAAACAAAGGCTGTGGGATACGATGGCATTGGTCGACAAATGGTCATGCCAATTTTAGACCAACTCTTACCTGCAGTATCCCACATTATTAACTTATCCTGAAATTCTTGTGTCTTTCCCTCCTTGTGGCGTAAAGCCTTTATCCGACCTTTACCTAAGATCCCCAACCCGTCATTACCCAGCCACTTCCGTCCCATTTCCATACTTCCATACCTCTCCAAAGTGCTGGAAGCCTGTGTCCATAAACAATTATCTCACTTTGTACATGTTAACAATTTTTTAAGTCCTCTTCAGTCAGGGTTTAGGCCAGGACACAGCACTACCTCTGCCCTGTTAAAAGTGACTGACGATATTAGGGCGGGCGTTGAGGATTCCAAGGTTACTGTGTTAGTCTTGGTTGACTTTTCGAACGCCTTTAATACCGTCAGTCACGATATTCTCCTATCCATCCTCTCCCATCTTATGGTCTCATCTGATGCACTGGATTGGTTTTCTTCTTATCTTCGGGAGCGTCAGCAGGCGGTTCGCATTGATGAATCATTATCATCTTGGCGAGTTCTCGACTCTGGCGTTCCACAGGGCGGTATTTTATCTCCTCTTCTTTTTGCTCTTTTCATTAACCTCCTGACCCTTGACCTTCGGTGTACGTATCATTTATATGCTGATGACTTGCAGTTATACTCTCAGGCCACGGTAGATAATCTAACTGCTGCCATTGACGCTGTGAATAATGATTTGACTGCTATCAAACATTGGTCCGATAGGTTTGGACTTCATGTCAACCCTTCAAAATGCCAGGCTATTATTATAGGAAGTAATCGTATGATGAGCAGAGTTAAGGCACTATCTCTTCCATCGATTTTATTTGATGGAACTGTAATAAAGGTAACTTCGAGTGTCAAAAACCTAGGATTGCATATCGACGAATCTCTTAGTTGGCAAGCTCAAGTCACGAACGTGAGTAAGCGAATTACTGGGTCCCTGCGAACTCTCTATCGCTTAAGACATTTTCTTCCCGTCAGGACAAAGGTAACGCTGGTGCAAACTTTACTCTTCCCGGTCATCGATTATGGTGATGTTTGTTATTTCGACCTGAATGCAGACCTTCTCGATAAACTTGACCGTCTTCTCAATAACTGTATTCGATTTATTTTTAATCTTCGCAAGTATGACCATGTGTCTGCTTTCCGTTCCGAACTTCGCTGGTTGCCCATTCGTCAGCGCCGAAGGTTGCGCGCTCTCACGACTCTTTTTTCTCTTCTTCATTCCCCAAGTCCTCCCGTATACCTAATGTCTAATATTCAATACTTAAGCTCGATTCATTCAAAAGATCTTCGCTCTTCTAACAATCTCTTACTTTATGCCCCGCTCACACTTCTGGCCTTGTCCACTCTTCCTTCACTGTCCAATCAGTTCATTTTTGGAATTCCCTGCCTCTGGAGATCAGAATGGCTGCTAATCGTTTCGTGTATATTATCATATTTATGTTACTTGTCATATACATTTATTAAGCTCTTTAAACTAATTTGTACACCTACCACAATTATCTCTGTATCACCCTATGGTTGACTGGGAGAAAATGCCTCGATGGCATTAAGTCCGCCATTGTACTTACATTGTGTATCGTACATAAAGTTTAAATAAATAAATAAATAAATAATAATTAAAGAATGTATTCTCTCGGAAATGGAGGGGAATGAAGTGGTCTATACTTCTAAAAACATTGTCGTTGAGCAAGATGACACCACACATTATCCCGTGGAACTTCCTGTCAGTAAGTGGATTTCCAGCGCATACCATCAAGCTGAAGGTTGGTGTCCCGATTATGCTTCTTCGGAACCTATCTCCTCCGAAGTTGTTTAACGGGACCCGCCTTAAAGTCATCTCGCCCCACAGACACACCACTGAGGCGGAAATTCTTACGGGTTGTGGCGTTGGCGAGGCAGTATTTATACCACGCATTCCCCTCATACCTCATAACTTCCCGTTCTCGTTAAAGCGCGTACAGTTGAGTACAGTACCCCGTGAGTGTTTGCTTCGCGATGACCATCAATAAGTGACAGGGGCAGACACTGAGGGCAGCGGGTGTCGACCTCAGGACGAGCTGCTTCTAACCTAAGACCGTTCAACCGCCGAAAATATATGGTTTGCCGAAAATTCACAAGAATAACGTGCCTCTACGCACGATTGTAAGTCAGATCAATTCACCCACTTACGACCTAGCGAAACACATTGCAGCGGTACTGCAACCATTAGTAGGTAAGACATCGTCGTTTGTAAAGGATTCTCGCCATTTTGTAGACGTCATCAAGAGCATGAAAGTAGAACCCGATGAAGTGATGGTGAGCTTTGATGTCGAGTCACTATTCACAAGCGTTCCGATTCAAGACTGCCTTGATGTGGTCGAGAGTAAACTGAGGTTAAACGGTCTGTCTGATAAATACATTGTTCTACTGAAACACTGCCTAGACGGGAAATATTTTCTATATCGTGGACAATATTACCTCCAGATCGACGGAGTGGCCATGGGTAGCCCTGTCGCACCGGCAATGGCCAACATCTGGATGGAACATTTTGAAGAAAGGAACCAACTACAAGCGTTCCACGTAAAGATATGGAAAAGATACGTCGATGACGTGTTCTGTATTATAAAGGGTAACAGACATGTTGTAGAACAATTAGCAGATCACTTGAACTCCATACACCATAATATAAGGTTCACTTATGAAATGGAGACAGACAGATCGTTGGCCTTCCTTGATGTAAAGATCAAGGTGGGAGAAAATGGAAACCTGTCACACACTGTGTACAGGAAACCCACACACATGGACAGGTTACTTACACGCAAATTCACATCATCACCCGCGACATTTGCATTCCGTTATTGCTTCATTGACAAACAGAGCATATGACCTTTGCGACCCCGAACACTTTGATAGTGAGCTCACACATGTTCGGGAGGTACTCAAGCAAATCGGTTACAAACACAATATGCGAAGGTCAAGGAAAAGGTTGAGACTGACTGAAGTGAACAGAGCGCCAGCGTTCATGCCCTACATAAAAGGAGTAACGGATAAAGTTGGAACAGTACTACAAAAATACTCCATCAAGACTGTATATAGTCCGTACTCCAAAGTAGCAAATCACCTGCGTACTCCAAAGGATGTCATCCCTTTTCAAACACCAGGCGTGTACAAGGAGGATTGCAGCTGTGGTAGTTCCTACATCGGGCAAACAAAAAGGACCATCACCGAACGAGTTAAGGAACACACCACGGACATCAAAAACCGACAAACCACCAAGTCGGCCATAGTTGAGCATTTGTTGGAGTCAGGATCCAATCACTGGATTGAGCAACATCGGCCCCAGGTTCTCTCCACAGACCGTCACTATTTTTCAAGAATAGTACGGGAAGCGGTTGAAATCAAAAAGCACGCAAATTTCAACCGGGAGGATGGTTACCGTTTATCGACATCTTGGAATCCTGTCATCAGCAAATGTAGACACCGACGAGGTGACATTACGCGCCAGTGTGTAGACACCATTAGTATTGTGTGTCGAAGTACCGACAGTTCCGAACATATAAATGTTAGTAATTGTGAAGACCAAGTGAGGGTAGTTTCCAAAACCCGCACTTCTCGGAGGCAGCGCTGACGAACATCAGTCATCCCGTGACCACGGCTGGTGTAACCCATGCCGAAACGTCGGGAAAAATAGAAAGGTATTTCATCTTTCTTTTCATTCATTAACACGATTCAGACCCGTTACATAATCTTTAGTATGTGTGCAAATCGTGGTAGTTTAAAAATTGAACGGAGCCATCTATTGAGGGATTTTAGAGCTAAATACGGCGAATCGAAACATTGTGACTTGCTTGTAGAATTATTGTGGTTTAAAAGTAATAAGGCAATGGAAAACTGATAACTAAAGCGTCTGGACGGGTTCGAGTTCTGATTCTGGAGGCAGGCTGACATGGTGGCGTTTTCGTACAAACACTTCAGTACTTCGACGTATCGATAGTCAATCTGGCACCGTTGGAGAGACTGCAGCACCGCCCAGGTTTCGATCGAATCGAAGGTTTTCTCATAGTCTACAAACATCAAGCATAGAGGCTCGTTATACTCCTCGGGCTTCTATATGTGTTCAGTATGTGGTCTATAGCACTATTATCCTTTTCGGAAAGTGGCTGGTTCAGAACGCTGGAAGTCGTGTAGCTTGCAAGCGAGACGATTTGTGATGAACCTTGAAAACAGCTTATAGACGTGGCACAGAGAGATGGATCTGCAAATCTTTAAAAGGGTATTGTCGAACTTTTTGAAGAACGGCACAACCACACTTCTGTGCCACGCCTGTGGCGTTTTACCTTCGTGTATGACGGAATTAAAAAGCTTACGAAGCATTTCCAATGCTCTGTCGTTATTCTGTCATCACTCGGTGCCTTGTTGTTTATGAGCTGTTTTAGGACCCATCTCGCATTGAGGTGATCAGAACTTGGTCGAATTCAACGCCAAGAAAACACAGGTGTGCGCATTCTGAGCCAAGGTATCTCCATTCCTTCCCCATCCCTCTCTTCTGGACACTCCACTACCGATTCAAGACAGCCTCAATATCCTGGGTATGGACATACGCAGAAATCTCAACCAGAAGAACTACATCGAGGGTGTCATCAAATCCGCATCTCGAAAACTTGGAGTCCTGAACAAGGTGAGGAGTTTTTTCGCGCCGGAGCAGTTGTGTCTCTTATACAGGACTCAGGTTCGCTCCTGCGTAGAATACTGCTCTCAATTTTGGAATGGCTCCGCTCAGTGCTTATTGGACGCCCTCGATAAGTTGCAGCAGCGTGCTGTCCGTATCATCGGGGATCCAAAGGCCACTAAGACTCTCAAGTCACTGCAATTACGCAGAGACGTGGCCTCAATGGCTGTCTTCTATCTTATTTATCACGGTGAGTGCTCCGAAGAGCTCTTTCAACTAATCGCACCTGGCTGGGTTGAGGTGCCACTCTTACACGGCAGAACAGATACCGTCACGCACCAAACGGTTCGGCTCCTCTTATCTCTGCCGTACCATTAAGATGTGGAACTCTTTACCAGTCCCCAGTGTTTCCCTCCACTTATGATCCCGGGTCCTTTAAGCGGGGCGTGGAAAAGCTTTACTCAAGGCCGTCAATGTGAGGGCCATCATGCCATAATGCCATGCTGGCTGCTGGGATGATGGCCATCACTATGGGACTTCACTGACTGCTTAACATCAGGCAGCATGGAGTCAATTTATTTGTGCCACTATTATAATAAAAACGATCACTTGTCTGATTTTAAACACGTATTTGTTTTATTTTAAAATTTCTTTAGTTTTTCATTTGTAGGAAATAAACAATAGTCCAAATTAATGTTGATCTAACCGCCAATCCTAATACAAATTAATTGTTATTTCAAACAATTTACTTTTAGAGAAAAGTGATACATAAATCATTTTAATCTGCAACTACTTTATGATATTTCAATTGCTTACACCGATTAGCCTGATTTTATTTTAGTATTCCAATGGTTGTTCATATATTTAGCCTTACACAAAATAATACCAGAGTGTCGCTTAAATCGTTTTTCCTATACCTGCATTGTGAAGTTTATGGCACTTATATCATTTAGCCTGTTTCTAAATAAAAGTTATTTGGGGTAATATTGTATCAAGCGACTTTAATTTTATTAATAGAAGCTTAAAAGATATGAACACTATACTTAATTATGCAGCTTTTGTCATGGAACTCAACTTCGGTCACTTTTTCGTTAATAACCTTATACTTTTTATAACGATTTTTTTCGTAAAATTGAAACTTTAAAACGCTCTCCTGTAAAGTTTAAAAATGTCACTTAATACATTTTGCCCGTGAACCCTCGATATAACTACTAATTATGGACCTCCAATAAATAGGTAATATTATTTTTCTCGAATGAAGTGAAAAGCCGTTTTCGTTACAAAGCTATTGTATTTCATAAATTAAATTGATAAGTTGACAGAATATACAATTATTACTCGGTGTAAAATCTGTCACCGGATTTCATATAATAAAATTATCTTTGAGACTTGCGAGACAAGCAAAGGGCGACTATTAATAAATTATCTATTAACTTTACGATTAGGCATATCGTTTTACTTTTATTACGAATCGATTATTTTGTATCATGAGCCTATTGCAGTCTACTGCTGGATTTAGGCCTCCTGCAGGGATCACTACAAAACCCGTTTTCGCCGTCCAATATCTACTTATTACCCTTTTCAAGTCATCGGCCCTTCTGGCTAAATGGCATCCAACCATCCAACACTACATAGCCGTAAGTTTACATCATTTAGCGTCTTTAGCAGCGTAAAGCTATTTCGTATGTCCAAATTACGGAAGGTAATCACTTTTCGTAGTTTGGACACACAACATGAATCAACTAAGTTCCATCTTTAGCAAAGGATCTTCTTTTTTGTGAAGGACTAATGTATATTTATCTTTATAGTTATCGCAGAAACAGAAGAGCATGGATGAGGAATTTGATGGGTGTAAATGAAGCAAGAAAGATATGTCAGGATCGTTGCAAATGGCGTTCCATAGTCTCTGCCCTCCTCTCCAGGAAACAAGTGTGAGTCTATGTATGTATGTATTATTGCTCGTCTGTAAAGACATACCTATTGGAGGGCAAAGCTTCTACACTCCCTTTATTCAATCCTGTTTTCATGCTTTTTGGAACAATTTGTTTCAAAGAAGTCATGCTCGTGTCGTCATCTTTATCTAAGTCTGCCGCGATGTTGTTTGCCATGGTTATGATAGCGCATTTGTTGTGATAAAGACAACAGCAACACATTCGTTTATAATACAGTATCAGTTAGAGCAGAGGGTCAGACACCAAATATTGATTAATTTTCATTTGCGATCGTTTTGGTGGTCTGAATTCAAATATGTTGGTTTCCTGGGTGATTAAGTATTCCATTTGATCGCTTCGATTTATTATTATTGATACTAATTTGTAATAACGTGTGGTCCGTTTGATTACAATCTCTGTATAAATAAAATGGTGTGCGTGGATTGAAATAATTAATTTTGTCGATTATATAAACATGGAACCTTACCTATTGTTTGTGTGTGCTGATTTTATTAATATTTATGTTACGGGTCTTATGCCCGGTTTCTGAGGTACTTTTATCGGTGGTTTATCTATCCGGTAAGCGTTGTTCAGAAACGCACTTTCGACTCAAGAAAGTGCGTTTCTGAACAACGCGTCAAACTAAGGATAACTGGAACTGGAGTTTATGTTGATAAACACCAGTTCCAGTTATCCTTAGTTTAACTTAACCGACCAATGTTCGCCGTTTATCGGTTCCATAACTTTATTTCAAGTTTAACTTCTGTCAAACGTGTTACCTTTTTTAAGATTTTAAGGTTTTGATCATAGACTAATATATTATAACTGAAAAGTTTTGATATGATAGGTTTGTGTTTACAACTTTTACATAACCGATACAAAATGTCGTATTCGAGCAGTTCTGCAGTGAGCAGAGAGTTTGATTTTGAAGTGCTGGAGCTTATTGCTAATAAATCAGTTCCAAAACACCTAAGATCTAAGAGAAATCCCTTTAAAATATTTATGGATGAAGAATTTATTATCTTCTTTTTATAATTTATTATAGTTACTAGAGGACTTTGGCCGATCCCGTGGGAATTTCGGGAAATTCCTTGTTAGTGCACCCCTACGGTTCCCAAGGATCATACATGCCAAATTTCACCTTCCTGCGCCCAATAGTTTCGGCTGTAGCGTGTCTGTCAGTCAGTCAGTAACGAAAGGATTTTATATATTAAGATGAAATCTTTGGCTACTTGGATGAGTAGCATCTTCTAATTTTCAGTAAAACTTTTACTACGTTATACAATTGATTCCATTTTTACGAAACAACAAGACAAGAACTACTTATTATCGTTTACGAAATTGAAATAATACGCTCAAATCGCACGTAAATGAAAAAAAAAAAACAAAAATCAACAATGGTCTTAACTGCTTGACACCTGGCATCAAGGTCTGTTTGAAGTTTTTAAGTTAACAGGTATAAAGCTTTATCCGATGAGGCATCATCGAATTATTTTAGTTAAATTACAAGCAACTTGTTGTTTACTCCTGAAAAAAGCATATATGATTAAAAATCTAGTTAAACTATTTTAAAAATATATTCAACTACTTTAATTTATCCAAATTAAAGTAGTTAAATAAATTTTCAACAAGTTTTTATAACAGATCCATCTAGTGGCAGAAAAAGAACTACGAATTGGTTTAATAGTTATTGAACGTTCCAATGGGTATTCAGAAACGCAGTGTCAGTTAACCATCGTTTATCGTTTCCATAACTATATTGAATCAATAACTGTTGACAGTATATCTGGGAACTTCAGAAACCTTTAAACTAGATTTTCAAATCGTATATGTTTTTTTTAAGGAGTAAACAACTAGTTGCTCGTTATTTTACTAAAATAATAATATCATAATGCGTCAAAACGTTTGACAAAAGTCAAACTTCAAATAAAGTTATAATAATAATAATAAATCTGGCAACACAGCAAAATGTCAACATGAAATTTTTCTTGGATATTTTTAATTTAATTTGAATATTACTCTTATAGCTCATATATATTAAATAACAACAACAAGGAGAATTTATTTAATGAAATATCAGTTTTACGGAACGAAACATTTACAAACTTGTTTACAAATCATATAATAAATACAAAGATGACAACTGTCAAACAAAAATCAACAAAAAAATGAATTTACTCTGAAAGAAAGGAAAGTATCAAGACAATTATGTTGACTAGAGCTAGGGCAGCCGCAGCAGCACGCATAACACCCCCGGACTCGTCACTCAGCTCCGCCTCGCAGCCGCCGGCACCCGCATCAGCGTCGTCGGCAATCACAGAGGCGTCGAGTTCGTCAAGCGAAGAGTACTTCTCGCCGCCGTCGTCGCCACCACCTGTACGTCGGCGAGGGAGAGGCCGGCCACCGACACGCTTGGGACCCCGAGACCCACCGGTTTCGAACAGGGCCCCCGCTACCGGTGGTGATGTGCACCGCATGAGATGGACGAGTTCGATGAATGAAAACGTCATGCGGGCATATTTTGTGGCCACAGAGGGGGGAACTAACCTCAGTGCGTACCGTGATCAGATGCTGCCTTTGTTTCAGGCGCTTGAGCCAGCTGTCATCGTGTCAACACAATGGCTATCGGATCAAGTGCGGGCCATCTAGCGGTGTCGTCTGTTGGATGATACCGTGCTTGAGAGACTTCGCTCTGACGTACGGAGAGGTCTTCCCATCACTTCTTCATCGCAAACTGGGACAGTGATTGCTCAACAGCAACATCTTAATGTCGTCCATGAAGAGGTAGATGACAAGACTTCTCATGTAAGTACCCAGTACAATGATCAATTAAGGAGCACTTTGGAATGTGCTATTGGGGAATACCGATCCATGAATCCAAGTATTCGCCCTCGTTTGCCTCGGTTGCCCATGCATAAGAAAAACATAGCGCTAGTGAGTGCCTTGGATTCACTATTGTCAATCTATTTTGACAATAGTGAAAATCTCAGCGATACACAGTCAATCCTGTATTGTGCGGCTGTTACGGCATGTCGAGTAGCAGGAGTTAAATTTCCTGTAAATAATACTACCGCTACTCGACAGTCCGTTATGGTGCCAGCATGGCAATGCAGGATTGAGAGTCGTATCGCTGAGATCAGGGCACTCATTGGTAAGCTGTCTTCCTTTAGAGCCGGCAATACACGACCGAGAGTGATGCGCTTTGTGACTCGGGCCTTCGCGGGAACTGGTATCAGTTCCCAAGATTATTTGTCTCGAGCTACAGAGCGCATCGACTTTCTAAAACAAAAGCTTTATGCATGGGCAAACCGTATTCGGCGATATAAAAAAAGAGTGGATCGATATTGCCTGAATCGCACATTTCAGAGAGACGAAAAGTGTGTGTACCGGGGATGGGAGCACCCTGATTCCTCGGCCAGTAATGGTGATGGGTGTCGACCAAATGATGATACCACTGTTACATTTTGGCGCAGCATCTGGTCGATGCCCGTCAACCATGAAGAGGGTGATTGGATTGGGGATGTTGAGCGAGCATGTGAACGAATTCCATCTATGGAGCCAATAAATATAACAACTGACGACATAGCCAGTGCAGTCCGTCCGTTACAAAATTGGAAGTCAGCGGGACCGGACGGACTGCACAATTTTTGGCTTATATGGCTCCGAAGTTCGCATGCTTGCTTGGCTTCTCAATTTCAATCATCATTGGAATCAGGGTCGCTGTCTGATTTTTTAACATCCGGCGTTACACACCTACTTTATAAGTCTGGTAGTACCACGGACCCCAAGAATTATAGGCCAATTACGTGCTTACCAACTTTACTACATCCATTTTGAGAACGAAATTATCTAAACATATATTTGACAATTCAATTTTATCTGTTTCTCAAAATGGATGTAAGAGTGGGGCTCGTGGTACTAAAGAGCTCCTTCTGATAGACATGGCCATTAGCCAACAGGTGCGCCGTAACCGGAAGAATCTATCGACATGCTGGATAGATTACAAAAAGGCATACGACTCCGTGCCTCATACGTGGCTTTTGAGGGTGCTAGAGTTGTACAAAGTAGATACAACTCTACGCACCTTCTTAAGGGCGTGTATGGGGCAATGGAGGACTGTATTGCGCTATCCAGGGTGTCGATCGACCTTGGGTTGCGGCGCTCCCATAATGATCGAGCGAGGTATATTCCAGGGCGACAGCCTGAGTCCTTTGTGGTTTTGCCTGGCCCTGAACCCCTAAGTATCTTATTAGAGGCTTCAGGGCTAGGTTATCAGTTGAGGAGAGGAGGTCATGATACATCTCACCTCCTTTTCATGGATGACCTGAAATTGTTTGCCCTCAAAAATCTCCAACTGACTGCATTACTTAAGGTAACTGAAACCTTTAGTAATTCTATCAGGATGGAATTTGGTGTGGATAAATGTGCGGTCATGCATGTGAAGAGAGGCAGGATTATGGAATCTGCAGGGATACAACTCTCAGATTCCATACAACTTAGATCCCTCTCCCCAACTGAGACCTACAAATACCTGGGTATGTCGCAGTCTTTGAATATTTCTGAGACTGACATGAAACAGACGTTGCAGGCTCGGTTCTTTGGCCGCCTGAGAAAAGTACTTAACAGTCTTTTATCAGGTGGCAACAAGGTGCGGGCCTGCAACGGGTGGGTCATGCCAGTCCTTATGTATTCCTTCGGCATACTCAGGTGGACCCAGACTGAACTAGATGCCCTGGATAGAAAAGTCCGTTCAATGCTGACTGCATCTCGTATGCATCATCCACGCTCATCGGTAATGAGGCTGTACATCCCGCGTAAATGTGGGGGTCGAGGCTTTTTATGTGCTAAGACCCTCCACAACCGCGAGGTGTGCAACCTCAGAGATTATTTTCTGCAGATGAGTGTGGATGTGCATCGCGAGGTAGTCACTATTGATACCGAACTTACCCCGCTCGCTCTGGCTAAAGAGAACTGGCACAAACCTGCAGTACTTAGTACTGAGGACCAACGGGAAGTATGGAGGGGCAAGGAGCTGCATGGACGATTCTACCGAGCCTCACATGGGCCCGATGTAAATTTTAAAGATTCTATCTCCTGGCTGCGATCGGTGATCTCTTTGGAGAAACTGAAGGTTTTGTCTTTGCAATTATGGACGAAGTTGTCATGACAAACAACTACCGGCGATATATTCTGAGGGATGGGACGGTTGACATATGTCGGGCGTGTCACCAACCCGGGGAATCTCTCAGGCATATAGTGTCTGGTTGTTCGAATCTTGCCAACGGTCAGTATTTGCACAGACACAACCAAGTGGCCAGGATAATCCATCAGCAACTAGCCCTTAAATATAATCTCGTTGGTTCAGAGGTACCGTACTACAGATATATGGCCGACCCAGTTCTCGAGAATGGTCGTGCATTGTTGTACTGGGATCGGTCTATCATTACAGACAGGACTATTGTAGCCAATAAGCCTGATATTGTAGTGATAGACTGAGCAGAGCGACTCGCAATGATAATCGATATCACCATACCGCATGACGGCAATCTCGTGAAGGCAGAAAAAGAGAAGGAGATTAAATATTTGGACCTAGCTCACGAGATTGTTGACATGTGGGATGTGGATTCGGCGATCATTGTGCCGATAGTCGTGTCGGTAAATGGGCTTATCGCCAAGAGCCTCGACCAACACCTAAAGAGGCTCGCACTGGGCAGCTGGATCAAGTCCTTGATGCAGAAGGCAGTTCTTCTCGAAACGGCACACATCGTGAGGAAGTTCCTGTCTCTGAGGCCCTAACCACCGGTGGCTAGGTCCCTGTACCCGACAACGGTGGGTCTCCGTCACTTTTATATTTTTAAACCTTTTTTTTTAATGTTGTTTATTAATATAAAATTAACTATGTGAAGTGTAATAAATAAAGTGAATAATAATAATAATAATAATTGGGTTGTAAAGAACAACTAATAATAGATGCCGAGGTCCACAACCAAGTCAAACAATCTGTATTACTCTTATATAGACTGCCAAAAAGCCTTCGACAGCGTACCGCATTCATGGCTATTACACATTTTGAAAATATATAAAATAGACAATAATCTACTACAATTCCTACAACATGCAATAACCAAGTGGACAACAAAACTCAGTCTAAGAACCAACACTACAACACTCACTACATCACCTATCAAAATATCACGGGAGATTTTTCAAGGTGATTCTCTTAGTCCTCTATGGTTCCGCCTAGCCATAAACCCGCTCTCCAGAATCCTTAATAACACTACATACGGATACACAATTGACAGAGTTAATAAAATCAAACTCACTCACCTACTATATATGGACGACATCAAACTTTATGCAAGTAACAGACTAGAATTAGATCACCTTTTAAGTCTTACAGAAAAATTTAGCACAGATATAAAAATGACATCCGGTACAAATAAATGTAAAATCAACAGCATTATTAAAGGCCAGCATAGTAGAACAAACTCATTCGATCTTGAGCTACAAGAAGGGACAATAGATAGTATGGAACCTAGATAAACTTATAAGTACTTAGGATATCAGCAAAGCACATCAATTAACCACACAGATATAAAAAACACTTTGAAAGCAAAATACAAGCATAGACTTAATAAAATACTTCACACCCAACTATCCGCTAGAAATACAGTAAAAGCAATTAACACTTATACCATCCCCATTTTAACTTATTCTTTCAGAATTATTAAATGGTCAGATACCGAACTTAATTCTCTAAACACCACAACCAGAACAATATGCAATAAACACAACATCCATCACATACACACAGCTGTACAACGTTTCACACTAAATCGAAAACTAAGAGGTCGGGGATTTATCGACATTAAAAATCTACACTACACTCAAATATATAACTTACGACCATACTTTATCAGCAAAGCCAACAACAGCACACTACACAAAGCAATAGTTCATCTATCACACTTGGGAACACCTCTACAATTAAACATCACTCAATTTGATCCAAAAATCAAAATCCTAAAAGAGGACCTAAAGTATTAAAACTAAAAAAGCAAAGCGCTTCATGGTAAATATCCCCACCAACTAGAACAAGAGCATATACACCGAACAGCATCAACTACCTGGCTCACTAAAGGCAACATATTTAGTGAGACTGAAGGATTCTTTATAGCAATACAGGATCAAGTAATAAAAACACGCAACTACTCAAAATATATTCTGAAAGAGACAATAAAGACGGATAAATGCCGATTATGCCACCAATACACCGAACACATTGATCACACCACAGGAGGTTGCAGCGCACTCGCCAACAAGGATTACACTCATCGCCATGACAACGTCGCCAAATACATTCACCAACAACTTGCACTTAAACATAATCTAACAGAAACAAACAAACCCTACTACAAATACAAACCGATAAATGTGCTAGAAAACAATAAAGTTAAACTGTATTGGGATCGAGACATCATCACTAACCGCACTATCCTTAGCGACAGGCCTGATATCACGTTAACGATAAAATCTACTAAGACCACCTATTTAATAGATATTGCCGTTCCCAACACAAACAACTTAAAGCAAAAACACACGGAAAAAATTCAAAAATACATACCACTAGCAGATGAAATAAAACAGATGTGGCACCAAGAAGCAGTCAAGATAGTCCCCATAATTATATCTTCAACTGGTATCATACCAAAAACACTACATAATGCTTTAAAAATGATTGATCTTCACCCAAAAACATACATACAATTACAAAAATTAATTTTATTAGACACCTGCTCCAAAGTCCGCCGTTTCTTAAACCCTCACTCACACTTCAGAACATCCGAAACACCACAAACACGCCAAACATACGACAAACTGCAAACGAGAGACAAACAGACCATTTTCTAACAAACACAAATTCACCAGGCACACTACACGACTGAACCAGAATCCTTGGTGTATACCCGTACCTGGTTCAAAATATCCAACCCAGAGTTGAGTTCAAAGATAATCGTCTTTACATAATAATAATAATATGCTACCACATTCACACAACAGCATCTAGTCCCAAACTAAGCAGAAGCTTGTACTATGGGTACTACATAATGGATAAACATACATAATATATACTTTTTTTTTTTGTAAATACATACTTCACAGATATCAGAATTAGTATCAGATAGAGCGCATTCGTCCAACTAAGCGTGGCACGTTGACAGCTATGTGTGCGTGACCTTTGGCGACTGGCACTGTACGGACACGCGCGTCTATGTGTGTGAAAAGTTGCCAGATTATGAATAATCTCCCAGTATTTTGCATATAGTTATGTAATATTCTTATATTCATTTGCGGTTTTTAAGAATTTACCATGGATTTAATTAATGCTTTTATAAATACATTTCTTAAATGTAGGTACCGAGTTAAGTTTTAACTACTTCCTAAATCTGTATATATAAAATCCTTGCGTTACTGACTGACTGACAGACAAGCTACAGCCGAAACTACTCGGCGCATGAAGCTGAAATTTAGCATGTATGTTTCTTGGGAACCGTAGGGGTGCACCAAGACGGGATTTCTCGAAATTCCCACGGGATCGGGCAAAACGAGAAATAAGAAAATATGTGCGTGCGAAGCCGCTGGCGTCGATTAGTTGAGAAATAAATAGTATGTATGTACACACGGCACCAAGTCAAGCTAAACAGTTGCTGTACGATTTTGATACTTATTCCCTACGCCATAAGTATGTATGTACACACGGCGCCAAGTCAAGCTAAACAGTTGCTGTACGATTTTGATACTTATTCCCTACGCCATAAGTATGTATGTACACACGGCACCAAGTCAAGCTAAACAGTTGCTGTACGATTTTGATACTTATTCCCTACGCCATAAGTATGTATGTACACACGGCGCCAAGTCAAGCTAAACAGTTGCTGTACAATTTTGATACTTATTCCCTACGCCATAAGTATGTATGTACACACGGCACCAAGTCAAGCTAAACAGTTGCTGTACGATTTTGATACTTATTCCTTACGCCATAAGTATGTATGTACACACGGCGCCAAGTTAAGCTAAACAGTTTCTGTACGATTTTGATACTTATTCCCTACGCCGTAAGTATGTATGTACACACGGCGCCAAGTCAAGCTAAACAGTTGCTGTACGATTTTGATACTTATTCTTTACGCCATAAGAACGGTGCAAAGGACAAAGTGTATAAGCTTGACGAGTAGCAGGGTGTACACGAATATTAGGATATCGTTTGGGGATCGAACTCAAAACAATATAATGTAAGGTATATACTAATGGAAATTGAAATTCTATTACTATATTTATGAGAAAGAAGATATATCTACAATATACTTTTATAATACGGTAATGTATTTTTCATTAACATGACAATCATTATCACATAATCAATTGACAAGTGCATTTTCCCTAATTCAGGCAGAACGGCGTCGACAAAAACTGGCAACACTTACATATTTCTAGCACAAATACGAATTTTATCGAAATTAAATTAGGAAACAGTCAAATTATCAATAGTTACCTGTGAAAAGATATTCCATTTTCCTGTTTTTGTTTTTAGGAACAACTTTTACAGTGTTTAAGAACACAAGACGGCATTTTGAGAATTTAAAAGTTGAAGTGATCGTGACGCGTGAACTGTACGATGCTTCGTAGCGCACTGAGACGAGTTTGTATTCGCTTTTCAATTTTGTATTTGCTTTAGTGGCCGCACGCAACTATGCCGCGCGTTCCATCTGACTAATTCTCATATCTGTGTACATACTTATTATACATAGAAACACCCAGACCAAGACAAACACCCATGTTCATGCACACAAATGTTTGACTTGAGCGGGAATCGAACCCGCGACCTGTGGCGTAGCAGTCGCTTACACTCCCGCTGCGCCAACCGGTCGTTATTATGGAACCGATAAACGCCGAACATTGTTTGGTTAAGTTAAACTAAGGTTAACTGATGTTTATGTTGTGACGCGTTGTTCAGAAACGCACTTTCTTGAGTTACCGAACCAATAATGCTAACGGATAGATAAACCACCGATAAAAGTACCTCAGAAACCGGGCATTAGTGGAACTAAAGAAGCCCCGAAACATTTAATGGTGCTTCGACGGACTTACAGCTAGGAATTCTGGTCCCCACTGTTGATCCCCTTAATCTGCATGAGAACTTATGATTTGTCAACATTCTACATTTTAGTTTGATTCTGCCATTGTTTTTCGGAAATTATGGTAACCGATGACATTTGCATTGCTGGGCCATTGTCACACGCCACTACGGTTTACTTATTGTAACATTATCCATTTAGTTTAGAGATTGTAGATAGATTTAATTTTATTGTAAGCATACAACCTGAATTGACCATACTACCTGTGATTAAATTATTTTTTTATTTGATATTTAACTTTACTCTGTGTTTCTTTGCTCACATAATTGTAGTTAAAATTGTTAAAACTGGCAGGTGGGCTTTATTGAATAGTGTTCATTAGTAGTACGGATTTATTTATCTTAGATTTTATTATTTATATTATATTACCTTACTTATTACATTATATTAATTATTTATACTAGTTATTAATCAGTGCATGGATAGTGACAGTGACAATATTTTTTCTGCCAGTAGCGACAATGACAGTTACATTAGTTTTCCTTCTTTGCTAGAAAACTTCCAATCTTTGGTCTCTGGTATTTCGAAAGACTTTAATGTTGTCCATATTAATGCACAGAGTATTCCCGCCCATTTCCCAGATATGCTGGCTAGTTTTGACTGTAAGAACATTCATGCTATTCTAGTCTCTGATTCATGGCTTAAGCCATGCATTCCGACGGCTTTGTATACCTTGCCTGGCTTCCAGCTCATTAGGAATGACCGGATTTGCAGTGGTGGCGGTGGTGTAGCCATTTATCTCCGTTCATATATTCCTTATTTAATATTAAACATGTCCCCAAAGCCGCCTCTACCCAACGCCGGTGAGCATCTCTTCCTGGAAGTTGAGCTGCACCATACGAAAATTCTCCTTGGTATTTACTACTGTCCCTCTTTGCGTGTTGATTTCTTTTCTTCCTTTGAAAATCTCTTACCTAATCTATCTCCCTCTTACAGTCAAACCATAATTATGGGTGACTTTAACACCTGTCTTTTTAAAAACGACTCACGTTCCTCTTCTCTCTCTTCTACTGCTGTCTCCACAAATCTGCACATACTTCCTTTGAATGCCACTCATCACTTCCCTAATTCTTCACCTTCACTCTTAGACCTCATTCTTGTCTCATCACTTGGCCATGTCGCTAAACATGGCCAATGTAGTGCAGATGCATTTTCCTATCATGACCTCATTTATCTGTCTTTTAAATTTCGTCCCCCTAAGGCAAAGTCTAGAACTCTCTTGCTCCGCAATTTTAGTGGTATAAATAACGATGATCTCTTTGATGATGCTAAGGAAACCATGCATCTAGTACTGGAAACCACTACTAGATGCTGACACTATTGACGGCAAACTTAAGCTATTTGAAAGAAATCTACGATACACATGCGCCTGTTCGTGCTATAAAATTGAAGCATGCGCCATCACCCTGGCTTACTGAGGAAATAAGATCACTTCTACAGAAAAAATCTGCGGCCAAATCTAAGCTAAAATCCAAACCTACAGAGGCAAACAAATTAAAGTACATAACACTCAGAAATCACTGCAATAGGGTGTGTAGGGATGCACAACGCCATCATATCCACACTTCTGTAGAAAACGGAGATCCAGCGAAAGTATGGAAATTTCTCAAATCATTAGGGGTTGGAAAGCAAAGTCAGAATATTAATCCTTATAATTTTAATATTAACTTGCTTAACCAGCACTTCTCTGCTTCATCCAATTATGACGGGACAACCAAATGGAATACAATAAATTATCTTTCATCGCTTTCAACTCCTGATTATACTCCTTTTGTCTTTAGTCAGTTTACTGCATGTGATATTAAGATGAGCATTTTATCCATTAGCTCTAACGCTGTTGGTTGTGACGGTATCACCCGTAATATGATCCTTCCCATCCTTGATGTAATGCTTCCTATTATCACGCACATATTTAACTCCTCAATTTCCAGTAGCGTGTTTCCTGCAGCTTGCAAGTATGCTCATGTGATTCCACTACTTAAAAAATCGAATCCTGTATCCTTCGCTGAATGTCGACCCATAGCCATATTACCCTTCCTTTCCAAAGTCCTTGAACGTCTATTCTATAACCAACTCAACTCATTCCTTATCAGAAACGACATCCTTAATCCTTTTCAATCAGGTTTCCGTTCTGGTCATAGTACCACTACAGCCCTTGTCAATATTACGGACGATATCAGGTCAGGTATGGAGGACGGCAAGCTCACAATTCTGTTTGTTGGATTTCAGCAATGCTTTCAACACTGTTGACTTTGATGTTCTCCTTGCCATTTTAAGCTCTCTTAGCATATCTCCATCCGTGATTGACTGGTTTCGTAGTTACCTGTTTGGCCGCCGGCAGCGTGTCCATCTGGATGAAACTTTTTCGTCCTGGGGCTTAGATTTGGCCGCAGATTTTTCTCTCTCCTCTGCTCCTCTCGATTTTTATCAATTCAATATCTAATTCTATTTTAAGTTCCTACCACCTTTATGTAGATGATCTGCAAATCTACTCTCAAGTGAAGCTTGAAAATTTATCATTAGGCATCGCTAATAATATTAGCGATGCCTAATGATAAATTTTCAAGCAATTTTTCGCCGTCCCCAGCGAATAATATCGTAATCAACTATTGCGATAGAAGTGCTTTTAGTGGAAATTATCGTTTTATAGGTGCGATTACACCTCGTGAATTTTTTTTACGTGATTCGTGCTATTACTTTTTGAGTTAGACACATAGAGGTAACATTAACACTAGAGTAGCAAACTCCTACAATTGACGTTCAAAATAGCGTGGCGACCAGCCGAGATAGCAGACTTTGAAACCAATAATCATGTTAGAAAAAAACTATATTCATCTCTTTTGCACTCGTTAAAAGCAAGTTCCATAATGTCATTTCACAAGTGATGACATTTGACCTTTCATCGAGAAATGCGGTGTTCTCCAGTTTAAAAATATTTTCCCATTTTTTTATTATTAGTATTACTTAACAGAAGGTTGTGTTTATGGATATGTATAGTTTATTGTATGTATATTAATATGTGGGAATGTTCATTTGTTCCCTCGTTGCTACTTAAATATTTATAAGCAGTTTCAGTAAATCCAGTCGATCTATGCTTACAATTACTTATACATGATAACAAAACATACCTAATTATTGAGTTTCATAATATCTCGAGTGTATTTATTATTACAATACTACTACTGCATAGTAGTAGTATTAAAGAAACGTGGTAATAGTCAGCTGAAAATTGGTTCAAAACATGAATTAATGTTTTGTCTCTGCGGCAGTGTTCACATTTGCTGATGACTGGTTTGGTTTCCAAGAAGCCTATAATCTATATCCATCCTCCCGGTTGAAATTGTTATATTTCTTAATTTCTACCGCTTCACATAATATCCTGGAGTAAAACTCCCACAAAAGTGGGAGATCCAAAATTTTATTACTTGGTATCATTGTAAATAAAAACGATTATGTGCGATTTTCTTTGTCAATTTCAACCCAATATCGTGAACAACCATGATGAATACATGTGGAATTATATGCCACTCTTATTCAAATTATTTTCTTTACGAGAATCACAAGATTTCACAACGCATTTGCCCATTTCACGTTCGTATTATTTTCGTGTGCGGAAATTTTGAGACAATAACATTGTTGTAACAGTATTAGGTCCAGACCCATAATAAACGGCAACACATCTCAGCGCTGTTTGCTTTCTAGTTGTAAGTAATAGATCAATGGTTAGACATTTTGTAATGAACATACCTGTACTATTCATCTATAAATAAAAACTATTTTTTGTGACGAATATCATCATAATGAATCAATACTGACCCCTTGAAGTTATCCTTTTTCCAGTAAACTGTAATTACAATTTTATTCGGGTACAATAAATATAACTTATTTCGGTAAAGTATATTACCATTCCTTTTGGTATGGAATATTAATGTTAACCAATTTACTGTTACCACAATATATTGTTTTGAGCAATGATTAATTTGGTAATAATATGTTATCATTAAATCAACCTCACTACTTTACAATCATGACGATCGCAATAAACTATTGCTGTATAGGTCTCTGTCAACAACTTACTCGAAAAAAATCGTATTGTTACATTACGGTTTGAAAATTGTGTTTACATTTTGGTAATATGAATTTTTGATTATATTTTCATGGGTGTTAAACTTATATTTTTTTAAGTTACATTTTTTACACAACAAAAAAATACCTACCTATTGGTATGTCAACGAGTTTGCTATGTAAAACTGATAAGAAGTCATAATTAAAAAACGGTTTTTAATTTGTCCTGTAAATTTTACTTTTTTTGATTACGATGTTATTCGTTGGGGACGGGTATATTAATCAAGATCTTGTTGCCATATCAAAATGGACTAAAACGTATGGTCTTAAGGTTAATCCTGTTAAAACCCAGGCTCTTATCGGCAGCTCTCGACTTATTACTAGAAATAACTGGTAAATGCAGCCCCAGGTGTAATTTGCAGGTGTTTTTATTCCTTTCAGTAAAGATGTTAAGAACCTGGGGATATACATAGACACAACACTTTCTTGGACCGTCCAGCTACAATACATCAGCCGACGTCTTTTTGCTGCCATAGCATCATTGAGAAGACTCCGTAATTTCCTTCCGACTGCCACTAAAATTGCACTTGTGCAATCTTTTCTTCTTCCCATTCTTGACTATGCCGATGCCAGCTATCTCGATCTCAATAATGATCAGCTTGATAAACTTGAGCGACTCCAAAATTTCTGTATAAGATTCATAATTATACGGTTTACGCCATCGATATATATGTCATATTTCTGAATTTCGCATGAAGCTCAAGTGGCTGCCAATCCGCCTTCGCCGGAATACTCACATTCTCTGTCTTCTCTATAATATTCTTTACAATCCTGCTTTTCCCATGTATCTCAAAACACGCTTTGAATACCTTCACGACACACATACGAAGTGCTTAAGATCATCGGAGAATCTTAGATTGAAAGTTCCTGCACACTCTACGGTTTTCTACGGCAAATCTTTTACTGTACATGCTGTACGATTGTGGAATTTGTTGCCAGAGACAATCAGACAGGCTCAATCCTTGACAGTATTTAAAAAACTTGTCACCCAACGCTACTTGGCAAATATACTATGACTACTCTTTTTAATTCGCACTGATATTGTATATATTTATGGTATCTATTTATATGTATATAAGTTCTTACTGCTGCTGCTACTGTATTTAAATTCTTTATTTGATCATTGTATTTGTATTTCTGTTTAACATGTACAATAAAGAATTTTTATCTTATCTTATCTTATCTTATCTTGTTTTTAAGATTTTACGTAATTGAGTTTTTTGTTTATGTATATATTATTTTTTATATTACCTTTTTTTAAGTAGCACGCACAGGTACTCAATCCCAAACTGATCCCCGCTAAATAATATAATTACCAATTATGAATCTCCAACAAATAGGTAGGTAATATTATTTGCCCTGAATAAAATTTCAAGCCATTTTTTTAAAAAGCTATTATACCTCATAAATTTAATTGATAAGTTGACAGAACAGACAATTACTCTGTATAAAATCTGTCACTGAATTTCATACAATAAAATTATCTTTGAGACTTGCGAGACTAATAAAAGGCAGCTATTAATAAATTGTTCATCAACTTTACGATATGCCTAACTTTTATCACAAATGGAATATTTAGTACCATGAGCCTATTGCAGTTCACTGCTGGACGAAGGCCTTCCCCAGGGTACACCACAAGACCCACTCTTCCATTTCCGCCATCCAATTTCTACAAGTTAACCTCTTCAAGTCATCGGTCTACATAAGTAACCGTAAATTTACAACATTTAACGCAGCATACTAACTACGAAACTACGAAAGGTATCGGACTTAGTTCCATCTTTAGCAAAATAAAAAAAACGTAAAGTTTTTTTCTCTCTGCACCACTACAAGGTAGACTGGGAGATAATGCCTATGGCATGCCATTATACTTTGTGTATATAAAGTTTTAATAATTAATAAAATTAAAATAAAGCAAAACTTATATTTTGTGAAGGACAAAATGTATTATTTCTGTTTATAGTTATTGCTCATCTGTTACGTCATATTGAAGGGTAATAAAGCTTCCGTACTCCCTTTTATTCAATTATGTTTTCATGCTTTTTGAATATTCTTTTTAATGGAGTCACACTCGTCTCGTCATCTTCATCTAGGTCTGCCACGATGTTGTTAGCCGTGGTGAATGTCTATAGCTCATTTGTTGCGATAGAGATATAGACAACAGCAACAAATTCATTTAAAATATAATACTATATCAATAAGAGCAGAAGGTCAGATACCAAATATTGATTAATTTTCATTTGTGCTCGTTTTGGCGGTCTAAAATTCATTAATATCGGTTTCCCGGGTGATTAAGTATTCCATTTGATTGCTTTGATTTATTATATATACTAATTCGTAATAACGTGTGGTCCGATCCATTACAAACTTTGTATAAATAATATGGTTTGCATGGATTGAAATAATTAATTTTGGTGTTTATATAAACATGGAATGTTTGATGTGATGATGTGTTATTTGTTAGTGTGTGTTTATATTTATTAATATTTATTACTAGCTGCTGCCTGCGACGTTGTCTGCGTGAACGCTATACAGCACCAAATTATGAAATAAAAACCTACAATTATACCTTTTAAAATAACATTAATTTAAACGTTTCTTCTTTATATTGACAAACAATGCAGTAACGGAAGGAGACTGGCTTTTGTAATATTGACCTTCAAAAAGTGCTGATTTTCAGCCTGCTTTGAATAAATGACTTTATGGTGATTCTGCTGAATTAAGTCACAATTTGTGACTGAAGCAGATGGAGAAAATAATGAATAAGGAATACATAATGGGGTAAAAATACATACTTATAGGGCTTTTCGATAAACAACATTAGTGGTTTGGCTCTCCGCAGCCAAAATGTTAATAGAGTCGGGACTGGTGATGCGGGAGCAAGCGACATACTAGCTGCCCGTGTCAGAAGCAGCTCGTCCTGAGGTCGACACCCACTGCCCTCAGTGACTGCCCCTTCCACTTTTTGATGGTCATCGCGAAGCAAACACGGGGAACTGTACGCGCTTGAACGAGAGAGGGAAGTTATGAGGTATGAGGGGAATGTGTGGTATAAATACTGCGTCGCCAACGCCACAACCCGTAAGAATTTCCGCCTCAGTGGTTTGTCTGTGGGGCGTGATGACTTTAATGTGGGTCCCGTTACACAACTTCGGAGGAGATAGGTTCCGAAGAAGCATAATCGGGACACCGACCTTCAGCTTGGTGGTATGTGCTGGAAATCCACTTGCTGACAGGAAGTTCAGAAATTCCACGGGATAATGTGTGGTGTCATCTTGCTTAATGACAATGTTTATAGAGGTGTAGACCACTTCATTCCCCTCCATTTCCGAGAGAATACATTCGTTAATAATTATTGCTGCAGCCTGAAAATTTTTGGGCTTCAAAATGGCCCGCTCACACACCCGAGAATTCTGCTGGTACGGTATACAACTGATGTCGCCGTACACACAGCGAATGAGTTCTTCTAAGCTGGATATGACTCTACCGAGAGACTCTGAATAAACCGTGTGGTGACAGATTAAAAATACGGAATGTCACCACCCCATATCATCCCATGGGTGTCGTAGGACCCGACAGAGGGAACATATTATGCAGAGAACAGCACTGTAAGAGAAGGAAAACTTGATACAAACCCTATACCAACTCGTTTGGCCAACGTGATATAGTAGGCCAATTCCTCCTTTCAAAGGAGAGGCCTAGTCCAGCAGTGGACTGTTAAAGGCTGATGATGTGAGAGACTCCGAAAGCACCATCTATCTACCTCTCTCCTCTTGGAGAGGGCCTTCGCCAAGACTTAGAAGGACATCGGACTATTGTTGAGCACGTGCATTGCCGCCGAGCCGAGCTCTCATATTAAAGGTCAAGCGCAGCGTACAAACTTGTGACCACAACGAAGATCGTTTCAACAAAACACTCACCTCGTCAGCCCTCGATCCCCGCGTCACCACGGGTTTGTCGGAAATCGCCACTGAACAGAACTGTGACCACCCATCAAATATTCGTTCTTGCAGATGACCTGCAGGGTTCTGTCCACGGCCTCAACTGCCTTCCTATTGGCCATCGTACGCTCATCACATACGCTCAGAGAGCAATCCTTGAGCATGTGTCCCTTATCACTGTTACTTGACACACCACAAACTGGTGTTTCAGCGCTCTCTAAATCGATGGGAATTTTAAACATGGCATGTGCTGTCTTGCCACCCGGAAGCAGTGTGGCAGCGATTCCCGACGACGCTATAGCAATGGCAATTTTGCCTTGCTTCCTGCAAGTATGCCAGTGGTAACAAATGTTTTTCCTGTACCACCAGAAGCATCCAAGAAAAAAATTATACCCTGGTTTAGCCCAACGCTTTCAAGGACGCTGGAGGGTGTCATACATTTGTTTTGTCTGTAGAGAACAAAGCGACATGGTCATTTCGTATTGAGGTCATTTTGCCCGGATCATAAATTGTCTCTGCGTTATACACCCAACTTCCACGGTCTTGATACGGTGATGATTGGGAAACTGTTACCCATATTCAACCAGTGGATTGCCGCTGATAGAAATGACTACGTCGTGAAGTGAACTGAAACAGGTGTTCAGCACGCGTTCATCAGTTACTTCGACTTCGTCTCCAGTGGCACGCCTCAAAGCTCGTAGAAAATCTTCAGACAGGTGATGGCGATAATTCTCCCACAAAGCCACCGGATTTGCGACTTCACAAAACACCAAGTATGCAAGCATGACGACAAACAGATGACGCATGCGGCTGGGACTGTCACTGACGCTCGCCTCCGTGAGGGTGTCATCCCAGTTTTGGTCACCGTCGAGAAGGTGACCTGCTACGCAGTTTTCCTTAAATTTCTGTTTGTTCTTCGAAAAAGTCTTAAGGTCCTTTCCAGTACACAACTTTAAACTTAAGGATATGACCCTACGCTGTTTTAAAGTTCACGAACCAATCTAGAGGTTTCAATTTAAATCTGTTTAGAAAGTTTGCATACTTGGTAAAAATATTTATTTCAAAGTCGTCTATTACTTTGATGCAGTTTATGAGTCCGTCAGTGTATATTTAAATACCTTTAGAGTCGAAGTAAATTACATTTAAAGAGGACAGTGGGTCCGAATTGATCCTAAAAAATGCTTTGTATTAGTTATCCCAATGTCATCTTATATCAATGAATGTGACAACTTTGCCAAGATGATTCAAAATGCACTGTGTATATTTAAAACTTTATTTTTAAGACTTTAAACTTATTTCAAACTTTCATTCTTATAACAATCTACAAATGTTCGTAAAAAGGTGTTTACGAATATAATTTTTACGAATCTTTGTAAATTTAAGTGTTCAGTTTTTTATTTCAGAAATGCCTTGAAACTTTGTGCCATTAAAACGCAGTAATAATAATGTTATGTTCCTAATATTTTAAGATTAAAGAATAATCTATGTAATGAATGATTACCTATCTGTGATTTGTTTTGCTAAGATGTTTATTTGATTTCTATGAGACTTAGGCCCCCCTCACATTGGGCGTCAGCGTCTACGCAGCGGCACCCCGGCGTATACGCGGCGTCTACGCGGCGTCGACGCCGCGACACTCGAGCGTTCTTTGAGCGACCGGCTGCTTACCACTAGAGATGTTCGCTTTATCATAGATAACTTGATAAGTAACATATTATTTTATAATAACCATATAATCTGTTATTTATAAAGCCCAATATGCTATGCTGTTTTGTTTGAATATAAGTAAAGCCATTATATCCTAGGTATAACATATTATTGGCACTTAGCAGAGCTTTTAGGCCGCGAAAGTAGGTAAGGCTGCAGGATATGATAGGATTACAGTCGAAATGCTGAAGGCTGGAAAGGGCATCATAGTTGGTCAGTTGCAGCGGTTATATAACTTGTGCTGGAGCACCGGCCGAGTACCTAATGACTGGGCCACAGCTGTAGTTGTGCCTCTTTATAAAGGAAAAGGCTCGCAACAAGATTGCAAAAACTATAGAGGCATTAGCCTTCTCAGCATTGTTGGCAAATTGTATGCAAAGGTACTTATTGAAAGAGTTATGGAAGTAACCGACAAGAAAATATGGGATGTACAAGCGGGATTCCGAAAGGGTATGGGATGCACGGATCAGGTTTTTTCCTTGCGAAGCATAGCCGAAAAGTTTTTGGCCAAAGGTCAAAAGGTCTATTGCGCATTCGTGGATTTGGAAAAGGCTTACGATAAAGTGGTGAGGAATGAAATGTGGTCGGTGCTGGCAATGAATGGGGGGGACAGCAGCCTCATTCGAGCTCTGAAATCCCTTTATGAGGATTCTAGAGCTTGTGTGAGGATAAACGGGGCATACACTGACTGGTTTACCATCGAGAAAGGTGTTAGACAGGGATGTGTAGCGTCGCCGTGGCTGTTTAACCTTTTCATGGACAGTTGTTTGCAAGATTTAAAACATTGTGACTGCGGATTAAGGATGAATGGGTCACTCGTCAAATACCTCCTTTATGCTGATGATCAGGTAATACTTGCATCTTCAGCGGAGGAGTTGCAGGAGATGGTAGCAATCATGCATGGTGCGTTAGAGAGGAAAGGAATGAAAGTGAATGTAAGAAAAACGAAAGTTATGGTTTTTGAAAAGGAGGAATGCGTTACGGCTTGTAATGTTTTGATCGATGGACAGCGAGTGGAACAAGTGAATGAGTTTGTTTACTTAGGTACGTTGTTTACAAGAGATGGTAAGAATGAAGAAGATATTGAAAGGAGAGTTAATGCAGGTAATAGTGTGAATGGAGCTCTGAAAGCGTTTATGAACAGTCAAAAAGTGTCCAAAAAGGCACGTTTGGCTGTACATAGAGGTGTGTTAGTGCCTACCCTTATGTATGGTAGTGAAAGTTGGGTATGGCAGAAGAGATTTGAAAGTAGAATAAATGCTGTAGAAATGAGAGCACTGAGAAGTATGTGTGGTGTGTCTTTGACCGACAGAGTAAAGAATTGTGTGATACTAGAGTGGTGTGGGGTAAAAGAAGATGTAGTGACAAGCATTGAGAAAGGCATGTTAAGATGGTTTGGGCACATGGAGAGGATGGATGACGATAGACTGACAAAGAAGATATATAAGGCAAGTGTGAATGGAACAGGACAAAGGGGAAGACCTAGGCGGACGTTCTCTGACCAGATTGGAGACATCCTGAAAAAAGGACAAGTCAGAAGTACCCTTAACAGAAGAGCATGCATGAGAAACTTGATGGGAGTGAGTGAAGCAAGTGACGTATGTCAGGATCGTTGCAAATGGCGTTCCGTAGTCTCTGCCTACCCTTCCGGGAAACAGGCGTGAGTCTATGTATGTATTTAGGCCGCCCGCACTTTGGGTATGCGTGTTCCTTGAGCGGCCGCTCGGCGTGCGCTAGGCGGGCATTCTTCGTGCGCTACCACTTCGTGGTTGTATGCACCTATTGTGTTATAAAACAAAATTAACCGATCTGTCACTGGCCTAAAATTGTTTTATTTAATGAAAGTCGCCACGTAAGCCGCTAAATTGGCAATATTACGAGTATCTCACAGCAACAATATGATAGAAGTCATTAAAAGTCAATTCCTTTGACACACGACTTCATTGCCACTATGACTTTAGATAGCATAAAGATTGACTAGTAACAGTTAAAAAAATAACGTTTAATCGACACCCTCGTGCGAAAGATGGCAATCTAAACAAAATTGTTTGCAGCAGTCTTTAAGTTGGTGCTAGAGTACTGGCTGGGGATACCATTCATAATATCATTAGTACCTATTAACTTTATTGTAATTAAACAAGTAAATGATGAAGAAATTTTGTATTTTAAATGTGGTAAATTCTATTAAACCATTTTATAATTTATAGCTGTTTCTCGCGGTTTCACCCGTGTGCTGAGGGAATTACCTCGCGTACCCGGTTAATTTATAGCCTAAGTTACTCCTTGGTACATCAGCTATCCGACAGTAAACGTTCCGTCAAAATCAGTGCAGCCGTTCTAGAGATAAGCTAGAACAAACAGACAGACAGACAGACAAAAACCGGCCAAGTGCGTGTTGGGCCACGCGCAATGTAGGGTTCCGTAGTTGCCCATAATGACTTGCTGCAAAGGGTATTAATGTACAACAAATCCGACTGTTTATTTTGCTGAAAAAATAATTATAATAACACTATTATAAGAACCTAAGTTTTGTTTAGAAAAATACTAGGTATGTATCCAGTTAAATATTGTAAACATAAAATGTGGTTTCCAATATATACTACTATCTAATATACATACGTAGTACCGTAGTAAATTAATTACCAAAGTACGCATATCTTTAAGATTAAGCCAGCGCTCGGAATGTAAACTCACAGAAATAGGTATTTATAAGTTAACCGACGATTACTCGTAAACTAGTGATATCTACTTAGCCGTGATAGTTTTCCTTTTAAATTCGTTATATGTACTACATTTGTGATTTTTTTCACCTCTTCCAAATGAATAGTTTAGTCGGCAGAGGGGGGGGACACTTGAGTCTAACAATTTTTTTCACTTCAAAGCTTGATATTTGACAAACCAATCACTTGATCGAAACATTATTTAAGCAAACTAATAATATTTTTTTTAAACCTATCCAATGATACCCCACATGATGGGGTACTCAACTAAAAAAAAAATCAACCCCACTATATATGTAGGGCAGATACCCTTAAATAAAATATTTTCCTAAATTTTATTCTACAGTTTTGTTGCAATATCGTATGTCTATATTCATGCCAAATATCAGCTTTCTAGCACCAGGCGTCTTTGAGCTAGGCTGCGGACGGACAGACGGACGGACATGACGAAACTATAAGGGTTCCTTGTGGACTACGGAACCCTAAAAATGGTAAAAAATAATTTAGGTATAGGTACCGTATATACATCCATATGCATTTAGTAAAAAACAGTTATTTTAATATTACAAACAGACATTCCAATTTCATTTATGTGTATCACATCTGATGTTCCAGACCTTCGATTTTTGTAAGTTAAGCAAATGCTCATTTGACTGAACAACTTTTGCTAAGCCAACAAGTTAACAACCAACCTTATCAGATATTTCAGATCTTCGATTTTTATAAGTCAACAGAAGTATAAAATCATTCTCCTAGCGTTATCCCAGTTTAAATCTGGGGTCCGCTTTCTAATCTAACCGGATTTGGCTGAATATTAGCTTTTTCACAGAGCGACTGCCTGTCTGACCTCCGCAACCCGAAGGGATAGCGATATTCCATGGTTAAGACTAGTGTCAGTTTACTGAGAAGGTACTGACGCTCTATAACGACTGTCAAAGATTTTCATGAAAACCGGACCGACGACGGCTTAACGTGCTCTCCGAGGCACGGGACGAGCGATAATTAACAATTCAATACGCACATAACTCCGAAAAGTCATTGGTGCGCGCCGTGGATTCGAACCCGATACCCTCTGCATGGCAGTTTGTTGGTATCTCTACTAGGCTATCGCTGCGCAACAGAAATATAAAATATTCTATTGATAATAAAACGCACGTACACCAACTAATACTAAAAATATGATAACAATGTGACATAATATGTCATATAGATTAAACAAGACAATTATTTCAGAAATTGAACAATACTTTAGTGATACCGGCTTTCAATTTTCATACCGACTCTACTTTTTAATCAAAATCATAGTATTGGTAAAATCGCAATTTTTGCAAGATCCAGACACAACGTAACGGAAATTATGTTATGTAACCGTACTTTGTTACGTAAATAACCGCACGTAATATTCTTGAATATAATTGTACGTATTTTTATCTAAATATTATCCGTATTAACACTACTGATTTATATTTTATTGAAAGTATATGGATATGCATAAACATTTACCTATTATATTAGCGCTGCAAACTAAGCTATTGAACTAAGCAACTGTAAGCTATTGAAACATATTATTACGTTATGCTATAATATTTAGATGTAGCAGTTTAGCACACCCCTACTCACAAACCCGTCATACGCTACAGTGTTGCCAGCTTAGAAGATTTTCCGCTAAAACTGGTGATTTTAAGTGGCAGAAATAAATAAGCAGACGCACACAATGAAAATAAATCCTTAAACTGCTACGTTAAGAACAATAAATTCGTTTGATAATTACAAACAAATTCAAAATAGCCTTTGTTTTGAAATAACTTGTACGTTGATTTATTTAAAAATGATTTATTGTTACTTAAAAGGGAACTTAACTTGTGTGCGACTGATCGTAATGTAAGAAAATCTTAGTGGACATAACTGTGTTTATGTCATGTGTCTAGTTAAGAACAATATTTTTTAGTGGTTTATGGTAGTTTTAGTATTCGGATCAGATGGAAATCTGATTTAGTTGTTGGCAACACTAGTGAGGTCATCCGCTGTACCACAATGTAAAAAACCAACAGAAGTTAAACTTATACGTAGACGGTCGCGCGAGTGTTATCATATCTGGTATATACGGAATAACTATTACGGAAATGGTACTCGTATCTAGTTTTTTAATTGATTATTGAGAATAAAACTGCTTAATAAACCGATGCAAAGAAAAATATTTTCAAAGCCAGCCCATTAGTCTATTGAAATGTTACATACATTTTTTGGGCTTAGCGTACATTTGTCAGAGGACGCAATTTTATTTCATAGATGCCAAGGAGAGAGCCCTCGTCCTGCGGCCGCCATCTTGTAAAGAGTAGTACAAATGGGTTTTCTAGTATATCTGGCAAACTATTTGCTGCACAGAAAAATTTCAAAACATGATGAGTTGCAAATTAAATTCGCTACCACTTTGGTCCCGTAGTATTTAGTCGTAAAATAATAAATAAAAAGTTACAAACGAAAATCTAATGCAATTTGTAACAAATTTTCTTTTCAATGTGTTGTAGGTTTTTCGTCCTCAGGAACAAAAAAATCTATTTAATTTATCTTTATTGCCACCGAAACAAGAACCTCTTACTTGAGACCCCGCAGCCTCCAATACTACCATTAGGTCCAATTTTAACTCATCGCAACGATCATAAAAACAGGGGGTTGGCAAAATATGGACAAAACTCTAAAACAACGTCACTCTGTGGGCTATTGAAGTTGATGTTCCGCCCAAGTAAAGGAAACTGCAATGTTCTGCAGCACCTCAATGTTCTGGGGAAAGACGCTACAAAATAATTGGAAAAATCAGTGCCAATTATGATTTACCGACAAAATGCCTTTTTTGTGCTATAGTTCTTCTAAAGCTCTATTAGATCATAGGCCGCAGCCTGGCTCATAAAAATACTAAAGACAGTAATCGTGAAGAAACGTTATAATAACCTAAAGAAAACAATATCATAGAAAAACTTTTTTATTCATGGTTTTACGACAAACAGCATCAGGGCGAAAGTTGTAGAGAATTTAATTTGCAGCAAAAATGCTTGAACCATATCTTAGCGTGATCAATAGTTTACCAGATGAATAAGAAAAACCATCCATGCCCGCACTCTTTCCAAGATAGTGGCCGAGGGAAAAGAGGTACTACCTCACAAATTTAGATCAAGCTTTAAAGTAGCCGGCCCTACGCATCTGTGAAAAAAAAAGGTGGTAATTATCTTCAAAAGCGATAATTAACTTAATAATAATTTGTTGTTCTTTGTTGCTCTATGTTTGCACAAAAATCATTACAAGACCCGTGCCTGAAGCGGATGGCACCTATATTTCGCGCTATACCTGGCCTTTCTGAGATTTCCTATCGGTAAGCGACGTATATGTGTGCGTTGCTCGAGTGCAGTTTGTATGTAGTTTAACTTCTGTTAGTTTTTTGTGGTTGTGACATGCCGTCGCAGAAAACGCGGCGTCTACGCGGCGTCGACGCCGCGTAGACGCCGCATCTACGCCGAGGTGTCGCTGCATTGACGCTGACGCCTAATATGAGGGAGGCCTTAATTAAATTAGTTTAAAATTATTAAGATTAGTTTTCTAATATTACTGAGATAAGCAGAGGGTTGTATATGGGGATCTTAATCTTCGGCGCTTCTAGTGTTAATTCATTTGTATTTCGAGGATCGGTATTATCTTTTCATTTTTGTAACTAACGTGAATGTTCATTAATTCCTCGGACAAGATTTACAATCTTCCTAGACCTAGAGGGATGTATATGCTAATATGGCATTCCTAAATATTTAATAATGTTATAATTGCTAACGGTTGTGAGTAAAAGTATAACTACAGATATAAGTGTCTGGTTATAATAATAATATTTTTTTTAATGTGGTTATTACTTGTATTTCAGCAAAAGTTACCAATAACTTCTCTAAAATATATTTTATTTTGTAAAACAAAATACAAAAATACAGAGATTTCTACGACAGCAACGTGTCTAAATTAAAATGTTCCATATATTTAGATTACAGATTATCAATAAAATCGTAACAATACGACATAACTTGTAAAGATTTAGATTGTTATTCAATATATTTTTCAATAAAAACAGTACATATCTGTTTGTTTTGCAATACTGCAATTTTTTTACAAGAATAACGCATTAACAACAACCCTTTTTTAAATGAATAATCATAATAAATTTAATAACTGACTTAAAGGTCTGAATACAATTTGATCCTAAAAAACGAAAACCTTAAAGTTATGTTGTATTGAGTTGAATAGTCTAAACATAATAATTAAAAAGTTACAGGCATTTTAAACTTTCAAATGCATTTTATCACAAATTGAGATTTGTACTTTGTCACGTTCTTGTCGCAAATGAGTGATATATAGATCAAATCAAATTAGCCACCTGCTCAAGCCACATACTACAAGCGGCCTCTGGGTTTGTCGTCTGCCAACTCATTCCTTGCAGTGACTGAAGGGCATCGTGAACGCAGCGCTTGTCGGGATCCAAGCATTTCTACTGGCCTATTTGCCACAGAAGCCAGACAAAACAACCATGTCTAGTCAGAACTACAGCGTAATAACTGTCCAACTACTATTCTAAAATGGACTATGGTATGGTATCGGTAGCGTGACAAATTGAATTATAGGTATGGGTATACTTAAACAAAGTAACCTTAATTTTAAACACTTAATAATTAATTTAAATTAATTTTAATCCTATCTATTTGAAATAAATATATTTTTATAAATTAAGTAAAAAAAACACTTAAGAAAACTAAACAATTGTCTTCTACCCTTAACTTCATTTTTAATTCTTAAATTAAATTTAAGTAATAAAACAAAGGGAATAGGTATTCATTTTAATGTCTTTACAACACCTGACTGGGAAATCCAAGTTTAATTGATTTTCTAAAGTTTTTTTCATTCGTTCAATGTATTTGCATGATGCCGTCCAGTGCCTTCTACTATGCACATTCAATTATATTCGACTAGATTTTGCCTATGGATTCGTATGTTTAAAATTAAACAATTTTTTTTCTCTTCACGCCAGTGCGTTATCCTGGTTGCAATCAAGACTTTCACTTTGATGCCCGGAGTACGCTTTCTATTCTAATCGCTCTTATATTTGACAGAATATTAGGTTTGGATGGAGCCTTTTAACCCACCGTTTGAGCTCTGTAACCCAAAGGGATAGCCAATATGGCTATCCCTTTGGGTTACTATCCCTGTAGCTTTAAAAAGCCTTTAGATCCACTCTACTATTTACTACGAAAACTATTGTGGGTAGCAGTGACCGAAAGCGTAAGACAATTCAAACTTTGCTGGTATACTACATCTCAAATAATACACTCAAGTTGTTTCAAGGGCCGTTACCCCTGTCAAAACCACATCTCGCTCTACAAATTGTAGTTTAGGCCAATGGCATAGACAAGCTGAATGCCAGGGTCATTCGAAGCATTGCAGACAAAGAATTTGTTGTATTTTTTATAATGACTATATTATCAACAAGTTAAGTAACGTTGCACTTGCAATCACTTGGATGGGTAACCGCTTATAAAGCAATAAGCACTACCGCTACGCAGGGGACTTAGGTAAACGGTCCCGGATTTTGGTATCTCCACCTTGTTTTTAAAGGTATCTCTTTCGCACGTTTAGAACAAAACTATTTGACAGTTTGCAACGGAATGCTTAGTCCACGTCTCTATAAATTTAATATGTATGGTAATTCCTTACCTCGTGGTGCCAAAACAGTCACTTTCATGTTTTTCATCATTAAGCCACGTTTTCCCTTAGCCCTGTACGCCATAGCTACGGGTTGTCCGTAATTGAATAGACCCTAATAAACGGACAGAAAGGTAAACATAACGTGGGTAAGTAGGTGGATATAGTTAGTTTAGTATTCGGAGGGTATGTCGCCTCGTATGATACGCTCTTTGGGACTTTATTTCTCTTTAAATGACGGTGTTTAGATAGTTTTGTTTTGGCAATTGTACGTTGTTTTATTTGTTGAAACGACGGAAAATACCGAGGTGTTTATGCCTTAAATTTCTTAGTAGTCGCGAGTAAGACCCTCTAAATAAACTTGTACAATGTTGTTTTGTTCATCAACATTACAGCGACATTTTTGAAATCGTGTTGAATGTTTTAACTATACATTCAACATCAGCTTTGTTTATAATTAGTTCCACTGCTGGACACCGAGCTCTTCTCATTTGAGAACATCAACTTAGTAGGTAGGTACAACCAATACATTTTTTTATTAATATCTTCATTGTATTACGTTTGTCATAGGAAGGTACCTAATCCTACAAAAAGTGAACACAGAATACCTTGCACATCTCAGATATAGTGATTATCTGGCTGACAGTCAATAAACGTTATTTTATTATGCATCTTTTCAGTTGAATGGTAGTTCAACAGTCACAGTGGGCACTGCGCTCGTCGAACGACCAGAATAGCCCGAAAAGCGTGCATAGCACGAAAGGTTAGTTCTTAGAAATTCCATTCTACGACTGGTTCATCTGGCAAAATTTAATTTCACTTTCAGCTCTGTAATACATGTTCAAATGAAAAAAGGAATACCGAGGCACATATATTTGAATAACGGACTCGTTTTTAAAAGTAGTTTTCAAGATATTGATGTTCAAATATTTTGTGCCCAGGTACTAAGAAAACCATCATATTTCAACAATTACTATAATCTTTTTATAAAAACAATTATCAGTTATCATATATCACGGAATAACACTTCTGAAAGTCTAAACAAGAATATACTATATATTCTTGTATTTTATGGGCAAGCGAGAATATTGTAATATAACAAGAAATTTCACTTTTGCTATTATTTGGAATACAATTAATTCGTTTAGCTACAAAAAAATATTATACTGAATTGCTTCAATATAATTTTATCCTCTCTGTTTGATTTTTTTCCGGGTACAACTCACGAGTCATATGATATATGTACCTACTGGTCTTGACCATACGAATCAGGCACAGACGGATCAGGATTTTGCCTACAATCATGCATAGCTCATCATACATACCTACAGACTTTAGTATTGACACTCTACCCGAATATATAACTTAAGGCGCTGTCCTAAGCGACTGTTTTGGTAAATAATTAAAAGGTGAAGCAGGGGAGGTGAAGGGAGCTTAGCTCCGTCTACTGCGGGGCGCCCCCCTTCATTCTCGTCGCGTGCGGACGTATTCTGGCGACATCCGTATTCCAATATTTCAAAATCGCAAGCAAAACGTTTTAGCATATTGAATTGAGATACTGATATTAAAATTTATATTACATACATCAATCTGTTTGTACAATATAGGCATAGCGCAATTTTTGTTCTCAGTGCAGCCATGAGCAAAACTGGTTTACATTAGACGTTATAGGTATTAAATGTTGACGAAAGTAGGTAAATACCTACGTGCCGTAAGTTGATAAAAATAATTAAGTCAGTTCCATGTACGGAGATGCCATTATTATGTTTGTTTTGTTTTTGTATAAAAATAGTGAAGCAGTTCATAGAATACCTACATCTAATTCCATTCCTGCCAGTTTTCAAACCTATTTTGCAATAAATTGGCTGTGACATACGGGCGGACAGACAGACAGACATTGCGAATCTATAAGCGTTCGGTTTTTACAATTTTTGGCTATGGCACCCTAAAAAACACAATACTGCTCTACTAAGCGCAAAAGCCGTATCTCAACTAAAGCGAGTTACGAGATAATTGAAGTTTAGTAAAAGTTGATTTCTTTTATTTATTTATGGATGTTTATTGTTATTATAGGTATAATTATTATGGCAAAGGTTTCGAAATACATCGCCGTTTTTAGTGGTTGTGAGTGATTGGAGAGGGAGCAGGGGAGGTCTTGAAACCCCCCTCACCATTTTCACTTGCCGGAAATACTTGGTTTCCTCTGAAAAAAAAAATCTCCAAACATCGGTGTGTATGGCACTGCCAACTTCCACATTCATCACACTAGTTTAATAAACTAAGGTTGTCGGAGCCCTGCGAAGGGGTCCTATTTTCGGATTAAGGGTCAAAAGAGAACCTAACATAACCTATTTATTTACTTATTACAGTCGCACCTAACCCAAGGCACTCGAAAGCAATGACGCACAAATGTGACATTAGCTGTCAATATGATCATTCCAAGATGGCAGTTTTGCGTTTCGTTTCACGTTTTTCACATAAAATCTAAAAATAACATTTGTAAAACTGTTCTAAAGTATAAAAACTATGTTCCGTTTTGCATAATTGCCGAAGTATTTATGAAATTTTGGAAATTGTTTAAAAATATTTAGACGCAACTCCGGCAGCCAAAATTACTTTAAGGGGATTAAAACAAACTACCTTAAGCCCCCGACACTACCAATACCCTCAAATTCAGGCGACTCGTTTCGAAACCCAACCCATTATTATTTTTCAAAAGAGATGAAACATCAAAAATATATGTGGATATATCTTATTCATGAGATACTGCTATGTCGCTTGAAAATTATAGAATTAGAATTTGAGTTACTGCTTTTTCGTTAGCTCTCGTCATACATGTTTGTATGGAAAAATATAAAAAATTTCTTTCGCTTCAAATATGTGTTGTTTCAAAGAAAATAAATATTAAAAGATATTTATTTATATTCATTTATAATTTATTAACGAAATACAGAGTTTACAGCTCATCAAAAGTTAGCTGTCTGCTACAACCCGGCAGGTTTTCTTTATTCTCATCGAATGTTAAAGGCAGTGTGTGAGGTGATAAGACTTATTATTTGCTGTTGTTCACGAGGCACAGTTTCATTTACTTTCAGAAATTTCAAGCACTGATGAAACATTTTCCTCTCCGTGATCTCGCAATGCCATCCCTTGAGCTTGACGAGAATCAACAATTTCAGGCAACTGCCAATTCATATAAAACGCCACAAGCTTCTACCAGAAAACATCATCTCTTTATATAATTTCTATTTTTAGTGGTATACTTTCGCCACTCCACACAGCAAATAAATACTTTTGTTTGCGTGTAACGTGGCGTTGCCCCTGAATTTGGTAATAATAATTACAATATTTGTTTAGACTAGTCAGTTCACTTTTTTATCATGTTTCCATATTTGTATTTTATTTGCTCTTATACTGTTCTCCAGGCCATTCTTATAGGCAACTTTAGAACATTAAATTTCCACAATCGTGTTTGGACCTATTAATCCATCTGGCGTGGCACCAATAATCGAATAAACCACAAGGCTCGATTGTTACATTTTCTTGCTTCGCCAGTTGTTGCAAAGCCAGTTGTTCATTTTAGATTCCATGCGCAACTGATTTTACATTGCAAATATTTTATATGTACAAAATATTTTTTACTAAGTTGGCTTTACTGCTGTTATCTCTTCTTTTTACCACTATACAAAAAATTCAATCTGTCAACATATTCTTACGCAATTCGAACCAGTCACTGCTATCCCTCTTGTAATTTTTGCTTATCACTACGGAATTTGAGTCAAATTTGTTAAAAAAATTGTTTGGCATTTCTTGGCTAGCTCTTGAACAGATCGTGTTAGGAATGACTGAAGTCAAATGTGTGTAAGACGTTGCAGAACTGTTATCTTTAACTTCACTGTAATTACAATAATGATAATTAGTTACGTACTTTATTATTAAAAAAATACTATATCTTGTGTTATAGCAAACAGAGAAGTCACCTTCTTACTTATAAATGATTGATTTTAGAAATTAAAAAGATATTAGATGTACTGAGACATACCTAATAGTTTATGAATAATCAAAGTTTTACCCGATGTACTTAAAAAGGTTTATGTGCAAAACACAATAATACAACATTCGTTACCGCTTGTGTGCGGATTGCGGAGCGCCATATTAGCGCTGTCATCATTATTGTTCGCCGTGGCGGCATCTTAGCGCTCCAGGCGCTCTGACAAGCTAATGAATTTGAAATATAGGTATAATGATTCGATTTTATGTTATTAGGTACTCTTTCAAAAATTGAAAACTGTGGCAGCTATGTATTGTGAGAATAATTTATATAATTATATTATGCATAATCGATAATATATAAGTAACATAGTTAGTAATAAAAGACTTATAAAAATAATTTGTGTAAAAATGTTACATATTTCATAATCACTTGGCCATGGATGAATTTCTATTTTATTACGACGCTTTCTTGTACAAATCCTTCGTAAAACTTCATTTCTCTAATTGTCCATATTTTATTCTTCTAATTATATATTTATAAGCACAGAAACAATAACACATTAAACGCAACAAGAGTATAAACTTACCTAAGTTTACCTAATTATATGTGCCCATAGTTACATGAAAAGCCTATTTGATTCAAAGTATTCAGTCTATAACATAAAACATGAAATTATGAACTCAAATCGGCGTATTATAATAACATACAGGTTTACGTAAAATTTCGTGCTGCGGAGACGCAAGCGACATGACCTATCTCTCACAGGGCTCATAGCCGAATGATGAGGTCTGGGCCGGGCGTAAACTAGCAACTGACACTCAGTACACCGCTTATGCTAATAAGGTTTAAATTGCTGAAGCGTTTGATATTGATGGGATCTACCGAGCGTCAAAATCATAGACGTTTGGCAGATTTTATTTAATTTTACAAAATATACACGTATAATATGAAAATAAATAAGGTAATTCTTTAGTTCATTAGATTTCCTACAATATTATCAAAAAAAATATGACAGCTTACGATCAAAATATTGCAAACAGTGAGACGGAAGATTATTTTCTGCCTCGATTTTGTGATTTTTTTACCGTGATTCTATTTTACGTACATGAAAAATTCTTTCAAAAGTCTTTTGTTCAGACTTTTGACTTTAAGCTCTAATTTTTGCTAGTTTGTAATATGTACCGTTATGGCTAGATCCGCGACGAAAAATTAGGTGTTTCACGACTTCTGAGGTATAACAGCGCCTTAAAAGCATCTCTCGGAACACAGACTGAAGTAGTAAAATAATAAAATGAATTTTATAAGGTAGGCATTGTAATCAGACCAACTGAACCAAGCACAAATGAATCAGATATTTACCTTCGTTACATCGTTGCACGACTTGCTTTAATATACAATAATTTTAAACTAATGTTTACACGAAACTACGAAAGCTCCTGTTTTCTATTAGCAATATTTTGGGTAGTTTATATGTGAAAATCAATATTAATACCTAATATCTTAAACAGTTTACAGTAGTACTGACTAAAATCTTATGATACATTTTTACAGATAAGTATTTCATAAAATACCGAATGATGTAATTTATTTCATGAAGACATTTTATTACTTCATCAGAGAATAAATGATCATACAATTTTATTTAAACGGGTCTTATTCGCGATATTTAATTAATTTAAGGTATAAATACCTATGTTTTACAAGTAATCAACAAATGTAAGCCCCGCCGCGGTAACACAGCTCATCAGTGTGTAGATGTCATAAGTGTTGTGTGTCGACGTACCGACAGTTCGGATAAAAATAAAAAACAAGCGAGGGTAGCCGCCGAAACCCGCGCTTCACAAGGACGGTGCTGAGATGACATCAGTCCTGCCGCGACCAAGGCTGTTGTAAGACGGCCGAAACGTCGGTAAACATTGGTATTTATACCTTAAATTAATTAAATATCGCGAATAAGACCCGTTTAAATAAAATTGTATGATGATTACAAATCGCGAAAGTATAAAAAAGAGAATAAATGCTTAGGCATGGGCGTTTTCGGATTTTTACGCAACCCGATAAAAATCCGATTTCAGATTTTGAAATCGATTTCAAAAACCGTTTTTAGAAATCGATTTCAGTAGCGGATGTTGGAGCGTAACGTACGACATACGCAAACAATCGAAAACTTATTATATTTTAGGCATGAGATCAAGTCAAATAAAACTCTCCAAACATAAATTTCTAATAACTATTTGCAATTTTCACAATAAACATTAGTAATCTGAATTAGATATTATCGCCTCGATATTTAGTTTTATTTCTTCTATTCAACCTGCAATTCAAAAAGCCGCCAAAATCCAAAACGAATCGCTTGCTTAGCGACAATTCGCTTCATCTCTTTCGCTCTTTCAACGGATCACTAAGTTAGTGAAGAAAAAGAAATGAATTTCGCTCTCTCTCATTCTAACTAACTAGTCGTTTGGTAGAGTGAAAGAGAACGAATGAATATGAAAACTTTCGAAAACGTAAGCTTTAGAATTACTTTGTAGTTTGGTTGCGCTTGCACCGTTTGGTTCGGATTGGATTGTTTGCGTTATCGTGGTATTGTTTTGCGTTTTCTAAAATCGGTTTTCTCATATTGGAATATCGATACGATACGATTTCTGACTGCAATCGGATTTCAGATTCGTTTTGATATATCGGTATCATGCCTATAAATGCTATATTCTCATCTTACCATCCTATTTTAGTAGCTGGCATTACACATAATTAAACAATTTACAGCCACATCTAAGTTTCTTTAGATAATTATAGTTAAGGGAATTGTCAACTGCGTGTTCAATTCAATACAAATGTAAATGTTCCACGAAACACAATAATGTGTCCATTTCAAATTTAAATGATGTCACTTATCTCTAATGTGTAGATCCGCACATTCATTAGAAGTTCGCGACAAGAATTCCGATGGCAACAATAATATATTTTAACGTCTATTAAAGTCCATAAGAAAGGCGCGTTACAGCTGTATTGTAACTTAGCAAAAAGTCTGTGTGCTCTTGATGCATATAACGTGTGCCTCTTAGATGGTGCTGAGAATAGACATTTATATCAAGGTATTTGTGGTCCCACCTAAAAGTGGGCGGGCTCAAAACTGCTCACTACATACATTTAAAGACCACTTGAAAACATTTATACACCCCATGAAAACCTCGCAAGATATCACAGTAATTCACATTTTGCTCTATTGTAAGAACCCAAAACATAGCATAGTCTGTGATTGTCATGAGATGCTTGATGGCATATGTGGTTTAACTCGCTTGCCATTAAAACCATCCCTAAGCATGCAGCTATTTTTGAGATAAATATACTTGCCACTGTCAACTCGTTTATATTCTGCGCGACAAATATTTCACTTACTAAAAAGCCCCTCGCGTTAACAGATACAAAGAATATCAGAACCTTATCGCCAAAAGAATGCAACAAACTGTTAGCACAATGAAAACTTATCTTAAGCTTCCCAGCGCCCTTAGCTTATCTATACTTAATCTCGCTTGAGAAACAGGCGGTGTTTTAAAATGATAAGACTGACTTTAAGCTTTTTAACAAACTCCAGAGATTTACTGACTGTTTAAATGTTTAAACAGTCGCTAAATAGTCATTTAGCGAAATGGCTTCACAAAGTATAATATTGTCTCGCAACCTGATAGATCCTTTAACTTTATGAATTTTAAACGCTTGAAAAGCGTTTGTTTAAGATAAGGCAAGCACGATATATATTTGCTTAAAAAAAATAAAGCTTAGTCAGGGAATCTTCATTTTATGGAATCAACGCAATGGAAGGTTATCCAATCTACTATCAACATCATCCACGCGGAGACTGCAAGAAGAGCAGGGTCTCAAGATGTCCAATGATTTTCAACGAGTGACAAGAGCTAGGAGAGACAGCTTTATGTGCCCTCTGAAGCATAGTAACGCTCTGATGCTTCTATAGCAAACGGTCATCCATCCAAGGAGTGACCTATGCAAACGTTGCTTACCTTTGCCGTCAAACAGCCAGTAAAATAAAGCTAGTCAAATAAAACAATCCAACTCACCAAATAAAACGCAATATTAAAATCCGTTGTTTCATGTCGAAATTCAGTAACACTTATTTCAATTAAACGCTCTGCATTCCAACAGAAGCGCTTTGTAGCTATTTTTATATTGAAAATTCAAATATTCAATATTGTGAAACTGCAAAATCCACTTAAATAATGTATGCTGGTGGTATGAATATAAAGCATTTTCGTCTCGCTTATGAAATTCACTGCATCAATCACCGTCAATCTCTGCGATAGAATTGCAAAACAGATGAGATAGCGCGAACAGGAGACGCCATTCTTTGGTTCTGTAAGACTTTAATATAAAGTAAAATGTTTTTCTTCATATATTATATAGGGTGTAAAAAGACCCTTAACGAAAACTGAAATCCCATGTTGTACCAATCACTTCGACCATTTTTTACTTCGGCACCATACCTGGGAAATTACTGGTTCAAGAGATATTGAGGCTCAAAGTCAGTATGGATTTTTTCTAATTAGGTGCAAAATCGATGCATTTACCCCGCCAATATGTTCTTTAGATGCCCCATAATCCCATGGATAAGTAGGTATTTCGAGTATTGCACGCACGCGCTTTTAATAGCGGTTTCAAAAATGTGAAAACTCAAAAAAGAAATCGTTTCCCAGGTATTATTTTTGGTTAGTATGACTTGGCATGATGTCCACAACGAGTACACTTCGGCTTGGTGATGGGTATTGTGACATTCTGTATTTATGACGAAATGAATTGAATAAAGGTAATTGTTGGTAGTAAGAGTACAAGCTCAAGCTAGCTACAAGTGTATATTTGCAGGATAAAGACAGTCCCGGTCTGGACATCAAAATTCAGCTGGTCAATTAAATTCCACCCGACACACCCATTTCCCATTCAATAACTGCCCGAAGAAACGATACATTCTAACAACATAGGCATTAAAATTATTGAAAGTTCTTAGTGAATGTAATTAAGAGATTAGTCCTGAATTCGATCAATTGTTCAGGGTTGTTTCGTTTCGTTCTCTTGGTCGGCAGTTAATAGATCAGTTGGTTTACGATGTCAAGTATGCACAAAAATGATGCTACATTTTTGATAGCCTACGTATAATATGTGAATAACTTTACACAAATTGGTTCAACCTTAAGTTCGATCTACTTATATACATATTATGTTTTTTATCTCTACATATTATAAAAAAAAATCACTCTTTCTGCCTGTTTACTGATCGGTTTTCTGTACGGTTTTCATCAATACAAAAGGTGATTTCTGTGGATGGTTTCGGTGTATAATTCACGCGGTCGGATTCGCTGGCGAAATCGTGCTTTATATTTCAAAGTCAAAGTCAAAATCATTTATTCATCTAGGTCACAAGGTGACGCTTATGAACGTCAATTTTAAAATTAAATTACTTAATGCTTCTTAATGCTTCTACATTTACATTTACTGCCTCGTTCGCAAAGCAATAGGTAGAGCCACGAGAAAGAACGGGCAATAAAAACGGGCGGGCTTTTAAATCGCCAATATTATGGTACATATTTTTATTTTTGTAAGGAGCTGCAACTGTTACACATTGTACTAAATTACTTGTAAATAGTAATAATTACAGACGTAATACTTAAGTAATTAATGCAGTTACTAAATTATGTGTTTTAGTTAGCCTTCCAATGCGAACAGCGAATATTGTGTAACAGGAGCATCCACTTACGACTTATAATGTATACAACTCGTGACCATGTTCAGGACTATGGTGGAAATGTATGTTACAGAAGTGACGATATATGAATACACAAAATCACAAAAACGTGAGTTCACAGACCATGATAACGAGTTATCTACATCTTACAGTACAGTAAATTGTAATAAAATTAGTGGAACAACAATGCAAATGTAAATGTAGTAAGTGGAGTGACCTAATTATAATAAACGAATAATAATTTACAAGAACTAGAAATGTTATATAATAATAAACTGAAAAATGCTAAGTACATATATAAATTCTAAATAAGTAGTAGATCATGAGTTGTCTAGTGTAAGTGACCATCTATCCTTATCACTAAAATAATCATTAACAGTCTTATAACCTTTCCTAATAAGGCAGTCTTTTATTTTACTTTTAAACGTATTAAATGGTAATTCTAAGAGACTAATTGGTATTTTATTGTAAATACGAATACCTAGCCCTACAAAAGAATTGTTAACTTTATGTAAACGATGATAAGGGGCATATAACTTATGCTTGTTCCTAGTATTTATATTATGTATGTCACTTTTTGTAGTAAATAAACCTATATTTTGCCTAATATACAATATATTAGCAAATAAGAACTGCGAGGCTACTGTTAGAATTCCTATAGACTTAAAGCGTTCCCTAAGAGTATCTTTAGCACCTAACATGTATATTGCTCGTACCGCTCGTTTCTGTAGAACAAAGATATTCTGAATATCCGCAGCTTTGCCCCATAACAAAATGCCGTAAGACATGACACTATGAAAATAGCTAAAATAAACTAGACGAGCTGTGTCAACATCAGTAAGTTGTCTAACTTTTCTGACAGCATACGCTGCAGAGCTAAGCTTACCTGCAAGACATGCTATATGTGCACCCCATTGTAACTTATTATCTAATGTAATGCCTAGAAACACTGTAGAGTCAACTGTCTCAAGTTCCTCCCTATCTAGCATAATATTAGGTCCCAGTTGTCTAACGTTAGGTAAGGCAAATTTAACACATTTAGTTTTTTTAGAATTAAGTACTAGGTTGTTTGCTGTAAACCATTGTGTAACTTGTATAAGTGCATTATTTACATCATCAAATTCATTCCCATTCCTGTCTACTTTAAAAATAAGTGACGTATCATCTGCAAAAAGTACAACATCACAGATGTTTTTTAAATAAAAAGGTAAGTCATTAATATATACAAGGAACAGAAAAGGACCTAGAATTGAACCTTGTGGAACGCCTAACTGTAAAGGTAATTTAGAGGCTGTAGTCCCATTTACATCGACACACTGAAATCTCTGCCGCAGGTACGACTCGACAACACTAAGTGCGGTTTCCTCTACGCCGTAGTGGCGGAGCTTACGCAGTAGTGTGTCGTGATGAACGCAATCAAATGCTTTTGATAGGTCACAAAATACTCCGATAGCATTTTTAGATGACTCCCAAGCGTTATAGACTTGTTTTATGAGAGCAACACCCGCATCAGTAGTGGATCTACCTTTAGTAAATCCGTATTGATCTTTGCGAAGCAGACTATTTAAATTAAAGTGTCTTAGTAGCTGCTTTAGTAAAATCTTTTCAAATATTTTACTAAATGCTGGCAAGATAGAGATGGGCCTAAAATTATTTATGTCATTTTTACTACCAGATTTGAATTAAGGTATGATTTTACTTAGCTTCATCAAATCCGGAAATACGCCTAGGTCAAAACATTGGTTAAAAATTATAGAGAGGTAAGGCGCAACAGTCTCAACTATAGTACTTAAAATTTTAATTGAAATGCCCCTAAAGTCGCCGGTATTTTTAATAGTAATTGAATTAAATGCGATCAATATATCTTGCGGGGTGACGTGCTCGAATCTGCGCAACTTCAGATTTGTCTGTGACTAATAAATTGCTATCTTTGATTTCAAATTGGTTTTCTCGTTGTCGTGTTCTACCAGTTTCATTATTTATAATTCTCCACGTTTCTTTAATTATATTTGTCGATTGCTTAATTTTACCACTAATTAATTTTGATTTTGCCATAATACAAACTTGTTTAAAAAATGTTGAGTAGCTTTTTACATAATTTAGAAACGGTGTGTCAAATCTATGTTGTTTCAAACCATATAATTCAAATAACTTGGCTCTACTTCTGTGTATACCTTTAGTGGCCCACTGGTTAAAAGATCCGGTAGTACCTTTTAGTGTTACAGTTTTACTCTTAAAAGTATTTTGAAACTCATTAATGATTAGTCCAAAAAGTGAATTATAAATTTTATTTGGAATTTCTGAGTTCAATATTGAAGGATTGAGATTTGCGATAATATTGTTTTTGAAATGTATAAGACGATTGGTAGTTTGAGGCCTACATTGTACTGTATGTGATTTATTATAAGCTGAACAAGAAAAACTAGCTATCTGTCCACGGTGATCAGGAGGAAGAGAACTAATAACTACTGGGTTTTTAGCAACACAAGAACTAAATATATTATCCAAACAAGAAGAAGATGTTGCAGAGACTCTAGTAGGTTCACAGAATAAGTTACTTAAATTAAATGACTTAAAAAAATTCAGAAATCTAGTACACTGTGAAGAGTTCTCTAAAATATTAATATTAAAATCGCCACAAACTATAATATTTTTACTGCTACATTTAATTTTATTAATAGCATCTTCCATAACAGCCTCAAATAGATTATAATCACCAGAAGGGGGTCGATATACACAAATTACAATATATAAATCTAGTTCCACACAGGACAACTCAATAGTGCGCTCAATAGATAAGTTTACAATATCTTTACGTTCTTTGCATTTTAATAAATTTGAAGTCATTATGAGAGAACCGCCTCTAATAGCCTGCTTTCTTATATATGCGCTCTGCATTGTGTAATATTGATTAATGACAATAATCTCATGGTTATTTAACCAGTGTTCAGTTAAACACAATACTTTAACATCATATTTCTCTAGAAATAAACTTAATTCTAATTCTTTGCCAGATAGGCCCTGCATGTTTTGGTGTACTATATTCAAATACTGCAGCCTAACTGTTGTCCTATCTTGGAGTTTAAATCACAAGATGTGTCAATAAAAACGTTGTTAGTGCATGTACTAACCCTATCAAATAAATTGTAAACACAAGGCTTTTTGCCTTGCTGTAAATTGTATGCTAATAGCTTAGCAATCTGCCGCTTAATATAAAATGGCAGATACATTGTATCTTTTGTCAAAGCAAATTTACTAATAAATTTATTAGTGTCAAAAAAGAATATTGCGTCACTATGACGACAAGTTATATTATACAATAACATATTCAATGTGTGTATGTGCATGTTTTCTGTATGTCTTAAGTTATTTGAGTATGGCAAAGCACATAAAATAAATTTACACCTAAATTTTGAATTAAGTCCTAGTAACACTTCAACACATTCTATTATATCCTGTCTCTTTACAGTTAAACTGTTACCAAACAATAATATGGCTGTACTATTCTCATCTAAGGGGTGTTACCTAATCTGATTCACTAAACTAGTGTAACTATCCCCTGGCCTGCAATAATTTATTACACACTGATTTGTACACTAATTGAGAAGACTACCAAAATTATGACCTAGTCTATCAGAAAAGATGTAGGTTTTATTAGTTGCTGTAGAAAGCCTAGATTTAATCATATTTGATTGCAAAGGCGATTGGTTTTGTAAATTATTGGAAAAATTCTCAGGTAGTATAATAGTACTCGATGGCTCTGTTGTGATTAGAGTGTGAGTACAAGGACACGAGAGCTTATTGGTCAGAGACTCATACATTTCTGCATTACATCTCACCAAGTCTACAAGCTCACCTGCCTCCACTATACGCTTGCTCAGCTCTTGTTGAGAAGCCTGGTATTTGTTGAAAATCTCATTTAAGGTGCTTTCTCTAAGTAACAGTTCTTCCCTCAAGCGATGAGTATCAGAATCATACACTAACCTACTTTGCTCCAAATTTCTAGAGCACTCAGATAGTTGATTAACTAAGTTAATACGCTGTTTTCTGAGATTTAAATTAACCCTATGCATGTTATATTTCCTTATAGATTTATGAATTTTTTAAATTAATTTATTAACTTTAATGTAGCGTTTCAGTTTTTTATGACTAGAAAAGCTGCGTCTCATAAGAATGGTATCCTTCCTGGTCAGATCTATTGTCACAACTGGCTCCCTAATACACACATGATCAGGCTCACTACTAGTTAGTCCAACTCATGATATAGGCTGCAGGTATTCGCAATCTGTTCACTGTGTTTAGTAGATTTAATGTTGGAGATGGTGTTATGAGCTTCACTCAATTCACGTTCCAGTTCAGCAACACGTCTCAGAGCTTCTTCATGAGTGTCCATGCACTGTTGGAAGTTGGACACCGTCAGTCGAAGTTGCTCATGTTGTTCTAGGATTTCGTGATGGTGAATGTGCATTTCAGCCAGATGTGCCTTGAGTTCAGTGTTCTTGTCTATAATTTTTTTAACTTCTTCTTCGCTGTCCTCCCTTTCCTGAAGCAGCTGGTTACACAGGATTTTTGAGCATTCCAATTCCTTAAGAGTGGTCTGTTTAAAACGGACGTTAGGTAAGCAGTTGAAAATAAATTGTACTTGGAATAAAGATTAAAATAATTTAATGGTTTAATAGCCAAGAGCCTCAACCGTCACCTAAAGAGGCTCGCGTTGGGTGCTTGGGTGAAAGGTCTGATGCGGAAGGCAGTACTTCTGGACACGGCACGTATTGTGAGGAAGTTCCTGTTCTTGGAGCCCTAACTACCGGCAGCTTGGACCCTGTGCCCGATGCTGTGGGACCCCACGGATATTTTTATATATTTTTTTTGTAAATTGTATATTTAAAAATGTAATTTTAATTTGATAAATGATAAATAAAGATAATAATAATTTATTTATTTGATACGATGTATATATACAAAACGGTAGGATTACAAAATACAAGCATAGCAACATTCATTATTGTTTTATGGATCGCAACTGGCATCCGAGCTAGGTAACAGGGTAACCTGTGTTAAGGATACCAGTCCCTTTCCCTCGATATAAACAAAAAAACAATCGGTTATTTATAAATTAAGTTGTTGGTGGTTAATCAATTTCAAATAAAAATGTTTATTGAAATTTAAATAAAAAAGAAATGAAAAATACTTAAAAATATACTTATCTATATAATTAAACAGAGCGAGATATCCATTTCAGTGTGTGTTTATGGGAGTAAGTGTATGTGTGTGTGAGTGGGGGTGTGTGTCTGTATGCGTGAGTGTGTGCGTATACGTGTGTGGATGGGTTGGTGTGTGTTTGCATTCGTATCTGCGTGTGAGGATTACTACATCATTGGACTTAATTAATTTTCAGTCTTTTGGTAATCTAGAGTTAGAAGCCACTTCCTTATTATTTTTTTACAGGCATGACTAGTAATATGGTAAATAGGAACTTCCTTATTTACTTTATTGTACAAAGTCGGTCCCAGGAAGTGACTCAATCTTTTTGAATGAGTAAAACTACTTTTTTTTCCACAAACCCTATCTTTACGCCTTTTATCTATATTTTTGGGGGGTCGTCGCAACATGTTGGATAAAAATAGTATCTAGAACAAAAAGTTGTCAGAACCGTCAGAACTTCACAACATTTATAGAGTTCGGTAGTAGGGAAAATGTACTTTTTAAAGGTGCTCACTTTTAGGATGGCCGTTTGAGCTCTTTCTATCTTTAGAAGTAGTGTTTTTGGTGCACCGCCCCAAGATGATATGCAATAACTCAAAAGGGATTGACACAGCGCAAAGTAAACATGCTTTATTTTGCGAAAATCAGCTACATGACAGAGTTTTGAATATATAAATTAATTTTCTGACTCTGCAAAAGCTCTATATAGGGTGAGAAGGAAAGACTGTTGTCAAATGTTATGCCAAGATATTTTGTAGCGGTTACACGTGTTAGTTGGGGAGAATTGCAGGTCTGACAAAAAGATTGGCAGCAGTTATGGGCCACTAGGGATAGCGCTGGTGAAGGTGTTGTGAACTGACGGAGAGTGAACGTCATGTTGCTGGTTTTATCAGCGTTGAGGGTCAATGAGTTTTCATCTAATAAAGCGGATAATCTCACGGTATAAAGAGGCGTCATTACAGTTACGGGCCCCTAAAAAGCGTGAAATAGTCATAAATCTTGTTGTCACTTGTTACTCACGATGTTATTACGTAAATGTCCTCGCCCCCTAGTTTAATCAGAGGCAAGCTGCAAGTATTAATAACAGTGTTATTGCTGGATGTGAAGTGTGTGTATGAATAAAGCGTGCTCATATTTCTTGCAATCTTCTTATTTGGCGAATTTGAATGTCTAGTGGTAATGTAAAGAATTTTATTTCTAAATTAGTAGATAGACATAAAATAAAAACTGACAGAAATGTATAATATATAAAAGTGAGCTCGTTTTAAAGTTTTATTGAGTGGGCCGCTACGAAATGTTAATATTACATACTATGTAAGCCATTTATACAAGTATAATATAATAGCGTAATTTGTACCGCAGGCGATGTTTTGGCATGATTTATGCCAGCCATGGTCACGGAACGACTTGACAAATTTTCAATTTATTCCCAAGATATATTTTTAAAGCAGGGTTTCTTAAACTTTTTGCAGTCACGAACCACTTTAAGAAATAACAGATTTCCATGGATCCTTACGGATGAATAACTTAGTGTAAAAAAAATCAAGCCTTATTTATGTTAAAAATCACTTTAGCTGCTCAACGCTCGTCGGTGCAAGTTCGTTCGAAGTGTGAGGTTATTGCACAAATTCCAAAATAAATATGTAACTAGGCCACTGCGGATCCTTGTTCTCATGCCACGGAAGTACGGACCCCTAAGAGGTCCATGGACCCCACTTTAAGAAACCCTGTTTTAAAGGTACTTTCGTCAGTACACCAATGTCAGTTGAAGCGATTTGGGACAAGAAACTTTTGTTCAGCAAAACATTAAAACTATTCATACCTACCTTTCAGAGGACATGCATAGCCTTGGGATTGCTTTTATGCAAAAGAACCTACACACTACGTGCCTAATCGTCGCCCCAACTTTCTATCGTTGGATTATTGAAGCAGATAATGCGCCCGATTGACATCAACGTAATATAATATAACTATAGATAAATCGATTAACTACTAATGTTTGTAAGATCACGTGAACTCATACTTGAACACACATCGAACATCTGCACTGAATTTCTTGTTGAACGTGTCATTTGGAATTTCTCCATTATATTGGCGGTTGTTTGCGGTGACAACTATGTTTTGGTTGAATATATTACTATTCACATGAAGGCTGTGATTAAAATTGCAGGAGATAGGGAAGCATTGCAATATCACATTTCAATACTGTGCTGAATGCTGATACTATTGAAGTGGTTTAAATCTTCGTCCTAACAGCGTGTACTGAATCGAATGCCAGGACGAAAATGCAAGATCTATTGGATAATAATCTGCTTTAGTATAACTTTGTTCTACCTACCAAGGCGAGGGACAGTTCTTCTGTCCCTCGTAGCCGGGCGCGGTCGCGGTAGGAGAGGTGTGTCGGTGTTGCGTTGCCGCGCGCCCTATCTCCCGTGACCAAATGAGGGCGCACCATCGTTGCGTCGCGGTGGGGCCGCACAGGAAGAGGAGATGCGGTGTTGCGTTGCCGTCGTCCCTATCCTCTGAGGCCGCTGGGTGTTTTAGTGGCGGAGCCCAACATCTTCATCTGCCGCCACGGTGGTTTTGCTCGAGGTCCGCCTGACCATCTAGCGGGCCAATACCCGTCCCTCGGCAATGCTTCGGTAATACTCGACCCTCCGACACATGGTTACATGAGGAACACGGGTTGGTTTTTAGTCAGTAAGAGCCTGACAGTTCACATGAGGATTTTCCAACGCGACACAAAAATAATGAGATATAATATAAATGTAATTTATTTTTTTTGAAATAAAATGAAAGCATAGCTTTCTAAGAGAAGCGAAACTAGGAAGAGATTTTCAAAGGATCAGGTTATACGCAGCGTTACAAGAAGATCATTGACGACCTTTTTCATTGCTATATTATTTTTCAGAACGCGATCGAAACCGCTGATGTGAAGTGAGATACAGTACGATAAGTGCTATACTTCAATCAAGACACACAGCTTATTTTGGCCTTAGACGATAAACGTTTAAAATCTTTTACTACGTGGAGTTAAATAATATATACGTCGTTGGCGATATGTCAGATTGATTCCAGATAATATACATGTTCCACTTTGTCAGTTTCACAAATACCCATTATAACCCGCAAACCGTAAATGTGCCGCAATTATTATAGGAATACTTTGCTGTATGAAATTTGTTTGATAGCCTCATTTGCATCGTCACTGATCATTTCAGTATTGAATTCAGCAAACAAGGAGAGTTTCGTAGTTAGTGACAAGTATGCTCCATTTAAATATAAAAGATAGCAGCTGCATGGTAGACAATTTGTATATACCTTTTATTAGAGCACATTCGAGCTTTGTAAGCTGTTTTAAATTTGTACTTGGCTCATTTTCCGAGCGAATGAAGTACTAAATTCTCCACAGACATGAGTGTTTTGATAAATCCACACAAAAGCGGCAGGTAACTCACTCATTGATTCACTGACTAAATACCAAGTCACGATGACTGCTTAATCTCCGAAGTTGTTGGGCAGGTAGGTAGTTTTTTAAGTGATGATGATGACAAATGAAGAAATAACGGCATCTAACAGCGTAGATGAGCTAATACAGCACATAATAACAGGGCTGGCTCAGACATAGCCAAATGTAAAAAATACATTTTATTGACTGCCTCCGTGGTCCAGTGGATAGCGTATGCGACTGCTGATCGGAGGTCCTGGGTTCGATTCCCGGGTCGGGCAAAACTGTTACTGGGTTTTCCCGAATTCTCAGTAGCGGCGCGGAGTCTGGTGATGTGCCCGGTAACGGCAATAGGCTCGCCCCCTATTACGTGGGACCTAAAATATCATGGCGAAATGTGGGTGTAATACTACACCTCTGCCTACCCCTTCGGGGATACAGGCGTGAGAATATAAAAAATAAATTTTATTGTTGTTCTAATTGATTAGGAACATTATTAAATTTGTAATGAAAACTAAGTCGATAATAGTTTTACAATGAAAAATGCTCTCCGTTCGCGCTTCGCCATATCTGCGCTGGCCCTAATATAATACAGTCCGAAGACTACTCGCTAAAACTTCACAGCTTAAGTAAGTATTCCTCCATTCAACGTTACTAAAGCTCAAAGTTCAAGCTGTTGTTGAATATATATACTATTGTGAGCGCCCCTTGCAACGTTACTGTAATATTATTACAGAATCGATAATACTATTATATGTATTATAATGGTATTTTGATATTCACGAAACTTCATTATCAAATAACTGTGAGCATGCGAATTGGGCGTTTAGGTTTTGAGACTTTGAGTGTAGGTTAGCTGAATTTTATTTTAATAAGGTCGGCAAATGTGCTTCGACCTGAGTGGCCTTTGGTCGCCAAAGTGGATTTAGTATCACTAGCGTACTGAATTTCCCCTGACAGCGTAAACGGGTTACTCACCTAAAACACAGTGGTATCTTCGACTTGCCTTAGCGCTGCAGCCGCGCGCATTGCTATGTATAAGTATACTTTGACGCGACCGTGCCGTGACGCATTGCCAACTCTAGGCCAAGGGAGAAGACGAAACTATTCTTGCTCTCGCCCGGGGTGATTTAAAAAGAAAGTATGTGCCTTTTCATGTATTTCAAAATGGCATGGCAGTCAAATTTTACCTTAATATTAGTTCACTGTTAAAGTATAAGAAAGAAATATAGTTTTTGATCCATGCTAATAATATAAACGCAAAATTGAGTTTTTTCATACGTTTCTCTTTTTCATGCAAAACTATTGATTAAGTTTTGATGAAACTTTGCAGTAATGTTACACATTACAATTTGTCGCAATAGTCGACACCCAAGCGGGTGAAACCGTGCCTAATAGTTCGATTTTCGTTGAATGTCGTTCATCCACAGTTCGGTACCATATTTATACAAGTGCAAATGATGACGCAAAGCATCATACCTTTCTATATATCTTATTCCTGTATTAATAATTCAGCAGCGGTATTACCACAACTATTATATTATTTAGCTACGTAAGTACTTACGTAATGTGTCGCTCTGTGCTAACTACGAGTTTTTAGTTAGTCGCTAGCGAGTACAGTAAGAGATCCATGAGGACGTCTTGGTGATAAATATGCAGATAAGGTATAGGAATAGCGAGCGCAGATAGCAATAGCGAGTCTTTACTTTTTTGGTGTGTGTGGCCAACTCTGGTGTCGGAGTTTATAGAGCAGACGAAGACCTGCTCCGTGGCCTAACGAGAAAAACCAGTTTCAACATCTTTACGCGCCCTCTAAGTTTTTTTGCTGCAAATGCCTCACGAATGGTCACCGATCCAAATAGTGACCTCTGTTAAGTTGATTAGCTTTGACGATCTTATACGAAAGACAAGTTAAGTTATGCTATGAGCGCTACGAAAAAGGATATGTTAGCGATGATTCTGAGATGCCTGACTTTGTGACTTAATCGATTAAATTACCTTCGGGTCAAGAAATTGTTGGTTTTTTTTTTTATCGTAACTTCACTTAGTATAAATATAAATTAAAATTAAATATTACTCAGTGTTTAAAAAATGGGCTTTCATATCCCCAAAGGAATTCGAGTCTAGATAGTTCTAAGACAGTTTCATGAAATGGATCGATAAAGTTAAGCATTGTTCCCTGGGTTCATCACTTGGATGGGTGACGGCTTGTACGGCATTTAAGTCAGAGCGCTACAGCTCTGCTTCGTAGGTTCTTGTTTCAGGACAAGAATAGTTAGGACATAGTACCCAGAGGCCACAGCACAAACTCATGACTGAAAAAGAATAAAGAAAAAAGATCGTTAGTTAACTGAATGGAAAACCAACAGTTAGTTCGGCAATACCAGTTTCTAACGTTATGTGCTAACGCGTATTTTTAACAACGAAATATATGGCTGGTTTTAGTCTTACGCTGACGGCACGCGCACCGTCAGCGCTGATGACCGAGATATATGAACTTCTAGGAAGCGTTTTTGAATGACGCGTAACCATCAGCGCGCAAGGTGGTCAGCGCTGATAGCTACGCAGACGTACGCGTCGCGCGTCGGCCCCGCGTAGCTGTCAGCGCTGACGATCGCTCGAGCGCCTTTGCTTTCAGTGAGCGTTTTAGTGTCGAGCGGACCGGATATCATCGCGCGTACAGTCATGGCGAATCGCGAAGTGGATACAGGTCGAGTTATCGATGAGCCGTTCAATCGGTGGTATAGGCACGATTCGTAGGCTGCAATGGACCAGTTTATCCTGTTTCTTTGCCAGTAATTCGTCAAAAGTTCTATTTGACATTCGAAAGTATTGAAATTAAACTACAGTTTACGGATTTTATCGCGTTATATTACTTTCACTGGTTATTTGTTATTACATTTAAACCGAAAGATCTAGAAACTACTCAAAACTCAGTCTGCCGTGACCATGAATCCTGTAAAGAATTCGAAACGTCGGCTAGTAATAAAAATGTAGTTTCTAGATCTTTCGGTTTAAATGTAATAACAAATAACCAGTGAATGTAATATAACGCGATAAAATCCGTAAACTGTAGTTTAATTTCAATTCGAAAGTAATTAAAGAATTTACTTTTGTCAGCCCTCAAAGTGCCATAAAACAAAACAAATTCTCCTGCAACGGCTCTCTGCTCAATCACTGGATGAACATGGAGTCTTCGTCGTCGCCAATTTTTATTTTTTTGGGATAGATAGTACAAAGCAGCAATAATTAATACACTCCGCATTTTGATCGTCGACTGTACAGTAAGGCGGTCAGTACGACATTAAAACGAGCCACGGTGAGCCTCAGCGCTGACAAACTACGCGCTGAGCTATGAGCGCTGACGGTCAGCGTGAGACTAAAATCAGCCTATATAATCTTGGTAGTGGTGGTAAAAAATTAATCAATTAAACGCTCGTATAGTAGCGCCCATATTAACGTGTGCATTATATTACCTCCGAGGCAGTAAATTAAAAGTAAACTACAGAAGTTTGAACCCGTTTTCATAGTAGGAGCACTACTAAGTTCGAGCCAGGCTGTTCTGGTGGATGTATTGCAATCAATAATTCAATCCACGCTATGGTAATGACGGCCTAGTCAATAAGCCCATCTACATAACAATTGGGCCTATTACCATTTACATGGAATGTGCGATTGGCTTGTCTAATGGTACATATAAAGGGTAATCTGTAAAGGATTTGGGTGATTTAGTTATGCGTTGAGTATGTGTGTAGGTTACTGCTCAACTTACTGGGGTATACATGCGGTGTCTACCCAACAAATTTCTTGATTACGGGTGGTTACTACGTCAAAAGGTGTAATATTCTTAGCTTGTTAAGTCTTTATTCTACGTTTATTTTATTCGTGAATGAATTTTTTTTTGTTTTACTAGTATAATTTATTTACATCAATATTTGTTGAACACTGGTACCCAAGGTAAGATTAAACTTGTGTTTTGGGTACCAGGGCCCTCACAATAGGTTGTTATTACAAGTTAAGTGTTGGTATAGTGTGTCTCATATACTGACCAGCATACATATTATAGTAAGAACAAATAAATATAATTATAGTAATATATTATAATAATAGAAGAAAATATATTAAGTGTTAATTATGAGGTTGCTAGTATGATTATTCGTGTGTATTCTTATTTATGTGTGAGTATGCGTGTGCGTGTGCATTTGTTGTGTGTGTGTGAATGAGTTATAAGGTTTAAAAAAATATATAATTAGCCATATATACGCATTAACTGCTCAAAGAATGCCGAACTTATTTAAAGTGTAGAAATTCTTAGTAAATTCTCTGTCTCATCATAGTCATCATAGTCCTTAGACATAAGCCAGTCTGCAACATTTTCTTACATTGGGCTTTAGTGAGTGGATAAATGCTACAATGACGATTTTCCATATTATAGAGGTGGCAAGCAATAATATTGTAATGGCGAGCAGCTAAAGCGCTTTTGAAACTCCTAGATTGGCAAACCCTAATTACTGTACGACGTTTCGTTGGTATATTCGGCTCATATACAAGAGTATTATGTTTTTTACATACTGTTTCAAGCACAAAAAGCTGCCTCACAGTAAGTAATTTTCATTCATGATAAAGTAAATAGATGTGTCTTTGCGACTCCGCCCCATACAGATATACAGTATGTCAAAATTGACTGACCTAAGGCATTGTACACCACAATATAGTCTAAGGTACACCATTCTCAGCTTTTTGATAATAAATAGCAATTTGCGCACTCGGGTTGTAAGACTCATGACATTAGATTTCCATGTAACAAGATTATCGATGTGTACTCCAAGGTATTTTATTTCAGTAGACCTACTTAAAGATGGGCAGTCACAGATAGTTGTTTGGGAGTCAGCTAAACAATAATGGGCTTTTAGCGTGGAATTTTCTAATGATGGTTGCGTTAGTGACGTTTGGGAAAAGGTAAGGTAAGTTGTTTTATTTAAATTAAGGGTTAGTTTATTGGTAGATAGCCACTGCATCACCTGGCCGAAGGCCTGTTCTGTAGTGGTAAATATTTCGGTCCAGTTTTTACCTCAGACTAGCAACGCAGTGTCATCAGCATATGCAAAAATGGAGTTGTTGGGAAGAGATAGGGAACATAAGGAATTTATGTATAAAAGGAAAAGAGTAGGACCGAGGACGGAACCCTGTGGAACATCAAAAACTAGGGGAATGTTATACATAATAAGATTATCTATTTTAACACACTGGGTCCTGCCACATAAATAATCTCTGAAAATACGGAGAGCATAACCGCGAATGCCCATCCCCTCCATTTTGAGCAAGAGGCGTGGGATAGAGACAGTGTCAAAGGCTTTGGTGAGATCGAGAAAATACCTATGCATTTTTCTCTGTTGTCAAGATTCTCAATTACTTGATAAATGAGTGAGGTCACAGCATCTTCTGTTGATTTACCGTGTCTAAACCCAAATTGATTTGGAGCTAGAATATTACTTTTTGTCAGAAAGGACAAAAGGCGAGAGTTCAAAAGTTTTTCCAAAATTTTGGATAAGGCAGTCAGAACAGATATTGGTCTATAATTATTGACCCTGTCTCTGTCCCCTTCTTAGTAATTCGGGGGCTGCGCGGAGATACCTCCGCGCAGCTCCCGAATTACTGATTCAACTTCCGACTCATCGGTTGGCAAGAGGAGAAATGAATTTGCCACAGTATTATCATCTGGTAGCTGTGTGTCACCAGTACTAGTACCAAACTTGCCTGCCAAATAACCGCTAATGCTAGCAAAGTAGTTGTTTACCCTATTGACAGCTATTAATTTATTTATTCTCAACTTTAATAGTTCGTTTGGAGGATGTTTTCGGCAATCAGTATGAGTGATACGTTTTATGGCTTTCTAAGTACTGCGCGGATTATTTTGGGCTTTGCGTAGTTGATAATTCTCATAACTGTGCTTTAAATTCTTAAGCAGCTTATTGCAAAAGTTGGGGTATCTAACACAGGTGATCCTAAAAGTGTAGTTTTCTGGCTCACTCTTAACTCGTCTACTCATAGCGTCTCGGTTACGAATGCACCTCAGTAGTCCACTTGTAATCCAAGGTTTAATAATTCCTTGTTTAAATGGAACATAATACTGTCTTAGTGTGTCTATGAATTATTGCCGATACTTGATATAAACAATGTCGCCGCAACGTCAGGGTCTGACTCATTATATAATGATGAAAAGTCAATGTTTGAGACAACTGCATAAATTTTTCACGGCTTGCTGATTTCAGCATGAATGGGCCGACTCGACCGGGGAAGTACTACCCTTTCACAGAAAATCAACGTAAAGCAACAATACCTAAACTGTTGCGTTTCGTTCGTTACGCGTGGGCAGAGTATGGAAGGGCATTAGACCATATAAAGCTGCAAGATTTAGAAACTCATTAGCTTGATGATTTATTTGCGTTGGGACAATATTAATGTTTATATCGCCAATTAGCACAGTATTCTTAAAGTTAGATATCGAAGTGAGAACATTGTCTAAACCATTAAAAATTATCTAATTTTCGATTACATGGTTGGCGATACAACGCAACTATAGTGAGATTTAAGGGTACTATACTGCATATTAAACAACTCGCATCCAATATGCACGATTCTGTAACAGCATGTGATAAAGTGGATTTCACTAGTACAATAACACTGTCATTCTGATTCATATTGTATTCAGTGCGATAGTTTTGCTTACCCAACATTCGGATATTACTATTACATCAGGTAAAAAAGGTAAGTTCCTCAGAAGTATAGTAAAATTATCGAAATTGCGGTTGACACTGCGTATATTTATATGTAGGATTATTAGTGACTTAGAATGGTCTGGCAAGAAGTTATCACACTGTTCTGGTTTACAAATAAACGACTGAGTCGATCCTATAGCGTCGAGTTCATTAGGTATAGAATTAATGTCCAACATTTGTAGGATAAAAACAACAGACAACTAAATAATGCGGCAAATTAGTTAAAGCATCTATGAAGCCATAATATTTACTCACGAGCGTAAACAAACATTTATATATATGTATCTCAACTGCAAACAGTGCCGCAACTATACAACAATAAAAAAGTTCGTACAAGTCCTTAAGGTTAATTCCATACTCATATACTAATAAATATATACCTAAGAACATATTTATGATTGTGTGCTTGCTAATCATAAATATATAGAAGTTTGAATAAAAATAATATTATACATAAACTAAGTGTATGTGTATATTGTGTTCGAAGTGTGTCGAATATGTGGAAATAGACTAAATAGCGACAGTAAATTATTTTAAGTAATACCGACATGCAATTAAAATCATTCATATTCAAAACAAAAGCTTTGCTCCTGTTTCTAAGAAAATCGTAATAATAACACAGACATTTTGTTGTGTTCATATATTTTGTGATGGATATTTCTGGAAACAGGTATACTTCACAATAAAGGCCCTTTTAATTATCATTTTCTTGGTTGCTATATCCTCTATTAATTATATGCATCTCTTCGGTTTTAATTGATAATATATACATTTTTACACTCATTTAAAATGACTTGAATGCTTTCCATGGGCAAAACTTCAATGATAACTGCTGCTAAACCTGGGTACACAGGTGAAGACTAATGAAAGTAAGGGTGTGACTTATACCAATAAAAAACACTTTTGGCGTGTAAATGAATTGTGAAAACTAACAGTAACAATATGCGAAATACGAGTTGTATGTGCACAAACTTATTAGAGATCACATTTATTCAATATACAAAATAAAAGTCATATTTTAAGGCAAGTTTGTTTATAGCAGTTTAAATACTAAAGTGAAATAGAAAACTCACAATATTAAATTCCTCGTACACCGGCGCATTGTTTTAAACAATGGCCCAGGGGGTGGTATAAGCTGCAAAGCCGAGTCGGACTTTATCGTAGTTAAACTACGCTTTTATAAATTTTTATTCAACTTTCTGCATATTTTTCTATCAGAGCGCTGCACAGTGTTTTATGAAGACCATTTTTCGGACACCGTTTTTTATTAAAGAAGCTTATAGATATATTCAATACAAAGAAATTCTCTAAAAAAATTTTCTAAATATCCGCTTTAAAATATGAAGATTTTCAAAAAAGTTTTTCTAAAAAACTAGAGATGCTAGCTTAATGGGGATACGAAATATTTCTTTTTATTGAATATATCTATTAGTTTCTTTAATAAAAAGACGGTGTCCGAAAAATGGTCTTCATAAAACACTGTGCGCCGTATTAGTTAAAAGTCAGTGACAATGTATCTCGCTGAGTATTTGTTTTTATACAAGTTTGGTAGTTGATAATAATAATAATCGTATTATTATGGTATAAATTTAGTTTAGTCTATATGATAAAGTTGGCATTATTAAAATTGACAAATGCTTATATCGAATAAATGAACCGTTTGTCTGTTTTAAAATCATTTAATTTACTAAGTCAAATATTTGTCTATGTAACATTATCCATCGAAGCTTTACGCAGTAACTAAGAAAATAAAGTAAAAAGCCCAATAAATATTTTTTAAATATATTTCTCTTTCTTTTCTTAATAGAAATTTGAATAACTTACTTTGCGGAGTTTTTCGCCTTGTAGGTAATGTTGCGAAATGTTGTATTTTTGGCCCCCTACACAGAATAAATTATGTGATTCGATTTGGAACACATTTGGAGAACACAACGAACGCAACTTGTTCCTAATGAAATTTTCATATACCAAGATTTTGTTCTTGGAAATCGAGAATAGTTCATTGGGAATAAAATAAACAAGAAACACATCTAGACTTTGTAAATATTAAGATATTTTGCAGAAGCTGATTTTAGAGAATTTTTATGTTCAGAAAACTTAAATTAACGGACTACAGTCCATTAGCCATGTCATGAATTTGCAATTTCAAGACGCATGCCAATCTTTTGCCTAATAAGATATGCCTAGGATAGATCATAGAATCCATTCAGATTGTATTTCAATGTAAGTAATGTTTAGGTATTTATTCACATTCAAGTTGATGACGGCGTATACCTACACTGCACGGTGTGCGTGCCTAGTGTAGAGCAAGGCAGCTCCGGTTTCCCCTTCACGTAACTTGGGATAGCGAAGTCCCGAAAGTGAGTACCTATCTACGTAATTAAATACTTGAAAATGCTACCACTATCTCCAGGCATACAACTTTTGATTCTTTTTATGACCGCCAAACCAATTCATAAGTACGAAACCAGGCTCTAAACGTTTACAGACGTATTTAGCTCACTGCTAAGTTGTTCTGCCATTACATATTTTAAGAAAAACGTGCGAATATAATTCGCACGTTTTTCATAAAATATGTCAGAAAAAAAAGTTTACAATACTTACAAAATATTAGCATCATACTTTCAGCTTGTCTGCTATTACCAAATCCTTTTTTCATACAAAGTCATATGTCAGTTATCTATGTGACCTGCCATCGATATAGAACGCCTAGCATATGAAGATAGGATTTACTTGATGGATATTTCATACAAGCCTATCATGGTATTAAGGTCCAATCAGATTTACTACGTGCACTATTATCGAAGAAAATGGCCCCCTCTATTCTCGGGGAAAAGTGACAAGAAGTTATTACACGAACACACGAATGTGTAATCATAATAACTCTGAATTACGTGATCCTTTCAGAATACAAAATGGCGTGAAATCGTGTTTCCTTTGCGACTCACTTAGTCTTGAAAATTTTAGTTAGATTGGAGCATGGCTGACTGCATCACTGATGCTTAAAAACGTGTGTCCATTGTGTGTTGTTAGATACGGGGCATGACATTTGAGTTGAAAAACGTGTATGTTTATTAGCAGTGCCAGGTTGACAAATTAAGCTAGTATCAATATACTAGCCAATGCATAACAGATTCGGACTATATATAGGTAATGAAATGTACCCTAATTTACGTATTTTTTTTAAGTAATTTATGTCATATTATAGGATGCCCGCGGTTACGCTCGAGCATATTTTTTTTTATTGTACCGCTTTTTCCGATCCTTTTAATAATTCGAGAAATCACTTCTTAATGCATGTTCTTTATGGACCGTAGTAGGGGTACTACGGTCCATAAAGAACATACATGCCAAATTTCATCTTCTTACGCCTATTATTTTGTCTGTGCCTTGTCTGTTAACTGTCAATCAGTCAGTAACGCAAGAATTTTATTTATACAGATTTCTTCGTAGATACGGTATGTATAATAAGATTATGTCTATACGCTGTTTTGATACGGTCTTAATTAAAAACTTGCTTTATAAAACAGCCCTATGTCAGTTAATTGGATAAATTTAGAAGAAGATATCAGTGTCTCCATAAATCGTTCGCTCGACGCTGATACATGGATAAAGTTTCAAATCTTGGCTTAAAGAGCTGATGCATCGGCAAATGTTTGTGAACATGGGAGGCTACTAAGAACATTATACATTATTGAGTTGATGAGCGGTGGTAAATTTGTCACTATGTGCGATGTTAATTAGTCAAACTTATTATATATAACTGTTTATCTAAAGCCGCTATAAATACCTACAAAAGTATTAGATTTTATTGCGTAATAGGTACAAAACATAGATATACATTTTTATAATTAAATATAAAAGCTAAACCTAAAACTAATCTATAATTAAGAAAAAAAAGAACAAAAGAAAAGAACGAAAACGAAAAAAATATATAATAATATTTATGCTATAATCCGTCCAAGAATTCTTTCGCAACGCTGTCTAGTGGTAGCGTGCCCAGAAGACTGGCAGCATTGCCACGCTGGGTGGCAATGCTTATTCTCTCTGCGAAAAATGGGCCAACCTTCTGGTCACGGGAAGCATCGATCAGCCTTTTTGCTATTGCTCTGTATAGAGCACGAGCACTCGGGTCCCATGGCCCAAGCGTTTCGACCCCAAACGGCTCAAAAACGTAATTCCCAATTCGATTTTGATATTTGTGCCGTTTGAGGGTCTTCGCCGATGCAGCAGCAGCGCCAGCTGAACCAGCTGCGCTTAGAAGATATGATGGCGCAAGGGTATCGACGCAGGTTGCGTCCCACACCAGAGGCCTACCCATCTTCCAAGGTAATAATGACATACCTGGTCTCTTCCCGTCGTCACGTACCAGACCATTAGGTTCAAGATGAGCTGGTACACCGGCGGTGGAAAGAGCACGATGGATGATGTCATTAATATGGGCGTGTCTGGAAATACGCTCTGCACTTCTGCTGCATGACAGGCCATGGTGGCCGCAGAAAATGTGTTAATTTTGGAATGAAGAGGCAATGTCGAATAATTGTGTAAACTGAATGTAAATTGATTTTGCATAGCTGTTCTGAAGATTCACAGAATTTTTGAATTTTCTCATTTACATAAGTTTCAAAAGCTTCTTCAAAAATGGGGTACTCGAGAAGGCGAAAGGAAGATTTATTGATTACTTTTATATTTGGCGTCAAAGAATTAAAGGAGACCGTCCAAAGTTGGCTCGAACGTAAACAATCTTCTCCAGGTAAAAAAAATTCTCCAGGTAGTAGAGCCTTGCTGATTTCAGCATGAATGGGCCGGCTCAACCGGGGAAGTACTACCCTCTCACAGAAAATCGACGTAAAGTAACAGTACCTAAACTGTTGCGTTTCGTTGGGTGAGTGAGAGTGCCGGAGGCCCTATCCCCTATTCCTTCTCCCTCATCCCACTCCTCATCCTATCCCTTTTCCCAACCCAAAGGGGTGGCAACGCACTTGTGACTCTTGTGGTGTTGCTTGTGTCCATGGGCGGCGGTAATTGCTTACCATCAGGCAATCCGTCTGCTCGTTTGCCGCCTATTACCATAAAAAAAAAACAATCGTCTTAAAAAAAAGTAAATTACTCAAAGTTTTGTTTTAATATATTATGAATATTGATCGCTATCCAGTAGTAGGAAATAAACACATAATAATTGGATGGATGGATTTTAAAATACTTTCATTTGATTATAAACGTGTGGGTACTTCAATGTACTATTTAAATGGTTGGTTTGTGTTGCCTTGTAAATAATCGGTGAAAAATATCGTTAAAAAGTGTTAAACAAAATCACATTTAAAAGCGATTGCCGAAACCTGAAAGTACGGACATCTTTTTTTATTACTTTATATATTTTTAGACGACAGTCATAATTTATAACTTAAAATAATTATATTATTTTTAATAATATCAAAATGGTAATGTATGTTGGCTATTTATTTTCATACTCCAGCAACACTTAACTAACTTGTCAATTCTATTACCGTGATACCGTCATTCGGTTTGCGTTCGTTTCGTTTGAACGTATTGTGGATTTGATTTTGTGTTAGCTGTTCTTTTTCTTCATGTGCTTTCTAAAATGGACTCCGAATATTCTCCTCATGACGACCATGGCTTGCCCAGTCCAGGACCCAGTACCCACTTCGAACGATAACTTGCGGTTGGAAATGGATTACCCAATCGCGCTTCATGTGGTACCAATATTACACAGCGGAGAAGACATATTCTCAATCTCGTGGAAGTACTACAAGTAATAATTCAATGGATTGCACCGCAATTGGTATGTACGAGTATTTGGCATTTCAACAACTTACTTATTTATTAATCCAAATATTCAATTGGTATTATAAATACATGCATTACAATTGTTTATTTTGGTTTGTCAACAGATCGAGGCTCATAGCCAATACATATGGCATTCCTGTTGGACTGTGGCATTAAACATAATGTCCCGTATGCCACAAATTGCAAACCCATAACAATAAGCTGCAAGTTCTGATTCAGGTCGTCACAGGCAAATATGTGTCTGCTGTAGAACTTCGCTGATGAGAATTAGGTCTCGCAGCCTCAATGGTGATACAGAACGTGAGCGACATATCAGAATTGTTATTATACTATGGATTTACCCACATGAAGTAAGTTATCATATGATTAACTAGCTCTTGTAAGCGACTTTGTGCTACTCCGCTCCTATTAGTCATAGCTATTAGCTGATAAGAAATAAGGAGTATGGAGTGTGTGAAAAGAATATGCCAACTGAGTGAATAATGAAAATAAATATTTTTTTTTAACAATGTGTTTTATTTTATTATTCAACTGACTTGGTACTAAACTTCAAAGAATAATGTTTTCTACTTTGTTTAGGCTATTGAAAATTAATATTGCAATTCCAATTTTAAATTCACGCCCAGGTCAAAGTCCCATACATTATGGTCGGTCTCCTTTTGAAAGTACCGAAAAGTATTCTAATGAGTCATTTATGAAAATTTCACATTTATTGAAATTTAGTTCTACACCGATAGTGCTAAACTGATTTTTAAACAATTCTTAATCTTTTAGAGCCGTGGCTACATCACCTCGAAGATTCCCATCGTCCAAGTACCAGATGTTAAATTTCGAATTTATTTGTGTTATAATGGGATGAATGGCTAAACTAAATATGACTGACCCGAGAGAGTCACCTTGCTGACAACAAACTGCAGATTCTAATAAATTGTCCTTATAAATTAATTTGGACGGATGCCTTTAGCATTGCCAAAGATATTTGAAAATTTTGGGTGTTTGTAGTTTGGCTTGTGACAGCAAGGTGTCCCTATTCACCGAGTTGAAGGCATTCTTCAAATCAATCTTTAAAATTACCTCACTTTCACCGCAGCCAAGGAACGTAGACAGCACATGTATGGCAGCCTCACAGCCTCCTTTTGAACCAAAACCCAGTTGGATTGGCTGAAATTTATGGGCCAAGGTGGCGCTGTAATATTTGCAGCATAATTTGGCTGCCATTTGTCTGTAAGTACACCCTACGGCAATGGGTCGGATGCCACCATCTTACTTGTGCAGGGCGCAAAAGTTGGACCCATACAATACGTCGATGACATCTGTGACCACATTGCTGGAGAGCATAAGATTCATTAAAGCCGTTAGTTCCCTAAAAAGTGCATCACCGGCGTCCCCAGCACTTGCACATACGAGGTCTTTCAGGTGTTGAGGTGTCAAGCCATCAGTGCCGCCAGCAGATCCACTTTGGAAGGAACATTCGGCTTCAAGTACGTCCTTGGCTGAAACATTAATACAATCAGAACCTTCGTTGGGCATGTCAGGGAGAGATGTCATTAGCTGACGCTGGGTGCTTGCTCTGCAAACCTTCAAGTGTGTCTGCAGAGCAAAACGCCACCACATCGCTACTAAACAATAACCTAGACGCTCCCCAAATGTCACCATCCCTTAGTTTTGATTGTACACGTTGATTAATTGTTTTATTAAATCTATTGGTGGTAAATTTTGGTTCAAAATTTGTGTCAGAATTACAACATATTTCCTTAATTTGGCTTGTCAAAGATTTTTGTGCTATTCGATTGCTCTCAGCGTGTAAAATCCTGTAAGGAAAGGTAAGCAACTGTTCCCAGGCTGTTTTGGAGTTCTCACGGATGACGAGACCAATACAATCAGCTAAACTCTGAGCTACAGCTGGTCTCGCGCCACGTGGAACTCGCTTTAATACCGGAATGGAATTTTTTAATGTACCTAGATGTTGCCAAAATGGAATTTCCGAAGAACTTGAATGTGGAGTAGTATCAGGGCCAGGAAGTACATTTAGATTTTTGTGCACTTTACCAAAATGTACTCTCAAGCCCCGCTCACTTATAAAAACCGAGCCTGGGAACAAGCTGGGCAGCGCACCAGGTTAGTCTGCGATGTGGCAGATTGATTTAAAGCACCTCCTTCCGCATCACTAATGCCGTCATTTGTTGATTTCATATATATTTATATAAAATGTTTCAAAGATATTATAAAACCTTAAAAATAATACGACACAATAAATTTGATATTACTGATTATTATAGTTTGTTTTGACATGTTTATGTTTATATTTTGGTGACAAGTCGTCGCCAAGGGGCTGGCGTCGCGTCCTGTCACTGCCGTCTTCTTATTTATTTTTCTATTACTTTTAAAATTGTCTATTATAAAATTTATTATAAAAACACACAAAAAGCAGCCTTGCACAGTTTAGGACTTCACGTCTCCACCCGCATCATTCTTGCTTACAGAAATGTATTGTTTGTATATTAGGTTAGGTATTATGCACAGAATTGTAAATTGGTATTATGCTGTAGTATTCTTGGTAACCTTTTTATAATTTATTCGAATTAATTTCTTCGAAAATTACTAGATTTAGATTGTGTTTATTCTGAGCCATATAGAGTTATTTCTGACGAGTCACCAAATGTCAAAATATTAAAGAATAGAAATCTTCAATATATTAGTCAACTATATAGAAGATCTTTTGTTATTAACCGAAATCGACAATTCGATGAGGTACAACGATGATGCTCATCTCATCTCTTCAAACGCTTTTGAGCGTTTGAGGATTGAGATCGAAATCTTCGTGTTGATTTTTTATTATTTGTTTCACTTTAATTAAACCTATTCGTTTCCAGACTGATAACATCACAATTTAACTTTGCCGTGTTCGATTTAGTACCATTTTATTTATTGTTGACGTAATTCCACTTGGTATATTTAAATCCATGATATACGACGAGTATAGTCAATCTTCGTAAGTTCGATCATGTCTCGAAATTCCGTAGTGAATTGAAATGGTTACCAATTCGTCAGCGACGAAATTTGCATACGTTGACTACATTATACTCGCTTCTCCACTCCGCTAATGCCCCGTCTTATCTTATGCCTTGTTTTCAATACCTTTGCTCCAACCATGTTAAGAACTTACGATCATCTAATAACCTTCTACTTCTTTGTCCATCCCGCACTTCTAATCTAGTTCATTCTTCTTTTTACATTCAATCTATCTTACTTTGGAACGCTCTCCCTCCTGAAATTAGGATGGCCAATACACGTGACACGTTCAAGTTCAAGGTTTGTCAGTTATATTTTGGACAATCGGAAACTTCTAAGTAGCAGCACCCACTTATTACCGATGTATTAGCAGATTACACTTTTGCAATATTAATTATATGTTTATATTTAATATATATTTATATATGTCATATATATATATTTATTTATATATAATTAAAAATTTATATTTATTCATATTATTATGTACCTATGTATGTTATATTATGTACGTATGTATAGGCATTCTCTGTTCGCAAATATGTATTACCTTATATAATCTATTATTATATTTAGTTTTCTTGTTTTATTCTCTAAAACACACCTGCCACTATCATCTCTGCATCACTCTAAGGTTGACTGGTAGAAAATGCCTTTGGCATTAAGTCCGCCTTGTGCAAATTGTATTGCAGGAAGTTTAAAAATAAAATAAAATAAATAAATAGAGTTACGGCTAATAAATTAATCGATAAATGAGATATGAATGAAGAAAGTATTGTTTTTAATTGTGACACAATTAAAAACATATGGTCAGCTATAGGTATTGCAGTGAAACATTAAAAAAACGAAAAAAGGCACTAAAGTAGGTAAGCAAGATATTGTATGATAAATATGCATTGTCATTAAAATTTTGATTTTCAATTATTTCTGCCACCCAAGGGGTATTGTCACTGGACAGGCAATTTTCATTGCTTTTGACGTTTGAGGCATAGAAAAAAGGAGGGAGAGATGACTGAAGAAATAAACAAACAATGGGAATTTGTTGATAGGACAGCTGAAAATGAAATAACTGAATGCCGTGGGGGGTAAATGAATAGAGCGCTTAGACAAGGGACGAAGATTGTGAATATATATTAGGACCGTTAGTTTACGAAATTCAAACTTAAAAAACATTTGAACTGTATTTTACCTTGTACAAATGAAGAAGAAATTAGGTTATTCTTTAATACTTATATAAACCGCTACCTGATTGAACAATCGATGCTAATGGACCTTGGTCTGATTAACCAGATATGACAGCAATCAGCATGACATGTAATTAATGAATCTGTATATTTCCTTAAATGTGACGATTTTTATCAAAAAGTGTTTTTTTGTGCACTGCTGGTAACTTGACTGATATTTACTTGTGTGAAAATGTCCACAGCCATTTAGAAGATCAGCTTCCCAATCAAAGCATTTGGAGTTCAGTATTTTTGTCACTTGTTTGAGCTCTGCCGTAGGACATTTTGTTGGCATTGCTTTTATTGTCAATGCGATAATACAACTTATCTTCATCTAAGAAACATGGTTGCTGTTTACTTACTGCTTGCTATCGTATCAAATAAATTACTGCCCGTAGCAGTTTATAATAATCAATTTTAAACTTTCGCGATTTTTATATAGTCTCGCCGCGTTCACGGCTGTTGTAAGACAGCCAAAACGTCGGTAAAACAGAGGTACATAAATTAATTAAATATAGCAAATAAGTCCCGTTTCCATAAAATTGTATTAAGTAGTGTCCCGCCAACGAGTGACGGCATCACGAAATCTTCCCTTATTACAAAAAAGCTCAAGAGTTTGTTTGGATTCGATTCGATTGGATTTGCATATTATTATTTCATTGAATAGTACAATTACAAAGTAATGTAAAAGTCAACAGTATTTTATGGCCATTGGTGGCAAATTCTAAGCGAGCAAAAATAAGGCATAAAAAAACCAAGGGGATGGCCAAATATATTTTTTGGAACACGACAAAAAAAATTGTAGTTTTTCAAAAGAAGTAACTTCAATTTCCTATAAAATTCCAATTGGCTGATGGAACAATTTTTATGGTAAGTTGGATGCTTTTTACGTTTTTCAGAAGCTGTTAAAACCAAAAGCGAAGCTACAAACTTTTGATCGGATTGGCTGCGGATTACTGTGGATAGGAAACAAATATTTGCAGTATTTGAAACAATTTTACAATCAAGGATATTTTTGCTCTAGTGCTTATTTTAAGTGGTATGATTCGTTGCCATCCCTTCCTTATTCCTGAGTTCAGTATGATAGAATGACTATCAACAAAACCATATTTATTTTGGATCAAAAACCTTGGTATTGGGTAACTCTAGGCAATAACATCCTTGATTTGATAAAATAGATCGCTATGTCGAAATTCAGTGCTATACAAAATGGCGCTTTAAAATTTTACACACCATTCGACGTTACCAATGTCATTTTCATGAAATTCTACTCTATTCTTTGAAAAAAGTTGAAAATTGGAATTATTTTCTACGTATGGACATACAGCGTAAACACTTCTATTTCGTGTCGTATAGCCTGCCAAATGTAGGTAACTTTTAGGCGACCAGCGTTATTGTACTAAAATATTTTGTAACGGCATTTAGAGACACAAAATTTAATAATAGAGCAAATTGTTATAAAATGATGTAGAGACGTATCTAAAAAACAGTATCAGCTCTGTCTCCACTAACTTATGTATAATAAGGGCAACTGTAATAGTTAGGTACTGAACCCCAAAACTTCAGATTATGCAATTTCGGAAGTTTGTGATTACAAGGGTTTCATATTAGGCGTTTGCAGATGGCTGATACGGTACAACAATTCTGACACTTTGAGATATTTACTACCTAGCAACTGGCAATTATAGGTAACAAACTCTGTACGCGGATAGACGGGAACAATATATCAAAGAAACAAATAAAAATAAACTCACACACATGGCACTTATATTAATAATTATTACATAAATCACATACTTCAAGTGAAACTTCAGAAAAGTAACCTGCGAGAAAAACAGATGGGCAATAATTGGTGGACCTACAGACCGACTGATCATAATATTATGTCGTGATTGACGTATCATCGCAAAGACTAAACCAAAATACTGAAGCCTGAAGAAACATGAAATTTCGATATTGGGTTCCTTTTATGACATAGACATACAAAGCATCCATTAATGGTTCTTACGGTACTCCATTCTTTTAATAGTGCTAAAGTAAAGTAAATAAGGAGAGGTTTTAGTCTAGCAGTATAAGACTTAGAACAGTAATGGAACGGGACAAAACAGGCGTTGTAATTTTGTTTAAAAAGCTGGTGAATTTCAAGTTGAAAAATGCGGGTAACAGTTGTGAATAGATCTCCAAACTGCTTTCTCTGTTTTCAAACGACGACGTGCGAAATTCGTGTTCTTTGGCCACACTCGCTTAGCCATGTGTTAAATTCTTCTTAGTCCTTTCAACCCTTTCATGTGCTTAGGAGCCTTTGTAAACTGGGAGAGCAATTGAAAATGTACTTTTGATAAACCACGTAATCTACTTTTGTAATTGTATTTTCGTGATACTAAAAGGTTTGTTTGGCGTCTGAAACTCAACCTACATGCACTTTAAAAAATTGCTCTGAATGAAATTGTTGTTGATAGATTTTAGTTCTTTATACTGTTGATCAATTCAGATTGTATCCTATATCTCTATCGTAACCATGTAAGTTTAGAAAATCTAATTTCTTGTTTCATTATTTATTTCGCCAAAATATGATGATATGCAATATTGATGGCCCAAAGTTCATCCTGAATGGTTTTAAAGTTCATTAAAACTCAAACACAATGATGAACTTTTACTCTTATCAAATAACGTCCTCGACCATCTTCATGCAATAATAATTAGCTTTGAGCAGTGTTAATGAGACCAACTTTCAGGTCGTTCGTGAAGAACAAAATATTAACTTTTTGAGGTTAACATTATAATATCTTAAAACCGCGAAGTTCAGAGTATCTTATAAGTATTCATTACATGTTGTTACTCAAGATGTCAAAGTTAAATTCTAGGATTAAATAAGTACCATATTGGCAAGTTTTAATAAGCGTATTGCTTGGAGAAAATATCCTACCCGGGCAAAAACGAATATGAAGGTGGCCTGAAAATGGGTGTCTTTAAGTTCAATATTTTATCAAAATTTTATAAAGCAGCCTTTTACTATAAACTTGTCAAAGCAGCATTGAAAGTTTGAGCACATCTGTAATTTTGTCTTATTTTCACAGCCCGAGTCTTTTCGACATCACTTATTATTGAAATCGGGTTTGTTAACCTATAACAAACGTGGCTACTACATGCACGTGATTTTGGTTATTAAATTTGCTAGTTCTCTATTTGCTAGTTGTTTTTTTTTCTTGCTGTTGCTTAAAAAAATATGGAGGGACCTATTCATGATAACAGGTAGTTTGATTACATACTCACCACCTTAACAATTTAAAACTCGAGGCACACATAGCTCCAGAACAAAACTATCATATTAAATTCAAACGCCAACACGACAGCAAGTCTAAAAAATAAAACTTTCCAATACGATAACAACGTGGAGATTGACAATTTGTAAACAAGTAAAGAATAAAACGGAGGAATAAGTGCTTTCTCCAAAACAAGCATTGGAGAGCTAATATTGCTAAAAGCTCGCTGCGTAGGCTCTAGTCACGTTCCAACTTTCAATACTCGTAAAAGGCCAGGACTATTCCGATAGTCGATGCGAAACTATTTTCTTTTTTAGCAAACTTCAATTAAAAGGTATAGCTTATATTTAGTATTTGTATTTCATGGTGCTGTGTTTTGTGAATGGCGTGAAATGCAAACGGTGTTTGCTTGAATGAAAGCGTGTAGGCATTTGGCTTTTGGCTATTTTAAAAGGCAATTTAAGCGATATAGATATAATTTAGAGTTTTCTATATGAAAGTATTTATCTTAATGGCAATCCCTGCACTAGGAATAAATCTTGCGTCGTGGGAGACTTTGCAAGCATTCATTCAACGAGCACACAGTACGCCTAGAGTAACAACAAAGTGACAATTTGTGGATTACACAAAGTGTTGTCCTGTATTGGAATCGTTGTGCGATGTTGAGCGGTGCGGTGGACGCTTAGACCACTAAAGCGCACTTATGGTTTCCACTGCTCTGTCTGTCCCATACATAGTAGCCGTTATCATCAGCTAGATGACTGGCTTGCAAATCTATTTTATCTGTCTTATTAAACTATTGTTTAGTGATCTAAGATTCTGATACTACACTTTTTCTTAGCTGAAACGTCACAAAATGTCCCTATTTCTAAACTACTACAGCTATTTATAATGAAACGCAAATTAACAGAAAAGGCATTGACTGATGTAATTAATCAAATTATTGTTGTTTAAGTTAGGTAATTAATGGCGTTCTTAGTTAAAATAAGCTCTTTGCTAAATAAATTGGCTTTGCTTCACGTTTACGTGTTATTTAGGCGATCGCGGGCTTTCAGTGTAAAATTGAAATCAATTTCATACAAACATACATAAACTTCAGGAGTAGGTATATGGCACAGGCAATTATACATGCACAGGATATGCTTGTATATTTTAGTGTCGCTATAAAGAGAAGCTTAGAGGCTGTTTTGGAACTTATGAGAATTACCTTAAACAAATAAAACTAGTCATCAGTTTGGTTAATCGGTCATTAAACACCATGGTCTCATATATGTTTGAGTTCCACCACCACCGTCGCGAAGCTCGTTAAGTAAATTGAGTGCTTTTCGTGTCACGACAAAGTCCAGCTCTGATCGAGCCCATTCATACCACATCCAGTAAGATTTGGCACTTTTAAAAATATATCTTGTCATAGCATTTAATATACATACACACAACTCTGCACTCCCAATAATAGGTAACCATCGAAAACACCAGCATAAAGATGTTCATTACCGTCTAAATTACTTACAGACTGAAATTGTCCATAAATCCAGTGTTTTGTTAGTTCAGTTACTACCCCTAATAGGTTCGCGTGCGGCCTCCACTTATGTTAAGGCCCTGCCCTTGTCCTCACGACAATCACGCATCAATGTCAACAACTTCTGATTAGCTTCGATTTGTTCGATGACGTTTCGTGCACATAATGGCTACGAAATATATGGATGAAGAAGCCTTACTGTCAAGGTGAAGTGGCCCCTAGAGTATGGCTTTCACTAGCATCTGAGCTTTCAAAGTACTGATAATGGCTTCAATTTGTGGTAAGATACTGTCGTATTAATTTTGTAAGGAACACATTTCAGTATTAGTGAAGTAACATTAGCGCTGATACACTTGAGCATTCACCTGTAATTTTTCTTAAGTGGAAATAACTTTTAGTGGTAATTTCAACAGCTGTCTCTAGAGAAGTTTTTATTTGTGGTTTCTGGTTGTTGGCAAAATTGTCTCACTGGCTAGTCGTTCACGCTACATCCGACCCGGCCGTTTAGGCGTTTTTTAAGTTCGTTTGTAAAGTTATACACATTGTACCGTCACTGCCACTTTCGTCGCCAGACCAACTAAACAACCGGAGTGGCCAAACAGACGGTCTGAATTAGGTCCACGCACATAAGGCGAAGTGAATAGAGAGCATTTTTCCACTGTCAAAGTCAAAGTCAAATCATTTATTTGTTCATAGATTCATTACAAACACTAAACAAAGTCATACTTTTTTTTTAATTAAGCTAGAAGAGGCCGGTGTTTCCTACCTGACTGCCCTGAGAAGAAACATCCGAAACAAACTCAGAGGTCATAATCTCTTTTAAAGTCAAGACAAAAATTGCTTATTATAAAAAATATATAAAATAAGATAAAAATATAATTATGAGAACAATGTGAGAAGCCTACATTACAATATAGTAGAAATAAGTTTAAATAATATAGATAGTATTGTGACAACAGTTCAGATCCGACCAGTCCCGGCAGATGGCATCCGTTCACGAGTATGATGTGTGACTCAGCCACAGCTTAGCTCAACCATTTTTAGGGAACCAAACCAACCGACCCACAACGCCGCCATAAGCAAGACGAATTGACTATTCGCACATACGCACGGAAGCGCATCGTCGCGTCCGTGTTTATCGGCTCGCATGCTGTTTGTTGTAGGTATGTATACTCCGGCCCTAATTGGGAACAATCGTTGAGATACATAGATTGTCACAGGTTGACACTAACTTTGAGTTGGTTAGAGATGGGCTTTCTCAGAATGAATGTCGATAGAATATAGGTAGAATGTTGATAAATCCTCAGATCAAACAAAAAAAATTTGCGGGTCTTAATTGCGTACAATTAACTTATTTAAGGTATAAATACCTATCTGGTTCCGACGTTTCACTCGTCTTGCACCGAGCGTGGTAGCGGAGGGACTGATGAGAGCTCAGCGCCTTCTTGTGGAAGTGCGGGTTTCGGCACCTACCCTAACTTGGTCTTTATTTAAGTTCGCAATGGCGGTACTCCGACACACTACACTAATGACGTCTACACACTGTTGAAATTTATCACTGCGGCGGTGTCTACACTTGCTGATGACTGGATTCCATGTAGCCGATAATCTATATCCATCCTCCCGGTTGAAATTGTTATGTTTCTTGATTTCTACCGCTTCACGTACTATCCTGAAGTAATAGTGACGATCGGTGGATAATACTTGTGGTTGATGCAGTTCTATCCAGTGGTTTGGTCGAGGCTCCAACAAATGCTCAGCTATCGCTGACTTGTTAATATGTCAGTTTTTTACAGCTGCGATATGTTCCTTCACTCTTTCAGCGATTGTACGCTTAGTTTGCCCGACATATGAACTACCACAGCTGCAATCGACTTTGTAGACGCCAGGTGTTTGGAGAGGAATGACATCTTTTGGGGTACGCAGATAGTGTGCAATCTAGAGAGCGGACTGTATACAGTCTTGATGGAGTATTTCTTGAGTTCTGTTCCAACCTTGTCCGTCACTCCCTTTAGATATGGCATGTTCGCCGGCACTCTGCTTACTTCAGGTCTACGATCTTTCTTCCTCAGAAGGAGTATCTTTTCCTTGTTTCCATTGCGCCTAAGTACCTCCTGAACATGTTACAGCTCACTATTTAACGAGGACACGACGGAATCCAAATGCCGTGGATGGTGGTGCAAGTTCGCGTTAAGATACCTGTCGGTGTGTGTCGGTTTCCTATATACAGTGTTTCCAAGGGTACCATTATCTCTCACTGTCACTATAACGTCGAGGAAGGGTAACGGTCCGTCTACCTCCATTTCGTATGTGAATCGGATGTTTGGATGTATGGAGTTCAATTTGTCTGCGAATTGTTCCACGTCTTGCTAGTTCCCCTTCATGATGCAGAAGATATCGTCAACATACCTCTTCCATAGAATATAAACCAAAAGCATCCATTACGTCAAGAAATGCTAAATCAATGTTTATGGCTCCCAGCACACCAAACGACATACATAGAATAATAATGTCATTAAAAACACTGGCAGTGTTGGCTTTTATGGGATCGCCACTAAAATAATAAAGTCAGTATCAACCGAGATATGCAGCCATCTGAGTCACTTAATCAACCTCAGTATATGTACGGGTATATATCCAGAGGCATTAAAAAATCTATAGTTAAACCTCTATTTAAGAAAGTAAATAGGGAATTGATGGAATATTATAGACCCATCGCACTCATACCAGTCATCTCAAAGGTATTCGAAAAGTACATTTACAAACAGTTAGCCAACTTTATTGAAAAGAATAACATATTATGTGAAGAACAAAAAGGATTTAGGCAGCATAGAACCATCGATTGGGCAATTTATGACTTTTTGTTTCCGATTATTAGAAATGTAGATAAACGACTCCCAATATGTGCAATATTTTGCGATATGACGCAGGCTTTTGATTATGTCCATTATAATACGTTATTAAACAAATTGGAAGCCTACGGTATAAGAGGTGCTCGAGCTAATGAAATCATATTTAGAAAATAGAACACAGATAACCGAAATTAGTCGCATCAATATAATTAATAAGCATGAAGAGATATCTCGATCCCGAGAACGTAAAATTACATTTGGTGTTCCACAGGGAAGCGTTGTGGGCCCTTTTGCATTTATATTATATATAAATGATATGCCCACATCCATTGAGCATCCCTTAACTATGTTTGCTGATGATAGTACCATTACAATCCCATGTAGAAATGTAAATACATATGAAACGGACATAAATAATTCTCTTGACAATTTGATTAAATGGCTAGATAAAAATAATTTGAATATAAATTTAAGTAAGACGAAGATAATGCAATTTAGACAACGTATGCCTCGTGTACCTAACCTTTGCATACATTACAAAAATGACAATATTGATGAAGTAACTGATACCAAATTTTTAGGATTACAAATAGACTGCAGTTTAAACTGGAAAGCACATATCGACATTTTGTGTAAAAAATTGAGTTCATCTGCATTTGCTTTACATAGTTTATCCTCGATAGTAGACACGAAAACACTTCTAGCGGCTTACTACGGTATAACTGAATCGCATTTACGCTATGGTGTCATTTTCTGGGCGAACTCGACCAATAAAGAGATAGCATTTAAGGCTCAAAAAAGATGTCTCCGGTCAATGTTTAGGCTAAAAACCACCGACAATTGCAAGCCATATTTCAAACAGTACAACATATTGACACTTCCCTGTATATATGTTCTTGAAGTAGCTATGTTTGTGAAGAACAATCCACATCGTTTTGAACGTATGTCCGATGTATACCCAAGAAATAGACGTGACAATTCAAAATTAATTAATGTACCGTGTCAAACCACTATGATGCGCAAAAGTATTTATTGCATGGCCCCAGTTGTTTACAATAAATTGCCAAGTGCTTGGAAAGATTTGAATGATGCAATTCAAAAGTAGACTTCGTAAATTATTAATAGATAAAGCATACTACAGTGTAAATGAGTTTTTAACGGACAATTTTTTATTAAACTAGGTACCTCGAATTTTTTATTAATTTATTATTATTTATTTACTTAGGGAATATAGTGTATGACCTGGAATAGTAGGTAATGTATGATTGTTTATTTAGCTACGGACCAAGATTTTTATTTTTTTTAATGTATTTAATTAACAATTTGATTTTATTTGTATGATGTATTATGTATAATTAAGTTGATATTTTCATGAAAATTTGAAATTTAATAATTTTATTTAATGAGAATGACATAATATATTTAATATTGTAATAATTAAGTTGACATTTTAATGAAATTGGAAATTTAATAATTTTATTTGTGAGATTGTCATAATTTATTTAATATTGTAATAATTAAGTTGACATTTTAATGAAATTTGAAATTTACTAATTTTATTTGTGAGAACGACATAATTTAAATGATATCAATAAGAATTTGCATGCCGAATGGTGAAATATGGCAGAACTGATGTAAACCTACTACCTTCTTATGTATTACCCATATTTTTAAATAAATGCTATTCTATTCTATTCTATAGCTTCACATTTGATGCCTGCATGTCTATGGATTCTTCAAAGTGCACCATCGAGATGTTGGCCATTACTGCTGCTATAGGGCTACCCATAGCCACTCCATGGATCTGGAGGTAGTGTTGTCCTCAGCATAAGAAGTGGTTACCATCCAATCAATTCTTAAGTAGAACTGTTTATTCATCAGACAGACCGTTTTCCCTTAATTTCCTCTGTACGACCTCAAAGCAATCTTGAACAGGAACATTAGTGAATAGTGACTCAACATCCAAACTCACCATCACCTCGTCTGGTTCCTTTTTCGTGCTCTTGATAATTTCTATAAAGTGGAGAGAGTCCTTCACGAATGAATGTGTCTTGCCTACTAACGGTTGTAGTACCTTCCTTATGTGTTTCGCCAAACCGTATGTGGGTGAATTTATACCTTATATATAATATACCTTAAATAAGTTAATTTGTACGCGATTAAGACCCGCTAATTCATTTTGTATGATGTATCATCATCATCATCAGCCTTTACCAGTCCACTGCCGGACTAGGCCTCTCCTTTGAAAGGAGGAATTGGCCTACTATACCACGCTGGCCAAACGTGTTGGTATAGGGTTTGTATCAAGTTTTCCTTCACTTACAGTGGTGTTCTCTGCATAATATGCTCCCTCTGTCGGCTCTTACGACACCCATGGGATGATATGGGGTGGTGACATTCCGTATTCTTAATCCGTCACCACACGTACACACGTATGATGTATACAAATCGCGAATGTTTAAAATCCTCAGATCAAGTAAAATAAAGGAATAAGTCGTATGAACCTATGCGATGTATTTAACCTGTTCAAATTAAGATCTATAACATTATTATTCTATGTATCTTAGGTTGTGATTTCCTAACCTAGAGGTATCTGAACTGCATCGGTACCTAGACTGCATGGCAGTCCATTTACCAGCAGACTGCCATGCCGACAACATCGGATTACACTATGTTCGGGTTTAATATTAACTTAGGCTTAATAATACGAAATAAAGTGTACATCATAACCGATAATTTGGTATCACATCCAATGTTGCTGAGGGATTGGACCAAAATGACTCAACATCCTTAAGCGACAATCTCAACATCCTGTTTGCCGCAGATGATTTTATATATAAACTATTTTTAACGCCAAAGCTTGTGATGATTGATAAATTTTTGTTACCCTTTTATGAAAATTCATCTTTGACTAACTATTGCGGAATAGCTTTACATTACATTAAGCTACCTTCTTTTCTGATAACTGACAACCATGTCGGCGATGCCGCGAGTCGAAGCTAGTCTGTAAAATTTGGTATCGGTTTTATAACATCATTAATACGAATATCAATATTGTTTGTATCAGAGAGGTTGGATTAACATAATATATATAGTCTAAGGTTTGTATCAATCACAGAAGAATAACATTATCCACAGAAGAATAACTGAAGCATGGAAGGAACGATATTTTTAAGAACAAATTGAATATAGCTACACTCTTCACTCATATGATAAATTAGAGTTGCCAGAAGAAGATGGCACTATGTTTGTCAGTTAGGGCTAAAGACAATTTGAACACAAATATCGTAACTTTTTAATTTAATAGTGACTGAGCAAATCCGCTATCGATATCGATTAAAGTTTCAATATAGGTTCAAAATCAAACGGACTTGTAAAGTATATTATTTATATGTTATACATTTTAAATTCCGTAACTTTGTGTCCACAGCAGTCAGAATGCTAGTTGATGGACAGTTTTTAAATAAATATTATACAAACTTGCATTTTTAAACTGAACTTATATATTTTTGTTTCAAATGGGTACTCAGTAGCACATAATCGTTCGAGGCGTTATTTTCTAATTTTCATGTTTTTTTTTTTACGCATCAACAGCCTTTTCCAGTCCCCTACTGGTCTTAAACCTTCCGTGGTGGAGGTTATGCCTTACTATTATACCACACTAGCCAGACGTATTCGTATAGGGTTTTATTTCGAGATTTCCTTCTCTTGTGTTTCTCTTAGTCGCCTCATACGACACCCTCGGCATAAATGTTTATTTATACTTATTTATAGTTAGTTTTTCAGCTGTAATGATAGCTGTAAGTGGCATTAATAAATATTAAATAAATAAATCATCACCTCCAAATAACATATTTTTATTAGAGAAAGCAAATAATTAAGACAAAAGCAAAACACATAGCTTAAGCATTATGATAACTGAGAATGGCATATCCAAATTAATTCTTTACAAGGATAGGACATAGTCGACATGGATTTTATCAAGCAAAAAATATAAAAATTAACTTAAAATAGATAAATCAGACAAAACCTTGAATAGTGCCCAAAGGTTTGTTATTAACAATAATCACTTTATTGAAATTTTCTCATTACATAGTGTAGGTAATACAAATCTATGTGTACAATATGTATGTGCGGGATCGGACACTTTTCAATCATACATGTGACACACAGAACATTTAGAAAATTTGTAAATTGGCCAAATTACACATTTTTGCTAGAGAAAGCAAACAATTAGGAATAAGGCAAAAGGCATGCTCAGGCATTATGATAAGTGTAAATGTCATATATTATCCAAATCAACACATTATTAGAAAAGGCATGGTCGATATGGATTATTGTATCAAAACACATAAAATTAAAATAAATAATTAAGTGAAAATCTTCAATAGTCCTCAAAAGTTTGTTATTAACAATGATCACTTTTTATTTACATTTTCTCATTACATAGTGTAGGTAATACAAATCTATGTGTAAAAAATGTATGTGCGGGATCGGACACTTTTCGATCATATATGTGACACACCGAATATTTAGAGAGAAATAATTGTGGCTAGACTAGCCCTTCGATTTTATCTTGGGATCGGCACATTATTAGTCCACTAGTCGAAAAAGAACAACCAAGTTTTGGTCTCTGGGTAGATGACATTTAACAAAATTTCTTTCAAATGAAGATTCCCTTATTTTGATGCATATCCACTCAGTAGTCGTGACTATGAAAGCAGACAGTTCTTATCAAACCTTCAAATTACTGTCCTTTAAATATTACTGTCTTTGTAGAGAAAGTCAGATTTTTTCTATAGGTGCATTAATTTTTTTTGTAATATGATGGATTCTAACAAGCTTCGGAAGTCATCTTGCTGATAGTTTAATTATTAGCAAGTAATTATTTAAACACACACACTGATATGTTTAGAAGGGAGGGCCATCTGTCATTACTATAAAAACATTCCGCAGTAAAATGCTTGGAACAAATTCTATAGTGCTTTCTAGGCACCCAATTTTCTCCACCACATACTGCAGCAATCCACTTATTTTATAAATTATCATGTGCACATAGAATCTAAAAAATAACGAGGTAAAAATATACGGTGGATATACATATCGATAAGATTTTTTACAACACTTGAAAAGTCGATATAAATATTATACGGCTAAATTCAAAATAATGATAGAACTGTTATAAAAGAAAAAATCACTAAGGTTATATAATTTGATGGCATAATATTGTCTAAATTGTATCTTACACGTCAGTTGACTGTGTTCAATTTGGGAGTACTAGGACGGTCTCTATGCATATTATCCAATCTCTTTGGTATCAATACAATCTCTATGGATAAAACATCAAAATGTCTATGAAAAAAATCTCAAAATGTTAAATGAGGTTCGTCTCAGTACGAATTATTTAATTTTAATAAACCTCAACATCAACGGAATAAAAGAAAACGGGAGACGGATGCTGACATGATGATGCGATCAGCATTTGATACCCTTCAAAATTCAACAAATTCTCTTAACACCCTGAATGACGAGTTCGGTACCATTGGGATATTCGTAGCAAATAAGTTAAGGAAATATACTGAGAAGACAAAAAACATGTCCAACACATGATATCTAATTTACTATATAGCGCTGATAAAGGAGAATTTGATAGCTATGATACAGATATTATTATGTATGGAAGTTTTCGGGGCTATGGCACAGTGCAGTCTTTCCCATCAAATGCGTCTACTTCTGCTGCTGTACAAAATGCAAGTCAACAGGACAGAAGTGCTTATGATGGCAGTCTTACCGATTTGTGCGAAATGAGTGAATTAACGAATTCATAAATACCTAGATACGAAATAGGGCTAAAGCAAAGTCACATTGAGCCTTTACTTTAATGAAAATAAACTGTTTGCACTCACTTTGATGTTTTCTTCCAATAACTCAGATATTGTTTTACATACTCCGGTATTATATATGTATTCAATGACATGTCTTGACATTTTAAAAAGATACTGTAAGCTTACATAACTATCTCCCGTAGCTAAAAAACGAAGAGTTACTGCTAACCTTTCTGTTATTTATTACCGTGATTGTTTGACTGTTGGCTATTTTAGGATCAATCTCATCATACTCATCCTCTTAGCATTATCCCAGTTTCAATCTGGGGTCCGCTTTCTAGTCTAACCGGATTTGGCTGAATATTAGCTTTTCCACGGAGCTACTGCCTGTCTGACCTATGCAACCCGAAGGGATAGCGATATTCCGTGGTTTAGACTAGTGTCAGTTTATTTAGAAGGTACTGACGCCCTGTGACGACTGTCAAAGATCTTCATAGCAACCGGGACCGACGGCTTAACTTGCTCTCCGAGGCACGGGACAAGCGATAATTAACAATTCAATACGCACATAACTCCGAAAAGTCATTGGTGCACGCCGTGGATTCGAACCCGATACCCTCTGCATGGCAGTCTGTTGGTATATCCACTCAGCTATCGCTGCCTTGTTCTTGTATTTTAGGACCAATTATCTTTAACAAATATTCGAAATCCCTTGATGACATAACAGAAAATGTCTATAGTGTCCGCTTATTTCTTTTTGTTTTAATTCTGCTACTAATTGTAGATCTCCACCTCCATTTCTAAGTCGAAACAGATTGGCTTGCCACCGACTTTTACTGTTCCTAGTGTTCCTTCTCTTTTTATAAAAATAACCGATAAATAAAAATGTTGCATTTCCAGTTATAATATATTGGTCAAAGAAATATAACCTTATCCAAGTCCAACCTCTCTGATATAAGTCTATGATGTAGCCACAGAAGAATAACTAAAGCATAGAATGAACGATATTTTTATGAACAAATTGAATATAACTACACTCTTCACTCAAATGACAAATTAGAGTTGCCAGAAGAAGATGTCACCATGTTTGTCAGTTAGGGCTAAAGACCATTTGAACACAAATTTCGTAACTTTTTAATTTTTTAGTTATTGAGCAAATTCGCTATCGATATCGATCAAAGTTTCAATATAGGTTCAAAATCAAACAAACTTGTAAAGTATATATAGTAAGTATGTACATTTTATACATTCCGTAAGTTTATGTCCACAGCAGTCAGAACGCTAGTTAATGGATAGTATTTATATAATTATTACACAAACTTGCATTTTTAAACTTAATCTATGATTTCTTGTTTCAAACGGGCACATAATAATGAAGCCTCACAGCATTTTTTTTTACTTCAAGCTAATCTCACGTGTCTTGTCACCAGCCGCGCGTGAAAGGTATTTTTCAATAACACTGTTATTTTTCACGTGATCTAAAATTATCAAATCCTCCTTCACGATATTTTCGTTTTGCAAACTATCAAGTAAACGTGAATTTATAGCAATGTTCTTTTTCATCAGACGTTTAGACCGTGTCTTAAATAATTTATTTTTAACAAACTTTTAACAAGCTGCTCAAGGTGAAAAACTTCTTTTTTTGTAGTTTTTCTATTGTACGTAAGTGTTTAGCGCACAAGATTTTCATCGCTTCTGTACCTACTGGTGGAGAAAATGTAACTAACTAGGCGCTTTAGTGCTGGTTGTCGGAGAAACAGAAGATGTCTCATTTATGGAAGGCGCACGCGTACACTAAAGAAAGAAAAAAGCCACGTTTTAATGCAAAGCAGTATATTAAAATAAATAAGCATACCCTTTGTGTTTGCCACCCTAGCAATCACTGATGATACCTGAAGCTTGATTTATAGGCCAAAGCCGATGGATAAAAAGTATCTTGCACCTTTTTCTGTACTCCCATTACTCCCAGCAACGTGCATTGAACTTTTTATGATCGATTGAGTAGTCAAAATGTGAAAGCGTAACAAATAAATAAATTCACTTACATTTATAATAGGTATTAGTAAGAATATGGTAAAACTATGAAATGAGTGGATGTCGCCTAACAGCATGGCCACGAACGGCCGCGACACGCTGAGCGACAAGCGATTTCAATGTTCATGCCGCTCTCTATTCTGCCACCGGCGCTGTCACCTCAGTGCAGAACTAAACTGCAGAAATAAACATCGAAATCGCTTGTCGCTTAGCGTGTCGTGGCTTGCACCTTTTTCTGTACTCCCATTACTCCCAGCAACGTGCATTGAACTTTTTATGATCGATTGAGTAGTCAAAATGTGAAAGCGTAACAAATAAATAAATTCACTTACATTTATAATAGGTATTAGTAAGAATATGGTAAAACTATGAAATGAGTGGATGTCGCCTAACAGCATGGCCACGAACGGCCGCGACACGCTGAGCGACAAGCGATTTCAATGTTCATGCCGCTCTCTATTCTGCCACCGGCGCTGTCACCTCAGTGCAGAACTAAACTGCAGAAATAAACATCGAAATCGCTTGTCGCTTAGCGTGTCGTGGCTTTTCGTGGCAACAGTGTTACAGCAGGTAGCTGGCTGAATACTGTTTATAACATACATACATAGGCTCACGCCTGTTTCCCCGAAAGGGTAGACAGAGGCATATTAAACGCCCACTTTTTGCCAGACTTTTGATCCCACGTAATAGGTGGCGAGCCTAATGCCGCTAATCGGGATGTTTTGTTTGCCAGAGCCTCGTCCGTTGATAAGTAGGTACACCACTTGCAGGTGAGGTTGGCTTGGGACCCTAAGTTCTTGGTGGGAACCCTATGCACTGATAATAAAATTGAACAAAATATTAAAATTAAATTATTCCTTTGGTCGAGACATCGAATGGAGCCCAAGATCCGACTCCTATTTGGCGCTGCTACCCTAATAAAAGTAAAAGCAAGTAATTATTTAAACACTCACACTGATACGTTTAGAATGGAAGAGTAATGTTGGCACAGAATTTCTTTTAGTCTGCGCCATCTGTCAATACTATAAAAACATTCCGCAGTAAAAAGCTTGGAACAAATTCTATGGTGCTTTCTAGGCACCCAATTTTCGCCACGACATACTGCAGCAATCCACTTATTTATAAATCTTCATCTTTAATCACGTGGAAATCTAAAAAAATAACGAGATAAAATATTGTGGATAGACATATCGATAAGATTTTTTTACAACACTTGAAAAGTCGATATAAATATTATACGGCTAAATTCAAAATCATGATAGAACTGTTATAAAAGAAAAAATCACTACGGTTATATAATTTGATGGCATAATATTGTCTAAATTGTATCTTACACGTCAGTTGACTGTCAATTTGTAAGTACTAGGACTACCTCTATGTATATATATCCAATCTCTTTGGATGTAGCACACGCCACTGTCAGATCTGACATCTTTGTGACTTGTGACAATGTTTTGGCGAGCATTCGCTAGAATGCTCGTGAAAATGTTCGTAGCGATGTTTGGCTATATGTTCGGGTCTGTTCGTTGTTCGGTTCGCCAAAATAAAAAACCGGCGAATGCTCGCTGTTCTGTTACAAGTGAATGCTCAAGTGTATCAGCGCCTTTAGCCTGCGGCTCAAGGTTTACGCAATACTCTGTGAAATTGTGTATAGAATACTATTATTTGAACTTTACTGGTTCAAAATGCTGTTTGATTGCCCCGATAGCCTTTTAGAGTGGCTGGGGTTCAATACACCATACACCTATATTGTCTTAGCAAAGTGACGATTAGTTCATTATTCATCACACTAAAGGCCTATTCACACATATCAGTGAAGTCACAGTGCCGGCACAGTACCGGCACCGTGATAATTACCTATTCTTTCATAGATTTTCTATGAACATATCCACACTTGTCAGTGTCAGTGACGACACAGTACTCTCAGTGACAATGCCGGCGTCGGTGATCACGGACGTAATCGGTGGCGACGATATTTTTTGTCGGATCACGGACGCCGGTGTCCGTAAAACAAAATGCAGGACGAGCGACTGATAGAATTGGTTCGTGAAAATAATGTTTTGTATGATTTGTCTCTTTTTGAGATTATTGAAACAGCTAGAGCTTGCCGACATTCTAAAATATTGAAAACATTTCTTTTCGTATTTAATAAATTATTTGTATAATGTCATGAACTCTCCTTCTGTTTCTCTTAATCGCCATGTTTCATGCACCCATTTCTTTTTTTTCCCTTAATGCTTCTTCTTCTTCGTCTAAAGCAATGGCTATCATTGCTAGTTCCGTATTGTTGAAAAGAGCCATAGCAAATGTCATCACCAACTATCGTTGCACCGTTCTCAGTGCTTCCGATCCGCGCACTGATACATGTGTGAATTGAAGCACTGCCGCCTCACTGTAGCACTGACACTGACCTGTGCGGACACGTTGCCGGAACTGAGACTTCACTGATATGTGTGAATCGGCCTTTCATCAGCTTTTCTGATATTTGTCTAGTCCTACGACTACGTAACGGTTAGACAATTTGATAACAAACTTTATAAGTATGTTCATGTCAGATGATTAAAGTACATTTACTCAGGGGTTTTGTGACTATATCTACGGTACCATGTCCCTCGAAAACACATAATTCACACTGGGTATAAATCCTGTGTCGCGGGGGACTGTACAAACATACAGCCAACGGGCACAATAAACAAACAATTTGTATGACCGCAATACCTATTGAGTGCCTTGGGATTCGTGCAATGCACTGGTCTCCTATAAAGTTATTTCACTCTTTTCGTCTCTTTACTCCGGTCGCACTAGCTCTTTCACAGTAAAAAAGCTCAAGTCAAAAGTCAAAAGTCAAAATCATTTATTCATCTAGGTCACAAGGTGACGCTTATGAACGTCAATTTTAAAATTAAATTACTTAATGCTTCTACATTTACATTTACTGCCTCCTTCGCAAAGCAATAGGTAGAGCCACGAGAAAGAACGGGCAATAAAACTCGAGGCCACTCTTTTTATTAGTGTACATATTTATATTTTTGTAAGGAGCTGCAACTGTTACACATTGTACTAAATAACTTGTAAATACTAATTAGTTAGAGACATAATACTTAAGCAATTAATGCAGTTACTAAATTATGTGTTTTAGTTAGCCTTCCAATGCGATTATTGTGTAACAGGAGCATCCACTTACGACTTATAATGTATACAACTCGTGACCATGTTCAGAACTATGGTGGAAATGTATGTTACAGAAGTGACGGTATATGAATACACAAAATTACAAAAACGTGTTCACAGACCATGATAACGACTTATCTTCATCTTACAGTACAGTAAATTTTAATAAAATTAGTGGAACAACAATGCAAATGTAAATGTAGTAAGTGGAATGACCTAATTATAATAAACGAATAATAATTTAAAAGAAGTAGAAATGTTATATAATGATAAACTGAAAAATGCTAAGTATCTGTATAAATTCTAAATAAGTAGTATATCATGAGTTGTCTAGTGTAAGTGACCATCTATCCTTATCACTGAAATAATCATTAATAACCTTTCCTAATAAGGCAGTCTTTTATTTTACTTTTAAATGTATTAAATGGTAATTCTAAAAGACTAATTGGTATTTTATTGTAGATACGAATACCTAGCCCTGTTAACTTTATGTAAACGATGATAAGGGGCATATAACTTATGCCTGTTCCTAGTATTTATATTATGTGTTTGAAATAGAATTAGTTTTTATTATAAGTCAAATCGATAAGATCGATTGAGTAACATTTTGTTTAGTCTATTGAAAATTTCTGACAATGGTCACACTGAACTGTCACTTCCGTTGCCGCCTTGAAAAATTAACACGCCGGTTTTGGGCTGTCTCCGTTTGTAATATTAATAAATTGATCGCCCTTTGAATTAACGCGAATTGAATTAACTTGCAAATACGTAATTGCCGCTTTTGACTTCCGGCAAAGTTTGTTATAAATTGATAACATATTGAACATTTGTGAAAAGTTTTGTGAACCGCAAACGTGCATCGTGGTCTGGAGAAGGACTTCGCCGAATTGTACACTGGTATCTATTCGATTCTCTTGTTATTTTGGCCAAAATTATGAGTTAATCCTATAGGTCCACTTCAAGAACATCACCAGGAGATATAAGGTAAAATTTTCATGTACCTACTCAATACTTTACTCACTGTGCAACGCAGTGCTTTGTGTCTGGATATATTGTCTATCGTGGTCAGGTAGATGTATTACACCTTTCACTGCAACTCTGTCCTGAAAATTCCTGCCTGGCTACGGTAATTCTAGACATAAATTTTGATAGCAAGAGCGTGGTTAACTGTGCCTATATTGTAAACTTGTATCTGAGCTAAGCATCTCATTTCTTAACAGGTTAACAGTGTTGTAGTGTTCTCAGGTCAATATTGTCTAAAATACATTATATTTAATTGTATAAGTTGACCTAGATAATTTGAAACACATTGTCACACATAACCTCAATCAGTAATTGTTGATTTGTATTGTTGAAAAATCTAACTTAAATTTGTTGTTTAAATACCACTATACACCTATTTAATTAAACATAAATGTTAAAATATTATCCTACGAAATATGTATATACAAAACAAATAAAACGAAAACAGAAAATAAGTTAGAGGGCGTCATAAAAGTCCTCCACATCGCCGTCGACTGGGAGCGTGCCCAGAACGCTGGCAGCATTGCCACGTTGTATGGCAATGCTAAATTTTTGGGCCAAGTACAACCCAGCCTTCTGGTCACACGAGGCGTCGACCAGTCTCTTTGCGAGATCTTTAAAAAGAGATCTTGCACTTGGACCCCATGGCCCCAACGTTTCGACCCCAAACGGCTCAAATACGTAATCCCCTACTAGGTTTGCGTATTTGCGCCGTTTGAAGGTCTCCGCTGTAGCAGCAGCAGCAACCGCACAACCCGCTGTGCCAGGAAGATGAGATGGCGCGAGGGTATCGACACACGTTGCGTCCCACACCAAAGGCCTACCCAACTTCCATGGCAGTAAAGACATACCATCCGGTCTTTTGCCATCGTCACGTGCCAGCCCCTGCGGTTCAAGTTGGGCTGGAACGCCAGCGGTGACAAGAGCCCGGCGAAGTATGTCATTGAGATTGCCGTGTCGTGATATTCGACCTGCGCTCCTGCTGCATGATAAGCCATGGTGGCCAAGGCTGTCGACAGCCTCCCCACAGTGACAGCGATGCGGAGAAACACATGACACACCCAAACGAAGGCAAGCGGCGATGCGGAAAGTGGTATCGTCCAACATGGTACGTATGTTGGACGATGGCAGTGCCTGAAGCCAGAGACCCGATTTCCATTCTCCCACAGCCAGCAAACGGGCACGCTCTGCAGCATTGGACGATGTACTAAGGAGATTTTCTCGTACTGCGCTGCAAAGCGGCCCGTCCCACTGCCTCTGAGAGGATAAGTCTCGGGGTAACTCGGTGTTTGGACAAGCCATTCTCCAAGCATTCACGGCATCGATCACACACGGCACCTCAGAATCGACCAGTGTAGGTGCTAAGATTTTCCTGGTCAATTCTGCAGTGCCGTGGACCGAGGACAGGAATGCTGGTAAGCTCACATCGGAAATTTTGCGAACGCCGAGGCCGCCCAGGCGTACAGGTAAGGACGCCTGCAGCCACACTCGATCGTTCAGGGCCACATTTAGAATTTTGCTTAAGGTATTTTTTATAATATTGTCAATTTGAAAGAGTGATGATGGGTTTTTCCAAAATGGTGAAGATCGAATAGCATGTGTAAATTTAGGCACAAAAAGACAATATCTAATAATAGTGAAATCCGAGTGAATATTAATTTTGAGTAATCTATCTGAAATTTCACTAAAATTTTGAATTTTTTCATGTAAAAATGAATCAAAACCTTCGTCTAAAATTGGGGACCCAAGGAGGCGAAGAGAACTTTTTTCGATGTGGGTAATATTCGGCGCCAGATTTTGGAATTTTGACAGTATGGCAGATTGGTCTAAACTGTTGTTAATAAAAATTTCACATTTGCTTGGGTTGAGTTCTAAACCGATTGACAAGAATTTTGATTTCAGGAGTGCTAGATCTTCATAAACTGTCTCAACCCGCCCCGCGAGGGTCCCATCGTCCAGGTACCAGACATTAAATTTGGAATTTAACTGGTTGATGATTGGATGAATAGCTAAACTGAAAATTAGTGGTCCAAGAGGGTCACCTTGTTGACAGCCAAAGCGGATTCCAAAAGATTTTCTTTATATATTAATTTAGAAGGGTGTCTGTAACATTGCCAAATAAAGTTATAAATTTTGGGTGTTTCTAATTTAACTTGTGTCAACAAGGTGTCCCTGTTCACCGAGTTAAAGGCATTTTTCAAATCTACCTTCAAGATAACCTCACCTCCATTACAGCCAAGGTACGTAGACAGGGCATATATATACAATTTGTTGTTGCATTAATAAGTCACTTTGAGTGGATACATATCAGTTATATGTATCAATTGATTTAGTTTATTGCATATATTGATATATCGTGGGATGACAAGTAAAACTCATTAATTGCATTTGTAGTTATTTAGAGATAATGAGGTTTTAAACTTATTTTGTTATTAAAAATCAGATTTTAGTTATAGAACTTTGAATTTGTGGTGACTGTTAGAATAACTTCTATTCTACATTACCTAAAATAACTTTTATTAAAAAAAGTTAAATTATACTAGTTATTTATAAAAATGTACTTAATGAGTTTTACCTGCTTTGAGTTTACTCATGTATAGGTATTTAATGAAAATTGACACAATAATTTTCCGTATTTATGCAAAAAGGAACCACACGACAAATTTCAATTTTGGCTTTTTTTTAAGAATATTAATTTAAAATTGGTTTATTTCTTATTCAAGAAAGATCCACATGATTTTTTCCTTGGAAACAAGTTATACGAAAAGCAGAAAGGAACCAACAGCAAAAACACACATTATACATATTGCAAAACCGAACCATAGCACCATGGGACTCGACAAATAAACCATGCAAATTCCATGTCATTTTATACAAAACAGATCCACAGATACTTGGTAACATTATACATAAAAAATATTTATATTTTTAACAATTATTATATTACACCAAATGGAACCAAATTTCTGCGTTTATGCGTAAAATAAATTCATAATTTAATGACTAATATTTTTTTGTAAAATGGAACCCCAAGCATTCGGTTCTACCATGTATAGATTAATATTGTAAACAGCAGACCTGCAGGTATGTGATTTCATTGTACTGCGGAAGGCGTAAACTTCAAGTTCGAAATTCTCGCTGAAATTGAGAGTTTCTACGAAGACCTGTACGCATCACGGAAGTCAAAGCTCTTGAAACCAGGCAATGATAACTATAGAGCCCAACTCCCGCGCCAATGCACGAAGTAAATCCCTGATGTCAACCAAGGTGAGGTAAGAGAAGTTCTCGAGCAACTTAAGAACAACAAGTCTCCATAGGACGACGGAATAACCACAGAGCTCTTAAAAGCAGGAGGGACTGTAGTCCTGACAGAGCTGGCGAGCCTTTATAATTCCGTTATCCATCAGGGCCTTACAGCACAGGCGTGGAGCGGGAGTGCGGTTGTTCTGTTCTTCTACTAACCTCGCAGAAAAAATATAGACCCATTTCTCTTTTCAGCCACCTCTCCAAGTTGTTCTCGAGTATTAACAGATAGCCTCGCCAGAAAACCGAACGATTTACAACTACAGGAACTAGACCACATCCATACTGTTTGGCAGATTATACAGAAGATCAATGAGTACAATAAGCCGCTGTGCATGGCTTTCGTGGACTACGAGAAAGCCTTCGACTCCATCGAAACCGTTGCGGATCTGGATACTCTGCAGCGGTCTTGTATCGATTGGCGCTACATCGCCATCGGGGCGTTGATATGTTTGTATGATATCGCCATTAAGACCATCCAACTCCAGCGTCGTCGACGCGATTGCGACGAGGTGTGAGGCGGGGAGACGTAATATTTTAATCAGCTCTTCACCAACGCACTCAAAGACCCCTTTAAGATGCTGGGCTGGCTTGGACTGGGCATAAACATTAATGGCGAGTACATCTCACACCTTCGGAATGCTGACGATATGCCTGACGGGGTCCCTGAAAGAGTTGAGCGGGATGCTCCACGACCTAAACGGAGCCTCTCGACGTGAACTTGTCTCGGCATGAACTTGAACTTTTGTTCAAGATTATGTTAGACGAACACATGACGGGATCGTTTTATGTCCACAGATGGATGCTTGAGGTTGTTCAAGAGTACGTCTATCTTGAGCAACAGCTTGTCATCCAGCTTGGTAGCAATAACTTTGAAAAATAAATCGAATCGGTTGGGCAACGTTTGGCAACTTACGCCAAGTTTTCTCTTCGCTCCTACCACAATGCCTGAAGACCAAGGCCTACAACCAATGCGTTATGACGTACATTACCGAGACGTGAACACTCACAGCGGGACTAGTTCACAAACTTAAAGTCACGCAGCGAGCTATGGAACGGGCTATGCTTGGCGTCTCCTTGAAGGATAAAATCCGCAAAGAAATTATCCAACAAAGAACCAGAATTACCGACATACCTCATAGAACAAGTAAGCTTATGAGGCAGTGGAGTGATCATATTTGCAGAAGTACTGCTGGCCGCTAGACTGATGGCCGCTAGACCAAGCTTGTCCTAGAGTGGAGACCACGACTCGGTAAGCGTAAGGTAGGGCGGCCTCCGGTTAGGTGGAGAGACGACCTGAACTCGAGGCTGGGACAGAATGGATACGAAAGTCTAAGAATCATGTACAGTGGCGCGTGTTGGAAGTGGCCTATGTTCAGCAGTGGATTGCTATAGGCTGCATATCAAAGGTATAGGTATTACGATAATAGTTAGTTTCATGTATATCGGTAAATCCATGGCTTTACCGATATGCATGAAACTAAGTATAAGTACTAAGTAAAAAGAACCACAACCCATATGAGGAAAGCTATTAGTTAGTAAATATTAAAAGGAACCACATGTACATTGTCTTAATTATCTAGAAAGTTTAAGAGTCTTTTTTCTCTTAGCGTTATCCCAAATCAATCCCGTTTCAATCTGGGGTCCGCTTACTAGTCTAACCGCATTTGGCTGAATATTAGCTTTTACAAGCGTATGCAGAGCAAATTTATATACACATACTTAAATGAGTTATTTATCAATACATTTTACATTTATATAAAATAAATGTATTATTTTAGTTAATCTAACAGAGCTGCATATTTATTTTGTAAATCCATTGATATCTCAGAAATGCGTTTTTGCTGGGTGGTTCCTTTTTGCATAAATACGGACAATAATTAATGGTAACATTGACGTTGAGCGTTGGTTGACGTTCAGTTAGTGACGTAAAGTAGTGGTCCCCGCATTATGTTGCCAGCACAAAGTCATTAAATACAAAATGAACTTTACCTGCCGGAATTTTTTTTCGAAGCAGTAGATAATGATAATTATTTTTTTTTAAATGGCAAAATTAGGAAAGTACGTACTTGGTGACCTTTTCTCGTAAACGTTTATGCAAAAATAATGAACTTAGTGAATAAAAGTCATTCTTCGGAAAAACTGTACTTAGTGAGTTTTCCTTGTCACCCTACGATATTAAGTTTGAACCTTACATTGTTAAACCTTGTTATAATATAAAGATAATATTGTTAGGTAACACATATTCTGTGCTTACTTACTATTGTATATCTCAAATAATACAGCCAGTCTGTCTATTGCAAGTAATTAGTTAATTTATTTGAATATTTAACTTTAATTAACTTATTCGAAGGTTCAACTTTTGATAACTTTGACTTTGTTTTGTGACAAAATATATTGAAATTATTAATTTTGTTGGACAGTAGATACCTGTCACTTGCTTGTACCAGCAGTAAACAGGCTAATACTTTGTTGGTTTCAAAGAATTAAGAAAATTAAGTTTTGATTGTTAATATTATTTAACGCTTGTCCGGGCTCTTTTGAATTTTGATTATGTCAGCTATCAAGGACTTGCGTGCGGCTGCTGGTGCTATTGCATCAGATTTGCGCTGGTTTGTCTCGGCCAGTGCCTTAGTGAACCGGCCTGATCGCCAGCAGGCCTTACTACAAAGGTACGAGCGGATCCATGATCGCCTGGCAAGTGTGGAACAGCAATTCCGCACATTCAGCGCTTGCTGTCTCGAAGTGTCTGTCAATGATTTCACCGCTGACCAGCGAAATAAGGTCAGCGAAGACTATGCCCAGGTCTTAGACCTGTATGATGCTGTCTCCAATAGTGCGAGACAACTAGTTGCCGATAGGGAAGGGCAACCCGGCCTGAAGCAGGAGCTTCCTAGGTCAGCACCGGGGCTGGTGAGTAGGCTCCCTACTTTGGACCTCCCCCATTTTTATGGCTGCCTAGGAAGCTACCTGGGCTTCGTTAATTTGTTCGACAGCCTGGTCAATGACAGGGCTGACCTTCGGCCAGCACAAAAATTGGCATATTTAACGTCGGTTCTGGATGGGGAGGCTAAGGGCCTCATCCAGCATCTGCCCGTGTCTGACGAGGCGTACCAGACGGCTCGGGACCTAATTACCCGTAGGTACCATAATAAGCGTGGCCTCGCCGACACGCACATCGAGCAGATTTTGGGTTTGCCGACGCTCACCCGGGTCTCTGGGTTGCGCACCCAACTTTTGAACCCGCTTTTGGTGGCCATCAACGCACTTAAGTGCCTTGACCTGCCCGTGGACCAATGGTCCTATCTATTGGTGCACATTGTGCTGAAGAAGCTGCCTGCCGACCTGAGGTCGCGTTTTGAACAGCGCTTTGGTGGGGATAGCGCGACCCATCTGCCCCCCTTTGCTGACCTGGAGAGGTTCCTGGAGGGTGAGTGCCGGGTCTTGGACAACTCCGGTGGTGACACGCCGGCTAAGACGCAGCCGCCCAAGGTCAAGGAGCAGCCTACCGGTCACACCCGAGCCAATGTTGACCGGCGCCCTCCTCGCTTTGCGGTCACGCAGAGCCCAGCGGAGTGCTCCTACTGCAAGGTCACGGGGCACAGAACGGCCAGTTGTAGGGCATTTTTGGACCTACATGTCGCCTCTCGTAGGCGCATCGCGAATGCCCGCCGCCTTTGCTTCTCTTGTTTGGGGTCCCACTACCAGCGAGACTGCCCAAACTCTCACCCCTGTCCTCACTGTGGAGGGCAGCATTTGGACATTCTCTGTATGAATGCCAGAGAGGTTGGCCGCTTGTCCAACAGCCGACGCCGCGCACGGGCGGGTGTTTTCGAAGGTGGCAGCCGAGGCTCACCGGCGCGTAGCCGAGAGTCGCCTCGCTCAATTGATCGCCACTCGCCCCGCTTGGAGAACCGTAGCGTGCGCACGCCTCCTCTCTCTCGCGCACCTGAATGTGCTGTTCAGCGTCACCAGCACCATGACTGCTGCCCCAGGTATTCCCCACCTTTGGCGGAGCGTCCCCGCCTTGACTCGCGCCCACCTCGTTTTGGGCGGGTGCGTCATTATGACCCCCCACAGATGGCGCGCGGATCGAGTCATCGCGCCTTTGAGGACTTCAAGCCGCACCCTCGTTTTGACTTGCCTGGTCCTGGCCAACGGTCGCCGCCCAGGCAAAAATAGGTCATTGACCCCTGCCCTATAACTCCAACGTCCCCCATTGAGACCGTTATCCTACCAACGGTTGCTGTTAGGGTCTGGGGACCCACGGGGACCTCTGTTGTTGTACGTGCTATATTGGACACAGGTTCACAGGGTTGCATTGTTTCCACTTGTTTAGTAGGGCAGGTTAAATTAAATATGGGTTTATTTCCAAATTGTATACGGGGCATAGGTGACGTAGCCTCTTATGTTGAAGGGCAAGTTAAGGTTTTGTTTGGCCCTGTTGAATCTTCACACCCGAGGATTAAAACCTCGGCTATTATGTTGAAGAATATTTTGGGTATGCACCCACAGAAACAGCTACCCGCTGCTGTGGTGAATTCGACATCGGGATTGGAACTGGCAGACCCCAAATTTGACACACCGGGACAAATCGACTTGTTGATTGGCTCTGATGTCCTCGGTGGAATTTTGATTGGTGGGAAACGGGTCCCATCCTCACATTTGTTTGAGATTGTTGACAACCCCGCCATGATGGCTGTTCTCGGCGTTCAGTACAGACCAGTCCAAGACATCTTTACATATAACGTAGACTTGAAATTGCCGTGTTCTTGGACTAAACGTCTCGTATTGTCTACTGTCGCCAGAACCTTTGATCCGAACGGTTGGATCTGTCCAATTATATTTTGGGCAAAATGCTTCTTGCAGAAGCTTTGGACAGCAGAATTGACCTGGGACGAACCTCTGCACGGCACTCTTGTTGAGGAATGGCCCTCCTTTGTATCCTCACTTCCTGCCGTCAACGAGATCTCCTTGCCTCGTCCCATCCTTCCTCCCGGGAAGTACAGGGCCACCCTTCACGGGTTTTGTGATGCCTCGGAACGTGGTCACGCGGCCGTGGTGTACTTGCGCACAGTTAGTGCATCAGGTCAGGTGAGGGTTTCCCTGATCATGGCGAAGAGCAAGGTTGCACCCCTTCGGACATCTCTGACCATTCCGAAATTGGAGCTCTCGGGAGCAGCACTACTTGTACGCTTATTGAACCACGTGTCTAACACTTTGGGTAAAAGCATTTGTATTAATGGGACCTACGCCTGGACAGACAGCCAAATTGTTCTTTGTTGGTTGAAGGCTTCTGTTCACACCTTGGAGGTATTTGTCGCTAATCGCGTTTCCCAAATCCAGAAATCCGAAGTCAAACTTGTTTGGAGACACGTGCCAGGTGAGCTCAACCCCGCTGATTGTGCCTCGCGCGGATGCTTGACGCCTAGTTTGATAGGTCATTCGCTGTGGTGGGGTCCGGAATGGTTGAGTCGACCAGAAATTGATTGGCCTCGAACGCCAGTTTTGAATACTTCTAATTTGCCGGGTCTACGAACACTCGCTCTTGAGAAGGTAGAATGCGCCTTCGTTCTGACTGCGGCACTAACTTCAAGGGCACGTATAATTATTTGAATGATGTTGTTAATTTTCTTGAAACCAACAAGACTGATATAGGTGATAGGCTTGCCCGACGTGGGATAAATTGGTTGTTTTCCCCACCAAATTGTCCACACTGGGGTGGTATTTTTGAGGCCGCTGTAAAATCGGCCAAAACACACTTGCGCAGGACAATCGGTGAATGTGTCCTTACATTTGAGGAACTCGCAACTGTGTTTTGTAAGATTGAGGCCGTTTTAAACTCTCGGCCATTGTGCCCGACCTCCTCAGATCCGAATGATTTGGAGGCCCTTACGCCGGGCCATTTTTTGATTGGTCGCCCTTTTGTCGCCTTGCCTGAGTACCCCTATATTGATACGAGACCTGGTCGTCTCTCGCGTTTTGAATTGGTACGCCAGATTACTCAGAGCTTTTGGAAACGCTGGAATTTGGAATAGTTGCACATACTCCAGCAACGCGTTAAGTGGACCGACAAGACCGATCCACCCAAGATTGGTGACCTCGTTTTGATCAAGGAGGCAAACCTTCCGCCACTCAGATGGCGCAGGGGGCGCATCCTTCGTTTGGTAACTGGGGCTGATGGAGTTCCCCGATTTGCTGAGGTCTTGGTGGACGGTTCGGTTCTAAGGAGAGCGGTTGCAACATTGTCACGTCTACCAAACGATTAGCGGACCGGTAGGCCGGTCCGGGGCGGGTGGATGTTTGAAATAGAATTAGTTTTTATTATAAGTCAAATCGATAAGATCGATTGAGTAACATTTTGTTTAGTCTATTGAAAATTTCTGACAATGGTCACACTGAACTGTCACTTCCGTTGCCGCCTTGAAAAATTTACACGCCGATTTTGGGCTGTCTCCGTTTGTAATATTAATAAATTGATCGCCCTTTGAATTAACGCGAATTGAATTAACTTGCAAATACGTAATTGCCGCTTTTGACTTCCGGCAAAGTTTGTTGTAAATTGATGACATATTGAACATTTGTGAAAAGTTTTGTGAACCGCAAACGTGCATCGTGGTCTGGAGAAGGACTTCGCCGAATTGTACACTGGTATCTATTCGATTCTCTTGTTATTTTGGCCAAAATTATGAGTTAATCCTATAGGTCCACTTCAAGAACATCACCAGGAAATATAAGGTAAAATTTTCATGTACCTACTCAATACTTTACTCACTGTGCAACGCAGTGCTTTGTGTCTGGATATATTGTCTATCGTGGTCAGGTAGATGTATTACACCTTCCACTGCAACTCTGTCCTGAAAATTCCTGCCTGGCTACGGTAATTCTAGACATTATGTATGTCACTTTTTGTAGTAAATAAACCTATATTTTGCCTAATATACAATATATTAGCAAATAAGAACTGCGAGGCTACTTTTAGAATTCCTATAGACTTTAAGCGTTCCCTAAGAGTATCTTTAGCACCTAACATGTATATTGCTCGTAGCTAGTCAAATATTTCAAAATTACCGAAATAGATTTATTACAGTAAAATGAGCTTTTATTCACCAAGTCCCTTGTCTCAACCCCGCGTGAGGCCACAAGTCCCATCTCCATTTACCCATGAAAACGTAATTAATGCTACAAGTGATAACGCCATCAAAATAATGACTCCGGGTAGATCTTAATAGATCACAGTGGCTTAACTAGCGTTTATCCTTGTACACTGAAAAATGAGGCTGCTGATGTAATGAATAGACTGTAGTATCAGGATATCCTGAGCCATAGTAATTTTGTATTCATGTATTAGACTTGTCGTTCGTAATAGGTCGGCTAAGTTGAGCAATGCCTGTGCAGGTCATCAGTTAGATGGGTGACCGCTTGTGCCATTTAAACCAGGACGTTTATGTCCTTCGGAAGGCACGTAAAACTATCGGTCTCGGTTCTCAGGACATGAATCGTTATACTATGTCGGAGGTCGTTGGGCGGTCTGAAAAATCCGACGACAAAGATTTTTACACTCCACAATCACACAAAGACATCAAAAATACTAAACACATGAGCGAGAGATATTATTGATCGCTTGTAATGCAAAAACGTCTTATTTTCATTAAGTTATTAACAATTACGAACGTGCTGGACCACGCTTCGTGTAAAATGGTCTGAAACCTGGTGTGCTCTTGAGAGAGCGGTCATATGAAACACACTTAGTATCTTCGTAATTCATCTATTACAGCGTGATCATATTGTAACAAAGACAGTTATTGTCATGAATTATGTTTTAATAAATATTATTATCATTATGTTAAGGAAGTGTTTTCGTTTGTGTTCGATTCTAACCTATGCCTCTCACACGACGCTGAGAATAGGAATGAGTGTCGTTAAAAGGTTACACGTCACATAGGTTACAAGTAAATACTTGTAACCAATCACTCTCACACTATGTAGGACATGTAAAGAGGTATCCATATAATTGGCAGTACAAAGTAGCAAGTAATCCCTCCAACGCAACATAAGCATATTATGCTCAGTGTAAATCATACAACATTTCAGACTAGCAACTAACCACTTTAGTCATTAGCAAGTTCCAACTTTGTCCTACATATAACATACTAGAGGACGCCAGCAGCTACGCCAGCATTTTTTTTAAATTAACCCGTTTTTGCCGATCCCGTGGGAATTTCGGGAAATCCCTTCTTAGTGCACCCCTACGATCCCCAAGGAACATACATGGCAAATTTCAGCTTCCTGTGCCCAATAGTTTCGGCTGTAGCGTGACTGTTAGTCAGTCAGTAACGCAAGGATTTTATATATTAAGATATCCTCACTGCCCAATTAGTTATTATCATTAGGGGAGTTCCCTCTGAGTTGTAAACTATGGTACTTGTTTGAACACAGCAATAGTATTATAATGAAATTTGCATATTGTGGACGTGAAAAGTTATTTTATGAGTATGTAACTACTAAAAGTTATAACTGAAAATTTTAAAACTCACATTGACATTGACAAACTGGGACACATGAGATATAAACCGCAGCTGTATTGCCAGACCTTAGTAGTTTGACTTTTACACTCATTTGAATTCTGTGTGAAGGATTTAGCTTTTTGTAACTTTTAAAACGAATAAATCTTAGGCCAGTCTCACTTTCAAGTTTTTCAAACAAATGGAAACATTTCAAGTATCAGACAGTGATTCCAAGTTTACTAACTCAGCAAGAAGGCCAGTAGTTTCATCTTTAAATCTTTTACTATCCTTGAAATCCCGTTCGTAATTTTCAAGTGAAATTAATCTGAGACGTGTTGGTGACAAGTTTTCTCCACGCAGTTTAAAGAAATGAGCACGATCATGAAAATTTGCAATTACCACAATTACTTACACAATACTTCTTGTAATCTGTGCGAGGGACATGCTTACTGTCAAGTTATGTGGAAGTACTTACTGTTTCAGCCATTTCTGGATCGCCTAATATAACCATAGCATCTCCGCCAGGCACTCTAACGAATCTCAACATTGGACCATATTTATAACATAGTTTGCCAACCATTTTCTAATTAGAAATTAGGTACTTGTAGTATTTAAGAACAATTTAGTGTAATAGCCCACGCGATAGCTAGAGTAAATATAAATATTTTGCATTAGGCAAGCATCTAGACATGAATGTGATTGGTATAGATAACTATTCTTTGAATAACTTCTTACGAGCCAATGATTTATATTGAATTATGTACCCATACGAATCACACAAACTAGAAATCACGTGTTTTATTACCTATGTATCTATACTAGTACGACTAATATAATAAGGGAAAAAATTGCGGATAGTGTACAGAAACTTAACGTTACAACTTCCTATATAATTATTATTTTTAAACCACAATTCTACAAATAAAACAGTAATCACCATTTATGCTTGAATCGCTTTGAACAATCGCCATTGGTACTCACATTCATATTTATAACGGATCTATATCGCGTCATTAATTTAATATAAAGATAAAATACGTTTTATTTGCTTTAAACGTTTTTAAACCATGTTTCTACAAGTAGAAAGTGAGTAACATTTTTTCTGAATTGCTTTGAACAATCGTCTTATGTAGTTCTAAAATTTATCGATAGATGGCTCCGTTCGATTTAAATTCGAGGTATGGTTTCGTTCACATCGCGTGTATATAATTTGAGGACGTGCGCTGTTTCGTCACTGCTGAATAGGTATGAGATATACCTGCTACATTCCATACCCGGCCTCACGGGTACGGGTATGGCCATGCACCCAGTACAGAAACCCAGTATTAAAATACCTATAGGTATTTTCAGGGCAGGTCTTTGACGGCTTCCTTTTGGAGGCTCTTACAGACTTTTTCATCAGTTTGATGACTCTTTTGGCTCACCCAGGTCTAATTGACATGGGGAACCCGCTCTTTCTAGTTATTTAGGTTTTCAGACTATACTTTATTACTTTAAACGAGGAATACATACCTATATATTTAGATAGAGTTTGGCTTGGTAAGTTTATCTACATAGTTAGATTGCCCGGGAAAACGCCACAAAAAATGATAATTACTTAAATTGTAAGAACTTTAAAAAACATCAAAACAGTTCAAAATAAAATTGTCGACCTAAGTACAAAGACCTAATATCATCTTATATTTTCATCCACTCTAAAATCACCTCTATCTTCTTAAGCGTACAATCCTTTTTCGTCAAAAGTCATTGAAACACTGCTCTCTAACATTATTTACGCAATTAACTTGTTTATCATGAATGAACTGCCGCACCCGCCGTCGGCGTCACCCCGTCGCCGCGCCGTACCCGACAAGGCGGGCGCTAGCGGTTCGGGGCGCGGCGCGGTGTCGAACGTAGACCGGGTACAACTTATGATCAGGTATAGTAGGACGTACGGGACGGCGGTACTGTCATGCGATGTGCGACTTCGTTCGGCGCGCAGTTCGTACAATACCTATCGGGTACGGTCCGGGTCTCTACCGTAAATACCCGGTATGCGTACTGCCATGTTCATACTGGGTATTTATACCTGTACCAGTATATACGCATCATCCCTACTGCTGAATATAGGCCTCTCCACTGATGTGGTTAGGTTTCATCATCAAAAATATTTTTGTTAAAGTATTCTGACTGAAAAGTCAGATGCTTTTATAATACCGTATAATACAAATATAGAAATTATTGGCAAATAAACCTTCAAAATGTGCGCGATGATCGCGCCGCCTGGAGACGCTATTTGGGACTTCGAGCGATGGTGCCTGTCAGTTATTGATGGCAATCATGAGTCAGACGTATTTTGTAAATGGCCTCCTTGTTTGTCAGTGAAATTAATTTATCACTTATGCTACTGCTACACCTGCGTTAGAGTTAGCGTTAATGCCAATAGCCAACTATGCGTTAGTTAACGCGTTAAAAATACGCGTTAGAAATTAGTAATTTAACGCGTTAAAACATTGGCCACATCTACGTAGCGCCTAAATTAACGCGCTATTTGACGCGTTAAGGCTCAGTTCACACCGAAATGGCAGCGGCCGGAAGCGAAGCGGAGAGCAGTTTCAGTGTCATATAATTTTAGCCTTTATCACCATGACTATAATACATAGAATCACTTGAAAATCCGCGCCGCGTCGGCGCGCGACCGCTCTGGCGGGCGCGAGCGGCCGCGAGCATGCGCGGGAAGGCGCGGGCGGCCGCGAGCCAGCGCGGAAGGGGGCGGGCAGCCGTGTACCAAAGAATCCGCGTTTCCTCTTCTTCTTCTTCAATTATACGTGCAATAACTATTAAATCCAAAATAATAATTGTCACAGCTAATTACACACGTGTTTCCTCTTTATATGAAGAATATACTGCGCGTAGGAATAGCGTGAGCCTGAGCCGTGACGTGAGCTGCGCGCGGCTGCGAGCAGTCGCGGGCGGGCGCGAGCAGTCGCGGGCGGGCGCGAGCAGTCGCGGGCGGGCGCGAGCAGTCGCGGGCAGCTGCGAGCCTTCTCTTCGATGCCGGCCGCTGCGCGTCGCTTCCAGCCGCTGCCATTTCGGTGTGAACTGAGCCTAAGGCGCAGGTGTAGCAGGAGCATTAGAAAATATCGTGGGTATAATGGAAGAACTAAATAACTCAGATTTTGGCCAAATTGACCTTTTACCATTTTCGTGAACCCCAAAATGTGCCGCATCTTTTGGTCTAACAAACATTCTTTTATCTTAACCCAGTCCAAAAATAAAGCAATTTTGTGTTTCAATTGTAGAAATAGATATGTATAAATGAGCTTTAAATATTTGTAGAAAAAATTAATAACTCTATGAATAAATGAACAACTGTGACTTCTGATCACTTGAGTATGAAATGAATTAGCTAAGTTGAGTTATTTAGGTCTTTCGCGCACGAAAATATTTTAATGAAACTAGTCAAGTTGAAGGAAAACTAAACAACTTGAGTTATTTAATTCGGGCATTAATGAACGTTCTTTCGTTTTTAAATAAGTATTTTTATTTATTTCTTCTTCGAGAAAACATAAATTTATGAGAGATTGCAATCAAATAAATGTCAATAGGTGAAGTTATTTAATATTTCTATTTATAGTATACGCACGTTAGCGAAGTTATCGTATAATTCAGAAGTAAAAATTAGTGCGAAATAATGTAAACCTATAGATTAACCATTCTCAAAGTGCGCTCCGCAGAGCGCCAGGGCTCCACGAAGCACCTCTAGAGGCTTCACGACAATATTGCTCCAATTAAAATAAAATAACTTAAATATAACTAAATCACTAGGTAGCAGAATACAGCAAAATGATCGATTTAGATTCTTAACTCAACATCAGCCCCTTACAGTCCACTGCTGGACAAGGCCTCTCCTTGGAAGGAGGAAGTAGCCTACTATACCACGCTGGCCAAACGGATTGGTATAGGGTTTGTTTTAAGTTTTCCTTCTCTTACAGTGCTATTCTCTGCATAGTATGGTCCCTCTGTCGGCTCTTTCAACTTAATATGGGGTGGTGACATTGCGTATTTTTAATCCGTCACCACACTAAACTCACTGCAACTTAAGGTAGTAGATTGTGCTATACTAGTATGCTATGTTTTTACCGGCGATTTATTACAATCGGATAATTATAGAATAAACCGATATACTATTATTAGACATATTATGTTACTTAGGTAGGCAGCCTAGCGGCCTAGCCAATAGTCTAGTGGAAATATCAACAGACTGCCATTCACAGGGCTCGGGTTAGAATGGATTGTCTCGTGCCTCAGAGAGCAGATCTTTAAGACTGGGTGGTGTGGTCACATCTTCCTACTTTTTTCTGACATCAAGATTTGATGTCTTGCAGCGACCGGTGCAGGCTAGGTTTATTAAAAGATTTAATACCGTGGGCCAAATCTATACAGAGCATAATTTTTCATAGGTTATTTAGAAATCCGAAGAGTAAAACCGGCCGCTGTGGCTGGCTTTTGTGGACTACGAAAATGCCTTCAACTCCATTGAAACTGGGCTGCTGGCAATGCACTGCCTACACTAAATGTCTCTCAGAGAGCTATGAAAAGGACAATGCTAGGGATTTCACTGATTAATAATTTCCGGCACGAGATTATCCGGCAGAAGACCAAAGTAACTGACATAGTCCAGAGTTAAAGCAAATTGAATGGAGGAACTTATGGCATGTCGACTAAAAAGCAGGTTCTTTAATTAACGCCACGCCTCAGCAAGAGTAGTGTAGGCCGCTAAAATAGGTCATGCATGCATGCAATTTGTTTATGTGCTTTAGGTATTGCCCATTTTCTACCGAATATTTAGTCATTCCTTCAAAACCTGCCTGAACTTTGTATTCAGAAACTGAGATTCGGCTGTAGATATAGGTAATCGGCTGAAGATAGAAGGGATCTTAGTAACTAGAACAAAAATACAGTATAATTTACATTTTATTGAGATCCAGTATTGAAGACTTGTTTGCAAGTCTACAAAATCAGTGTTTGTCATGGACCGCCTTCAGAGAGCATATCCTAGTATATAAAATCCTTGCGTTACTGACTGACTGACAGACACGCTACAGCCGAAACTATTGGGCGCAGGAAGCTGAAATTTGGCATGTATGTTCCTTGGGGACCGTAGGGGTGCACTAAGAAGGGATTTCCCGAAATTCCCACGGGATCGACCAAAACAGATAAATTTTAAAATAATGCAGGCGCTGCTGCTGGCGTCCTCTAGTGTCAACATATGTTACGTAGAATTTTCTTACATAAAATATTTTAGTCCATTATATTTTGTGTCGAGTTTCCTTAAGGTGAGATAGCAGGCGTTCTGTTGGTGTTAAGTGTTTATTTATAACAGAATAAAAGAGAAATACCGCATTTCGTTTCGTCTGAAAAGGGACAGGATTTATGGCAATTCGATAAATATCATTTGGATATCATTAAAATTGAATCAAATGTTTGCTGCTATAGCCGATGAATTTAAATTTCCACAAACTTTTATAGCAAGGAATATCGTTTATGGGTACATAGTCTCTGCCTACCCCAATGGAAGACAGGCGTGACGATAGATAGATAAATCGTTTGTGGGTTTACATTTTATTTATTGCTTCTATGTGTTAGTTAGTAGGTACAAGTGTTAAGAATGAAGACCATGTATTAATTAAATGTTTACGGAGAGCAAAGGTAATCATGAATATTTACGACTATTTCAGACAGAACAAACATTTGTGTCACTCATAAATTTAATATTGTGTGCAGTTTTTGTTTGGCTTATGGGTGCTTGGTGTCATTTCTGTCAGTAGTTTTTCGATCTTTATAAAGTTCCCAGCGATACAGGCAAAGTTTTCAATGATTAATAAACTTCTTGTTTTTCTGTTAAACTCAGTTTAAATTATAATGCATTATTTTTTATGCGTCTTTTAGGTGATCACTCTATCGCAACGGCATTTTTTAGCTATTAAGCTACCGCCTCTTGTTATTCTACGAACCTCTGAAACTTCATCCAAAACATTTTTCAATTTTCTTTCAGATTTCAAGTTAAATAAGATAAAGGGGGATAAGGGATTAAATATAATAATAATTGTATAAAACTTGTGTCTCGTAGTGACGTTCCCAGCGGCGGTGGTGCTGTAACAAAAGCTTTGTCCCTCAAACCGCTACAAGGTCACGGTCATAAGGATATTGTAAATTGTAAAGAGAGAAATGCTTTATGTAGTATTACACTTGTATCTGTAGGTTGAATAAAATGTTACAGATGTGTTATTATAAATATTTAAGTACACTATTTTTATGAACTTTTATTGGTTTATTATCAACCAGAAGTTTCGCATACTTTTTGTTCGTGTATTTTCCTCAACTTTGCCTGTATTGCTGGGAACTTTATAAAGATCGAAAAACTACTGACAGAAATGACACCAAGCACCCATAAGCCAAACGAAAACTGCACACAATATTAAATTTATGAGTGACACAAATGTTTGTTCTGTCTGAAATAGTCGTAAATATTCATGATTACCTTTGCTCTCCGTAAACATTTAATTAATACATGGTCTTCATTCTTAACACTTGTACCTACTAACTAACACATAGAAGCAATAAATAAAATGTAAACCCACAAACGATTTATCTATCTATCGTCACGCCTGTCTTCCATTGGGGTAGGCAGAGACTATGTACCCATAAACGATATTCCTTGCTATAAAAGTTTGTGGAAATTTAAATTCATCGGCTATAGCAGCAAACATTTGATTCAATTTTAATGATATCCAAATGATATTTATCGAATTGCCATAAATCGTGTCCCTTTTCAGACGAAACGAAATGCGGTATTTCTCTTTTATTCTGTTATAAATAAACTGGGAAAATAAAAGCATCGTTACTTATACGGCTTAAGGCGCTAATGAGTGGATATGGGAACGCTAATACCCTTTCAAGGCATTTGTTTGGAAGCTTTTATCGAGGCCTAAATGGAAGCCGCCGATGTTTGCCCACGGTGAAACGAAGTACAGATACTAGCTTAGCAGATTACGTAGAGGCTTAATAAATTTTCTCCGTTAATGGTCGTTATTTGCTTAAGCGAAATACTGTCACGATTTATGTACTGAAGAAAAGTGTAGGCGTTTGTAAGATTTATTTAATTATAACAACTCGACCGAGTAGAAACACTTAGTCTAAGTCCTGAGACACATAGAAACGCAAAAAAACATCAAGACTGTCTCGATATTTTATGAGGATCTCAATAATATTCACACGTACAATTTGATCCTTATATAACACAACACATGCCACTCTTCTCAGTTGCGTATAATATATTATAGCACATGTTACTCTACGCAAGGCCATATTTCACGTATTTTTGTAGCTATATTTATGAAATCTTTCGCAACACCACGTAGGCTTACATAAAATATGCTCACTAATAAATCTGTAATCAATCCACCTCAGTATTCATAGCAGAGGTTCTACGTCATGAATATCAACTTAACCCGGCGTTCAGCGTCGCATAATCCTCTCTGAATTATCTATAAGCACTTATAACGTGGATGGTATACAAGATATGGATACGCACTTTGAATATTGAGACTGACTGATATATATTGTGTGAACAGTCGTTTAAGGCGGTAAGTGGTGGTAAGTACGGTCGTTTAATAAGAACCCTTACTATGGAATTCCGTAGATACCTGTGCCAAATTATAAATAAATCGTAGTTAGTAGTATCATCCTAGCAAAGGACACAATATTGATAATATTAAATATACTGGTCCCAATAGTTGAATAGAGATAAGAATTTTAAGACGGGTATACTTTAATTACTAGTTTAGTATTAAACTTTCTAGCTATTGTTCACGTATCTACTTTGTGACGTATGTCCGGTACTTACCGCGTTTGCATCACAGTACCGCCCATACGCTCGGCCAATCAGAGAAGGCCATCGTCCGCGCTCGCGAACCCTGACCAAATATGGTTATGAACGGACTCCAACGCTGATGGAAGGCCCGGTATATAAAGGGGCTGACAGAGAGGCCGGCACCGCTACTCTAACATCGCTTCTACTACCTACCTACTATAACTAAGCGTACTTACTGACCCTACGTCGTATCTACGTGTATCCTGGTCCCAGCTACGGGTTCCAGGTCCACCTTAAAGCTCCGGGCTACTCTACCTACGCCGCTACACTACCCTGCACCGTCCTCGACATCACCTCTACCGAAGAGTCTGGCCCTGCCCTCCTCATCGCACTCAGACCGCCGGCGCCTGCCAGCTGAACCAACGGCCTGTGAGGATCTGCCCGCTACGCGCAGCCCTTCGAACAACCTGCCCTACACACCACCGGAGGGAACAGCGTGGGAGACTGCAGCCGTTAGTGTTCAGGCCTGTGTCGTGTTGTTGGTCGGTCATACTCGTGGCAATGGAAGTGAGACAATACTCGGCAATAAACGCACCTAGAACCTCTATTGCGTTTTAATACCAGAACCCGTTACAACTTATATAATTATTTTGTGTTTAGAGAATAGTAAGAAAACTTATGATAAAACTAATAACTAATACTTATAAAAAGAAATATTATCATATTATAAGAAAGCATAATGCTGTGCTAACTTGAGATTCTCCACAACGCTGATTTTCATTAGAAGCCCCCAGACGACCTGTGGGTAACAAGCCAACAATACCCATTCTATATAACTACATTAAATTTATCATTGTATTTCTTTCTACATTAAACTAAAGAATACCTTTATTGGATTGATTATCTAAACTCTTGCTCGATACCACCTGGAACGGTGGAGAAAAATGTTCATGCATTTTAGATGCCAATATCTTTGATGTATGCAGCTTCAGGTCACAAAGCTCCTTTGTGCCCGGCTGCTGGTTATTTACAATTCATATCGCACCTACGCTGGACAACAAGAGTAAAAGTTTACCACGCGGCAAACTAGGTCTTAAGAATGCAGTGTTCATTAAAGTCTCTCCATTGGTACGTTTGTTTGTAGGGTCGTGGTATAATTTTGTAGGAACGTGTAAAGCTTATATTTATGTAACGGGTCTCAATTGCGAAATTATAAAAGAAATAAAGGTACAATACCATCTATAAGCCCCGACGCTTCCGTGAGGTTTATATAAGTCTTGGTAACGACTAGTGCAACTTGCTATATATATATTAAGATGTCTTTAAGTTGCCACAGTTTCAAACTTTTTTTTCGTATGTTAGTGAGGAGTCCAATTTGACTGTTGATCCTTAACATTAGTGCGGTTAGTCTGAGATAGAAAAATAATGTGGTGGAATATTTATCATGTATTCCCCAGAGTACAAACATGATTCGATAAATCCTAAATTTGGTTTTAATTTCAGATGATCATTCATGCGCCTATACTTATGGCATCATAGCAAGGTTATACTGCACCGTGTCGCTTTTGTTGTTCCATATAATCAAAACTATACGAGTATAATATTTGTGCACAGTCCAATTACCGCAGTGATTGGTCTGAGTCGTCTCGGCGCGAATGTGCCGCGCTGATAACGCGCCACCAATTAATATCACAGTTGGCCGGGCTTTCACCTCAATGTTCTCTCACTTAAAAAGGATTTATAGTTACATACATAGCTGTACGTAAGTTAATCCTGTGAAAAATAGGTTTTTAAGACACAAATACTTCGCCTTCTCTACTTTAAGTCTTGTTTGTAAAGCTAATGGGTTGCCTCTCACATGCTCATTTCTAGATGACATAATACCACAGTTAGTATAAAGGATGATTCTCGTTACACCGTGCCGGGGCCGGGCCGAGCCACGGCCGGGACACGGTTAGCATGATTCACGTTACACCGTGCCGCGTCCGGGCCGGACCCCGTTCGGGGCACGGCCGTGGCACGGTCAGATATTCGGGGTTATTTTAGAATGTTTAAAGAATGCTTTTGTATATTAGCCTATTCCTCACACTGCACGATTAGCAGTTTGTCTCAGGTAAATTTAAAAAACAGATTTTCTTTTCAATTATGTACTTATTTATTTAATATTGACATGAAATGTTTCACAGACATACATAGACTCACGCCTGCATTTATTTAATATTGACATGAAATGTTTCACATACATACATAGACTCACGCCTGCCTCCCCGACGGGGTAGGCAGAGGCATATTAAACGCTCACTTTTCGCCACTATTTTGATCCCACGTAATAGGTAGCGAGCGAGATTATAGCTCCGTGTGTTCCGGCCTAAATCATCAACTGCCCTCCGGTCGGGAAACAATAACCATGGCCGTGGCCCGGCCGTGCTCCGGCCGTGGCATGGCCGTGGCACAGCCTAACGTGAATTACTTCATACAAATCAATACTATGAATATTTGACCGTGCCACGGCCGTGGCCCAGCCGGGGCTCGGCCTAGACACGGCCCGGTGTAACGTGAATCATCCTTAAACCGCTAATACCTTGCGCACCTCAGGTTATGGGTTACGCTGTGGCACAAATGCAAGAAGTGTGGCAGGAATTGGTTTGGGTTTGGGTTTCAGGAATCTAAAGAATTCCTGAAACCCAAACCAAGAAATCTTCATCAATTTATTTTTTATTTATATTAACACTGGACTGCCTCGTTGGTCTCGCGGCATGAATGTGCGCGTGGGTTTGGGAGGTCTCGGGTTCGATTCCCGGGTTGGGCAAAGTGTTATTGGGTTTTTCCGTTAGAAAATTCACAGTAGCAGCACGGAGTCTGGTAATGTGCCGGTACGGCAATAGGCTCGCGCCCTATTACGTGGGACCTAAAAAAGTCATGGTGAAATGCGGGTGTAATATTACACTTCTGCCTACCCCTTCGAGGATACAGGCGTGAGTCTATAAAAAAATTATATTAACACTTCCGTGAAAGGAATAAATCTTGTATCACGAGAAACTTTGCAAACATTTAATCAACGGACAGAAAAATACACTTACCGTTTTACGGCGCAAACTCCATTGGTGAATCGCGCAATGTGTTATCTCGGTTAATAATCGAACTCACATCACTCAGCGCTTTGCAAAATAGTATGACGATCGCTATGTCATGCAGTCAAATGATTTAGGTTTCTTGCCGAATGCTACGTACCAATAGAGACGGTATTTTGACACACATATACATATTATGTAATACTAACATAATATGCGTTTAAAAGTCTGTTCTAAAACTAAATCACACTTATTTTGCCCATACTATCAAATCTCCTTCACATCTTTATATTATACAAATCATCTTGCAACAATCTACTATAAAGATAATTAATAATATGTTTATAGTAGCCTGGGGTATAAAAAAGCCCTTATACGAGGGTTGGATTACGATGCAATAAGGGTTAATCTCATAAGACCTGATGAAGATTGCGTTACTTATTAATAGAATGGGGCTTTTAACACCAATGCCTCGGATAATGCCTCTCTGTGCGAATATAATAATAATAGGTAAGGTTATTTTAAGACTAATTCTATTGTTTAAGTGCGTTGCTATTTAATAAAGACTAGATTAAAAAAAACTTATATTTATAATATAAGATTATAGAATCATGGCATTCGTTAAGGTTTTTGAGCATCGGACGGTTTCACCCTAGTTTTATCGCCGTGCGTTGAGCTTACGGTGCTAGTCTTGGAACGCGTGTGAGCGCTGGCCCACTATCTCACGACGATTATCGTTGAAGGATTCACATTTCTAGTAGCTGTTTGCTTCTAAAAAAACTGTCAACACCACGAAATAATTTCATGGACAACATATTTATTCTGATATCGTGTCGTCCTATATGTTAACAACTCCATTAACACACAAACCGCGGTAGCGTTATGTTTTTAAACGACACGATAATCAGTAGTAACACAGTGGGAATATGACTGTCCTCAGCTTATCTATAACACAGCTTAGCCTAAGCGTTTACTGCGTCACAGTCCACAGACCGCTGTGGCGGCACAGCTCAGCACAGAGCAGTTTTTGTATGCAGCGCTTTATATACGCATAGAGCGGCATTTATATGTACACACGCACGTGAGGATCTGGTACAAGGTTTAATCTGCACTGGTCTGTGCAGTACCGCGCGTTCTGCGAAAGATTAGTTTTACATACAGCGAGCGTCCGCAAAATCTTGGTTACGTGCTACTCATTTCAGTAATTTTATCAAGCGGTATAAATATTAATGATATTTTAATAATAATAGCTTTTAATAATACTTGAATTTGCTATTATAAAATACAATTTTGTATCTTATGATATATACCGAACAAAAAATACAACCTTGGATGTCAAATGTATTAAACCCTCAATTCCCGAGGGCACGTTTCCAATACAAGGAACAATATTTTAGAGCAGCCCAACCTGCGCTCCGAAAGCTTTCGTCGAAAAAAATCGGCAATGTAATTCATTCGCCGTCCTATGGGCCCGATAGTCGTTTCTCACTGCCAATCACACCTTGACTAGGATTTATAGAAACTGGTTAGGGGTCAACCATTTTTCTTATCTTTATTCTGATGTTGTGTGTTTCTTTTTTATCTTTCAAACGAAAAATATTTTCGATATTTGGTGTCAATGTTTCTTATGAATGATGGAAGAGTTTCTCTGAATTCGTCACTGAACATCAAACGTACGTGTGTACGATGGTACTTACGGTATAAGGCTGACCAAATGACCTATTCTGAGAAAACATTACTGCGAAGGTGCGAAGAACTTAACACCAACAGAACGCCTGCTATCTCACCTTAAGGAAACTCGACACAAAATATAATGGACTAAAATATTTTATGTAAGAAAATTCTACGTAACATATGTTGACACTAGAGGACGCCAGCAGCAACGCCTGCATTATTTTAAAATTTATCTGTTATGGCCGATCCCGTGGGAATTTCGGGAAATCCCTTCTTAGTGCACCCCTACGGTCCCCAAGGAACATACATGCCAAATTTCAGCTTCCTGCGCCCAATAGTTTCGGCTGTAGCGTGTCTGTCAGTCAGTCAGTAACGCAAGGATTTTATATATTAAAATTTTCTTACTTTGTTTTGTTGTTTGATCAAAAATAGTTCTGGTAATTTTGCCATTTCTCCTGCTGTAAAAATTGGAATAGTAGCTAGTAGTCAACAGGAAGCCCGATTTTCCTGGGGATATTCTCAATTAGAAGAAAAGGAATGAGTTTCATAGCCAAAAAATTACGAAAGATGTCAATGTGAGTTTTAAAATTTTCAGTTATAACTTTTAGTAGTTACATACTCATAAATTCACTTTTCACGTCCACAATATGCAAATTTCATTATAATACTATTGCTGTGTTCAAACAAGTACCATAGTTTACAACTCAGAGGGAACTCCCCTAATGATAATAACTAATTGCGCAGTGAGCATATCTTAATATATAAAATCCTTGCGTTACTGACTGACTAACAGTCACGCTACAGCCGAAACTATTGGGCACAGGAAGCTGAAATTTGGCATGTATGTTCCTTGGGGATCGTAGGGGTGCACTAAGAAGGGATTTCCCGAAATTCCCACGGGATTGGCAAAAACGGGTAAATTTAAAAAAATGCCGGCGTAGCTGCTGGCGTCCAAACCAAACTGACATAGGTATCCCGAAACTCCAACGAACGGAAGCACGAACCATCGAATTTCGAAATTTGTATTTTAGGCAATCTAAAACCTAAGTTTTGACTATTAGAATCCGCATTCACAATGATAGATTGATGGCGAGTATTGTCATCTTTGCTACTATATTTTTGTTATTCAGTCTTAGCTAAAGCTATATCATAGAGCATAGATATTTATGTATAGAGATATTTTCTTATTGGCGCTTTTAAGACAAACTTTCTGTGACCAGTGTGACCCATATTGCCGCTTGGCGGCGTGGCAGTCGCGCTGTGACAGCTGACTCTACGAGTGCAAGAGAGACGAAAGCTTCTCCTATGTCACTTAACTACGAGAGCAATAAAGACGGAGAACGACGCCAGCGCCGCCAACGGCGCCAACTACGTAGTACACTGACAACCGTCAATACGCCAACTTTAATCGGCACACGACATCCTTAAGAAATACGCTTCTATTATGTAAAATTTGTATTCATTGGCTATATTCTGAACGATGCTTTGTTCAATGCGTTCTCGTTCATCAAGTTCACTGTCAATATTTTGAGAATTTAAAACCTCAATCTCAGTTTGCAAGTCATCAAACCTTGTAGACAAACCCTGAAATTTATTTAGCTTTAAACTCAATTCTGCAAGCTGAATACTAGATATATCAGATGATACAAAGTTTATCCAAATAGTTTCTAAATTTTGTTATTTCTTCTTTTATCGAACTACGTTTTATGAATAATTCCTTTAAGGATGCCTTGGTGGATTTATCGCCATCATCATCATGAGACATTTTGAGCTATTAATTAAAATAAACTTATGAAACTTCACTTATAATAATGTAACTAAATTGTTCTAAAAAAAGAACAAGTTAGGTAGGTAGGTAGGTTATTGTCTAGAAAGTCAAATAGATTTAGAAAAGGAATAAAATTAATTACGATACGGTACGATCTTTGGCTGATACGTTGATCCATGAAGGCAGGCTGGCCTCCAGTTACGCTGTTACGTCCAAATTTGATTCCTTTCTCGAAATTTCCAACCTCCAATATGATAGAACTTGTGTATCTGTATTCCTAGTAAATTGTCCTGTCACGGTCGCCAATTTTCTTGTTTAAGCACAAGAATGGAATTTCCTTAGTGAAACTCTGGAATCCTTTGAACATCGTGTAATTTTGTATTTTAGAAAAATTTGTTGTACATAGAAATGTTAGATGATTTGCAATATTAAAAGTGAATGAACTACCTACATTTAGAATTATGACATTATTAAATATTAAAAGCCTCCCCAAACATTTTAACACATTATTAGAAAACTAAAACATTGCTCTCGTAATTAAAGCAGGCGCTTGCACACATGACATAATCCTTAAATGCAAAAATATTCAAATAAGACAGCCATCCGTTATTTAGGATGGAGAACAAATGAGGCTAAAAAATATTCTCCAGAAGCAGTTTTGCTATGAAGTCAACTTATGGGTTTTTGAGTCCATCTGTATTGTACCCTAGCAGCTGTACCTAAGTCAAGAAATATCACTATCCCTTTGGGATGCGGCAGTCAGTCTGCAGTCACCCTGAGGAAAAGAACAATTCTATACTATTGGAAAGAAAGAGGAAGTTGCGTGGTGAGGGCACCACTCACCTTCCATTGACTATCCCAACTTTGTCCATAGAAAAAGCTTGACTGTACCGAAATCCACTGATCAGAAATGGTAAGGGATATATAGGAAAGTTATGGGTCCAGGAAGATACCTTAGAGATAGTAGAGACTTTCTAATTTTAACAAGACCGGGCTGTACTACCCTCTCACAAAATATCAACGTAAAGTAACGGTATTTATTCTTTACTAGAGGACGCCAGCAGCTACGCCAGCATTTGTTTAAAATTTACCCACATTGGCCGATCCCGTGGGAATTTCGGAAAATCCCTTCTTAGTGCACACCTACGGTCCCCGAGGAACATACATGCCAAAGAACAATGCCCATTTCTGGCCCAGTTTGGAACTCATGAACAGCACAATAAAGTTTCAATTGGTTGTTGAATAATCTTTTTTATTTATAACTTAATTTATAGGCATTACTAAAGGTGTGCCGAGAAACTTATTCAATAAATAGGTTTAAAAAGATGTGATAACGTCTAAATAGCCAACACGTAATAGATCAGAAATTGCCAGTAAAGAAATCATAATATTAAATCGATAATCACTTCTTCTGTATCGATTTTACTTTTTCTCTACTCAAAATGATTTGAGTTCATAGCAAATCTCTACTTGGTCCTTAAACATTTAAAATGTGTGTATTTTTAAGGTATATATGCGATTAACTACAAATAAGTTCGATTTTAAACCAAATATATAGATAACCTATGTCCAAAATCCATACCGATTAATCAAAATCATTTAAAACTGTAAAATGGCAACACTTTTATGACTCTTAAGTAAATGTCAATAATGTCATATTCAGTTTATTTTGTTTGTTACCTATTTGTTTTGCTCGTGCACATTGTGAATGCTTTTTATGTTTTTGGATCTTTTACGACTTCTAGCTTTTTCTTTCGGATTTCTACCCTAACCAAATGATTAACTCATTCCTTTCTACGCAAAACTACGAAATATTTTAACTATCCTAATAAAAGTGGGTACTCACCTAATGTTTTGTGAGCATATAAACTTTTCTATGCTCTTTTTATTTTATATGGTCCATCACATTCATAAATTTATTACAAGAAGTACTTACTTCTTGTAATAAATTTATGAATGTGATGGACCTCTAATCAATCTCAAAATAAAATCAACTCAATAACAACTACTACGATTTTTGACTGTCCACATCTGGGCCGGCGTCTCTAAGAAAAATGGGCATTGTTCTTTTAGCTTCCTGCGCCCAATAGTTACGGCTGTAGCGTGTCTGTCAGTAACTCAGTAACGCAAGGATTTTATATATTAAGATTGCTGCATTGTGTTTGGTAAGTGAGAAAGCAAAAGGCCCCATATACCCTTTGACTTTACCTTAAAGACTTGGATGTAAGTTTTTCTTGGACGTAAACGAAATAACGCTAGGCCGATGTCATTACTCTAGCACTTGACTTTTCTCTGAACTGTCTAGGTGCTTATTTACCTGACTTTCTAGAACATAAGCTGATTCAAACTGCACGTGATCACCTCGCACAGAAGACAAGAAAGTTATGAAGCTGTAAATAAATATTGTATAAGTTGTCGAGTTTATGTGAGAACAAACACAAAGTAAGGTACACGTTGTACCGTATGCGAGAACAAACACAAAGTGATTACAAAAAAAATACCAAAGAACTTAGCTGTTCCTTAGTGAAAGCTGGAGTCCGTACTAGGTTCAAGACCTGTATTACGAATTCTCAGGCACTCCCTACTACATAATACATTTACCACACTTTTGGTACAACAATTTAGTTAAATAATATTTAGTAAATTATATTTGTCGGTACTTGTATAACATGTTAAAGTTATTTTGATTGTGGATGTGTATGATTGAAGTGTATGTATGTGCGTATGGGTCGGTGTGTAAGAGACGTGGCTCGCGCAACAGCGCTACTGAGCGAGTGCGAGCGTATGTTTGGGTGTATGGTGTAAGTTGCTAGAGAAAGCGTTTGCGCATTGAGTCCATACTGAGTTTCTTTTTTCGTTTTCTTTTTTGTGTTATTCTACTGTTTAAATAACATTTTCCATCTCATCATAACTCAAAGTAAAAAGCCAATTTGTCTCAATTTTATGACATTCTCGATTATAGAGCGGACATTATAATTATATAAAATACCTTGTTAATCTTATCACAAAGAAAGCTTCCCAAAAAGCAAAAACTACGCTGCGCAAAGCTTGTGACGACTGAGGTAGGAGCATATGAGCTCGGATTGAGAGAATGCCGCATCTTTTATATATCGGCAGTGGGGAACCGGTAGGGTAACTTCCAACCTACCTTCAGTAAAGCTCTCTGCGCTCGTTCTTATTTTAGAAGACGGGTCTTGGTGCATCCTCCCCAGGCTTCTCTACCATATTCAGTTATAGATCGGCAGAAGGCATGCTTTCGTCTAACACTGATACATCTATTGGGATTGTAGAATGTTTATGTATGGGTAACAGAGATAACAGTGCGTATAAATGGAGCTCGGATTGAGAGAAAGCCGCATCTTTTATATATCGGCAGTGGGGAACCGGTAAGGTAACTTCCAACCTACCTTCAGTAAAGCTCTCTGCGCTCGTTCTTATTTTAGAAGATGGGTCTTGGTGCATCCTCCCCAGACTTATATACAATATTCAGTTATAGATCGGCAGAAGGCAAGGTATACAAGTCTCAGCACTCTCTCACCTGCAACGTGTCGAAGATAAGAGAATATTTACATCATCTTTCTTAACCTAGAAGTGAGTGTGGCAACATGTGTATGATATGAGAGTGTGCTATCGATTTGAACACCAAGATATTTGACACATATTGATCTGGAGAGTCACGGACACACAGAACAATTAAACGAGGTTAGAACGGAAATAGTTACTGATTTGTATTAGAACGCGTGTCGCCGATTGTCTCCCACTCTCTATCTCCACTACAAGCAATACATCTCACCGATCACTCACACACTCTCATTAATGTTACGGTGTCCAAAAGGTCGATTATTTATATCGATAAAATACTGTTGTTTTGTTACTTTAAGTTTTGCAATTGTTTGTTTTTATTTCGGGATGGTGGGATAGGGTACAAGTAGTGTAGCCTTTCTTAATATAAATAAATAATAATATAAAATTAAAGGGGAAGATACAATATGGCCTTTATCATATTCGAATACCAAGAGTTAAAAATCATGTCCACCTAGGATGTCAGTGTCCGTGATAAACTATTCATGTGTACAACCACATAAGCTAAAGTTTGTAAAGAAATAAATGACACAAGTATAATATAATACAATAATATTTTAATGTTGAACAATAATTTAAATTAAATTTCAACCCAGATTCTATTATTGTCCCTGAAATAAGACGTATTTATTAAGAAGCATACGCTTGCTATCTTTTAAATTCAATTTTTTCAAAATAAAATGCAATCTTACATTGATATATTTTTCTTTGATAGCTTTAGATAGGTCTGTAACATGGCTCGCACTAGGATAAAATCCAACCTGGTAATAACTAATCACTCAATGAATCAATCAGCCTATCGCAGTCCACTGCTGGACATAGGCCTCTCCCAACACGCGCCACAGTACACGGTCCTCAGCCTTCCGCATCCAGTCTGTCCCAGCCACCTTTTTCAGTTCGTCGGTCCACCTAGCCGGGGGCCGCCCTATCTGACGCTTGCCGAGACGTGGTCTCCACTCTAGGATACGCTTGCTCCATCGGCCATCAGTCCTTCTACAGATATAGCCAGCCCACTGCCACTTGAGCCTACTGATTCTGTGAGCTATGTCGGTTACTTTGGTTCTTTGTCGGATAGCTTCGTTTCGGATTTTATCCTTCAAAGAGACGCCAAGCATAGCCCGTTCCATAGATCGCTGCGTGACTTTTAGTTTATGGACTAGTCCCACTGCGAGTGTCCACGTCTCGGCACCGTACGTCATAACAGGTAGGACGCATTGGTTGAATGAAGACTTTGGTCTTCAGGCATTGCGGTAGGGGCGAAGAGAAAACACGACGTAGCTTGCCCAACCCAACTGGATCCTGCGGTCGATTTCTTTCTCGAAGTTGTTTCTACCAAGATCTTGATAACTAATGTTGCTAAATAATTCAGTTCCGACAAAGGTGCGCAAGATCTTTGTTATCAACATATATTATGTTCATTAATTTGCCGAAGATTGTCGGTGTAAATCTTTATATAATGATACAGGAGACCCCCTTTATCTTTTGCTACGGTAAATTTATGGTCCGAATTTATTTCATTTGACAGCAGTGCTCCAACGCATATTTCACAATCAATTTTCTTAATTAAAATATGTGATATGTAACCCGCGATACTAAGTTAATAACCCACATTAAACATTAATCGGTAGTAATAAACAAAGTAATGTTAATCTTAATATTACTGATAACAGTCATTTGAATACATTCACACGAAGGAACTCACAATCGACATTGTTCACAACTTGGTAGGTACAACACTATCGGACCCACAACCATAGATTTAGCAGAATTCAAGCTTTGACGTTCGCAGTGAACGAAATACATTGCGCAATCGCCTACGTAGTACTAGATGGTACCCACGTATTGCCAGCAATGTATATTTTTTTATTTGCTTGTGGTAGTATCGTGTTTGTCTACAAATTACATAATACTATTGTAATAATTACAAATATCATTTTTATTTCAATGTTTTCGGACTTACGGGTGAAAAGAAATCCCTTCTCGAGCCACAGTACATAACTGGCTTCTTTTTCGACACGTTATTATTGCGCTATAATAACGTGTCGAAAAAGAAGCCAGTTATGTATTGTATTCGCGGAGCTTCGTACGCTGTCGCAATATGAACACGATTGTTGACAGCGTCATTCAAAATTTTCGGCATATGAGCGTTTGCTCACAAGGACGGCGAGGCTGCCACGCCCACAAGGCCGTTCTAACCTCTCTTAACTGTTCTGTGCACGGACAGTTGCAGGTAGCGTTGGATAGTGGGAAGCAAGAATGAGCAGTTAATTTTATAAGGTGATAACCGGCATTCGCTTATCTCTGATAATGAGAATATCATGTAGCTTGTTTTCTTAACGTTGAGGGTTAGTATATTTTGAGACAACCAAGTTTTGACCGCGTTGAAAACCCTTCTGGGCGAAATTAAAAACTGTTTCCTAGAAGGAACCGTGAAATAACAGAACAATATCATCGGCGTATGCAAAAATGGCACCATGAGATAGCTGCAGGTATCTCATGGTGCACTTGATGCGGCCGCACTTAATCCGTCTCTTGTTTATTTACTTGTATTGAAACTCTTGGAAACGTAGAAATGTCTCGTTCGCTCGTTTTAGCGCCGCCCCGAATCTAGCTCGTATGGGCGCGCGCCATAAAATATATCCCATACCAAGTTCGCCAATTATCACAGAATTAGTTAAAAGGAATTTGAAATCCTCTATATAATTTGATACTGTCGTAATAATTTACGAATTAAGTAAACACACTGTAGGAATTTATTTTTATTTTAATACCGTTGTAATTAGAGTTAGTAAACAACGAACTCCAATTGAGTGCAGAGAAGTTTGTGAAGTGGCTTGCCGGGCAGTGACCACTTGAAAAAAGGCTCTTAAATGTATCGATAGTTCTATGGCTTTGTAGGTATGATATTTAATGCAAAAGCTATCGAAGGTCAGTATGATTTTTCTCATATTATGTAAAGCCAAGTACACAGTATCAATTTAAAGTGTTTTACACCGACGTACCCTGCACCAGTGTATTTTCAGCAGTAGAGATTAAAAACCTGATGTACGCTGCAAGCGTGAGCGATATATCTCCGTTGATTCGGGCCGATAAATTGCAGTTGAAAGCGCTTGTAACACGTAGGTTACACGCTCAATCTGGCGTCATTCTGGTCCATCAGTTTGGTCCGGCTAAGACTGATGCCAGAATGATGGATGAAAAACACGGTAACACGCTCAATCCCAGACTGACAGCAGACTGATAAAACTTACGTTAGTCATCATTCGTAAGTTGAAGACGACGGTCACTTTGCTACGTTCCAAAACACGCATAGCTGACGTCGGATTAAAATCTGCTAGACTGAAGTGGGACTGGGTCGGACACGTTTGTCGTATGCATCCAGAAAGATGGCCCTAACAAAGATGGCGGGATGACCTGGATGCATTATACAGCGACTGGACGAACTTAACACGATACAGGGATGCATGGCGGTCCAAGGGAGAGGCCTTTGCTTTTTTTTGTACAGACAGGCTAAATAAAAAATAAAAAAATCTAAAATGGTTTTTTAGATCAAACGAATAATTTTGTTGAATGGTTCAATATCTGCATCAATCATTTGTAAGACCATCAAGATAACATAGCGTGGGTGTAATGGAAGAACTAAATAACTCAGATTTTGGCCAAATTGACCTTTAACCATTTTCGTGAACCCCAAAATTTGCCGCATCTTTTGGTCTAACAAACATTCTTATATCTTAACCCAGTCAAAAAATAAAGCCATTTTTGTGTTTCAATTGTAGAAATATGTAGATATGTATAAATGAACATTAAATATTAGTAGAAAAAATGACTAACTCTATAAATAAATAAACAACTGTGACTTCTGATCACTTGAATATGAAATGAATTAGCTAAATTGAGTTATTTAGTTCTTCCGCGCACGAAAATATTTTAATGAAACTAGTCAAGTTGAAGGAAAACTAAACAACTTGAGTTATTTAATTTGGACATTAATGAGCGTTCTTTCGTTTATAAATAAGTGTTTTTATTTATTTTTCTTCGAGAAAATATAAATATATGAGAGATTCCAATCATATAAATGTCAAGAAGTACAATTATTTAACATTTCTATTTATAGTATACGCACGTAAGCAAAGTTATCGTGCAATTCAGTAGTACAAATTAGCACGAAACCTATAGATCAACCATTGTCAAAGTGTGCTCCGCGGAGTTCCAGGGCTCCACGAAGCATCTCTAGAGGCTCCACGACAATTTTGCTGCAATTAAAATTACTTAAACATAACTAAATCACTAGGTAGCAGAATACAGCAAATTATCGACTTAGATTCTAAACTCAGTGCAACTTAAAGTAGGTAGTACGTGATGTTTTTACCGGTGACTTATTACAATCGGATAATTATAGTATAAACAGATATACCATATTTAGACATATTATGTTACTGAGGTAGGCAGCGATAGCCTAGTGGAGATATCAACAGACTGCCATTCACAGGGATCGGGTTAGAATTCTAGGCAGTAAATTTTCGAAGTAATGTGTTTAAATTGTTAATTATGGCTTGCCTAGTACCTAAGAGAGCAGCTCTTTAAGACTGGGTGGTGTGGACACCCGTCCCTACTTTTTTGACATCAAGATTTGATGTCTTCCAGCCACCGATGCAAGCTAGATAGTTTAAAAGTTTAAGTTCCATGGGCCAAATCCATGTAGAGCATACTTTTTCATTGGTTATTCAGAAATCCAAAGAGTAAAACCGGCCGCTGTGGCTGGCTTTTGTGGATTACGAAAATACTTTCAACTCCATTGAAACTGGGCTGACTGCAATGCACTGCCTACGCTACATGTCTCTCAGAGAGCTATGAAAAGGATAATGCTAGGGATTTCGCTGATGGATAATTGCCGGCACGAGATTATCCGGCAGAAGACCAAAGTAACTGACATAGTTCGGAGTTATAGAAAATTGAAGTTATGGTCGGTCGATTAAAAAGCAGGTTCTTAAATTAAGACCACGCCTTAGCAAGGGTAGTGTTGGCCGCCAGAATGGCTCTTGTGGCATACCCTGGGGAGGCCCACCTCTAGGAGTGAAAGGCTGATGAAATTCGTTTAATAAGAAGTACCTAGTTAATAGGTATAATTGTTTGACCATTATACGTCCCCTTCCTATTATGAAAGCCTAAAGGTGAGAAAATACCTCGCGAGATAGCGAGGAAGGCGTGACGTGGCAAACCAAAGAGGTAGACAGAAGTTGTAATAAAATTATTACACCCACATTTGGCCATGTCATGCATTTTTAGGTCCTACGTAAAAAGGGGGTCTATTCACGTTGCCGGGCACATTGCCAGACTTTGTTCTACTACTGAGAATTAAAAAAAATTGGTAACCTACACTCTTGCCTAACCCGAGAATCGAACCCAAGACATCTCAATCAACAGACGCATAGGTTATTTCTGGGCCATGGAGGCAATCAGCGACAAAATAAATATTAAATATACGAAAATTTATGTCATTAATATAGTCTTTTCTGCAAATGTGGACCTTTTTGCACAACTTCTAACTTCAATTTGTCTAGTTATAAGCGTAGTATGCTGCAGTAATAGTTCTCCCTTGCGATCTCTCTCCATGAACATCCCAAAAAACAGTCAGCATCTTTTTTCCAGCCGAAAAAACGGCCTTTGTCCTTTGGAATCGGTTCCTCCTTAGCAATTTACTGTTTGAATGTATTTTTGATTTGGGCGTATAATGGTGTATCCAGGTTTCATCTACAGTCATTAATTGGACCAAAACTTGGATTTATTAGGCCTATACTACGCAAACAGAGCATTAATTTTTTTTCATTCGAACGCGGTTTTGGTTTTAACGTGAGCAAACGCGGCACCATCGCGCTGGAAGCTTGCTCATGCTTAAATATTGATTTAATATGTAACTAATACATTTGTTGGTAATTTTCACAGCCTTCTCTATTTCCCTTACTCAATTCCGCGGTCGTCTAGCACTATTTGGTGAAATTTGGCGAGGTTATCGTCAGTGGTTGCAGTTTTCCACGTCCCGGACCTTCATCTGTATCCCTAGCTCTTACGACCAGCTGCCTAAAATTTCATTGTGGTAAATGATGGAGGAGAGAGACAGAGATAGCATAGTGGAGGTACCAATGACAGGCTGTGCAGAGGGCATCGTGTTCGAATCCACGGCACGTACCAAAGATTTTTCAAAGTTAAGTGCATATTAAATTGTTAATTATCGCTTGCCCCGTGCCTCGGAGCACGTTAAACCGTCGGTCCTGTCATGAAGATCTAGTTTGACAGTCGTTACGGGGTGTCAGTACCCTCAAATAAACTGATACTGGTATAAACCATGGAATATTGCTATCCCTTTGGGTTGCGGAGGTCAAACGGCAGTCGCTCTGTGCAAAGTTGATATTCTGTCATATCTGGTTAGACCAGTAAGCGGACCTCGGGCTCTAACGCTATAACGCTAGGGCGATGATGAAGGAGCAGAGAGTCCCCATAAACAGAGTTTTAAGCAAATTGAAATGGCTTCGGCGTATTGTATTTTAAAAACAAGAATTTAATGACAGTTCGATACAAAATTTCCCATATTCGCAAAAAACACTCACATCGACTCAATCGCACGGCAGGTAATCTTCATACAAAATATTTCAACCTTAGTCTATGGCACTCACATATATTATTTGACAGTTACCTCCCACCCCGAACCTCTGGAACCTATCGCCATGATTGCTAATCTGTCAATTTGTCAAAGTTTTGACAATTATGACAGTTTTGTAAACTTGCTGTTTTAATTTCAACATTAGTTTCAACAAAGTTGATCGAGTGAAGTTTTGCATTTATTTATTCCCGTAACTTATCCTCTCAATTTCTGAAGCTGTGATATCATCATATACAACAAGTGCTGTGTTGCGACATGTGCTAGTAGACGAAAGGACGTCGGATTCCCATGTTTCCAAAAAGTGAGACAGGACTCAAAAAGTGGTTGCAGTCCATTAATTGTGAACGATTGTGAGGCTTGAGTTTCCAGGAATTTCGTAAACAGTTTGTGTGCCAAAAGAATTTCGAGAAGAGGTTTCTATCTGCAACGTGCGATAAAGTTCGTCTTTAAATATTAAAAGGCACGGATGTCTTCCAACTACAAAACAAATCTTTACCTGTGATGCAATGTTAAGCTTAAAATAAATTTAAAACTAAATTAAAATAGGGCGAAGTGAAAAGCAGTGTTTTATTTTAGAAATGCCCTTTCTTAACCTAAAATAGTAAAATGGGTATTTTCTACTAGAAAAAATTAGGCTGAATCATTCTTAACCATTGCCCAAAACGTTACCGATGAAAAAAAAAACAACTGTCATTTATGATATGTGAGCCTATTACAGTCCAGTTTTGATCTATGGGAGTGCTCCGTCTGTACGTAGTACAATATAGTCTGTGCTCAATCGTATGGCTGTCAAACAGCAACAACTGATACAAAATAGCTAAAATGTTGGTGGGTAACTGCCACACTTTTTTGACGAGTGCTTCCTTCAGCTTGAGGTCGGAAACTTTTGAGACCACCCTAGACTAGTATGTTTTAATGCAAAGTTATTTTTGTTTTAGTTGATTTTAGAAGATTTATAATAAGTAATTTGTTTGATTTTATTACATAATTATAATATTTTGTTGCCAAACCGAACTCTGTTAATTTTAATATTTTAATTTTACGTTTATTTTTATATATACAGTGTTACTACTTCCAATCCAGGTTATTTATTACATGTGAGATTAATAATCAGTGATAAAATTTCACAAAGAAACTTTCACTAGGAATGCCTAACTTTCGTGTTTAAGTATTTCTTTAGGTTCAAAACTCAATAAGTGTACTTAGTTGACCCAAATTCATGTATTCACATTCACCTAATGTGTGGGAAAACTGAATAACTACAATATAGAATTAGCTAACTACGGTATGTTTGCAATATCTTGGTGTGGCAAAATTGGATAACTTGGTTTTTGATTTTTATAATTTTTTTGGTTCATGATAAACGTAAGTTTTATCAAGCATAGAATCGACAGCAAATATACTTGAAGCATATAAAATCGCCGACGGTAAAATTGTTCTTCATTTCTTAGTGATGTAAAAAAAGTGTCAAAAAAACAGTAAATCGCGATTATCTCGAAACTTGAAATTTTGAGTTATTCAGTTCTTCCATTATACCCACGATAGTTGATAGCTATACCACAGTATAAAGACATACAGTAGTTTGACGCCTTTGATCTCGTAGAAAAAGCCGACAACGTCTAGACACGGGTAAGTAGGCTAGGGCTGCCACATGTAAACAATACCTACTTATTCAAACACCGTCTATTTATTTTCGAAAAATATTACAATTGCTACGTAAATCACTTATCTATAATATACAGGGTGTAAAAAGACCCTTAACGAAAACTAAAACCCCATATAGTACCAATTATTACGATCATTTTACTTCGGCACCATACCTGGGAAATTACTGGTTCAGGAGATATTGAGGCTCAAAGTCACGATTTTTTTTTTCGAATTATTCCAAAATCGTGTTTAGAATGATAAATGTACACTTTCTGCCAAATAAACATAAACAAAATTTTCAACATTTCCCTAAAATTAACGGCTTTAAAGTTCCCGACGCGTAGTGTATGCGTACCAGCAATCAGCTGCGAGGTCATTCGCCTCGGCCGCGCGACCACGTGATCATAAACTGCCGCCACCGCGGCGCACGGTGTAGGTAGATACGGCCGGCGTAGGTACGATGTCTGCAAGTGCGCGCTATTCATTGCTGGCAATAAAAGTTGTAAATTTTTTTAAGCTTAATTTTTTTTTTGTTTCCCAGGTATTATTTTCGCGTAGTATGACTTGGTATGATGTGCAAAACTAGTAGACTTCGGCTTGGTGATGGGTCTTGTGACACCCTGTATATAAATAAAATTGGAGTGTCTGTTTGTAATATTAAAATAACCGCTTTTTACTAAATGCATATGGATGTATACACGGAACATACACCGAAATGTCATTTTTTACCATTTTTATCTGTCTGTCTGTTTGTTCTCGCTAATCTCTGGTACGGCTTGACCTATTTTGACGGGACCCTCACTGGCCTGATGTACCAAGGAGTAACTTAGGCTAAAAATTAACCGGGTACGCGAAGAAGTTCCCTCAGGACGCGGGTGAAACCGTGGGAAACAGCTAGTTTATTATATTACAATAATTTTTATATCAACAATTAACGATAAATAATTATTATAAAACACGTTGCATTTTTCGTGCGGTGAAAGATTTGCATACAAAGTGTCAGTCAGCACCTATTTCATCCCGCAGGTGTCGTGGGAGGCGGTTAAGAATATAAAGCATTTTTCGTACAAACCAAGTGAAAATAAAGCGATTGACATAGCGGTGGTTTAATGGATGGGTAACCTTGGGATCAGCTTGCAGAGCCTATGTTATCGATATGAAGTATTTTGCAGATTTTTTCGCGCAAACTACGTTAAGGTAAAGCAATAGACATCACGGTAATTTTATGGATGGGTGACCGGGCTATGAGATTACGGAGAACATGTGTGGGGTTTATAAAAGGGGGCCAAAAATATGATTATTTTTGAGCTAGGATGCGCCGTTACCAAGATACATAATAATATGTGATAGGTACTTACCTAATGCGAAGGTACTAGGTACTTATTAAATGAAATTAAAATCACACCAGAATCGAATATCACCTTACAACGCATATTTTCTTACGTCTGCCATGTTGTTTACGTAGAATAATTGCTACTTTATTCTGTGATTTGGCCAGACATGAGATATTGTGAAAAGTTAGTAGATTAGTAGGAACGTGCACATTATTTTAAGTGGTTATAAATAATATAAATGATTATAATTAATGAAATTTTCTTTTTTGGTATAAGTAAATTGATGAAATCGCAGATTTTTTAAATCTTTATTTATTTAAATCTTTAAACAGCATAAAGAATTTCAATGTCTCACAGCATAAGTCACATGCACCATCTTAATTAATATTCAAAAGCAAATAAATAAGTAACGAACAAAAAACAAGCACGCGCCAGCCCCCAAAAACATGTACCTAGTTACGAACTAAGGCGATGTACGTAACTAGGTACCGCTCTTCCCGCGTCTCACCTCTTGCCCCCCGCACGATTGACCCATCTAGACGCGTTCGTCGAACGACTGTATGGATTATTTGACTGTGGCTATACTATCTTATAGTAACCTACGTATTCTATCGGTACTTACACATACAATTGGCTCGCACGAGTTTGCACTAACGGCCTACCGGAGAGTAGCGGTCTCTATCGATCGCTACTCTCCGTTAGGGGCGCTTTTACAAAATGTATGGAAATTGTTCTCGTCGACTAGGCTATCGTCCACCGTGACGATCGAGTGAAAACTCGTACTAGACCCTCAGGTATCTCCCACCCTCCGCATATTGTATCGTAGTTGCGCTATACGACATATTACTACGCTAAAGATGAAGATACCATAATATGCAGTCTTCATATCTATGGGTTCTATTGAAAACAATATTGTTTTTATTAGATCAAACGATAATCCATGTTACAAAGTAAATGAAAATCTAAATATGACATTTTGGTCATTTTGCCAGTTACGATGTTACACGTAGGAGGTGTCGATATAAGGTATGTGTTTTATCCCATAACTCTGGCAAGGACTCGAATGTGAGAATGAATTCTTTCTCTATTTCGATTGACGGTGACGGGAGTGAAGCGGGCGGCGGCACCAGCGCTTCGTTGCTTGGCACGTCTTGCTCCATTGTACCCGTATATATAAAGTACTCTGTGCTCCATTGCGTCGGGGACGGTGACTGACGCCAGAATGATTCGAGCGGTTACACGATCAGTCTGGCATCAGGTTGCTGTCATTCTCAACAGACTGATGAAAAATATTAAAAATATTTCATTTTTGTCATTCTGGGCCATCAGTCCATCAATCAACCGGTTAGACGATAATTCTCCCGTCATTCTGAGCAGACTGATGGACCAGAATGACGCCAGATTGAACGTGTAACCTACGTCATATACTGTATCTTAAAAGGTGTAGTAAATATACTTAGGTGGGTATTTTTGTTTAGATAAAACGTAATAAGAGGCCAAGCCATTTTGCTGTCAACCTGTTAGTCAAAGTCAAAATCTTTTATTCAAAATTGGCTAGTCAACAGCTCTTTCTGAACGTTAAATTTTACAATAGACAGTCCCCCAAAAAGCCCGACCCTTCACCGCTTCCTATGTATTTTCGCAAGGAATATGTAAATGTAATCGTAATAATATGCGTGTACAAAAAAAATAGTTGACTTGTGTACGTTTAATTATAGTCACCCACTACTGGTAAACATAATTAACAATAATTTTATAATAATTAAATATCTTGGTGTGGTGTATCACGTTCTGATGACGGATTAAGAATAAAAAGTGTCGCAATCCTTTTCTGGAGTGTAATGAGAGGCAACTAATAAAAATACACGAAGTGAATGGAATGCCTGTGGGAAGAGACGGAAAACTCGACAACTTATTCAATAGTCTTGTTAAAATAAAGCCACAATACTTATTTACAGCCTCATAACTTTCTTGTCTACTGTGCGAGATGATCACGTGCAGTTTGAATCAGCTTATTTTCTAGAAAGCCAGGTAAATAAGCATCTAGACAGTTCAGAGAAAAGTCAAGTGCTAGAGTAATGACATCGGCCTAGCGTTATTACGTTTACGTCCAAGAAAAACTTACATCCAAGACTTTAAGGTAAAGTAAAAGAGTATATGGGGCCTTTGGCTTTCTCACTTACCAAATACAATGCAGCAATCTTCTTAATATATAAAATCCTTGCGTTACTGACTGACTGACAGACACGCTACAGCCGAAACTATTGGGCGCAGGAAGCTGAAATTTGGCATGTATGTTCCTTGGGGACCGTAGGGGTGCACTAAGAAGGGATTTCCCGAAATTCCCACGGGATCGGCCAAAGCGGGTAAATTTTAAAAAAATGCAGGCGTAGCTGCTGTCGTCCTCTAGTAAATAAATACCGTCCTTTACGTTGATATTTTGTGAGAGGGTAGTACAGCCCGGTCTTGTTGAAATTAGAAAGACTCTACTATCTCTAAGGTATCTTCCTAGTAGGGTAAAATTGGGGCTTCTGCATCACTTGCTCTTGCTTTTTTTACTCTCAATGCACTTGATTTTTTTACTCTCAAGGAAATTATGAATGTTTTGAAAAGCATCGGAACAAATCCTCTGATCAGGTAAGCACTACATAAAATGTATTTATGTTTATAAACATTTATTGTGCGCGTCCACATTTTTATATATTTATGTGTGATTTATTTTTTTACAGGTTACTAGCCCATATTTCTCCACTCAAGACGATGGCATAACATACATTGAACCAAACTTTTCTACACAGTCAAAAAAATTGTCACCGTCTAAAAAGCGCCAAAGTTTATTAACGTCATCGGCAAATTCGTACATTGTTCGAAGAAATCGTCCTAAGCAAGGACGTCTTCTAATTAAAATAGATATTCGTGAATTAGATTATGTAGACAAAAATAAAAAAAACGAGGCTTGCTTAAGTGCACAATATGTGGTTGAGGAGCCTTATGATGATGTAATGGATATCACAGAGACATTAATAAAAAAAATAAGTAAGAAATTGTGTGATACTGAGTAGTCTTAAGATAATGTTTTTATTTAAGTTTAGTTGTATTTCTAAAAATAAATAAATGTTATCTTTTTAAAAATGTGTAATTGTTATGAGTCAATGTTTGTATGCATGCTTTATATTTATGTAAAAATTAAATAAATGTTGTGGCTGAATTTAGAAGCTCAGTACCGAATTGTGGAATACAAACCTCTAAGCAACATCGTGCGTAGGCTATCATGACGGCCATTGTTGACGTTCAAGGCTTTAAAACAGAAGCAAATGAATTTATACTAAAAGAAATAGCTGTATGGTGTAGTAAAAACCTACAAGTGTTTTTAATCAAACCACCATTTCCTTTTTACGATTTGACTAAATCAGAAAGACGGCAGGTTTGCTGGATTGAACGTAACAGAAAAATATACTGGGGTGAAGGATTTATACCTTACTCAAATTATCAATATTTAATTGCAGATGTTTTAAAAGATAAGTGTATTTACGTTAAAGGTCTTGAAAAAATGTTATGGTTGAAGGATATTTTAAATACTAATAATTTAATTAATTTAGAAGATAAATGTTGTCCTAATTTGTTATGTTTATATGATCGCTATAAGTGTTCTGAAGATTTGTACAATTGTATTTATCATGACTCAATATGTGCTTTAAAAAATGTTTTGTGTTTAAAAAAATGGTGCATTGATAATAAACTTTTTTTAAATTGATAATATACATTGTTTTATTTTACTTAATAGTTTCCTAGACTCATTAACATATCCATTTATTTTTTAAATTGATAACATGATTACATTGATATTACATGGAGTGAGGAATTCATTAGGTACACACATTCATAATAAAAACTCACTAAAAGTAACGCTACCATTGATCACTAAATAATTGCTAAACTTAAAAAATTATGTTAACTATAACAGTATGGTATTACTGGGCACTCTGAGTTATGCAGAACACATTAATATGAATCGACCTCGATTGTAAAATTGGGGCTTCTGTATCACGCAGCTCGAGCGGCGACGCGAGAGCAAAATGTTTTAATTTTCTAATAATGTGTTAAAAATGTTTGGGTAGGCTTTTAATATTTAATAATGTCATAATTATAAAATGTAGGTAGTTCATTCACTTTTAATATTGCAAATCATCTAACATTTCTATGTAGGTACAACCAATTTCTCTAAAATACAAAATTACACGATATTCAAAGGATTCAAGAGTTTCACGAAAGAAATTCCATTCTTGTGCTTAAACAAGAAAATTGGCGACCGTGACAGGACAATTTACTAGGAATTACAGATACACGAGTTCTATCATATTGGAGGTTGAAAATTTCGAGAAAGGAATCAAATTTGGACGTAACAGCGTAACTGGAGGCCAGCCTGCCTTCCTGGATTAACGTATCAGCCAAAGACCGTACCGGAATACACCGAGCCTCGTCAACAGTTGGAAGTTAAGTGCCATCCTTTCTTCCCATTATACCACACCACCTAATATACCTATTTTCCAAATTCCAAACCCATTTTTCATTCTCAACTGTATTAACACTATTTAAATAACTAGCTTTTATTTGTGCTATTTTCCTTAATTATACGGGTTTTGTCCTGCTAAATAAGCAACTTATATTATAGGTACCTACATCCCCCAATCAAATAATTTTATTATTTAGGTTTCATTTTTTTTTAATTTTTTTTTAACTGTGCACTAAAGGGACATAATTTATTCAATTTACATTTACACATTTATTTATTATATTTAGGTTTCATACAATCATCCGCTCTTAACATTGTTGTTAATCCATAGAAGACAACTAGTTAGTGCCTTTCTTTACATTACATTAAAGTAGAATTGCCAAAATTTTCAGGTGTTAACTTATCAAAAAAGTTGCTGATCTCATCTAACAACTTGATCACTGCTAGTCCAGCTGAGAGTGACAGTGCATTCCAGCCGAGGATACCAGCTTCCTGGTAGACCAACGAGGGAGTACCGTGAGAATATAACAATTAATTTTATTCCTTTTCTAAATCTATTTGACTTTGTAGACCATTACCTACCTACCTACCTAACTTGTTCTTTTTTAGAACAATTTAGTTACATTATTATAAGTGAAGTTTCATAAGTTTATTTTAATTAATAGCTCAAAATGTCTCATGAGGGTGGCGATAAATCCAGCAAGGCATCCTTAAAGGAATTATTCATAAAACGTAGTTCCATAAAAGGACAAATAACAAAATTTAAAAACTATTTGGATAACCTTTGTAAATCATCTGATGTATCTAGTATTCAGCTTGCAGAAATGAGTTTAAAGCTTAATAAATTTCAGGGTTTGTCTACAAGGTTTGATGTCTTGCAAGCTAAGATTGAGGTTTTAAATTCTCAAAATATTGACATTGAACTTGATGAACGAGAACGCATTGAACAAAGCATTGTTCAAAATATAGCTTTAGCTAAGACTGAATTACAAAAATATAGTAGCGAAGATGACTGACGATTGTGAATGCGGACTCTAATAGTCAAAACTTAGGTTTTAGATTGCCTAAAATACTAATTTCTAAATTCGATGGTTCGTGCTTCCGTTGGTTGCAGTTTCGGGATACTTTTGTCAGTTTGGTTCACAATATTAATCGCATTCAAGATAATAATAATCGCATTCAAGATATACATAAGTTTCATTACTTAGTTTCATACCTAGAGGGCGACGCTGCTCGTGTTATAGCCAACCTTGAGGTATCTTCAGCTAACTACAACGAGGCCTGGAAGTTGATTTGCGATCGGTATGATAACAAAAGAATTCTTATCAATCATCATTTAGATTCCTTATTTAATATTCAACCTTTACATCGTGAGTCAGATAAATCACTTCGTTACTTAGTTGATCACGTCACTAAAAACCTGAGAGTCTTAAACAGTTTAGGTTAGCCTACAGACTACTGGGACTTACTGATAATACATCTGTTAGCCTCTAAATTAGATAACCGTACTTTACAAAAATGGGAAGAATACCGTAATACTTTAAGTGACGTACCAATCTTATCACAGTTTACCGAATTTTTGATCGATCGTTCAGATGTCTTAGAATCTATATATCGTAATAAATCTGTCAACAACAGTAATTCTAAACTACAATTAAACACACGCTCTTCTCCATCTACTGTGCAACGTAACTCAAATTACAACAAACATAATAAACAAAATCGCTTACAAAATAATAATTTCTTCGCATCTACGTCACAAGTTCTTAAAAATACCTCTACTGTCTATCTTTGCATAGTATGCAATGGAAGTCATAAAATATATATTAGCCAGACTGCCCAACGTTTAAGTCAAAGTCAATTCAAGAGAAAATGTTGTGTGCAACTCAATACAAATTATGTAAGAAATGTTTGCGTCAAGGTCATCCTGTATCTGAATGCAGCTTGGGTTCATGTCGACATTGTCACCAAAGACATAACACTCTGCTTCACGATCCTAATGTATCAACTACGTATAATATTAATTATGAAAACGTCAATACAGATGAAACTGTATCAGCATTCTCATGACAAAGGAACAGCTATGTATTTTTATCTACAGCAGTTGTAGAAGTTTACAATCCATTAAATAACAAGATCAAAATCCCAAAATCCCTGCATCAAAAATTAGGTTTAAAATGTAATACATTAGATCCATTAAATATCATAGGAATAGGCAATAACTATTGTGAAAAGATATTGGAGGTTTGTTATATTCACCTTAAGTCAGTTCAAGGTACTTATCAAGTTAAATTATCTTGCTATGTTCTCAACCAGCTTTCTGGAGACATACCAAAGATTCCCGTCGATATACGGCATCTAAAAATTCCAAAAGGTATTATATTAGCTGACCCAAAATTCAATCAACCAGCTTCTGTTGATATACTCCTCGGAGCAGATGTATTCTGGGATCTATTACTCAGTGAACAACAGTCATTAGGTACAAATAATCCTAAGTGTATGTATGTATGTATGTAATCCTAAGTTACAAAATTCTAAATTAGGCTGGATTATAGGCGGCCCCATCAATACACAAAAGGGCATACAAAATATACAATGCAATCATACAAATATTTCAAACGATAATTTACACGAAATTGTCACAAAATTTTGGGAAATAGAAAGTGTTCCTGAAACAAAAATTCTCAGTCCCGACGAAATAGCATGTGAAAATTTTTTAATACTACAACCCGCCTAATCGATAGCAGCTTCTGTGTCAAGTTGCCACTAAAGGACTCACCTGATTGCCTTGGAGATTCTTATAATCAAGCTAACAGGCGGCTGTTAAATCTTGAAAAAAGGTTCAGGAAAAATCCTATACTAAAGTCACAGTACGTAGAATTTATACGTGAATATTCGGACTAAGGACATATTTCAGTGTCACCGATTACCATTCCAACTCCTTCATATTTTCTAGGTCATCACGCTGTATTCAATGAAGACAGTGAGTCCACTAAACTGCGAGTAGTTTTTGATGGCTTATCTCCCATAACCTCGGGGTATTCTCTAAATGATATCTTATTAGTAGGGCCTAATTTGCCGAATTCTCTTTTCTCCATTTTAATTAGAGCTAGGCAATATAAATATATTCTGTCAGCAGACATATCTAAAATGTACAGACGAATTGTCATGGGTCAAAATGATCGCAATCTTTAATTAATACTAGAGGACGCCAGCAGCTACGCCTGCATTTTTTTTTAAATTTACTCGTTTTGGCCGATCCCGTGAGAATTCCGGGAAACCCCTTCTCCTGCACCCCTACGGTCCCCAAGGAACATACATGCCAAATTTCAGCTTCCTGCGCCCAATAGTTTCGGCTGTAGCGTGTCTGTCAGTCAGTCAGTAACGCAAGGATTTTATATATTAAGATTAAGGAGACAAGATGAGTCGCACCCTATTCAAACCTTGCGACTAGGTACTGTCACTTACGGCACTGCAAGCGCCAGCTACCTTAGCACTAAATGTTTGTGGCAGGTGGGAGAAGAGTGCGAGGACGAATTAGTAAAAACCATAATTCAGAATGACTTCCTTGTCGATGACGTCATCACAGGCTCAGATTGCGAACGTCAGCTTATCTACATTCAAAATGCTTTTTCTACAGCTCTAAATTCAGCTTGTTTCATCATCATCATCATCAGCCCTTTACAGTCCACTACTGGACTAAGCTTCTCCTTTGAAAGGAGGAATTGGCCTACTATACCACGCTGGCCAAACGGGTTGGTATAGGGTTTATTTCAAGTTTACCTTCTCTTACAGTGCTGTTTTTTGCATAGTATGGTCCCTCTGTCGGCTCTTACGACACCCATGGGATGATATGGGGTGGTGACTTTTCGCAGCTTGTTTACCCTTACGAAAATACAAAACTAATTTACCTAAAATATGTCATAATATTGCTATGAATACGCATGAAAAACTTGCCTTTAGTGTATCTTCTAATACTCTAGGTCTGGGATGGGATCCAGCGAATGATATGTTTCATATTTCTGTAAAAATTAATCCTGATAATTACACAATAACCAAATGATATATTATGTCACAATCTTTTTGTACCTTCGATCCACTGGGTTTATTAAGTCCTTGCATAATTCAATGAAAAATATTAATTCAAAAGCTGTGGCTCAAAGGAAATAAAAATTTCTAAAAACTTACCTTTACTTGCAGATCTTCACATTCCACGTAGAGTTCTCTGTGATACACCAAAATCTATAGAGCTTCACTCTTTCAGCGATGCATCACAAGTCGCTTATGGGGCTTGTATTTACATGAGATCATTAAATCAAAATAATGAGGTAACAGTGAGGTTGTTATGTTCAAAATCAAAGGTTTGTCCCTTAAAATCTACAACCATACCTCGCCTAGAACTGTGTGCAGCTTTGTTATCTGCACAACTATGTGAATCTGTAACTAAGTCCTTAAGATACAATACCCCGGTTAAAGTAACACACTGGTGTGATACAAATGTCGTTCTTTGCTGGATTAACTATAACTCTAACAAACTCAAAACATTTGTAGCCAACAGAGTTGCTAAAATTTTAGATCTGACCAATCGTAAGTCATGGTGTTATGTTCCCACTGAGGCTAATCCAGCGGATTTAATTTCTCGAGGGGTAAACGCTAACCAGCTCCGCGACAATCTGATGTGGTGGCAAGGTCCATCATTGGCCAATTTTATCTCAAAATCAGAACATCAATTTACCTAAAATTAAAGTCCATTATATTAATCTACCAGAATCCACATTTGATTTTAAAAGATATTCAAGTTTTACTCACTTACAAAGAAGTTTTGCATATGTTTTGCGATTTCTCCACAACACAAAAGAGTCAAACAAACTTAATAAATTATCAGGCACTCTATCCGTAAATGAACTAAACAACTCATTTAATTTTATTTGTCGAATCATACAGAAACAATCTTTTCCCAATGAATATAAATTGATGCTTACAAATAAACTATTACCATCAAAATCCAAGTTACTGAGTTCTCCATTCTTTGACCCAACTACTCAATTAATAAGAGTTGAGGGAAGATTAGTCAACTCAAATTATTCTTTTGATAAAAAACACCCAATACTCTTAGATTCTTCTTATTATGTATCAAAACTTTATTTTATACGCAAACACATCAAAAATTTACATGCTGGCCCACAGCTATTACTAGCAACTGTCCGAGAGTCTATATGGCCTGTCAATGGTAGGAAACTAGCAAGTTTGCCTTACAGCAGTAAGGCAATGTAGACGTGTTGTAAGGCAATGTGTGACATGTGTGCGTGTTCGTGGTCAAACTTTATGTCCTAAAATGGGTAACTTACCAATAAATCGTATATCGGTAGATTAATTCCATTTAAATCGGTTGGAATTGATTACGCCGGTCCATTTTTTATACTAAACAGAAAGTGCCGTGGTGCTAAATTATCTAAATGTTACTTATGTGGTATATTTGTTTGCGGTTTAAATGTGTTCATTTAGAAGCAGTCTCGGACTTAACTAAAGAGGCTTTCATTATGACATTGCGTCGATTCATTGCCCGACGCGGCCGACCAGCGGAAATCTGTTCCGACAATGGACGAAATTTCGTGGCAGCTGCTAAAGAACTTATTCATTTTCTAAAATTCCATAACCAATCTCTTTCTGAGTTTGCATCAGGAGAAGGAATAAAATTTTGCTTTCGTATCTACGTATAGTCCCCATTTCGGAGGGATTTGGGAAGCTGGTGTCAAGGCCGCCAAATTTCACATAAAAAGGGTCATGGGAAATACCCATCTCACATTTGAAGATATTTGTACTTTATTCGCACAAGTAAAAGCAGTACTAAATAGTCGTCCCATGTGTCCCATGTCATCATCCCCTGACGATTTTCTCTCCTTATCCCCAGGGCATTACATCATTGGCAGACCACTCAACGCCCTGCCAACTCCACTTCAAGACGATGGCAAGGCAACTCATCTACAACGTTATGCACGCCTTGAACAAATAAGGAGCGATTTTTGGAAGCGGTGCCAGAAGGAATACGTATCCGAACTACAACAAAGAACCAGGTGGAAGACTGGCACTACCAAGCTAAAAATCGGAGATCTTGTTCTTTTGAACGGGGACAATGCACCACCATTAAGCTGGCGACTTGGACGTGTTGCTAGACTCTACCCTGGACCAGATGGCATTCCTTGCGTAGCAGATGTGAACACAACAAGAGGCTGTGTGCGTCGATCTCTTGTTCGTTTATGCCTCCTGCCTAGTGCCGACGAATTTTTAGATTGAAGATCAGGGATCTTCAATGGGCGGAGGTTATGTGCAAGCGCCTGCTTTAATTACGAGAGCAATGTTTTAGTTTTCTAATAATGTGTTAAAAATGTTTGGGTAGGCTTTTAATATTTAATAGTGTCATAATTCTAAATGTAGGTAGTTCATTCACTTTTAATATTGCAAATCATCTAACATTTCTATGTACAGCAAATTCCCTAAAATACGAAACTACACGATATTCAAAGGATTCAAGAGTTTCACTAAAGAAATTCCATTCTTATGCTTAAACATCATGCGTTGGTTGACGGGCCGAGGTGGTTTAATTATTATACAGAAGTTTTTTTAAGCAATTTACTAGCAATGCGCGCCTAAATGCCTGTGACCAAAAATGGCTACAACATTTTAAACGAAAAGCATTAATAGAATAAGTACACCATGGTATTTGAATTGGTCACACCGTTAGAAATAGAAAAAAAAATAGAATGGTTAAAAACGCCTCTGTTGGATATGATGAAATCCTTTTATTTGTTATAAAAGAGAACGTTGATATATTAGCGAATCCTTTAGCATTATATTAAATTTCAATGAATGCATTGAGTCAGGACTGTTTCCCGATCAATTTAAAATCGCAAGGATAGTCCCTATTTTTAAGAAAGATTCTAAAACAGATCCGGAAAATTACAGACTTATTTCTTTATTACCAGCTATATCTAAGCTTTTTGAGAAAATTATCAAAGGCCACCTAATGAACCATATGGTAATTAATAATTTTTTAAATCCGCAACAATTTGGTTACCAAAAATCACTGGAATCCGTTGATGCTATTGGGGCAGCATAAGGTAGCAGGAATATTCCTAGATCTTAGCTCAGTCTTCGATACTGTTGGTCATAGCAGTCTTTAGGCAAATGTAGAACACTACATCATTGTCTTGCCCTGGTCCCAATTATTTGGGGTCGGCGCAGTATGTCCTTCGCTTCCATACTTCTCTGTCACCAGCCATCCGATCGTTTATCCCTTTCTCTTTCATATCCATCCTCACACAGTCCATCCATCTTTTCCTTGGCCGCCCTCTCCCTTTTCGTCCTTCTACATGCATATTCATCACTTTCTTACCTACGTACATCTCATCTCTTCGCATAACATGTCCATACCAGGCCAATCGACTCCCTTTTACCTTTTCATCAATGGGCGCTACTTTCGTACTACCTCTAATGTATTCATTCCTAATTCTGTCCATTCTTGTCACTCCGCACATCCATCGTAACATTCTCATCTCAGCAACATGCAATCGTTTCTCATCCATCTTCTTTGTAGCCCAACACTCAGCTCCATACAGTACGACAGGCCTTATAACCGCCTTATACATGCGGCCTTTTAACTTCACAGGCATTTTGTGATCGCAAATTGTGCCTGAGACCTGTCGCCATTTCATCCATCCTGCGTTGATTCGTTGCCTAACATCCCGATCAATTTCGCCGTCATCTTGCAGGAGTGAACCTAGGTAGCGAAAATCGGAGCATACTGGTAGAGGTGTACCGCCGAGTGTAACCGGTATAGGACTGGAGAGACCGCCAAAGTCACAGAACATATACTCTGTCTTGGTTCTGCTTATTCTCAGGCCTACATTCTCCAATCTCTGCCGCCACTCCTCCAGCTTGCTCTGCACCTTTTGTCCATTCTCTGCTACCAGAACGATGTCATCGGCAAACAGCATGCACCAGGGTGCCTCTTCCTGTATGTCCGATGATATAGCATCCATAATTAACAGGAAGAGGTAGGGGCTAAGGGCCGACCCCTGGTGCAAGCCTACGGCCACATCGAATCTGGCTGTGATACCGGCCGCGGATCGGACTTGCGTTCTGCATTCAGCGTACATGGCTTGAATCAACGTCAGGTATTTTCCAGGCACTCTTTTCTTCTTAAGGGCCCACCACAAGACTTCACGAGGCACTCGGTCATATGCCTTTTCAAGGTCGATGAATACCATGTGCAAGTTTTTATGTGCCTCCCTGTATTTTTCGCACATTTGGCGAAGTGCAAAAATAGCATCCACCGTACTTCGACCAGGCATAAAACCGAATTGGTTTCGTGAAATCTCACTCTCGTCTCGCAGGCGTCGCTCAACTACTCTCTCCCATACTTTCATACTATGAGGCATTAACTTTATTCCCCGATAATTGTTGCACTCTTGGATATCACCCTTATTTTTAAAAATGGGCACCAGGTAACTGTTGCACCATTCCTCGGGTATGGTCTCCTCGTGCAACAGCTTATTGAAGAATAAAGCCAGCCACGTCCATCCATCATCTCCTAACGCTTTCCATGCTTCCACTGGTATTCCATCTGGTCCTAACGCTTTCCCATTCTTCATTCCACTAACAGCCTTTTTTACCTCATCTTTACTTATTTCCTTCACTAAACCAATATTCATCTGCTCACTTTCAAGTTTTCCGCTCCAATCGTTCTCTTCATTCATTAACTTTTCAAAGTATGTCCTCCATCTTTCTTTTATTCTATCGTCGTCCATAAGAATCACTCCTGTTTCGTCTTTCATGCACTTAATATGGGAAACATCCTTCGCCTTTCTCTCTCTAGCTTTAGCCATGCTGTATAAATATTTATGACCCTCGGGTTTTTCCAGTAACCCGTACAAGTGGTCTAGGGCTTTGGATCTAGCAACGGCTACAGCTTTTTTGGCTCTTTTTTTACATTCATCGTATTCTTTCTTCTTACTTCCTTCCAAAGATTCATTTCCTCCTTTCACCAGCTGCCGTAGTAGAACACTACGGTATAAGAAATAATGCCTTGAAGCTGTTCAGTTCATATCACAGTTATGAATGGTGAAGAAAGGATACAGAAGTCTAAACTAGTGACTGTGACTAGAGATGTTCCACAAGGCTCTGTTTTAGGACCAATATTTTTTATTCTGTTCCTTAATGACTTAGCGGGCTTTATAGAAAATCAAATACCTGAGACGAAACTCATCGTTTTTGCTGATGATACTAACGCCATAATATCTGCTGGTAATATGACCAAAGTCGAAGCAAAAACTAATTATGTATTGAAAGAATTTGAAAACTGGTTTGGCACTTTTTTGACACAATTTAATACTGAATATAAAAAAAAACAAATGTTGATTGTTTAGGTAAAAGACATATAACAGGGATAGTCTACATGTGGAATCGTACGGTAATGCTGTAAGGTGGTCGATAATTTCAAATTTCTAGGGATACATATAGACGCCTTGTTAAATTGGAAAGAGGAGGTATTGTCCTTAACAAGTTCAATAAGTTCAGCATGCTATGCTATCAAAAGCCTGAGGGACATTATTTCGTTGCCTCAGCTAAAGGTGATATATTTTGCTTTAGTTGAATCTAAACTCAGATATAGTGTTGAATGCTGGGGTAACAGCTATAATTACATTATAAATTCAGCATTGGTAATGCAAAATAGAGCTTTCAGGACTATGTTAAGACTAATCAAATGGACTCATGTAGGGAATATTTCATTATGCTTGAAATGCCAACAGTGCTGTGTCTCTATATTCTGGTCCTTTTGAGCAATTTAGTAAAATATTTACGCAAATATGAAACTGATACTGAACGAGAAATTAGAGCAAGTACGCGCGAAATGGATTTGCAGCATATTATTCAACCAGAATTAAATGTAGTTCAGCATAGTCGTAGATATCAGTCTATCAGCTTGTTTTATAAGTTCCCACTGAATTTTACATTATTTATACTCCAAATATATTTAAAAACAAACTTAAGACATTCGTATTTATAGCAAAAAGGCTATTACAGGATAGACGAATTTGGAAACGATAAAAGTGTTTGAATTTAATAATAATAATTGTTATTTGCCCAATCTTGTTAGTTGTTCCATATTTTATTATTGTTTTTATTGTTTTTTTTTGTTGTAATTATAATTATATTCTGTGTCATTTTTAAATTGTGTAATAATTGTGTGTAAATGTGTATTAGTATAAGAAGCTTGCAACTATATTTTCAACACAAATGTATATTTGTTAAGAAATAAATGACATTACTGCTCCGCATCTGTGCCTCATGGCGTAATGTTATGTAGCCTTTCTCTATAAATAGGCTATCCAATCCAAAAATAATCGTTCACAAATTCAGATACAAATTGAATCAGTAGTTCCTTTTATTTTTTTTTTTGTTTTACGAGGTGGAAAATCCCTTCGGATCTCCGACTCTTGGGGGAAATAAAAGCCGGAGTATGTGGTGTTTCCACTAAAAACCACCTCGACTGCCGCCATGTACCCGTGTGCAGGAGGGTGGGGCATCACCTAAGCACTCGTCGCCACCCTCCGACGGGTATTGGCCCGCTAGATGGTCAGGCGGGCCCCGAACAAAACCCCCTTGGCGACGGATTAAGGTGTTGGACTCCGCCGCCAAAACGCCCAGCGGCCGCAGAGGATAGGGAGGACGGCAACGCAACACCGCATCTCCTCTTCCTCTGCGGCCCCACCGCGACGCAACGATGGTGCGCCCCCATTTGGTCGCGGGAGATAGGGTGCGCGGCAACACAACACCGACACGCCTCTCCTCCCGCGACCGCGCCCGACTGCGAGGGACAGACAGAACTGTCCCCCGCACCCGCACCGTTGGACGCATCCTGCGCAGGCCCCTCCAAGCCCACGCGGAGCGTCCCCTCCTGGATCCCTATTAGCTTCACCGCGGGTGACCAATCCACGGTTACTGAGCTCCCCCACCACGACAAGGTGGAGATCCCACGGGGGGGGGGAATCAGTAGTTCCTAAGATTATCGTGTTAAAGCAAATTTACTCTTCAGCTTTATATTAGTACTAGAGGAGGCCAGCAGCTACGCCTGCAATTTTTTTTAATTTACCCGTTTTGGCCGACCCCGTGGGAATTTCGGGAAAGCGCTTCTTAGTGCACCCCTACGGTGCCCAAGGAACATACATGCCTAATTTTAGCTTCCTGCGCCCAATAGTTTTGGCTTTGGCGTGTCTGTCAGTCAGTCAGTAACGCAAGGATTTTATATATTAAAGAAGATAGCAGTTAGTTTTGTTAAAATACGCTTCTTAAGCACTCTCAGTAGTAGTCCTTTGGTGTTTAGCATACAACTCAATACACAATATATTATGTAGATTACTTGCAATGTACGTCAATCCCTTTGACCATGTTATACAGGATCGAAATAAACTACATGAAGAGGTAGCAGATTAGGGTCTCCTATGTAGTATAAGCTAAATTGTGGAATTAGTAACCAAGCAAGCCGCAGTGTTCTAATAGAACTGAGTCGAGTAGGGTGGTTTTTGTACTAGAGATGTGTATTTTTCTGTAAACTGATAATTTGAATAGAATTTGGTATTAAATAGCTCAAATGCTCCACTCTATGAATTTCCGCCTTTTATACGAAACATTCGTACAAATTACTTAAGGTATTATAAATACGTAAGGCATTTGGTCCAAACAAGGAAAAGGAGCATGATCAAGTATATTCTTTACTTAGAATGGGAAGGAAACATTTTATTTTACTGATCATAAACTGGCGCCTTTATTTCGGCTTTGCTCGTTCTTAACTGATTGTACTGAATAAAAATAATAGGAGAGGCTTTTTTCGGTTAAAGTAACTTATCTCACACCGAGGGTTTTTATGGGTCGGTCGTGTTAAAAAATTGTAGCCATGTTTGTTGCCGATAGTAAAGTTTTGGGAACGGTTTTTCGATTGATTGTTGAATGTATGCCTTTGAAAAACTTATTTTTATATACCTATTATGATATACCTGATTATACTGACCAATATATCTTAAAAAATATAAATATTTTATGCAAACGAAATTATGGACATCCCCGCATAATAATGAAATGTATCAAACGTGTGCGTTCGCGCAGCGGAATGTTGTTGAATTTAAAGATTTTAATTATGCAGATATTTAGTGTATGACGTCGTATAATTGTGTATGGTAAAAAAAAATTGTGCACGCAGCCATTGTGGAGAAATTCACCAAAAACTGATTCCGCTGGGCGAACGTTGTCCTGGCGGAACTTTTTTTAATCCATTGACTTTAGAAGAAAAGAGATGTGTCCAAAAAAAAGTGTGTATTTGTGTGTAATTGTGTATGTATGAATAAAATTGGTGCATGCATAAACTTCGGAGAAATTCAAGTTTCCGCTACGCGAACGTTTGGCCATTAGCTAGTTTTCATATAAAGCGCTTACATAGAGAGCTGTAGATTTTTACATACGTTGTTTTGAATTTGTTTATAATATAAGGCCGCTTTTTTGTAGCTATCCGAACTTGGTCGTGTTATGTAGGTTTTCGATGCTTCGTCAGTATTATAATTGTTTTTCTTTAATTACTGAATTTAATGACATGAAATTTTGCATGTGAATAGTTGAATTAATACACTAATTATTGGCATACATTTTACCATGCAATTCCTTTAGAACGTCGTGATATTTGACTGCTTTGTAAACAGTGATCTATTCATGGTAAATTGTCCTATAACTCTTTAATTACTAACGGAAAATCATTGATACTTGGCAACATGTTGCAGACACTTACAAGGTTTGTATAAACGTGAAAATCTAGACCCTAAAGTGCATACTTTAAGAACTAAGACCTAATAAGCGTATTTTACGTTTATATTTTTATCTTTTAAGCCCTACGATTTTTTCTAAATCTGTTTTTTAAACAAATATAAACAAATTCAAAACAACGTATGTAAAAATCTACAGCTCTCTATGTAAGCGCTTTATATTAAAACTAGCTAATGGCCAATCGTTCGCGTAGCGGAAACTTGAATTTCTCCGAAGTTTATGCATGCACCAATTTTATTCATACATACACAATTACACACAAATACACACTAATTTTTGGACACATCTCTTTTCTTCTAAAGTCAATGGATTAAAAAAAGTTCCGCCAGGACAACGTTCGCCCAGCGGAATCAGTTTTTGGTGAATTTCTCCACAATGGCTGCGTGCACAATGTTTTTTTTACCATACACAATTATACGACGTCATACACTAAATATCTGCATAATTAAAATCTTTAAATTCAACAACATTCCGCTGCGCGAACGCACACGTATCAAACATGTAAGAATATACATATCCTCGAATTTTATTTATAAGAATAAGCTATTCAATGGAATATATGTATTAGAATTTCAATTTCTGCGCTATTGTACTGATAGGGTATCCAAAAAATAAGATGAGGCTAACCGTATGAATGCTTTCGGAATATATTATATACCGAGTAACAATGACGTACCCTTTCATAAAATGTACCTTATTGTAATCCTTGTTTGAAATTATTTATTATTTTGAATCTTCGAATAGATATTGCGGATTAGAGAGATAGAGATTTAGCATATTGGACAGTACTTGTGAGTATCTACCAACTGGATCTAATTTGACACACTACACTCTACACTCATGTCGTCTACACGATGAGCTGATGATGAGCTGTATAACTGCGGTGGTGTTTTGCTAATGACACAATTCTATATCCGCCACGTGTACGTACAATTTTTTTGGATTACTGTTATAAGAATATTGGTTTGAACTGTGGAATTTTGCTATTGTTCACACACGGCACTTACTCAGTGGAAAAGTGAATATTATTTTATAAAATTTGGTGAAATCAATAACAGGACTTCAAGTTTTGATCAATTATTTGATCAAAGAACCGACGCTCCAAAATAAAATTCTGGGGTGGTAACGGAATAACACTAGAGACGACGACGATGTTTTTTTTTGTTTTTATGGTAATAGGCGGCAAACGAGCAGACGGATTGCCTGATGGTAAGCAATTACCGCCGCCCATAGACACAAGCAACACCACAGGAGTCACAAGTGCGTTGCCGCCCCTTGGGGTTGGGAAAAGGGATAGGATGAGGAGTGGCATCAGGGAGAAGGGATAGGGGATAGGACCTCCGGCACTCTCACTCACTGAACGAAACGCAACAGTTTATGCACTGTTACTTTACGTCGATTTTCTGTGAGAGGGTAGTACTTCCCCGGTCGAGCCGGCCCATTCATGCTGAAATCAGCAAGGCTCTACTACCTTAAAAATGATGGTGATGGTGATGATGCAAATTAAAATATTCTATCGAAATTGAATGATAATTTCAAGATACTTTATCAGTTTTATTGGAAACGTTACGAATATATCAAATCTCCTTATAATGGACTGAAAGCCGGTTTTAATATTAGATCCATCCACGGCTTTGGAGATTTATGATACATATTTGATATAATCTCTATACAAAATATGTCAAACATGTATCCAGTTTTCAAATGCATAGATGGATCGAATATGAAACCGGCCATGCAGGTAAACCTAAATGGCAAGTGGGAAGTCCGATTCTCACCCAGGACAAATTCTTGTGAGCACGAATGTTAGTTTATTCGGATGTAATTTATGTATTTTAAGAATTTAGAAATATGTATGTTATAACATTGTAGAAATTGATGGAAGACATCGTGACATCGAAAGCGACAAAGAAAATCTAAAATTATTTTGAAGTTGAAGTTGAAACTGGCAAACAAAATATCCCGATAAGCAGCAATAGGCTCGCCACCTATTACGTGGGATCAAAACACTGGCGAAAAGTGGGCGTTTAATATGCCTCTGCCTACCCCTTCGGGGAAACAGGCGTGAGTCTATTTATGTACGTATGTATGTTGAAACTGTTTTTACTTACCAGTTTTGGCAATACCTAAGTCTGTCCTCCTTGAACAAATATTATTCCCAATCGAACAGTTAGCATAAAGGAATAGGAATCGTAAAATTTTATATGAGGATTTACCTAGTTTCGTATTAGTAATACAATTGGGTACTACGACATTTTTGGGAATAGTTTTCGTAGATTATTGGGTATGTTTCAAATTAACAATAGAATAAGGTATGTTGGTTGAGTTGGGTATTATGCCCATTGGTCCCATTATTAATACCTAACTAAGAAGTAATATTGTTCATAATATTCTTGCTAGATTGCCTAGGTCGTGAAGATTTAGGAAAGTATTGTGTCCGTCAGAATGAACGGTCACTAGGCGTATTTAACGTTGAATTTATGCCTAACAATTGCTTCCCTATTGCTTCTATTTGCTTCCTATTCTCAAACAATTGCTTCCATCGTATTGTAGAAGAAAAACACATTTTAAGAGTGACCGTTCATTCTGATGTCAGGACGGCCGGTCACCGAGTCGTAGTATCCTTGTTAAATAGAATTATTGAAATTCACGGTGGCCAATAATTACTTCCCGTTTGCTTCTCTCAATGTTTTAAAACGATAATACTATAACTATCCTGGCAATAAAGATATCGACAAAAGTGTTATTTATCAATATTTTCAGTGCCTGACAAAAAATAAAAGCAAAACTCTTATTTAACAGCAGTTACGCTTGATTAGGCGATAAATATATGGTCTTGTATCGGTGGCTTACAGCTAATGTATTATGTTATTAAAAATAAAAAGAAGTGACTATCGTATTTAGTGACGAATATTCATACAAATGTAATAAACACCTTTAAATATTTAAATTCAAGTGTGTGTGGAGTGTATAATGCAACAATAAAGAGTAGAAAAAAAACAGTGACTACAGTTTATTAATTAAATTTTAATGTACATAATGCATACATACATACATAGACTCACGCCTGTTTCCCCGAAGGGGTAGGCAGAGGCATATTAAACGCCCACTTTTCGCCAGTGTTTTGATCCCACGTAATAGGTGGCGAGCCTATTGCCGCTTATTGGGATATTTTGTTTGCCACAGCCTCGTCCGTTGATCGGCAGGTGCACCACTTGCAGGTGAGGTTGGCTTGGGACCCTAAGTTCTTGGTGGGAACCCTTGTAGATAATGCAAACCTTTTTATTACTCCTTACAACTCTCTTACTTAAAACATAATAAGTTCATAACATTCCCCCCCCCTCCCCAATAAACAGAAACTATCAATGATAAAATAGAGTAATAACGACAAAGTAATAGGTATTACATGCTTGCAGCAAAAACAAAATCTACCCTCGGTTACTAATAAATGAATAAGGTACACAGGGCTCCACTAAGTCCTTACCCCCCAAAAGACAGACAAGAAAGCTTCAAATCCGGGATTAGCCAAAGTTGGTTTTTGTATTTTGCAAAAACAGTTTATTACAATGTATTGTTTTAGTGAATAAATAAGTTTATGTTAGAAAGTCAGTTTTTGTTGTTCTTTTTCAATAAAACTTTAATAATTTTATTATTGCGATTATTCGTAACGAATTCAATGTTATAGCAGTGTAAGATTATAAAACTTGGGGGGTTAGCAAACAGTGGCTAGCGCCTATAAGAACACTCCCTAGGAAGTTAAAATTGAAATATTATCTCTATAGGTGTTTATTACATTTGTATGAATTTTTGCCAATTAATAGGATAGGCACTTTTTATTTTTAATAACATAATACTTAGCTGTAAAACCACCGGTACAATACCATATATTTATCACCTAATCAATCGTAACTACAATGTTAAGTAAGAGTTTTGCCTTTAATTTTTTGTCAGGCACTGAAAATATTGATAAACAACACTTTTGTCGATATCTTTATTGCCAGGATAGTTATAGTATAATCGTTGTAAAACATTGAGAGAAGCAAACGGGAAGTAATTAATGGCCACCGTGAATTTCAATAATTCTATTTAACAAGGACACTACGACTCGGTGACCGGCCGTCCTGACATCAGAATGAACGGTCACTCTTAAAATGTGTTTTTCTTCTACAATACGATGGAAGCAATTGTTTGAGAATAGGAAGCAAATAGAAGCAATAGGGAAGCAATTGTTAGGCATAAATTCAACGTTAAATACGCCTAGTGACCGTTCATTCTGACGGACACAAAGTATTAAGTAATTTTGCCCATATTTAACAAGCGGCCTTTAAGGGCTTTAAAAAGAGATTCTTTAAAAAAAAGACACTAAATTACGATATTGATTCTAGCTACATAAATATTAACACGTAAACCATCAAATCAAACATCGCAAAAGTTATAAACACGAGTTATAAAAAAAAATATTACCCGCAAAAAAAATCCTGCCTCGAAGTTATATTTTACTGTAGCTTAGGCACGCTTGCAAAGGTGACCAAAAGTCATTTTGTCAATTTGTAATGTGCAGCTACTATTGACTTGCGGGTTTAAAAATGAACCTCGGTGCAGCCAAATAATCAAATGCTAAAGATGGTTTCCTGAATTTGTTACTATGGTAGTTGTAAAGAAAACTACTTGATTATTATAAGGTTTAATTTATTTAACAGTAGGTACAATAAATAATAACTTTTATTCAAACTTTTAATTACTTACACAAATTGCAGAAGCATTTTGGAAGAAATTGCTGTTAGACAATACTTAGTAAAGGAGTATAGTAATAAATTTACCAAGATGAATGATATTCATAATATGTATTCGTATTTTTGTGAATATCATTGAACTTCTTTTGTCCTTATTACATTTATTTATACTCTTATCCTATTCTAAGCAATAAAATAATCAAACTTTAATATACTATTCCACATACGTAAATGTAACAAAACGTGGGGCATCTTTGTATTAATGCTGTACGTATTGTTACGTTAAGTACTTCAATTCTAGTTCAATAGGCACGCTTATTGCAAGGGACTCATGCATCACAAATCGGGCCGTAAAGGCTCTTTGATATTCTGATTTTTATAACAGCTTTTTAGACTGCCCTTAATAACATTTATATTATTGGAGGGCATTAATCGTATATGGTTGGCACAGTTATTTTCTTTCCCATGTTGAGATCAACATTTAAATATATGTAATATATGCCTATAAATGACAATATACTTACTATCATTTATAGGCAGCCGAATTATTCTCTATGGTAAGTTATTGGTAAATACGTTGGTAGACATGGTATCGTTTATAATAAGTATGTACAGAAGCTGTGTGCACTTTAGCACAATATTACATGCAAATTGACAATGACACGTACCTATACAGCTACGAACGCCGAAGCCAAAGGGGGCACGTGTAAACGGATGGGCATTCCCATAGTAAAGTGGGTCATTTTTCTCGGCAACCCAACGCTCGGGAATGTACTCCTGGGCTCGGGGGTAATGATGTTCCATCAACGACATCTCGCGGTGAGCGAATACAACTTTCAGCTGAAAATATTATGTTACATGTTTTGGTGAAACTTGAATCTTGTGTGCTAGCTGATAATATCATAAGAGACGAAAGTACATGAAACAATGAGAGCACGAGGCTATAATTATAAATACACACCTGTCGTCTGTATAAAATTAAGAGGCCAGTTTAGTATCTATCTACTTTAAACTGAATTGTTATTAGATTATAAATGAGACGTGCGAATGTACTGCTTCACACAAAGATCATTATAAAGATATTGAAAAAAGTCTAATTAGCTGGCGGAAAGAAATTCATATTTAGGAATGTAACTTGGTGGCGCTCGTTCCATGTCCAAGCGCGTCCTTTGCAATTTTATATTTTAGCTATTTTATTTTTCTAGTTCTTTATGAGTATTTACAGCAGCAGATTGATCGTGTGTCTTGAGTTATTATTAGAAACACCTTCATTATTGCCATCGCGTAGTATTAATGAAGTATAAGGGTAAAGATTATAATGAAAGTATTTAAAATATTTCTTAAGGAAAGCAGCATTTTTTTCATTTGATGCATTACCATGTTTTAAGCATATTGATGATTTTAAATTTGCAATTGGATTTTTTATAATAACCCTTTTTTATTTTGATAATAATTTCAGTCTCTTACCCCTTTAGGAACTTTATAACCATTCAGATTATATTCCTTAGTGGCTCTTCTGACGTTTCCTGAGACTACAGGCATGATTCTCATCCCCTCTTTGATGCAGGCCCTCAGGTATGGCCTTCGGTCTGACTTCGACAATATTTCTTCCCTTAACTTGTCTTGCTTATCCTGATGTGTAGCCAAAAGATACAGTGTTGACGACATTGTATTCGAAGCCTGTACACAAAATTATACATAACATATTTCAATAAATTATTTCATTACTGACTGCCTGACTGACTGACTGACTGACAGACAACGAACAACCTAAATAACTGGGCACAAGAAACTGAGATTTGGCATGTTTCTTGGGAGGCGTAGTCGAGCACAGAGAGAGAATTCTTGGAAATGCCTACCCCAACGGGGTAAAAGTGTCCCATGCGGGCGGAGCCGTATGTATTGATGTGGCTTTTTTGTATATCAATGAGTAAATGTCTGTTTTGTATACCTTCCTTGTCCTTCAAAAGTGTTTTAAACGTTAGGATTGATTGATTGGGACTGTAATTAGAGTAGGTATTGTACTATTGTCATTAGCTGTATTCTTTCATCCACTTACCGTGTCGACCCCGGCGAACAACATATCACTGGCCATAATGTATGCAAACTCTTCGTTCATTTCCAGAAGCTTTTCCAATACGCCTTTTTCATGGTCTGATTTCTGATCCGCGTTTTGTTTTAGTATTTCTATGCCTTGCTTGACAAAGAATTTTGTCAGTCTTAAAGAAAGAAAATATTGGTTTTTAAAATCTAATAATAATAATATCTTTAAACAAGATCGAAATCATGAAAATGGCCCAACAATATTCATGAAATTTAGTTTTTTATTATTATTACAAGGGAGTGCCTGGGCCTATAAATAAATGTTTTGAGGATTCATTTATAAAAACACGATGTGCCAAAATGAAATACCGAGAAAAGGTCGGTCATTCAAGTTTACAGTAAAATGATCCATAAAAATCACTGCATATAAAATAAAACTTACTCTTCATGTCGCTCGTACATCTTCATAGCCTTCTTGTATTTCGGAGTTGAAACGTATCGCCAAAGGCTTGGCTTGAAGTCCAGGTCATAAAACTGTCGCGAAGAGTTCATGAATTATAGAAATAAGCTGCTTTTGCGGTGAGTCTTGAGGTAAATTGGGGTCTAGGCAGTTTAGTCGACAACCGAGAGCAACAGTACCAATAGATTCTAAAGCCCACAGATTCATTTCAGTATCAAATTTGCCTTTGATCCGGTTGTTTTCATCACGATCAGCTTTCATCCTAAAATTTCACGAATTCAGTTTAAATATGCTTGAATAATCAGCATTCATCTCTTTTGAATGAATTAAAACCCATTCAGGACTATAAGTGTAAATCATTTTCAAAGGATCCTTTATGATTCGAATATTTAAGACGCAAATTTATCATGTTTTGCGAGGTATAAATATGTTGGTACCTACACTTTCATTAAAAGGATGTAGCAGCAAATTATCCACTCAACCTTTCAAATAATACTAACAGACAATCCGCATTTAATTCAGACAATTTAATTAATAAGTAGAGAGAAACCGGGTGACGTTTATTTTGTCTTTAAACGTTAATGAATATTGCTGCGTATTATGACTGACTTCAGCTTTATTTTTTTTATAGACTCACGCCTGTATCTCCGAAGGGGTAGGCAGAGGCGTAATATTACAGCCTCATTAATACTCCGCCCCCTATTACGTGAGACCTAAATATTCATGGTGAAATGTGGGTGTAATATTAAATCTCTGCCAGCTTTAAGTGACAAGATATTAACGTTTAGTTCGCTCTGTTTATATCAAATACTGTAGAGGTTCTAGAAAATTATGTAAACATCATATTTTTATCACATTATATAAAGCGGATTAATAATTCTAAGTATAATATATTTTACTAATATTTACCTTTTAATCATGTCCATTGCAACCTCAGTAAGAACACCGCTGTAAAGTTTAATAGTTTTCGGCTGCAACATCACCGGATTAACTGCAGATCTGAACTCTTTCCATACATCACCGTGCCTGTAATAAGATATGGATACAATTAGAGGCTATAGGTAAACAGTGCCAAACAATTTACGTCAACATAAAGATAATCCGAAGCTGATAGTAGACGCCAGTCATGAAAAAAATTTGACAGTCGTAACGGAGAGTCCTCAAACTGGTTAAATACGGAATATCATTTTGAGTTGCGGAGGTCAGACATGTGTCAGTTGCTCCGTGGAAAAGCTGGTATTTTGTCAAATTTGGTTAAGGTAGTAAGTGGAACCTGGGCTCCAAAGTGCATGTGTTGCATGGAATCGTGATAACGCTATGACAATGATAATGACATTTGAAAACCACTTACTCCGACAGGAGGCCTGTTGTGCCAACTTTCTGACACTTGGCTTTTTTGTAAGGTCCTGTAATAGTCCAGGGATTCGAAACCAGGACGGATCGGTAACCAGTTTTCTGATCGCAGTACCTGCAGGACAAAAAATAGATAACAAGTAATCATTTCTATGACATTAATCTCACAAGCTCTGACGTTTTATATATATATATATATATATATACTAGAGGACGCCAGCAGCTACGCCTGCAATTTTATTTAATTTACCCGTTTTGGCCGATCCTGTGGGAATTTCGGGAAATCCCGTCTTAGTGCACCCCTACGGTCCCTAAGGAACATACATGCCAAATTTCAGCTTCCTGCGCCCAATAGTTTCGGCTGTAGCGTGTCTGTCAGTCAGTCAGTAACGCAAGGATTTTATATATTAAGATATAAAAACACTTTGGCCTAATTAGTTTGGACTTTTAAGATTTGGCATGAACACTTTATCATAATTTTATTCTATGAGTCGTAATAAGAGCCTCCAGTCACTTACTACAAGAGAAGTAAAAAGGCAATGCTGATCAATTTTGAGAACTTTGTTGGAGAAGTTATGCATAGCATTTTTAAGGGTCTGTCTAAAATAGGAAGGTACTTCTAGTAACAAATAAACCGGCAAAGTGCGAGTTCGACTCGCGCACCGAGGGTTCCGTACAAACCTGTAGGTATTCTATTTTTTAGGGTTCCGTTGTCCACAAGGAACCCTTATCGTTTCGTCATGTCCGTCCGTCTGTCCGTCCGCAGCCTAGCTCGTCTTTGAGCTAGGCTGCGGAGCCTGGTTCTAGAAAGCTGATATTTGACATGAATATATACATATAATATTGCAACAAAACTGTAGAATAAAATTTTGGAAAATATTTTTTTAAGGGTATCTCCCCTACATATATTGTAAGGCTGAATTTTTTTTTGTTGAGTACCCCATTGTGTGGGATATCATTGGATAGGTTTTAAAAAAATATTATTAGTTTGCTCAAATTATTTTTCGATCAAGTGATTGGTTTGTCAAATATCAAGCTTTGAAGTGAAAAAAATTGTTAGACTCGAGTGTCCCGCCCCTCTGCCGGCTAAACTATTAATTTGGAAGAGGTGAAAAAAATCACAAATGTAGTACATATATTGGGAGCGCTGGCTTAATCTTAAAGATGCCCGTTTTTAGTTCCATGTGAAACAGAAGAATGTTATCCCGCGGGATGAGTTGTACTTGTGCAATTTCTGAATTGGACAACTCATCCCGCTGATATATTTTACGTCTTGTACAGTCATGAAAGAAAGTGGTTTCGGTGCATTAGGGCTTATTCTTAGTATGGAAACCAACTCATTAATGGACTACTTCTCATTTTGCCTACTTCTGATTAGGACTACTTCTCATTAGGGCTACTTCTCAAAATTTGGGAATGTTTGTTGAAATAAGTACTGTCTATTCAACATGTTATGTCTCATCTACCACCCGAGTTAATTGATGAAGGATGGCTCTATGGAGGAAGCTCCCAACAGCAACTGCGTCACACAATTTAATGACTACTTCGGGAAAACTTGGCTCGAAAACTCGGTACTCGCAGACACTAAGTGTACATTCCAGCAAATGAATAAAACAAATAATGCTGTAGAAATATGGAACGGGCACATCCTACAATATATTAAATCAAACCCGAATATTGCTCAAGTTTTGGAGGGCTTAAGCAAAGATATACATTTCTACGCCTCCATAGTAAGTAAATCTACAGGCGGCTTCAAAATTTCGAAGAGACTGTCTGAAACTATAGAGAGCAAGAAAAAATTGACTATGCCATAAACCAAAGTAATCACCGGTCAAATCACAGCTGTAGGACATTGTTTGGAAAAACTAAGAAGTTGACCTTGTTTAAATGACGTATATTTTATATCTATTATTTAACTTAATATTTAATCTTGTTGATTTTAATAATTATTTATTCAGATTCTAATTGTATTTTTTTTATATTCGTTCATTTATTTTATTTGGCACTTATAATCATAGTGTGTGATTTTAACTAGTTTTAAGTAGATCTTTATGAATCCAAACACTAATTGTTAATTTTTTACTTTGATTTAAAATATTCTTTTAGAATATTTAGATTTTTCATACGTAACTTTTAATTAAAAAAATGAGATTTTGGCTAGTTTTCAGAAAATCCTTATTAATACGAAGACTGATTGTTGATTCTTTAAGTTTTATTTATTGATTTTCACAGTTCGTGCATTTTTTTATTTGGCACTTATAATCATAGTGTGTGATTTTAACTAGTTTTAAGTAGATCTTTATGAATCCAAACACTAATTGTTATTTTTTAGTTTGATTTAAAATATCCTTTTGAGATATTTAGATTTTTTAAACGTAACCTTTAATAAAAATATTGAGATTCTGACTAGTTTTTAGAAAATTCTTATCAATCCAAAGACTGATTGACAGTTAAAACTGTGATTGTTATTATTTTTTTATTGTTAACATACTTTAGAGTGTAAAATCAAGGATAATTTTAATAGTTATTGTTTTTTAGTCCTATAAATGAAACAGCTGTGATTTTTGATTAACCAAGCTATGGGTGTTTAATTTTTCCCTAAACACTTTTGTTCACGAATGTACAAATATTTCAAATAATACAATACATTTTACCTTTTCTTTAAAGCGGGATGAGTTGAACAAAGTAAAATAATAAAAATATTAATGTGGACTACTCATCCCGCGGGATAAGTTTTAAGCGGGATGAGTTGACCAAAGCCTCGATATTGATATTTGAGGCCTCAGATCGTCACACAACAAGTAATTAATATTACCTTTTGTGTTGAAGCATTAATACTGTTTCTACGTATGTAAGCCGAACAAATGTATTTATTCATTCATATGGTATCACCAACATTTTTCAATAATATTTAAAGATACCTATAGCAGCAATAATAGTTGAGTACATAGTATTTTAGTATCCAGGAAAGGGCAGAACTAAAATATAATTAATAATGCACACTGTGTGTTTATTCTGATTTAGATTAATTAATTTTATTACGTTACTGAAGGAATACTTCCAGGAAGATTTCAAAATAAAATTATTGAAGCATTACAATAACATAATCATTACGTACTCATAATGATACCAAATTCCTTAACTTGCATTCATTCATGTTTTAAAACAGGTCGATACACATAAATCTGCTTACCTTATAAAGAAGAAGTTAATCTTAAAATCGGTTTTAATTTTGACGTCTGCATGTTCACAACACTAAACACAGAATAACTCAAAGATAACACAACACTGATACCTCTTATCACAAATACAACAAATATTAGGTATTATCTCGCGAATCAATTCTGTATTGAGTCTAGTGTGTTTATAACGAAAATACGAATTAAAGTATGAAATACTCATATAACACTTGAAGTATTTTGTCGGAGATGTGCTCTACTCGACCTGAGATCTAATGTTTACTTGTAATCTTTTTTGACCTTGGCCGCGAACTATTATTAGGTACATTGGCTTCAAACGGAGCAATGTGGCGTGCTATTAGAATTTAGGTTTTATATTCATCATTCATAGAGTCGAATTTTAATTGCTTGAATGGTGTTTTACTTGTGAGCTTAGGTGAATACGTATGAACTGTGAATTTACATGTCAAAACTGTCATTTATAACTAGACCTTGGATAGTATAAGCTCGCTGAATATACGCGGACCAGCTTATACTGGACAATTGTGTTGCCATAAGTAGGTACATACACAGTATAATTACCTGTTGTGAAGTTTAGTGTTTACTCGTCCAGCACACTTGGTTATACATCGTACAAGGGGAGAAGGGTACAATATAACGAGTCTTGTGAATGAGTGCACTTTTATACTTTGAGTGGTCACATTGTTTGGCACTTTAGTCAAGTGTATTCTTTGAATTTACTACTTTAATTTTATCTTACACTCTCCTCAGATCTGCTGATAATAGCACACTATAGTAGCTCTACTCTAAACGGGCACACAAAAGTTACAAGGTCTTTATGATAATCTGCATGCGCTCTCAGTAATGGTATTTTCTATTTTAGAAAATATATTTATGCTCCTTTCGCACCGTTATTGACCATAATGTAACTAGTATACGAAAATAAATAAATAATATTCATCATCATCTTTATTTTAACCTAGAGACGTCAAATGCTAGACATGGCCGTCCCCAAAGTTCTCCACACAGTCCGATCTCGAGCCGCCCACATCCAACCGCTTTACGTGACCTTAACCAGATCGTCGGCCCACCTTGCCCGAGATACATATTATAAGCAGGGTTCGAAAATATCCGATATTTATTATAAATATCAAAATATCGGATATTTACGATATATATCGGATATATATCAAGTTTGATGTATATCAATTTTGTATGAAAGTCATATTATTATTTCATTGTATTATTTATGAATACTATTGTATTATTTATGAATATTATTACATAAATAATAAAATAATCAATAAACACAAAAATTTACTTGCTTTTTCGTAACGAATTTTTCTGACACCACTAACGGACTGACGCCATTAATACCGGCAGAAATGTTGCCATTTTAAGATTAGAACTTACCATTAGGGAGTATGTTTTAACTCTACTCCCACGCCATCTACATTTGGGAAGTAGAAATACAGTAAAAAACGCAAAAATAATATTCTTTTTAAACCATTTTTGTATCGCAATATATCACAAAAAAACATTTGATATATATCGTCGAATCGAGGTTGATATATATCGGATATATATCTTGATATATATCCATTGATATATATCCTCGAACCCTGATTATAAGTACATAATAATAAAATTATTTTTTATTGCATATGCCGAGTTACATTTCATCGAGTGCCAGTAAAATTAACTTGCCTTGGAGTTGCCTTTCGCCAATTAACCTTTCAGGTACCGCGCCCTCTAAAACGTCAATTTGGCTATACGACCACGCCGTACAACATCATCGCGTGCGCGGTACTAGACATTGAATGTTATCGCTCTGAGAGGTCTTTGTTTATGTTTTCAAGAGTTCGAGTTATAATTTCTTGAAACCCACTTATATAGCCAATATTAAAAAATATAATATTGAGTGTAATATATAATAACATTTGAGTGTATATTTAGTTTTGTATAGCTCTCTGTTTTGAACGGATCTTAGAATACCGGTTCTATCGACAATTGTAGCGTATTATAATCAAAAATAAAATATTTTTTTGTTTATTTTTGTATTTTTATATTCTGTATATATGGGTTTTCCAATTAAAACTAAAAATATGCATGTATCCATTATAATAATTCCCCCTTTTCAATAGCAAACATTTGCTTAAATTCACAGTTTCGCGCGCATTGAAATGAAATGTCCTTCTACTTTTTAATTTGACATCAAATTGGATCAGAAGAAGGTTTCATAGCCGTCTATGATTCGTAAAAATGCAATGCCATTTGAAATAATTGATAAAATGTACTAGGCCAGTGTAAAAAACGTCATTGATTGAAGGACGGAATCTGGACATGAATTCATGTCGTCGGTAAACAAGGGGACTTTTTTGTAGGACATGAATTCATGTCCTCGGTCGTCGAAAGGTTAAATACAGAACAGCCGTATCTGACGGCTTTATATCGATGCCTTCCGGCCAAAAGGGGGTAAGCGATATTTTTTGCGAAATCGACTTATTGGTTAGAATCGGCTTTTTTTTTCTGCGTCTAAGTTTCGTGGCTCTAGGACAAACTTTTTGTCGCTTAGGCGGTAAAGGAATTGAGGTTCTTACACTAAGTTTTTTGTCATAAACGACAGTTATTTTCGGTGTATTTTGTATTACGGTGGTTGGATAAAAATAATATTTCAAAACAGTGAGATAAGCAATTTAGGCTTTGAATATTTTTTTCTTTACTTGAACGTTAAGTAGTTTGGGCTGTAAATACTTTTTTGTAAAAAATACATTAACCAAATTTTACTAGAATCTTTGTGTACCAAACTTTCGGTTAGGATATTAGGGCAGTTTCTTTGGATAAAATATATGTCATTTATTACATTTAGGTCTCATTTCCGTGACTTTATTTGACGCTTATTTATATTTTCCCTAGTCACCAAATCAATCACCGAAGGCGCTTAGGATAAATCATCCAAACGAATGTCGCCTTACGTTGTCGTTTACCCTTTTTTTCCCTCCCAAAAAGAATATCTGGTATGGTGGTTAGATAACAAGGTATATCAAAGGTTTGGCGGTTAGCTTACAGAAGAATGACAAACAGCATTGGTTATCTCACTCTTTGGTTAGAACAAAATGTCGTTAGCGATGCACAGCGAACATTTACCGCGGCGTAAGCACCTCCGTGCTTGCGAGTCCGTTTGGCGCGAACTTGAGACTTTTATATTCATCTATAATTGTGTATTCTAATTCGTTATTTTAAGTTTTACATGTAAGAAGTCATTCTTTTGCTGTCTTGTTCAGACAATACTGAATGGTTAAATACGTACCTACAGAGTTTTTGTTGGCTGGCCTTGTTTAGGATCATAATCAAGGGCTCTAATCCGAGGTTGGGCCAGCAAGGAATTATTAACAGTCACGAGTTAATCCTGCGACTGATATGACTCTGTTGTATCGAATTGCCTATGGGACTATGAGAGTGAGAGAATAAAAACTGCACGTTTGTTTTGCACATATATTAGCGCACGTTAGTAGGTCCCTCTTTTGCAAATTGAGACTGATTTAATGCTTGTCCGTCACCACCCCATATCATTCCACGGGTGTCGTAAGAGCCGACAGAGGGAGCATATTATGCAGAGAACAGCACTGTACGAGAAGGAAAACTTGATACAAACCCTATACCAACCCGTTCGGCCAGCGTGGTATAGTAGGCCAATTCCTCCTTTCAAAGGAGAGGCCTAGTCCAGCAGTGGACTGATAAAGGCTGATGATGATGATGATGATGACTGATTTAACATGTGTCATCATCATTGTTTTATCGATTGAGTGAATGGATTGGTGAGTGCGAATGAATGGATACACGGCAAAAGCGATAGTAAGAACCCTCTTTGTGGAGTGGCTGGAGGTCGCCAATGTGTCATCATCTTCCGCCTGACGCATGTCTTCACCGGACACGGTTGTTTTGGGTAGTTTCTTTTCTGTGGAGGACTCCCCCGGCAACGGAAGTCGCGAGGCGATTGACAGCAACTGTAGACGCGGACATGCGGATGACGAGGACCAGACGCCTACCCTCTTACCTAAAAGTGGTCCTTAGGTAAGTACGAAATTTTAAGTTTATATTTTTTGTCATAACTAGAATTTCAGCATGAATGTATGATGCAAGACTAACTTACAATAAGTAACAATTATTTTGTTTAATTTTCTAAAATAAAGACTGATTGAGCACAATTTCTCTTTTTTTTTAATTCATACCTTAGTCGGTTAGCCAGTTTAAAAACTTATAAAAGTCTAATGTATGTATGAAAGTATGTATGTATTATTTTGTGCACATTTACACAACATTTGCTCACAATGTGCTTTCGCGTTGTATAAAAAAGCTTATTGTATTTTTTATAGATAGTTAACTTATTACAATTTCCTTGTTCTTCTGCCATTAACCAATAGCCGGTTATGTCATATTGGCTCCACTTGATGAACAGAATAAGCACAGGTATGCTCTTTTTTTTCAACAGAAATAAAATAAATGGTGCAGTTAAATCATTTGTGTTGGAACTCATTAATTGAGTTGTTTTCATTTACGACGTTTTTTCCTGTTAGTATAATTAGGACCATTTGAGGGTAAGCGACAGTAAATAGTGTTTGGAATGTGATTTGTTTTAATTAACAATGCCATTTCGTAGAGACCTAATCAAGAACTATATGGTTAAATTTTGAAACTTTTGGAACGTACAGAAAATTTTCTATGATTTTTTTCACTTATTTTGAACTTTAAACTACTTTCCTGTAAAGTTTGTAAAGTGGCGGTTAGCCTCTTTTGGCCGTAAGGCATCGATATGCTCTTTAAGGCGCTTAAAGGTGTGATTTTGTTACCATCCGTTATAAACATCGGTTGCCACTTGCCACTACTCACGTTGCAACGAGATCCAAACTTGTTACAGCCACTTTCATGCCATAAGTACCTATTGATAAATATACTGTTGCTCTAAAGGATTCTTTATAGCAAAATTCAATTACAATTTATCTATCAGAGTTCTAAGGAATTTAACTTTTTAAAGATTTTCAGAATCTTTTACTTTTAGTAAAACTGCTATAAAGTTTTTTTTAACCGTAGCCGAATTGAATATGTGTAAACAGATGGGCATTCTTATGGTAAAGTCAGTCATTTTTCTCGACGGCCCACCGTTCAGGAATGTATTCGTGGGCTCGGGGCTAATGTTGCTCTAGTAGCGCCATTTCACACAACGTTCGTCTAAAATAATACTATACAATTTGGTGAACTTTTTGGTGGGATGTTGGAATGTATTGCCTTTGAAGAGTATTGGAAAACAAGCATGTTAAGTAGGTACCGCAACCACTGGACCACTGGATTTTATACCTATTGACCCTATTGTAGTAAAGAGAAGTAGTCATGAGTTTTTTAAACTATTACGTCGAGCAAAGGGCAAACGTCGTGTTCGCTTGCTAAGGTCTTGGAGTAGACTCAAATTGCGTGAAATTTAGGTATTGAAGAACTTAAGTGGACTTTTTAAATAATCTGTGGTACCGAAGAAAACGATATATTATAACTAATGCTAAAATTTATTCGTGGTAACATACATACATACATATCGTCACGCCTTTTATCCCCGAAGGGGTAGGCAGAGGTGTATTTCTACACCCACTTTTCGCCAGATATACTTTAGTCCCACGTAATAAGGGGCGAGCCTATTGCCGTATCGGGCACATTTCTAGACTCCGTGCTGCTACTGAAAATTTCGTGACAGAAAAACCCAATAACATTGCTCGTCGTGGTAACATTTTACGAATAAACTCACATTATAATATCTTTCATCCGTTGCCAATTTGGAATATTGGCTGAACACTTTTTAAACTGTCGACAATTTAGATTACCAGTTGAAAATAATATTGAAATATTTATTAGTGATGAAAAAACACTTTGCATTCAAACAAATAAATAGCTCTACATTACGTAGATAGTTTGTTATACGGTACATTGTAGGTATATTAAGCGGTTTTAATAAATGACACTGAGGATTAGCTTTTATTTAAGTAGTTATCTCATTTTGCTGTCCTGACATTTCAGAATTTGGACCCTCTGATCTATTGATCAATTGAACCACAGATTCATAGTTCATTAAACATTATTCTTAATGTCCAAATTATGTGTACCTATTACAAAACGAGCACAACACAAGGTTTCAATTATTCTCAAATTGAAAGTAGAAATATGTAGACGAGCCATTTTACAAGCTTAATATTAAATGCATTGCTTATTATTGTTTTTACTTTCGCTTCTGAGTTCTTATAATTTCGACGGTAAACTAACACGTATTCAGATACGAGTATAATATAGACTTATAAGAATAACAAACTGGTCAAAATATTACCACATTTTGTAATGGATTATCAAACCGAACTAATATTATACCAACTATTCAGCTAAACTCTTAAGTTTGTTGAAGTACCTACTTGTAACAGCCGGTTTCAATATTCGATATATATTAATTCCGTAGTAAGTCAGCCAAGGCGACTCCTATCCAGGTGACAGTTTTCAGAAACTGGGACACATGAGATATAAACCGCAGCTGTATTGCCAGACCTTAGTAGTTTGACTTTTACACTCATTTGAATTCTGTGTGAAGGATTTAGCTTTTTGTAACTTTTTAAAACCTTAGGCCAGTCTCACTTTCAAGTTTTTCAAAAAAATGGAAACATTTCAAGTATCAGACAGTGATTCCAAGTTTACTTACTCAGCAAGAAGGCCAGTAGTTTCATCTTTAAATCTTTTACTATCCTTGAAATCCCGTTCGTAATTTTCAAGTGAAATTAATCTGAAACGTGTTGGTGACAAGTTTTCTCCACGCAGTATATAGAAATGAGCATGATCATGAAAATTTGCAATTACCACAATTACTTACACAATACTTCTTGTAGTCTGTGCGAGGGACATGCGTATTGTCAAGTTATGTGGAAGTACTTACTGTTTCAGCCATTTCTGGATCGCCTAATATAACCATAGCATCTCCGCCAGGCACTCTAACGAATCTCAACATTGGACCATATTTATCACATAGTTTGCCAACCATTTTCTAATTTGAAATTAGGTACTTGTAGTATTTAAGAACAATTTAGTGTAATAGCCCACGCGATAGCTAGAGTAAATATAAATATTTTGCATTAGGCAAGCATCTAGACATGAATGTGATTGGTATATGCAACGTATGTAGTCATAAGTGTTTACTGTATCGCCAGTCTCATAATAAAGCGAGTAAAGAACGGTCGTGTGTTTTACTGCGCTAGTTAAGTAGGTACTCACATATTTCACAGTGGCGACGAGGACTCAAAGATTTCACGCGTACTTAAAATTGTTTTTGTTGATATTTAAGTGACTATAAAGTAAAAATTTATAAAATGACCATCGGCAAAGTAGGACCGTTTGAACTAGAAAAGGACAATTGGGAGGCGTATATTGACCGACTGGAACAATATTTCGTGGCAAATCAAGTGAAAACGGAGTTACAGGTGGCTACCTTGATCACAGTGATAGGGAGTGAAGCTTATGAGCTCATGACAAATTTATGTACACCCGAAAAACCAGCTAAGAAGACATATGATGAGCTAGTGACATTGATGAAGTTGCATTGAACCCGAAACCAAGTCAATTAGTTGAGAGGTTTAAATTTCGCCAACGGATTCAAGAAAAAGAAGAAACCGTAGCTGTGTATATAGCGGAGCTCAAGAAGCTAAGTAAAAACTGCGGTTTTCGAGACTTAGCAGAAAACCTACATGATCAGTTCGTATGCGGCTTGTCTAATGAAGATATACGCCAGAGATTGTTTACCGAAGAGAACTCGATATCATTTGACAAAGCCTTTACGTAAGCTATGTCCATGGAAACGGCAGAGACAAATGCGGCATTAGTAGAAGATTGTACCAGGGGCAGAATCACTGGTAACAAAGAACCAAATGTTGGCACTCTAAATTTCTTAGGACATAGAAAAAAAGGCCAGAGGGTTAACACACAAGTGCCGCGTACTCAAGCCGGCGGGAGCGGCGGTGGTACAAGCGGTCAAAGCGGAGCGGGAAGCGGTAAATTTCAGGCGAATACCAGTCGGCAAAACGGGACAACCACAATTCACAAATGTCGCGCATGTGGCGGCAATCACGAAGAAAACACGTGCAAGTTCAAATTGTATGTATGTAGGGTATGCAACAAGGATGGACATCTAAAACGGATGTGCCCTAAATTACAAAAAAGTACAACTTTACATAATATACACGAAAATAAGGGTAATGACGGCTGTGACAGTGACGAGGTAAAATATTATAATAATTTTTCTTTAAGTACAAACACACCACAATCACACTTACTTAGACCATACACTGTAAATGTTTATGTTGAGAATTGTTTACTAAACATGGAGATCGACACCGGCAGTGCTATATCGTGTATAAGTTATGACTGTTATAGAAAGCTCTTAGTTCATTGTAAACTACAACCGAGTAATTTAAAATTACGATACTATACAGGAGAAGTAGTGACGCCTGTGGGAAAGATTGAGGTCAAGGTAAAATTTCAAACCATAACAAAAGTGTTAGACTTGTACGTGATAAAAAGTGGAAAAGCTTATTTATTAGGAAGATGTTGGCTCAATGAGTTAGGTATAGGCATAGCAACATGCAATGTACATAAAATAAATAATTGTAACAATGTTTTTGATGTAAGGGAATTCAGTTCCAGGTACTCTGAGGTCTTCAAGAATGGCTTGGGGCGGTTCACTGGCGGACAAGTAGGATTTCGCTTGCGGGAGGGAGCGCGGCCTATGTTCTTGCGCGCGCGACCACTCGCCTATGCCCTGCGGGAGCCAGTTGAGCGTGCACTCGATGAGATGGTGCGAGACGGAATCATCACGCCGGTCTCCACATCGGACTGGGCTACACCTATAGTACCGGTAATGAAAAAAGATGGTACCATTCGAGTATGTGCAGATTTCAAAATTACATTGAATAAGTGCTTAGAGGTGGACCACTATCCTTTGCCTAAAGTAGAAGATTTGCTTACAAAATTACACGGTGGGGAAAAATTCACAAAGTTAGACTTGTCACAGGCGTACGCACAATTTGAGTTAGATGAGTCCAAAAAGTACACAGTTATAAACACACACAAGGGTTTATTTATGTATAACAGATTAATTTATGGGTTAGCTTCCAGTCCAGGTATTTTTCAACGTAAACTAGAACAGCTTTTTAGCGACATGCCACAAGTAGGCGTCTTTTTAGACGACATTATTGTAACTGGAATAGATACGCCTACGCATTTAAATACATTACATCAGGTTTTTGACCGATTACAAAAGTATGGTTTGAGAATTAAGAAAGAAAAATGTACGTTTTTCGCGGATAGCGTCACTTACTTAGGCTTTGTGATTAGTAAGCAAGGTGTACATACATGCCCAGAAAAAGTAGATGCAATTAAACGAGCGCCTATACCTACAAATATTATGGAATTACGTTCGTTTTAGGGTTAGTGATGTATTATTCCAAATTTGTGCCATATATTAGTACTATTCTGGAGCCTTTATATAGATTGTTGAAGAAGGATGTCAGATATGAATGGAATGCAGATTGCGAGCAAGCATTTAATAAAGTAAAACATCTGTTTGTATCTAGCAAAGTGCTAGCTCACTATGCTGTTGAGTTGCCGCTAGTATTAACGACTGACGCGAGTAGTGTAGGCATTGGCGCTGTCATCTCACACATCTGCCCGAAAGGAGATGAGCGACCTGTGGCTTACGCGTCGCGTGTACTCAATTCAGCCGAAAGAGCATACTCTCAAATAGAACGTGAAGCTTTAGCTATCATTTATGGTGTACGTAAATTTCACCAATATCTATACGGGCGAAAATTTGTATTAAGGACAGATCACAAGCCATTAGTAACTATTTTTGGTGATAAAACAGGAATACCCGTTATGGCAGCTAGTAGGATGCAACGCTGGGCAATAATTTTAGCCGGGTACGATTATACCATAGAATATGTGCGTAGTCATAGAAACGCCGCAGATGCCTTGTCCCGTTTACCCGTAGGCAAAGAAAAACAGGTGAATGAGGAATGTACTTATTTAAATTTCATTCAGCACTTTTTACCAATAACGAGGGAAAACATGGGACAAAGTACTTCTAAAGATAGCATTTTAACTAAAGTGATACATTTCATAAAGACGGGATGGCCTAACGTGTATAATGAGAATGATTTAAAAGCATATTTTATAAGACGCAATGAGCTATACTTAGACCGAGGATGCGTAGTATGGGGTTATCGTTTAGTAGTACCAAGTACGTTAAGGGAACCTATACTACGAGAATTGCATGTAGGTCATTTTGGTATAGTAAAAATGAAAAGTCTTGCGCGTAGTATTGTGTGGTGGCCAGGTATCGATCAGGATATTGAAAAGACTTGTCAGAGATGTGTTACGTGTTGCCTGGAAGGAGCAGCACCCCCAAAGGCACCACCGCAGCCGTGGCCTCATATCACAGAACCATGGTCGCGCTTGCATATAGATTTTTTGGGACCATTTCAAGGCAAAACATTTTTAGTAATTATAGATTCTACAAGTAAATGGTTAGAAGTATTTTTAATGCCACGAACCACGGCTAGTGCCGTCGTGAAGGTGCTTCGTACTACCTTTGCACGCTTCGGCTTACCCAAAGAGATAGTATCAGACAATGGTCCACCATTTTCAAGTAGTGAATATAAGGAATTTATGAGTAATAACGGAATAAAAGTAACATTTACACCGGTGTATCACCCTGCCTCTAATGGAGCAGCGGAAAATGCTGTTAAACTTTGTAAACGAGCTATAAAAAAATCAATACGGTACGGGGTTGATTTAGATGAAGCATTACAAACATATCTTATGATGTACAGAAATGTAGAACATAGTTCCACTGGCGAAACACCAGCTATGTTATTACAGCGTAGAAAATTAAGAACTAGGTTAGAATTACTAGGGGAAGATAGGCAGGTAGAAGATAGAGTAAACGAGGCACAGCGTAAGCAAGTGTGTAATGCAGGTGGGACCGATAGACAGTTCAAGGTGGGTGACTCGGTGTGGGCTCGCAACTATACAGGAGAAAAGTGGTCCGATGGCATTATTACACAGAGAGTAGGGTCTCGAAACTACATGGTAGGCAAGGACGGTGGTCCCTTCATAAAAAGACACGTCAACCAAATAAAAAAAGATGAAATAGTTACGGAGTATCATCTGTAGATGAAATGAGTTCATTACCGGATACTAGATCCCCTGTAGAGAATTCGGACGCTGACCAGACAGGGGATGCAGGAGTTGACGAACAAAACGTGTCGTCTAGTTTACCAGAGTCGAATGCACAGGAATCTGGCCCTTGTAGGGAGGCAATGGGTTATGAAAATGTCGCAACGTCTGTACCATTATCGGTGAACCGTCCCAAAAGAGTAATAAAACCTGTACGTAGGTATGGTTTTGAGGAAGTAGATTATATATGGATGTAATAACTGTGTAGTTCTTAAGGTTACAATAATAGACATTAAGCTAATAAATTAAGATATCAACAAGTATATACGTAATATATAAAATATGAATAAATAACATTATTGTATACTCATTAAAATATTTCTAGATAGATATAATCATTAGCTAAGTTCATTATACTCATAAATTAAGTTAGACAGTAAATAAGGGTGGAGGTGTAACGTATGTAGTCATAAGTGTTTACTGTATCGCCAGTCTCATAATAAAGCGAGTAAAGAACGGTCGTGTGTTTTACTGCGCTAGTTAAGTAGGTACTCACATATTTCACAGTATAGGTAACTATTCTTTGAATAACTTCTTACGAGCTAATGATTTATATTGAATTATGTGGGTACACGAATCACACAAACTAGAAATCATGTGTTTAATTACCTATGTCTCTATACTAGTACGACTAATATAACAAGGGAAAAATTTGCGGATAGTGTACAGAAACTTGATGTTACAACTTCCTATATAATTATTATTTTTAAACCACAATTCTACAAATAAAACAGTAATTACCATTTTTGCTTGAATCGCTTTGAACAATCGCCATTGGTACTCATATTCATATTTATAACGGATTTATATCGCGTCATTAATCTTAATATATAAAATCCTTGCGTTACTGATTGACTGACAGACACGCTACAGCCGAAACTTTTGGGCGCAGGAAGCTGAAATTTGGCATGTGTGTTCCTTGGGAACCGTAGGGGTGCACTAAGAAGGGATTTCCCGAAATTCCCGCGGGATCGGCCAAAACGGGTAAATTTAAAAAAAATGCAGGCGTAGCTGCTGGCGGCCTCTAGTTTAATATAAAGATAAAATACGTTTTATTTGCTTTAATCGTTTTAAAACCATGTTTCTACAAGTAGAAGGTGAGTAACATTTTTTTCTGAATTGCTTTGAACAATCGTCTTATTTAGTTCTAAAATTTATCGATAGATGGCTCCGTTCGATTTAAATTCGAGGTCTGGTTTCGTTCACATCGCGGGTATATAATTTGAGGGCGTGCGCTGTTTCGTCACTGCTGAATATAGGCCTCTCCACTGATGTGGTTAGGTTTCATCATCAAAAATACTTTTGTTAAAGTATTCTGACTGTAAAGTCAGATCCTTTTATAATACCGTATAATACAAATATAGAATAGAGATGCGCAAACTATATCAGTTGAAAGAAAAGAGAGATACATATCTTTTGAATCAAAAGATATGTATCACTCTTTTATATCTTTATATCACTTGTGATCATGTGATGGAATGGTTGAGCATTTAAATCATTAGATCAATGTTTCATAAATCATGTTTTAAAGCATTGATACAGTGAGTTAAATCAATCTTAATCTATCAGTGTATGTAGTAGTGAAGGATTTGAATTCAAAATAAGACGTTTATGAATAATTGCGGTATTTTAGGCTACCCGCTTAAGTACGCTACGCTACTTAATAAAAATGATGCTTAATTTTCTTAAATCCAAACACCCTCAAATCAAGGTGTTTGCATTATAAGTAAATGCTAAACTGCATTTTATATCTTGAACATAAAGATTACTTTTACGCTGCCAAATCTTCGCTTACACACACGTGCATAAGTCACCGGGCGATACTCTGTGCCTACTTAGTGCAACGCTTATTCTCTCCCGGTCTGATTCATAGGATTCAGCCATACTCTGTTTCACTTTACGTATATACTAATTCAGTAGATCTAATGAGTTAAAGATATATTTGAACTGAGAGTGATTCATTTCAAATGATATGTATCTTTTGTATCACTCACTCAGGAGTTACACATCTCTAATTATAGAAATTATTGGCAAATAAACCTTCAAAGTGTGCGCGATGATCGTGCCGCCTGGAGACGCTATTCGGGACTTCGAGCGATGGTGCCTGTCAGTTACGAGTATTGATGGCAATCATGAGTCAGACGTATTTTGTAAATAGCCTCCTTGTTTGTCAGTGAAATTAATTTATCACTTAGAAAATATATAAGAACCAAGTAAAAAAACGATGACGACTTGTGATCTTCTAGAGGATGCCCACTGCAGTATTGCTATGATCTTCCTTACCTATTGTTAAGGATAATAATTTGTTTATGTGCTTTAGGTATTGCCCGTTTTCTACCGAATATTTAGTCATTCCTTCAAAACCTGCCTGAACTTTGTATTCAGAAACTGAGATTCGGCTGTAGATATAGGTAATCGGCTGAAGATAGAAGGGATCTTAGTAACTAGAACAAAAATACAGTATAATTTACATTTTATTGAGATCCAGTTTTGAAGACTTGTTTGCAAGTCTACAAAATCAGTGTTTGTCATGGACCGCCTTCAGAGCGCTTGAAAAGGTACGATGCTCTCGCGACCCACTCCTATTATGCTGAGGGCTCTCGAAAATAACTAGTTGGATCACAGTAATACTGTGCATATTTGAATAACACTAGCTCAGTAAATAATACTCTGATTAAGATGGAGTCACGTTTTCTAGTAATAAAAACCGATCAATTGACATATTTGTTTCCAATGACATGTATCTATGTACCGTTGAGTTCATTGGATTTGGCATTATTTGTTTTGGATTGAATTATAGCTAAGTCACTTAGTAGAAATTCGATAATGATAATTAATCTTTGTTTACAAAAATCTATCTTCTTGCGAAACTTAATGCTTAACTTAAAAAAAAGCCGCATTTTTTATCCAATCCACTCAACATTTGACTTTATAAGAAATGGAACATAAGTTCTCTATATTTAGGTTCTTCATTGAATCAAGAACGTGTGAAAAATATCAACCTGTTGCCTCATATTTCTACATAACAAATGTATGATATCGATGGTATATTAATCTCGACGATATCTGACGGCTCAGATATAAGCTTAATCAAACGTACCTAGGTAATAAGAGTGGGAAGTAATATGATTAATTGGTTGTAAGAACTTGCTTGATGCCCCAAATAACGTAATTTATCCGTACGATATAGGGATTGGACTTGAGTGAAATACGTTTTTGATATTTGCGTGCAAATACGAGTATATTTTAGGACTACTGAATTCTCATTGAGGACCATTTGGTAAGGGGAACTGTTTTGATATTTTATAATAATTTCCTAGTGGAAGCCATACAGCTACGCTCATATATATTTAACCGCTTCTTGTCCAAGAGCTGCCATCAATTTTGGGTAGGTGTTTGAGGTAGGTCCGTGTGGTAACGGATTAAGAATACGGAATGTCATGCCGACAGAGGTAGCATATTATGCAGAGAACAGCACTGTAAGAGAAAGAAAACTGGATACAAGCCCTATACCAACCCGCTTGGCCAGCGTGGCATAGTAGGCCAATTCCTCCTTTCAAAGGAGAGGCCTAGTCCAGCAGTGGACTATTAAAGGCTGATGATGAGAATAGTACTTTGAAAATATACGACACATTTGTCAGATTGGCTGCTTGCTTTCGCTACATTTATTACCACCCGATCGAGATGGAGAAGTTTCTTATACAAATAATTTGTTCGGTGACGAATTTATGAGGATAAATTCGGTGTAATAAAATTGTATAGTTAACGAAGTATGTTTGACACGGGTAGACCTACGGTCTACGGATCTGCTCGTTTCACCAACTTTAAACTCCATTTCCTTACCAGAATTTAGGCCATAAATCAAAATGTTCGTTGCGCCTGTTTGAACACTCACAGAATATGAACTAAAATATTTTAATTGGATTATGACCTCTATCTTAGTGTCTATATTTGGGATATCAGCCGTCGGATGTGGAAAAGGCAAATATCTTGTCAAATTTTGTATAACTGCCTTATACTGCCTTGATCTTTGTGAAATATAGTTTCAAGTATGCAATACAATAATCGCTTACCACCATAATGCTGCCTGTAATAGAAGGGTTATTATGTATATATGTATAGTTACAAGGTATATAGCCTATATTTAGTATTTTAGTCTTATTTGTCAATAGTTTGAAAAATAAAATAGACAACTATCAATTCTTACTTTCATTTATTCAGTTTGTCACAAGAATATATGTTAGATAAAGATACATTTACATTTACCGCCACTCTTTGCCATTCTTTTAATAGTAATTGTTTATAAAAGCAGTACAAACTATATCATATTTATAATATTGGGTAGCAAAGTTGTGGGTAGTTCAATATATCAAATATAACATTAATACAATGGATTAGCAACAATATAATTCATTTAGTAATATTGGCCACAGGTATATCTTTAATATTATTCTAGGTATATTTACTATGTATATATATTTACTATGTATATATATTCAATATTTACCACTTTAATATTCACAATAGGTACATATACAATTGATATGGCTTGTTTCATAGCATATGAATCGATTCTATTATATGATATTCCAAGTTCTAAACTTATAACATCTCACAACTGACAAAACCACCCACAATATCAATTATACAATAGCTACGCTATATTAAATTGCTTCTGCATTATTTCTATTGACAATACTCTAAATAACACCACAGAAGCAATATAGAATCGTGAAACACAATAATATAATAGTCAGAATTATATCGTACCTTAGTTGGCCATAGCCGGAGCGAAACTGCACAGAGTCTGTTCCAGTGACAATACTAATAATATAGACTTGGCATACCTACAAAAAAAACGTGTATACCTACACATTATTGAGAGGAAAAAATGGCGGCCAATAGAGCTGCCCATATCGATATTTCTCTACAATAACATCGATAAAAGATTATAGGAATGTTTTCATATAGTCATCACGGTACTATGCGTTTTGACTAAGAATAGGATTGACTTGGCGCCATATTGGATACGAATTATGTCTTTAATCAAATATTAATATTATTCAATAAACGACTACTTATTTAACGTTTTTATTTAAATTTGATGTAAAACTTATTGATTTGCAAATAAGCTTCTTTGCAAATCGTACTTTTCAAGTGAAATTTAACAGATAGCGGTCATTGACATTCCTATTCTTATTTGAAACGCATTGTACAGTATCAATGGGTATTTTAAACATACATTTCTTAGCTTCACTTGTTGGTATATACTGTAAAAGCCCGAGCTGCGGTCAATCTTAGGATTTACCGGTAAATCGTAAGATTTACCGAGTCTCATCGGTAAAAATCCGAATTGTTATCTTATGTAAGTACCTGTTAAGTACATTTTTTTTAATTTTATGAACTGGTAACTGGACCTTTAGGTCAAGTCATAGTTTAACGAACACTGCACTATCACTTAATTTTTAAATTGTTTTAGTTAGTACAAGTAGAGATAAACTACGATAAAATGACACGCCCTAACAACTGTCAAATGGTTGAATTTCGATCACATTCTACCGCTTGGTAAGTGGAGGGGCGCGCTATGTTATCGTAGTTTATCTGTAACTAAATGTGTTAATCGAGAGCCATGATTTTCAATCTGTGGGCTTTTATCAGGGTGTCGCCGGTAAAAGGCAAAAGAGCAAGGTTCTAAATAGCATTGAGAAAGATGGACATATATTATGTATTTATAAATAAAATGTGTTGTTTTTGCGTCATAGCCATTTATTTATTTCATCATCACCATCATTCAGCCAATTGCCGTCCTTTGCTGAACGTAGGCTTCCCACAAAGAGCGTCAAACTTCCTGATCTTGAGCAGCCTGCATCCATCCGCTGCCAACCACCCTCTTCAAATCGTCGGCCCATCGTGCAGCATCGTTTGCCCATACACAGTCTCCACTCCAACACATGTCTGTCTCTATCGACCGTCTATCCGTCTACAGACATAATAAATAGGGCTGTAAACAAGCAATAAAATTGTAAGCGTTTTTTATATTTCTTGATTTTATTAATAGGTTTAGAGGTAATTTGCAATTGGTGGGTTGAGGAGAATCTACCTACTGTATTAATACTTTTACAAAGTACTATTCAAAAACAAGACTATTAGTGACATTATTTTGTTTTCAAAACATTAATAAGTTCCTTATAAAAGGAATATCATAAATGTACTACCATAAACATTTCTTTTTGTAACCAATTAAGCACATGTTTTATTTTGGCAATTAATTTAACCACTTTAGCCTCAGCGCAGCGGCTCATGTTCGAGCCAGACACTATAACAATAAAATTCTGTTGTGTCTGCTAATTAGGTACTCAAGTCGCTTAGGACCACACTCAAACACATTCTTTTTTACATCACTCTTTGTGCCCAGTAGACGAACGTTGCAATGAGGATAATAATATCACCATCATATCAGCCAATACTCAATCATGTTGAACAAATTTATAACAATGTTAGGTACTTACAAATAAGGTTCGTGATGGTAAAGCATCATCACGCAATGTTACTTTATTTAGAGTCCGGTTGAAACAAGATTCTTCAAAGTGAAGATAACAAATTAAATATGAATTGTTTTTGTTGACATCCTTAAATTTTCAACACTGCTTGTTTCCAGCCAAATTTCCTTTTTTCCTTGTTGGCAGGCAGCCTTGAAAGTAAAAATAAACAATAAGTAACCATAATATAGTTTATATAGTATTATCGATAAATATAAAATATCATACAATAGGTACACTAGGTACTCTATTCCTACAATAACAACAAAATAATTTCATGAAGTTTATTGTGGATAATAAAGACAAAAAGGGAAATTATGAAGGCGTAAGTGGCGTAACTGTCGATACTCTTCAAAAATGCATTATATTTTGTTTATTATCTAAATCCAATGATATTTCAGCTGAAGTTAAGTACTTACTGGTGCAAGGTTATATTCAGGTGATTTCTGCTTCTTCTCATGCCACAACCGATTATATTGCAATTGGGCATCTTGCAATAGAGGGTTTGCACTTCCACAATCGTGTTGAAACCCAATAACACAGCAAAATTACTCCAACATTCACAAATTATATGAATAGCTCAAGAGCATTTGACATTTGACGTACCCCAATTTGTTGACAAACAGCAAGCTGATAAAATGGCGACCCGGTCGCATCTAGGTATTTCAAAGACGCTAGGAATGAAGGGTTGCCATTATAGTAACTGTCAAAAAGCATGTTATCTCTTTTCACTTATGCAACATTATCTAAGTTAAACAGAGATGACAGTATTTTTATGATTTCGGTGTCGATATGCCTCATATTTGTATAAGTGTATTTTCTATAGTAAAACATTTCAGGTCTATATTATTAGTATTGTCACTGGTCTGTTCACACTTTATACTCTATTTACCCGTTTGACAGTGTCAAATGTCAAAACGTCAAACCAATTTGTCTATTTAGAATTGGCAACACTTGTTCGTCTGATGTTCACACTTCGATTGACGGGAGACAACTGAGTCAGTATATTCTAATCTATGAACTGAGTGTCGCTCCGTAGCGATCTGACTTTTATACTAGTGAACAAACAACTCACCAAGTCGGGATATGACGTTTCGTCGCCACGTGCAGATTGAAATACAATGTTTGATTACAAAAATAATTCATAACACATGTTATACTTAAAATATAATTGTTTTAACATTTTATAGAAACATATATATGGTTATATCTTGTGAATAATTCTAAAATCGATCTTATTGTAACTTAACCTAAAACTCGACGTAGAATTAAATAATGATATAAATTCTAGCCAGATTTATTACAGTTTGATATCCGAGCTTTTGCTGGGATGATAAATAGGTACTTACAAACGGGACACACATACCTTAGACGTACTTACTTTGATATATTTTTGAATATCTTTACAATATATTTCAACAAATCTATCACCTGCGTCACAAAAAAAATATACACACTGGTCCATTGATGTCTTTGTATACTGTTGTTTTGCCTTTCCGATTCCAATAAACTAGTTTTCAGATAACAAATTCTGTACACCAATATTACTGATTATATACGTAAATACACCTAGTATTCACGAAGTATTAAAACGTTTCAGTTGCAGTGTAGATCTCACGTGGATTGAAGAGAGTGTAAGGGTTAATTACATAGGGCAATATTTATCATATTATCATAGCTCTCTAGGAATGGATAAGTTTCTTCAGCACAGGTATTAGGTAGAGGAGTAATTCGATAGATTATAAGTTCTGTTCATCACCAGCCTTTAACAGTCCACTGCTGGACGAGGCCTCTCCTTTGAAAGGAGGAATTGGCCTACTATACCACGCTGGCCAAACTTGTTGGTATAGGGTTTGTATCAAGTTTTCCTTCCCTTACAGTGCTGTTTTCCCTCTGTCGGCTCTTACGATACCCATGGGATGATATGGGGTGGTGAAAATCCGTATTCTTAATCCGTCACCACACGGATATATAAGTTCTGTTCATAGTTACTGAATTGCAAATTTACTGATTGTTTTGTGAATAAAGTGATTTACATATTATGCACTACTATGCACTCGTAATTTAGAAATTGTCAGATTGAACAGCAGCACAATATGTATGTGCTGTTTTTCAGCTGTACTTTAATATCAAACTGACCGTTTACAACGGTGCAAAGAAGCTTTTTTGCTGGATTTTGTGGTATCTATTATGATCCGAGGTCAGATGATCTAGGCGTTATACAGAATGGGAGAGTGGCCGTTTAGATAATATAATTTTAGTGGTATATTTACCTTATTATGTAAGTTTACTTGAATAGCTAAATATCTCATTTCCGGATGATGAATAACTCGCTTTGAAGATCTAGACTTAAAGTCGCTAAAACATTTTATTTGAAAAATTTGAAGAATCTCAAAATTCTCTCTCAGTTTTAATAACAGCATCAGTGTATCTAAGACATAACGAGAAGACATGATATCTGTCGCCATCTTCCTTTATCCCCGAAGTATGTACGTCAGACGTATTTTTTGCGACAATTTAGTGTTGTTTCGTGAACGGGGCGAGATAACGAAGTAAGTTGTGTCACGTAAAGGCAAAGTTTCTAACGAGACTCCTCTGATAACAAGTTAGGCGAAAAATGTTGCTGACTCGCCGAAATGTAACATCTTTTTTATATTTTATGTGACGATGTAGGGATAGTAGATAATGTCGCGAAGGATTTTATTTTACGATAGCTCACAGTTTTAGAAGATTTGTTTATTTTAGGACTACCTCGTTATGGCGGCGTAAATAAGAGCTTATTTACGTTCGCAGCCATTTTGGATTTTCAGGACGAGGAAGTATGCTGTATTTTAGTGGAACTAAATAATCAGAAGTGTTGTATTTTTGATCGTGATTCAAAATCGAGGTATTTTGGGTGTGTGCGATGATCCTAGTCTGGTTTGATTGCGCATAGAACAATTAACTTACAAACTGTGACAACAAAGTAGGTAAAAAGAACATTAATATATCTTGAGATATTTCGAGCATTTCTGAAATACACAAAACTGATTTTGTGTATTTCAGAAATGCTTATTGTAGTGTTCGCAAACAATTTGTATTTGATTTTAGTGTAGTTAAATGGCGAATGTAGAAGTTGGATTAACTCGTGCACTCGTAACTTACCTCGAAGATAAACGTTGGGGTTTCAATCTTCACACGAGATAATATTTTCACCTATTTTCGCAGTGGGAAATAAACAAAGTGGGACGCTGGATCATCATAAGAGGAGCCAGCCCCACATCAACACGCCTATAGAAGTGGCAGGTCAACTGAATCGGCGCTGCATTCCGTTGTGGGAACCATTGAAACAGCGCTTACCAACAAGTTAATGACACTGGGGGCCTTCATCGACATAGAAGGTGCCTTCGACAAAACTAAGTTCAACAGTATCAGCCGGGCCCTCGAAAAGTTCAGAGTTGAGCAAACCCTTAGTGGCTGGATTGATCAACTGCTGAAACAGAGGGCAATACAATTCACGGTAAACTCCACCACGAGGGGCATAGTTGCAAAAGGCTGCCCTCAGGGAGGTGTACTCTCACCCCTGTTATGGAACATTGTGGTGGACGATCTGTTACGGAACTTAAACGACAGACGATTCTACACGGTCGGCTATGCAGACGACATTACCATCCTGATCAAAGGTGACTCAGAAGACACGATCCGCAATCGGATGCAAGCAGCCATCAGGATCATGGAGGAATGGTGCAACCAACATGAACTGACGGTTAACCCCAACAAAACGGAGCTAGTACTTTTCACCAACAAAAGGAAAACCCATATGTGCAAAACACCAAAACTCTTTGGAACGGAGCTTACCCTATCGAAAGTACTTGGGCGTAATACTTGACCATAAGCTAAACTGGGGTAAGCACATCAGCACTAAAACAACAAAAGCATGCACAATCTTTTGGCAATGTCGGAGAATCATAGGTAAGAAATGGGGTCTCAAACCATCTATCACCCTGTGGATCTACACTGCCATTATACGCCCCATGCTTACATATGGTGCAGTAGTGTGGTGGCCACGCACACAACTAAGCACAATCACAAAAAAGCTACAGAGCCTTCAACGCCTAGCCTGCTTGGCCACAACAGGCTGCATGAAGACCACCCCAACAGCCGCCTTGGAGATACTACTGGACCTAAGACCGCTGCACCTAATGATCCAGCAAGAAGCTGGTGCTGCAGCAATCCGTCTAGACAAGCTCGGGCTGTGGAGAAAGGATGATCGAATAACCCACGCACGCCTAAAAGGGACCTTAACCAAAGAGATCTCGATGCTAGAGGCCGCTTGCGATCTCATCCCTAAAACCTTTGTCTTCGACAAAAAATATCGCATCCAATTACAGGAGGAACACAAAGACAGCTCTGGTATACACGAAGTCAGAGTATACACAGACGGCTCAAAAACGAAGTATGGGACGGGTGCGGGCGTATTCTCCCATGACTTAAATATCAACATCTCAACATCCCTTGCCACTCTTAACACCATATTCCAAGCCGAGTGCGTTGGGATAACAAGAGCCGCAACAGCAATCGCGTCTAGGAACGTAAGTGACCTGTCTATACGCATTATCACGGACAGTGTCTCTGTACTACAAGCTCTCGGCAGCAACTGCTTTAACAGCGGCCTCATCATGGAATGCCACCTAGAGCTGCAAAAGATTGCAGAGAAGAATCGGGTTACGCTGCAATGGATTAAAGGCCACAGCAACTCCGCAGGCAATGACGCCGCAGACCAACTGGCACGGCAAGGATCGGACACAATGATAATGGGACCCGAGCCGATTGTACCGATACCGGCAAGCCAACTCAAAACATGGCTACGCGAGAGAACCGCACATGAACATGAAAAACAGTGGGCAGACATAAAAGAATGCAGACAAACAAAAGATGCTATCCCCCGCTTGAACAAGCGACTCTCGCACAAGCTGCTGCATTCTAACAGAAAAACTCTTAAGCATCTGACAGGCATAATAACCGGCCACTGTCCACTCAACAAGCACCTATTCAACATAGGCGTTACGGACAGCCCACTGTGCAGGGGCTGCATGGAAACCGAAAAAACACCCGCTCAAAACATTCTGCACTGCACAAGCGTGAGCGATGAACGGGCAAAGCTGCTGAACAACCCCAGGACCGTGTGTGAGGCTTTGAACGACATCAGCCAACTTATGGCTTTCTGGAAGGAGCTAAGGTGGTATGAGTAGTCGGCGTCAATCAAGTCGCCACTTACGCACAATGGCCCAAATAAGTGGCTAAGTGCGGAAAACCCACGTCCAACTAAGAGGAGCCAGCGTCACAAACTAATCTTCTAAAGTTTTATTCGATATCTAAACTAAAATGTTATACTTAACTACGGAATTTATTCATTTGTTTTTTAGAATGCGCAATCTCGTTTTAAACATTAATAAGACTAATAAAGAATAAGCTTACATGCTGCAGCTATTAATGCACATGAAAAGGTAGCGTGTAATGAATACCTACAACGGTCTACACGAAATGCATTAACACTGGTACGTTGAACACATCTCTTAAGAAGGCTTACGTTCACGTAGATGCACACGTTACATACCTACTTTCCTTAGTGGGAACGAAACAGAAAGGACAGTTAATGGAAACCGTATTTACGTTAAGGATCTTAATTGATTGTATCCTTTTGACTACGATGTCAACAAAAGTAAGGTAAAGGGTGAAAATGGTGCTCGTTTGCTTAGAGAATATTAATAGTCACGCTTTGACAGATCCATGCGTGGTTGACATTGGTTTAAGGTTTTGTCTGTGAGTCGCTTATTTCAGAAAGTATGACTTGAATGCAGGTTATACTCATAAGGAGACACATACCTAGGCATGCAGTTCTTTATTGGCTATACGTCTTACTTACAATATCAGCTAATTACTGTGCGATCCATGTGGTTGATAATAAATTTTGAATAATACTATCAGGTAACACAGAAACTAGCATGCAGTTTCGTACTTTGGTAAACTGCTTTATTAGATTATTATCGACTGTCTTGTTGGTCTAGTGGTTAGTGACCCTGACTGCTAAGCCGGAGATTGTGGGCTTGATTCCCAGCCACGACAACTCTTTGTGTATTTTCCTATAATAATTGAATTTATGTATTTTCCCATAATTTCATTTCAAAATATACAAACATGTTTATCAGTTATCTGGTTGCTATAGTCCAGGTTCTGCTTAGTTTGGGATGAGATGAACGTGTGTGAGCTAAACTAGAATATTATTTGATTGCCTCTTTGCTGACTTGGCTTTAAACTTGGCTGCTGACAGTAATATTTATGCTCGTAACACAAAAATGTATACTTATGCTCACCCCGTTAATGTAATAGATGGAAAAATATCGAGAAGATAACAAATAAAAAAATTGGGCAAGTGCGAGTCGGACTCGCGCACGAAGGGTTCCGTACCATCATCTATAAAAGAAAATCACGTTCGTTGTATGTATACTTAAATACTTTATAAGTTTCTACCTGTTTATTAAGATCGAGTAACAAATTGCTTAAAAATTACGTTTGTTGCATGGGAGCCCCCCTTTATTATTTACTTTTTTTAAATTTAATTATTTATTTTGAAAGGTAATATACAACTACATATTCTGTGAAAATTTAAAGCGTCTACCTGTTACAGTTAGTAATTTTGAGCAAAAAATACGAAAAAAAACACGTTTTTTTGTATGGGACCCCCTTAATATTTTAATTTTTTTTATTTTGAGTATTTGTTGTTATAGCGGCAACCGAAATACATAATTTGTGAAAATTTCAGCTTACTAGCTATCATGGTTTATGAGATACAGCCTGGTGACAGACAGACGGACAGACAGACAGACAGATAGACAGACAGACAGACAGTGGAGGCTTAGTAATAGGGTTCCGTTTTTTACCTTTTAGGTATGGAACCCTAAAAATAGCTGCTAAAGTAGTTCTTCAATAAATGTGACCTCTCTACAAAATTAGTCGTATTTCTAACACGAACCACATTTTCAACGAGGAAGTGAACCTACTCCAAGTTTTACCAGATCTAGAAATGTAGGAAAATGGATTTTCGTTTACTTTACTAAAATATGGTAATACGGATTTGGAGGAACAGAGATCTCAGGGGAAATTTGGAAAAGTACGAATTTATTTTTTTATAGTAACCAACTTTGCGTTGCTAACCCGTTATGAGAATGTCATTTGAGGATTATTATGTTCTTATGCATATTAGTATATCCGTACAAAAGTATGACAACAATATTTTTGTCATGTGTATAAGGTATACTATTTTTATAATGTGAATTAAGAAATAACAACTCCACTTGTAAATCAGTATCTCCACTTATAATCGTATAAATCAGTATTAACTTTTGGATCTTGGAGAGGCGGAGCAAATAATATGTTGCTGGTAATGTCTTTCAAGAACATTACAAAACGAAAAAATTAATTGCCATGTATATTCCTTGAGGAGTGTAGGGGAGCACTAGGAGAGGATTTTTGGAAATTCCACCTCTAAGTGGGTAAAACTGGCTGCCGGAGTCTGTATGAAACTTTTGATTTCTTCAATGGATTATCTTCAAACTTTGTATTTTGGTTGCTCAAATGGAGTTAGTGAAGACTGAGAATTTTTTTTAGGAATTCTTATTCTAAGTTGATGAAAAGGGGAATCAAACATTGAATTAAACTTTTTTTTATACTTGAAGGGATTAACTTCAAACCGTGTATATTGGTTCCTGAAATGTATGTTCCTTGAGGAGTATAGGCGAGTTTATTAAAAACATTTTATCGAAGTGAAATTTACGCGTGCGAAGCAGCGGGCAAAAGCTAGTTTAATATAAAGTTTTTAACATAAATTATAATTATGAAAAAAGGATACGTTTTACATTAACGTATCTTTGACTTCGAACAGCAGCTACGCTCACGAAACAACTACAATTTTAAGAGTGTACACTAGCAACCACACTTACCACGTACATTGCAAAAGTGCAAACGGGCTCCTAAAAGCAAGGTATGGTGTTTGAGAACATCGCACGAGGTAATGCTGACCCAACGTTTTTTATGTTAGCGTTATATAAGTATAGTCTTACTACTAAACTTTTTGTGAGACACGTACTTACTTCCACATTGTTGTTTCAGCTTTAGTTTAAGTTTTTAATTACTTTTTTTTACTATGACGTCCATTGGGAGCGACAGCCTGGTTGAGAGACCAAAAGACTATAACGCTATGGGTCTCAGGTTCAACTCATATATAACACCATAAAGATGTTGAGGAGAATATACAGGACGCCTCTAGAAAGATTATTCTAGAACATCTTAAACAAAGAAATTCGTATGTATTAGTACACTGAAAAATAATATCTATATCTAATATAATCTAAAGGAATGGTAATTAAGGGTTCAGCTACCAATGCTTTCACATGTTTAACATTATACTTGTACTGGCAAGAATAAGGTATCTTTAAATCCTCTTATTCGTAAAGTCAAAAGTTAATTAACAAACAGTAGGCATATATCAGTATCGTATATCAGTATCAGTATCAGTATCGTCACAAGACACAGTTGCGGTAGGATCATATTATCAACGTAGTTATACAGGCAGCAACTTTTTGGAGCAGGTGTAACTTTTGTTACGTTGTTATGAGTTTCGAGGTCAATGCCGAAAAATAAGCCGGCGTTATAACAGACTTTTGAGCAGAAAATATGAAGTGTTTCTAGGCACGGTTTTAATGTCAAATGAGGGCTTTGCGTCTGCTCCTTGCTTCAAATTCTACGAGATGGTTATTTTTGTAAGTCCGCCTAAATGTGGTCATCATTTTCAGTTACAACATATTTCAATGAAGTACCTATACTTAATACCTTTTTACGCCAGCTTCGCGCACTGATGAAATGATTGATGGTTTCTGTTTGTAAATCTGCGAAATTGTGATTATTATTTTCAAGTATTATTATGATTGAAAAGTGTAGGTATATACTTATGGTGGTCGGTTTACAGAACAAGCAGCGTTTTTCTATTAGATTGTCGATGGTAGTATGTAATGCGAGTATAGAGTTACCTGGTAGAGGCCAAAGTAGGTGGCTTAAAATTTTGTTGGATTAGTCTGGTTTACTTTGCGTGGCTATTTTAATAAACAAATTATAAAACATGGGATTGCTCCAATGTAAAATGTATGTGTAGTTTATTTGGCTCCAATCGTTTGTGTAGTTTGTTTGGATACTTTTGTTCTCTACAAAAAATCTTTTAATCACCTAACCCTGGACAATTAGATGAATATGAAGCTTTGTGGTGAACATAGAGAACCGTTGTCGGTTTCTTGGCAAAGCTACAATGAAGCACGGAAGTATTATTTTATTGCAATTGGTAATTAAATACATTATGGCCAGTGAGCACTGATATTCAATAGTAACTCATGGCCATTGTACTTTTTCTATTTTGTCACTAACTTTGATATGACCGTTTAAAGAAACAGTTTATCAAAAATTATATAATGTATTTTTCAAAAACAAACGTAAGTCAAACGGTGAACTTCACAAGTTTATTTAATTGAGCAGTAAAGTTGCTGCTCAAGTTTTATATAAACTTACGTAACTAAACTGACTTATAAGATAGTAAATTGCTGGTTCAAGAAGTGCGAAAGTGAAATATTGGCTCGAATTTGCTTCGTTAATGTAAATTGTTGCTAGATGGAATCTTTGAAATATGGGGCAAAAAGCGATTCAAATCAAATTGAAGCAATTAAAATCAAATTAGCTGAAAATTTAATTTGCGCTCTAACTAGTCAGCTCCAATTTATTTGGTGTAATTGCATATTGTATTTTAAAACGTTTTGGTAGACACGTAGTAACACGGCAGCGATTGCCTAGTGGAGATAATGACAGGCTGCTAAGCAGAGGGTATCAGCTGGAAACCATACCGCGCACACAGACTTTTCGGAGTTACGTGCGTATTGAATTGATAATTATCGCTTGCCCCGTGCCCCTGAGAGCAGCTAAAGCTGCCGGTCCCGGTTGTCATGAAGATCTTTGACAGTTGCTTTATGGAGTCAGCACCTCTTACTTAACTGAAACTAGTCTAAAACATGGAATATTGCCATCCTTCTGGGTTGAGGAGGTCAGACAGGCAGTCGCTCCGAGGTAAAGCTCAGTCAAAACCTGTCAGTTAACTAAAAGTAACTAGGATAGCGCTAGAAAACAGTTGTAATGTTAGGTATATTTTTGCTAAATTATAAAGATAACAACTATAAATTATAAGTAAATTTGAGTCCTATCTTTTTCATTTCAAAAAGTTAAGTTTGCTTTCGAAGAACAAAGCTTTACTATTTCAGTATGAAATAAAACAATTATTTCCCAGTACAACCTTTAAAACGGCCATCATTGTTCTCAGCACATTAAAGGTGATACTGTAGAAATTTGAAACAAAAGGAGTGCTTTTAGCGCTTTAATGGACATAGCAGGTGAAAGCTCCATAAGAGCCTAGCTGCTTCAAAACTGAGGCATTTTACTTAACGTGTGAGGGAAAGGATCATGTTCTGTCTTCGAGAATTTTCTACAAATGCCATACGGTTAATGGGTGTTGCTGTTCTGTATTTGTGCGGTTTATTGAAGCAGATTGAAATTGCAATTGATATTTTTTTATGGTACACTAGCTGCCTGATGCCTGGTTTGGGTTTCAATTTAGCTGATCTTTCCAATTGACATAACAATTGAAGGTACAATAGAGAAAATACTAATTAAAAAAACAGACTAGCGATTTATCATGTACGTATAAATATTCATCGACCTAAAAATGTTCGAAGTATCCCATTTTTTTAATATTACTATATTGTGTTAGCGTGTTTATAGAACCTCAAGTTTAGTGAAATTGAAAAACTTCTTAAGGCCTAAGTTGGAAGATCTGGAGCTCGCTAATGTGCGAATCTCCAAAACTAATTTCATTTCTTTAATATAAATGCCAAGATCATGGTTCCGAATAGATGTAACATCTGGTTTCGAAATTATTTGATCAGCTCAATTCCTCATGTTTTAAAATATTTTCGTTATTGAATCTTTATTAAAAACTCCAGTTGCTCTCAAACTCATCTATATTATATAGCAAATGGCACATTAATCAGGATAATCAGGCACCGTAGTGGCACGGCAACCCAGCGATAAACTTGTTTTAAAAAATTTGACCATTAATTGGAAGGTAGTCTGAAAGCTTGCCAGTAGCTAATAACTTTATTATGACAGCGCGCCGTGCAGCAGTTGCGCCGTTGCGGTACCGGTAGAGTATGTCATGACCTTAGGGTGCTTCTACACGGTGCATGTAGCTGGAGCAAGTAAAGGTGCGGGTTACACGCGTGGGTAATATGCGCAAGCTACTTGTTCAAGTTACTCGCTTGTACTTGTACATGGTGCAAATAACTGGAGCAAGTAAAGACGCGGGCTATTTGCGCAAGCTGTGTGTACAAGTTATTTGTTCGTGGTCAAGAGCTAGGTATATGTGCATGCTATTCGCGCGGTAGCTTTATGACTTGAATCGCGTCAAAATATCTCGATGAACGAAAATTCTGTAAAATCATATGTTAAAAATGTAATTTTAACAAGTAACATGCGCGAGTGACCCGCGCCCGCCGCAGAGCACGCGAGTTACTTGCGCGGGTGGCTCGCATTGGTACATGCTCGAGTCGCTGGACCCGCACATTTTTTAAAATGATATGTTTACGGTGCATGTAACCCGCGCAAGTGCCTCAACATGCTCAAGCTACATGCGCCGTGTACAAGCACCCTTAATAAGGCACAGATTTAGCTCTGTACCTAAGCGAGCGTTCACACTACGCCGGACCGGCTAATTAGCCGGTCCGGCTTAATGCCCGGACCGGCGAATAACGAGCCAGTGGCAGAACAATTTGTATGAAGCTATTCACACTAAGCTGGATCCAGTCAATAGACCGGATCCGGGCATGAAGACGGACTCGTAGAGCTGAGCTAAGAGTATGCGTTAGAATATACCGATCGTTATGGCAACGACCATATGCTATATTAGGTATAGATAGTTATACGTCAATTGTTTGACTATCTAAAGAACAATGGCCATTTTTGACCTAAGCATTAATGTATTTTTTTATGTTAAAAATATATAAAAAGATAAATATAAATGTATTTCTGCCGTTGAAAACATTGGATAAGGATGCAACGGAACGTTTTTGACGTAAAGACGCCGCTGGTGACATTGGACATGGGTGAATCTGTCAAATTAATACGAACTAATTTCGGTGTATTATGTAATTCCTAGACCATTATAAGAAAAACTGTCTTTACAGTATAATTTCTTGATCATAGAGCTACTTGTTTTTGTACATTTTATCTATATACACAATAATTCATTATCAGGTCATTCAATGTATGAGAATTGACCATTGTTCTTTCATAACGAGTATAACCACCGTGAAATGCCGCGCGCGGTCAGACTTTACCTATGTAGTTATATTTTAACGTAGCGTTATTTGACAGCAGAATGGTTGGCCGGTGACCATTTAGATAGACATTTTGTAACATTCCAAGGCTTATTTATTTCTTCTTATTGTATCCTTTTTTGATATATTTATTGTTGAGTTTCCTTTACTCTTTGATAAATAATTTTACGATTTGATATATTTTCACCATTTTTATACACGTTTTGGATTTATGTAATTTTTTAAACTTTTTATGTTACATAGTACAGATCAAAATATAATAATTATGTTATCTGTACGTAACGGTATTACTTTTTCTATTTTTTTTTACTTTTGTGCTCAATTTTATCACATTTAGCTTTTTGTTATTATTAGCACCTTTTTTGTTTAATTTAACTTTATATTTTAATTTCATTTTGATATCTTTGTATACTTTTTGTACATGTTTTTTTTTATTTAATTTTGTTGCATTTTCTATTCCTTGAACTTTTAACTCATTTTGGCGTATTTTTGTTGTCTTGTTACGGTTTATTTGTTCAATTTTAACGTTTTGTAATGTTTGTGAACTTTAAAAAAAAAACTTGTGATACTATTAGATTTTTTTCATTTTGTTTTTTTTGGCGTATTCTTCACATATTGTTTAATTTTATTTTAAATTTGCATTATATTTAAGTTTCTTTAATATTTCCACATTTGTTATTTGTTTAATTTTTTCTTTTTCACTTTATTTTTGTTGATTAACTTTTTGCTATTTTGCCGTAGTTTTTGCCATCTCAATACATTTCATTATAGGTCTCGATAAAAATCTTAGCATTCTTAATGGTTTTTTAAAACGAGCTTTACCAAACCACTTGCTGTTATCATTCTAGTTATGCATTAGACATATCTACGAGTAAACACTTCTTCAAATCAGGTGATCGAACGATATAGATAGTTATGAAATAAAGATAGTTATGACAACGTACCCAGACCCATGCCTAGTGCTGGTTACATAGTGTTACCAACAGTTGAACTAAGCTCTCCACCAGAAATCACAAATAAAATTGCCCTAGACACATGACACCCACTTAAATTATCATTATAATACTTATTTCACTTCGGAAAACAATTGGTATACAAAAATAATAATTCGTTCTATTAGGTAATATGTAAAGAAAAATGCAAATTAAATGTTAAATCAACACATCAAGTAATATAATAATAATAGATTGAACAATGTACAAATTATTTTAAAACGAACGTTGTATTCAATTTTAGGCAAATGTTGAAACCCCCAGTTTTAGTGCTAATTCTACTAAGTTGGTAACATTGATCAGAGCTGGCCTTAGAATAAGCAAAATACTATAGAGACCGCATTACAATAGCAGTCTTGTCCAATATACATAGTTACTTCATTTTGACTTATGATTTTTCTAGCGTAGAGTAAGATAAATGTCTATAAATGATTATATTATTTGATTTTGTCGTGGTTTTAACATAGCTCGGCGCATGCAAAAATAATTTTCAAACCATAAAAAACGCCTGGCAATGTAATAAAGCCACGACTAAATCATCTGACTTATGTTTGTTTGTATTCTATATACATTAAACTATAATATTGAAAAAATTGCATGTTGCCTCAAATACATTTTTGTTCGTTTTTTCATAATTTTCTATAGCCTCGCTGCTCACCAGCCAGGTCTGCCATCATGCCTCAAATACCTACCCAAAATTGATGCCAGCTCTCCTAGTAGGTATAAAGTAAATATCGATGAAACATAAATATAGATCAATAAATTTAACGTAGGAACAGACACTTGTGATTTCATTTCCAAAACCTGTTCAAATTAAAACCTGCATATTATTATTATATGAAACCAAGTCAGGAACAAATAAACAAATCGTGTTTTTAGCTGATTTCATTCTCAAACGGACATTGAAAATCAGTAACGTCAATGTTTGGTTGCCACCAGGCACCGTGTATGTAATTTAATGGGCAATAAAATTCAAATTCAAACCCATGTCTCTGAGTTTTGGAAGTTATGTGCATTTATTAGGCAAGTATCGCTTGCTATGATCTAGGAAAAAATCGCGACTTAACATGCATAGCTTAGTAGTTGTTTGCCGAAAATGGTTTTATATATAAACTGTTATTATGAACGCGAAAGTTTTTAAGATGTATTTGTTTCTCTTTCATACAACAATATTTTAAATAAAAGTATCGATAAAATTTCAACGTCTCTCCAAATATCAGTACAATCTTTATACGCATAAGTCAAAATGTCTATGAATGAAGTTTCTAAGTTTCATATGAACTTCTATTTAATTTTGACTAAAAGAATCTGACATTGGTGACCATGGCCACCCATGGTCACCAATGTCAGATTATTTTAGTGACGATCTTAAAGTAAATTTAATCTAGGGAGCCGGCCGTCCTCCGGCTAATTAGCCGGTCGCAGCGCAGTGTGAACAGTCGCTCCGGGCGCCGGCTTCCGCCTTATTAGCCGGTCCGGCGCAGTGTGAACGCTCGCTTAATATTGTAACGTAGTACATTGATTACAGGAAGCATAATACACGAACGGATGTCAGCCGATGTCAATCGATTTACACAGTCATATTGAATAAATGTGATATTTATACAGCCTAAGTGAAATAAATACGGATTACGTTAGAAGATCAGTTAAGCTGATGTTTCTGGCGCGCAGCCAAGGTTGCAACTTTTGTGGCTTCTATGTTCAGTCAAAGAGTGAAGCTTTTTATTGAACGTATTTTCATATTATTAGTGCGTATTATTGTGAGTAAGTAAAGTTGCGATGAATATCGATAGGCTGCTGTACATGTTTGGTGTCCAAATTTGATAAAGGCATAGATTAGTATATAATTATACTCTTATGTATTTTTTCATGTTTTAATGTGCTTGAATAAGGTGTTTCACAAAGGGGCAAGTGAAACTACTATGCAGACATTCTCGAAACATACAAATGTACCGTATTTCTGTCCGCACTTGGCCAGCGTGGTGGACAAAGTCACATTACCCTTCTCACAGTGAAAAGAGGCCCGTGTCCAGCAATAGGAAAGTATAAAATATATTCAGGACCGATGATGATGATGATATCTCTCTCACTCCTTGAAAGCGTCTGCCTGACTTTGAAAGGGCAGAAGTTGAAAATTCATGAGCAGGCACTCTGATTTGGTAACCTAAGAAGCGGTAGAATTATTGACAATGGCAAATAAATCTTCCTATATAATTATACATGAAAAAGATAACGACCTAAAATGCTTAAATATATTTTAGTATTTCTTATTGTTAGAGTTTGTTCCGTCGAGTGTCGTATTAGCGCAAGATAACAGTTTAGATTTACAGCGTACTTAGCGTAGCAAATGTAAAGTATTACAATTACAAATTACACTGAAGCGGGTTTTGCTGACTCCCTAGACAATATTTTTAACTTTAAATAAATTGAAACTACGATCTTATCTATGCTATAGGTTTATGTAATGGAGGGAATAATTCAACTGAGAATTTTATCTGGAATCATTTAGTTGATAATAAATTGTTATAAATATGTAGGTTTTGTAATTAAATTATTATGGACTACCTTCTCGGAACATAGCAGTCAGTAATATGAGCAAGTTTGCAGAAATATTTGATATCGGTCGGTAGCAGCCAATTTGAGCTCTTCTATTGAAAATTATAAGCAGCAGTGTAAAATTAAGAAGCCTTTATGAAGAATATTATATTTTAGTTTTCTAAAAACAAATAAGCTTAAATGGTGGTTGACTTGTGCTGATGCTTGATGCTTCCTTGCATGAAAAAGTATAATCCCCTAATATTTTACACGACCGGGCAAACTAAAATTTAATCTCAAATCGTAAAAGCAATATTTAATTTTTGATTTCTGATTCAACTCCGAGCATAGCTCTCTCCATTGCCCTCTGAGTGAATTTGAGCTTTCTAATGAGGACCATAATGAGCGGCCAAGTCTCCGTTCCATATGACAATACTGGCAACACACACTGTTCCAAGAGTTTCGTCTTGAGACACTGCGGGATATTGGACGTGAAGATATGCCGAATTTTTCTTAACATTGATAATAATTCACTGTTACATCAAAAGCTTGACCTTTTATTCTGATTTTACAACATTATTGCCACATATTTCCGATGGTTCATTGCTTCTATTGTTTCCAGCACAATCATAACCTGTATATATAAAATCCTTGCGTTACTGACTGACTGAGAGACAAGCTACAGCCAAAACTATTTTGCGCAGAAATCTGAAATATGGCATATATGTTCCTTGGATACCGTAGGGAAATTCCCACGGAATCGAGTAGCGAGGGGTTAATTAAAATAAAATGTGCAAGGCGTAGCTGTAGGCATCCTCTAGTTTAAAATAAAAGACAGCAAAGAATCTTACACCGAGGCAGACCTACTGTTTTATTAATTTTCTCTTCCGTATATTTCAAATACCTCTGCCCAATAGTGTCTCTCCCTTGTTTTAATGTCCTTCAGTGCGAAATTGCGTCCTTTAATGAAATTTAGATGGGTGATTTTTACTTCGGATGGCGGTCCCTGCCACTCTACGCTCGAGTTCTCTATCAAATGGGTCAAGATTGTTTTCCGTTCTAATAACGTAAAACGACGTCATATATAACTTTTAAGATAGTGATATATATATAGTAACCTTTTAATATTTTTATCAATCTATGCTTCTATACTTATTTGGTTGGTTACACCGTCTCGATTTTCGCCGGTTTTATAAATACCCCGCCCCGTCCCGTAACCTACGGGAAAAAAGATATCTGTGTCTCCATTGTTATTACTGCTCTTTTTAAAAAGATATATGTTTATATGTGGAAAAATATTGTATGAGAGAAACCTAGCTAGCGGGCATCTGTCGTATTCTGTATGTGGGTCTCTGCCCTTTTTCTTGCTCGTCCTCTTCTTCCAGTTTCTCTTACTGGTGGTATGTTTACTATTTCCTGTGTGTCCGGTGCATGAGTTGCGTTGAGTGGATCTGGCGTTTTCGGCGATTGTGGCCTGTTTGGTGATTGCGTAATTGGTGATTGATGCATATTTTTCGTCTGCTGCGTGTTTTGCGTCGGTTGTGTGTGAGTTACTGTTCTTCCCCTTCTTCTTTCTTTCGGAAGAACAGTAACACAAGAACAGTGAAACAAGAGATAAACCTCTTGTTCTTCCTTTTCCTTTAAGCACTGGTATGGTCGCTGTTTGTTGTGTGTCTGGTGCTTGAGTTGTTTTCAGTGGGTCTAGCATATTTGGTGAATGCGTGATTGGTGGTTGATGTGTATTTTGCGGTTGCTGCGTGTTTTGCGTGTGTTGTATGTGGGTCACTGTCCTTCCCCTGCTTCTCCCTCTCATTCCTCCTCTTCCTCTTGGCACCTGTATGTTTGCTGTGTGTCTGGTGTTTGAGTTGTGTTGACTGGGTTCGGTGTATCTGGTGACTGTGATAATTTGGCTGACTGTGTGATTTGCGACTGCTGCGTATTTTGTGTGTGTTGGTTTTGCGTATTGTGTATAAATACTGCATCTCCTAAAACTTTACTTAGTATGGTTACTGTGTGTATGGCTGTTTGCTTCTGTAGGATGTTGTCGTCGATGTGTGCTTCCAATTTATCTAAGTATTTTTTATGCTTTTTGAAACTACTCCCGTTGCCTCTATTACTACCGGTATTTCAAATGTTTGTGTGTTCCAAAGACGACTCATTTGTTGTGTGAGTGTTCCTTGCCACCAAAGGTCAGAGACCTCCATTTTATGTTTTTTGGCCAGGCACAAGTACACGTACTGGACGAGGTAGTGATTTGACTGACTGGTGACTTTTAATTCTTAATCCCTCACCAGTAGGATCGGCATTTAGAAAATATGTAACAGCATTTAAAATAAATATCTTGCGTCATAAGTTAAACCCCAAAACCAATAAACATGGATTTGTGCAAGGACTACATGGCTACCTGTTCAAAATACCTCTGGGATGTGAAATTGTGCTTATAAGGGACACGAACGTGGATCTGAGGTGCAAAACCGGTTTGCGCAGCGTTATCAATGAATATACTAACAATATGAGTGAAATAGGCTTAGAATGCGGCATCTATGACGTAACGCGCGATGAAATGTACGGTGGCACGATGACACAAACGTGTATCGATCATGTGTGGGTTCGAACCCGGTGTATAACAAAATCATACGTGTTAACGTGTAAAATCTCGGACCATTACCTAATAGGTGTGTGTTTGGACTGCAGTGCGTACTTGGATAATACTCCTATTAGTGTGCAAAGAAATAGGACTATTATTTGTGATGACCAGGTAATTAAGAAACTAGAGGATGTGCCATGGCAGGAACTATTGAACTGTAAGTGTCCAATTGAATTATATGAAAAATTGTGTACAATATTTTCAAATGCTTATGATGATGCTAAAATCCAGGTATCTATTATAAATAAAAGGAGAACCAAATCGTGGATTACAACGACGCTTAAACGCATGATTATTACTAGGGATAAATTATTTAAACGGCATAAAAGTAAGCCTAATGACATGAACCTGCGCTTGCAGTACAATAGGTATAGAAAAAAAGTTAATAAATGTATAAATAAAGCGAAAAATAAGCACCGTCAAGATGAGATTAAACAATGTAAGAATAATGTGGGTAAAATTTGGGTAAAAATTAATTCTTGGTTAGGGAAACAGAAAAGTAGTCTAGATGCCATTATTTTAAAATATCTGGGTAGAACGGCTAGCACTTTTGAGATATGTAACAATTTTTTGGATACTTTTACAAGCGAAATTCTAAATGTAAAACACAATTGTGACCATTAGTTTCTGCAGAGATCTGCATATGTAAATCAGAATAAGGTAACTATGAGGTTTCAAAATGTTTCTTTTGAAGATGTTGTGAAAATAATAAATATTTTAGCTTGTGATAAATCGGAAGGGTTAGATAAAAAAAGGGTTAAAGAGATTAAATTGTTAAAATGTCAATTGAGCCCCATAATTGCTTTGTTTATTAACTTATGTGTAAAAAAGGTGTTTATCCTGATAAATTGAAGGCAGCAATTATAAGACAAATTTATAAAAAAGGTACTCACACTGATTATTCTAACTATAGACCTAGAGCCAAACTGTCTGTTATAAATAAAATTGTAGAAAAAAATTGTGACGTCACGATGACGTCGCGCTGGCACCTCCCACTCATCTCGGTCGCTGCACGCTACTATAAATACAGAGGCGCTGGGAGCGCGGGTCTCTTTGGGCTGCATTCGATTGGACATCGGCACAGAAGCTAAGTACTTCTCAGCATCACTGACCGACGCTGGAAGCGGACCCTCAACAAACTCCTTACCATCGCCGAATCACGCGACCCTGATTCTCTCTCTTTGAATAGCATTTATTAGTAATTTTTTTTAACCGCTTGACCGCGCACAAGTGACTATTCTTCCTTTTTCAAAATTCCGTAGACCGCGCACAAGTGACTATTTTCCCTTTTTGGTTACAGCGCTACACTCGGTCTGAATTTACTGTTTCTTTCTATTACGTAATGTTTTATATCCTTTGTCTCTGTTCTATTCAAATCATTGAACATTTCTTCATGCTAAAAATACGAAGCTAGTCTTAGAATCGTTAACCCGGAACGAAAAAATAATGTCTAATACCACTCTTTGTTTCGCGCGCTCCGTGATTACGTGCTTATCGTATGCGTGTAATTAAATATTTTTATACTATGATACATTTTTTTTTATTTCAGTGTAGATAGAACCCCTCTACAGTTAAAACTCATAAAATATGTATGTCATCGATTTAATTTTTAAAATAATCCTGTTTAAAATACACAAAGTGTTTTTTTCAACGATAGTCAATGTTCGCAGCTAAGTATAATAAATTAGAAACTAAATGTCAACAAAAATTCATTCGACTTGAACAAGTCATTCATAAGGTTGAAGAAAAACATCACTTCAACTAACTCATGTTACCGACTTATCAACAATAAATGTTTATGTTAGCGCGCCCATCTGGCGAGCGGCGGCGCGACATTTTGTTTAGAACGTGAGCGGTCGAGCGAATTCGGCGACTTGGCGCTAGCGGTCAAGCGGTTAAGTAAATTAATTTGCTAAAGGATGTGTTAGATTCTTTGATGAATTAAATCGATTTTTAATTGTAACATTTAACCACGTTTCTCATTTAACTACACCCAAGGTAGTCCAACGTTACAGTGGACACCTAAGTAGGCGATTCCTTCGTTACAGTGGCGCCCACGGGAATATATAGGTAGGGTTTTGTTGGAAATTCGCTTCCGGTAAGTCCTTTTTATTTTTTTAACTGTGTATGTGTGAAATCCAAATTCCAAAGCAGTGTTAGTGTTTTAGTGGTATGTGTTTTGCTTACTACGCTTGGTAAGCATTTTTATATTATAACTATTTCTGTTGCCGTGTGTGATAATTAATTGTATCAACCGCATAAGTAACAAGTTATAATCGTTTTGCTTGCGGCCACGTGTCAACTAAATGACACGCTATGGTCACATTCATTGATCGCATTCTTTGTATTGCGATTTAAGGCCTCACGTCCTCTAAAGACGTGCTAAGGTCGCCTTCATTGATCGTATGCTTCGCGATTAGTTTTTTTAATTGCCTGTTACGGTAAAATAATTGCTGCTGGTAATTATTGCTAATAATTACTGCTGTGGCTGACTTAAGGAACGAATTCACACCCTTCTCTTTTCCATTTCTTTCCATTTTCCTACTATAAACTTCTGTTAGTGATTTTGTACGGCGATATATTTCTATATAGTAGATATTATTAAATACTTTTACCGCCTACTACGGCGATTATCTTTTAAAATTAAATATTATTTTTCTTTCTTACTAAGAAAGTTGCATCGTTGTTGTGCCACGTCTACTTATTATAATTGGACTGGCTGAGAATGAACGTACCTAAAGATGCTAGCGTATTATATACTAGGTATTTAGCTAGAGTTCCGCGGTCGTTTGTTAATCAAACGTACACGTGTCACATGCAGGTTGCTTACCGACAATAATGAACGAATTTAATATTTGTCTATTTGGTATAAAAATACGAATATCATCGTAGAATTATTGGTTGTTCATTTTGTCAAATGTTTATTTTGCTACAATCGTTGTTTTTGGTCTTCGATTTTATCTTATTGTTACTGCCTATAGCTATGTTATTTGAAAATGCATCTATTTATGCATTTATTGCGAACTCAAACATTAAATTCCTGCGTCGCAATTATTGAATTATGTATTTCTTTTTTGTAATTTTTTGTGTCGCAGGGATTGTTTTTTTTTTTCAATGTCTGGTTTCTTCTGAAATTTATAAAACATATAATGATAAGTAAATGATAAAATTAAACCGCTGGCGGCTGTAAAAATACTTAATTATCAATATGTAACTTGTTCCTTTTTACAAAATGCTATGCATCTGGTTTTACTTAACCATTTTAAGTAGTGCTAGTTATAATGTGTTCTTGTGTTTACGCAAATGTTATTATATCAAACTGAATTTATCAAACTTAATTGAACTAAACTAATTTTAACTAAAATGGGTATTTGCACATAAATTAAATCAATAACTTCTAGTCTTGAATAACTTAGTGGCTATTTACATATAAATCAAATAAATAATTTTTATACCTCATTAAATAACTAAAATGGCTGTTTACACAAAAATTGGGTAAATAATTTCAATACTTAAATAACTAAAGTTGGTAATTATACATGAATCAATGGTTTATATACTTTAATAACTGAAGCAAATTAATTGATGTGCAAGTTTAGGTGAATCCCCTTTCGTATTTCACTATCGTCTATTTTAAACCTAAACGCAGAATAAAATAATTAAATCTTATTCTTTTACAGCATAAATGTGTTTATAAACGATTGGGTACAGTTTCATTAACAACAATGTAAGACGCATATCTATTCAAAGTTATAATTACCTATATATTTGTAAAGGCCAACAATGGTGCTATTGTTTTCTAGTCGGAGCTCACAAGATAACGCATTGTGTTGTGTTAACGATTTCTATAAACATGATAACATAAAACATGAATAAATGTTTCAGTTATAAATTGTCGCCGAAGTTTATTTAATGTAATATTGTTACACAAATCTGTTATTTATCTAACTAAATATCTAACTATCAGATTTGTCTTGGTGATTTCCATATAAAAGATCTTAAATTAACTCACTACAAAGTTTAAGAATGTAATGATTAATGCTCATCACTAATGATCAAATCACAAAAATAACTTAACGCTTTGTTACAAAATATAGTATATAAAATCTTTTACTCCCAATTACAGCTAAATCATGTACCCAATTATCGTGTTTCATATAGCTTTAGTAATGACTGGTCGTAATGTAACTTTTTTTTTCTCTTATGGCTCAGTTGTTAAGAGGTTGTTGTCTGGTTCGATTCTCACTTGTGATTTTTTAGCTATGGTAGTGTATACTATATCATCGATCGTCTCCTGCGGTGATATATTATTCATAAGATCTTACTCCGAATTGTGTATTTACCGTTAATGACTTTGTATCGTGTTCAGAAACTAAATAATGACTTACGACAATGGAATGCGGCTCGCCGCCTCGCGCGCAGCGATGACTCACGTATTACCAGCCACGCACCGGCTCAAACTTTCCATCGCCGTAGTCATTGTTTATTTTATTTTAAATGAATACAATTTGCCCTTGCAATTCGCATCGAGCGTGTTAATGAGCAATTTGCTTGTGATATTGCCAACTGATCTTAATATTGTTAGCATCGTTATATCGTAAGATCCTAATGTTAGTTTACGACTGATACATTTTCGAATTAATTTTACTTATCGAGCCTAGGTTGCAACCTAGACTGGGTAACTAATTACTCTAAACCTCACGTATAATACCTCTTCGCGCGTCTTGTATTATAATGAATACGACTCGCATCGGGAATGAATGGTGGCTTGTTCATACGTATGATTGTGTGTAGGCCTTTTGAATGTGATGAATGTCAGGTAATAGGAACGTTCAATGCTTGGTGACATATGAATGGCCGAGGGTTATACTTGGTTTTCTTTTTCTTCCAGGGTTAGTAGTTGCTTTGTACTTAGCTTACTGACACCACCACTCATCTGTTCCCTGCCTACTAGCCACAGAATTTTCCCTCTGGGAAAATTCTGGCCTAATGAGGGAGTGTGTGACATCACGATGAAGTCGCGCTGGCACCTCCCACTCATCTAGGTCGCTGCACGCTACTATAAATACAGAGGCGCTGGAAGCGCAGGTCCCTTTGGGCTGCATTCGACTGGACATCGGCACAGAAGCTAAGTACTTCTCAGCATCACTGACCGACGCTGGAAGCGGACCCTCAACAAACTCCTTACCATCGCCGAATCACGCGACCCTGATTCTCTCTCTTTGAAAAGCATTTGCTAAAGGATGTGTTAGATTCTTTGATGAATTAAATCGATTTTTAATTGTAACATTTAACCACGTTTCTCATTTAACCACACCCAAGGTAGTCCAGTTTCGGCGTCGGGACGTGACGACCCCACCGCCCACTGAGGGAGTTACTCTGACGAGTAGATACTCGTCATAGTATCTCCCCCAGCGCAAGCAGTCAACCGAAAGAAGGCGGTCAAACCATCCGAACCTGGCAGAAGTAAATCCCAAGATGCTGGATGGGCAGCAGCGTCCAGCACTAAAAACTTCTGCCACTGCGATCGCCAATACGCCTGCCAAGCGTGGCGATTATGGCAAATCCCCCCATAAATGAACCACACCAACAAAATCCGGCCCCTAGTCCCCGGCGGCCCCGCTAGTCCTGGTTGTGGTAGCGGCCATGGTAACGGCGGGGCAAGGGGTGCGAAGAATCTCCGGAAGAGATCGGGTTACCACCACCAACGACAATTGGCCCTGGCAACACTAAACACGCGCACACTGCGGACCGACGAGAAAATTGTCGAGCTGGAAGAAGAATTGAGCAAGTTGCGATGGGATATCATAGGCCTATCTGAAGTCCGAAGACAGGGAGAGGACTCGATAGTTCTCAATTCCGGCAACTTGCTCTTCTACCGGGAGGGCGACCAACAGTCCCAAGGTGGTGTCGGGTTCATCGTCCACAAATCTCTCGTGACCAACGTGGTAAATATTGGGAGTGTGTCGAGCAGGGTAGCGTACCTTATACTCAGAATATCCAAGCGGTATTCGCTGAAGGTCATACAGGTATACACTCCGACCTCGACGCACCCCGATGAGGAGGTGGAAGCCATGTACGAGGACATATCTCGGGCTATACATGGCTTCAAAACCCATTACACCGTGGTCATGGGAGATTTTAACGCGAAACTGGGCAAACGCGACGGTGATGAGCTGAGAGTGGGGCAATTTGGTTATGGGCATCGGAATTCCCGGGGTCACTTGCTGGCTAGCTTTGTGGAGAAGGAAGGCCTCTATATGATGAATTCCTTCTTCAAGAAGCGAGAATGCCGCAAGTGGTCCTGGGTAAGTCCAGACGGTGCCAACACAAAAGAGATCGAATTTATCATGTCGACGAAGAGGCAGATATTCAATGATGTCTCCGTGATCAATTCACTTACAGTGGGGAGCGATCACCGAATGGTAAGAGGCACATTGAATATCTGTACAAGCCTCGAACGGTCGAGGTTGATTAAGTCCACGCTCCGACCGGCACCGGTTCATATCCAAAACCCCGAGAGCTTTCAGCTTGAACTCAAGAACCGTTTCGAATGCCTGGGCGAATGCGTAGATGTGGACGAGTAAAGTAACGGGTTTGTGGATGCTGTCCATACAACAGGGGCTAAATTTTTTAAGCTCCAGAAAAGCCAGAGAACCAACAAGATCTCGGATCCGACCCTCGAGCTGTTACAGGAAAGGCGCAAGATGGTTCTGCTATCCTCCGACGACATGCCGAAATATCGGCACCTCAACAGACAGATCTCTAAGTCTCTGACTCGCAATCTCCGCCAATACAACACAAAATGTGTTCGTGAGGCGATCGAGCAGAATAAGGGATCCAAAGTGTTCCAGAGGGATCTGTCTGTTGGGCAGAGTCAGCTGACAAAGCTGAAGACGGAAGATGGCAGAATCGTATCGTCCAAGCCTGAGCTCTTGGAGGAGATCGAAAGGTTCTATGGACAGCTATACACGACAACGCAACAACCCGCAAGTACTCCAGCGTCAGACCCTAGAGCTGGATTGACCCGACACTATACCGAAGTGATATATTATTCATAAGATCTTACTCCGAATTGTGTATTTGCCGTTAATGACTTTGTATCGTGTTCAGAAACTAAATAATGACTTACGGCAATGGAATGCGGCTCGCCGCCTCGCGCGCAGCGATTACTCACGTGTTACCAGCCACGCACCGGCTCAAACTTTCCATCGCCGTAGTCATTGTTTATTTTATTTTAAATGAATACAATTTGCCCTTGCAATTTGCATCAAGCGTGTTAATGAGCAATTTGCTTGTGATGTTGCCAACTGATCTTAATATTGTTAGCATCGTTATATCATAAGATCCTAATGTTAGTTTACGACTGATACATTTTCGAATTAATTTTACTTATCGAGCCTAGGTTGCCAGGTGTTGCCTAGCAACCTAGACTGGGTAACTAATTACTCTAAACCTCACGTATAATACCTCTTCGCGCGTCTTGTATTATAATGAATACGACTCGCATCGGGAGTGAATGGTGGCTTGTTCATACTGTCGCACGAGTGATTGATTTCCACGTGGTAGCCGGGATCGATCACTCGCCGAGCAATTAAAGAGAGATAATTAGGTTGACTTACGGGAAATAAATAAAAAAATATCACCAGGAAAGTTTAAACTCGCGTTATAATTCTAGTTATTCGAATCGATACAAAAAGAGCTGACACTTAAAATTAGCAGACGAGACAATTATTCAGGGCGTGGGGGGACGTTGGCACTTCACAGGTCTTCGGATGATGTACTCAGCTCGGTGGTGTTGGCCGGAGCAAAAGGGGCAAGGCCTCGTGTGTCCCCGGTATTTATAAGGCCGGCGAGGAGGAGGGGGGCGAGGGAGCGGCCCACTGCTGTGCGTCACTCGTAGCGAGGCTCGCGGCGCTGGGGCGTGACGTGACGTCACTCACCCCCCCCGTTAGGCCGGGATTTTCCCTAAGGAAAATTCCCTAGCCCAACGGGCGTAGCAGCCCTGAAGATTATACTCCCTGAAATTAGAGAAAACAAGGGCATGAGTACCTTGAACAAGTGACAACCCTATACGCTAATTAGGATACCTAAATAATAATGACTCACGCTTGCATTTTTCACGCGTACAACGGCAGTCTGAATTTGAACATAAACATTTATCATTCATAATTCATCACACATACCTACATGTAAATGCCGAGGCCAGTGTAATAGCCTAATATTAAAGATAACAATCTATGGAGAAGCGCTTAGGGTAATTATTAGGTAATAATGATTTGTAGATATAAGAAACTTGATCTAGCCCTACGACTTATAAATCTTAGGTTCGGCCTTTGCCACTAGATAAGTAAACTTTTTGAATATAGTTAGGTATAACAACATATTTTTCGTAAAGATGAACAAAAATAATATAAGCCGCAGACACGACCGGACCGCTCAATGTCAAAGGAAAGAAATTAATAAATATTTTGCTCTAATTATTAACTACAACACGACCAGTAAACACCTTTTGAATGTAAACAATGGTGAATCATTAGTTAGGCATTTATTTATCGGCGCGTCGCTGAGTGAACGCGCGTGCGTCATAACGACAACTAGGTAGGTACGATCTAAAGGGTAGGTACTATTCGACTGTTCCGAGCTCGCGACGCACGGTTAATCACCATGATCGTTTATAAAGTACCTATAATAACAATTTGATTATGGAATTTATACAGAATTAAGAATAACAACAGAACTTCAGAACAAGGCACGGCGAAAAACAATACGCCAATCAAGATGCATGTCAACAAATAGATTTGCGGAAAGAAAATACACATGCGAGAATCGAACCACAGACCGATCCGACAACAACTTTTTAACCACTGAGCAATAACTAATAGATAAACAACAGATTCTTTGTAACAATATTACATGTAATAAACTTTATTACAATTTAGAACTGAAACATTTATTCATTTTATGTTAGCATGTTTACATAAATCATTTACACAACACAATGCATTATCTTGTGAGCTTCGACTCAAAAACAAAAGAACCATTGTTGGCCTGCACAAATAATTATGTAGGTAATTATAACTTTGTATAGATTTGCGTCTTACATTGTTGTTTTTATACTTTTATTATTCTTTGTAATTAATCAACTTTAAATCCTTGATGTGCCATTCGTCTAAAGGTTTTCCGGCCATGTCGTTAAGTTTGTATACTAGAGGTGATTTTTTTGAGGCAATCTTACATTTAATAAATTTAGGCGCCAATTTCTTGCTAAAGTATTTATCCTTGTCACTAAGTAGAAACGTTCTGCGCCAAACTATATCACCGACATTGAATTCTGCCTGTTTACGGCGAAGATTATAAGATGAACAATTACGTTGGTGGTCCGACAACAGAGCTGAATGTACCTTCTCGAAAATAGAAGATAAGTAGCCTAAAGTTTCGGCATAGCCGTCCCGTGGTTCAAGCACCATATCGGAATTAAATTCCTTGTCAATATACTGAGAACCACATGTTATGACCTCCCTACCAAAAACAAGGAAATTAGGAGAATAACCAGTAACCTCACTAACTGCGCAGTTAAGGGCGAATTGAACTTTAGTGATTAGAGTGTCCCAGATTCGATGATCGGATTCTATGAAAGTTGAAATAGCTGTCATAATGGTTTTGTTGTAACGTTCAACTGAGTTAACGTGGGGAGTATACAACGGTGTAAAATGCAAATTTGGAATTTTATATTTTGACAACATACTTTTAAAGGTTGCGCTAGTAAATTGTTTACCGTTATCCAAAACAAAAGTAGATGGAATTCCATGCACCAAAAATACATTTTCCTCAAGAATTTTTGTTATCACTTCTGCAGTTGCCCGTTTAATGGGGAAAAGTAAACAATATTTAGAGAAACAACAATTGACCACAAATATAAAAGTGTTTTGTTTCCTGCTGGGAGGCAATGAACCAATCAAATCAATGCTAATCGTCTGAAAGGGCTTTTGACATGATTTGGGTTTTCCCATGAGACCTAAATTTGGGTGATTTTGGTGTTTATGGGTGATACAAGGTTCACATGAACTGACGAACTTGACAACATCGGTGTACATACCAGGCCAAAAGTAATTAAGTGAGAGACGTTTGTATGTCTTAAAAATACCCAGATGTCCAGCAGTGGGCGAAGAATGATTCTCCCTTAGAATGTCATTTCTTTGGTCAGACGGAATAACCTCTTTCCATTGAAATTCTCTAGTGAGAGGGTTTAATGTTTTTTTTAAAACAATACAATTTATTGTTTATTACTTGATAGTTAACAAAGGAAGTCGGAGAACTTAAACAGCCTTTATAGATATTTGAATACCAAGGATCATTAGTAGAAACTGGTAAATTCTGATTAGAATTAATATCTATATTTATATCATTAGCAATAGCAGAAACGGGTAAAGAGCGAGACAAAAAATCAGGTAAAACGATATCGGAACCCCGACGATGACGTATTTCGAAATTATATAATAAGAAGATAAGCGAACTCCCCATCTGGCTAACCGGCCAGTAGGGTTATTTAAGGTCAAGAACCATTTCAAAGCAGCGTGATCAGTGTAAACAATAAACTTTTTACCATTTTCAACATAACAACGCCAGTGTTCTATAGCAGATAGAACAGCCAGGGCCTCGTGCTCTGTGGCACTGTAATTTTTTTCTTGCTTAGTGAGTGATTTGCTATAGTACGCTATGACTCTTTCCTCACCATTTAACCTTTGACAGAGGATCGCGCCAAGACCAAAATCGCTAGCATCTGAGTGTATTTCAAACGGTTGCGAGTAGTCAGGACAAGCCAACACCGAGGAGGAAATCAAACAATTCTTTAGGTTATTAAACGCCTCATTAGCCTCTGTCGTCCAGCAGAATGGAGGTGCGTTTTTACTTTGAGATGTTAACTTATTTAAGGGTGCAGCAATAGAGCTAAAATTCGGTATAAAACGCCTGTACCACGAGGCTGCGACTAAAAAATGACGTACTTCTTTTCTATTAGAAGGAGTGGGATAATTTTTCATTGAATTTACTTTATCCGGATCGGGATGCAATCCACTAGAGTCGACAACATAGCCTAAATATTTTAGTTTATCTCTAAAAAATTGACATTTTTCGAGATTAATTGTTAAATTAGCGCTTTTTAGTTTATCAAGAATGCGTAATAAAAGAGTAATATGCTCGTTGAAACTGGAAGTGATACAGATTATGTCATCGATAAAACAGAAAACTTTATTTTCAAATTCTGGACCATAAAATAAAATATCAACTAATCGTTGTTGAGTAGCTGGCGCATTCGTAAGACCGAAGGGCATTCTTTTGAATTGAAATGTGCCACGCGTAGGAATATAAAAGGCTGTTTTGCAACGGTCCTCTTCTTTAATTAATGTTTGCCAAAATGATTTAGACAAATCTAAACTAGACAAGTATTTAGCATCTCTCAGATTATCTTAAATCTCCGAAATATAAGGCAAGCTATAAGCATCTTTTTTTGTAACGGAATTTAATTTACGACTGTCCAAACAGAAACGCAGTTCACCATTCTTCTTAGGGGTCAAAATTACTGGATTTGACCACGGACTTTCCAATCGTTCAACAACATCCTCTGAGAGCATGTCGTCAAGATGCTTTATTAAAATTCTTTGTTTATCGGGAGACATGCGATAAAATCTTTGCCGAATAGGGGGACAATCACCTGTATCAATTGAATGAGAAATAATATTTGTGCAACCGAGACCCCGCTTCTCGTATGAAATATCGGTAAATTTAGAAATAACGTTGTTATTTAGTAAAATTTCTAGCTTCTCCGAATCAGCGATAGGAGAACTAAGTCGCGAAAATAGACCGTGCATTTTTGCCACGTAAATAGTTATTGATTCGTTTTCGCCCTGTGAGCGCTGACGAATCTCCGTCATAAGCCGATAATCGTAGTTATGCGGACTAAAATCTCGTTTCAAAAGTTCGCAAAGTTCTAACCAAGTCTTTACATTATTTTTAACAGAACGATACCAAACTAATGCGTCACCCGAAAATATTTCAAAAGCGAAAGACAACATCTTGTCGTGTGGAATAGATCTACAGGACATAAATTCATCAATTTTTTCAATAAAGGATCTTACACATGATTTACCGTTAAATTTGAATTTACCTAATTCCGAAAAAAGCTTACGGTCGTAATTATAGGAAGTGTTTCCCTCTGCCACCGAGCAATCCGACGGCGAATTACGGCTCGTGATTAATTGCAATTTCGCATATAATTTATTCCACACAGACTCCATTTTTTTAATATCAAGACTGCCGGTATCCACCCTATTCAGTCGATGAAAACAATGGTGTAGCACGGTTTCGACCTTCTGTTGAAGCTCGGAAGTATAGTTTGCTTCCAACATAGATAAGTGTTTAGTTGATCTTAATAGCGACTTTTCCACTTCTGCCACATCCTCCTCTGGTGGGAAGGGTGAAGATAATATATCCTCTGAGGGAGTTTTAACTGAAAGTTTAGCGATTTGTTTGCGGGGATCGTCAGGCTTTGAAACGCCGCGTATTGTGGTCTCATATTCTAATTCCGCTTTAGTTAATAATGAGAAATTTATAATGTAAGCCATTATTACAAAACAATAATAGAAAATCTAAGTATTTACGCCGGCACTAGAAAAAAAATTAAATATTGCCAGAAAATCGAATACCGTGCTAAAAAAAGCTGAAGTACACTAAATTATACAATGGTGTGATGATTGGTAAAGGATTAAAAAATTTCTTAAAGGTCACTCAAAGGTTGAATCACAATATTTTTTCGCGAACACGAGGCTCGTTAGTTCAACGGCTAAGCGGTTAGAACCGGTTGGCGGCTCGACACGCTGCCCGCGGTGGAACGTGATTTAAGACCGACGTTAATTAAATCACTGTTATGTTATTTATACAGTTAAATTGCTTATGGCCAACCAAAATAGATAGAAACTGTACCTGTACGCAATTCACCACACCAGAATATATGCACACACAGGAGAAAAATATACAAGAGAAAAATAAATTATTTCACTCACCTGTAAAGTGCCAACTTTCGTTTTAAAAATATAATTTAAAATTCTATTGGGCGCCAATGTCGCACGAGTGATTGATTTCCACGTGGTAGCCGGGATCGATTACTCGACGAGCAATTAAAGAAAGATAATTAGGTTGACTTACGGGAAATATATAAAAAAATATCACCAGGAAAGTTTAAACTCGCGTTATAATTCTAGTTATTCGAATCGATACAAAAAGAGCTGACACTTAAAATTAGCAGACGAGACAATTATCCAGGGCGTGGGGGGACGTTGGCACTTCACAGGTCTTCGGATGATGTACTCAGCTCGGTGGTGTTGGCCGGAGCAAAAGGGGCGAGGCCTTTTTTTTTTTTTGTGTGTGTGGACTAGTTGTTGGCCGCTGATGGCCTTGACAACTTTACGCGGACTATGGGTGAGCGCAGAAGGCTCCCAACCCTGGGCGAGGCCTCGTGTGTCCCCGGTATTTATAAGGCCGGCGAGGAGGAGGGGGGCGAGGGAGCGGCCCACTGCTGTGCGTCACTCGTAGCGAGGCTCGCGGCGCTGGGGCGCGACGTGACTTCACAATACGTATGATTGTGTAGGCCTTTTGAATGTGATGAATGTCAGGTAATAGGAACTGTTAGGCGGCAGCCGCTGATTGTCTTTTTAAAAAAAAAACACCAAAGTTCCAAACTACCGAATTTATTACCGAAAACGATACAACGTATTTGAACTCACTTTTCTCTTCACGATACTGTACTACACGCGGGAACGCGGTTTTAGGGAGTACTGGTCGGTACTGATGTATGGCTGTGACTGACTGAATGCACATGGGCACAAGCTTTTATATTAAAGTAATAAGATTACGTTTGCAAGTAATTACGTAGAGAAACTGGGTATAACATCTCCCCCCTTTAAATGGAGCTTTATCCCAAGATGAAGCGAAATTAAGAGAAAAGAAAAATGAGGCTTACATGATTTAGTAATGTTAAGATCTAGTATAAAATTTAACATAAGATTTAGGATAAGTTCTTGTATAAGATTTAGCATTATATTTTCTTATAAGATTTAGGATTATAATTAAACAATTTTAAACATTAAAATAGTAAAAATGAAATTGTATAGAAATAGTAAATTATAAAATTGTTTATGAAAACATAAGATATAGTATTAATATTACCAAAAATATAATTTTAGTTATTTAAATTTCTATTAGAAGAATATCTAAGGTTATTATCATCATCTGAATTAGAGTGTTCAAACATCTCAATGGAATTACTGATTCTGTTTTCATTTTGTACAGTTCTTCTCGTGTTACACTGGTTAAAGATTTGGATGCAACAAGATTCTTTCTTAAGATTAAAATAACGATTATATAATTTATACAGAATTAGTAGGAAAATAGCTATGATTACAATATAAGAGAAACTAGAATAATAAGTTGCATATTTAACAAAATGATTTTGTTGTTGGAATTTATTTATTTCTAACTCGAGGTCATCTAATTTGTGATATGTATGTTTTAAAGAGTCTAAATCAATGTTACTCAAAGATAGTGGTGACAATAGTGGTAAGGTTTTGTTTACAATTTCTTTGTTACAACAATCATCCTTAGTGATATCAAAGTCAATTAAAAATTGATTTTTATAAACAGATGTAGAAATAGTTGAAGGTACAAATTGCAATGTTTTATAGTAACCAATACAATCAGGCGACAATCTTAATATACCTGTACCTAGGACAGAGTAATCTTTGATATCTGTTTTACATTTCACAGTTAATTTATTAGGATTAGACTGTACATAAATCCATTCATTATTCATAAGTTTATGCCAGATGTCGATCTGACCATATAACACTTTATAATCACACATACTGGGTATGGACAATAATACCTCGGTTAACAATTTTGTCTCACAAGATGGGTGAGAGCTACTAGAATAAATTGTAACTAATTGACAAATAGAAAAATCATTCTTAATTTTGAGACATTTTTCAATGTTCATATTAGACAACAATGCATAATTTAGTCTATCATCTGTGATAGCGAGATAAGGGTTTGATGGATGGATAAGGGCAAACGCGTTAGGATTAGTGTGATCTGGTGGGGTAGGCAGAGGAATCATTTTATAAACATTATACTTAATTGGAGAGATAAGAGGGATTTGTAAAATAAAGATAATTTTCTTGTTATAATAGTATGAGGTTAACGTTGATACATCAATTATAGTGTGAATTGTTTCTATGTTAAGAGGCACTGGGAAATCTAAACGTTTATTCATAACGTTGCTTTGCTTTGCTAATTCCTTTAGGAGGTTAGTAGGAGTGATAACAGATGGGTGAAGGACGTTAGCTTTAGCGAATAAGATAGAATTTAGGACAGAGTCTAAGAAATTGGAGATAGTTAAAAGAGAACCTTCGATTATATTTACTAAATTATTTATCTTAGATATATACATAATTTCATTATTATTTGTAGTCGTTTGCGACAAAATATCATTTAACTTATTAATTTGAGAAGTTAACCTAATTTCATTTTTATTTAATCTAGAAATAGTAGAGTTAAACGTATTAATAGAGGATTTTACGATATGAATATTTTATTTAATTAAATTAAACAATTCATTCTCGTTCCTTTGACACGCGTCGATTGCGGCATCATATTTACGCGCATCGTCAGCATCTAATGTGCCAAAGAAAAACTTTAAGACTTCGCCTCCAAACTCTAGCGACCTTTTAAATCTATTGGGCGAGTCTGTAGATATAATATGCGATAGAGAATCTAATTTTATCAAGTTAGCTTGTAAGTTAATCTCGATAGGACTAAATAAATCTTTACATTGTATGAAATCATTTAACTGAGATCTGATACAGAGGTCTAGTGTACTTTTAATCAAATTATCAATATTATTTAGATGAGGTTCAACTGATACGATATCTATGTATGTTATAACTTTCCAATAGTCATTATAAAAATAAATTGTTTTGATAGGGTCGAAATAGATTCCAGGGCTGTGCACTATCGGAGTTAAGGTAGGTTATGCGAAGCTGTGACGACACAGCGTTCTGAAACGAGATAGTAACTAAGTGTGAGCGGGTTTGATTTCGTTTGTGTGATATTTAATATGTCTACGGTTAATACATATAGTGACATTATGATTACCGTTTAATTTTATTATCTTATAGGGACCTTTCCACACTGGAGATAAGGCCTTTCGAAGTCTGTGGTGATGTTTAACGTAAACCATTTAACGTTGCTTTGCACTACGTAATATTAGCAGCGTTAATTTGAGCAATGGCACTGGTCTCAAGGTGTCTCTGGGATATTTAATTAAAAGAATGTTCTTTGATATAACACTTTTGATTTATTCACGTGAAAATCCCTAAGAGAACCTTTCAGTCCGACCAGTGCGCAGTAACTCGTCGGCCGCACATACAGTCACGCACACATACATTTTCGCTTGCCTTGCACTCAGCCTAACACACATACATTTGTCCCTACACTACACCCCCCCAAATTTTGAAAAATTTGCTGTATCTAATTGCCTTACATACACAATTAATCAATACACGCAGTTTAGCTTAAAAAAAAAATTATTACACAATATTCGCCAATTTATCTTGATATTAATCTTTATTCTCAATACAACTTTAAATTTCTATTCACATTGATTGCTTTTAAAACACCAAATTACATTAGGTTCCTTTTAAATTGCAAACTTAGATAATTAACACTTTAAAATTATACACAAATGTAAACAAAACTTACACTATTGTACATCACTATTATACCGATTACACTCTTGTAATCGACGATACATAATAAAACCATGACGTCACCGCAGCAGATACAATGTTCTCGTAATACGTACATAATATGTTATTCGTAGGTAGCCGCGGGTGGCTGCTGAGGAGTGGTGCGCATGCCTATTGGCCCTGGCAGCACCATTTTTACCGTCCCGGATGAACCATTTACCTCTCTCCGAATCCATTTCTTAACACGATGGCGGCATTGACGCCATGCAACAAGTAATACAACGATACACACTGCCGTAGCAAATACCGCAAAGCCAATATTATACTTGGTCATATGCGTTTCTACTGCATTGTTCTGAGCTATTATAACTTCTTCCTTACTATATGTCTTGCCCATGATTTCAATTGAATATGTAAGTATAGGATGTTTACTCAACTACAGTAAAATATGTAATGTAAACGACTAACGAAATATTAAATAAAATCAATCTTATTCTATCATGTTGACCTACATTAATACAAAGTGCAGAGCTGTTACTTCAGTCCGTCTTAATATTTTATAAATATTGGATCGCTATACAGCGTGTTTCAAATATATATTATTATGCATTAAGGGTAGTCACCATGCCGGCCTACTCTGCAATAATTAATAACCACCCCTTGGGGCCCACAGTACCCGACATGGTGACGCCGGAAAAATCATACACACACCACGAAAATAACATACTCGACAAACACACATTTTATATTATACTATTTCTCAATTCATTATTATTACGCGAAGTTTTCATTGAGACCCGGAAAAACTGTGAGTGACATCTTACCATATTATTAATATTCACATAAAACAACATACCAACTACATGATCTAAATATACATTTCGTAATCTTCTGCAATGCTCTTTGTCTAAATTGCAAAGTGGACAATTAATAAGTTACTCATAACATGTTGCAATGTACTGTATAGGTACGTGTTATTTTATGCTTGGTACGCAGTCTTCGCAGAATAAATTGTTGTGACTACAGGCTAGCCTCACCTCTAAGGAAGTTTACACACTATATGTTAAATCTAACCGGTGGCCTTATCGCTCGACCGGACTTACTTCTCTTGGTGCCTATATCTTTATCGCTCTGTTTACACGTTACTGGTGTGGCAGGGAATTTATCAACGTTTGGTTCACACATAACTGAGTCTTTCACGGTGGTCTTATTGTAAGGTTGTTCGGAGTCGCCCTCTCTTTCGCTATTTAATAGGTACGCGGGTTTGAGTCTGTCTATGGAAATGTTAACTACTCTATTCGGTAATTGTACTAAAAATGTCTTACTTTTTCTTTCTATTACGCGATAGGGTCCGTCGTACGTCGGCGTTAAAGGCCTGCGAACTGCATCGTTACGAATAAAAACATGCTCGCATTTATTAAGATCGTCATGAATGAATAGTGTGCGTGAGTCTTTACGGTGCCTCGGTACCGGTTTTAGTTTATTCAACGTACTCCTTAACTGTTCGAGAAATTCATTGCTGTCTCCGCTTCGATTACTAGAGGTGTTATGGAAATCTCCGGGTAACCTAAGCGTCTGCCCATAGACATACTCTGCCGGACTCACGCCATTATCGCTCCTGCTTACCGCTCGCAACCCTAATAATGTAGTCGAAAGTTCATTGCACCACCCTGAGTTATCTATTAGCCGGGCCGTTAATGCCGATTTCAGAGACCTATGCCACCGTTCTACAATTCCGTTGCATTGTGGATGGTACGGCGTGGTACGCGTTTTTTTAATACCCATTATTTTCATTAATTCTGTGAACAGTGAGCTCTCGAATTGACGACCCTGGTCGCTCGTCAATCTTTCTGGGCAACCGAATCTGCTAATCCAAACATCATAAAATGTTTTTGCGATAATGTTCGCCGTGATGTCCTTGACCGGGGTGGCCTCGGCCCAACGCGTGCCCCGGTCAATCATGGTTACGCAATATTTGTACCCCTCTTGCGATATTGGTAAGGGCCCTATAATGTCAATATGTACGTGCGCGAAACGTTCAGCATCCGCGAAATGTTCTAAATCTGAAACCGTATGCCTATAAACCTTTGACCTTTGACATTGTAGGCACGCTTTTGCCCATTGTCCTACATCGCGGTTTAGTCCCGGCCAGAAAAACCGTTCAGCGATCAACCTGCGCGTAGCTCGAACGCCCGGATGACTGGGGTCGTGCACAGAGTTGAAAGCCATTCTCCTGAACTTTTCAGTTATATACGGTCTACATGTTTTACCTGAGATTTCACAATAAATAGGTACCTTGGAGTACGGCACAAAATATTCCTTAAGGCTATATTTCTTATCTGTTTTTCTAAGTAACGTTGCAAGCTCGCTATCAGCTTCCTGTGCGAGCGCTAATTCCGCGTAGTCGAGTACAGTCGGGCACTGAATTGTTTCGACTCGCGATAACGCGTCCGCTGGTGCATTGTTCTCGCCTTCTATATACCTAATATCTGTTGTGAACTCGCTAATAAATAATAACTGTCTAGTCCGTCTGGGCGTTTCACAATTACTTTCTAATTTATTGAACGCATATATCAACGGTTTATGGTCCGTAAAAATTATCAATTGATTACCTTCAAACAAGTAACGAAAATGTTTTACCGCCATATAAATAGCCAAGAGCTCCCTGTCGTAAGTGGAGTACTTTTGCTGAGCTGTTGTGAACTTCCTAGAGTAGTACCCCAAAGGCTGCCATGACCCGTTCACTTTTTGCTGCAGGACTCCCCCCGCACAGTTCTCAGAAGCGTCGGCCATAAGGGATATGGGTACGTTCGCCTGAGGATGAGCTAATAAGACCGCATTCTTTAAACCGACTTTACACGAATCAAATGCTTTCATTGCGCTATCATCCCACTGTATCACGGTCTTATCTTTACGTTTAGAGCCCTTTAGAAATTCATTTAACTTCGCTTGATGTCTGGCAGCGTTTGGTATACTAGCCCTGTAAAAGTTTACCATACCTAGAAATCGTCGTAGGTCATCTATTGTCTTGGGCAACGGGTATTCTGAGATAACCTGGACTTTGGAGTCGAGAGGGCGAATACCACTGGCTGACACTTCGTATCCTAAAAATTCAATGTTCTCTTTGCAAAAATCACACTTAGCGATGTTTATTGTAATGCCAAATTTTCTAAACCTATCGAAGACTATACGCAAATGTTCTTTGTTTTCTTCTACGGAATCGCTCGCGATGATGACGTCATCGACGAAATTGAATAGAAATTCTAGCCCTTGTAACACACTGTTGTTCATAAATCGTTGGAATGTCTGACTCGCGTTTCGTAGACCAAAGGTCATACGCGGAAATTCAAACAATCCAAATGGCGTTATGATTGCCGTCTTCTCAATATCCTCGTCAGCAATTTTTATGTAATGATACGATTTATTAATATCTAATTTAGAGAATACTTTCTTACCTGCTAAAACATATGTGAAGTCATGCAACCGTGGCACGGGGTATCTGTCCGGTTTGGTGATTGCGTTTAGCCTGCGGTAGTCACCACACGGCCGAATGTCCCCATTCTTCTTATCGACCACATGCAGTGGACTGGCCCACTCGCTCTTGGATGGTCTGCAAATCCCCATCTCCTGCATTCGCCTGAATTCTTCTTTCACCTTCTGGTACCTGTTAGGGGGAAGCGGTCTGGCACGGGCATGTACCGGTCGTCCTGTCGTCTCAATATGGTGCAATACAGTGTTACTATTGCTAGATGAGTCATCGTCCCTAAACGGAATAGGTTTCGTAATATCGGCGTATTCCGACAATAACTTATATAATGGATGACCACTATCTACGGTGTTCAGGGTTGGTTCCCGAGCAGAAACTATGCTACCAAGCGTTAATAAATTCGTCTGCCTGTCGATTAGTTTACGAGCGTTTAGGTCAACTAATAATTTGTGATATTGTAAAAAATCAGCTCCTAAAATAGGTTGATTCACATTAGCTACGATAAACTTCCATCTAAATGGTCGTCTTAATCTAAGATTTAATTCTAAAGTCTTTGTACCGTATGTATGAATTTCGGAACCATTTGCTGCATATAATTTATAACCTGTAGATTCACTCACATTTTTCTGTCGCTGCGTTACGGGTAGAACAGATACGTTGGCGCCGGTGTCCACTAAAAATCGCATCCCTGTGTTGTCGTCTGTGACGCAAAGGCGGTGTCCCGGTCTCTCGATGCAGATGTCCGCCGCTGCCTGCACCGGCTCTAGTTTTCCGAATTTTGACGTGTCGCATTCTGTCCTTCTTTCTTCCAGCTGCACGGTTGCTCGCATCTAGTAGCACGATTCCTGAAGCGGAAGTGGAAATAACACAGCCAGTCTGGGTCCTCGGGGCTGCGTCTTCTCAGCGATGTATTGCCACGTTGACTGCTTGCCGATCGACTCCGGGAACGTTGCGCGTAGGGTTGCCGCCACTGTTGTCTGCCTCTATCCATCTCGTCTAGTCTTCTGCTTAATTTAGCTATTTCCGCGATCAAGAGTTCATTGCCGGTTGTTGTTGAGCTCGTGGCAACCTCTACTATCGTGTCATTACTCTTTGTGGTTTCCATCATCTTATCTGCCATCTGCGCCAATTTTTCCACGTCGGACACTTCGCTTACTGTCAAAATAGCTCGTACTGATGTTGGTAAGTGCCCGATCCACATGACTCGTAATGTATCATCCGGGAACTTCTCTCGTGCTAAATTTTTCATATTTCGAAGAAGTTGAGAGGGTTTTTGGTCTCCCAGTTCAACTTCACTCAGCAATTTCTGAATTTTCCGAGTTTCCGATTCTTCGTACACCGCTAGTAACCTTTCTTTCAATGCAGTGTATGGCTTCTCTTCTGGGGGTTTCGTAATTAGGTCTGCGACTTGTTGTATGCTCTCTTTGTTCAGCTTCGTAATAACAAGGTTGTACTTTGTTTCTTCGCCACGCTTTTGATTAGCCAGAATCGCCTCGAACTGGGCGAACCATAAGCGTGGTTGATCAGTCCAAAAATCAGGTAAACGAGTAGATATTGTAATTTGGGCTAACTCACTCTGTTCAGATTTCTCCATCTTTGCCGCAAGCGTGGAAGTTCGTGGTGCTGACGTCGATTGCTCCCAGCTCATGCTTTCCGAGATGACGCAATACTCCGAAATACGTGTCACTTAGTTCAATACGGGGTCACCACTTTAACGTTGCTTTGCACTACGTAATATTAGCAGCGTTAATTTGAGCAATGGCACTGGTCTCAAGGTGTCTCTGGGATATTTAATTAAAAGAATGTTCTTTGATATAACACTTTTGATTTATTCACGTGAAAATCCCTAAGAGAACCTTTCAGTCCGACCAGTGCGCAGTAACTCGTCGGCCGCACATACAGTCACGCACACATACATTTTCGCTTGCCTTGCACTCAGCCTAACACACATACATTTGTCCCTACAACCATATCACCAAATTTATACAATGTGCTACGGCTAGACTCGTCATAGTACCGCTTGGAAGCTTCTTTACTATTCGAGATATTTTCTAATGCCTTCTGGCGACTAAATTTCATTCGATATTGTAAAGCGCGCACATATTCGTGGTAAGTATTATTATCATTAGTTTCATACAGAGAATTAGGAATGACGGGTTTATAACCAAACAAAAGTTCGAATGGAGTAAATTGAGTGGTAGTATGAGAAGTAGTATTGTAGGACAATAGGGCAGTTGCTAAGTAACAATGCCAGTCGTTCTGGTTGTCGTTCACAAATGATTTTAGGTACTCTTTGAGAGTAGCATGACTACGTTCTAGGGCTCCGTTTGTTTGCGGATGATAGGGTGTAGTAAAGACAGATTTAATTTTACAAATATGTGTAACCTGCCTAAAAAGGTCAGACGTAAAGCATGTACCTAAGTCGGTAAGTATTGTTTTAGGGAAACCAAATAGTGACATGAAATGAATTAAATTACGCGCAACTTCGTCGCTAGTAGAGGAAATCATAGGATAAGCACAGGTAAATTTAGTAAGATCATCTTGTAATGTTAAGATAAATCTGAATTTTTGGAAACCAGCTTCTGGTAGTGGTCCTACTATGTCTAGTGCTAGTCTCTCGAGTGGTCTAGTACTAGTGGACGTTATCTCCATGGGAGCTTTATTTGATAAACGTAAAGGTTTATTGACCTGACATAATTTGCAATTTTTAACATATTGTTCGATATCTGAGCGCATTGATTTCCAATAATATGACGCTTTGATACGACTCAGCATCCGTTTTGAACCTGGATATCCCACAATGGGTGAGTCGTGATTTTCTTGTAGAATTTTGGGAACTTCAGCTGGGGTAGGATATATGATTTGGTTTTTGTAGATATGTATCTTAATATTAGTATTATGAAATATAAAAGTAAGCATGTTATAAATTTTATTATAAGAAAGTTTAGAGAATGGTTCACTGAAATCAGATATCGCGAGCTCGGATTCATTTGTATCTTGATCCTTAATATAGTCGCGTAATTTTATCAAGAGATTATAAATTGTTTTATAATTTACTTCATCGTAATGGTGAACCTTAGTAAATAGGAAATAGTAATATCTTCCGTTTGATATAGTTGAACATATCGAATCGGATTCGCGTTCGGATGCGATTATATCAGCTGAGTTTTCGATTTGGGAAAGAAGATTTTGGCAATTTGGCATTGAGTGGTCGAAATCTAAAGATGTTGGACAAGCTATCATTTTACATTTAGTGAGATGTAAGGCTTGAGAATGTTCTTCAATTTGAGTATTTGTAGTGGGAATAGCTTTAGTAAATTGTAACTTAAAGTATTGCTCATAAGATTGATTATTGAAACTGTTACTACGTGTGATAGCGAGTATCGGATGACGCGACAGAGCGTCCGCGTTAGAATTAAGTTTGCCTTGTTTATAAACGATTTCGTAATCGTATTCTTCGAGTTTTAACCTCCAGCGAATGAGTCGACTACCGGGGTCTTTAACATTAAAGAGCCAAACAAGGGGTCTATGATCTGTTATAATTTTAAACTTATTACCATAGAGGTAAGGACGGAATGTTTTGACTGCGAATAGGATAGCTAATAATTCTTTCTCGGTGGTTGAGTAGTTACCCTCGGCTTTATTGAGTGTCCTCGACGCATATGCAATGGGCTTATCTTTGCCAATCGGACCTTGAGAGAGTACTGCGCCTATGGCGTAGTTACTTGCGTCTGTAGTGACGAGAAAAGGTTGAGAGAAGTCGGGGTATTGAAGTAGAGGAGCTGTAGTTAATTTTTCCTTTAAGATATCGAAAGCGTTTTGTTGTTCGATACTCCAATGGAAGGCAGTATCTTTCTTTAAGAGAGAGGTTAAGGGCTTAGTGATTTTGGAAAAGTTTTCGATTAATCGGCGATAATAGCCTATGAGACCTAGGAAGGACTTTATATCTTTCTGATTTTTGGGAACTGGATATTCTGAGACGGCCTTGACTTTATCAGGGTTAGGAGAGACACCGTTATCGGTGATAGTGTGGCCTAGATAATTGACTTCGCGTCTTAAAAATTCGCATTTATCCGGCTGAAGCTTTAAATTGAATTTACGAAACCTTTCGAAGACTAAACGTAGTTTTTCTAACATTGAAGGCAAGGAATTTCCATAGACTATACAGTCATCTAAATACACATAACAATGAAGACCTTGTAGACCTGGTAAAACGGTATTCATGAGTCGTTGGAAGGTAGACGGTGCGTTTTTAAGACCAAATGGCATTCTAGTGAACTCATAGTGGCCAGATGTACCATTTGTGTTGATAACAGTGAAACCGGTTTTTGCTGAGTCAGCGGGATTTAAATTAATTTGGTGAAAACCAGATACTAAATCTAAAACAGTGAAATATTTGGAATGACCCAACTGGTCTAGGATATCTGAGATAAGGGGAATCGGATAGACTTCATTAACAGTGACGTCATTAAGGCGTCTATAATCGATTACGATTCGCCACTTTCGTTGGCCGAAAGCGTCCATCTTTTTGGGGACTACCCAAACAGGTGCGCTCCAAGGTGAATTAGAAGGCCTAATAATATTTTGATCAAGCATCTGTTTGATTTGCTTGTCGACTTCGTCCTTATGGCACTCTGGGAAACGATACGACTTTACATTAATGGGCGGTGAATTACCCGTATTAATTGAGTGTTCGATTGCGTTAGTGCAAGTGAGAGGGTCTCCCTCGAGATAGAATATATCGCTGAAATCAGCGCAACAGTCTAAAAGAGCTTGTCTTTCCTCCGAGTTAAGATGATCGTGTCGAATGAGGCTAAGGACTCGATCTCGTCGATCTGACGGGGATGAAGAAACAGAGTGAATGATTTCGTGATTTGTATAAGATTTAGGAAAGTCGATAGGGGTCAATTTTACCTTAAAGTCATGAATTCGGACTTCAGACTCAGTTGTGTTTAATACAGAAATGTTAACACGGTTATTCGGTTTCAAAGAGACAATGCAGTTAGCTAGGTAGACACCTTCACTTATAATATGATCTAGAACAAGCGCTTCGCGTAAGTTCTGTAGTTCCGACGGGTCATTAGACACCATGCATTCAATTACCGCTTCGCAGCGAGCAGGTATGTCATAAGTCGGCTTATCAAACAGAATAGGTAGCTTATGATTACGCAAATGAACGTACTTAGAATTATAATCAATATTAGCGCTATGAATACGTAAGAAATCGGTACCAATAATACCGTCGTATTTAAGATTTACTTCGTCAGTAGTAACATGAAATTTATGCAAAAAATGGTCTTCACAGACTTGAATCTCTAGGTCAAATGCACCTAGGGTTTCGTTACAGGATTCGGCGTTATTTATACCTCTAATCTGAATTATTTCGTCAGTGAGTTGAGGTTTACATGATAAACTCGATAACTTTACGATACTGATGCTTGAACCCGTATCAATAAGAAAACTTAGCAGCTTCTCGGAATAATTAGTTGTAAGCTTAGTAAAAGGTAAAGAGACCTTGTATTTATGGATCTCGAAAATAGGCACTGAAGTCTTTGAGCTTTCAGGCAATTGAGATTTCTCGATATGTACATTATTTTCAGATATAGGAGACTTAGAACAAAAAGGTAAGTTATTCGAACTAGTATTAAGATTCACTTGAACCTGAGATGTAGTATTATAAGGCTTAGTATTACTATTTAACATATATTCATTAGTTATAGGGCTCAGATTGTTCTGAGATATATCATAAGACTTAGGATAAGACTTAGGACACGATTTAGTATAAGAACTAGGATACGACTTAGAATACGAATTAGGATACGAACTAGTATAAGAATTAGGACACGATTTAGGATACGACCTTGTATATGAATTAGGATACGAATTAGCATACGATTTAGGATAAGACTTAGTGTAAGAATTAGGATACGAATTAGTATTATAAGATTTAGGATACGATTTAGGATAAGAACTAGTAATATTTGACTGCTCATTTGGCAGATGTAGGGTACAAAAATTTGTACAAGATTTAGGAAGACTCGGCTGCTCGTTGGTCAGCTGAGATATAAAAGATTTATTATGACTCAGTCCCTGTTTGCAGGCGTCCTGAGATATAAAAGATTTAGGAATAGAATTTGTGCCATTATAACTAAAAGATTTCGGTAGGCACGTACCCGAAATCACTCTGTGTTTAAATCATCGTTATTATGATCGCAACAATGTACGGTATGTACGCGTGTACTGCTATTCGGTGCATGTGAACTGGCGGCGCTACTTTGAGCTCGTGTGGCGGCGTCAGGTTGTGAGTTGTGGGAACGGTTCATATTATTATTATACTGACGCTTACGACACTCCGTAATAACATGACCTTTATGTTTACAGTAAGCACAAAATTTATTAAAATTTGGGTTATAATTATTACCTGAAAATGACGAGGTAGGATTTGGGACATGGAAAGACCTTTGGGGATTAGGAGATTTTTGGACAGGTTGGCTAGATTTTTTCTTGAAACACTCAGTAGCAGTATGACCTTGCTTTTTACAGAAATAACAAAATTTGGTATTACTAGAACGTTGGGATAGGCGATTTAGATTTAGTAACTTTTCCTCTTCCACGGCATGCGTTACCACGTTATTTAAGGTGGAAGGGTTACGACAGCGTACAATGTTTGATATGTCGGAGTTAAGTCCCATGATAAAGGTGTTAAGTGCAAGGTCCTCCATTGCAGCTATCCTGCCCACTAACTCTGTTGGGTTGGAACAGGAATAGTGGATGTCGGCCTAGATTCGGGTTAGGCAAGCTTCTATTCTGAGTGAATATTGCGTAACAGTTTCATTTGATAACTGTTTGCAATTTTGTAAGTCTACGAGTAGGTGTGAGCTATGCTTCCTTTCACCGAAAGTGGATTTTAGGAATGCTTTTAAATCTGTCCACTGGGAAAAAGTTTTAAGGCTGCACGCTAATTGTGCTTTGCCCTCTAACTGCGAGATAATATATTTGCACAATATGCCTTGTTGCTCAGTTGCTGCCAAGGACATGGCATTGTCGCAATTAGTTAGGAATGCAGGAAGACTTTCGCGGTCTCCCTTATATGGCTTTATGAATTTTGTGAGTACACTTAAGGTGACCTTGTCTTGGGATTCGTTTTTAATAGACATGATTTAGGATGTAGGATTTAGGTAACGATATAGAAAACTATGTAGGGTTTTAGGATAACACGATATAGGATAAAACGATATAGGACACAGAGATAGGACACAGATTATCACACAGAGATAAACACGAAAATACAGACACAGAGATAAAATTAAGATAATTAGAAACTACTTACAGAATCAGCAATATCAGGAACATACTATCTAAAATGAGTCACAGCGAAGGTAATTTTGAGTTCCGTTGAACGATACGCGGGCGCGACCGAAGATGGCTTGACGGGCGGCGTGAAGATCACGTAGCGTTGATGCGTAGATGCTGATGCTGATCTGATGACGGCGTGTAGATGGTAATACCGGTATTCCTACGCCGGTAGGAGATGGCAGAGAGACAGAGACAGACCGGTCCCGGTGAGACGTCGGGTGAGAGGTCCACGGAGATGTAATTTCGTGCTAGTGATGCGGGCTCCTGATGCGGAGGCTTATCGTCGACCACGAGGTTTCGGCGATGGTGCAGGCTCGATGTAGAGGCTTACTGTCGACCAAAAATTTTGGCGGTGGTGCAGGCTCGACGTAGGAAGAGGCTTACTGTCGACCACGGTGTTGGACGGGTGTCAGATGCGGGCTCGGCGCGAGAGGCTGAGGCTGACCGTCGATCTCAGTGACAAAAACGGCGACCACGGATTCGGATCTCTGGGTTTATACGGAAACCACTTACGAGATCCCACTTCTGACACCAATGTTAGGCGGCAGCCGCTGATTGTCTTTTTAAAAAAAAAATCACCAAAAGTTCCAAACTACCGAATTTATTACCGAAAACGATACAACGTATTTGACCTCACTTTTCTCTTCACGATACTGTACTACACGCGGGAACGCGGTTTTAGGGAGTACTGGTCGGTACTGATGTATGGCTGTGACTGACTGAATGCACATGGGCACAAGCTTTTATATTAAAGTAATAAGATTACGTTTGCAAGTAATTACGTAGAGAAACTGGGTATAACAGAACGTTCAATGCTTGGTGACATATGAATGGCCGAGGGTTATACTTGGTTTTCTTTTTCTTCCAGGGTTAGTAGTTGCTTTGTACTTAGCTTACTGACACCACCACTCATCTGTTCCCTGCCTACTAGCCACAGTGTGACATCGCGATAAAGTCGCGCTGGCACCTCCCACTCATTTCGGTCGCTGCACGCTACTATAAATACAGAGGCGCTGGAAGCGCAGGTCCCTTTGGGCTGCATTCGACTGGACATCGGCACAGAAGCTAAGTACTTCTCAGCATCACTGACCGACGCTGGAAGCGGACCCTCAACAAACTTCTTACCATCGCTGAATCACGCGACCCTGATTCTCTCTCTTTGAAAAGCATTTGCTAAAGGATTTGTTAGATTCTTTGATGAATTAAATCGATTTTTAATTGTTACATTTAACCACGTTTCTCATTTAACCACACCCAAGGTAGTCCAGTTTCGGCGTCGGGACGTGACGACCCCACCGCCCACTGAGGGAGTTACTCTGACGAGTAAATACTCGTCATAGTATCTCCCCCAGCGCAAGCAGTCAACCGAAAGAAGGCGGTCAAACCATCCGAACCTGCCAGAAGTAAATCCCAAGATGCTGGATGGGCAGCAGCGTCCAGCACTAAAAACTTCTGCCACTGCGATCGCTAATACGCCTGCCAAGCGTGGCGATTATGGCAAATCCCCCCATAAATGAACCACACCAACAAAATCCGGCCCCTAGTCCCCGGGGGCCCCGCTAGTCCTGGTTATGGTAGCGGCCATGGTAACGGCGGGGCAAGGGGTGCGAAGAATCTCCGGAAGAGATCGGGTTACCACCACCAACGACAATTGGCCCTGGCAACACTAAACACGCGCACACTGCGGACCAACGAGAAGATTGTCGAGCTGGAAGAAGAATTGAGCAAGTTGCGATGGGATATCATAGGCCTATCTGAAGTCCGAAGACAGGGAGAGGACTCGATAGTTCTCAATTCCGGCAACTTGCTCTTCTACCGGGAGGGCGACCAACAGTCCCAAGGTGGTGTCGGGTTCATCGTCCACAAATCTCTCGTGACCAACGTGGTAAATATTGGGAGTGTGTCGAGCAGGGTAGCGTACCTTATACTCAGAATATCCAAGCGGTATTCGCTGAAGGTCATACAGGTATACGCTCCGACCTTGACGCACCCCGATGAGGAGGTGGAAGCCATGTACGAGGACATATCTCGGCCTATACATGGCTTCAAAACCCATTACACCGTGGTCATGGGAGATTTTAATGCGAAACTGGGCAAACGCGACGGTGATGAGCTGAGAGTGGGGCAATTTGGTTATGGGCATCGGAATTCCCGGGGTCACTTGCTGGCTAGCTTTGTGGAGAAGGAAGGCCTCTATATGATGAATTCCTTCTTCAAGAAGCGAGAATGCCGCAAGTGGACCTGGGTAAGTCCAGACGGTGCCACCAAAAATGAGATCGACTTTATCATGTCGACGAAGAGGCAGATATTCAATGATGTCTCCGTGATCAATTCACTTAAAGTGGGGAGCGATCACCGAATGGTAAGAGGTACATTGAATATCTGTACAAGCCTCGAACGGTCGAGGTTGATAAAGTCCACGCTCCGACCGGCACCGGTTCATATCCAAAACCCCGAGAGCTTTCAGCTCGAACTCAAGAACCGTTTCGAATGCCTGGGCGAATGCGTAGATGTGGACGAGTACAGTAACGGGTTCGTGGATGCTGTCCATACAACAGGGGCTAAATTTTTTAAGCCCCAGAAAAGCCAGAGAACCAGCAAGATCTCGGGTCCGACCCTCGAGCTGTTAGAGGAAAGGCGCAAGATGGTTCTGCCATCCTCCGACGACATGCCGAAATATCGGCACCTCAACAGACAGATCTCTAAGTCTCTGACTCGCGATCTCCGCCAATACAACACAAAATATGTTCGTGAGGCGATCGAGCAGAATAAGGGATCCAAAGTGTTCCAGAGGGATCTGTCTGTTGGGCAGAGTCAGCTGACAAAGCTGAAGACGGAAGATGGCAGAATCGTATCGTCCAAGCCTGAGCTCTTGGAGGAGATCGAAAGGTTCTATGGACAGCTGTACACGACAACGCAACAACCCGCAAGTACTCCAGCGTCAGACCCTAGAGCTGGATTGACCCGACACTATACCGAAGATATTCCGGACGTCAGCATGCACGAGATTAGTGTGGCTCTCAAACAGCTCAAAAACAACAAGGCGCCGGGTGATGACGGAATTACGAGCGAGCTTCTGATGGCTGGCGGTGCACCCGCTAGAGAAGCCCTTCAGAAGCTATTTAATTCCGTCATTCTCGAGGGTAAAACGCCACAGGCGTGGCACAGAGGTGTGGTGGTGCTTTTCTTTAAGAAAGGGGATAAAACCCTCTTAAAGAACTACAGACCCATCACACTCCTGAGCCACGGCTACAAGCTGTTTTCGAGGGTCATCACGAATTGTCTCGAGAGCAAGCTAGACGACTTCCAGCCTCCCGAACAAGCCGGTTTCCGTAAAGGCTATAGTACCATAGACCACATACATACGCTGCGGCAGGTTAAACAGGAGTCCGAGGAGTATAACCAGGCCCTATGATTGGCGTTCGTGGACTATGAGAAAGCCTTCGATTCGATTGAAACCTGGGCGGTGCTACAGTCTCTTCAACGGTGCCGGATTAACTACCGATATATCGAAGTGCTGAAGTGATTGTATGAAAATGCCACTATGTCAGTCCACCTCCAGGACCAGAGTTCGAAACCTATTCAACTCCAGCGAGGAGTGAGACAGGGGGATGTCATATCCCCGAAACTGTTTACCACTGCGCTGGAGGATGTTTTCTGGACTGGAATGGACTCGGCATCAACATCAACGGCGAGTACATCACTCACCTTCGATTCGCAGACGATATCGTAGTCATGGCTGAGACCATGGAAGACCTAGGCACAATGCTCGATGGCCTCTGTAGAGTCTCCCAACAAGTAGGTCATAAGATGAACATGGACAAGACGAAAATCATGTCGAACGTCCATGTTGTACCTGCTCCTATTCAGGTTGGGAACTCTACGCTCGGGACAAGTAGTCCAATTAGGTAGGTCCAACTTCGAGAAGGAGGTCAATCGTCGAATCCAACTCGGTTGGGCAGCGTTCGGGAAGCTTCGATATATCGTCTCGTCCGATATCCTGCAGTGTCTCAAGACGAAAGTCTTTGACCAGTGTGTGTTGCCAGTAATGACTTACGGATCAGAGACGTGGTCGCTCACTATGGGCCATATCAGAAGGCTCAAGGTCACTCAGAGGGCGATGGAGAGAGCTATGCTTGGAGTTTCCCTGCGAGATCGAATCAGAAATGAGGAGATCCGCAATAGAACCAAAGTCGCCGACATAGCTCTCCGGATAGCCAAGCTGAAGTGGCAGTGGGCAGGGCACATAGCTCGAAGAACCGATGGCCGTTGGGGCAGAAAGGTTCTGGAGTGGCGGCCACGTACCGGACGACGCAGCAGAAGTAGGCCCCCCGCAAGGTGGACCGACGATCTCGTCAAGATCGCGGGAGGCGGTTGGATGCGGGCGGCTCAAGACCGGTCTGTGTGGAGAACTTTGGGGGAGGCCTATGTCCAGCAGTGGACGTCGTTTGGCTGATATGATGAAGGTAGTCCAACGTTACAGTGGACACCTAAGTAGGTCTTCTACGTTACAAATTATTGTTGCTCAAATTTATGTTTTTTTGGGAAATCATGATGTTATATCAAGTGCTCAACATGGTTCTCGACGGGCCGAAGCACGGCGACGGCCTTTGCGCAGCTTAGTGACCATGTCAATAACTGTTTAGATCAAAAGAAGCAGGTGGTGGTGGTCTATATTGATTTAAAAAAAGCATTTGATACTCTGGTACACCACCAGCTGCTTCAGGCCATAGAGGAGTGTGGGATAGCCGGACCACTGAATCAGTGGATTCGTGCTTACCTCACGAATTGGACAATACGAACGGCGATTGATGGCGTGGTCGGTGAGTCCCGACTCGTAACTTGCGGTGTTCCGACCGGTTCCGTGTTCGGTCCCGTCGGGTATATAATGCATGTAAACAGTATGTGTAATGTGCTACGCAACTGTAGCGTATATAATATGTACGCTGATGACACATGTTTGGTTTAAGCAAATAAAGACTTAAGTATAATTGAAACACATATTCAAGAGGATTTTACTAATATAATCAGTACGATCCCCATATTGTAAAAACATTACGAGAGCTCCGCGAATAGTAGGACACACATACGAATGTCTGCACAACGATAGCAAGGCGTCGTGTGCGTGCGCAAGTATTGAGGTGGTGGACGAATACAGGTACTTAGGCCACGTAATTGATTATAACTTCTCATGGAAAAGGCATATAGCATATTTGTGTTACAAGCTAAGGTCAGTCCTTGTAAACTTCCACCACCTTAGTTTTACAGTAGACAGGAGCACTTTGTATTCCGTGTACTATGCGATAGCAGACTCGCTGCTTTTTTATGGGCTGGCATGCTATGGTAATACGTTTAAGGGCATTTTCAAAAAAATAGGCAGGTGCCAAAAAAGTTACGTTATATTTTGAACTTTGATTTAAATGTGATATTATATTTGTAAGCAATGGTCTAATTTATATATTTATCGAATTTCAATTTTCGACATGAATTAATTGCATAATTTAATAAAAATAAGCAAAAAACGTAAGGTTAGTCGGAAAAAAGATGTCAGGTTTGTTACTTTTATAAAACGTGATTAATAATGAAACAATAAATGCAAACTCCTTTTTTTAATAAAAACAATAAGAACATGGTTTGAACTACCTAATTATATCGCTTCGTCGAACAAACTCAAAATATTACTAAAAATATGATTTATAGTTCCACAATTTTGTTACCGGTGGTAACAGATGAAATACTTTATTTTTAGTTTTTAATGTTGTGGTTAAATTACTTTCAATATTGTTATATTAATTAAAAAGTTATCATATTTCTTAACTTAACTTTAGTTAAATTACGGTATTAATGCCTGAAATATAAAAAATATACAGTATTGAAAATCAAAAATTTGGGGGACAGTAACAAAACTGATGGTTACAAAATTGTAAAGAACCATTTACATTTACACAATCATCGTCCATCACAATCCGATAAGAAATAAACAAACTTTAAAAACTTAATAATTACTTTGATATAATCAACAAAATCAACTAGACAATTAACAATAAATATAAATAAACGATATCAAATATTTTGCATAACATCCTTTAGATATTAATATTATAAAGCTGAGGAGTTTGTTTGTTTGTTTAGTTGAACGCGCTTATCTCCGGAACTACTGGTTCGAATTGAAAAATGATTTTAGTGTTGGATAGCTTATTTATCGAGGAAGGCAGAGTAACTATAAATGCGGGTAAAACCACAGGCACAGCAAGTTATTAAGAAGCTGTTCGTACATGGATACAACCCTCCTTTCTACAAGTTGACTTTAAAAAAAAGTAAGTATTTTGTGTGTATTGTTATAAAAAGATTATGAAATTTGCAAAGTGAGAAATGTAATTACCTAGATTCTATTAAATTTACTAACGTAAGTTGTAACAGAATGTTATGCAAATCATTTAGTTAAAACAATCTTAAAATATGAATACCTTTTTAAGCAGATTTACATTATTTTCATGAAATAAAATTGTAATTAAAGGCATTACACATAGTAAACTAAGTTAACAGCTACTTTTTGGCTTTTTTGACTTGTACATTAAAATAGGAACCACAAAATTATGTTCAGTCTTTTTCAATTACGCTAATAAACTCACTAACACAAGAGTATATATTGCTCTTCATTATTAAAACCAAAAAATATATAAATTTAAAATATCAAACAATGCTGGCATTCGTCAGCCGGATAATGATCATAGACGCTGAAATCACAATAAGTACACCAAAAATAAGGCGACTTTATTAAGAATTTGATATTTTGTCGACTCATTGGCAGAAAAAAGTGTTCTAATCTTGATTCTGAAGCCAGGACCGTCTTTTTGCATCCAAAACAATATTTAGACAAAATAAAATGGGTGGATTGCCACGGCCACTGAAGTCTATTATCGTAAATATACTTGAGATCTTCTACAGACAGGAACTTGTCTATATCAACTTCGATTCCCATGTTGTATTATTATTATTTAATTGGCCGCTGATTTGGTCGAAATCGCGCTAACGCCGTACTAATCTGAAATCAAAAGACATGTTCACATGAGATTGACAATTTGAATTTATTTTGCTTTACCCACGTACGTTAGTAACTGTGATAATTAGGCATAAAAATACTGTACCTTCATCGAAACAAGCATCACATATGTAGTCAAAGTAAGTAGGACCTTCAATACAGTCGTCACAGTATATATTTTTAGAGGCCAAACATTTTATTATTTTGCCAAGAATCGAACAGGAACATTTATGGCACTCTCTGAATGTGTTGGTTGAAATATTATTATCATTAGCACATTTTTTTGTAATATTTGGTCTGTTGCTATGTTTGGGTGTCTCGTCAGAAAGTATTACTAGTGGCAATAATTCTATATTTATCAAATCAGTCTCTTTTTCATTTTGTGAACCGTTGCAATCAATAATATCGTCCATAATAGTCCTCATATTTTCTAAAGAATCGTAACAGTCTGTTGTTATTTGGTCATACTCAAGATTGTTAATTATTGATCCTGGTGATTTTTTTCCCTGTTGCTGTTCTTTTAAAGGTACTTTAATATTTTTATACTGGTGTTTTCTACAAAAGTCATTAGATATTTTTGAAGATGACGGAAGTGAAAGGTTCTCTTTGTTATTGTCATAAATGGGCTGGAGAATAGTATGGTTTTCGGAAGAAAAACATGAACAATCCCCTCTCAGAGGTTCGCAGAAACAGCTCACATCTCTGAATTTAAATGCATTTACGTAATTTGTTGTTATGATCTGATGTACGTTCATAGTACCTTTTAATGGAATTAAGCCACTTGGAAGTATCTCTGCAATTTCTTTAACATTTTCTTCTTTAATTAGAAATACTCTTATGTTTTTAACAGTTGCCTTAAGTATGTTATAAGCGTCAGTAGCATTTGTGATGTCACTACCATAGCATATTTTTTTGTCCATTAATCTCTTAACACAACCACCAATACCGTCAGCTACACTTTTGCCGTGTCCGCTTTCAAAAAATGACCATGTAGATAATTGCCAGTTATATTTTTCTCTGAAGTGTAATAACAAGTAAAAATTATTTTTCTGTCGATATTGAGATGTGGGTCCATCCGAATAAAAATGTATAATATTGACGTTAGGGGTGTCCTCCTTAATCATGTTGAGTATCGGTGTTAAGTGCGCCCAAATGGCTGGAGGCTGATGGTTATTGGTATCAGAGATAGTGCAAAATGATTGAGAAACATTTTTCCAGTAGACCATACCAGTGTGTAGTGTTATTTGGGATTTAGAAGCTCCAAAATGCATTGACTGAATTTCTTGGGAGAGCTTGCATTCAAAATTTTCTGAAAAATCGCAGACAATCACAACTTCGTTGTCATTTAGAGATTCTACTACCTTTCGGTATTCTTTTGATTGTTTAAGCATATTATAATGGTGTATTTTGAATGAATTTAAACATTTTTTCAAAGCTTTTAGTAAATCTTCAATAGGTCCTGTTATTGCAGATTTAGTTGTCTTTTTCGTCTTTAGTAATTGTTGTTCTGTACCATTTTTCTTCCAATAAGTATGATCTATTCTTTCCCATTGATACCAAGTAATCATTTTATTTTTGTCGATTTCATATGAATCTGAAATATCTAATTCTCGCATCGCACATTTTTCGCAGTTACTATACATACAAGAATAATTTTCAGTACTACAAACCATTTGGTCCAACAGTTCTGAAACAGTCTTGTGTTTCAATATACCGTGATGCTTTAGAGCAAGAAACAGAAAGTTAAAATTACTGTGTTTAATACACATACAAGTGTCTCTTGAGTTAATATGCGGTGATAAAACAAAAAACGGTTTTTGTTTAAAAAATGTGGTGAAGCCAAAACGACCTCCTTCTCTTTTATATTTTCTGTATAGATTGACCAAGCTATCAAGTAAATACCTAATTTGTTGTTTGTTTTTTCGATGAGTTTTTGTCTGTTTCTTCCCTGCTGTGTTACGACTCACGTCATCTCTTAAATAAAATGTTCGTATTTCTTCCAATTTAACCCTATCGCAACTGGTGTTCTTTCTTTTAATGTACCCGTACTTCAATCCTAGTAAGTTAGCAATGTTTTTTTTGTTATTAGAATTATAAATCAGTTTTTTAAATAATCGTTTATCATTGTGTTTTTTGCAGTTGTTGTAGGTACTCTTTAAAGTGTGCTCTAAAACTTCTTCACGGGCTTTCATCTTCATAATAGTGTCTTCTAACATGTTTATTTTTTTTGTAGACTCAGCTTTAAGTCTTTGAAATCTTTTTTTATATTTTTCTTTCAGTTTAATTATCCTATTCATATAATTTAAATCTCTGCGGCATTTATTTCCTAGTATGCGACATTTTGTTCTAAGTCTCTTGATCAGTTTTTCTGAATCCATATTGGTTGATTGCGGTTTATTTAATGTAACTTCCTTTTGCTTTTGTTGTTCCTTTTTCTTTTTTCTACATTCAATTTGATAACGGCGCCAGTTCTGCCTTTGTTCTTCTTTTTCTTCAGTAGACATCACGGATATTTTTTTCTTTCTAGATTTTATACGTTCTAAATTTTTTTTACGATGCTCTTCATATTTCTCTGGGTGTTCAGTTTTTAATCGCTGCCTATAGCGACGCATTTTTTCAGCTGCACTAAGAGGCATTTCAACCGTTCCGTTGTGTCTATTGATCTAAAATAATTTCTATACAAAAATGAGCTTAATATACAGGGTTATTTGTAAAACACCGTAAACCTCTTGCGAACTTTAGCAAAATCGCGAAAAAAACTATCAACTGTTTCATACAAAGTTGAAGTTTGACCCCGAAAATATATGGAACAGCTGATATTTTTTTCGCGATTTCGCAAAAGTTCCAAAACAAAAGTTGTTCATAATGATGAATATAACCACCCCCTTAGAGGTTACTGGTGTTTTACAAATAACCCTGTATAGTAGAATGAATTATGTTTTTATTTCGTTTTATCTTGATAATAAAATAAAATGGTAAGCAAACCTCTTTTTAGTAAGTTGGTAAAAAGTGTAATGTACAGTCTCCTTTATGGTCAGTTTTGTTACTATTTACGTCATACTATATGTTACCATACAAAACTGACGTAACGTTACCTCACCCTTGCGAGATTATAAATTATTTTAAAAACATACGATTGTGGTGGCTACTCATCAACAGTTTTAAAAGTTGTATTGGATGATAAATATTTTGAAAATAACCACAACAATATGTTTACTAATTAATGTATAAAGAAATATTGGTAACTTACCTTGACAAAAAATGTACGCCCGAGCGAAGCACTATGAATCACGTGCACCTCACATAAAATTTTGGAAGAAACTAACGCTGTTTGCAAGATGGCTGCCGAGTAAAAGACTATTAGTGTTGCTATTACATAAAAAATCTACAAAAAGAGTAGCACTTTTTAAAAAAAATGCGGTAACAAAACTGACGTGTCAGGGTTTTTAAAAATGCACTACGGTTATCAAATTCACATAATTTCTTTATTTTGGCCTTTGCTACTACATATTTTTAATAAAATGACCCTACACTATCACTAGAAAAATAAAATAGTGCATTGATAGCATTTTTTACAACTAATACGCAAAATCAATTTTGAAATTATCGTCTGACTGCAAAGGGACACGGTAAAATGATAGAAATCTACAGCTTTATTATTTTTTAGTTAAAAAGTTTTACTATGCTTGGCGTAAATAATATTATAGAATATTAGTTAAATGTATGAAAAACCCAATGTAAAATTTTGTTCTAGCTTCGAATAAAATTAGTTGTTTAAAAAAGATAATGTTCTAGAGGGACAGGCTTAAACACGCCATTGCACATTTTTGTGAAAATGCCCTTAAAACCTATTTAGATAAAATAAAAGCTATACAAATTAGATTCATGAAATTATTAGTCGACAAAAATACTAAAAATCGATGTAAAAAATATAGTAATTATGAAGAACTTTTTTTAGAATGTAAAATGCTGCCAATTCATGAGAAAGTGGTACTGTGGACAGCGCTAGAACGATTTGGTAAAAATGAATTTAAAATTAACTTAGTACATACTATACCTCAAAGGAATCGAATTATAAAACGGTATGAAGTCCCTGCCTTTATTAACTACTTTGGCAAAAGATGCAGAAAATTCCTGATTCCCACAATATATAACAATATACCACTTGATATAGAGCACTGGGCTACAAGATCCTCATTTAAACATCAATTAACTAAATACTTGTTACGAATTTATAAGGTACAACTAGTTATTTGACTTTGAAAACTTTTATAAAGCTCATTTTAAATACCCTTTGCTTACCTACCATCCTAGTTTATCACTGCTATTTTCTACTACTGTCGCACGAGTGATTGATTTCCACGGGGTAGCCGGGATCGATCACTCGCCGAGCAATTAAAGAGAGATAATTAGGTTGACTTACGGGAAATAAATAAAAATATCACCAGGAAAGTTTAAACTCGCGTTATAATTCGATTAACAGAAGAGACAATTATCCAGGGCGTGGGCGACGTTGCTGGCACTTCACAGGTCTTCAGATGGTCTTGTACTCAACTCGGTGGTGCTGGCCGGAGCAAAGGGCCAAGCCTCGTGTGTCCCCTGTATTTATAGGGCCGGCGTGGAGGGGCGCGAGGGAATGGCCCACTGCTGTGCGTCACTCGTAGCGAGGCTCGCGGCGCAGGGGCGTGACGTGACGTCACTCACCCCCCCCGTTAGGCCGGGATTTTCCCTAAGGAAAATTCCCTAGCCCAACGGGCGTAGCAGCCCTGAAGATACTCCCTGAAATTAGAGAAAACAAGGGCCTGAGTACCTTGAACAAGTGACAACCCTATACGCTAATTAGGATACCTAAATAATAATGACCCACGCTTGCATTCTTCACGCGTACAACGGCAGTCTGAATTTGAACATAAACATTTATCATTCATAATTCATCACACATACCTACATGTAAATGCCGAGGCCAGTGTAATAGCCTAATATTAAAGATAACAATCTATGGAGAAGCGCTTAGGGTAATTATTAGGTAATAATGATTTGTAGATATAAGAAACTTGATCTAGCCCTACGACTTATAAATCTTGGGTTCGGCCTTTGCCACTAGATAAGTAAACTTTTTGAATATAGTTAGGTATAACAACAGATTTTTCGTAAAGATGAACAAAAATAATATAAGCCGCAGACACGACCGGACCGCTCAATGTCAAAGGAAAGAATTTAATAAATATTTTGCTCTAATTAGTAACTAGAACACGACCAGTAACCACCTTTTGAATGTAAACAATGGTGATTCATTAGTTAGGCATTTATTTATCGGCGCGTCGCTGAGTGAACGCGCGTGCGTCATAACGACAACTAGGTACGATCTAGGTGGTAGGTACTATTCGACTGTACCGAGCTCGCGACACACGGTTAATCACCATGATCGTTGTTAAAGTACCTATAATAACAATTTGATTATGGAATTTATACAGAATTAAGAATAACAACAGAACTTCAGAACAAGGCACGGCGAAAAACAATACGCCAATCCAGATGCATTTCAACAAATAGATTTGCGGAAAGAAAATACACATGCGAGAATCGAACTTGTATGCTCAGCTAATAGCGACGTTTTAACCACTGATCAACAGGGTAAAAAAACAATATATTTAGTTTATGGTTAGTATTTTTTAAAACAATGTTCAACATAACATTTGAGTACACAATTGCGCAGCAATTTGAAAAATAGTATTGTTTACGAGAAAAAAATATTTGCTACCCACCACAGAAAATATCAATTTATAGTAGGCACTACTACAAACGGTAATATAAATTAGAGACGTCCGTTTGAAAAAATTAAACAATGAATAGGTAGAAGGTATTCTTATTGTTGTTTTTATACTTTTATTATTCTTTGTAATTAATCAACTTTAAATCCTTGATGTGCCATTCGCCTAAAGGTTTTCCAGCCATGTCGTTAAGTTTGTATACTAGAGGTGATTTTTTTGAGGCAATCTTACATTTAATAAATTTAGGCGCCAATTTTTTGCTAAAGTATTTATCCTTGTCACTAAGTAGAAACGTTCTGCGCCAAACTATATCACCGACATTGAATTCTGCCTGTTTACGGCGAAGATTATAAGATGAACAATTTCGTTGGTGGGCCGACAACAGAGCTGAATGTACCTTCTCGAAAATAGAAGATAAATAGCCTAAAGTTTCGGCATAGCCGTCCCCTGGTTCAAGCACCATATCGGAATTAAATTCCTTGTCAATATACTGAGAACCACATGTTATGACCTCCCTACCAAAAACAAGGAAATTAGGAGAATAACCAGTAACCTCACTAACTGCGCAGTTAAGGGCGAATTGAACTTAAGTGATTAGAGTGTCCCAGATTCGATGATCAGATTCTATGAAAGTTGAAATAGCTGTCATAATGGTTTTGTTGTAACGTTCAACTGAGTTAACGTGGGGAGTATACAACGGTGTAAAATGCAAATTTGGAATTTTATATTTTGACAACATACTTTTAAAGGTTGCGCTAATAAATTGTTTACCGTTACCCAAAACAATAGTAAATGGAATTCCATGCACCAAAAATACATTTTCCTCAAGAATTTTTGTTATCACTTCTGCAGTTGCCCGTTTAATGGGGAAAAGTAAACAATATTTAGAGAAACAACAACTGACCACAAATATAAAAGTGTTTTGTTTCCTGCTGGGAGGCAATGAACCAATCAAATCAATGCTAATCGTCTGAAAGGGCTTTTGACATGATTTGGGTTTTCCCATGAGACCTAAATTTGGGTGATTTTGGTGTTTATGGGTGATACAAGGTTCACATGAACTGACGAACTTGACAACATCGGTGTACATACCAGGCCAAAAGTAATTAAGTGAGAGACGTTTGTATGTCTTAAAAATACCCAGATGTCCAGCAGTGGGCGAAGAATGATTCTCCCTTAGAATGTCATTTCTTTGGTCAGACGGAATAACCTCTTTCCATTGAAATTCTCTAGTGAGAGGGTTTAATGTTTTTTTAAAACAATACAATTTATTGTTTATTACTTGATAGTTAACAAAGGAAGTCGGAGAACTTAAACAGCCTTTATAGATATTTGAATACCAAGGATCATTAGTAGAAACTGGTAAATTCTGATTAGAATTAATGTCTATATTTATATCATTAGCAATAGCAGAAACGGGTAAAGAGCGAGACAGAAAATCAGGTAAAACGATATCGGAACCCCGACGATGACGTATTTCGAAATTATATAATAAGAAGATAAGCGAACTCCCCATCTGGCTAACCGGCCAGTAGGGTTATTTAAGGTCAAGAACCATTTCAAAGCAGCGTGATCAGTGTAAACAATAAACTTTTTACCATTTTCAACATAACAACGCCAGTGTTCTATAGCAGATAGAACAGCCAGGGCCTCGTGCTCTGTGGCACTGTAATTTTTTTCTTGCTTAGTGAGTGATTTGCTATAGTACGCTATGACTCTTTCCTCACCATTTAGCCTTTGACAGAGGATCGCGCCAAGACCAAAATCGCTAGCATCTGAGTGTATTTCAAACGGTTGCGAGTAGTCAGGACAAGCCAACACCGAGGAGGAAATCAAACAATTCTTTAGGTTATTAAACGCCTCATTAGCCTCTGTCGTCCAGCAGAATGGAGGTGCGTTTTTACTTTGAGATGTTAACTTATTTAAGGGTGCAGCAATAGAGCTAAAATTCAGTATAAAACGCCTGTACCACGAGGCTGCGCCTAAAAAATGACGTACTTCTTTTCTATTAGGAGTGGGATAATTTTTCATTGAATTTACTTTATCCGGATCGGGATGCAATCCACTAGAGTCGACAACATAGCCTAAATATTTTAGTTTATCTCTAAAAAATTGACATTTTTCGAGATTAATTGTTAAATTAGCGCTTTTTAGTTTATCAAGAATGCGTAATAAAAGAGTAATATGCTCGTTGAAACTGGAAGTGATACAGATTATGTCATCGATAAAACAGAAAACTTTATTTTCAAATTCTGGACCATAAAATAAAATATCAACTAATCGTTGTTGAGTAGCTGGCGCATTCGTAAGACCGAAGGGCATTCTTTTGAATTGAAATGTGCCACGCGTAGGAATATAAAAGGCTGTTTTGCAACGGTCCTCTTCTTTAATTAATGTTTGCCAAAAAGATTTAGACAAGTCTAAACTAGACAAGTATTTAGCATCTCTCAGATTATCTAAAATTTCCGAAATATAAGGCAAGCTATAAGCATCTTTTTTTGTAACGGAATTTAATTTAAGACTGTCCAAACAGAAACGCAGTTCACCATTCTTCTTAGGGGTCAAAATGACCGGGTTTGACCACGGGCTTTCAGATCGTTCAACAACATCCTCTGAGAGCATGTCGTCAAGATGCTTTATTAAAATTCTTTGTTTATCGGGAGACATGCGATAAAATCTTTGCCGAATAGGGGGGCAATCACCTGTATCAATTGAATGAGAAATAATATTTGTGCAACCGAGACCCCGCTTCTCGTATGAAATATCGGTAAATTTAGAAATAATGTTGTCAGCGGTAGCTCTCTGGTCGACTGTAAGATGATCGTAAGAAACAAGATGTGTAGGGGGGACTGCCTGCAACTCCATTACTTGAGCGTCAGACTTGTTCACAATCAAAACAGACTCTAATTTGTTAGGAAATAGGCCGAAGCTTCGCCAAAAATCCATGCCAAGGATAAGGGAATTTTGAATCCCAGGTACAACATGAACTTCTAAGTTAATCAATTTATCCTGAAACTCAAAGGGTAGAAACACCGATCCCAAAGACTCAAATCGTTCGCCGCCAGCTGTTATTAACCTTAAAAGTTTCGATTTATCCAAAACATCGTCTTTCAAAAATAAGTTATTCAAATTATTACCTAAAATTGTAACGCAAGATCCAGAATCTAAAAGACCAGTGGTAGGTATTCCGTTTAATTTTAGAGTAATGTAAGGTAAATATTCTACTTTAGAATTACGGATTGCGGAAATATGATAGCTACTAAAGATTTTATTTAAAAAGGCCAACCAATTATTCCACTCTGTTTTATTACAATTAGTTGTATAATTTGATTTTCCACAATCCTTGTTAACTAGTTTTTTGAAACTGTAGGGGTCGACTTAGACTTACAATTGGGGCAGTCTGACTCCTTGAAACCCTTTGTACCGCACTTAAAACAGATTAGGTAGTGTGGTTGCCGGCAATTACGTAATGAGTGCGAATTGCATCTACAACGCACGCAAAAAAAATTATTTATATTAGAAGTACTCGATACGGCGTAAACTTGTGGTACAGACTTGTATCTCGATGTATCAGCGACAGAGTTATATTTATTGAAGTGATTATGACTGTAAACATTTTTGTTTGAAGAAAAATTAGAAAACGGATAATTTTACGCTAGATCAGGTGCTACAGTATTCTTTGAAACTTTAGGGGGTTCAGAAAATTGCTTACTGCGACTTTGGTAATTTTCGAAAAGACGACAAACTTCGACCAGACTATCAACATCAACAACCTTTGCAGTGAGCAGACAATTAGTGTAACAAGGTCTAATATTATTTAGTAAAATTTCTAGCTTCTCCGAATCAGCGATAGGAGAACTAAGTCGCGAAAACAGACCGTGCATTTTTGCTATGTAAATAGTTATTGATTCGTTTTCGCCCTGTGAGCGCTGACGAATCTCCGTCATAAGCCGATAATCGTAGTTATGCGGACTAAAATCTCGTTTCAAAAGTTCGCAAAGTTCTAACCAAGTCTTTACATTATTTTTAACAGAACGATACCAAACTAATGCGTCACCCGAAAATATTTCAAAAGCGAAAGACAAAATCTTGTCGTGTGGAATAGATCTACAGGACATAAATTCATCAATTTTTTCAATAAAGGATCTTACACATGATTTACCGTTAAATTTGAATTTACCTAATTCCGAAAAAAGCTTACGGTCGTAATTATAGGAAGTGTTTCCCTCTGCCACCGAGCAATCCGACCGCGAATTACGGCTCGTGATTAATTGCAATTTCGCATATAAGTCATTAAATTTATTCCACACAGACTCAATTTTTTTAATATCAAGACTGCCGGTATCCACCCTATTCAGTCGATGAAAACAATGGTGTAGCACGGTTTCGACCTTCTGTTGAAGCTCGGAAGTATAGTTTGCTTCCAACATAGATAAGTGTTTAGTTGATCTTAATAGTGACTTTTCCACTTCTGCCACATCCTCCTCTGGTGGGAAGGGTGAAGATAATATATCCTCTGAGGGAGTTTTAACTGAAAGTTTAGCGATTTGTTTTCGGGGATCGTCAGGCTTTGAAACGCCGCGTATTGTGGTCTCATATTCTAATTCCGCTTTAGTTAATAATGAGAAATTTATAATGTAAGCCATTATTACAAAACAATAATAAAAAATCTAAGTATTTACGCCGGCACTAGAAAAAAAAAATTAATATCGCCAGAAAATCGAATACCGTGCTAAAAAAAAGCTGAAGTACACTAAATTATACAATGGTGTGATGATTGGTCAAGGAAGAAAAAATTTCTTAAAGGTCAATCAAAGGTTGAATCACAATATTCTTTCGCGAACCCGTGGCTCGTTAGTTCAACGGCTAAGCGGTTAGAACCGGTTGGCGGCTCGACACGCTGCCCGCGGTGGAACGTGATTTTAGACCGACGTTAATTAAATCACCGTTATGTTATTTACACAGTTAAATTGCTTATGGCCAACCAAAATAGATAGAAACTGTACCTGTACGCAATTCACCACACCAGAATATATGCACACACAGGAGAAAAATATACAAGAGAAAAATAAATTATTTCACTCACCTGTAAAGTGCCAACTTTCGTTTTAAAAATATAATTAAAAATTCTATTGGGCGCCAATGTCGCACGAGTGATTGATTTCCACGTGGTAGCCGGGATCGATTACTCGACGAGCAATTAAAGAAAGATAATTAGGTTGACTTACGGGAAATAAATCAAAAAATATCACCAGGAACGTTTAAACTCGCGTTATAATTCGATTAACAGAAGAGACAATTATCCAGGGCGTGGGCGACGTTGTTGGCACTTCACAGGTCTTCAGATGATCTTGTACTCAACTCGGTGGTGCTGGCCGGAGCAAAGGGCCAAGCCGTCGTAGGTCTTCTTCTCACAACCCCTTTCGGGGTAGTGGGGGTACCTTTGGGAGGTTTACTCCTTAAGGAGGTTGTCTACGCGGCCCATTACTATGGGCCGGTCAATGGGTTGGCCGCCCTCGAGGCTGACCAACCGGGTGAGTCTCCGTTGGGAGAGGCCCAGTTAGTCGCCTGCGAGAGGGCGGCGGCTGGTCATCTTGCTGATGTGGTGATGATGGTGGTGGTGAAGAAGAAGCCCCGCTCGAGGGAACTGGGATCAGTTCCCGAGCGGGGCGCTTCAGTCTCCTCCGGATGAGGTTGGTTGCCTCTGGATGGGGGAGTGGAGCGATGTTGACTAGGTGGGGATGCTCTGAGCGATCTGCTCGCTCGAACATACCCCGGGCCAGCCCGCTCACGAATCCCTCGATCGGCTCCCATTTGAGGTCCCGATGGATGGTCGCGTTTTTCAGGTACCTGGGCGCGTCGACCGCACAGGCGAAGGCACACGTTCTCCACCCGCTGCAGTCGCTGCCGAGTGGTCCTCGCTGTCATGTTGTACCAGGCCGGCCCCGCATAGGTGAGGCGCGACCTGATGTAAGTTTTGTAGAGGGCCAGTTTGGCTCTCAACGGCAATCTCGAGGACAGCAGCGGGCGAAGCTTCGCCCTGGCTACCTGGGCCTTCGCGACGATTGTTCCGACGTGATGTGACATCGTCAGGTTCCGGTCGATTGTGACGCCCAGGTACTTGACCGTCGGCGACCAAGGGATTTCCTCCCCCATCAGCTTGAGGCACGGCGGGTACTGTACCCGTCCAGTCACCATAGCCTGGGTCTTGGACACGTTGCACTTGAGCCTCCACTTCTTCAGCCAGCCCGGGAGCGCTTCAAGTGTCGGGCTCAGCTTCCGTGCAGCGTGTTTGGCGTTCCGTGAGCTGGACAGGTACGCGGCGTCGTCCGCAAATAGCGCCAGCTTCACGTCGCCCACTACTGGGATGTCGTCCGTGTAGTGGGCGTACAAAACTGGGGAGAGACAGCTCCCCTGTGGGACTCCGGCCTTGATGGTCCTCTCCTCTGACGTGACGTCCTCGACGGCCACGTGGAAGGTTCTCCCTCGGAGAAATGATGCGATGACCGTGATGAGTTGTCGTGGGATAGTGGACGTCGACAGTTTGTAGATGAGGCCGTCATGCCACACCCTGTCGAACGCCTTCTCCATGTCGAGCATCACGGTCACCGTGTGGCCTCGCTTGTTCATCCACGTGGCCATCTCGCCCAGTACGCGAGTCAGCTGCAGCGTGGTAGAGTGTGCCTGGCGAAACCCGAATTGTTCGGGCCTCGGGATGAGGTGCGGGGTGATCTTCGCCAGCAGCAGCTGCTCGAACACCTTGGACGTCGTCGAGAGGAGAGTGATGGGCCTGTAGTTCTCCGGCTTCCTGAGGTCCTTGCCGGGCTTGGGGAGAACAATGACCCGGCCCCGCTTCCAGCTGGTCGGGAAGTGGCCGGTTCTCAGGATGCCGTTGAAGAGCTGGGTCGCTGCAATCAGCGATTTCCGAGGAAGTCGATGCAGCGCGGAGTTCGGGATGCCGTCCTCACCAGGCGCCTTCCGGGGGTTGGTTTTGCGGATCACCGCTGCAACCTCTTGCGGGGTCACCAGCAGGTCACCTCCATCCGATGAGACGAGGGGCGTTGAGAGGTAGGTCCGGACTAGCTCCTCTACCTCTCGTGAGTGGGCCTCGTCTTGGACCTCGTGGGGGGTGAACTGTTGTTCGAGGCTGCTCGCGATGATCGCCGCCCGATCTTCAGCCTTGTAGCGCAAAAGGCCGTCTCTTCCGAGCAGGGGGCGCGTCGGGTTTGGGTCCACAGATAGCTGTCTGCAGAGGCGTGATAACGAGGCCTGGTTATCCTCGATGTGAGACAGGTGTTGCTCCCACTCGTCCCCCCTGTGCTCCCACAGAGCGGCCTTGAGCGCATTGGTGAGGCGGTTGTACCGGGTTTTGTCCCTGGGGTGCCGAGTTCTCATCCAGGTCTTCTTGGCATCGCGCTTTTCCTCGAGCAGCTTCCGTATCGAGGCGGGAAGGGGTGCCCGCCTCTCGGAGTTGACCCTGGTGCTCGAGGATGCTCGAAGCGCGGCCTGAATGGTGCTGGAGAGCTCCTCGGCGGCTGCATCGACTTCCTCAGAAGTGTGGATGGTGGACGGCTGATGGTAGCCGGCCAGCTCTTCCTCGAACTGGTCCCAGTTTGTCTGGGTACGTGGTCTTGGTAGGTTGACCATCGTCGCGGGTTCCCTGAACACCAGTAATACCGGTCGGTGGTCGGAGGGCAGGTCTGGCAGGACCTCTTGCGTGGGAGGTGCCCTCAGTCCTCGGGAGATCAGGATGTCCAGCACGTTGTCATTACGCCCCGAGGGATCCAGCCGGGTAGGCTCTCGGGGGCCGGCGACTTCGTAATTGTAGGTGCTGGCATCCTGGAAGATGAGCTCTCCCGCTCGGTCGCTGCTTGCGCAGTGCCATGCCGGGTGCTTGGCATTCAGGTCTCCCGCGATGATGGTGGGCGTGGATGGAAGAAGAAGATTCCTCAACTCGGCCACGTTGAAGGAGCTAATAGAGCCGGTCCCTGGCGGTCGATAGGCCGCGTATAGGCGCATCTCCCGTCCGCCGACTTGAACATCAACACCGAGGGCGTAGATGGTGTTGTGTCTCTTCGGCTCGACGAGTTGATGCACCATTGACCTCTTCACCAGGACAGCAAGTCCCCGGTAGGCTATGCCTGCCGGCGAGACCTCATCCTGCCTGTAGACGATGTACCCTGGGATCTTGAGTGGGGCGGTGTGCTTCAGGTGGGTCTCGCTTATCAGCATGATGTCGACTTGCTGCTCCTTGACAAAGAGGCGTAGGAGGCCTATCTTCCCAGACAGGGACTGGGCATTCCAATGGACCACCCTTAGTGGCTTATCCATTGGAGGGGATGGTCTGCAGCATTCCTGTTATATCTATGTCGCCAGCCCTAACCCTCTGAGCGAACAGAGAGAGAAGGGCGGCGAGCTGCTCTTTTTCGCTGGTGGCGGAGGCTGGCTTGGCAGGTCCATCCCCTGCAGTGGCCGCTGGGGGTTGGCCCGGTCCGAGTTGAGGCTTCTTCTTCTTCTTTTTCTTTTTCTTCGGCTGAGTAGTCGCCGTGGGTCCCTTCTCAGCCGGAGCGTTGGCTTTGGCCATCAGGTTGGTCGCGGCTGATTCCCCGACTTGGTTGGGGTGGGCGACTAGTTTTGGAGGGCCGGTCTTGGCCACGAGTCCCACTTTGCGGCTGCGTACTTCCCGCTTATACGCGGGGCAAGCAGGACTGCTGGCGGTGTGGGCTCCTTGGCAATTTGCGCAAGTCGGTGGTTGGTCCTTTGGGCGTGGGCAATCCGTGGCGTGGTGTCCGCCACCGCAACGCACACAGGCAAGGGGCCTGTGGCAGTTGTGGGAGCTGTGACGGAAGCCCTGGCATCGGTGGCATTGTGAGGGGCCCTTTTTGCCCCTCCAGGCCTCCACTGTCACTCCTGGCATGAGGAGGACCTCGTTGACCGCATACGCGGCCTTTGCGGCTTCGGGAGTCTTGTCCACCTCCGCGAAGAAGATGCATCCCGGTCTGCCCGTTCGGGCCCGGATATGCTTGCTATACCTGACCGGCACTCCCTTGTCGGTCAGGTCTTTGGTGATCTCCTCCGCGGGGGTGTCGGCTGGAAGACCTCGGATGGCTACCTTCAGCGGTCTCGCCGAGGGCGGTGCGATGGCGTAGTATGGCGCCTGGTCTTGGCCCAAGTTGTCCAGGTACGCCTGAATGACTCGGAGCTCCTGGTCATCGCGGGGCGTGAACCTGATACCCTTGCCAAAGGGGCGCCCGTTGGGAGAGTGGCCAAGTTGGGCGGCCAGCTCCTTGAAGTGGACCGTCCAGTTATCCAGGCGGTCCACCACAAACACGGCCTGCTTCTTGGTAGTTGTGGTGGTGGTGGTGGTGGTGGTAGGGGCAGCGGTGGTTCCGGCTGTCGGCTTCGGCTTCGGTGATGGCGCTGCTGCTAGAACAGCAGCCGCCGTCCTTGGGCCAGGTGTCAAGGCTGGCGCGGGGGCCAGTGCGGGGGTGGGGGTGGGTGCCGCTGTTGGTGCTTGCGCCGGCTCCGATGTCGGAGTCGACGCCACTGTTGCCGGCAAAGTTGATTCACCCGAGGAGAGGGTGCGGCTGCACTTCCCTGCGGGGGGAGCACGCTGAGGTAGGGGGGGGAGGGACTTGTAGGAGGAAGAGAAGTCCTCCTGCACCTCCATCCTTTCCTCGCTGGGTCCCGGCGAAGTCGCGCGGGCTGGGGTTGAGTGGCCGAGGGGGAGGGAGTCCCCCCTCTCAGACGGGAGTGAGTCCTCCAGGTCAGGCCTCTTCACCGTCTGGTGGACGTCCTCCTCTTCGCGCGGCCACTTGGTAGGCGCTGCCATGGAGGGGGTGGTCTCGGCGGTGGTGGTGGTGGTGGTGGTGATGGTGGTGGTGTGGGTCGGATCGGTGGTGGTGGCAGATGGTGTGTCACCGTGATCCTCCCCTACACTCTGGATTGTGAGCACCCGCTCCGGCGTACGCGCTGGTTCGGGCGTGGTGGTGGTGGTGGTGGTGGTGGTGGTGGTTAGGCCGGTGGTCGCCGTGGTGGTAGTGGCGACAGTGTCCGGTCCGGTCAATATGTCCGGGAACACGGCCTGGACCACCTGCAGGGTCTTAAAATCGGTGGGGGTGAGATCCTCCTTCCTCATCTCCCCCATCATGACATCCATCGCCCGGAAGTAGGCCTCAACCCAGCGCTGCAGGCCCCGCGTGATGCCACCCTTCGCACGAAGGGCGTCGAAAGCACGAAGGTCGCCCTCGTGTTCCGCACGCCTGGTCTGCAGCTCCGGGGTGGTGTTAGCCCCCTTTCCGGACGATGCCTGGTGCTGTTCCGCCATCTCGGGATAGTGCCGTCACGCGGGCCAAGCCTTGTGTGTCCCCTGTATTTATAGGGCCGGCGTAGAGGGGCGCGAGGGAACGGCCCACTGCTGTGCGTCACTCGTAGCGAGGCTCGCGGCGCAGGGGCGCGACGTGACGTCACATTACTTTTTATTGCAATATTGCTAACCATACTAGTTTAAGTTTATATACCTACCTCAGATATATTATGCACTTACTCCAAATCTTTTAGATTAAGTAGGTACCTATTATTGTTTTTGATTAACAAATGAAAAAGATTCAAATGTACGGATATTATATTAGGCTATAAGACTACACCCGATCTGATATAGGAAGCTACATCTGCCAACAAACTGTTTTGCAGTTTGGCAGAAGTTTTGTATTATTGTAAACGATGTGTGTCAGAATAAATGCTTTTTCATTTTCATTTCATTTTCAAGTATTTGAAAAGTATTAACGCGGGTAAAACTGCGGATAATTACAGGATAGCTGCTGAAATGCTCAAAAAGGTAGGCGAAAGCGTCAGTGCAAGCCTGCTGTACCTACTGTTCAATAAATGTTGGCAGTCCGGTCGCGTAACAGGTGACTGAAACGAGGCTGTAATTGTGCCAGTTTATAAGGATAAAGGGATTCAACAAGTACGTAAAAGTATGTATATAGCGGCATAAGCCTCCTGAGCGTTGATGGCAAATTGTTCGCAAAGATACTAATTGAAAGACTGATCTCTAAAACTGATAGAAAAATTTAAGATGTGCAAGCAGGATTCATAAAGAGAATGGGATGAACGGATCAAGATGCATACATAGTCTCACGCCTATAACCCCGAAGAGGAAGGCAGAGGTGCATTTCTACACCCACTTTTCGCCAGATATACTTTAGTCCCACGTAATAAGGGGCGAGCCTATTGCCGTACCGGGCACATTTCCAGACTCCGAGCTGCTACTGAGAATTTCGTGACAGAAAAACCCAATAACACTGCACGACCCAGGAATCGAGCCCGGGACATCCCGATCCCACGCGCACATTCATGCCGCGAGACCAACCAGGCAGTCGTATAGGGTTTGATGTCGAGTTTTCTGTCTCTACGCAAAGATGGTATTTGCATCGTGTTATGATGAACAGATCAAGATGCGTTTCAGAGAAAATCTTAGTGAAACACCACAAGGTTTTCTGCGCTTTTATTAACTTGGAATAGGCTTACGATCGAGTAGTGAGGGATAAACTTCGGTCAACACTTTCTGTGTATGAAATGAGCAGTAGTCTGATACCGGCACTTACATCCATACATATGTTTAAAGCACCTGTGGCAGATTATACGGGGCCTACGTAGAGTGGTTTAACATTGATTTTGGTGTTAGACAGGGATGTAAAGCGTCTCCGTGGCTGCTCAATTTGTTCATGGACAGTTTTTTGACTGATTTGAAAGAGTCTGAATCTGTATTAAGAATCTGTGACTCAGTGTGTAATATATGGTAACCTAATCATCAGCCCTTTATATTGTCCCACTGCTGGGCACGGGCTTCTTCTCACTATGAGAAGGGTAAGGCCATAGTCCACCACGCTGGCCAAGTGCGGGTTGGCAGACTTCACAGGTCTTTCGAGAACATTGTGTAGAACTCTCAGACTTGCAGGTTTCCTCACGATGCTTTCCTTCACCGTTAATCAGGCGATAATTAACAATTTAATACGCACATAACTCCGAAAAGTCATTGGTGCGCGCCGTGGATTCGAACCCGGACCCTCTGCGTAGAAGTCTGTCGGTCTCTCCACTAGGCTATCGCTGCTTATGGTGCCCTGCTATACGCTACTTATTGCGAAGTACGCGTCAAATTTTTAACAGATGGTCACCATGATGAATGAGGCGTATAAGAAGAAAGGTATGAAAGTGTATGTTGACAAAACAACATAATGTAATATAATGATAGGAGATGAAAAAGTGGAACAAGTGAACGATTTTGAGTATTAAGGTTTTTTGTTTACAAGCGATGGAGAATGTGGGGGAGATGTTTAAAAGAGAACGAAAACAGGCAATAGTGTGAATGTCTCCTTATAGTCCAACATCAGTAAGGTATTATCCCTAGGCAGGCTCACCTTACTATACTGCAGCGAGTTTTGGCACCAACACTGACGTATGGTAGCGAATCATGGGCATAGCAGGAGAAGCATGAAAGCAGAATTAATGCTGTGGAATTGAGAGCTTTGAGTAGTATGTGCGCAGTAAGTCTGATAGATTAGAAAGAGAAAAACAGTATAACATGAGACAAAAGTGGACTTAAAGAAAAAGTAGTGAAAAAGATTGAAAAAGGGATATTGCGGTTGTTTGGACATCAGGAGCCGATGGATGAAATAAGAAATACAAAAGAAGTGTTTTGGGTAAGAATGAATAGAAATGTCGGTAGGGGACGCCCAAGGTGGAAGTACAAAATCCAAATAGGTGAAGTACTGAAAAAGGGCCAAATTAAAACTACCCACCCATATCCGACGCGCATGCATGATGAGGTAAATGAATGTTGAAGGAGCGATAGAGGTTTGTCTAAACCGAAGCAGGGGAGAGGGGTTCTATAGCCTCGGTCTACCCTAATGGAAGACAGGCGTAACGATAAAGATAGATAGATATTTAAAAACTAAATGTCCACCCGTGTGAATTCGGGGCGGGCCGCTAGTAATTTATATTTCAAATGGTACCTAAGTGTTAAAATATGGGATTCAGACGTATGGAATACACACATTACACATTTCCTTCCAGAGACAGTGAGACTTGCCGCTCTGTAACTTAGTAATAAAAAATCTTTTGTCTAATGTTGCTGGAACCATGTTGGACGATGAGTCGTTCCGTATTGCTACTTGCTTTTACGTTTGGGTGCTACATGTGTTTCTCCGCATAGGTGTTTATCGCATTCTCTGCCATTGAGGAGAAGACGTCAATAGCCTCGGACATCATGGCCGCCTTTGTGCTTTTGATATGTGTGTAGTACACTTGTCATTTACACCGAATTTGTACCAACATTTGCACAATAAAGAATTATCTATCTATCTATCTATCATGGGTTTTCTTGCATCAGATGCGCGGGTAGAATTTCACGACATGCTCATTTGAATTACATTATTCGTCGTACTCTTGTCGCGTCTGGCGTACCAGCTGTACTCAAACCAAATGTTTTGGTTCGAAACGAGGGCAAAAGACCTGACGGTATGTCGTTGTTGCCATGGAAAATGGGTGCCTTTGGTGTGGGACGCAACGTGCGCTTACCGTACCTTTGCGCCATCACATGAAACAAGAACAGCAGGTCATGCTGGCGCTTCTGCTACAACAGCGGAAACCCTCAAATGGCGCAAATGCGGCAATTTAGTCGGCAATTACGTATGTATTTGGGGTAGAAACGTTGGGCTCATGGGGTCTGAGCGCTCGTATTTCGTACCGAAACATCTCAAAACGCTTCATCAACATCTCACTTGACCAGAAGTCTGGTTTATTCTTTGCTCAAAGAATCAGCATTGCCATTCAGCGTGGCAATGCTGCCAACCTTCTGGGCACGTTACACGATGACAGTGATGCGGAGGAATACTACGACGCCTAAACACCTCGTGCCTTGCCTTTTATAAGAATGTATAATTTTATTTTCTTTTTTAATTTAGTTATAGGTTTATAAGTATAGTTTTAGTTATAAATAGTAAATAAGTAATGGTTAGTGTAAATGTAAACAGTTGTAAAATAATTTAATTGAAATAAATTATCACATAACAATACAAAAACAGCAAAATTCAAGGGCTTAGTGTCCCTGTCAACTCAAAATTGAGTTTTTGTTTTATGCACTTCTCGGCTTGTATTTGTAATACTCGTGTGTGAGTACTTGTAATTATGTGCCGTAATTAATTTGTTGGTGTACTTACATATACATATTATCAATCAAATGACCATACTTTCTATTAGCAAAATTCATAAAACTTTTTTATTATTCATATCGTTATCATTTATTCGAATTACAGATATTTCTAGTAAAATAAAATTGAAACATATTTAAGTAATATTTTTTGCTTCGCCGAATAACATCTCTGTAAATGTAAAAAATATTGTAAGTAGGATTTATGAAATCGTATGATTTATGAATAAACCTACGGTTTAGAGCGAATGAAAAACATTTAATTTTATAACGTTGAATTGGTTCGATTATTCGGCTAATTTATTTTTGAAACTAATTTATTTGAGTATACTAGACTTTTTTGACGGCATCGCCTGCGTGGTAGACGGATATAGTGGTAAAAAGGTAACCTATGCCACTCATCAACCTTGTTACTACCTCTACACATAGAAACTAGGTATGTGACAATATCGCTCCGTTGCACATACATAATTTAAAATTTTAATATGCACATATCTCAGCAAAGGTTTTTTAATACAGGTATTTAATTTATGGAATATCGAGAAATCTCTTCTTTATGCTCGAATTTTAGCTTCTAGCGCCCAGTAATTTTAGCTGTGCGAGTGTCAGTCAAGCAGTACCCGAAAAGTTTAATATGTATTAATTGATTATATACCTGAAATATTCATCTTTACAAAAGATGTCCAACAAGAAAGCTATAGGACCTGATGGCATCCCAATAGAAGCTTGGAAAAGTTTACGCGAACGAGGCGTTGCACTGCTGACTCTTTTCTTTAACTGCCTGATGCTATCTTCTAAGATGTCTGATGCATGGAAATTGAGCACTATAGTTACAATTTATAAGGGAAGAGGCAGTAAGTACGAGTGCGACAACTACCGCGGTATCAAGCTCTTAAGCCATACGATGAAGCTTTACGGGAGAGTGATTGATAGTCGACTAAGATCCGAGTGCGAACTTTAAAAAAATCACAATTTGACAGGTTTTTTAATAAAAAAAAATTGTTTATTATATTTTATTTTTATCTTGTTGGAGGAAAGCTTACAGACTAATTACAAACTTAAATACTACAATATCAAATAATAATTTTGCTAACAACAAGCCTCCGAATATAGAAGAATAGAATAAAAGTTTATTGATTTCAGTATTACAGCAAATTTGTATAAATTACAAAATAAATTATAATATAAGAATTTAAACTTTCGTGGTCACTATAATTACTTTGTACTGTTGCTACAGGATATATGCCACGTACCTTTGTTTTGAGTAACCGATATTTCGGCACTGTTGCAAGCGCCATGTTCACGGATGTACTGTACATCCGCAAACAATTGTTTGCCACATTTTTAAGGCGTTAATTCTTCACAGATTTCCATACACATTTTGAAGTCCATTATTTTAGAAACCAAATTAAGTTAACCGTGGTACTTACAAACAAGGTGCTAGGTTTCAGACAATATACAAACCAAGGGTAATATTCTATAAAGCTGTTTTCTCCCTCTTAGTCAAAACCAGCTTAGCTTTAGATAAAATAACAAATAAATAAAAATTTTATTCACAGAATTACAGAAAGCATACCTAAAGTCAAACAATAGATGAAAAGGAGATAATGAATTCTCCCTACATATTCATTTTCGATACAGTACATTGCCGACAATCCTTTCTTATACCTTAGTAGGGTTTATAGCTAGCTTGGTGCCAACGTGTCTTAAATAAGGAAAACTCAGTCAACTGTAACACATTTATTAAATAAACGCACCACAAGGGACAACTTTGTATTAACAGAAGCTTTTAGCTCCGTAAACTTTATTAGCCTGGTTTTACTCTATTAGTGTGTTCAGAGTATTGAATTATTAATTCCCTTCAACACGAACAGTTTGCACTGAAATTGTTTCAGCCAAGGTTTCTTCAAAATAACAGGCACTTGGATATTGTTCAACGAACTGTTGAACGGTAGCTGTGGGCGTGGGTACTAATATTGAATAAGACGTTAGTTTTTCTAGAGAGTTTGACAAAAACTTTGCAATGCCGCATTTGAGCGCCAATTTTATTCGAGCACTCTTTGTGTTCACATAATATTTTATGAAACGTCTTTGCAATTGGTTTCCGTTGTATGAAGTGGTAGATTATTTTTCTTGCTCCATTATGAAAAGCCTAAGGATGAGTTTATTCAGCTTTGCTTCTGTTAGGCTGGCATTTGGTTCGGCCACCCAAGATAGTAGATGGCATCGTCAATGTCAGGAATAAAAATACACCACTATTTTTAATCAGTACAAAAACTTTAAGGACATATTAGCGAAGACATTATTATCATATACGTGACGTAAGAATTTCATAATATCTATAAATAGCAAAGCTATAATCATTTGTTTTTTGTAGAAAATCTCACCTAAATCATGACATATATTACAATCCATTCACTATTTCATTGATAGTACTTACTTTCCGTCCTACTCTTACGCATTCATTCCGTCGCACTTGTAATGTAGGTAGCCTTCGATAATAAAATGAAGCAAAATAATAAGTGTAGGTAGTTACTTTTTTTTTATTCTACCCTCTCTTTCATACTTCATCCGGGCTTAGTACCGGCAAAATTTACCGTTTTACAAGTAATTAAATACGGAGGTATGTAATCAGAAAGCAAACACATATCAAAATAAAAGAAGATAGTCTGTAATAAAAGAAAAGAGTAATTTTATCATCAAATATTTTATCATCATCATGTCAGCCTAGAGACATCCACTACTGGACATAGGCCTCCCTCAAGGTTCTACACACAGACCTATTTTGAGCCGCCCGCATCAAATTATTATTTACTTAAGTAGGTATTATTTACTAAACTTACAAGTATTTCCATTGTCCTTCGAAACGTCCACCACCATTGTCAAGAAGTACGCTTCCGTCTTTTCACTTCGTCAAAAGCGTCTAATATGCGCTGTTTTTACTATTCGTCACTTACCGGCTCACTTTTGTACACTAACAAAAAGATGTCCATGGGTACACACCTGCACTCGCGATTCCTCCACTTAATAAGTACGCACGAAGCATAGCTACATATGATGTGAACTGATAAGCCTCGCGTCGGGCAAACGTAGACAAACAATTAAATGGATGCGCTCGGTTCCGCTAGCAATTTAGCACTGTTTGTCGCATTGGTCGGGGCGCGGCGCGGCGCGAGCGCAGAGGGACAGGGGGGAATTTATCAATGGAGTATTTACTACTGTTACAAGTCATAGTACGCGGTCGTAATTATGCATTTACCAATTATTGTGTATTTTTGTGGACAGTTTTGAGACACTTTTGGGACTTAATGTTTTTTTTTTTTAACTACATAAATTTGATCAGTTAAAGATACTTAGTACCCCGTTAAATTTTTTGTACTAATTAAAAAATAGTGGTGTATATTTAAAAGTCAGTGGACAGCAAAATCACGAACCTATACATACTACTCGTATAAAATAAAACGAAAGGAAGAAAAGGTCACAGAGCAAAATGATTCGTTCATCCTCTGCTCCTATTTCTGCCTAAAGTTATGTTTATCTTTACTAATCTTTGTTGCGTGCCGTACAATTTCTTATTGTCTTATTGTTTAAAACTTTTTAATTTTGTAACACAATTCAATTTACGTATAATTTACATTAAGCGTCGTAATGAAAATCCAGACGCCTTAGAACTAAATAATTTGTTGTTGTCAACTGTTAGAGTCAACTGTACAGCGACATTACTAATTAATGTGTCCGTCCGTCACAGACCTCTGGAACTTGTTTTACTGTATTTAATCGCAGCTGAACGTTATTTAGCTCCCACTATGATGCACTGCGAGATAAATAGTATGGAGTTAATTACATGCCATGTTTAGTGTATGAGTATTTATTTTTCTCATTTGCGGGATTAGTCATAAAATAATCGATTTTAAACTTTCGCTATTTGTATACATCATGCGTTATTATTTAGCGGGCCTTATTTGCGATAATTTACTTATTTAAAGACATAAATACCTATTTATTCTCCTACCGGTTATTCTCCTACGTTTCTACCGGCTTGCAACGGTTGTGGTTGCGGAGGGACTGATGTGAGCTCAGCGCCGTCCTTGTGAAGCGCGGGTTTCGGCAGCTACCCTCACTTGTTTTATATATTATTTTTTTTACTTTATCCGCACAGTCGGTACTTCGACAAACTACACTTATGACATCTACACACTGATGATTTGTGTTACTGCGGCGTTGTTTGCCTTTGTTTATGACTGGTTTCTAAGTGGTCCATAGTCTGTATCCGTTCTTTCGTGAAGGACTCTCGCCATTTTATCGACATCATCAAGAGCATGACAAAGGAACCAGACGAAATGATGGTAAGTTTCGACGTGGATTCACTATTTACTAATGTTCCAGTTCAGGATTGCCTTGAGGTCGTAGAGAGAAAATTAATGGATAGTGGTCTGTCTTACGAAGACGCCGCTCTATTGAAAAATTGCTTGGAGGGTTACTACTTCATATATTGTGGACAACATTACCTCCAGATCGACGGAGTGGCAATGGTTAGCCCAATAGCACCGGTGATGGCCAGTATCTGGATGGAACATTTTGAAGAATTCATAGTCATGCAGGCTTCAAATGCAAAGCTATGGAAGAGGTATGTCGACGATGTACTCTGCATCATCAAGGGCAACAAGCAAGACATAGAACAATTCGCAGACAAATTGAACTCCATACATCCGAACATCCGGTTCAAATTTGGAATGGAGATAGACGGATCGTTACCCTTTCTCGACGTCAAAGTGACGGTGAGAGCTAATGGTACACTTGGACACACTATATACAGAAAACCGACATACACTGACAGGTATCTCAACGCATGCTCGCATCGTAGTGACCTCGATAGTGAACAGACCCCTGTGACCCTGAACACTTAAACAGTGAATTGTTACATGTTCAGGAGGTACTAAGGCGCAATGGATATAAAAATGAGATACCCCATCGGAAGAGGAAGGACCGTAAACCTGAAGGAAGCCGAGTGCCGGCTTACATGACTTGTATCAAGGGGGTGGCGGCCAAAGTTAGAACAGTACTACAGAAATACTCCATCAAGACTGCTAGTCCGCTCTCCAAGGTAGCACACAATCTGCGTACCCCAAAGTACGTTATTCCTCTACAAAGTCGATTGCAGTTGTGGTAGTTCCTATATCGGACAGACCAAACGAACGATCGCTGAAAGGGTCAAGGAACATATCGCAGCTGTAAAATATCGACAAATGAATAAATCTGACATAGCTGAGCATTTGTTAGAATCTGGACTAAACCACTGGATAGAATTACATCAAGCACAAGTCTTATCCACCAATCGTCACTATTACTCCAGTTTAGTCCGTGAAGCAGTTGAAATAAAAAAAACATAGAAATTTTAACCGGGAGGACGGATACAGACTATCGACCACTTGGAACCCAGTCATTAACAAAAATGCAAACAACACTGCAGTAACAAAACTCATCAGTGTGTAGACGTCATAAGTGTAATTTGTCGAAGTACCGACTGTGCGGATAAAAAAAAAAAACAAGTGAGAGTAGCTGCCGATACCCGCGCTTCACAAGGACGGCGCCTAGCTGACATCAGTCCCTCCGCGACCACAACCGTTGCAAGCCGGTAGAAACGTAGCAGAATAACAGAGGTATTAGCCTTTAAATTAGTAAATTATCGCGACTAAGACTCGCTAAATAATAGGGATAAAATGTTTACAATCATTGAATGACGGATGGATACCTACAGGTGCTCTTTATTTCACTTAACTGCTTTTCGTTGATATGATTACCTCTGGACTTTCGTGACTTGAATAAATTGTACACAGACATCTCGAGGCCAGTGGTGCAGTCCATGCTGAAACGTCGAGGAAAATAAATTTACCAATATTTTCAAATACGGCAACCAAAATAGATAATTTGTGTAAATTTCAGCTTTCTAGCTAACACGGTTTATGAGATACAGCCTGGTGACAGACAGACAGACAGCAGAGGTTAGTAATAGGGTCCCTTTTTTATCTTTTAGGCACGGAACCCTAAAATGGAATGGAACAATATACTAATTTTTTTTATATGTTTCTTTTGCTGACAGTTCGCCACAGAGCACTACAGCTGCCACTTTGTCCAATAGAAGGTTTCCCTGTGTCCTATAAAATTGATCGCTTTGAGCTTACAGATTTTATTGAAAAATAAATTGGTATAAATTGATACAGGTTGGCGTGAGGCTTTTACATACACTTTGCTGCATAGGTAAAGCTGATTGCTTTGCGCTGGATCTACCTTTTGGTTGAGCGCAAAAATATTTAGTTTCATAGCATAGATACTGTTGAAATTATGAAATTAATAATATTGTCACAATATGTCGTGGCACATATTGGCGATAACATTTTGTTTTTTAATTGAGTTTGTATGCTTGAGTGTCTATTATAACACTTTCAATATTTTGCTATTGGTTCACAGATCTCAATTCCATTATGAAGCTTCTGATTGCGTGTCAAGTCACTAGGTTTGTTAACAATGTGACTGGTATTCTTTGGCAAAGTGTGGGTTTAGGTATTGTTACGAATTGAAAATAACGCCATCTATCAATGAATGGGAGAACTACATGAGATTAGATGTATCGGATGTTAAAGGCTGTTTGATCTATCCTCTAATAGATGGCGTTGGTGTAAATAGAACAATTACGCAAATCTAGAAACACGTTACACGTTTGCAGAAATTTCGTGAGTCGTCTCGAAAAGTCTAGTTATGTGTTCCGGCCGGTATAAATACCAGGCAGACGCGCGAGTCAGGACAGTAACAATTGTATATCGGAGCGATAAACAAGAAGTGAAGGGAAGTAATTCGAAAGTGTTTAGTAGTGTTTCTAGTAGTGTGAAATAAGTGTGTTTTTATTAGTGTTGAAAAATAAGTGTGTATAGTGTTTGTGTGAGTAAATAAAGTGCAGTTTTTCTGGCATAGAGTATATAATTTATCACCAAACCCCAGCTCGTAACAAATTGGTGTCAGAAGTGGGATAAATTATGCCGGTTATGCAGAAGGAAGAAACAACCTGGAACCAGCGCCAGCAAGACCTGGACCAGAGACGCTTCGGAGACGTTCATTCTCCATCGCCTAGTGGACCAGGCGACTCCGCAGCTGCAGTGGAGCCTGCAAGCGCACACTCCACGGTGGTGCCCGACATCGCGGCTCTGATGGCGTTCATGCAGGAGCAGGCCCGCCGTCAAGAGGAGCACGCGCACCGCATGGAGGAACAGCTACAGCGCGACAAGGAGGAGCAGACTCGCCGTCAAGAGGAGCAGGACCGCCGTCAACAGGAGCAGGCTCGCCGTCAGGAGGAGCACGCGCGCCGCCTAGAGGAACAGCTACAGCGCGACAAGGAGGAGCAGGCTCACCTTCAAGAGGAGCAGGATCGCCGTCAACAGGAGCAGGCTCGCCATCAAGAGGAGCACGCGCGCTGCCTGGAGGAACAGCTGCAGCGCGACAAGGAGGAGCACGCCCGCCGTCTGGAGGAACAGCTGGTGCTCATGAAAGACCTCAGCGCCGCAGTGGGGAAGGACTTGAAGGCGGTCAAGGAGGAACTTCAGCAGCACGAGGCCCATATCAGCGACGTAGAGATGCTCGTGCAAGACAAGCTTGAGACTCGCGTCGCCTCTATAGAGAAGCGTGTACATGACCACCACGAGACCTGTGTTGCTGAAGTGGAGAAGAAATTGCGTGGGCACGAAGTGACACCAGCGGCTGTAGCGCCCTCATCTCGTGGATTTAAGGTTCCACCATTTGATGGCTCGTCATCATGGTCTGCATACAAGATCCAGTTCGAGGCTGTGATGCGATCGAATGGGTGGACCAAAGAACAGGCCTTAACCGCCCTAACCTTGGGCCTTCGCGACCGGGCCTTGACAGTGTTGGAGGCACTCGGGCAAGACGTCACCTACGAAAAGCTCCTGGAGACGCTGGAGGCGAGATACGGTGACGCGCACCTTGAACGCGTTTATCGTGCTCAGCTGAAGGATAGGACACAACGCACCGGAGAAACTCTGCAGCAGTGGGCTCTAGAGGTGGAAAAGCTGGTCAGGAAGGCATACCAGTCGTTGCCTGCGCTTATTGACGGGAACCTCGTACAAGCGTTTACGGATGGGATCCGGGACCTGGAGGTAAGAGCAGCAGTGAGGCTTGGGCACTTCAAGGACCTCAAGGACGCCTTAGCCCACGCTCTGGAGGTAGAAGCAGTGCGACGCGATGATCGAGGTCACCGCATCTGGGAAGTTTTGTCGTCACCTCGGTGCTACAGCTGCGGAGAAAGAGGCCATATCCGCTTGAGCTGCCCAAAGCGTAGGCAGCCTGGTGACACCCTGTCTCCATAAAAGGGGTCGCCTGATGTGCCTGCCAGGCAGCGAGAGCAGGGAAACGAGTAGAAGCCAGGACTGCGGGGCGGGTGCTGGCTGGTAATGGAAGAGCCCCAAGCATCTCGATCTCGCAATCATGTGACGGGAACAGCCTGATCATCGAAGGCGAAATTAACAGAACACCATGAAAGATGACATTGGACACGGGTGCTTCTCGGACAGTCATCGGTTTCCATCTGGCAAATCGGGTTCTTCGGGGCTGCTTCAGGAACAATGAAAGTGTGAATCTGAGAACAGCTACCGGTCAGCACATAACCGTCCGAGGTGAAATGGATTGGGTGGATCTGAAACTAGGCAACAAAGTTTACCGTCACAAAGTCATCGTAGCCGATATAGTGGACGACTGCATCCTGGGCCTAGACTTCATGAGGAAGTATCGCTGCGATATCGATGTTAACCAGGGAATGTTGAAGTGTGGCTCGGAAGAAGTCTTCATGGAAGGTGCAACTTCAGGAAAAGTGTACTGCCTGAAGAATGTCATTCTTCACCCGCGCTCGGAAACTGTTGTACCAGTTTGTTTACCAGGGAATTCTGGTCGAGGGAACCGCTGCGTACTAATCGAAGGTCTAGAGAAAGAGGCCTCCTGGAAGATTGCACGAACCTTGGTAAGGGGTACTAAAGTTTCATCAGTACGCGCACTGAATGAAAGTGACAAGGAAGTGTCGCTCAAGAAAGGGACGTAATTGGGCACCTATGAAGGAGCGGCTTGGATGCGTAGATGTCAAGAGCAACCTACCAGCGCCAAGGTTCAGGGTGCACGATTCGACGTGTCTACTCTTTTAGAGGACTGCGAAAGTACCCTGTCGGAGGAAGAGAAGACCGAGGCTCAGAAAATGTTGAACCGGTTCGCGGATATTTTCTCGACCAGTGATGCCGACATAGGGAAGACAGCACTAGTCCAGCACAAAATAAACACGGGAAGTGAAGCACCGATTCGCCAGCGACCAAGACGTGTGCCAGTAGCACGGGAACGTGAAGTGGAAGCTATGATCGACGGTATGGTGAACGAAGGCGTAATCGAGCCTTCGTCCAGCCCGTTGTGCTCTCCGGTTGTCCTAGTTAAGAAGAAGGATGGCAGCATGCGATTCTGTGTAAACTACCGCCGATTGAATGACATCACGAAGAAGGACAGCTACCCGCTGCCAAGGATCGATGACACACTGGATACGCTGACGGGGATGAAGTGGTTTTCTACCTTAGACCTAAAAAGTGGCTACTGGCGGGTGGAAATAGATCCTCGAGACAAAGAGAAGACGGCATTCTCCACAGGCAAAGGATTGTGGCAATTTAACGTCATGCCCTTTAGATTGTGCAACGCTCCGGCTACTTTTGAGAGACTGATGGAGCGAGTGCTTATGGGACTGATTGGAGACGCCTGCTTGGTCTACCTGGATGACATCATCATCGTGGGGCGCACCTTCCAGGATCACCTTCGAAACTTGTAACAAGTGCTGTCAAAGATACGAGGAGCTAATTTGAAGCTGAGTCCGAAGAAATGCGCGTTATTCAGACGGCAAGTGAACTTTCTAGGACATGCGGTCTCGGAGTACGGTATTCAAACTGACCCGAATAAGATCATGGCCGTGAAGGAATGGCCAGTTCCAGAGAACAAAACGCAGGTCAGAGCATTCCTCGGATTATGCTCCTACCATAGACGGTTTGTGAAGAACTTTGCTGACATTGCTCGACCTCTTCATAAGCTCACCGAAGACAGAGTACAGTTCTGTTGGAATGAGAGCTGTGACGTTGCATTCCAGAAGCTCAAGGAACATCTGAGTACTGCACCTATCCTAGGCTACCCTGACAATGAGCATGAATTCATAGTTGACACATATGCCAGTAACACTGGAATTGGCGGCGTGCTATCACAGAGGAAGGGTGATCAAGAAGTTGTTATAGCGTAGTTCAGCAAGGCCTTATCCAAACCCGAAAGAAACTACTGCGTCACCAGGCGGGAACTCTTGGCTGTAGTAAAGACATTGCAGCATTTCAACAAATATATGTTGGGGCGTAAATTCCACCTGCGAACCGACCACGCTGCGCTGAAATGGCTACTTCAATTGAAGGACCCAGAAGGACAAGTAGCCAGATGGATTGAACTACTGCAAGAGTTTGATTTTGTAATACAACATCGCAGCGGTAAGTTCCATGGTAACGCAGGTATCGCGTAGGCCGTGTCCCGACCAGTGCAAGCACTGTACCCGACGGGAAGCAAAGCAGGCAGCATTAGTGAGGATGTTGAAGACAGATCTGAGCGACGAATGGAAAGAAGCTTTGCAGAGTGCTCAGCAAGACGACAAGGACATACAGCCGATTCTCGAATGGAAGAAATCAGACGCTCCTAGGCCCAAATGGAGTGATATCACAGCAATGAGCCCGATCACCAAGAGTTATTGGGCACAGTGGGCAAGCTTGGTTGTCCAGGATGGAGTACTGTGCCGCAAATGGGAAAACGCTCGCGGTAACCAGTGCCATTTACAAATGGTAGTGCCTAAAACTAAGGTGCCAGAAGTCTTGCAGCTCTATCACAATGGTGCTTCGGGAGGTCACATGGGAGTTAAGAAGACGCTTACTAAGATCCGAGAGCGGTTTTATTGGCTCCACTGTCGGGATGACGTCGAGGATTGGTGCCGCAAATGCACAAGTTGTGCGGCTGTGAAGGGGCCAAACACTCGTAGCAGAGGTGCATTAAAAGTGTGCAATGTAGGAGCTCCATGGGAGCGCATAGAATTGGATGTCGCTGGACCATTTCCTGAGAGCCAGGACGGCAACAAATACTTCCTGGCTGTGATGGATTACTTCACGAAGTGGCCTGAAGTGTTTGCAATTCCAATTCAAGAAGCTACCACAGTGGCCGATAAGCTGGTGCATGAAGTCTTTTGTCGGTTCGGGGTACCCTTGGAAATCCACAGCGATCAAGGCCGGAACTTCAAATCTGAGGTGTTCAAGGAGACTTGTCGCGTAATGGGTGCACATAAAACCAGGACCAAGGCTTATCATCCGCAATCAGATGGCATGGTTGAACGATTTAACCAATCCCTGGAAAGGTACCTGGCGAAGGTCGTGGAGAGTAAACAAAGAGATTGGGACAAGCACATCCAACCGTTTCTCCTGTCATATCGCAGTGCTGTTCACGAAACCACAGGAATAACACCAGCTTTTGCCAATTTTGGCAGAGAACTCCGTTTACCAGCAGACCTAATCACCGGTATTCCACCAGAATCTCCACGCAATATAACAGATTACGCGACCGAGCTACGCAACAAGATGAACGATGTATATGAGCACATCAGGGAGTCAGGTCAACAGATGTCTGAGAAGAGGAAGACTCGCGACGATCGGAAGGCGAAAAACAAAGGCTTCGATGAGGGATCATTGGTGTGGCTTCATAACCCAGTACGAAGCAAAGGAAAATCGCCTAAGTTACAAGCCAGATGGGACGGGCCATATCGCATAATTACCAGGTTGAACGACGTCACCTATCGAATCCAGAAGGGGTCGCGAGGTGCACCGGAGATAGTTCATGTGGACCGGTTGGCTCGTTACTGTGAGTCCAACGATGCTCGAGACGAACACGTTTAAGAGGGAGGCCGTGTTACGAATTGAAAATAACGCCATCTATCAATGAATGGGAGAACTACATGAGATTAGATGTATCGGTTGTTTAAGGCTGTTTGATCTATCCTCTGATAGATGGCGTTGGTGTAAATAGAACAATTACGCAAATCTAGAAACACGTTACACGTTTCCAGAAATTTCGTGATTCGTCTCGAAAAGTCTATTTATGTGTTCTGGCCGGTATAGTCCAGTCAAGATCCAGATTCGTGCTTGCAAAAGGTCGGACAATCACGAATTTTTTATATGTTGTTAAGAACTACAATAGTGATAAAAATCCAGATTTGCAATTTTAAAAGTGCTGTGCGAGCGGTAGGGTATCCAAAAAACCATGATATTTTCGGATTTTTTTCAGTTTTTCCTCAATATCTTATTAAACGGAGGGTCTGACTGGTATAGTTGCTATGCACATTTTAAAGTAGATTAAATTTGCTATTATTTGAAACTAGTACGAGCTCTATACAACCATTAATTTTCAAGATACAGTTCTTCAAACATAGACATATTTTTCCAAAAAGTGTTTTTTTTCGGAATGTTAACTTTTTTTGTGTAATATCTTTTAAAATAAGCGCCTGACGTCAAAAATCATGAGTAAAAGGCTGTAGTCAATTTTATTTCCTTTCATTTGAGATCAAATTAATGGTTGTAGGCCTAGCGGTTCTCAAACAATAAGTACCTTAAGTAACATAAGCTGGGAGTACCTCCACGCGGTGAAGGCGGTAACAATATTTTATATTGGCTAAAACTCCCAAATTTTATAATAAATATATTTACTAATGTAAATGCCTTCGGACTTATTTTCCAGTGAGTGAGTATTTCAAAACAGTCTGAATAGGATTTACAGGATGCCTTCAAGTATGAGTTGGCCCCGTTCCCGATGTCTCTATTCAATGAACAGGGGATGCGTAAAGGCACAAAATCCAAAATTTACTCTGACTTTACTCCTCTTTCCAGCCACACGCCGATAGATACTAACACTCACGTCGTTTTGGATGGTGGCTACCTCTTGCACAAGGTTGTGTGGCAGCGGAAGAGCACAGTTCGAGAACTTTTGGCGCGTTATACCACCTACGTCCGTAACCACTTTGAGAAGAACGTCTCCGTCGTTTTTTATGGCTACCTCGAAGACGCTGCCTAAAAAAACACAAAGTCAGCGGAACGACTCCGACGCTATGCAGCGTATTCTAGCTATGAATTGACACAGTAATTCAAATTGCTCAAGAGCATGTATTGAGCAATGAAAACAACAAGCGCCGCATAATAACTCTTCTTAGTGTTTCCGCCTTTCAGAAAGAGGGGGTAGACGTGGCTGTTGCAGAAGAAGATGTGGATCGTGAGGTCGTCGTGGCTGCGCTTTCAAAAAGCGCAGTAGCTGATCGCGTCGTCATAGCAGGAGAAGACGTCGATTTACTTGTTCTTCTCAATGGCTTAGGCGCAGAAAAGACAAACGTTTACCTTCAGAAGAGCACGAAGGGCGAAGGTGGTTGCTGCCGTTCATTGTTAACGACACCCCAAAACGACACCCTTGAGGTGTCGCTAACAAAAAGCATTTGTTGACGCCACCATTAACAAATAGTGTTGTTACCCTGATTTAAATATTTTTTATAGATTCTTTAAACTTAATCGTTAGAAAGTTAAACTTAGTAGGATACCAAATTATTAAATAAAGTACAAAGAACTTAGAAAGATATATGCATATGTATATCAACCATTGAGAGTATTCCAGCCATATACTAGCTCGATAATTTTAAGCGATATGTTATCCCAACATTACGGTGGTATCGTCAACAAATGCTTTTTGTTAACGACAACCCAGGGGTGTCGTTTTGAGGGTGTCGTCAACAAGGAACCGTTGCTGCCACTACTCTACGACCTCCTATAATCAACGGAACTGCCAGCAATCACCAGAGACGATGCTATTCACCCACGCCTTTACCGGGTGCGATACCACCTCGGCGTCGTTTGGCCAAGGAAAGACCAAAATCACCACACTCCTGGGCAAGAATGAACAACTTGCTGAGCTAGTGGACGTCTTCCTACAAGCCGTAAAAAGTAAATTCATGACATGTACCATGCGGGCATTCGGGCATTGAACCCGCGACCAGCTTATAAGCCTGACGCTCTTCCAACTAGATCATGGAGGTTGCCTATATGTAAATGTAATTTTTGAGTTTTAACTGGTCAATCAGATAATAACAAGAAGTAAGAACAATTTCTTTGCAGTACCCCTCAAAATCAAGTTTTATAACTGTTTTTGGTAATCTACCTTTTTTAAGAGAACCACTCAGCACATAGATACGAATTTAGTCTCAAATGAAAGGTAATAAAATTTACTACAACTTTTTCTACAGATTTCTGTCGTCGTGTGAACATTCCGAAAAAAAACACTTTTTGAAAAAATATGTCTATGTTTGAATAACTGTACCTTGAAAACTCATGGTTGTATAGAGCTCATACTAGTCTCAAATAATAGCAAATTTAATGTACTTTAAATTGTTTAGAGCAACTATACCAGTCAGACCCTCAGTTTAATAAGATATTGAGAAAAAACTGAAAAAAGTCCGAAAATTTCATGGTTTTTTTTGACACCCTACCTCTCGCTAAGCACTTTGAAAATTGCAAATCTGGTTTTTTAACATTGGGGTAGGTCTTAACAACATATAAAAAATTCGTGATTGTCCGACCTTTTGCAAGCACGACCCCCTTTAAAAGTCTAATTTGACTGGACTAGTATAAATACCAGGCAGACGCGCGAGTCAGGACAGTAACAATTGTATATCGGAGCGATAAACAAGAAGTGAAGGGAAGTAATTCGAAAGTGTTTAGTAGTGTTTCTAATAGTGTGAAATAAGTGTGTTTTTATTGGTGTTGAGAAATAAGTGTGTATAGTGTTTGTGTTAGTAAATAAAGTGCAGTTTTTCTGGCATAGTGTATATAATTTATCACCGAACCCCAGCTCGTAACAGTATCTATCCTCCCTTTTTTTTTGTGAATTGTTTTTATTGCTTTCTTTTTAACTGTCAAATATACCGTGCATTTTCTCAATTTTAACCGGGTCAGAAGAGGTAAAGCTTGGGTGGAGCAGAGTGGTCACTGTAGTGGCGAGTGTCAGGTCTCCCTTTTTTACCAACCGATTTCTATAATACACTACACTATAGAATAGTCTACTTTGCAACTCCTTCATTTTAAAATCTTCTAAGACCTCTCAACTACAAAAGCTTATAGTTAAGCTGTGGAGAAAATATAAATTATCCGATTTTACAACTAATGCAAATTAATTATAAAGATTGAATCACAAAACACTTAGGTCAATGAAGATTGAAATGCATCTCTGTTAAAAACGGTTTTAAAAATAGCTTGAAATAGACTGTAAAATATACGGTAGTTAGTGCCAAGTTCTTTCGAACAGAAAGCTAAGATAAATGGATGCTCTGCTCGCCTTGTTAATTGCGTCCGTCTGGCAAACGAGTTAGCTGATGACGTTTTACGAAGAACTGCATTATATTCACATCATTTATCATTAGCGCTACTTATTAACGGCTGTGGTGAATATGACCCTCTACTCACTATAAAGACATATTTATTTCTGCATTTTGGTTGTTTTCAACACTTATACAAGTCAAAACCCTATTCTAGACGAAGACGCTTTGAGAGGCTAGTTTATTGTCTAGTACATTAGCCAAGCCCGTTTTAGTCAATTTCACAGATCTGTCGAGAATATTACACAGAGCTCTCAGACATGTAATATTCCTGACAATGTTTTCTTACGCCTTTTAGCATGAGCTCATTAACTGTAATGTTCATAAAATTTCCTTTTAAGTACATAGCAGATACGCAAAACATCACGTATAGCGTAGTGGTTTAAGTGGTTGGCTGGCCACTTCCAGATCGCTAAGGTTGATTGGTTCGAATTATGTCACAATACTTTGTGTGCGTCACAATTATTTTCCGAGGTTTTGTCGATTGAATGTTTGTATAGGCATCTGAGATCTTAGTGTGGGAGTTTGGCTTTTAAAAGAAACTCTGTTTCAATGCCTAATATAATATCTCAGACGTCGTGATATTTCATGAAAACGTCTCACACCTCGCTACAGCTGATAAGATCATCTTGTTAGGCGTAATGGAATGAGCAGCATCCGTTTTAAAGGTAAGTTCAGCAACCTGTTGCTCTAGGTAATTCGTATCTATGCCTGCAGCCTAATAATTATATTACATCGTTAGTCTGATTCAGATCGTGTGTATAATATAGAAGGAGGAAGAATAGTCCTAGCTATAAAAACACTTGTTTTAAAGATTGTTAATGATTCTTTGCTTACAATGATGATTTGATTTTCTGAGGCTTTTGACCCATTTTGCAGCTTTCTTTCTACCAAGGTTTATGTATACAATATACAGGTACATACTGCCGTCCTTTAACTAGAACCCCGTTAACCCTCAAATGGTCGATTTTGAGTTTTGAATGCAAAGTAATACAGTTTTAAATGTTCTATCTTTCTGTTTAAGAGCCATATCTCTATCACTTACGGTTATAGAGATATTAAAACATGATATACCGTTAAATGACGAAATACGCAACAAATGCTTGACTAAAAAGTGACTATACCACGCTTCTTAGCTTAATGCACGTTACAGTACCTTTGTTTCAAAATTCACCTAATATTTTTTTTATTTTTTATAAGCTCAAACTACGTTAATTGAATATTCGTAACTACAAATAGACTAAGAGCGTATAACTTGTTTACAGTTAAGGATCAATTTTGATAAAACAGGAATAAAAACAATGCTATAAACTATTTATGATGAAAACCTTATCTTAATTCTGGTAAGACGACCATAACGGTATTTTTGCCAAGTAATCAATATTGAGATTTGCTCAAAACAATTCGTTAAAAAAGCGTTATTTACTTCTAACATGGAATTTGTTCAAAAAAATATTAGTAATTCTTAACTTAATAACGGCTAGCCCACGTTCCCTAACTAGAAACACGTTATCCGTTTCCCGCGCTTCATTAATTCCGAGAGTGTGCGGGGATGCCATATGCGTGCAAGGATGGGATATGCGTGCAGGGAAGTTTGCCATTCCGTTCGGAGAGCTTATAGCGTGCAAGCGTGCCTCATCGCATCGTGTTGCCGCAAAAACTCCAATATCGCGGGTAACATTAAGAGGTAAAATTCGAAAATCTTTGTGTAATACCTTAGTAACGTTATCTTCCTTAATATCTCCACCGAGTTTGAGGGAAGAATATCAGACCAACGAATTAGTCATATTTATAAAATTATTATGACTGCCTTGTTGGTTTGCTATTATCCCTCAGACTAACTAGGTCGAGTGACTACCTTTAACGGGCAGGAACTGGATAAGAGTAGCCTCGGATCCACCATTGCAGTCAGTCAACCGGAACATGGCGGTCAAACCACCCAAAGTAAGGCGAAAGTAAAAGGCAAGATACTACATAGGCAGCAGCATTAAGTATCAAAGACTTCCACTACTACGATCGCCAATCCGTCTGCCAAGCGTGGCGATCAAAGCATCCTCCCAAAAATGAATCACACACGAAAAAAACGGCCTCTATTCCCCAGCGGCCCCGCTATTCCTGACTCAGATAGCGGCCATGGTAACGGCGGGCCAAGGGGTGTGATAAACCTCCGGCAGAGATTTGTCGCAATATTTTATTTATTTCATTTCATTCATCACACTCCGATGAGGATGTAGAAGCTATGTATGTGGACATATCTCGGGCTATACATAGCGTCAAAACCCATTACACCGTTGTCATGGGAGATTTTAACGCGAAACTAGGCAAACGAGCGGTGATGAGCTGAGGGTGGAGCAATTTGGATATGAACACCGGAACTCGCGGGGCCACTTGCTGGCTAGCCTCATGGAGAAGAAAGGACTCTTCATGATGAATTCCTTTTTCAAAAAGCTAGAATGCCGCAAGTGGACCTGGATAAGTCCAGATGGTGCCACCAAAAATGAGATTGATTTCATCATGTCAATGAAGAGGTTAATATTTAATGATTTCTCTGTGATCAGTTCGCATAAAGCGGGCCGCGGTCACCAAATGGCAAAAGGCACATTGAATATTAGTCCCAGCCTCGAACGGTCGAGATTGATGAAGTCTACGCTCCCAGCGCCAGTTCAAATCTAAAACCCCGAGAGCTTTTAGCTGCAAAACCGCTTCGAATGCCAAGGAAAATGCGTAGATGTGGACGACTTTAGTGCAGGTTAGTGAAGGCTGTTCATACAACAGGCTTAAAGTTCTTAAAGCCCATGATGATTAAAAGAGCCCATCAAATCTCTGGTCCGATCCTTGAGCTTATACAGGAAAGGCGTAAGATGCTTCTGCATGCCTCCGACGATATGTCAAAGTATCGGCGGCTTAATAAACAGATCTCTAAGTCTCTGATTCGCGATCTCCGCCAATACAACCCTAAGTGTGGTCAGGACGAATGGTGGCAGAATTATCTCGTCCAGACCTCAGTCTGGACAAGATTATTCTGTTACCATTCGTCTTCAGCCTTGTCAGCTGACCTGCCCGATAGACAGATCTCTTTTGAATACTTTGGAACCGAAATCTGCTCGAGTGCTTCTTGAACACACTTAGTGTTGTATTGGCGAAGATCGGGAATCAGAGACTTAGAGATCTGTTTATTAAGCTGAGGTGGAGGAGCTGAGGCTCCTGGAAAAGATCGAAATGGACAGCTATACACAACTACACGACCACTTGTTACTACTCCAGTCACTAAACCTAGAGCTAGATTGACCCGACACTATACCGAAGATATCCCGGACATGACATCCCGTCAGCATGCACGGGATAAGAGTGGCCCTAAATCAACTCAAAACCAACAAGGCACCGGGTGATGACGGAATTACGTCAGAACTTTTGAAAGCTGTCGGCGCACCTGCCGTGGAAAAACTTCGAAAGTTATTAAATTCTGTCATACTTGAAGGCAAAACGCCACAGGCATGGCACAGGAGTGTGGTGGTGATTTTCGTCAAGAAAGGCGATAAAACTCTTTTGAAGCGGGTTTCCGTAAAGGCTATAGTATTATAGACCACATACATACGCTGTGGCAGGTTAAGTCTGAGGAGTATAACCAGCCACTATACTTGGCGTTTGTGGACTATGAGCAAGCCTTCGATTCGAGCAAAACCTGGGTGGTACTGCAGTCTCGCCAACTGTGCCATCGACGACTATCGATACGTCGAAGTGCTGAAGTGTTTGTTCGAAAACGCCACCATGTCAGTCCGCCTCCAGGACCAGAGTTTAAAACCTATTCAACTATAGCGAGGGGTGAGGCAGGGAGATGTAATATTTCCGAAACGTTCACCGCAGCGCTGGAAGACGTTTTCAAGGTTCTGGACTGTGAAGGACTCGGCATCAAATAAACGGCGACTACTTACACCTTCTATTTGCTGATTATATCGTAGTCATGGCTCAGACCATGGAATACCTCAGCCCAATGCCCGATGGCCTCCGTAGAGGTTCCCAACAAGTAGGTCTTAAGATGAACATGGACAAGACGAAAATCACGTCTGACTTCCATATCGTACCTGCTCCTATTCAGGTTGGGAACTCTACAATCGAAGTTGTCGACAATTACGTATAACTGGGAAAATGATCCGATTGGGTAGGTCCAACTTCGAGAAAGAGGTCATTCATCGAATCTAATACGGTTGGGAGGCGTTCGGAAAGTCACGGCATATCTTCACGTCCGATATCCCGCAGTGTCTCAAGACGAAAGTCCTTGACCAGTGTACATATGTTGCAAGTGACGATCTATGGAGATAAGACCCAAAGTAAGTGGCCACGTATCGGACGTGGTCACTTGCTTTGGGTCTTATCCGAAAGGTCCAGGTTACTTAGAGGGTAACGGAAAGAGCTATGTAATCGAAAAAGAAATGAGGAGATCCGCAGGAGAACCAAAATCACCGACAAAGCTCTCCGAATAGCCAGGCTAAAGTGGCAATGAGCAGGACTCATAGCTCGAGGAACCGATGGCCGTTGGGGCAGGAGTGTTCTGGAGTGGCGACCACGCACCGGACGACGCAGCAGGAGTAGGCCTCCCACAAGGTGGGCCGACGATCTGTATAAGATTGTGGGAAGCGGTTGGATGCGGGCGGCTCGAAATCGAGTCTGTGTGGAGAACCTTGGGGGAGACTTATGTCCAGCAGTGGACGTCTCTAGGCTGACATGATGATGACTATGTGATTGAAAATATTATTACAGTCTATTATACGCAAATATAATATACTAGCTGACCCGGCAAACGCTGTTTTGCAAATTTTTTTTTTTTTTAAAAATAGATGTTGGCCGATTCTCATAGATACCGGATAAGCACAAAAAATTTCATCAAAATCGGTCAAGCCGTTTCGGAGGAGTATGGGAACGAAAACTGTGACACGAGAATTTTACATATTAGATATTATTAAATAGCCACTATGAAATAGGGCCATAAAAAAAACATTTTTAGCTATTAATTGCTTAGTAAGATTAGAAAAATAATCAAGGCTGTGCATATAAATTTTACAAAATGTTGATGATAAGTGAAATATATATGTTGATGATAAGGAAATTTATTTAATTAAAACTTTTTAATTTCATTGATTCAATTTTCATACTGCATCTTATTTAATTATCCAGTTTTTTGATATGTGATGCTTAGCTGTAAAGACGTTAGTAACAATTGAAGTAAGAAATACCTGTTTTTAGCTTAGTAAGCGAGCATATTTTTTTTCATATCTTTTTTATTTTTTGCTAAAACTTAGCTTAAAAGAGTCATAGGTGCTTTAACCTCTTCTTAAGTAAGGTACTAATGTATAAATATTAAGAAAGGTCTTAGCTACAAAACAGTTAATAGGCTTAGCTTGTTTATAGTTAAGCATTTTAGGGTAAATTTATTGAAAATTAGAAACCTCATAAAGTTAAAGAAAATGCTTAACTAAAAGATCTCTAAGTGTAGGTTAACGAGGCTTTAGTGAGGCAAACAATGTCAACAAAAAATGTGTATTGCTTTACTAAACAGAAAAATTCAGTTTTTTTATATAATTTTAAGTACATTTCTGAGCAGTATAATATCCTAAATGACGCTGTCAAATATTTGTTTAAATAATATTTAACAATCACTGATTTATGTATAATGTTTTCTAGAAACAACGATTCCCGCGTTTTTTCAGTTTTTCTCCAAAATCACTTTTTTGGGTTAACGTAGTTTTAGTTAACGGACGGCAGCATATACAATCCTGAAGTGGATTCTTTTTGCGATTTTCTTAAAAAGCATGTAGTTTTATTTTTTTGATCAGGTATTCAAGATCGTATATTGTATTAGTACGTCTACTGCTATAACATGACCTTTTCTTTAAGAATTATAATATTCTTATAATTTAACTATACTTTAATGGTTACCTGTAATGTAAGTTTTTTAATCAAAATAAAATTATAGTAAGTAAAAAATAACTCACCTGTTGAAGTGTATCCCTTGTTGTCCCGGGGTCATTCTTATCCGCCATGAAAGCAAACTCATCGTAAGCAAACCATTTTTATTTGTAAGTATCTTCAGCACCTGAAATAAACAATAAATTAATATAACCGGCCAATATCAATGTCCGTGAAGTCACTCCCCTACCCAAAACTTTTAAACATTTAAGTATATCTTTTTATCACAAACTAAGTTAATACTACTGGCGAAAAGTGGGCGTTTAATATGCCTCTGCCTACCCCTTCGGGGAAACAGGCGTGAGTCTATGTATGTATGTATGTATGTAGTTACGTTACTACGTTGTGGGGTTTTAGACAAAACATTTTATTATTATTACTAATAAATTGAAATTAAAGCTTCACTACAGGTTATGTACCGAACTATAATTATAAAACAAAAGGAACTATATTCCTTTTCTGAATCGTACTCTTCTGTAGCCACCCGACAAAGACTTCATTTTTTTCTTTAGTTCTGGAATATTGTTCATTTGCCGACTAATTTTCCGCCAGGCATCTTCTCTTACACCTCTGCCATACTGCCCTTTTAAGATATACGCCATGGAATAGCGTGTTATCCGAATGTTTCTAAATTACTCTTGGCAGGCCCCCGTCATTGGCTCAAATTCGGGCGATAAATACCTACCACTTCGTGTAGCTCTGTCGTGTCGGTACAAACGACAGAGGGCCGCCGCATGCCCGGCAACGTGTACGCACGGCACGTTTCCCGCACTTTCTTATAGAAATACCGAAACACAAAACAAATGAAAACTTGTTGTTTTTTCATTGCCAAAGTACAAACAATGATTTATGTAGTAAGTAAAAGTTTAAGATTTGATATAAGTAGGTACTTATAAAAATTTCATCTTCAAACTGACACCATTTATTTTATTTAGAACAAAGGTAAGAAAGAAAATATTTGGTATGTAAATGTCAACCACACGGCATGTTGTTTTTATTATATAAAATCTACTTAATGTTAGAATCTTATGTACGTACTTACTGTATTGTCTGGTATTGTGCCCGATAAGCTGAATAGGCAATAGGCCTCCTACTACGTACGATTATTATAAATTACTAGAAGACGCCAGCAGCTACGCCTGCATTTTTTTTTACTTTATCTGCCCGTTTTGGCCGATCCCGTGGGAATTTCAGGAAATAATATCTTAGTGCACCCCTACGGTCTCCAAGGAACATACATACCAAAATCATCCTAAAAACAACCCTAGCGCCTTCGTTCAATGACGCGCTTGTACGTGCAGTCACACAATTTGCAACTCTTTGCGTGCGTACTTAGGGTACATTACTCTTTACTGCGAACAACGGCTATTATTATTAAGATTTTGTAGGTGATTATAGCGTAGGTATTTTCGCTTTTGTATGGGAGTGAAGTATCTGTTACGAAGTAACTATTTAGTAATCTGTGCTTATAGTCAGAGAAAAACATCATCATCAGCCTTTAACAGTCCACTGCTGGACTAGGCCTCTCCTTTGAAAGGAGGAATTGGCCTAATTAAGTACTGCATGATTTAATAGAGGAATTTATCCCTAAGAAATATGTATCTGCGACAACATTCCCACGATGGTATACCGCCAGCTTGAAAAAAGTCCTAAAAGAAAAACAAAAGTATTTAAAAAAATATCGTAATTATGGAAACACAAACGATTACATTACATCCACTATGTTACGTAAACGAGCAAAAAAGATCGAAGAGGAATGTTACCGCTCATACATCCTAAAAATGGAAGATTCAATTATCCAAAACCCTAAAGTCAAACAAAAAGGGTGGGAATTATGTGCCTTGTAATATAGATTTTGAAGGCCAATCTGCTAGTACTGGGCCAACTATTTGTAATCTTTTCGCAACATATTGCCATTTCACATTTCTCTCTGTATCTCCAAGCCAAAGCCCTAGTGTAACGGGCGGCTTTGAAATAAGCAATTCAAGCCACTCTCATGTAATAGGCGATATCGAGATCTGTCCAGCGGCGGTAAACAAATTACCTACTTCTTTCGGTAGACCTTAATAAAGGCGCTGGTCCAGATCGTATAGTACCGAAATTTATTATAAATTGTGCTAATGCCCTAACCTACCCGTTAACTATTTTATTTCAGCGCTCAATTAAGGAAGGTATCGTGCCGAAAGTCTGGAAGAGTGCATTTATCACTCCCGTGTATAAAACTGGCAACAGGAGTGACGCTAAAAATTATAGACCTATCTCCAAACTGTATTTTTACAAAAATATTTGAACGCATTGTTTACAATCAGGTATATTCTACGCTATCCAGTACTTTAATTCCTGTCCAACACGAATTTCTTAAAGGCCGCTCCACGACCAGTAACTTGGTGACATTTATCGATTATACAACAGCAAGTATAGATGCAGTTGGTCAAGAAGATGCAGTATTTACTGATTACAGTAAATGTTTCGACCGCATAGATCATAATATATTGATGAAGAAACTTTTGGCGGCTGAAATCCATGGAAACCTGTTCCGGTGGTTTACTTCTTATGTTAATAATCGTTCCCAAGCTGTAGCATTGAATGGTTACGTGTCGAAATGGAATACTGTTCCCTCGGGAATTCGCCAGGGCTCGTTACTCGGGCCATTATTATTTAATTTATTTATTAATGACGTCATCGATTGTTTCACCAAAGTAAATATATTACTTTATGCAGATGACATGAAGATTTTTACTCAAATTAATACATATAGATCTGCAACATGATTTGGATAAGTTTGATTAATCACTTAGATCTTAATGTCCCTAAATGTCACTGTATCAGTTTTACGAGGAAACATAGTTATAATATAATCATATTCGACTATAAACTAAAAGGAGCCAAATTAAAACGGGTAGACGAGGTCTGAGATCTCGGTGTTATTCACGACGCCAAACTAACATAATTATGAGTCACATATTGACACCATTGCCAAAAAGGCTAATAAAGCTTTAGGCTTCGTAAAGAGAACATGTTCGCATTTTAAAAGTGTAAAAATATTAAAAATTCTGTTTTGTACATTTGTTCGCAGTATCTTAGAGTATTCTTGTCAAGTTTGGAATCCACAGTTTGAGGTGCATATAAATAGATTAGAAGTTATACAGCGTAAATTTATGAGATTCATTCAATACAAGTGCAACATTTTTGTTGACTGTTACGCAGCTAGATGTAAGAGACACCATATTCTTCCATTAAAGGAAAGAAGAAAAATAGCTGATATCGCACTATTATCAAAAATAGCGCAATCAAAAGTTGACTCCCCCTACTTACTGTCTAAGATAAACCTTCAGGTCCCTTCACGATCAGTGCGGCGTTATCACCCGCTCCATGCGTCCTATAGTGCAACAAAAAATAGGCAAAATTCTTTCTTTCCAAAAACAGCAAACGGTCTTTTCCTTTGTTATTTTTAAGTTATATTTAGACTAGAATAAACAGCGTATTTAGTTATATTTATGTGAAAACATGTAAATAGTATCAAGATTTATACTGTTGTTATATTATAAGACTAGTATACTTAATATTTTCTTGAGTTTACGCGAATGTTACACATTGAAATTAAACTACAGTTTATGGATTTTATCGCGTTATATTACTTTCACTGGTTATTTGTTATTACATTTAAACCGAAAGATCTAGAAGCTATATTTTTATTACTAGCCGATGTTTCGAATTCTTTACAGGATTCATTTTCACGGCAGACTGAGGTGATATTTGTCTTTGTCTTGAATTTAAAAGTTATCTCAAAGTACTCGAAAATTTTTCAACTATTGGTGTTAATAAAATAAAATAATAAAATAAAATAAAACAGGTAACGAAATTCTGCACCAAAGGAAGTCTTTGTAACGACACTAACTACGTAAGTCTTCTATTCGTGTGTTATATAACATAATATTTTTCAGCTGTAAAAAAAACGGGACACTAAACGCCGAATCTGTAACCCTTGCCGCATTTTATCCTGCGGCAAGGGTTACAGATTCGATCCTTAGAATGGGTTACAAATTATGTGGTATAGTAAATTGTCATTACAGAGTTCTTGCGTTCCGTTGTTTTATTTTGATTTTGTAAAAGTCTTTCGCGGAACGAAGACGAACAGAATATAGGCACGGTTGTCCTCAAAAATATCCACACCTGATCTCTAGACCTAACATTCCTAGTTCCAGAAGAAAAGTGTTACAATACAAATTATATTCGACACTATCTATAAAGTTGAACTTTAATATCAGTTTAGGACAAAACAAATCTTTTTAACACAAGAAATCCTTATAAAAAACACGTTGAGAAATATTTTTTTGTAGGTATAGCTTTGTGTATAGCCAATAAATCGCTGAATTATGTATGTGCTTGTATTTATTTGTAGAACACGCCCTCCATAAATCACCATAGGCGTGTTTTATCCAACTTCTTGTGAGTATAATACAGCCTTTTTTGTTGTTTTTGTTGATTGCAAAGAAGGCTTGTGTTTTCTTAAGTGTTTGTGTTGAAGTTGAATTGCCTTACGTCATGTTTAAGATTAGAAAATAGAAATTATTATTGTATATTTAGGTAAATGCTAGGGTAAATAATAATATTTTTTTCATAAAAAGTACCTAATCTATAATAACCTGATGGAGAAACCAACAGACTGCAATATGTAGAGGGTATCGCGTCCGAATCCATCAATTACAGCTTTAAAGCTTATCATTTGAAGTCAATCTCCTTTAATTTTTCAGGATACACTTGAAAGAAAGAAAGCTTTACCTGTTAAAAACACATACCTATTTAACTCTTAAGAATGGAGCCTAGCTTTTCTTGTGATAACACTCACTATAAAGGCTACCTTTTATTTATTTATTATTATTATTATATATTGCGGTACCACAGAGAGAAACTAGAATTTGGTGTTGTATGTTCTTTCAGGAAATATAGATGGGTTAAACCCGAGGCTTAAAGGTTATGTTATCAAAGTCTCGACAGGCGACACTTTTATACACCGATGCCAATGACTTTTAATTACCAACGCGCGTGCGAAATCACGCACATGTCTTGCCAGAAAATTGACATGATAGTATTTTAAGTTAAAATAAGCTTTGTGGAACCTTTATATTAAAAGGAAGGTTCTGAAGTAAATATACTCTTTTAATTAATAGGTTTATTTATAACTAGACGTCGCCAGCGGCTTCGCCCGCGTCAATTAAACATATAAACCTTCCTCTTGAATTATTATATCCTTTAAAAAAGTCGCATTAAAATCCGTTGCGTAGTTTTAAAGATTTAAGCATAGATAGCGACAGACAGACAGAAGACAGACTTTGTTTTATACTATGTAGTGAAGTGCCAGTATAGCAGCAACAGCCTATTAGAGATTACAACTGATTGCTACGCAGAGGGTCACGGGTTCAGATACACGGCTCGCACCAATGACATTTTGAAGTTGACACCAATGACATATTAATAATCCCTTCTTAATGATGAAGGAAAACATCATGAGAAAACGTGCTTATCTGAGAATTCTTCAAAATATTCTCGAAATACATTTAATGTCCGCCAACCCGCACTTGGCTAGCGTGTAACATGTATGGCCCTAACTTCTCATAATGAGATTTTTAAAAGGGCTGATGATGATATTATTACAAGTAATGAATATGAATGCCTAGTTAAGTTCTTAGTTAAAACGAGGAAATATATTTGAAAGCATACCAAAATGAGGATATAATAATAGTTTAGCGAGTGACATCTCATGCATATAATATATTATTTTATTCCGCTATAAAACATATATATTTTGTCAAAGAAGAATCAGACTCATTTATAAAATGTCAAAGAAATTGCCAACCAAAGCTATTATTGTATTCCTATGGTTCATGTACAGTCGGATGTCAGTGAAAATGCAGTGTGTAGAATATAATTATCTCGATTGCTAGCCTCTGCGACTTTTTAAAAAGCTAGTATAGTCTGTAGGGGAGAAGGAGGTAAGACGGGGCAGCGAGTAAGACCAGCTAAATTCACAGTTCAAACTGACCTATCACGCTCGTTCATTCATCGTTCGATGCGCCACAATGGCACTTGTCAGTCACCCTGTGGTTAATGGTGGGCAAGTGCACACATGTCGAAAAAATTAAAAAAATGTGTCTTACTGCAAGTTGTTTCTCAGATTTTCTTCTAGTTTGACACGTGATTACCGTTTGTTAAATAACGCTAACTGTTGAGGTGTTTCTGTAATTGACGCTTAAACTAACCTAGAATAAGGTAAGCATTTTGTTTCCTTAAGATTGTTAACTGTTTTTTTTTGTTTTGTTTTTATTGCTAGAAAATAGCTCTGCAGGCAAGATGGGGTAACTGGTAGTCCTTCTTGCCTCCCAATGAGGAAAAAAAAATTGTTTTTGCTTGATTTTCGTAAAAATGATTTTGTTTTTGTGTGCTTATTACAGTTTTTATTTTTAGAATGGTTCGTGACTACAAACGCACCACTAACAGGGACACGCCATGTATGTTTTGTCAGGAAGTATATTCCGTTTCCATTGAAGGGTATATCATGCTCACTATGTGGAAGATGGTCTCATAATAGCTGCGCGGGAATAGATGATGATGATGATGACGAAGTCATCCATATCTGCGAGTTCTGCCTGCCCAAATAATCATCTTTATATGTAATCATTCTCATCACCCCATCTTACCTCAGGGGGGTGCCCCATCTTACCACCACCATGGGGCAAGACGGGGCAAAATACCTTTTTTTGTTATTTTTATTTTTTTCTCTTAAATGTGTAACTAAAAGTGCCTAATGACACCAAATATTAGAAAAGTAATAATAAGTTGTTAGTAAAAAAATAAATATAATTGTTTAACTATGTAATTTTTTATATTATTGACCTTTAAAGCTTAGCCCCCCACGTGATTACAGCATGCACGGTCGTGCTCTAATTCAAGTGGTCCCATGTGTTTGCGGCACGCATGGTCGTGTTCTAAAAAAGTCGTCCTATTGGTCGCGGATTTTTTACGTTTTGTTTTACTTAAACCAAGAAACGAAAGTAGTAACTATTAGAATAGTTCATATTCTATGCAACTAAATCGTTTAAGAAGGGTGAGGGAAACGAAACGCGCCAAAAATATTGAAATATAATTATCTGTGTCTCAGTTGCGAAAGCGTCCGCCATTGTTGTGTTTTGTTCCGCGATCTTTATAATAAAAGTTGTCTTGTGGAAGAAACCGGTGAATATTTTATAAAGAAACTTATATAGATTTACTCAGAAATAAATAAATATTAATTGTGAACTGACATTATTCGTGACAAAGACAAGAAATACAGTGATAAAAGGCAAAAACTTTTTAGAAGGGCTATTTCTACTCTTGAAACTTGCTATTTTCTTAATAGTTTTATGATAAATACTCTTTTAATAGTTATGAAAGACATAAAAGTACCCAGATTATTTATCTGAAAACATATTTTAGCAATTAAATACTAGTATTGTTGTACATTTTCACTGTTATCGTGTTTCAAATGGTAAATAATTCACAGCCACAGTGTTCGTTACAGTATCATGGCGGCCTGGCACGGCGAACTTTTTGTTACGCGTTCGGATTATAATTTTTTTAGTGGCGTTAGATTCATTTGTTACAAATAAATAATGTATTGTGTGAAAACCTATAGGTATATGTGATAATGTTTTTGTGTTTATGAACCAAACAAGTAATGAAATTCATTAATATGTGATGAAATGTTTGTGCGAACGAGTGAAAAAAAACAAACCTCTAATTTTGTAAGCTTGTTTTGCTGGAAAGGTTGGTTATAAAATGACCTATCGTATAAATTATCTTATTTATACGATAGGTCATTTTATAACCAACACAATGATATGTAATTTATGTGATATAATTATATTACGGTGTCATAATAATTTTTTTCCGGTAACCTATGCCAATGAAAATTTGCAGCAACGTGACCTTTTGCACTTGTGGCACTTTGCCTTTAGTTTGATCGCACCTCAAGGGCTAGGTACCCCATCTTGCCACCCTCTTCCCTATTGTGATTACAATGGCTACTAGTAGGAGTTTAATAATGTATACCGATTTATGTATACGTATATTGCGTACGTTGCGCGCGCGCGGTCGTTACCTGCGCTCGTGTTATCGGTTAATTCGCCACCGTGCGTAATTAGCAAAATGACGAGTGCCGTAAAGTGTATATCTTGTAATATTATCATTGACGAATTGTTAGCATACATTCAAAACAAAGTGTCGATCGCGGATGAGGCGAGTTTAGTTAAAATATGTGCATCGGCTTTTACAAGTGAGCAAATTCAAAAGTCAAAGTCGTTACTTTTGGAATCGCTGCCTTCTGAGGCACGTAGTACTGTGAGAAAAGGAAAAGGCAAGGAAAATAGAGTGTTGAACGACATCATCGCTATTTTCAAAGTCACAGAACCGGATTTGCTGCCCGTGTTTGTGGCCCGCGATCTAAACAAGTTGCCACCTATTACCTTTGACCATTTGGACGTGTCACAGTTACTGAAGGATCTTGTGCTAGTTCAAGCTGAAATCAAAAGCATCAAGTCATCATATGTGACTCAGGATGAGCTGCAGGACTTGAGGAAAACGTGTGTGCAGCGGTCAGAAACACGCTCAGCTAATGTTAACATTAGAGGAAGTGACTGTCGTGAGAAGTACGTGGACTGTTCCGCTAAGGAACATGAGAATAGCACCGAAATTCATCATAATATGAACACAAATCCTAAAGCGGGTAGATCCACAACGCCCCGTATAACGGCTATCCGTCATGATGAAGCGAATATGCTATGCGAAGGAGGCGGGGCCAATGCGTCACCGAGATGAGCTTACGGTACTAGCGAACAGCTGATTGATAATACGCGGTCAATGCAAAGCTGTATGCGAATGCTGCGTCTGTGATTGAAAATGACGGTTTTACTTTGGTGCAAAATAGGAAAAAAAAGGAGTGCAGGCAGGTTTAAAGGCAACCTAGGTAGTGGTACAGTTGAAACAGATTCGAAATTCAAAGCAGCTGATAGACATTTACCTATGTTTATCTCAAACATACACAAAGACACCTCCGAGTCGGATATAATTAACTATATCGAAAAGAAAACTGGCGATAAAGTTAGTTTGGAAAAAATCAATATTAAACGCCCATGCGAACACCATGCGTACAAGTTTTTTGTCCCGGAAAATAAATTATCTATTTATTTAGATACCCAACTATGGCCGCAAGGAGTTGTGTTCAGACGTTTTGTTCATTATAGACAGAAAGGTCTGGCAAAAACCAATGATGTTTCGATTGCGAACGAAAGTCCGAACGGTGCAATAAAGATTATTAATGGATAACAAAATTTATAAATTCGTGACGTTTAATTATAGGAATGTCAAACGATCGATACAAGGCATTCGCGATCTATGTAAACAGTGCGATGTGATCGCGCTACAGGAAACATGGCTGTTACCAGAAGAAATCTCATTTCTTAATAAGTGATGGATTTAGCTGTACTGGAGTGTCTGCAGTAGATACCTCGGCAGGTATCCTACGCGGCAGTTCATACGGTGGAGTCGCCCTACTGTGGAGGAAGTGCGTGTTCCATGACGTGACCATTGTGCAGTGCGATAATCCTCGTATTTGTGCGGTGAAGGTAAAGTTAGGCAATAAATCATTTTTAGTGTTCAGTGTTTACATGCCCACGGATAGCGCAGTGAATCTGACCGAGTTTACGGACATACTGAGCGCGGTGAGTGCTATCATTGACAACTGTAGCATAGATAATGCGTATGTACTAGGAGATTTTAACGCTCACACCTCTGAATTATTTTACCTTGAATTGTCAGCATTCTGTAGTGATCAACTTTGGACATGTATAGATACGGAAATGTTAGGAGTACAGTCAGACACTTATAGTTTCCTGAGCGAAGCTCACGGCTCAAAAAGATGGCTCGATCATTGTTTGGTAACAAAGGCAGCTTTAAATACTGTTAATAGGGTATATGTTAAGTATGATGTTCTGTGGTCCGACCATTTTCCTTTATTTTTAGAATGCAATCTTGATGTAATAGTGCCTAAATATATTATCAATGTAAACAAAAACCCGACAGTCTGGGGTAACAGATGTCCTTATCGAATAGAGTTGTATGAAAAAGAATGTCATGAAAGATTGAGACTAATCGAGTTTCCACAAGAGCTTAGTAATTGCTGTGAAAGTTTGTGTGCTAATCCTAGTCATAAAACTGTGATAGATAAGTTGTATTCAGATGTTGTTCTTGCGTTGAGTGAGGCATCGGTGGTAGATCGTAGAGGAGGCACTAGGCGCTCCAAAAAAGTGGTAGGCTGGAATAAACATGTAGCTGAGGCTCACAGGGTAGCTAGGCGAGAGTTTAGGTCATGGGTGATGCACGGTAAACCAAATTCGGGACACGTGTATAAAGCTATGTGCGAGGCTAGAAAGGTTTTTAAATCTCGCTTAAAATGGTGCCAGGACCACGAAGACCAAATTAAAATGGACATTCTGGCCTCGCATCATTCGAGGAACGACTTTCGCGGCTTTTGGAAAGCTACTAATAAATTAAATAATCGACCGAGTATCCCGGTGAGCGTCGGCGGCATTAGTGAACCGGTAAAGATGGCGGAACTATTTAAGGAGCATTTTTATACTAGGTCTCCATTGGGATCCTCTCAGTCGCAGCTCGATGTTGAGCCCGGCATGGATGTGAGGGTCAGATTTAAATCTAAGGAAATTGCACAGACTATTGCTTCTATGTCGAGGGGTAAATCCCCTGGCCATGACGGGCTCAGCATCGAGCACCTGAAATACGCAGGGCCACATATTGCTAGGGTCCTTTCAATGTTATACAACTATTAAGTTACCATGGCACAGGCTTGCTTGCCTCATTTCATAGTTTCGGTTGAAAGTACCTTGTGAGATTTTACATGATCTGCGTTTGCATGGAGACACGAAATGTGTGCCAATTAAAGTAATAAAGCCGGGTTCATGCTCTGCATGAGCCATAGTTACTCGGCAAGTAACTATGGCTCATGCAGAGCATGAGCCATAGTTACTTGCCGAGTGAGATGATGCGAACAATAGTAGTGCCCATTGTAAAGAATAAGACTGGCGACTTTGCAGATAGCAGTAACTTTAGGCCTATTTCGCTAGCTACCGTGATTTCGAAAGTTTTTGACAGTGTGCTTAATTCACAGCTAAATAAGTTATTAAATTTTCATGACAACCAGTTCGGATTTCGACCTGGTTTGTCCACAGAAAGTGCAGTGTTGTGTCTTAAGCACACTGTCAGATATTATACACAGCGGCAGACAAGTGTTTATGCTTGCTTCCTGGATCTGTCGCGGGCATTTGATCTGGTTTCCTACGATGTTTTATGGACGAAGTTGCAAGAGAACAAGCTGCCAGTGGAGCTTATTAATATCTTAAAGTTTTGGTATGGAAACCAGATCAATAATGTAAGATGGGCTGGAGCCCTCTCGCAATCATACAGGATGGAATGCGGGGTACGGCAGGGAGGTTTGAGCTCGCCTACGCTCTTCAACCTGTATGTAAATGAGTTGATCGGTGAGCTCAACACTACAAGGTTAGGTTGTCACATAGATGGCGTATGCGTAAACAACATCAATTACGCAGATGACATGACATTACTGTCAGCGTCTGTTTGTGGGCTCAGAAAGTTAGTGGCTATATGCGAAAAATATGCGAAAACACATGGCTTGCAATACAATGTGAAAAAGTCTGAAGTCATGATGTTTGAGGCTGGGGGTAAAATACCTCAAAATATACCGTCTATCAGACTAAAGAATCAAGTGCTAAAAATAGCATCTGAATTTAAATACCTTGGCCACATATTAACCCCCAACCTCACCGATGACCTTGACATTGAGCGAGAGAGGAGAGCGTTGTCCATACGAGCCAACATGCTGGCCCGCAGGTTTGCGCGTTGTTCACTGAATGTAAAGCTCACGCTTTTTAGAGCATACTGTACAACTTTCTACACGAGCAGCCTATGGGCTAGGTATACTCGTAAATCGTACAACACCCTCCGTGTTCAATATAATAATGCGTTTAGGGTGTTGGTGGGGCTGCCCCGCTTCTGTAGCGCATCGGGTATGTTCGCGGATGCAAAAGTGGCTTGCTTCTACGCAACCATGCGTAAGAGATGTGGATCCCTGGTGCGCAGGGTGTGGGCCAGCCCCAACAACATCCTAAACATGATCGCCAGTAGACTCGATTGTACCTATGTGAATCGATGTTGTGCTGTCTCACATGGGATATAAACGTATATGGGATGTACCTACTATTTTTTTGTTATGTTATTGTTTACTAACCATAGTTCGTAAGTACTTACTAATCAAATATGTTAAATGAGCCATAGTCACTTGAATAAATAAAATTTATTATTATTATTATATTGAGGCTTTATTACTTTAATTGGCACACATTTCGTGTCTCCATGCAAACGCAGATCATGTAAAATCTCACAAGGTACTTTCAACCGAAACTATGAAATGAGGCAAGCAAGCCTGTGCCATGGTAACTTAATAGTCGACAAATATATTTGTAAACTTATTCTTAAACAGATATGTATGTAAAATTAATGATTTACACTCAAACATTTATTTATTTATTTATTTATAAATTTCCACTTACAACTATTATCACAGGTTAAAACCTAATACAATAGTGTAGTTACTTTCCAAATATTTACTTAATAACTATACTAATCTACACATTCATAAGAAAAAACACAGTAAGCTGCCCTTGTGAATTCATTCAAGGTACAATGAAATAAGTCAATGCGTTGAGACAAAGTGTTGAGCGCACGCAGCGCGCGCGTCAGCGGCGCGTATCGCAGCAAGTTGGTGCGCGCGCGCGGCACACACAGCAGCGCCGGCCGCCGCCGCCGGCACAAGTACGCATCAGGGACACACAAACTCACCGAGCGCAGTACGTCCGAGTTGTGAATTTTACCACGGAACACTTTGAACATGTACGTGGCGAGCGCCACTTCTCGTCTCACTTCCAGCTTAAAATATCCACTCATACCAATTAGAAATAATGTCGGATATAACAACGGATATCCTGGGTATATACTATATTGTTTAAAATATAAGAATCGAATGAACTTATTTTGAATTCTTTCTATCATTAACTTATATTTGACTTCGTGTGGCGACCAAAGAACGGCGTTACACTCCAAATGACTTCTTACAAGCGCTTCGTATAAAGATTTCAGTGCCCTGGTGTTTGTAAATTTGTTCGCTAGCCGTAAGATCATTCCCAAATTGCGATATGATTTTTTACAAACGTGTATAATATGATTTCTAAAATTTAGGTCCGTACTGAATCTCACGCCTAGATCCCTGACTTCATGAACACGTTGGAGCGCTTACATTACAACATAGAGCAAGTCATCTCATAAAGATTGGTTCTACGCAAGCATCGAACTCATCTTACCTGGCCTTGTAGTCACTAGATGTGACTGGATTACTATACTTGAAATAAAAGTGCCGCTAAGTGCCAGAAAAATCCCATTTTCAACTTTGACTATAAAAAAACGCTTTTTAGCAAATGAAAAGGAATTTCAGCAGAACAGCGTAATGGAAATTTCGTCAGTCTCATGAGTATAAACAAATTTAGCTACAAACACTGCAGCGAGGAAATTATAATTTGTTGTGCAGGGACCTCTGAAAATCCAATTAGTTTTTCATCTATCAAACTCACATGCTTTGCCGACAAAGTTTGTAAAACATAATATTTATAGAGGTTTATAGTGAAAAACCAATTTATAGTGAAAAATAAGTAAAGAATCTGAATCACGTTATGGGATTTGAACAGAATCGTTTCTGAGCATGGAACGTCATCGATACCCAAGAGGTAGCTAACAAGTATTTGAAATTATTGACCTGTAACTTATATCCAGCAGTAGAAGACTTTTCTATCTAGTCTACGCCCTAAAAGACCGACGACAAAATTGTATGATTGTCGGAGTGTTAATTATTTCTACGTGTCCATACAACAGTAAGCCTAAAAAACGTACCTAAGGGCATCACTTGACCTTGAGGTCACATTCTACCGCGACATTACGTTCCCATTCTTCACTTCCTAGGTTTAATTAAGTCTCGTTGAGTACGAAGCAATAAAGGCGTCCCTAATTCGCGAGGCGAAACCGCCGGCATGCGTGCGATGCACATACAATATTGAACAAGCGCCGCCACCGCGGGGAATATTAAAACTTCAATGCTGAGAAGCACAGAAGTGGTGGTGGTTTGTTTTGTTTGTTTTTATGAAAACTCTAACGTCAAGTATACGACTAAGTCTTGTATGGCGGTAATATAATATTCTTCCTCGAACAGTCATGTCTAAACTTTGAAGCAGAATTGAAAAAGTTTGTTTTAATATTGTAAAGAAGTTTCAATTACATTTATTTCTGCGTTTTAATGTTTGAAAAGTGTTAAAAATTAATTTTTACGTTTTTTTTGTCATGAAATACTTATCAGAGGCATACCTGCTCGATAGCAAGCCATGGCCTCTAAACACCGGTAAAGCTAATTAGGTGGCACTCTGATATCGTCAACTGTATGGAAAGGGAGCAGAAGATTATTGTTTTAATGTTTTTTTAATGTCTCTCTTTTTTCGTTATCCATCCCGCTTATGTTCCTTGTTGGTAGTGTCATTATGGTTAGTATTTGGACTTAAGTTTATATTATGTGCTCGATTTTTTCAATATTTATGTGATGCAAATAAAATGATCACAATAAAGATCACATTTTCATTCAATACGTTTGTTTTGATTCAAGTAACATTAAACAGATACGTATTGCAAGCTTGTGTACTAAAGCAGCTAACAATATGGGGCAATAATGTCTTTTCAATTTATGCCTATTTTCATAATGAGAATCTTAAGCTTCGGTCTAGACAGAACAATTTTCCATAAACAGACAAACTGGCAATAATTATGCTATAGCCATAAGTCTCACCAAAATAAATTAATACTTAAAAAAACACAAGAACAACACGCATACAAAAATAAATTATGGATCGTTCAAGTTGTCTCTATTTCTGGGCTGAAGTGTAGGTAAACGATGTACTTTTAATTATAATATTTGATTGTAAAAATGTGAGGTGCTGGAACAGGAAAGAAGTTCTTGTTTAACTTGTTCAAAAATCAAGTGCGAAGCGATGCGAGCGCTCTAACTGGAGTTGCAGCATAAGTAGTAAGTGGCTCTACATTAAACAGTCTGTTCAAAGTACTAGTTTGTCAAACTCAGACAAAACATGCGCCATCAGCGCGGAAGACGACATTCACTGACATTTTTATTTATTCAGATTGTTTGCATAATGGAGGTAAGATTTCAAAATGCAAAAGAAAGAAAATTAACCGAGCGTGTCAGATTTTCTAAGGGGATGTTAAGTGAACCAAAAAACGGCTCTCATTGAATAATCTGACGATTTAGGTGTCATGCAAACTCGTAGCCATTATTAGAAAATTGCAAATGTAAATTAGTGAATTTGCTGTTTTGAAATACTCAAGCGCGTCAGATTATACATGCTTAATCCTATCGTCCCAGACGTGTTTTCTCATAATCTGACGATTATCTGCAGGGATTAAAGCAAGAGCTCCTTTCAAAAATGTCGAAACTCTATAGCTGCTCCCGCCACTGATGAAAAAATATACATTTTTATCATCTAAGCTTTGCAACTCAATAGGTCTCTATGACACTCGAGCAACTCCCAATTTAGCATTGTGGGCTCCCATACTATTAAAATTGAGGCTTTAGTAAATTTTACTAGGATACTAGTTTATCGTTTAAACTAGCCACCCGCCCCGGCTTCACAAGAGTGCAATGTTATGCGTGTATCTATATATATAAAAATTAATTGCTGTTCGTTAGTCTCGCTAAAACTCGAGAACGGCTGAACGTATTTATCTTATCTTGGTTTTGAAATGTTCGTGGAGGTCTAGGGAAGGTTTAAAAGTTGAGAAAAAAATCGAATAATTCCCGGGAAAACCCTCAAAACAGCCCTTTTCTATTTCCTATACAAACGTTTTCTAAATAAAATGGAGAGTCAATTTGTAATTTATTACCGCTGCTTAAAGTTCAAATTCACGTGCGCGTTTATATACTTCTTTGTTTGATGGCAGTTTTGACAGGTTTCCGGACCTGAAGTATCAGTGCTGCCGCCCAACGGGCTTCATGTCAGAAGAAACCTATCGATAATCCCTATTTAATATTATAAATTCGAAATTGTGTATGTATGTATGTTCCGTTTTCACGCTAAAACGGCTGAACAGTTTTGTTGAATTTTAATATAGAGATACATATATTGGACCATGGAGACGGACATAGGCTACCATAAGTTGAAAAAAATAAACTGGGAGGGATTGTCGGGAGGGTAGAAGTTTGTACGGCACAAATTCACCTCTTGGAAGTAAGATGCATTCTTTTCGTTCGCGCTGATAATTGAGTGCTGCGCATGTGCTATCGCCTATCTGTCAGTACTGTCACGTCATACATAATGTCATATTGTGCACGTTGATTAAATTGTTCGCATATCTATCTATCTATACTAATATAATAAAGTGGAAGAGTTTGTTTGTTTGAACGCGCTAATCTCAGGAACTACCTTACTTACTTGATGGCACGGGCTCTTTCCGCAACTCCACGTCTTGGCGTGTATTTTGCGTGCGGGTGGGAATGGTGTCGTCATTCGAGCCACCCCAGGTCTTCGAGGAAGGCCAGCAGACTCTTGATGTGGCCCACGGCTTCCCTCAGGGTGCTGTATCTCGTCAGGTACTGCTGCCTGCACTGTGCGACCTCAGGGCAGTCGAGGAGCAGGTGGGCTACCGTCTCGTCTGCTGCCATACAGGCCCTGCACAGCGGGCTGTCGGTGATACCTAAAGTAAATAGGTGTTTATTAAAGAATCCGTGTCCTGTGTAGGCGGCCGTGACTGTCCGCAGTTGTTGTTTGGACAGCCGGAGGATTTGTTTGGCTATTTTACCGTCTACTGCGGGAAGAGCCTCCTTGGCCTGCCTACATGTTTCAATACCTATCCAGGACTGGTTGTGTTGGGTCCTGGTCCTATTTCTTACCAGGTTGCGATAAAAACCAGAAGGGAGGGGAATAATGGGCTTAAAGTGGCCCCTCTTCTGGCAAGTACGTCGGCTGGCTCAAGAGGGAATCCTCTTGAGCCACTGTGGCCCTTGATCCATGGCAGTGTTAATTTGTTATGTTTACCTACCTCTGTTAGTTTCTGGTGGCATTCAAGCGTGAGTGCCGAGGTGATAGTAAGGCTTTTGAGGGCTGAGAGGACAGCCTTACTATCTGAGAGGATCCTAATGGATCGTTCCCTTACCTCACGTGCCATGGTTGCTGTGGCAGCTAGGATTATGCCAAAACATTCGGCCTGGTAGACCGTGTTGTAGGCTCCCAGCGGTGCTTCGATGTTGATGTTTAGGTCCTCGGAGAATACTCCTGAACCCGTACCTGTATCCGTTTTAGACCCATCTGTGAAGATCGTGAGCTCGTTGTGATTAACCGCTCCTACGTGCAGATCCTCGTACAGTTGGATTTTGTATTTTTTGTCGAACACAAATTGTTTCGGTATTCGGTCGCCAATGGCTTGTGTGAGAGGAACTTCTTTAAAAAGTGTATTTAAGTTGTTAGTATTCGGGGTGTTAGTGTCTTTCCAGAGCCTCAGAGCTCTTAGCCGGACCGCCGACATCGTTGCTTCCTGTTGTATGAACAGGTGCAGAGGAGGCAGGTCCAGCAACACTTCGAGTGCCGCTGTAGGTGTAGTTTTCATGCAGCCCGTGGCCGCTAGGCATGCAAGTCTTTGAAGCTTGTTGGCGGCCGTTGTTAGGTTGGTCCGAGGCCACCACAGGAACTACCTTTCGGATCTGAAAAATTATTTTTGTATTCGATAGCCCAGTTATTCCGGAAGGCTATAGGCTGTATAAAATTAGGCCACAACTTTTAGGGGCCAGACAAAAATAATAAAATGGTCAAACGAGAAGGGGGAGGGTTGGGTCAAAGGCAAAAAAAGGCTAAACGAATAGGATACAATCTATATGGGTATCGTCTCCGATATTTTAAGGAATGGGGAATTCAAAAACACCATCTATTTCGTGATCAAAGATGGCAGATGGGTTTTTTTTTTAAATCAATATAGGTATCGTCTCCGATGTTTAAAGGGATGGGGAATTCAAATACAACATCTATTTCGTGATTCAAGATGGTGGATGGGAAATCAAAGATGGTGCATGGGAATATTAAAAAAAAACAATATTGGAATCGTCTGCAATTTTAAAAGGGATGGGGAATCCAAATACAACATCTGTTTCGTGATTCAAGATGGTAGATGGGAAATCAAAGATGGCGGATGGGAAAAATTTTATACAACATCTATTTCGTGATCAAAGATGGCGAATAGGCAATCAAAGATAGCGGACGGTATTTTTTTTTAAGTCGATATGGGTATCGTCTCCGATATTTTCAGGAATGGGGAATTCAAAAACACCATCTATTTTGTAAGCAAAGATGGCGGACGGGATTTTTTTAAATCAATATGGGTATCGTCTCCAATATTTAAAGGGATGGGAAATCCAAATCCAACATCTATTTCGTGATCAAAGATGGCGGATGGGAAATCAAAGATGGTGCATGGGAAAGTTTTAAAAAATCAATATGGTTATCGTCTCCGATGTTTTAAGGGATGATGAATCCAAATACAACATCTATTTCGTGATCAAAGATGGTGGATGAGAAATCAAAGAAGGTGGATGAAAAAATTTTTTAAGTCAATATGGGTATCCTGTTCGATGTTTATTTAGTAGTTATTAAGCTATGAGTAATGCAAATACAACATCTTTTTCGTGATCTTTCTATTAAATTATTGATTTTATCACTTCTCTAGATCAGTTATCTGCTCTGATTGGTAACTTCGTGCAGAATTTCCTGGAGAAGTGGTTTGATAAAAAAAAAGGAATAAGAAAAATGACCTTTAAAAAGCGATACGGAGTTCGCCTGGACAGCTAGTTATACATATAAACCTTACTCTTGAATGATTCTATCTGTTTGAATAAACTGATATTCTCGTGTACTAATTATCATAGACAATACATAATGTCTATGATAAATAGTAAAGAACGAGATTATCAGTTTAGTAACATTTGTTATCTAAGGTAATTAATTTTAACACTGGTGACACTTGTAAGAACTGACAAGTCATTCTTCCTTTTTAGAATCTAAAGCCTGTGAATTATGCAGAATCTTTGTAACTTTGCCGCTATTTGATTTATCCGGCACGGTTCAGTTAGCCCGGGATTTTAACTTTGTGATATTATATTGGAACTATTTACTTTTTGTAAAATTGTGAATTGTGTGACATCATGCCTCATGCCTAGAAGACATCACATTTGGAGAATACTAGCTAAGTAAATATATCATTCAATCTATCGTGGCCACTTTGGTTTTGTGTGTTTATCTACCTTGGCTTCAGGACTGACATCAGTGAAGATCCAGGTAACTGTACATATTGAATTAGATTTTTAGCGCTGAGTAATTCAGTCAATATATGTCAGACTCTTGTTTGCCCTGGTCAAGTGGATGTAAACTAGCTTCCACTGCCTTCCGCAACAATTCCCACCTGTCTGGGGTAACTCTAGAACACCATCTATGAAAAAAACCGCATTAAAATCCGTTGCGGAGTTTTAAAGATTTAAGCATACATCGGGACATACAGTCAGAAGACAGACTTTGTTTTATACTATGTGGTGATTTATAGAATTTGGCACTGGGGATGACGTGAGGGTACTGACGATATTCTCAGACATCAAAATCTGTTTAAGCGTTTAGTAGCTAATTACAGTGGATTAAATAAACTTTTAATATATACATAAACCATAAAAAGTTACGCTCTTTTAAAAAACGATACTGAATACAACAGCAAAAAGGGAATGCTAATTTGCAAAAATGGAAAGTTAGAAAAGTAATGCCAATAATGCCACCATATAGCTATAGCTTTTTCATCATCATCCTCCTAACGTTACCCCAGTTTCAACTCGGAGTCCGCTTTCTAGTCTAACCGGATTTGGTTGAATATTAGCTTTTCCACAGAGCGACTACCTGTCTGATCTCCGCAACCCGAAGGGATAGCGATTTTCCATGATTTAGATTAGTGTCAGTTTATTTAGAAGATACTGACACCCTATAACCACTATCCAAGATCTTCATGAGAACCGGGACCGACGGCTTAACGTGCTCTCCAAGGCACGGGGCAAGTGACAATTACCAATTCAATGCGCACATAACTCCGAAAAGTCATTGGTGTGCGCCGTGGATTTGAACCCGATACCCTCTGCATGCCAGTCTGATGGTATCTCCGCTAGGCTAAAAAGCTATAGCTATATAGGTATTACTATGTCCTCAACATTTTCTATTATCATAAGTAATGACACGTCATTTCATAGTTTTTAGAATCTCATAAATGGTCACCCATCCAAATCGAGTGCAGCGTATAAGTTGCTTAACTTTACGTATTGATTCCTCGTAAATTATGATATCCAATAAAACAAAACAGTCATTCGTAAAAGTAATAATTCCACGTTGGATAGCCTACGCCAGAATTATTAGACTATTAGACCATATCCACACACGTAATAAGTCTCTAGTAATCTTGGAGGGACACGTAATAAATCAAGTGGCGCATCTGACTGTCGCAATTAATTCTGTTTACACCAGTAGGTACCATCCGTGTCACAGTTATTGCGTTTACATAGTTTTCGCTGGTAAGGATTTGAATTGGATTTATGCTTGGATACAGTTTTGTCTGGTGGTATTTTTTTCTTTCTTAGTTAATTATACCTGTACCTCGGAAAACTGAATGAAAACAACAGACAGAAACAATGTTTTTATTATTCCGTGCTGTCAACGGTGAGGAGGGCACAGAATAACAAAATTCTCTGCTCTGGAGTCAATAAAAAGAGTAAACTGTGATAGTCTAATCCTTTTTATAATGAGAATAGGCTTGTTCCAAGCAGTTGGACAAATATAAAACGAGGCTGATGAAGATAAAAGGAATGGACGCCGGGTTGCCGATATGTCATCAACCGGAAAGCAAGAGAATGAAAATAAAGTTCTGTGAGAGAGTTGTACTAACTCCACAGCTTAGTATATGGGAGCATGATTTAAAACCTGCAAGCTATTTTAATACACTCTAAAAATGATGATGATGTATTATCTACCTATAAATCATTTAAGTCACTGTCCTTGAATAAACATATATATATAACGGCAATATATTGCTCTTTAATAGGTACATATTCAATATGTAGATTTGATTAAATCAATTTTATCTGTAGACTAATATTACGTTTACCATTCAGCAAATCTCCGAATAATTTACGTACATAGATCCAAGTGCTGGACTAGCCGATTCAATTATTGGAAAATGGTATGAGATACGAATACATTTTTTTACTTACATAAAAAATAATAAATGGTCGAATAATGTGCCGAATATATTCGATTTAATTTATGTGGCTATTGCTGCTTAAAGACAGTTTTATCTAGTTCATACTACATAGGGAAAGCGAAATGGAATTAGACATTAATTGCATAGAGATGAGAAGAGGTGCTAATATTATCATAAAAGAATATTATCGCTAGCGCAAAACAAACTCAATGGTGTTAATAATCATCATCATCGTCCAAGCCTTGAAGCCCAGGGTCAGATCTTTAAATTAACCAGATTTGTCAGAATAATAGCTTTTCCACAGAGCGACTGGCGGCTGACCACTGCATCCCAAAAGGGTAGCTATATACCATGGCTTATACCAGTCTCAGTATACTCGTGTGTACTGGCTCCTTATAAAGACATACATATATACATAGACTCATGCCTGTTTCCCGGAGGGGTAGAGACTACGGAGCGCCATTTGCAACGATCTTGACATATCTCTCTTGCTTCATTCACTCCCATCAGATTCCTCATGCATGCTCTTCTGTTCAGGGTGCTTCTAACCTGTCCTGTTTTTAGGATGTCTCCAATCTGGGGGGCGATTCAGAATCGTTCGATATCTCATTTGACATTCGATTCCGTTAATTGTCAAATGGGCTAGCTCATTTTTTGTCAAAACTATCGCATTTCCTATCAATTTTATGCATTCAGTATGTAGTAAATTAATAAATAAACCGAATTAAATGACTATTTGTTCAAAATATCTCTGATAGGCGGCTAAAAGATGAGGACAATAATTTGACATATCGTACGATAACTTATCGTGACATTCTGAATCAGCCTGCTGGTCAGAGAACGTCCGCCTAGGTCTTCTCCTTCGTCCTGGCCCTTCCACACTTGCCTTATATATCTGCTTGGTCAGTCTTTCGTCATCCATCCTCTCCACGTGTCCAAACCATCTTAGCATACCTTTCTCGATGCTTGTCACTACATCTTCTTTTACCCCACAACACTCTCTTATCACACAATTCTTTACTCTGTCAGTCAAAGAAACACCACACACACTTCGCAGTGCTCTCATTTCTACAGCATTTATTCTACTTTCATGACTCTTCTGCCATACCCAACTATCACTACCATACATAAGAGTAGATACTAACACCCCTCTATGGACAGCCAAACGTGCCTTTTTGGACACGTTTTGGCTATTCATAAACGCCTTCAGAGCTCCATTCACTCTATTACCGGCATTAACTCATCTTTCAATATCTTCTACATTCTTACTATCTCTTGTAAACAGCGTACTTAAATAAACAAACTCATTCACTTGCTCCACTCGCTGTCCATCGATCATAACATTACAAGCCGTAACGCATTCCTCCTTTTCAAAAACCATAACTTTCGTTTTACTTACATTTACTTTCATTCCCTTCCTCTCTAACGCACCATGCATGTTTGTTACCATCTCCTGCAACTCCTCCGCTGAAGACGCAAGTATAACCTGATCATCAGCATAAAGGAGGCATTTGACAAGTAACTCATTCATCCTTAATCCACAGTCACTATTTTTCAAATCTTGCAAACAACTGTCCATGAAGAGGTTGAAAAGCCACGGCGACGCTACACATCCCTGTCTTACACCTGTTTCGATGGTAAACCAATCCGTGTACGACCCATTTATCCTCACACAAGCTCTTTAATCTTCATAAAGGGATTTCAGAGCTCGTATGAGGCTGCTGTAAAGATTACAATAAAAAAATAAAAAAGGAAATAAATGAATAAATAAAAAATAAATATATCTTCATGACAGCCGGGACCGAATGCTTGACGTGCTACACTGAATATATTGAATGCGGTTCCATTGCTTTGTTTTCGAGATATTTTACCATAAATTATACGTATACACGTGTTTATACGTCAAAGTCGATTTTGAGATTCGGTTTTCGTATTTGACATATTTTGTATGGAGCTCATGTCAAAAACGAATCTAAAGTCTCAAAAAAATTTATAGATCGAATATTGAATTTCGTAGTATGAACATTTAATGACAACGCAGGATTATCTATTGATGACAAATAATTATGTGATGAAGTGTGTTCTACTTGTGTCAGTGTGTATAGGGTATTACTGTTTCACTTTCCCTCTATCAGCTGTGTATGATATGAATCAGGGTTTTTCATGGTTTTCAATTGGTTTTAGAGGTCAGATACACCGGCAGATAATAGGAGCAGTTCCTTATTAGATGTAGAACGGATACAACACACGAGGGTTTAATCGATGGAAAGGAAGAGACAGCTGATTAATCTCCTTTCGAAGAATTTATAAACCTCAAGCAAAAAGAAGAAAAAATAATCAAAGAAGTCAATGAGGTTGTAGAAGTTGAATTTGTTCAACTGCTCTGATTTCGATTTATGTTTCACAGGAAAAACCAGCCACTTTACTAAGTCAAGGTCTAGACAAGTTCAATAGGTAAGATAAACAAAAATCCCAAATGTAACGCCCAATCTTCATAATAATTAAGGAAGCAGAATAATCCCATTTGTTTGCTTAAATTAGATTAGATTTTTGAAGAAAATAAAAGGACGGTGTAAATGTAAGCTAGTTTGTACAGTTCCCAGTGGGGTATCTGAGGTTTGATCGAGATTCCAAAGTCGGGCTCAATTAGAATTTTAATAAGTACAAACAACTGGTAAGTGTTAACATACAAAAGTAGCGAAATTAAAATTAATTTAATGCTAAGTACAGCGAAAGTTCTGTAGTGAATTTAATGTCAAAAGAATAATACCCTACCCTTGTAGTAGTTAGTGACCCTAACTGCAAATCTTGAGGTCGTGGTAGTGTATCAGTTGTTTGGCTGCTATTGTATAACCACTGTTGAGTTTTAGATAAGTTGCCTCTGTGTGAGTTGTCATAGGATATTATAATAAGACGAGCTAAGCCGGCAAACTCTACTCCACCTTGTAAATTTATAGGGATATAGATAGTTTTAATGCCAAATCGTAAAATGAATTGACCGTAAAAAAAGGTTCTACAAGGCGAGGCCCACCTAGTTACATACAAAAAATTATAAATTAAAACAAAAATAAGCAACACTGCATCATCCGTGCCCATTGGTAATTAAACATCCACTAGATTTCTTTCTCCAAGCTTCCGTGCACATGATGCATTATATCCTAGCGGATCGTCCAATAAACTAGCACAATACCAAATAAACGACGAAATACGAATCAGTGTGGAACACAGATCTGATAAAACATGAATGATTACCCTGAACTCAACTACTGCGAAGTTTTTTCATCAAGGACATCGTATATTTGATGTCAGTGACTGGTGATTTGAGATTGTTTTTCGCTAGGCCCTGTAGTTTGCATAATTATAGAACGGTAAATAGATAGCGCTGTACAGTTCAGAGTTTTTAATATTTTTATTGATGATGTGTGCTTATTTTAACGATCCATCCATGATCGTTAAAATAAACACATGATTTAAGATTGACATTTCTGAGAGGAAGTAGCAATTTTAGTCATTATATGTATGCTAGAAAAGGTAGCGATAGCCTAGTGGAGATCCCAACAGACTGCCATGCAGAGGAGGGTATCGGGTTCGAATCCACGGCGCGCACCAATGACTTTTCGGAGTTATGTGCGTATTGATGTATTAATTATCGCTTGTCCCGTGCCTCGGAGAGCACGTTAAGCCGTCGGTCCCGGTTGTCATGAAGATCTTTGACAGTCGTTATAGGGCGTCAGTACCTTCTATATAAACTGACACTAGTCTAAACCATGGAATATCGCTATCCCTTCGGGTTGCGGAGGTCAGACAGGCAGTCGCTCTGTGGAAAAGCTAATATTCAGCCAAATCCGGTTAGACTAGTAACCTGGGGTCCAGGTTGAAACTGGGATAACGCTAAGAGGATGATGATGTATGCTAGAAATTACTGCATAAAATATATTTACTTTAATTCAATTTAAATCTGAAGAGCGAAACGGCATGTTATTTGATCACAGTTCTCTAAAGATTGCCTCATGGAAACATAGACTCGACAGACCGGCATGTAGCATTATAAGCTTGTCGATCACCGTTATCAGTTAAACTACCTTCTTCTTCTATTTATGCATTATCGTTTACTTAGATAATATTGGATGATAATTTAAAACAGCTGCAGTAGTTTCGATCCCTCTGTTTACTTGTTTCATGAACAAGACTTTGTACGAACAATAAACCAATTCATTCGGAGTGATGAAATTTTGAGGTCTACAACATTTTATGAGCCTTAAGCCTTTATTTGATTTGTCGTCTTCAATCAGATCTCTCACAAAGACAAAGACATAAAGACATAAAGACATATTTATTTCTGCATTTTGGTTGTTTACAACACTTATACATGTCAAAACCCTATTCTAGATGATGCCGGCTTTTCCTAGCTAAATGACTTCTTGAGAAGAAAGGCCGAAACAAACTCAGAGTCATTTTTTTGTCACTTCATTTTGTTTAGTATTTTCTTCATCTTTTAAAGTCCAGACAAAAAAAAGGGTTTAGTATGCAAGTACAATGCAGGAAATCATCTGACGCTTTTGACTGACTCGGCCCACTGATGGCCCGCATTCAACAGCAATCGTACGGCTCAACCTTGATAAAGGGAGCCAGCACGATCTGTATCACTATGCCTCCACGCCATCAGAAGGTGTATGCATAAGCATGTCAGCCTAAGCCATCAGACAGGTTGCCACAACTATTTGTTTATATGTTTAATAATGCCCACATCATACTCACAACTTTACAAGCTAATACATAGTAAAATACATGTTGCAAACAATATGTAAAAATAATAAAATTTTAACAATAAAATGTCATATTATATTTAAAATGTCAAAAAATATTATTGAATGTCAATTCAGGAATAATAATATATTACTTAAGTAATTTTAAAAATAATAAAAATTTAAACAATAAAATGTCATATATTTAAAATGTCAGAAAATATTATTGAATGTCAGTTTAAAATATATTAAATATATATTACTTAAGTAATTTTAAATGTCAAAAGAAAATAAATAAAATAACAATGTCAAATCAAACAATGTCAAAACAAAATAAATAAAATTACAAATGTCAAATTAAAAATGTCAAAATGTAAAAATATAAGTATTACAAATGTAAATAAAAATATCTTGTCCCTAATTTCAAAATGTCTCAATTCATAATTTTTAAACTCAATTCCAGGCATTTTTGTCTGCTAAATAATCTTTAACTGTGTAATAAGCTTTTGAACACAAGCTCTGTTTAATAAATACTTTGAATTTATTAATACTTAGTTCCTGAATATTGCCTGGAATTTTGTTGTAAAAACGTATGCTTTGACACTTGTAGGAGTTACTTATTTTTTGTAGTCTAGTTGAAGGTAGAACAAGTTTGTTTTTATTTCGTGTGTTTAATTTATGAATGTCGCTGAATTTGGAAAATATATTTATATTTTTCCTGACATATAACAAGTTCTCATAAATGTATTGAGATGCGACAGTCATTATCTTAATTTCTTTAAATTTTTCCCTCAGTGAATGCCTTGAACCAAGACTGTAGATTGCACGAATAGCCCGCTTCTGCAGTACAAACACAGTTTGAATGTCAGCTGCGTTGCCCCATAATAAAATGCCATATGACATTATGCTGTGGAAATAACTAAAATATACTAATCTGGCCGTATCTATATCAGTTAACTGACGAATTTTATAAACCGCGTACGCTGCAGAGCTAAGTCTATTCGACAACTGACCTATATGTGGGCCCCACTGTAGCTTAGAGTCTAAGGTTATGCCTAAGAATACGGTGTTATCTATAAGATCCAACTCTTCTCCATTCAAACATATGTTAGGTTTAACTTGTTTTACATTCGGTCTTGAAAATCGTATACATTTTGTTTTTTTTTTCATTTAACAGTAAATTGTTAGCAGTAAACCATTGAACTACTTTAGAGAGAGCGTTATTTACATCGTCATTATTTGATTGTTGTCGTCTAAGTTTAAAAATAAGTGATGTATCATCAGCAAATAACATTATCTCTTCATTATTTTGCATAATGTATGGCAAATCATTAATATATACAAGGAAAAGGAATGGACCAAGAATTGAACCTTGCGGCACTCCCATTGTGACCACTGAACCCATAGAAACTTTTCCATTTACCTCAACTCTCTGTATCCTATTACTCAGATATGATGTTAGGAGATCCAAAGCAGTGTTCTTAACTCCATAGTAATGTAATTTCCTGATCAATGTTTCATGAAAAACGCAATCGCAACGCCTTTGATAAGTCACAAAAGACTCCCAGAGCATCATGCGACTCCTCCCAGGCATCAAAAATACTATCTAAAAGCTCAACTCCAGCATCGGTAATTGAGCGACCCCTAGTAAAACCAAATTGTTTTTCATGTAACAGCTTATTGTTATTAAAATGAATTTGAAGCTGACCTAGAATTAATTTTTCAAAAATTTTACTAAACGTGGGTAGCACAGATATTGGCCTATAATTTGTGGGGTCAGATGTGCTACCTGATTTAAATAACGGAATTACTTTACTACTATTCATTTGATCAGGAAACACACCACAGTCAATGCATCTATTGAAAATCATTGCCAGTTCAGGTGCTACTGTGTTGATTATGGATTTCGTAATCACAACAGAATTGCCCCAAAGATCACTAGTCTTCTTCAAATTAAGACTATTAAAAGTTTTTACAATATCTCTGTCAGTGACATAACTAAAACTAAATTCAATGTTACACCTATTGACATTTTGTTTCAATAGAGATTCAGCGTCAATAGGGGACGAGTTGAGGGATTTAGTGGTTGAGACTGGAATGTCTGTGAAGAAATTTTCAAATGCTGTGGCAACCTCAAAATCTGACTTTAATATCTTTTTATTTAATTGAAGAGTGTAATCGTTACTTTTAATCTTACGATATTGGATTTACTGTTTCACAGAAAAATATCAACTCACACGGTTTTTTGTTTATATTTATTTTCTTAGGTGTAGACATTTTACAGTCTTGCTATAAAGCTCTATATTGAGAGCTAACTATTTGTATTTATATGCTGTACAAAATTTTGGTTTGCAGCCAGGTATATTAAAAATTATATTATTTGATTCTGGTTCTCAATCAATTATTGATTGTACAGCAATAATAAAAATCAATGGACCCCGGGTTTCAATTCGATGATGATCATTATATAATGTTACATCAATAATAAAATGTCCTTATAGTTACACCAAATGCCAATATATTTGAGGGTAGCATACATCGAGTGAAGGTTGATTCATTGCTCAAAGAATCAACATTGCCATCCAGCGTGGCAATGCTGCCAGCTTCCTGGGCACGTCACTCGATGACATTGATGCGGAGGCATTTTAGGACGCCTAAATGGTGTAAATATTTTCAGTTCTATTTTTTTCTATAGTTTTTGTACATATGTATACTTTCCTAGACATGAAGTTTAGACTAAGCTATATTTAAATTATACAATTATGTTTATTTAATGTACAAAGCTACCTCAGAAATAAACATTGCATTAAATCGAGTGAAATATTTCAGCCTGATTCCCAACTACGTGAGCGACATAAGTACATACAGACATTGCGTAATACTTGAAGCGTTGTCGGTCCTGCCACGTTCCAATTGCTGTCACACAAACACAACTAGAACGAAAATGGCTTACTCAGAAAACGTTTTCAAATACGCTTACAATAATTCAGAATGAATTCCGCTTCCTGCAATAACACAAGTTTTATTCTACGATTATGCGAAAACACAAATTCTGAAGTAAAGACTGGAATCAACTCTGTATAAACATTTTTTTTAAATAGGGCCTCGTTTTCTCATTGAGAGAGATGTTGCTGTAAGTTAGTTGACATTACTATCATTGTTTTTGCTTTCAATACTAGGTTTACGTATTTTATTGCTGGTATTTACAGATATCTTTGTCATCATCATCTTTGTATCTTATGTCAGTTATTAGTAAAATGGAAGGTAAACATTTTCTGACACCTTACAAAAATATGTATACTTTGCTTTTTATATTCAATGTCGTACTTTTATCCTGGGGTAGTTACATATACAATTTATTGAGTTTCAAAGGAGTATCGTAGCGGTACAATTTATTGCGATGCGAATGTACAAAGAGATGCCCGAGGCTTACGCATTGATTGCGCGAGACAAATGTAACACAAAAGCAAAGACTTGCTCAACTGATTTGAATTTACTTTGCAACATTGGGAATTGTCACTATACTTTTAAGTAAAATTGTAGTCAAAGAAGTACGTGCAGAGATAAGATTTTACTGATTAGCAAATATCTTTAAAGGTATGTACTTACTCGGTTGCTCTAATATTTTAATGTAAATTCCAGCTTAAACATATTTTAAATTGAGGTGACTGAAGCAATAGGCTACTTGACAAAAAAAAAATATAAGTCCGTCCTTGAGATTATTCAAAAATAAGCGAAACGTATTTTTATTTGTAAATTAAACCAAAAATGACCAAGATATAGCTCATTAAAGTTACGTATAACGTCACGCCATGCTGCATTTTTCCGCACTAGATGACGTCACACGTAACTTTATAGGGCTATATCTTTGTTATTTTTTATTTAATCGAAAAAATAAAAAATACGTGTCCAATATTTTTTATAATCTAAAATACGGACTAAATAAAATGTTATTATTTTGACCCTGGAAACTACCCCATTCCTATGTGGTTATGAGTAATGAGAATGTTTGTACCTAAAGGTAATGGAAGTATTTACAGGTACTTAGATTGTAGCCATGCGACCAAATTAGGGTTCCATCCATTAAGATCAAAAATAAATATGCGTAAGTTTAATTTTATAATATAAATATTTTTAATCCGTGTTCCAAATTAGTTTCGAGGAATATCTACCGACAAATCAGCAATGACGTAACTAAACGCAGCCCAAAATGCTGCACACTCTACCACGTCACTCTTATTCTGCACATTCAACGTATCACCTTCACTGTGGTAATACCAGAAATATCTCTTATTCTGATTCAGTAAAGACGCGCCTGGTATTCCTTGTTTGATAAAAAATACAATATCTGATCCAGGATACCCACTGTTTCCCATTTTGTTCAAAGGCGCAAATATTTTTAATACTTCTTTAACTATACAACGCGCTTGCTTAGACCCGGCTACATCCAAGCCCAATGGTCTAAATGTACCTTCGTCCGATTCCATAATAAAGTTTATATTAGACAGTTCACTGTTATGCTTCTTTAGGTATGCCTGTGCACCAACTAGGCCTGGTTCTTCAGCAGTCCATAATATTGCTCGTACCGTTCTTTTTGTTCTTAAATTCAGTTGTTTTAACACAATTGGTACAAACCAACTAATCATCATACCGCCTCCATCATCCATCGCTCCATCTCCAACATCCCAACTATCGATGTGTCCCGAAACAATAACCAGTTTATCAGGTTGGTCTGCACCTTTCTGGTCAATAAGAGTATTACGAGATGTTTTCTTGTCAAACGTATTCGACATTTTAATATTAAGTACAATTTTTTCGCCTTCATCTTGTAGTCTTCGCATTAAATCCGCGTCTTCTAAAGTAATCGCTGCTGTCGGTATTTTGGTCACGTTGTCCGCATAGTATTGAGCCCCAGTATGAAGAGAATATATTGAGAATGGTGTTATGCTCCTTACCAGGGTAGCTACAGCGCCTTTTGCAGAAGCTTTTGATGCACCTTGAATTCTGTAGATGCCTGTAGCTCTGTACGAAATGTAATGTGCATCAAACACAACAATTTTGCCTTCGATTAATTTTCGGTCGGTTTTTTCAAGTTCGTCAAAGCTACTTATAACTATAGCTTCAGCTGTAATGCCGTCTGATGGAGTACTAACACTGGTTCCAAATCCTAAAATAGCTATATTTTTCGGACGAGGTTCTAACATTCTTGCTGATTCGTGTAGCCGTACCCAGTGAGGCACCTGAAAAGGTTGATTAATTCGTATCAAACTGGTGTCATTATTATAAAAAAACGTATGACATTATTTGTCACTTATCTCATTTGACATTAGTTATGAGAGAAGGTAATTCAAACTGATAATGAGTGAAATTAATTGTATTATTTACACATACTTGAGATAGATCGTTCCAATTATGACTTCTTAATAAGTAGGTATCTAGGATTTGTGTGTGGTGCGGGGTCAACCGATTTCAACGGATAGGAGGCAAATAAATGTATAACATAAATAATCTTAATATATAAAATCCTTGCGTTACTGACTGACTGACAGACACGCTACAGCCAAAACTATTGGGCGCAGGACGCTGAAATTTTTCTTGGACGCTAAGAAGGAATTTCTCAAAATACCCACGAGATCGGCCAAAACGGGCAAATTAAAAAAAAAATGCAGGCGGCGCTGCCTGCGTCCTCTAGTTGAGCATATTTTATTCCGATACATCAAACTTATGTCAATGATACTATCATTCAACATTTTGTCAAGCCCAGCAACTAGAACAAATAGGTACAAATATACCACTCAACATGTTCCTGGCGTTATCCCAGTGGCAGCCTGGGGTCCGCTTCCTAGAATCTGAATATTAGCTTTTACGCGATCCGCAACCCAAAGGGATAGCAATATTCCACGGTATAGACTCGTTTCATTTTATACACTAAGACCACAGTCTAAAGGATATTAAATATGTATTACCTCTAAGTCCTCTGTATTTACATCATTCAGTCCATTCTCTCGTGTTAGATTTATCATATAATCTATTGCTCTTTCTAAATTCTCGGTACCAGATGGCCGTGCCCCAAACTTATCAATAAACTTCGTGTATCTGAAACAAAATATTTCGATTAGATTATTATCTGTTCTTATTTATTTTACTTTAGTAGTTAATTATGAGGAAAACGCGTCTTACAACTATGAACACCTCTGTAATTTACGTCCTAATATTAAAGGACAAAAATATCTTAAAGACAAACATTTTGTACTTACTCTTCATACATTTTATCCCCCAACCCTCCAGTAATTATGGCGTGCATAATATTCCTCGTCACATTTTTATAACCAACTATTTCTTCAACCAACTTATTATCTATCATACATTCTTCATCATAACGATTAATAGTAACACTTGGTTCAACAAAAACTGTCGTAAATATTATAAAAATACCTATTTTTAGTAAATAATCCATAATTCATTACTGTTTAAGAGCTGCTATAGTACTAAGTTTTATCGCTACTATATAGTTGAACTTTCGATGTCAGCAGTAGATTGTCAATTGACGCCAATTACTAATTTGATAATGTGTGTCCTACTCGCATCTGTCAGTGTATATTTGTGTTTTTTCTGTTGTAGTTATTTATATCATCAGTTTTGCTTTTTTTAAATGTAATCAGCTATGTCTAACGGCTCATTAATTTAATTAACTACTACAATAGTACGCATTCTGCGGTCGATTTTTAACTGACGAGCATTAACAAAGTAGAATATACCCATTCTCTCTTCTCTTTAAAAGACAACTCCCGCATTAGGACTAAATCCTGTGTCGCGGGGAACTTTACAGACATACAACTAACGGACACAATGAACACCCAGACTCGAAACAACAATTTATGAATCACACAAAGTGTTGTCTCGTGTGGGGATCGAACCCACAACACTTCGGCACAGTGTCAAGCGGTGAGGCTGCTTAAACCACTACGCCAACCGTGTAGTCAACATTAACTCTTGAAAATATATAAAAACACACATGGATTTCTGCTTATAACAAAATAGGCGGAATATCATTGAATTTATATTGTTCAGCATCGATAGCCTAGTGGTAAGACCGACAGACTGCTACGCCCCCTGCGTAGCAGTCTGTCTCGGGTTAGAATCAACAGCACGCAACAATGACTTCGAAGTTAAGGCGTATTAAATTGTTAATTATCGCTTGCTAAACGGTGAAGGAAAACATCGTGAGGAATCCTGCATGTCTGAGATTGCTCCATACTGTTATCTAAACACATGTGAAGACTGCCAACCTGCACTTGGCTAGCGTGGTGGACTATGGCTTTACCCTTATCATAATGAGAAGAAGCCCATGCCGAGCAGTGGGACAATGTATAGGGCTGATGATGAAAGGTGTATTTGTTTGAAGCGATCGAGTGTCAATGACTGTTTTGTTGTGGTTCAAAATTCGAATTCTGTAACGATGTCTTTACAAATTTACGTAACTTTTTAAACTAGTGCATCATAAATCTCTGAGGGGCACGGACGGGGCAAGCGATAATAGGTAATATAATAGGCAAATACGTTCTAAATGTTAGTGGTGCACGACGTGGGTTTGAACTCGCGCCCTAAGTCTGTTGGTACGTCCACCAGACTAATGCTACTATGCTAGGCATGAGTAGCTAAACAAATCAATTAAAAGACAATAAATCATACTCAAACAGTCGTTTTAGTTTATTTTATAATGATAAAGTATCATTATAAAATAAACTTACTTACGTACTTGTACGTACTTACGTACTTTCTGTTGTAGAAACTGCCATCTTGTGACTACACAAATGATGAAGTGGTTTATGTGGTTCTCTGACAATTTTCCTTAATTTATGTGCGAGCCACAAAACGTTGCTGTGCGTCAGTGTATTCTGTATTTTTATTGTCTGAACGTTCTTAAGTTTCTAATTAATAGCAAATTAATAATATTTATCGATGACAATAGGTTTGTCAATGTTGTCATCATTTTGTTACGCGCAACGTTAACTATGTACTTGTCGACTTTAGCTAGTATCTAAAAAGGTCTTCAGAGAATACTTAACTTAAGTTTATAGTTTACGCTCTGTTAATATTCAAGTGGGTACTAATTACTTTGTATGACAATACACGTCTTATCTTCAAGGTCATAAGTAATGGCACAGTTGATATTGTCGTAGGATGTCCAAGTTTTTCGAGCCAATTTATGATACCACACCTGAGCCTAACATGCACTTATTAAATGTATTTAGAAAATGGACACTAACATTTATATTGCACGTCCATCGCCAGTTGAATGCGTAGATACGCCATTTTCTTCATATTCACCCATACACCACGACTATAAAAAGAAATATCTGCAGGAATTTTTGTCAGTTAGACCGGCGCAGTGAATGTACCACGCTTTAAACAATCTCATGCATTTGCATACAGACATCAACTTGTGTATGTCATCATCATCGCCCTGGCGTTATAGCATTAGACTTGCACGCCCTGGAGCTCAAGGTCCGTTTACTGGTCTAACCAGATATGACAGAATATTAACTTTTCCACAGAGCGACTACCGTCTGACCTCCGCAACCCAAATCCAACTCCGCAATCAACTTGTGTTTTATATTGTACCTTAATCACATGTCATTTACATTCATTTATGTATCTTAATTTAGAGCACTGTTACATATTTATGCCGTTAAAATTTTACGGATTAGAAGTGTGATAATACTGCAAAGTTTAGAGGTGTACACCGAACTTTGAACTGGATCAAAGTGCCTGCACTTTACTTGCACAAGATAACAATGATATCGTTTAGTGGTAAGTTTCAATTTGGTTCGCAGAGGAAGCGGAGCTACTTCATAGGATGGCTTGCTGCATCCGGATTTAGTTCGTAAATTACTACGACTATTGGATTTTGGGGAGATATTGTCGTTATCATAGTAGTTAGTGTAGAGAAAATGTGCAGTAAACTATAAAAGTCGCTGCAATTGAAAATCTTTGCGGAGTGTTTTATAAATTTAAATCCCTTGATTATTCTTCTTTATTTAAAATGTATGATTGACCCGTCTGGTGACGGATTAAGAATACGGAATGTCACCACCGCATATCATCCCATGGGTGTCGTAAGAGCCGACAGAGGGAGCATATTATGCAGAGGACACCACTGTAAGAGAAGGAAAACTTGATACAAACCCTATACCAACCCGTCTGGCCAGCGTGGTATAGTAGGCCAATCCCTCCTTTCAAAGGAGAGGCCGAATCCAGCAGTGGACTGTTAAAGGCTGATGATGATGATGATTGACCTAAGTATTTCGTTGTCTTAAAGATCCAACAAGATATAAAGAATAATAATATGTAGGGAGGACACAACCATCCAAAATCAAGTAAATAGATAAGAACTCATTTAGCTGACTGTGCATGGTCGCCTTATTGTTGTCTATTTTCTGCCTTGGCTAATGGTAAAATACAACAAGCAAATTGATATTGCAGATTGTAACTTTTCAAATAATTATAGGCCAAGGTAGAAAAAGATGTAGAACGAGAACGAATGATGTAGCATGTAGCAGAAAACAAAACAACCTAAGGATCTTGCTACTTGTTTAATACAAAGAAATAATACTTCTAAGGTCCTCTTTTTTTTTTATTGCTGCTAGTGGCAGACGAGCGAACGGCCCATCTGATGGTAAACGGTAACCACTGCTCATGGACTTCGCTATTGTCAGGGTATACACAGCAAAGCCGCTGCCTACCGTGAAAGTAATGCTCTCATTAAACCTCGTTTGAAGAAGGACAAGTCATAGTGCTCGGGAAACACCGCAGCAGGTAGTTCATGCCAGAGCCTACACGTACGTGGTAGAAAAGATAGCTGGAAGCGCACCGTACTAGATGAGAACGCTTCTAGGTAGTACGGGTGAACTCTACTGCATCGGCGAGTGGTACGTTGGTAGAAGGGTGACCCTGGTACCAAATTAAACAATTCTTCGGAGCACTCCCCGTGAAAGAGACGGTAAAATACGCAGAGAAAACCAAAGTCTCTCCGCTGCTCCAGCGACTCTAGTCTAGCCGTGAGATCTTTTTTTGATATATGTAAGCGGCGGTAGCCCAGTGGTGTACGTAACGGACTGCCGAGACGATGGTCTCGGGTTCGATCCCCAGGTACCCCGGGCACACACCTCTGACTTTTCGAAGTTATGTGTGTATTAAAAATGTTAATTATCGCTCGCTTAATAATGTGCCCGGTAGATGGCAATAGGCTCGCCCCCTATTACATTGGGACCGAAACATATCTGGCGAAGTGTGGGTGTGTAATACACCTCTGCCTACCCCTTCGGGGATAAAAGGCGTGAAGATATGTTATGTTATGTGTTATGTAATACATAGATGTAATCCATGAGCTATAAATACATAATATTGATATGGGAGACAAGTCATCTGGATTTGACATAAATATACATACAATAAATTACTTGAATATGTTATCATCACACGGAATTCTGGCCGGACATACAATGCCCACTCTAGAGAGGAAAACTGTCTTGATCCTTTTATGATAAAAATTAATAAAAAAAAAACCTTCATTTATATAGCTATCCTACGTACTACCACTACCATTCACTATACCACGTTTCTTTCTTTAGCAAAGGAAAATACAAACCTATTCCAGATAAAATTAAGACGACTATAGATATTAATTTTTATTCGGCTTTGAAAGTCAAAGGCAAAGTCAAAATCCTTTATTCATTTAGATCAGAAAGTGACACTTATGAAAGTTATGAATGTCAAATATAAAAAAATATTACTGTATGCTTCTACATTAAATTTACATTTACTGCCACGTTCGCAAAGCAAGGGCGTAGAACCATGAGAAAGAACGGGCAATAAAACTCACTGTCACTCTTTTTCATCGCCAGGTTTTTAATAATACATTGTTATGTATTATTAAACTTTTGTAAGGTGCTGCAACTGTTACACCTTCTATGTTACTTGTATATATTTACTGTACATGATACTCAAGCATAATCAAGTTAAATTTTAATGTTCGTTTAGTTAGCCTCCTGAACATAGATATGGTGAAACAGGAGCATCCACTTACATTATGCACCTAACAATGCAGGCAATCCGCGCAAATGCTCAGAACCATGAAGTTAAATATAAAAAAAAAAAATTATACCAGCCCATAAGACCGCCATCGACCAGTCATCGCAAGTAGCACCCGTTTACGAGTATGACGCATGTGCCAGCCATCATCCCTCTCGCCATATCAGAGGGACAGGGATGACCCGACACACGACGCCACCACAAGAAATGACATTTTAGTGAGCATGACGACAACGGTATACGAACCGGCAGTACCGGCTTGGCTCGACAACGGACTACTTTTATCAAAGTGTAATAATGAGTTATGTCGTTGATTACATGAACGACATCTCGTCTTACTAGAACAATCACTCGTTTTATGCTTTATACTTAACCTTTCGTATGCTTAAGAGCAGATCTGCACCAGACACAATAGATTTTGATTATGTCTGGTAATCCAGCATACGAGGGTTTAAGCAATTAATGCAAGCCTTGTTATCCTTCACACATTTAAAACGAGCAGTCGGATTTAAATTATTAAAGGCGGGACATTTATAAGAATGGTCGTGTACTATATTACTGCACAGACACTTCTGTGAATTATTATTATTAGATTCCGAGCATGCTACGTAAGATTGCGGATTAGAGACCAAGTTATTATTTCTATTTCGCGCTTTATTCGACCTTTGTTTGCTATTATTATTATTAGATGAGCTAGATGAACTAGACTGCGTATTATGATATATTCGACACTGATCTTTAATGAAAGAAATAAAACTATCTAGTGTAGGTATTTTATGATTGCGTTCCGTCATCTCGAATGCGCGAATTGTTTCAGTGTCAAACTTTTTTAAAGCGAGTTGAAGAAACATAAAGTCGGAAAGATCTTCTAATTTTAAGTTTTTAAGAGAATTAACTGCGGTAACAAAGTTGTCTATAAACAGCTGGAAATTCGAAACAGACGCGGCACCGGATAATTTAAGATTTAAAGCTTGATCAAAGTAAGTAGACGCTAGAACACGAATATCTTGATACCTATCAAGTAGTGACTGAAATATGACCTGATAATTCTCAGCACTGGGTGTGACACCTGCAAATACGGATTGGCCCTTCGGTGACAGTTTACCTATTAAATAGTACAACCTATCAGCATCTGTCAGAGAACCATAATCGTGCACTGTAGACTTAAAACTCGCATAGAATAACGGCCAATTTCGTATATCGCCATCGAATGACATGAGCTCAATTGGCGGTAATCTCGGCGTTCGAACCGCAGAAATGGGCTGTGCTGAATATTTACCCTTCAATTGTGATTGTATGCGCTTGATGATACAGTAAAGATCTTCGAATGAGGTGTACGCCTGATAATTCGGCTGTTCATCAGGATTAATAGAAAGCAATCTTTTGTTATAATCGTCTAACAACTTATGAAAATCTGTTCGAATACCATCTACTATCATCCAACAACTAAGAAATGATTCCCTATTAATGTCGGAAGCAGCGGCAGTTTTCGAGCGCTCGTAAATGTTTTGAATACGCTCAAATAAAATATTGCGTTTTGCTTCTAAGATTGTCAGCTCTTTTTCTACCGACATCTCTCTGGAGTCGGTCCCTCATGTCTGAGGATCGTGGTCAGCATCAGGGTTGCATCTGGAGCGGATGATTTGCCTCCATCGGTTTCTGTTCAGCGCGTCCCTCACGACCGTGTAGAATTTGGTGGACGTCGAGACTTTAATTTGATCTGTCCATCTTGTTGGTGAACGACCGCGCGATCTTTTGCCTTCGGTATTCCCAACCACAATTAGTTTTGTTAAATTTTCGGCGCCTCTGCGTACTGTGTGACCAAAGTAAGAGAGAATGCGTTGTTGGCATATGGTGGACAAGCGAGTTTTATTTGGATCTGGGTGAGGATAGATGCATTGGTGCGTCTGGCAGTCCAAGGTATTCTTAGCATTCGTCTCCAGCACCACATCTCGAAGGCATCGATCCTTTGTCTTTCTCGGGCTAGGATTGTCCATGTTTCTACGCCATATAGGAAGATAGGGAACACCAGTGCTTGTATCAAACGGATCTTGGTTTTGATACCAATACCTCTTTTCTTCCAGATCTTGTTTAGATGGGTCATAGCATCCTTTGCCATCGTGATTCGCCTTTTTATTTCGGCGACACAACTACCATCATTGGATATTTGAGAGCCCAGGTACATATAGCGGTCGACGATATTAATGCCAGGGATATTGCTTGTAGCATTTGTCAGCTTTCCGGCTCGATCCACTATCATCAGCCTGGTTTTCGCTCTGTTCACTGCTAATCCGATTTGGCCACTCTCTAATTCGAGTCTTTGGAACAGCTCACTCATATCTTCCATTGATGTTGCCAGAAGAACGGTGTTATCGGCGTATCGGAGATTTGATAATCTCTTTCCACCTTTGATAATTTCTTCCGACATGCGTGGCTTCTTTTGTTGTGCCATGTTTACTAAAGTATAAGCTAATGAGACCGAATCAAAATAAGAATACCTAAAGTACCTATTATTTTACCTAAGTAGGCAACACTTTAAGGCGGTGGAATTAAAAGGTGCTTGAAATATGTAATTTACAAGACAACTATAATAGTTACAGCAATAATAATTCGGTTAGTAGGTAGCTACATAAAAGTATATTACCTACGGATGCGTGCGGAAATAACCCTGTAATGGGTATGTAAATGGATTAGGAGTATAGCTAGGTGCTATAACTGCGAGCGAGATAAGCGAGAGGTTACGTATAAACGCAAATGAATCCGGCTTCGTACGGACCAAAAAATGGTTCGGCGTTACACCGAAATCGTATGTTCTTGGCGATTTGGAGAAGGATTAATATTGTGGACTGTAAGGGGATGGGTTCTGATCGCCTAGGAAAGGAAAAGTGAGTGAGTTCATGGGAGGCGGAAGGATGAGAGCACACCTACCTTGCAAATCCGTCTTCTTCTTTACAAATGGCGGCCTCCTGGTGTCTTCGGGAATCCTGAAGCTGCACTAATCACTCCACTACACTCGCGGGCGGTTTTGTTGCGTTTATAGTATAGTGCGGTAAAAAATATGTCCGTATGGTTTTGCGTTACACGTGTTCGGCGCGACATGTCTGCTGCATCAGGACACAGCTGGTCAGCGGGGCCGTTGTTTCTTCACTGTGTGCCCATCGTTGCACTATGCGACGAATCAGACGATAGGCGTGCCCTTGGAAGAAAGGGAAGGAAACAAAAGGATCGCTCGCATTGGACAAGCAAGGGAAGAACGATTGACGTCGATGTAATTAATTATCGATAGAAAGGTAGATGGCGCTATCGCGGTGTAAAGACATTTCGTCCATATCTATTTGGTTATAAGTTTAAAATTATTACAGACCACAAGCCCTTAGTTTGATATTTAACTTTAAAGACCCTGGTTCTAGATTAATTCGTTGGCGTCTTAAATTAGAGGAATACAGTTACGAGATAATACATAGACAAGGCAAGTTAAATTGTAACGCTGACGCCTTATCGTGGTTCCCGTTGCGCGACAATAGTAATAATTCAAGCCATCCTGAATGAGCTATCGATAATAATGACGCCTCTGAATCGTCGAATTCACCCTGTGATTGTCCTCCGCCTTCAACATCCGATACGTACGAAAAGTATCTAAAACATATCAGACAGCCAAGCTTTAGTTTCGACACTAACATTCAAGAATTCAAAGAATCTTTATAAAGCTAAATGCAAACTAATCACCTATCCTACATCAATAGATTTAGACGACTCTGTACCTTATTGTAAAGAGATTATAGACTTAGCAACAAGACAACCTAGCGTCCGTGACATTGAACGTGAACTCTACACCTTATACAGTACATCGAATGATAACCATTTGTTTACACACTTATTCGTACGAGTCCATCATTAAAGATATTTTTAAATTATTAATTGAATATAGAGATATGATTAAATTTTGGTACATGGAAGAAAAAGAATTTGCTGTATCTGATTTCTCTGATCCATTCTCAAAACTCTCTTATTCCAAAATCTACAGCATAATAGCTGACGTATTTCATAACACGGGTATCAAAGTCAATATCTATAGAAACTGTATTTTATACCCTACTCCTGAAGAAGTTAAACAGATACTTCGCGACAATCACGACCTCAGCCCCTCAGCCGGCCACCCCGGTTTCACGCGGATGTTAGAAAGAATCAAATCCATGTACTGGTAGAAAGATATGCGGCAAGACATCGAAAACTACGTCAATTGTAAATCCTGTCAGATTAATAAGCCGTTACGTCAAACAAACCGTGCACCTATGATTATAACTTCCACCGCGACAAGGCCGCTTGAAAAGTTATTTTTAGATATTGTAGGACCGTTACCCGAGACCTACGAATATAAGTAAGTACAAATTTATTCTTACAATTCAGGACGATCTTCATTCTTTTTTAGCAGATGAAACTGCTAAAAAATTAGTACATTTTATATCTCACCTTGGAATTCCCAAAATGATCGTTACCGATCAACGGACTAATTTAAGCTCCGAAGTCCTTAAACAACTCAGTAACTTATTTGGTATTAAACATATTCTCGCGTCGCCTTATCACCCTCAGATTTGCGGCGCCTTAGAAAGGAGTCACTCTACGTTAAAAGAATATTTAAGACCCTTCGTCAATGAGAATGCACACACATGGGACTTGTATTTAAATACAGACATGTTTTCCTATAACTCCAACGTCCATTCTACTACAAATTATTCTCCGTTTGAACTATTACTCGGTTTTAAAACTTACATTCCTAGATCTATAGATACATTAGAAAATAATACATAACGGATTACGTTAGAGTACTAAATCATAGACTGTATTACAGTAGGCAAAAGGTGTTATAAAATATACAAGGTTTTAAAGAAAGGTCTAAACGTCATTACGATTCTCACGCTAGTGCGCTAAACCCGTGACATATAACCACAGATTACTAAATAGTTACTTCGTAACAGATACATCACTCCCATACAAAATTGAAAATACCTACGCTATAATCACCCACAAAATCTTAATAATAATAGCCGTTGTTCGCAGTGAAGAGAAAGGGGAATGACCAAGCGACTAAGGGAATTGGTATCGGTATAAATATTACTGTGCCAAGATGAAACCAATGTTTTGAGATTCGTATTAATATGTAGTTTCATAAAAACTAAACATCATATTCGTAATTTGCCGGGTTTCAGAGAAATAGATAGGTGAACTTTAAAAGTCAAAATGCCAAACTGGCGGTCAGTCAATATGACTTACCGGAGTGGGTGAACTCCAAGCTGATAGAGTAGTGTAGATATTATCATTCACTTCCTTAATGACTGCCAAATTCCATGCTACAGCTGAAGGGAATAGTACAGCGACGCAAGGCGACAACTTGCTACGATGGCGATAATATCACAATCAGTATAAACAAGGAATCTCTGTCTCAAAAAATAAAATATATGTAATTGTAGTGCCTTTTCTCAAATATAGTATAATAGTTAATATACGAAATTACACATACAAATACTAACAACAAACACTGTTAATCCAAAAAAGGAACGGACGAAAACAAACAAACTTGACCAGTGGGGTAAAATGTTGCCAGCATATAAAAAAGGATTTATATTAAAAATCGATTACGAATTTGGATAGTTTGTATGCGATGTTACGTGTTCCGAGAAACATAAGTTGTAAGATTTTTAAATACAGAAAAAGGCACAAGTATTTAATAATTAATTATAAAAAAGACTTTCGACCAAATATTTTTTTGTACGATCTCAAACAGTTAGTTTTAAGAACTACCTATATCGAATTTAGTTAAGTTTTGAATTAATGACAAAATAAGAAACTTTTTATAATACAAACATATGTTTATACGTTGTTTTAAAATTATATATGATTTAAATATTCATATTTACAAAAATAATTACATTTAACATTTTTTAACGATTGTGATCATGTAGAAAATCGATTAAAAGTGTAATAATGTTACCACAACAAAAATACTCCCTAACGGAAATTCACGTTACCAAATATAGCGACTGTTAATTCTTGTTACGTTTTCCGGCAAATGTGAGACTCCATATTACGTTATAACACCATTATAATTATAAACAAAAATTTTCCACATCACGAACTCGTGACACAGCTCAGATCATAAGCATCAAGCGATACCGAAAATGGTCATTCCCCTTTACCCTAAGTACTCACGCAAAGAGTTGCAGATTGTGTGACTGTACGTACAAGCGCGTCATCGAACAAAGGCGCTAGGGTTGTTCTTATGATGATTTTGGTAATAAAACAATAATAAAACGAATGTTGCGAAATAACCATATTTTTATTTGCTTAATACTTACCTATACGTGTATATGCACGAGTCAGTTAGTAAAAACATATTGTTAACATATTTTAATAAAATACCAATAAGTATGCAGTATGTTATAAAAACAAATAAAATGTATAATAATCGTACGTAGTAGGGGCCTATTGCCTATTTCCGTTTATCGGACACAATACCAGATAATACAGTAAATACGTATAAGATACTGACATTAAGTTGATTTTACTTAATAAAAACAACATTTATATTTATTTCTAGTAATAACCTAAACGTATCAATTAACGAACATTTACATACCTAGTATTTCCTTTCTTACCTTTGCTCTAAATAAAATAAACGGTGTCAATTTGTAGACGAAATTTTATATAAGTACCCACTTATATCAAATCTTATATCATGAATTCATAACTTACGACATAAATCATCGTTTTTCCTTCGGCGATGAAAAAAACAACAAGTTTTCGTTTGTTTTGTGCGTTTAACACCCATCCACTGCACAATAACTTCGTGGTTTCGGTATTTCTATAAGAAAGCGCGGGAAACGTGCCGTGCGTACACGCTGCCGGGCGTGCGGCGGCCCTCTGTCGTTTGTATCCATATCGATACACGAAATGGTAGGTATTTATCGCGCGAATTTGAGCCAGTGACGGGGGCCTGATATAACGTCGGGGACTCGGTGTATCTTAAGTGTCACCACAAGCAAAATAAAGCTTTGTCTCCAGTTTGGAAAGGTCCATTTAAAATAGTCAAGATAAACGGTAACAATACAGTGACACTACTTATAAACCGTAAACATGTACGTCATCATTATGACGAAATTAAGTTGGGGTCCGATGACACAATCACTTGATTTTATTCCAGGCACCTTGCAGCGTCGTGCCTAAGTCAGCAAGTCGTCACGCCGATAACAAGCAGTCCTGGTTTATATTACGATAGAACAATTAACGTAAAATTCACTAATGACGACTGGAATGTAGTAACTTATTTAGATATTAGTAAGATACAATCGCACTTAAATTTAGTGGAATCTTTGTTTAATAGAATTAACTTATTTTGTAAGGATCACAGTTCATCCAAAATTCAAGTAAATTGCTTAAATGCACTACGGAGCCAACACGACAACAATGTCAAAAAATATTCATCTGTTTCGTACTTTGTAAAAAAAACCGATTCAAACGAGGTCTTATTGACGCCGGTGGATCGCTCTTGAACACTTTCTTTGGCACGTTGGACTCCGGAAATGCAGTTAAATTCTCAGATGCCATAGACCAAGTACAGTCAGATGAAAAACACTTAGCACATCTTATGAAAGATAACCATGTTATAAAATCGACAATTACAACATTTAATAGTTCTTTATCCAAATTACACGAAAATGAAAAGCGACTGAATAATAACCTCGAAATTATTGATAAAGCCTTTCAACAAATATCGAATACTAATGATAAGTTAGAAATTAAATCGAATATAAATACAATATTAAATAGTCTGAAAGGTATAATTATTTCATTAACGTTTGATATAGAAGACGTTAACAATGTTTTTTTATTTAGTAAGGTCAATATTTTGCATCCGACTGTACTTAGCCCTTATCAACTATATAATGAGCTCGAACAGAATAAGAATAACATGCCAAGGTATTACAAACTCCCTTTATCCCTACAGAATATTACTGAAATATGTAAACTATATTCAACTAAAACTAAACTTATTTCCTACTTCCATTATAATAAGATAATAATTGTGATTAAAATCCCGCTCGTACTACCCCAAACATACAACCTATATCATATTATTCCAACACCTGCTCCTTACGATATTGCGCAACCGGACACCTTTGCGCTTATCGCTCCAAGTCACCCTTACCATGCAATAACAGTTAATCATATGTTCTACTCATTACTACACAGTATAGATAAGTGCAAAGTGATTCATGATAACTTTTACGTTTGTGAATTAGAAAATGTGTATTCGAGTGTAGTGAATCCGGTGTGTGAAACGATTCTAAACACGGAATCAGTGAATAAGCTACCTAGTTCTTGTGCCGTTAAGTTATTAAGAGGCAGTATCGAAGTGTTTCACAAAATCAGTAATAATAGATGTATATTTGTTTTGTCTGAACCCGGCAAATGTCATATATCTTATGAAAACGATGGTAATAATTTTGATAAAACTTTACTTGGTACTGGAATTTTGTCATTACCAAAAAACTGTAAAGCATTTTATAAAACTTTACAATTTGTGTCATCCTCAAACGATGTTCTGAATGTAAGTTCTCATATTTTCTCGAACTTTAACCTTGTTGAAGATGATTCTTGTCTAAGGAATATAGTTAACAAGTCACTTATCCATATGCCGTATTTAAAGTTAAATAATCTCTTTTGAAAAAAAAAGGAACTAATATTGAATATTCTAATCATTTTGAGAAATACGGAATTCATTATATGTCTTTAAGTTATATATTTTTCATTATATTTTTCTTATATCAACTTTACAAAGCTCGTAATTACTTTTGTCAGAATTCTAAAGCTCCTTGTTGTATACAGATATTCAACCAGTGTAACTCAAATAAAACAAAGAATTGTCAACCTCAGCAAGCAATAGAGCTATCTGTGATCAATGATAAATCATATTCTACAGCCGAAGAGCTTGATGTTCAGTCAGCATCTAGACCTACAACATTAAAACGCAATATTTTCATAAACAAAGAGAATTAAAATGAAATATATTACCCTACTAGAGGACGCCAGCAGCTACGCCTGCAATTTGTTTTAAATTTACCCGTTTTGGCCGATCCTGTGGGAATTTCGGGCAATCCCTTCTTAGTGCACCCCTACGGTCCCCAAGGAACATACATTTTTTTTTTAATTTTTTTATTTATTGAAACCAACAGCGTTACAATCGTATAACTAAACATAAACAATATCCATGTTAAGGCTAATAACAGGCTTCAAGTGTAATTATTACAAGTAAATACAATATTGCTGGATTGCGCAGACATGCAAAGAGGTGGCAAAATCTTTAGGAATAGTAACAACTGCTTAAAATCAAAGTAAGGCAAGGCTTAAATAGGCGTAAATGTATCTTCTGATATGAATACAATATGTATCTCCTGAATAATAATAATATTAAAAGTGTACACATTAGGTAATATACTAACCTATAAATAGCTTATTTACTCAATTATTATTGTCATACATGTTTGTGATAATTTGCTTTACATAGGTTTTGAATATCGATTTTGAAGAAAAGAATAAGTCCGCGTTGTGAAAATCAGAATTGTAAGTACGAGGCATTCTAGTCAGTGGCGAGTTAGCTGCATAATTCGTGGTACGATGAGGTACGTCCAGTAAAGGGGTATGACGTGTGCGTCGCAAGGGAACGCGCAGCGCCACACTTGCCACTAGCTGTTCACAATCAATGTGACCATTTACAATGTCATGTAAAAAGCTCATATCTAATAGCTTTCGTCTCTCTTCTAAAGTAAGAAGACCATGTCGGCGACAGTCCTGTACATAAGGTATTGTCTGATAGTGCAGTCGATAGTTAAGATGATCAAGAAACTTTTTCTGTATTCGTTCGATACGATCTTTGTAGATCACATATTGTGGAGACCAGACTTGACAGGCATATTCCAAGACACTGCGGACATATGCATAATATACGGTTTTGATAGCAGAGTTATCATTAAATGGTTTACAAGAACGTATAACAAAGCCCAAGTTCCTAAACGCCTTGGCCGATATATTATCTATATGATCAGTAAGAAGCATTTTTTCATCAAAGAGTACACCTAAATCACGCACTACTCTAGTTCTTTCAATTTTAATTCCATTAAAGTCATAATCAATCATCAGCGGCGTTCTTTTACGTGTGAAAATAATACATTGGCACTTTTTAACATTAACTGTTATATAATTATCCGTATAGAATTTAGCTAAACTATTTAAATCTGATTGTAATTTAACGCTGTCTGGCTCCGAATTGATTTAAAAAAATATTTACATACATGCCAAATTTCAGCTTCCTGCGCCCAATAGCTTCGGCTGTAGCGTGTCTGTCAGTCAGTCAGTAACGCAAGGATTTTATATATTAAGATTACTATAAACAACCAAAAGTTAATGAAACAGTGATCAAAAATAAAATAGTTTGTATAACACTTTGTGTTACATTAATTTTAAGCATATGTTTGTTAATCTAAAACGACGCTCAAATCCAATTTAAATTTCGCATCTTTCTCTCTAGATACTCCATTTTATTCGGGGGGCTGTTATATCTTAAAATACATGGTTAGATATATAAAATAAAATGCCTTAATTCCATTCAGTCAGCATTTTCGCCATCCTGTTGTTTTCCATTACTAATTGCGTCAGTGTGGATTTGAACGTCGCCGCGGATACCTATATTTTCAATTTTGATTGTAGAAATTATAATAAATATTTTTTCAGTGTCATAAAATATTTAATAAAAACCGAATCTTGACCCACCCCGTAACAGTACACCAAACACCTAAGGACAGAAAGAAACAAGATGGCAGGAGACAGACTGTCAGTACCTAACGTGTAAAATGTACCAATACGAAAGGAGTAAGAATGTAGAAAAACAATAGAGGAGATAAGTAATTTAAAGGAGTTATTTGAATATTCTAGATGTGTATTTTAAAATGAACTATTTAGGAATGTAGGTAGGTAAACAAAAAGCAAAAAATCTAATATATTAAGTACGTATTATAAACAATAAGTTACTTATTTGTTTCTAAATTAATTTAATAACATAAACTTGTTCTTATCTCGTGTATTATGGTAGGTGATGGTTTGTTTTTCTTTATAATATCACTTCACGAATTTAATATTGGGGACTAGGAAGGTAAACATTTACTATTGAAAATAACGTTGATGCTAAGTAGATTAGTAAATAAAAGTATTCTATATTGTGCTTTTGAAAAGTTTGTAATGTTTGTGTGTATAATATAAATTAATATAGTCCCTGGAGTTTACAAAAAGTACATAGATGTACGGTCCGTTGTAACTGTCAAACAGCTGTTTTGATCGTAAAACATCGTTTTAAGCGCTGTTTATATTTTTTATAAGCTGCGAACATTTGTAGTCACTGTTCGTGTTATTTAACAGTAACTTTGTATATTTATCACTATTTATTAACAATGACATTAATTAAAAATACGGACTGTAACGAATTTCATTTGCCTCCGTAGAGCAGCTGTTCCGGTTGGCTATGGACAGGGAGGAGTGCAAAAAGCTGACGGCCAACCTTCAGAAATGAGAGGCGAAATGAGAAGAAGAAGAATAAGTTTTAACAATGCCCTTATATACGCGGTATAATGTATACGCGGTACAGAAATTATTGCAATAATTCCATCAAAAAGTTAAAAAGAAAATATAATAGGACACAAATTACTTAAGCTATTAAGGACAATAGACTTATTTGGAAAAACATTAAAAATATTACTTATACCAATAAAAATAAATCACAAACAGAGAATCCGGAGTTGTTTCATATTAAATCGTCTCCCATAGAATCAGCGAAACATATTAATAAATATTTCGCAAATATAGGCCGAGAGCTGGCCGAAAACATAATACCTGCTACTAATTTTACTAACAAACCCCTAAACAAAACACCATCCTACTTAGGTTCAGTGGTACTTCTGGAAAGTGACCAACCCGAAGTTTGTAGTACGCTTATGAATCTGCGATCCGAGCGTGCCCTAAGATGGGACAACACACCTACTTGCTCCTTACAACTTGCTGTAAACGAAGTTGTAGCAGTCATTACGCATCTTTCCAATCTGTGTTTCCAAAAAGGAATTTGCCGAGACCCATTAAAAGAATCCATTATTATAATTACCTGTGAATAAGGGTGGCAACAGAGACGATGTCAATAACTATCAACATATTTCTGTGTTAACAACGATTTCAAAAATTATAGCAAAATTGATAAATAATCGCCTTTTACATTATGTAAATAGATTTAATATTCTGTTGTCTTCTCAATTTGGATTTCGACAAAGAATACAACCAAAGATGCAGTATAGGACTAAGTTCACTAGTCATTAATCAACTTGATAAATGAAACAAATGTATCGCAGCCTTTCTGGATCTAAGGAAAGCATTGACATCGTCTCTATTTCTATGCTCCTATGCAAGCTCGAGGCAATTGAAGTCCATGGAACTCCACTGGCACTCTTAAAAATAATCTTTCTGGTCGAACACAAAAAGTTAAACTTGGACATATAGTTGGTGAGGACACAGATATATCGTACGGCGTGCCACAAGGCAGCCTAACTTGTTTTTACCTAAATTGTTTTTAATTTATATAAACGACTACTGCAACATGACAATTAAAAATGCCAACGTATGCTCGTACGTCGATGATACAGCTGTATTATTCACAGGCAAATCATGGCATAAAGTTAAAAATTGTGCAGAAGAATCGCTTGCTCTTGTTGCAGCTTGGTTACAAGAAAATTTGCTTACCCTGAACAAGTGTTCAGGGTAAGCCAATTCTCTGTTTGTGATTTATTTTTATTGGTATAGTTTTGCAAGTGCAAAACTTACTTCATCTGTTTTAATATTAATAATCAAGCTCAACCTGATAGCGATTTTCATATAAACATGCAAAGATACTACAGGTCGAGTTTGCTGTAACTGCCCTACTATTCAACAAGTTACGCAAACAAAGTATTTACGGTTATTATTGACTGATCGGCTCTCTTGGTATCCTCAACTGCAACAAGTCATGGGTATACTACGAAAATGTATATGGCTACTCCAGTAAATCTAAAGAAATCTATTAAACGAAATCTATGTAACCATGGTCCAATCTGTTTTAGTTTACATACAGCATAACTGCGTGGGGTGGAGCAGCAAAATCTAGATTTCTAGAGTTAGAACGCGCTCATAGAGCGATTATGAAGGTGATTTATTTCAAAAAAAGAAAATTATCCATGATAAGCTCTACGAATTATGTAACCTGCTGTCTGTGAGAAAACTGTAAATTAATATAGATAGCATAATTATGAGTCGAAAATACTTCAAAAAAGAAACAAACATCGCATAGTAAATGTACCCACCCACAACTTAAACCGAATTTGCCAACAGACAATTATTTAAACAAACGCTCAGCCTATTTTTACAATAAAATAAGGGACGAGGACGTAGTAATATTGGCGAATTGATTCGTATGGGCATTCCGAAACCGACCTACTCAAACTTCGTAAGAGCTTTACACAATTACATTACTTAAAGATATGTTTTTTTTTTAATAATAGGATATTTTGAGGTGTTGTTTTGTTCGTTAATACTAGTTATATTTTCGATAGCCTTTCTGGCATTTGTATTCTTTGTGGAAAGGTTATTGAAGTATTCCTGCCATAAACGTTTGAGAACCAGTTATTTTTAGTGTTCCGTAGTAAAGTAATATGTATTTTCTTTAGCCATTTTTACATTGTAAACATGTATAAAGAATCATTTTGAATTTGACTTACTGTACATATATTTATATGTACAGTAAGTCAAATTCAAATATGTTTATACCTAGTCTTGCCATAAATATATTTTTAATTGCAAATAACATTTATTACTTTTACAGTATGTTAGTTGAATACATAAATATAAAACAATTTAAAATATAAAATAAGCTTATTGGAAGTGGTCTCCATTGTCTTAAAACACACACTTTCAGTTAACGACCAACTTTATTTAGATGTCAAAACAGTTACATAATACCGTACTAGATGGCGCTACTAGTATACATTTTGTTTTTAATTGTAACATTTATAACACCCTCACTTAAAAAAAGGTTTTAAAACAATAAACATGACACAAACTAAACTTAAAGAACAATGGCCACTTCTCATACATTGAATGACCTGATAATGAATTATTGCGTATATAGATAAAATGTACGAAAACAAGTAGCTCTATGATCAAGAAATTACACTGTAAAGACAGTTTTTCTTTTAAAGGTCTAGGAATTACATAACACACCGAAATTAGTTCGTATTAATTTGACAGATTCTCCCATGTCCAATGTCACCGGCCGGCGGCGTCTTTACGTCAAAAACGTTCCGTTGCAATTTGCATCCTTATCCAATGTTTTCAACGGCAGAAATACATTTATATTTTATATCTTTTTATACCTTTTAACATAAAAAAATACATTCATTTATGATCAGCTTTTCAAAACTTGATTCAATTTATATATAAAATTAAGTTTTCTCGAGGTTTTGACAAAACCAGTTGCTAAAGATGTGGTTTAAGTGAAATGGAACGTAGCTAAACAAGGAAGTATTATCGGGCACAGATAATATAACATTGCAGCAAATAAAAAATATTTTGATAAGGATGCGTTCACGAGTTCTAGAACATCTTTACAACCCAAAACTTTTCTTTTTACCTAGGCTTCTATAAAATATAATTGTTAGTGAAATCATTACACTAAAAAATAACCTTAATTTTAAAATAAGTTTTATCCCTATACATGTTTAGGTCAAAAATGGCCATTCTTCTTTTAATTAGAAACAGGACCTATCAGTTCCAAGAATTTATAATATTTGTTAGACAATAATTATTTAGTTAGTAAGTCAGCAGGCATATTCTGAGTTGACATATATTTAACTTTAATTAAGTTATTTTTTATAGCGTCTTTGACATAATCATGGCGAACATCAATATGTTTAGTTCTATTGAGTGGCTGGTTATTTGTTGCCAATTTCAATGCACTTTGGTTATCACAATGCAATGTGATAACCAAAGTATATTTTAAACAATAATGCTTAGTTTTTTGTAAATACTTCAACAGTCTTTTAGCGTGACTATAATGAGTTTCATTATAACAAGTATTAAACTGACTTAGGTAACTAAGAGAATATACAATATCAAACCGGGACATGACTGCCAATTACACTCCTTATAAGCCTTTGATGAGGAACATCTGTTACACATTTATCAGTATTTTCATGATTCAATTTACATTCTATAGGAGTATCAATAAGTTTACAATTAAAATTTTTAAATCTAAATAACAATTGTTCAATGTACTGTTGTTGATATATTGTTTGAGTATTAGATTGTTTATCTATAATAACTCTCATACCTAAATAGTGTTATACACAACCTAGATCCTTTATCTTAAATTGAGAACTTAATACAGTTTTCTTCTGTCTCAATTTTACATGTAGAAATTATCAAAAAATTATCTACGTACACAACTTCTATTATGTTAACATTATCATTAATTTTTGTAAATAAAAACTGTTCATTACTGCTAATTTTAAAACTCAATGTACATAAACAATCTTTAAATTTCTTATACCACATTTAAGATGACTGTTTAAGTCCATAAATAGCTTTTTTTATGTTTTAACACTTTCCCTTTATCATTACATTTAAAACCTATAGTAATAGACATAAAAATGTTCTCTTTTAAGTGTCCATTTAAAAAAGCTGTAGTAACCTCTAAATGTGTTATTTGGTCACAATGTTCAATGGTATACACAAGCAAATAACATTTGCAAAGTTGAATGTTTTACAACAGGCGAAAATGTGTCCACATAATCAATACCACTTCTTTGTGAAAAGCCTTTTGCTACCAGTCTAGCACAATATCTCACTTTGTTATTTATATCTTACTTTTTATTCAAAACCAACTTCCTTTGCACTATTTATGTATCACCTGGTATATCAATGAACTCCCAAGCATGATTAAACTCAAATGATTGCAACTCCTCATCCATGGCCAGCTTCTATTGTTCCGCTTCAGATCCATTTAATGCTTCTGAGAAGTCAATCTCTTCGACTTCTACAATAGTGTTTAAAACACATATATTTGTATAACCAAAACGATTTCGGGGCCTTCACACTCTTTTATTCTCAACTACTTCACCAGCTAGAGTTTGGATCTCATTTGAAGAAATATCTGTTGATATAATAGAGTCAGCTGAAGTATCAGTACTAGTCTCATATGGATCCACATAAACTGATGAATCAGAACTAGTGCTAGCCAGAGATTCATTAATAGTTATATCCCTCACTGAATCTCTGCTCTCTACACTTGATTTTTGCACATCATGTGTTGATTGAGTGTTCTACTATGAATTAAGTTATTTTCATCATTCTGTTCATTTTGGATCCAAATAGCATTTTTCTTCTCCTGTACTTTCTATTCCTTGTTTTATTTCCATAACTATTATGTCTCTTTTTACTGTAATAACATTTTTCTTTGGGTCATAAAAAAGTCACAAAACAAAATATAATTATAAAAAAAATGTAGTAAGGGACCTCAGACTTGGCTCATCTTTGTCTAGAGATTTATTACTTCTTAGAGATAAACGAGCAGCTCCATCGAGACTTGGCAATTTTTACCGAATGTTTTTAGTGGAATATGTTTTGTCATTACAATTAGGCAGATCTATGCAACAATTTAATGCCATAAATTAGTAATTCCAGCGAAACACAGACAAAAAGTCATGACTTAACCCCTTGTATGCCGAAACGCATATCTACGCGAGACACAATAGCTTTTTAATTGTGTCTGGCATTCCGGCGTACAAGAGGTTAAACAGAATCACTCATGATTTTATACTGATTTACCAAGACAGTAACGTTATTCTGTTAGAAATTTTGTCAATATGATAATGATGATGATGACGTCCGTCGACGGTGACCCTAAACGTCTTTTCTGGCATGTGCCTGAAGGTAGCTCGCAAAGCCAAACTTTGTTGAAAATATGCGGTCACAGATTTTGCAGTAGAGCTGACTATTGCAGTTGTACCTATGTATAATTATACACACCGAAGCCACGACTGAAACCCAATTATAATTATGTAAATATAAATATGGTATGTTCACATAAACGTAGCCTACCGAAACATCGCAAATAAAGCTTCTGAACTCAATGTTCTGGAATAGAAAAGGTACTTCAGCAAGCAATCAAGTTCAAAACATGTCCAAGTAAAACTTTGTCTATTCAATGAATAAACAACTTTCCCTTTGAATAACTTATATTTTTGTTTAATTTAAATGAAGAAAGTAATTAATTAGCATCTATATTACTCCGCGCTACTTCCTTAACTCATGGACTTATAATAAGTATCCTTGAAAGAAACTCTACGGGCCGAGTCGGAGTTTCTGTAAGGTATGAATAAACATCTTAGCTTGAAAGTTCCTACTAAGATTTCTTGATCCATATAGCCAAGCAAGTCTGAAAATGATTTAATTGCAGCGATAGCCTTATAGACCAACTAACGTACTTCTACGTAACGGGTCTTGGGTTCATATCCATATCCGCATCAATTACTTTTCGAAGTTATGTGTGTGTTCAATTGCTAGTTATCGCTTGCTTTACGGTGAAGACAACGAGAAAAAAACATCGGGAGGAAATCTGTTTATTTAAATGTTCTTCATAATGATATCAATAGAAACATAAGGTCTGTCAACCAGCTCTTGGCTAGCGGGATGGACTATGGCTTAGTCTTTATAATGATGCTTTTCCGCCTTTTATATGGATCTTTCACTAAATCACGGTCTGCTGCATCTTAGGGAGCACGCCAGGCCATTGTAAATACTGTGAAGAAGATCTATGACTACGTTGTCACTTTTCTGAAATTACCTGATACTACATATGTATGTATAAACCACGGAATAAAGCATGTACAAGAATGCGGCAGTGAGATGGCAGTCGCTCTGTGGAAAAGCTCTTACTTATATAAGAAACAAATATAAATACAAAGTATTGGCGGCAATCAAGCTCGTAGATAAAAATAATTCACGCCTTAGAGACATGTATAACGATGCATTCTAACGATAACTTTAAACTAAACCTAAAACTAACTAAAAATTATTGATTACACCTCCGACTAAGATACTGGGTACCTTCGAATACTTACTTATCAAAAATCATAGCAATACATTTGTAAGAGTTTCTTATCAACTACAAAATAACAATGTATATCAAAATCACTGACCGAATAATATCAGTGTAGGTATGTCCGTACCTTTACACCAACAGGTTTCGATTAACCCAACACGCTGTCAAGTCTACCCTATAATTGGGTTAAGCAAAGTTCCAACCTTTTTCGTCGGAAACTTTCTTCCATCTGCTATTTTTACGCGGGTGATTTGGGTACCGCAGAATGGATAATGTTCATGTATATTTCGCGACTATTTTTATATGAGATGCTAAAGGTATTTTCAGAGTTTTGAAGTTTATTTTTGTGTTTATGGAATTTATAATTATATGTTTTGGTTTTTGGTTTATTCCTTGTAATACGGAAGTCAAATGTTCTGTTTGACTTTTATCAAATACTAGAGGATGCCTGCGGTTACACCCGCGTTATTTAAGGATACTGCTCCACTCCCGTAGCTTATATCGCGATGTTATACATCCAATAACCTTCCTCGATAAATGGGCTATCTAACACTGAAATAATTTTTCAAATCGAACCTGTAGTTCCTGAGATTAGCGCGTTCAACCAAACAAAAGCTTCAGCTTTATATACCTACTAGCCGTTTCCAGCGGTTTCACCCGCGTCCTGAGGGAACTACTTCGCGTACTTGAAAAACCCAAATATCTTACGGACCCCTAATTTTTATAAAATATAGCCTATGTTATGTGTCGCAGATAATGTAGCTTTCTAATGGTGAAAAAAATTTTTTTATCGGTCCAGTAGTTTTTGAGTTTATCCATTACAAACAAACAAACAAAAATACAAAGATATCCTCTTTATAATATTATATAATATAATATTAGTGTAGATTAATATAAGACAATAGGATGCCCGCGGTTACACCCGCGTTATTTAAAGCTACTGCTCTGCTCCCGTCACTCATAGCGGGATGTTATATAGCCTACAGCCTTCCTCGATAAATGGGCTATCTAACATTGAGATAATTTTTCAAATCGGACCAGTAGTTCCTGCGATTGACGCGCCTGAGATTAACCAAACAAACAAACAAACAAACTGCCATGGAAGTTGGGTAGGCCTTTGGTGTGGGACGCAACGTGTGTCGATACCCTCGCGCCATCTCATCTTCCTGGCAAAGCGGGTTGTGCGGGCGCTGCTGCTGCTACAGCGGAGACCTTCAAACGGCGCAAATACGCAAACCTAGTAGGGAATTACGTATTTGAGCCGTTTGGGGTCGAAACGTTGGGGCCATGGGGTCCAAGTGCAAGATCTCTTTTTAAAGATCTCGCTAAGAGACTGGTCGACGCCTCGTGTGACCAGAAGGCTGGGTTGTACTTGGCCCAAAAATTTAGCATTGCCATACAACGTGGCAAAGCTGCCAGCGTTCTGGGCACGCTCCCAGTCGATGGCGATGTGGAGGACTTTTATGACGCCCTCTAAATTATTTTCTTTTTACGTTTTGTTTTGTATATACATATTTCGTAGGATAATATTTTAACATTTATGTTTGATTAAATAGGTATATAGTGGTATATAAATAATATTATGTACTTAGATTGTTATGAAAATGAATAAATAACTAGACAATGATGAAAAAAAGAAACAAACTCTTCAGCTTTTTAATTTAAAACCGTATCGCCTTTTTAAGAGATTTTATTTAATTCCCTTTTTTCCAAGCCCTTTTTCCAAAGTTACTATTGACTTAGCGCTTAACCTCTTATTATCATTTCAGAGTATATAAATTATGAACAAACAAACATAGATTTTTATATAATATTGAATTCCCCATTCCTTAAAATATCGAAGACGAGACCGACCAACTTTAAAAAAAAATCCCGTCCACCATTTTTGATTTCCTATCCGCCATCTTGAATCACGAAATACATGTTGTATTTGGATTCCCCATCCCTTTAAATATCGGAGGCGATAACCATATTGATTAAAAAAAATCCCACCCACTATCTTTGATCACGAAAATAATGTTTTTTTTTTCTTCCCTATTCCTTAAAATATTAGAGACGATACCCATATCGACTTTAAAAAAATCCCGTCCGCCATCTTTGATTTCCTACCCGCCATCTTTGATCACGAAATAGACGTTGTATTTGGATTCACCATCCCTTAAATCATCAGAGACGATACCCATATTGATTTTTTATATTTTTCCCATCCGCCATCTTTGATTTCCCATCCGCTATCTTAAAATTAAACAACAGTTTACGGATTCTATCGCGATGTATTGGTTTCACTAAGTTATTACATTTGAAACGAAAGACTTAGAAACTACATTTTAAATTTATTACTAGCCGACGTTTCGCATTCTTTTCAGGATTCATGTTCTCGGCAGACTGAGGTGATATTTGTCTTTTTCTTGAATGTATAAGTTATCTCAAAGTACCCAAACATTTTTCAACTACTGGTGTTACTATTTACGTTGAATGATTGCACACAGTGTCCTTAGGCCTTCTGGCGACTTTGTCTTTCTTGGGTTTCATTAGCCTTATGACAGGGTCCCAAGCTGGAGAAACATTCCAACCATCTTCCCTATTGAAATTAACCCTAATTTTGAAATTAAAAAGCACCCGCTTTTTAATTTCAATAGCCTCTCGTATCATCCTTGGCAGAAAACGGTGTTATTTTGCGAGTATCTGTGGTTCATTAAATCGCAGGTAGTGGTTGGGTCCTTGTTCCACTTGTTCACACACAGCAGACTTTGTTGAGCGTTTATGTTTTATGTCAGCTATATGTTCTTTGAGTCGAATGCCTATGCTGCTCTTGGTTTGTCCAATGTATGAGAGCCCACATTCACAGTCAATTTTGTAGACACCGGCCTATTTGCAAGGATAACTGACACTTGGGAGTTGGTAATAATTGACTGCTCTCTGGCTCTTGTTGGCGGCTTGTAGTAAGTTTTGATTAAAGCTCGCTTCAAGATGTAGCCAATTTTATCGGTCACGCCCTTGATGTATGGGAGCAGCGTCCAGGTGCTTCTTGTCACAGATCCCGCGGGCTCTCTGAAACAGAGACATTCATTACATTACATACATACATTCAACAGAGAATACAGTAGCTAACTGTTTGGGATGGTGGTGAGATTCACCGTTTAAGTACCTATTTGTATGGGTCTTTTTCCTATATACAGTATGGCTTAATGAGTTGTTTTTATTCCTGATGACAAGTACATCTAAGAAAGCTATAGAATTGTTTGCCTCTAATACCATTGTGAATTGTATTTGGTTATTAATATAATTAAGATGGTTTAGGAAAGCATTAACACTATCTGTTGGTAAAACTGTGAAAGTGTCATCTACATAACGCTTGTAGAACCTCGGTGTGATGGTGGCAGTCTGCAGGGCTCACGCCTCAAAGTCCTCCATGAAGATGTCAGCAACGACGGGCGATACTGTAGAGCCCATTGCTACACCGTCTACTTGTATGTAGCATTTTTTGTCCCATAACAGATAGCCCGTTGTCAGGCAGTGTTTAAGTATTTCTGCATATTCCTCAGGCATGTTGCTTTCTGTCAGCTTCCTTCTAGTAATTTCTATACAGTCATGTACTGGTATGCATGTGAATAATGACTGTATATCAAAACTAACCACAGTATCCTTGTCAGAGAGATGTAGGAGTTTGATTACACTGACAAAATGGTAAGAAGCTTTCACATGTGCTCTCGTATTGCCATTGAGCGGTGAGAGTATCTTTGCCATATGTTGAGCCAGTCTGTAAGTTGGTGCGCCTATCTGACCAACTATCGGGCGCAGAGGAGCATTTTCCTTGTGTATTTTTGGTAGACCATACATTTGAGGAGGTTTTGCACACGATGGTATTAAATATTTCAAGTCCAAATTAAGGTTACCGGAGTATTTCTTAACAATATCACAAGTTTGCTTGAGAATTTTGTTCGTAGGGTCTGACTTAACCAACTTGTTGGTACTTTCATCCGACAAAAGATCTTCCATTTTTTGTTTATACTCGGACATGTCCATCACTACCGTTGCATTTCCTTTATCGGCTCGGAGTACTGTAAGTTCAGGCCTAGCTTGCAACTTCTTCAGTGCGAGATATTCGGTCTTTGGTAGATTCCTTGCCGGCACTTTTAATTGACGCAATACAGTCGTATGGCCTCGAAAACTTCTTTACTCATATTGTTTTTGACTAGGCAATCCTCCAACCATTGCAAATAATGGTCTCATACGGTATTCTGGATGGAGTTATCGCGTAATTTAAACCTCTGCTAAGTACTTTCTCGGTATTTTGATCTAACGTGTGTTTTGACGGATTGACAACTGTTTGTAGTGTTTGTCTATGGGTGGACGGTAGCGTGTGGTTGGTCCGAGCGAAAACGTTCTGTTTCATGTTGTACCGGTCGTTTGATTATTGTTGTAATTTTTCAATTTTTTTAATTTTGTTACGTTTACACGCGTAATATTTTGATGTCTCAATGTTGTTTATTGAATCTATGCATTGTTTAAAATCAAATAAAGTTATCAATCTGTATATTTCGTGTTAGATAAATTCTCAGCATTTCTATTTATTCTGCGTAAGTCAGCTCTTTTGACTTGCCTGTTTTAAGATCTTAGCGCTCCCATGAGCTCATTCTGCGTAAATAGTAACACCAGTAGTTGAAAAATGTTCGTGTACTTTGAGATAACTTATATATTCAAGAAAAAGACAAATATCACCTCAGTCTGCTGTGAACATGAATCCTGTAAAGAATTCGAAATGTCGGCTAGTAATAAATTTAAAATGTAGTTTCTAGATCTTTCGTTTCAAATGTAGTAACTTAGTGAAACCAAAACATCGCGATAAAATCCGTAAACTGTAATTTAATTTCAATGTGTAACATTCGCGTAAACCCAAAAAGATACTACGCCATCTTGAATCACGAAATAGATGTTGTATTTGGATTCCCCATCCCTTTAAACATCGGAGACGATACACACATTAATTTAAAAAAAAATCCATTCGCCATCTTTAATCACCAAATAGATGATGTTTTTGAATTCCCCAGTCCTTAAAATATTGGTGACGATACCTATATCGACTTAAAAAAAAACAAACCCGTCCGCCATCTTTGATTTCTTATCCACCATCTTTGATTACGAAATAGATGTTGTATTTGGATTCTCCATCCCTTTAATCATCATAGACAATACCCATATTGATTTTTTTTAATTTTACCCATCCGCCATCTTTGATTTCCCATCCACCATCTTGAATCACGAAACAGATGTTGTATTTGGATTCAAATTCAAATTCAAATTATCTATATTGCTCAAATTGTGGTATTACAAAGATCTTAAAAACTAAAGAGTACAGCACAATTTACCTTACTAGGTATGCAATAATTGGTTTTATAGGAACATTTTCAAACACACATTTACAATTTAAATTTTAAATATTCTTCTACAGAGTAAAAATATTTATTGCATAATCGCGTCCAAGAATTGAAGTCAATAAAGGAACAGAAATTAATATTACTAACATAAAGGAAATTTATCCAGCTTACAATTAAGCTGCATTTTTTCATTTCAGTTTTCTTAGCTGTGCAATATTCTGCTACTAGTATTTTACTATGTTTATGATTTCATCTACGGCCAATCTCTTGGATGAAATTAATATTGAGATGTGAAATATGAATTACATAGATAGGGATGACAATTTTGCCAATTTATAAATATCAAAGTTATATCTTGAGATCTGTGTTACATACCCAAATATGCAAAAAGTACTTGACTGATTTTAATGTAATTTGGTACGCTGATACTTTTTGTCCTGAAACAATTACGCAGTTGAAACCGATAATTTATATTATATTTTCTATATCAAACTGCTTTTCTTATACATACCTACTTGAAAATAAAAAACATGCGTATTTCTTAAAATACCATTTCAGTTCATATGCGCAAGTATATTCAAAGTATCACAGACTGAATAATTTCAATCTCAATTGTAAATTAACAGCTCATAATAGCTATAGCAAGGTTTAACAGCATTACAACTAGTAACACCGCAGCCTCAGCCGCAACCCCACATTACGTTACGTCTAATGAAGTGCTTATAACATCTTGTTGATCAGTAATTTCACTTTATAATCATTGTCTCCAGAACTTCGTGAATTTATCTCATCATTGCGCCGAGTGATCTTTCGCGGGTAAATTAAACTTTGCGGGTGACGCGGTCCATTGTGGAGGCGGCTTCACGTCTTCCTGTCAAAACACATACAATATAAAGCCAGGGAACGGTTTTGCCAAGGAATAATGAAGAATGGATTGCGCAAAGTGTCATCTGTTTTTCTTACTCATGGGCTCAGTATGTAAACTGTAGGATTTTTATGGACCAGTGAGGATGATTTTAGGCAAATTGACGATTGAAAGCTGATAGTAAACACTTTTCAAGCCGCTTGTTGACTAAGTTTTATTGAATGAAAAGCACAATTTATAAGCGTAATAATTAAGGTGTCAAGCAAGTTTTATTTTAATGTTATGAATTTTAATGCTATGATCGTAGAAACTATAATTATTTCTACGATCTATAAGTTATTGAAAAAGCACAGATAGCAGACACAAATTATAAACACACTGCTGTTCTGTCTGCTGTTTAAACATTTGTAGTTTCTCGCGATAGGGGAAAGGCGTACAAAATGACATAGCACGGTTTCTTAGAATCTGTGGCTCATTTAGTTCATCCAAAGACGTTTACTGCCGAATTGCTAGCGGTGCTCGGTCGGCCATTCGATGTATATGATTGGTTGAATATATATTTTCGCGTGTTCCCAGTTCTGCTTTGTTAGATTTTGTTTCATCGTAAAAGTAAGAAAATTCAATTTCCATTTTAGTTTCCACTGTCTCTATTTGTAGTCGATTTATTTATTTTGACTGAGAATATGTTAAAATTGTTATTTTTGATTATATTTTGTTATTACAGTTGAAGTTATAATACTATAAAATGGAAAAAAGGCATACTGCTTGGTAGGCCAAAATGACATACTATGATGTTTACTATACCAACACACTTATTTTTTCGTTTTTTGTAGGTATTCATAAATTCATCGCAATGCCACGCAACTACAAGAGATAACCAAAACGCCAGAGCTTGGCGGTCTTACTGCTAACTTTAACAAAAAATTTGGAAGAAACTAAAACGAAATCAGTTCTTCCGCCGGTCACCAAAAAAGGACCGAGAAAAGTGGCTAATGCATTGAATTTGAACTCCAGCAGAGATAAAGTGCAAACGTTCCAAAGAAGACTAAATCTTTCATAAGCTAATTTTGCCAGTAATTTCTTAGTTTTCCATTTTTTTTTTGTACGCCATTTTGTCCACACTAAGTATGTCATATTACCCGCTTATGGCGGACAAAACGGATTTAGTTATATTTTTTTAGAAACTTATAAAGAAATGAATAGGCTTATTGGTTATCTTCAAATAATTAATAATTAAAAAATTACGACTGATTTATGGGAGGGTATGTTATTTTGTATGCCTTTCCCCTATATACAATTATGTACATCTGAATCTGTGCAATGATGACTTAAAAGAGCGATTTGCAGCTAGTTCTATACTAACGACTCCGTCAGCTTAAGTATCTACGACTGCCCATAAATGTAACACGCGTACAACTTCTTTTAGTTTCATGACTCCTTAGTTCGTACCTTGTAATATATTCGGGAACAGACACGCTTAATTAAATAATTACGAGACTCCGTTTATCTTTTGCAGGATAACCGCACGTACCTTCTAACCTGATTTACGGATCTATTACGTATTCTCTAAGGATGTATAGTACAATTACTAGTCATTCTCAAATAATTAAATTCTAAACATTTTCGAAACGCGTCGAGATTATAAACATATTGACATCACATGGAAGATAAATGGCTTTCAAATGTTTCAAACCGTATTTTTGTTTTACCTATAATTTTGTAAGATTTTTGTTCATTCATAATTCATTGAGAATAGTCAGTAGTTGGTGAAAAATAGGTAGATTGTATATCATAATTATTATCATTGTCGAGTCCTTTTAATGACATCCAAAAACATTATCTTTGCCTTTGCTTAAATGACAACTGCCGCGCTAAGAATAGCCTTGTGATGTCCAATACTTTACAAAGATTTAGTCAACGAACTCGAATCAACAAATTGTGGATCACACAAGTGTAGTTCTGTTGTCTCGTGGTGGGATCAAACCCACATCGCTCGCCGCAGTTATACGCGGTGAGACAAATGCATGAACGACTACACCATAGATGCAGCCATTAACCAACTGGTGTTGCAAAACGGCAAAATCTAGTGAAAGAAGACAATGTTAAAGGTAGCTGCTACATATTGGAAACAAATAGCAAACATGTAACACTATGTTGGAATCCAAAAATGTTTAAAATGCTTCTAATGAAAAATAAAACCTGATAAAGTGCGAATCGGACTTCCAAATTATGAGTTCCGAGTCATCGATATACAGGAGTTACAGGATGCTACACTATATTCGTATAACTACTATTTTAATATTTTCTTGGTGATTAGTTTGTCACTAACAAGCCAGGCACTTTAGGAATAGGTGCGAAAAAGAGTAAATAGGTATTAAAGTCTTACAATATTATAAAAAAAATGGCGTATGCTTTTATTATTTATAGTTTTACCAGCAAAACTCTACCTTTTATTTTACCAGCAAAACTCTACCTTTTACGGTTCAGCAGATACCACCGCTTAATGACAGACGAGCTGTAACCGAAGGCTTAGTATAAGGGTCCCTTTGACAGTCTCCGGTTTAGGAACCGTAAAACGTGTCTTGAAATGAATGTAGCGAACTTGGAAGTAACATTACACTCAATAATGCCCGCCTGTGGAACGATGAAAACGTTCTCTTTTAGTCATCTAGATTTTCCTTTAAATAGAAACTGAGATTTTCCAATTGGTCCTCTACTAAGGATTAAATTGTTCGTAGCTCGAAAACGCTTCTGCTCATTTACATATTTTATTACATGGTTGTTTTATTTTATTGGATTTCGTGTCGCTGAATGTGCGACGTGTGTTGTGGGACCCATGTCATCGTCGTCTCACTTCTTGCCATCTAATTTTATTGAAACCTGTCCTCCAGTTACGCAGTCTTTGTTCCACACAGATAACAAAACTTAGTGATCGCATCTTTCAGTCTGTTACAAGAGTTGATATTTAAAAACGATGCTAAGTTGTAGGCCTCTTAGTGCAGGGACCGTCTAAATAGGTACCACCGCAGCAGCAGTTATTCTGCCGCCAAGTAGTAACTTAAAAATGTGCAGTAGTATATTTGGATTTGGGTGATGTGACTGTGTTTGGCATAAGAAAACCTGACACCTTACGTCTCAAGGCAGGCTGTGGCTTGACTGTGTCTCTGACACCGCCAACGTCTATGGGCATCGATTGCTGCTTACCATCTGGTTGGAAATCAGCTAGTCCGCCGCCTAACTGTCATTAAAAAGGAGACAGACGGGGGCATTTTGAATATAGGCTTCCATTCTTAAAGGGGTCATCTGAATTTAAGCTAGAACAAGAATTGCTATAATCATAAGTATCATTTTGCTTTAAACAAATAGGAACAAATCAACAACACTCATAGTAGTAATAAAATCCGGCAGTCAGCCATAATCATTCCTATCTCAATAATTCCAGAAAATTTCGAGTAAAGTCCAGGCAAGTCGTGTCCGTTAATAACGTCGTATATTGCCCATTTCTGCGTTTATGTGTCGGCCTTAAAGTTTTACGAGCTCTAGTAAATTGAATGAAGTGACTTGTGGCTTTTGTTCGGTGCTAAAACTAACTACATACAGTTGGTAATAAAAATTCTATAGATAAATAATAAGGGTCCGTTTACACTTACCGCTGAATTCAATATCCGATCTGATCTATTTTTTTTTTTGACATTTAAGATACATATTTGACATCAGCTCCATACAAAATCTCCAAATCCATGGATAAATTGAATATTGAAACCGGGCGTTAGACAAACCAGGCTGTTTTTCCGGTCCAGTGGCTGTACAACTTGTTTTTCTTTTTTCATTTCTGACAACGCCCTCACTATTTTTTTTAATGAGACTAGTCCCTCATTTCCACTACTGTGTCACCTGTGTAGCCAGGTTCAGCAGCAGTGACCATTGATGACAACGAGTTTTGACACTCGTGAAGTCCCGGGGAAAGTTAAACTGTCTTAGAACCCGCAACGAACTTAATCAGAAGTATATTGGAGGAGTTGGAAAATAGCCCTCGCTAGGTGTGAATCCTATGTTGCAGAGGATTTCACAAAAATACAACCAACGGACACAATGTACACCCTGACACAAAACATCAATTCATGGATCACACAAAGCAGCGTCAAGCAACGAGACGACCGCTCAAACCGCTACGCCAACCTTGCAGTCATTGAATGTTACTGTTGAGAAAACAAACTAGTACCACTGGCAGTACAATTTATATAACACTATTCACATATAGACGGACCAAAAAATAACCGGTCCATGTAGAGGGAACGGGTTGTTAAATAACTAGAGCAAGAGATAAACTTGTTGTGCGAGTGTGGCGATGTAGTGTGTATGTTACCTTATATGTATTAAACTAGTAAGTAACTACCTTTATAATATTAGTGTCAGCATTTACCCAGATATTTAATATGTATTAGTATGTTATATTTTTTTGAGCAATAAAACTTGACTTTTGAATTGTACGGACGTGTTGCGTTATTATTGAAACTCTCCCTAACCGTGCCTCGGCACGTGGACACACCACACCACACCACATGGCGATCCTGCCAGACCCGCCATACTCGCTTCATCTTGGTTGACTCTATCGTGGTATCTGGACTTCTCGCTGATAATACCATCCGAAAAAGAAGACAAACAAGGCTATGGGGACGTCGCAAAGTAAAGAAGAGGTGATCATTGCGCAAGCTGCAGGCGGAGACAATCACGCTCGGGCTACCGCTGAACACTTGCAAACCAACAACGTGCTCCTGTCCATAATATGCGCGTGTATGCTGCTAGCTGTGCTGCTCGGATTCTGCTACCTGTACAAGAGATGTCACACTGGCTGGATGCAGAGGGAACTGAGGAATGATTCACTGGAGCGCGTGCTGTCTCGCGTGAGCTACCGCCGTCGCAGGGAACTTCGAGATCGTGAAGATTCGGAACCGAAGGTGTGAAACATGCGTGAGTTATAATTATGTGCGTATTAGTTAAAAAACTTTAATAAATATATAAAATTAAAATAAACCTAAATAATTAATATTATGAATTTAGAATTAGAACTTGCTAAAATTTACGAAGAATTAAATCAATATAGAAGTAGTATTTCAAAGTTGGGTCCTCGCAAAAGGATAGGTTCTAGTTTTGAGAATAAAATTTCTGAATGTAAGAATTTATATGTATCTTTTAAGAGTATTTTGCATAACTTGCCTAAAGAGATTTCTGGAGATATATTAATATTGTGCTCTCGTATAGATAAATGTTATGAGAAAATTTTATCTTATCAAGAAGAATCGAAAGTTTTTAATATAAGTATTTGTAGTGAATTAAAAACCATGGCTAGTGAAAAGTTTAACTTCAAAACGGCTGTCAGTCTTTTGCCGAAGATGAATGGTGACGAGGAGACAACTCAGGATTTAATTGATGCGATTGAATTATATGAGTCATGTCTTGATGATGGTGATAAGCAGATGTTGATAAAATTTGTTTTAAAAAACCGTTTAACAAGTGGAGCCAAAATGCGATTAGCTGCTTCTTATAGTTCGGTTGATTTGCTATTAGGAGACATGCGTAGGCATTTACTGACTCACAAATCAGACACTGCTTTACAGGCGAAGTTAAAAAAGGCTAGACAGGGAGACAAATCTATTAAAGAGTTCGGTGAGGTCATAGAAAAGTTGTTTGTCGATTTAACCATCTCTCAAGCTAATGGTGATGAACAAGCTTATAAGATATTTCGCCCCGCTAACGAAAGAAACGCCATAAAATGTTTTTAAGAAGGATTGAGGAACCAGAGGTTAGGTACTATAATCTCGGCTAGGAATTTGACTTCTTTGAAGGATGCTATCAGAGTCGCAGAGGACGAGGTATCCAGTTCCACTTCGGAGCATCAGGTCATGTCATACGGTCGCCGGCCACCGCGACGAGGTTTTGGTAATTATTTTCGCAATAGAGGATATGGATTTCATAATCGTAATTCATATAATTGTTATAATAGTAATAGGCAAGTGTCGCAACCGCATCATATTTCGAGCACGTCATCGAACACGTTTCAAGGCGGCCGCGGGCGCAGCGGCGCACGGGCACAGGCACGAGGCGTATCAAGTTCGAGGTATGTACGTGGAAATTATAATCGTGGCAATTATACAAATAGGAATTTAAATCACTTTACGTCTAATCCAAATACGTCGGTAAATAGTAACGAGAAGGGTGACCATAATTTAGACGAGTTTTTTCGTTCCTAATCAAATTTTAGTTAGTGATAGTATTAATTGGGTAACTTTAAGTTTAGATAATGTAGAATTAGAACTTTTAGTAGATACGGGGGCCTCCTTATCAGCGATTAAGTATGAAGTTTTAAGTTTAGCTAAGTTAGAGTTACATAAGTGTGATTTAAATATATATGGAATTGGTGGAAGTTTGAAATCAGTAGGTTTTGTCTATTTAACGTTGCAATGTGGAAACATTTCTTTTAAACATAAATTTTACGTATTTAAAAGTTTACCATGTAAAGCAATTGGTATACTGGGTCAGGATTTTATAAAACGGTACTGTGGAGTAGTAGATTACGGGACCGATACTTTGTCCCTCAAGTGCAAGGAAAGTATTGTCACACTACCTTTACATTATTATAGCTATTCTTTAAAAGTCGCACCGCGATGTGAAGTTATTGAATACATACCTACACGTATCAATTATGATTGTGTTGTGTATCCCAAAGAGATAAGACATGGCGTATTTTTAGCTAGTGTTGTAGCAAGGCCTAAGAACGGTAAAATGCCCGTGAGGATTTTAAATACGACCGAGGAGGAAGTGAATTTGTGCTTGAGCGAGTTAGAGGTAGACAAATTAGAGAATTATGATATTTGTAATTTTGAGAAACCGGATATAAATGTAGAGAGGATTCGTAAATTATTTTCTTTGCTTGATTTGGGGTCATACCTGAATAAAGAAGAGCAATTGTCTATTGAACAGATTTGTGCTAAATTTTCAGATATTTTTCATTTACCGGGTGACAAGTTAAGCGTAACTAATGTTTACGAGCAATCTATTCATTTAAAAGAGCATGCTACCCCCGTGTATAGGAAACAATACCGTATTCCATTTACGCAGAAAAAGGAACTTAATGAACAGATAGACAATATGTTGCGAGAGGGAATTATAGAAAAAACTAGTAGCGAATGGTCGAGTCCTTTGTTACTAGTGCCTAAAAAATTAGATAGAACTGGTAAACGTCAGTGGAGAGTAGTCATTGACTATAGGCAATTAAACGAGAGAGTACAGGATGACAAATTTCCTCTACCGAATATCACCGATATATTAGAATCGTTATCTGGTGCCATTTATTTTAGCCATTGTGATTTGAGTCGTAGTTACTATCAATGCAATTTATCGCAGGATTCCAGGAAGTACACTGCGTTCACTACTGACAGCGGACAATATCAAATGTGTCGGTTACCGATGGGGTTAAAAATTAGTCCATCTGCTTTTAGTAGATTAATGACAGTTGCTATGTCGGGACTTAATTACGATAAATGTATCATTTATTTAGACGATTTAGTAATTTTTGGCAGAAATTTGATCGAACACAATACTAATTTAATGTCAGTATTTACACGTTTGCGTAAAGTAAATCTAAAACTCAATCCTTCAAAGTGTGAATTTTTGAAACGACAAATTCTATATTTAGGCCACGTAATATCAGCCGAAGGAATTTTACCCGACCCTGACAAAATTCGCGTCATCGAAAGTTATCCGACACCGACATGCGTCGATGCTGTGAAACGTTTTGTTGCCTTTAGTAATTATTATAGGAAATTTATTCGTAATTTTGCAGGAATTGTTTTGCCACTAAACAAGTTATGTAGAAAGAAAGTTAACTTTGAGTGGACTACTGAATGTCAAAATGCATTCGACACGCTTAAAGGGTTGCTTTGTAACCCTCCTGTTTTAGACTATCCAAATTTTTCACAGCAAAATGAATTTATATTACAAACAGATAGTTCTGGTTATGCAATTGGCAGTGTTTTATCAAATTCTAATGGAAAACCTGTCGCATACGCTAGTCGTAGTTTGAACAAAGCTGAATTAAATTATGCTACAATAGAGAAGGAACTTTTAGCAATAGTTTGGTCAATAAAATATTTTAGACCGTATTTATATGGTAAGAAATTTATAATTAGAACAGATCATAGACCATTGCTTTATCTTTTTAATATGACTAATCCATCGAGTCGCTTAACAAAATTTCGGCTTTTATTAGAAGAATATGATTTTAAAGTAGAGTATGTCAGAGGAAAGGAGAATGTAGTAGCGGATGCACTATCTAGAATCATTTTGACTTCAGATGAATTAAAAGAGATGAGTAACAAACAATTATGTGTTATGACTAGGGCGCAGAAGCGAAAGATTATAAGTGAACAAACATCGAATTCGATAGATTCGGAGACTTCGAACGACGATAGGCCTGATCAACCTAAAGTTGTAGAGGTTCTCGAAAAATGTGACACTGATGTAGAATTTATTATATTACCGGTAAAAACTATACGTAGAATATTAAAAAACGAGAATAGAGAGGATTTATATTTTTCACAGAAAGGAAACTATGTTTATTGTGATAGAAAGAAACATTTATTTGCCAAGTCATGTTCTTTATCAGTCTATTCGCGAGACGATTTACTGAAAGAAATGGCGTTATTGTGCAAACAATGTAATATTGAAGAGGTTACGGTTATTAAAACTAAGAAAAATAAGGCGTTTATAGAAAGTTTAGCTAAATATATTGCAAAAAATAATATTAAAAGTTTCCCACGGTTATGTATTGTAAAAGACGTTCAAAGAATTCATACGAATGACGAGAAAAAAGTAATAATGAACGATTTTCATTTATTACCAAGTAGTGGACACGTAGGAATTAGGCGAATGGTAAATAATATTAAAAAATATTATTTTTGGCCATCAATAGAAAAAGACGTTAAGTGCTATGTCGAAAAATGCCAGAAATGTCAGAAACAAAAGTACACAAAAATTCACAAAGAGCCATTGACTATAACAACTACAGCATCTTCATCTTTTGAGAAAATTTTCCTTGATATAGTTGGTCCATTGGATAGAGACGATTTAGGCTATAACTACATATTAACTTTACAGTGTGAGCTTAGTAAATATGTCGAAGCATATCCTTTAATAACTAAAACAACTCACGAAGTTGCTAAAGCATTCGCTGAAAACTTTATTTTACGTTATGGTATTCCGAAAGAAATTGCAAGTGATAGGGGTACTGAATTTGTTTCCAACGTAATGTCAGATATGTGTAAAATTTTAAATATAACTCAAACTATAGCTACGTCATACCATCATCAAAGCATTGGGTCATTGGAGAATAGCCATAAAACACTAGGAGCTTATTTACGAATACAGACTGACAATAATCCATCCCGTTGGAGTTCATGGTTACCGTACTGGTGTTTTTCGTATAACACTACTGTGCATACTGAGACAAAGTACACACCTTATGAGTTAGTGTTCGGTAAGCTTTGTAGATTACCTAATAACCTGTGTAAGGACGTAGAGCCATTATACAACTTTGAAAATTATGCTTTAGAATTAAAATACAGACTCCAAAAATCTCTAAATGATGCAAAACGTCATTTAATTATAAGTAAACAATGTAGAAAACTTAAGTATGATATGTCTATTAATCCAATTACATATAAGCCAGGCGATAAATTGTTATTGAAGAATGAAACAGGAAATAAACTTGATACTTTGTATTCGGGTCCGTTTATTGTAATTGTAGATCTTGCACCTAATGTTATGATTAATGTAAATGGTAAACATGTATTAGTTCATAAGAATAGAACTAAATTATATAAGGATTCTTAGTTAAGATTTAGTACGTAAAGGTTATAAAAAAAAAATGTAATTTGTGATTTTTTTTTTGTTTTTTGGGGGGATGATGTAGTGTGTATGTTACCTTATATGTATTAAACTAGTAAGTAACTACCTTTATAATATTAGTGTCAGCATTTACCCAGATATTTAATATGTATTAGTATGTTATATTTTTTTGAGCAATAAAACTTGACTTTTGAATTGTACGGACGTGTTGCGTTATTATTGAAACTCTCCCTAACCGTGCCTCGGCACGTGGACACACCACACCACACCACAGCGACACTGCCGCCGCGTTCGTATTATATGTATACCGACTTATATGTGTTATATATATTTGCACTTATGACGGCTAAGCTGAAAGTGGGTGAGATTATATATCTAAGACTACCCGGCTAACCTTCGTTTAGGTTGTAGAATATATAACAAGTTTAATCGGTTTATGTTGACAGCTATCTTAAGCCATAACACACACCTACGCCATAGAGCATAGATATTTATATAGAGGCGCATTTCTTATGGGCGCTCTGTAGACAAACTTTCTGTGACCCAAATTGCCGCTTGGCGGCGTGGCAGTCGCGCTGTGACAGCTGTCTCTATGAGTGCAAGAGAGACGAACTGACCACACCCGCCAACTCGCCACTTGGAATCGGCACACGAAATCCTTAAGAAAAGCGCTTCTATTTTGTAAATCTGTATTCATTGCCTACGCTGACGGGACTACGATGTCACAAAGTTAGGTTGTAGTTGTCTACTTATACCAAAGAAAAGAGCAGTCACTATTCACTCACTCACTAACTAAACATGAAATCTAGTTTTCAGATTTCTTGAGCGGGAAATCTCTAAAACGATTTATTTGATATTTGAAGCTTAAACCAGACAAGAAGTTTACAGTCCAGTGACTTTAGGTAAGAACGTTAGCTGAATTCCTTTTTTAGGTAACATTGGACCCATTTGGGAGGCGCATGTGAATCCGGGAGCATCTAGTAATTTGTATGAGTATAACCACAAGAGTATAGTACCTCACTATTTAGCGTTCACCATCATTATTAGCCCTGTATATATTCTGTCCCACTGCTGGGCACGGGCCTCTTCTCACTATGAGTAGGGTAAGGCCATAGTCCACCAAACTGGCCAAGTGCGGGTTGGCAGACTTTACATGTCTTTCGAGAACATTATGGAGAACTCTCAAACATGCAGGTATCCTCACGATGTTTTCCTTCACCGTTTAGCAAGCAATAATTAACAGAGCGTTAAGAGTATTTAATTTAAATCCGAGAACTATGCCCCCAGATACATATCTAAACATGGCAGTTTAAAAAGTCCACATACCGCTTTCTTCGGGGTATCACTTACAGAAATCTTAATAACAAGTTCATTAAAATATTTTTGAAGTCACTCTTACGATCAGACAATGTTTTCCTACAATGTATCTCAAAGTACCCCTAGAATAGTATTGTTCTAAAGATAAGAATTTTCGTCGTATAGGCCACAATATACAAAATATATTCACGTACTATTCTGCTACAGATTGATATCGACTCTTTAATAAAATAACATAAATAAATCTTAGTTGGTTCTCTAATAAACATTGTACTTAATATTAAGAGAGCCCACGATGCTAAATTGGGATTTACTCGAGCGTCATTGAGACCGATTGGGTTGCAAAGCTAAGACGATAAAATTACACAAATGCAAATAATGTATACCTACCTTTTCATCGGTGGGGGGTGCGGCTATTGATGATCTAAACTTAAAAAAGAAAGTTGCACTAATCCCACCAGATAATCGTCAGAATATGAGAAAACACGTCTAGGACGTTAGGATTAAAGCATTTTACGGCATTATTATAGCATTTGACGGCCGGTTGGCGCTGCGTGAGTGTAAGCGAGTGCTACACCGAAGGTCGCGGGTTCGATTTCCGCTCAAGTCAAACATTTGTGTGCATAAACATGGATGTTTGTCTTGGTCTGGGTGTTTCTATGTATAATATGTATGTATTTACAACAAAAAAAGTATATATGTATGTCTATCCATTGTCTAGTACCTATAGTACAAGCTTCTGCTTAGTTTGGGACTAGATGTGAATAAATATATTTAAATACATCTTAATCTGACGATCTTTTTGTGCTGGAGAAAATGATTCAAATCCTGTTGGTTTATTTTTTGAATTATTGGGTATTTAAAAGAAACTTCAAAACAATAACTGTACGGTTTTGGTATTAAATGTTGTAAAAAATATTTTTCCAAATGAATGTAAGTTAAACAATGAGATAGAATTAATTTGTAGAAATCTGCCTAACTGCCACTTTGTAAGAAACAGTTAATTTTATAGAAACCAATTACATGATACTTGTAACAAACTTAACTATATTATAGATTGTATCGACTATGATAACATTTATTTGAATTTTAAAACACAGACAAAATGCTCAGAAGTTTCGAATACTGAAATAATCAATAAGTCAAACTACAAGTGTCCTATAAATAAAAAAATATATCTCGAAACTGCGCCAAAGTATAATGTCAAATCTAAGACTAAAAATAATTCAGACTACAATAATTGAATATTTTCATAAAATTTTCAAATGTTTGCGCTCTAAAATTAACAGTTCTGTACAGCATAACACATCGCCTGAAAATGTAAATGACAATGATAACCTGTCTAAGTTTTTTCGTTAATAAAAAAAAGAACACCATAACCATCCTCGACCAGAACATTGCAGGGATCCTTAGTAAAAGAGACTTATTGCAGATAACTCTGGATGATCTATCTAAGTCAGGCTTGTATATTGACGTAGTGTGTATATGTGAATGTTTCTTAAAAGTAGGCGATGAAGTTAACATGCATCTTAATAACTTTATACTTGCCAACTCCTTCTCAAGAGCTAAACAAAGGAGAGGTGGAGTTTGTATTTTTTGTAGAAACTATATAGAGTTTAAAAAAGTCTCATACCTGGATGAGATTTCTAGTGAACTAAATTTTGAATGTTGTGGGATTGAGATCGCTCAATATAACTGTATAATAATTTGTATATATCGAATACCTAATTATTGTCCAAGTATTTTTCTTTGAAAGTTGAAGGTTTTAATGACGAAATTACGCGATAAAACAAAGAAAAGGATAATCACTTATGGTGATTTCAACTTAGACCTATTAAAACACAGTGAAACACTGGCTGAATTTCATAAAATTGTCCAAAACTAAAACTTTAATATTCACATTAAGAAGCCTACTAGGTTGAATAGTTGTATAGATCAAATATTAAGTAATATACCCACAGCCTCAGGTGGTGTACAGCCTCTACATTTTTCCGATCATATCACAGGTCAATTTCTTTCATTTCCAATCGAAAATAAAGGTAGACCATCATCCTTCTTTTTCAGAACTAAAAGGGATTATCACAATGAAAATATTTTAAAATATTTTAAACTGCCTCAAGGAACTTTCGTGGTCTGAATGCCTATCTCAAAATTATACTAATTTTAACATTTTTCCTGATGATTGATTGCTCTTTTTTAATTTATGCTTTCCAGTTGTTCGTATAAAAGTATGTAATAAAGTAAAAAGTACTTCCTGGCTCACAAAAGGGATACGGAAAGCTACTGAAACTAAACGTAAATTGAGGTTTACATGCTATAGATCTGGAAATAGAAATGGAATGGAAAGCCGTGTTGTTGACGGCATAGAATACAAGTGTCACCACCCCTTATCGTCCCGTGAGTGTGTGTCGTAAGAGGCGACTAAGTGTTATCCACACGATGCAAATACCATCTTTGCGTAGAGACGGAAAACTTGACATCAAACCCTACACGACTGCCTCGTTGGTCTCGCGGCATAAATGTGCGCGTGGGATCGGGAGGTCCCGGGTTCGATTCCTGGGTCGGGCAGTGTTATTGGGTTTTACTGTCACGAAATTGTCAGTAGCAGCACGGAGTCTGGAAATGTGCCCAGTACGGCAATAGGCTATCCCCTTACTACGTGGGGCTAAAGTATATCTGGCGAAAAGGGGGTGTAGAAATACACCTCTGCCTACCTCTTCGGGGTTATAGGCGTGAGACTATGTATGTATGTAGATCTGGAAATCAATCGAATAAAGTAAAATATTATCAATATAATAAAAATTTTAGAAAATGTATTACTACCACTCAAAAATTGTGTAATGAAAAATTCGTGCGTAAGACTTCAAATACTTATAAAGCGTCTTGGAAAGTGGTAAATGGAAGTACACGACCAGATTCTACAACAAGGCTTATTCCACAATTATTACATAATCAAATGAACATACAAAATCCAGAGAAAATTGCAAATATATTCAATGACTACTTTATAGGTATGACCAATATAGCCGACAGTTATAATGAGTGTAAAAATAAGACTAAAAATACTACCATTCAAACAAATGATGTAAGCATATATTTATATCCAACTGATGTGGAAGAGATTCAAAAATTAATTTCTTTGCTCAAAGATACACCTTCTGTGGGCTATGACCACAAACATATTTAAATCTTGCAGCAAATAAATTGATCCAGTTTTGGTACATATTCCTAATTTGTCTCTTGTTCAAGGTACATTCCCTGATAGACTAAAAGAAACTGTGATAAAACCCCTTCACAAAAAAGGTGAAAAAAATGATGTCAGCAACTATCGCCCAATTGCATTAATTCCTTGCATAGCCAAATTATTCGAAAAAGTTATGAATAATAGGTTGTTTTCTTTCATAAACAAATATAAACTACTCTGTCCAGAACAACAAGGGTTCCTAAAAAATAAATCTACCACTTTAGCCGCATTTAAACTTGTAAACAAAATAATAAGTCATATAAACTCTAAATCACCTGTCACTGCAATCGTCTTTGACATGAGCTTCTTTGACATGAGCCAGGCGTTCGACTTTGTATCGCATGAGTTATTGCTGCATAAATGTTAACGATATGGCATACGCGGATCTGCCCATGAATGGCTTAAAAGCTACCTAAGCAACAGGACACAATTTGTAGAAGTTACCAATTTTAACTCAAAAAATGAAGAGCTATGTTTTAAATCTAGGGTAAGATATAACAAGGTAGGTGTGCCTCAGGGAAGAATACTCGGCCCGCTTCTTTTCCTCTTGTATATCAATGACCTTCCGCGAGCTACAACACATGAATGCGTTTTATATGCCGATATATTAATAATAGTGCCTTTTAACCCTAATAATGATTATAATGAACAGCTTAATAAAACTATCAGGGACATTGTAAGCTAGTTGAGTTGCAATAGCCTACATGTGAATATCAGTAAAACAAGATATTTAAACCTTAATTATGATACTCAAACTGTATCCGAGGTTAATACTATTTCTTTCCTAGGTGTTATCTTGGACGATTAGTGCAACTGGAAAGCCCACAAATCAATAGATTTGTTTATGCTTTATGGAGATTAACAAAAATCTCAAACAAACAAACAGCACTTCTAGCATATTATGCCTTTGTTGCATCTAACCTGCCGATATGGCATCGTACTTTGGGGCAACTCAGTCAATATAAATAGATTGTTCATAGCGCAGAAACAATGTGTTATGTGTTTTTACAATGTGTTATGCACAATTCGAGTTATGTGTTTTTGTACAAAATAACTCAACTTTATTTACTGCCAAAAGAGGTATCTGCAATTTTAATACGCGATATCCTAATAAACTTAGACCCAAGTTCACCGACAATGATATAACCGGCGATCGGCAAACCAACTGTTATTATTTAGTTCTGCGCGCACATTGTCACATGGGATGGGATAAAGATAAAGACGAAGACGAAGACGAAGACGAAGACGAAGACGAAGACGAAGACGAAGACGAAGACGAAGACGAAGACGAAGACGAAGACGAAGACGAAGACGAAGACGAAGACGAAGACGAAGACGAAGACGAAGACGAAGACGAAGACGAAGACGAAGACGAAGACGAAGACGAAGACGAAGACGAAGACGAAGACGAACGGAAAAAAGGCGAAGGCGAAGGCGAACGCGAACGCGAACGCGAAGGCGAAGGCGAAGGCGAACGCGAACGCGAACGCGAAGTCGAAGGCGAAGGCGAAGGCGAAGGCGAAGGCGAAGGCGAAGGCGAAGACGAAGGCGAAGGCGAAGGCGAAGGCGAAGGCGAAGGCGAAGGTTAAGGCGAAGGCGAAGGCGAAGGCGAAGGCGAAGGCAAAGGCGAAGGCGAACGCGAACGCGAAAGCGAAAGCGAAGGCGAACGCGAAGGCGAAGGCGAACGCGAACGCGAACGCGAAGTCAAACGCGAACGCGAACGCGAAGGCGAAGGCGAACGGAAAAAAGGCGAAGGCGAAGGCGAAGGCGAACGGAAAAAAGGCGAAGGCGAAGGCGAAGGCGAACGCGAACGCGAACGCGAACGCGAAGGCGAAGGCGAACGCGAACGCGAACGCGAAGTCGAAGGCGAAGGCGAAGGCGAAGGCGAAGACGAAGGCGAAGGCGAAGGCGAAGGCGAAGGCGAAGGCGAAGGTTAAGGCGAAGGCGAAGGCGAAGGCGAAGGCGAAGGCGAAGGCGAAGGCGAAGGCGAACGCGAACGCGAAGGCGAACGCGAAGGCGAAGGCGAAGGCGAAGGCGAAGGCGAAGGCGAAGGCAAAGGCAAAGACAAAGACAAAGACATATCCTTTACATACTTAAGTTGTTTAATTATTAGCGCATGTATCAACATGTTTTGCCAGGACGGCGTACAAATATAATTAATGAAGTTATTATGTTAAATAGAAGAACTATAATGCAAGAAATTGTAAGAATTCATTCAAATATTAATAAAAAAAGAAATAGTTAACAGTCATAAATTCATTACATTAAAAGACAACAATTAAAATTCTTACTAAACTAAGTGCAAAATTATGTCAGTTAATGAAATGTCATAAAAATAATGTCCCAATATATAAAATGTCAAAAATAATTAAAATAATAATAATACAATCAAAAGTCACCAGTGTAATAATAATTCAATTAAAAAGTGTCATCTAAAAAGTCATTAATAATATAGTAACACTTTTTTGCTAACATTTCCTTAACTTTTTTCCTAAATATTTTTAAATTTAAAGTTTTGTATTCATTTGGGAGCTTATTATAAATTTTCGGTGCCATACAAAATATACTGTTACGCAAATGAGTAGTTTTGGCGCAGTGTATTCGCAACCGATCATTGTCTCGTTTGTTGCGTTGGACAGTGTCTGATAGTTTTGGGAATAGCGACGGATTAGTTTTTACAAAAATACATGTTTCTAGGATGTATAACGATGGCAGTGTTATGATGTTATAATTTTTGAAGTATTGTTGACAACTGTCAGTGAATTGCAAGCCAAATATAGCGCGGATACATCGCTTTTGGAGTTTAAATATTATATTTTTGTCTTTAGAGTTGCCCCAGAAAATTACTCCATATTACAGGATATTTTTTAGGGTCGATATGGGTATCGTCTCCAATATTTTAAGGAATGGGGAATTCTTTATTATATAAAAATCTATGTTTGTTTGTTCAATGGTAACTTTGGAAAAGGGGATTGGAAAAAAGGGAATTTAATAAAAACTCTTAAAAAGGCGATACGGAGTTCGCTAAGTCAGCTAGTATAAAATAAAATAAAAAAATCTATCTATCCTAATATAATAAAGCGGAAGAGTTTGTTTGTTTGAACGCGCTAATCTCAGGAACTACCGGTCGGATCTGAAAAATTCTTTTTGTATACGATAGCACAGTTATTCCGGAAGGCTATAGGCTATATAACATGACGTTTCGACCCTTTGGGGCCGGGCAAATGGCTAAATAGGCTAAAAGATAATGTCGGCTAATCTCAGGAACTATATAGCCCAATTATTCCGAAAGGCTATATAAAATTAAGTCACAACTTTTAGAGGCCAGACAAAAATAAAAAATGGTCAAACGGGAAGGGGGAGGGTTGGTCCAAAGGCAAAGGCGAAGGCGAACGCGAACGCGAAAGCGAACGCGAACGCGAACGCGAACGCGAAGGCGAAGTTATTGCTGCATAAATGTTAACGATATGGCATACGCGGATCTGCCCATGAATGGCTTAAAAGCTACCTAAGCAACAGGACACAATTTGTAGAAGTTACCAATTTTAACTCAAAAAATGAAGAGCTATGTTTTAAATCTAGGGTAAGATATAACAAGGTAGGTGTGCCTCAGGGAAGAATACTCGGCCCGCTTCTTTTCCTCTTGTATATCAATGACCTTCCGCGAGCTACAACACATGAATGCGTTTTATATGCCGATATATTAATAATAGTGCCTTTTAACCCTAATAATGATTATAATGAACAGCTTAATAAAACTATCAGGGACATTGTAAGCTAGTTGAGTTGCAATAGCCTACATGTGAATATCAGTAAAACAAGATATTTAAATCTTAATTATGATACTCAAACTGTATCCGAGGTTAATACTATTTCTTTCCTAGGTGTTATCTTGGACGATTAGTGCAACTGGAAAGCCCACAAATCAATAGATTTGTTTATGTTTTATGGAGATTAACAAAAATCTCAAAGAAACAAACAGCACTTCTAGCATATTATGCCTTTGTTGCATCTAACCTGCCGATATGGCATCGTACTTTGGGGCAACTCAGTCAATTAAAAGAAAAATTAACTTTTTTCCTAAATATTTTTAAATTTAAAGTTTTGTATTCATTTGGGAGCTTAATATAAATTTTCGGTGCCATACAAAATATACTGTTACGCAAATGAGTAGTTTTGGCGCAGTGTATTCGCAACCGATCATTGTCTCGTTTGTTGCGTTGGACAGTGTCTGATAGTTTTGGGAATAGCGACGGATTAGTTTTTTCAAAAATACATGTTTCTAGGATGTATAACGATGGCAGTGTTATGATGTTATAATTTTTGAAGTATGGTTGACAACTGTCAGTGAATTGCAAGCCAAATATAGCGCGGATACATCGCTTTTGGAGTTTAAATATTATATTTTTGTCTTTAGAGTTGCCCCAGAAAATTACTCCATATTACAGGATATTTTTTAGGGTCGATATGGGTATCGTCTCCGATATTTTAAGGAATGGGGAATTCTATATTATATAAAAATCTATGTTTGTTTGTTCAATGGTAACTTTGGAAAAGGGGATTGGAAAAAAGGGAATTTAATAAAAACTCTTAAAAAGGCGATACGGAGTTCGCTAAGTCAGCTAGTATAAAATAAAATAAATACATCTATCTATACTAATATAATAAAGCGGAAGAGTTTGTTTGTTTGAACGCGCTAATCTCAGGAACTACCGGTCGGATCTGAAAAATTCTTTTTGTATACGATAGCACAGTTATTCCGGAAGGCTATAGGCTATATAACATGACGTTTCGACCCTTTGGGGCCGGGCAAATGGCTAAATAGGCTAAAAGATAATGTCGGCTAATCTCAGGAACTAGCAGTCGGATTTTAAAAAGTGTTATTGCCTATGATAGCCCAATTATTCCGAAAGGCTATATAAAATTAAGCCACAACTTTTAGAGGTCAGACAAAAATAAAAAATGGTCAAACGGGAAGGGGCAGGGTTGGTCCAAAGGCAAAGGCGAAGGTGAACGCGAACGCGAACGCGAAAGCGAACGCGAACGCGGACGCGAACGCGAACGCGAAAGCGAACGCGAACGCGGACGCGAACGCGAACGCGAAAGCGAACGCGAACGCGAACGCGAAAGCGAAAGCGAACGTGAACGCGAACGCGAACGCGGACGCGAACGCGAACGCGAACGCGAACGCGAACGCGAAGGCGAACGCAAAGGCGAAGGCGAAGGCGAAGGCGAACGCGAAGGCGAAGGCGAAGGCGAAGGCGAAGGCGAAGGCGAAGGCGAAGGCAAAGACAAAGACAAAGACATATCCTTTACATACTTAAGTTGTTTTATTATTAGCGCATGTATCAACATGTTTTGCCAGGACGGCGTACAAATATAATTAATGAAGTTATTATGTTAAATAGAAGAACTATAATGCAAGAAATTGTAAGAATTCATTCAAATATTAATAAAAAAAGAAATAGTTAACAGTCATAAATTCATTACATTAAAAGACAACAATTAAAATTCTTACTAAACTAAGTGCAAAATTATGTCAGTTAATGAAATGTCATAAAAATAATGTCCCAATATATAAAATGTCAAAAATAATTAAAATAATAATAATACAATCAAAAGTCACCAGTGTAATAATAATTCAATTAAAAAGTGTCATCTAAAAAGTCATTAATACTATAGTAACACTTTTTTGCTAACATTTCCTTAACTTTTTTCCTAAATATTTTTAAATTTAAAGTTTTGTATTCATTTGGGAGCTTATTATAAATTTTCGGTGCCATACAAAATATACTGTTACGTACTGTACTGTATTCGCAACCGATCATTGTCTCGTTTGTTGTGTTGGACAGTGTCTGATAGTTTTGGGAATAGCGACGGATTAGTTTTTACAAAAATACATGTTTCTAGGATGTATAACGATGGCAGTGTTATGATGTTATATTTTTTTAAGTATGGTTGACAACTGTCAGTGAATTGCAAGCCAAATATAGCGCGGATACATCGCTTTTGGAGTTTAAATATTATATTTTTGTCTTTAGAGTTGCCCCAGAAAATTACTCCATATCTTAAAATGGAACCTACTAGGCCATGATATGCCGTAAGAAGTGTATCTATGTTAACCGTTGGAGCTAGTTTATATAGGGCGTAGGAGGTTCTACTCAATCTATAACACACACCTACGCCATATAGCATAGATATTTATATAGAGGCGCATTTCTTATGGGCGCTCTGTAGACAAACTTTCTGTGACCCAAATTGCCGCTTGGCGGCGTGGCAGTCGCGCTGTGACAGCTGTCTCTATGAGTGCAAGAGAGACGAACTGACCACACCCGCCAACTCGCCACTTGGAATCGGCACACGAAATCTTTAAGAAAAGCGCTTCTATTTTGTAAATCTGTATTCATTGCCTACGCTGACGGGACTGCGATGTCACAAAGTTGGGTTGTAGTTGTCTACTTATACCAAAGAAAAGAGCAGTCACTATTCACTCACTCACTAACTAAACATGAAATCTAGTTTTCAGATTTCTTGAGCGGGAAATCTCTAAAACGATTTATTTGATATTTGAAGCTTAAACCAGACAAGAAGTTTACAGTCCAGTGACTTTAGGTAAGACCGTTAGCTGAATTCCTTTTTTAGGTAACATTGGACCCATTTGGGAGGCGCATGTGAATCCGGGAGCATCTAGTAATTTGTATGAGTATAACCACAAGAGTATAGTTCCTCACTATTTAGCGTTCACCATCATTATTAGCCCTGTATATATTCTGTCCCACTGCTGGGCACGGGCCTCTTCTCACTATGAGTAGGGTAAGGCCATAGTCCACCAAACTGGCCAAGTGCGGGTTGGCAGACTTTACATGTCTTTCGAGAACATTATGGAGAACTCTTAAACATGCAGGTATCCTCACGATGTTTTCCTTCACCGTTTAGCAAGCAATAATTAACAGAGCGTTAAGAGTATTTAATTTAAATCCGAGAACTATGCCCCTAGATACATATCTAAACATGGCAGTTTAAAAAGTCCACATACCGCTTTCTTCGGGGTATCACTTACAGAAATCTTAATAACAAGTTCATTAAAATATTTTTGAAGTCACTCTTACGATCAGACAATGTTTTCCTACAATGTATCTCAAAGTACCCCTAGAATAGTATTGTTCTAAAGATAAGAATTTTCGTCGTATAGGCCACAATATACAAAATATATTCACGTACTATTCTGCTACAGATTGATATCGACTCTTTAATAAAATAACATAAATAAATCTTAGTTGGTTCTCTAATAAACATTGTACTTAATATTAAGAGAGCCCACGATGCTAAATTGGGATTTACTCGAGCGTCATTGAGACCGATTGGGTTGCAAAGCTAAGACGATAAAATTACACAAATGCAAATAATGTATACCTACCTTTTCATCGGTGGGGGTGCGGCTATTGATGATCTAAACTTAAAAAAGAAAGTTGCACTAATCCCACCAGATAATCGTCAGAATATGAGAAAACACGTCTAGGACGTTAGGATTAATGCATTTTACGGCATTATTATAGCATTTGACGGCCGGTTGGCGCTGCGTGAGTGTAAGCGAGTGCTACACCGAAGGTCGCGGGTTCGATTTCCGCTCAAGTCAAACATTTGTGTGCATGAACATGGATGTTTGTCTTGGTCTGGGTGTTTCTATGTATAATATGTATGTATTTACAACAAAAAAGTATATATGTATGTCTATCCATTGTCTAGTACCTATAGTACAAGCTTCTGCTTAGTTTGGGACTAGATGTGAATATATTTAAATACATCTTAATCTGACGATCTTTTTGTGTTGGAGAAAATGATTCAAATCCTGTTGGTTTATTTTTTAAATTATTGGGTATTTAAAAGAAACTTCAAAACAATAACTGTACGGTTTTGGTATTAAATGTTGTAAAAAATATTTTTCTAAATGAATGTAAGTTAAACAATGAGATAGAATTAATTTGTAGAAATCTGCCTAACTGCCACTTTGTAAGAAACAGTTAATTTTATAGAAACCAATTACATGATACTTGTAACAAACTTAACTATATTATAGATTGTATCGACTATGATAACATTTATTTGAATTTTAAAACACAGACAAAATGCTCAGAAGTTCGAATACTGAAATAATCAATAAGTCAAACTACAAGTGCCCTATAAATAAAAAAATATATCTCGAAACTGCACCAAAGTACAATGTCAAATCTAAGACTAAAAATAATTCAGACTACAATAATTGAATATTTTCATAAAATTTTCAAATGTTTGCGCTCTATAATTAACAGTTCTGTACAGCATAACACATCGCCTGAAAATGTAAATGACAATGATAACCTGTCTAAGTTTTTTCGTTAATAAAAAAAAGAACACCATAACCATCCTCGACCAGAACATTGCAGGGATCCTTAGTAAAAGAGACTTATTGCAGATAACTCTGGATGATCTATCTAAGTCAGGCTTGTATATTGACGTAGTGTGTATATGTGAATGTTTCTTAAAAGTAGGCGATGAAGTTAACATGCATCTTAATAACTTTAAACTTGCCAACTCCTTCTCAAGAGCTAAACAAAGGAGAGGTGGAGTTTGTATTTTTTGTAGAAACTATATAGAATTTAAAAAAGTCTCATACCTGGATGAGATTTCTAGTGAACTAAATTTTGAATGTTGTGGGATTGAGATCGCTCAATATAACTGTATAATAATTTGTATATATCGAATACCTAATTATTGTCCAAATATTTTTCTTTGAGAGTTGGAGGTTTTAATGACGAAATTACGCGATAAAACAAAGAAAAGGATAATCACTTATGGTGATTTCAACTTAGACCTATTAAAACACAGTGAAACACTGGCTGAATTTCATAAAATTGTCCAAAACTAAAACTTTAATATTCACATTAAGAAGCCTACTAGGTTGAATAGTTGTATAGATCAAATATTAAGTAATATACCCACAGCCTCAGGTGGTGTACAGCCTCTACATTTTTCGGATCATATCACAGGTCAATTTCTTTCATTGCCAATCGAAAATAAAGGTAGACTATCATCCTTCTTTTTCAGAACTAAAAGGGATTATCACAATGAAAATATTTTAAAATATTTTAAACTGCCTCAAGGAACTTTCGTGGTCTGAATGCCTATCTCAAAATTATACTAATTTTAACATTTTTCCTGATGATTGATTGCTCTTTTTTAATTTATGCTTTCCAGTTGTTCGTATAAAAGTATGTAATAAAGTAAAAAGTACTTCCTGGCTCACAAAAGGGATACGGAAAGCTACTGAAACTAAACGTAAATTGAGGTTTACATGCTATAGATCTGGAAATAGAAATGGAATGGAAAGCCGTGTTGTTGACGGCATAGAATACAAGTGTCACCACCCCTTATCGTCCCGTGAGTGTGTGTCGTAAGAGGCGACTAAGTGTTATCCACACGATGCAAATACCATCTTTGCGTAGAGACGGAAAACTTGACATCAAACCCTACACGACTGCCTCGTTGGTCTCGCGGCATAAATGTGCGCGTGGGATCGGGAGGTCCCGGGTTCGATTCCTGGGTCGGGCAGTGTTATTGGGTTTTACTGTCACGAAATTGTCAGTAGCAGCACGGAGTCTGGAAATGTGCCCAGTACGGCAATAGGCTATCCCCTTACTACGTGGGGCTAAAGTATATCTGGCGAAAAGGGGGTGTAGAAATACACCTCTGCCTACCTCTTCGGGGTTATAGGCGTGAGACTATGTATGTATGTAGATCTGGAAATCAATCGAATAAAGTAAAATATTATCAATATAATAAAAATTTTAGAAAATGTATTACTACCACTCAAAAATTGTGTAATGAAAAATTCGTGCGTAAGACTTCAAATACTTATAAAGCGTCTTGGAAAGTGGTAAATGGAAGTACACGACCAAATTCTACAACAAGGCTTATTCCACAATTATTACATAATCAAATGAACATACAAAATCCAGAGAAAATTGCAAATATATTCAATGACTACTTTATAGGTATGACCAATATAGCCGACAGTTATAATGAGTGTAAAAATAAGACTAAAAATACTACCATTTAAACAAATGATGTAAGCATATATTTATATCCAACTGATGTGGAAGAGATTCAAAAATTAATTTCTTTGCTCAAAGATACACCTTCTGTGGGCTATGACCACAAACATATTTAAATCTTGCAGCAAATAAATTGATCCAGTTTTGGTACATATTCCTAATTTGTCTCTTGTTCAAGGTACATTCCCTGATAGACTAAAAAAAACTGTGATAAAACCCCTTCACAAAAAAGGTGAAAAAAATGATGTCAGCAACTATCGCCCAATTGCATAAATTCCTTGCATAGCCAAATTATTCGAAAAAGTTATGAATAATAGGTTGTTTTCTTTCATAAACAAATATAAACTACTCTGTCCAGAACAACAAGGGTTCCTAAAAAATAAATCTACCACTTTAGCCGCATTTAAACTTGTAAACAAAATAATAAGTCATATAAACTCTAAATCACCTGTCACTGCAATCGTCTTTGACATGAGCTTCTTTGACATGAGCCAGGCGTTCGACTTTGTATCGCATGAGTTATTGCTGCATAAATGTTAACGATATGGCATACGCGGATCTGCCCATGAATGGCTTAAAAGCTACCTAAGCAACAGGACACAATTTGTAGAAGTTACCAATTTTAACTCAAAAAATGAAGAGCTATGTTTTAAATCTAGGGTAAGATATAACAAGGTAGGTGTGCCTCAGGGAAGCATACTCGGCCCGCTTCTTTTCCTCTTGTATATCAATGACCTTCCGCGAGCTACAACACATGAATGCGTTTTATATGCCGATATATTAATAATAGTGCCTTTTAACCCTAATAATGATTATAATGAACAGCTTAATAAAACTATCAGGGACATTGTAAGCTAGTTGAGTTGCAATAGCCTACATGTGAATATCAGTAAAACAAGATATTTAAACCTTAATTATGATACTCAAACTGTATCCGAGGTTAATACTATTTCTTTCCTAGGTGTTATCTTGGACGATTAGTGCAACTGGAAAGCCCACAAATCAATAGATTTGTTTATGCTTTATGGAGATTAACAAAAATCTCAAACAAACAAACAGCACTTCTAGCATATTATGCCTTTGTTGCATCTAACCTGCCGATATGGCATCGTACTTTGGGGCAACTCAGTCAATATAAATAGATTGTTCATAGCGCAGAAACAATGTGTTATGTGTTTTTACAATGTGTTATGCACAATTCGAGTTATGTGTTTTGTACAAAATAACTCAACTTTATTTACTGCCAAAAGAGGTATCTGCAATTTTAATACGCGATATCCTAATAAACTTAGACCCAAGTTCACCGACAATGATATAACCGGCGATCGGCAAACCAACTGTTATTATTTAGTTCTGCGCGCACATTGTCACATGGGATGGGATAAAGATAAAGACGAAGACGAAGACGAAGACGAAGACGAAGACGAAGACGAAGACGAAGACGAAGACGAAGACGAAGACGAAGACGAAGACGAAGACGAAGACGAAGACGAAGACGAAGACGAAGACGAAGACGAAGACGAAGACGAAGACGAAGACGAAGACGAAGACGAAGACGAAGACGAAGACGAAGACGAAGACGAAGACGAAGACGAAGACGAAGACGAAGACGAAGACGAAGACGTAGACGAAGACGAAGACGAAGACGAAGACGAAGACGAAGACGAAGACGAAGACGAAGACGAAGACGAAGACGAAGACGAAGACGAAGACGAAGACGAAGACGAAGACGAAGACGAAGACGAAGACGAAGACGAAGACGAAGACGAAGACGAAGACGAAGACGAAGACGAAGACGAAGACGAAGACGAAGACGAAGACGAACGGAAAAAAGGCGAAGGCGAAGGCGAAGGCGAAGGCGAACGCGAAGGCGAACGCGAACGCGAAGGCGAAGGCGAACGCGAACGCGAACGCGAAGTTGAAGGCGAAGGCGAAGGCGAAGGCGAAGGCGAAGGCGAAGACGAATGCGAAGGCGAAGGCGAAGGCGAAGGCGAAGGTTAAGGCGAAGGCGAAGGCGAACGCGAAGGCGAAGGCGAAGGCGAAGGCGAACGCGAACGCGAAGTCAAACGCGAACGCGATCGCGAAGGCGAAGGCGAACGCGAACGCGAACGCGAAGGCGAAGGCGAAGGCGAAGGCGAAGGCGAAGGCGAAGGCGAAGACGAAGGCGAAGGCGAAGGCGAAGGCGAAGGCGAAGGCAAAGGCAAAGACAAAGACAAAGACAAAGACATATCCTTTACATACTTAAGTTGTTTAATTATTAGCGCATGTATCAACATGTTTTGCCAGGACGGCGTACAAATATAATTAATGAAGTTATTATGTTAAATAGAAGAACTATAATGCAAGAAATTGTAAGAATTCATTCAAATATTAATAAAAAAAGAAATAGTTAACAGTCATAAATTCATTACATTAAAAGACAACAATTAAAATTCTTACTAAACTAAGTGCAAAATTATGTCAGTTAATGAAATGTCATAAAAATAATGTCCCAATATATAAAATGTCAAAAATAATTAAAATAATAATAATACAATCAAAAGTCACCAGTGTAATAATAATTCAATTAAAAAGTGTCATCTAAAAAGTCATTAATAATATAGTAACACTTTTTTGCTAACATTTCCTTAACTTTTTTCCTAAATATTTTTAAATTTAAAGTTTTGTATTCATTTGGGAGCTTATTATAAATTTTCGGTGCCATACAAAATATACTGTTACGCAAATGAGTAGTTTTGGCGCAGTGTATTCGCAACCGATCATTGTCTCGTTTGTTGCGTTGGACAGTGTCTGATAGTTTTGGGAATAGCGACGGATTAGTTTTTACAAAAATACATGTTTCTAGGATGTATAACGATGGCAGTGTTATGATGTTATAATTTTTGAAGTATGGTTGACAACTGTCAGTGAATTGCAAGCCAAATATAGCGCGGATACATCGCTTTTGGAGTTTAAATATTATATTTTTGTCTTTAGAGTTGCCCCAGAAAATTACTCCATATTACAGGATATTTTTTAGGGTCGATATGGGTATCGTCTCCAATATTTTAAGGAATGGGGAATTCTTTATTATATAAAAATCTATGTTTGTTTGTTCAATGGTAACTTTGGAAAAGGGGATTGGAAAAAAGGGAATTTAATAAAAACTCTTAAAAAGGCGATACGGAGTTCGCTAAGTCAGCTAGTATAAAATAAAATAAAAAAATCTATCTATCCTAATATAATAAAGCGGAAGAGTTTGTTTGTTTGAACGCGCTAATCTCAGGAACTACCGGTCGGATCTGAAAAATTCTTTTTGTATACGATAGCACAGTTATTCCGGAAGGCTATAGGCTATATAACATGACGTTTCGACCCTTTGGGGCCGGGCAAATGGCTAAATAGGCTAAAAGATAATGTCGGCTAATCTCAGGAACTATATAGCCCAATTATTCCGAAAGGCTATATAAAATTAAGTCACAACTTTTAGAGGCCAGACAAAAATAAAAAATGGTCAAACGGGAAGGGGGAGGGTTGGTCCAAAGGCAAAGGCGAAGGCGAAGGCGAAGGCGAACGCGAACGCGAACGCGAAAGCGAACGCGAACGCGAACGCGAACGCGAAGGCGAAGTTATTGCTGCATAAATGTTAACGATATGGCATACGCGGATCTGCCCATGAATGGCTTAAAAGCTACCTAAGCAACAGGACACAATTTGTAGAAGTTACCAATTTTAACTCAAAAAATGAAGAGCTATGTTTTAAATCTAGGGTAAGATATAACAAGGTAGGTGTGCCTCAGGGAAGAATACTCGGCCCGCTTCTTTTCCTCTTGTATATCAATGACCTTCCGCGAGCTACAACACATGAATGCGTTTTATATGCCGATATATTAATAATAGTGCCTTTTAACCCTAATAATGATTATAATGAACAGCTTAATAAAACTATCAGGGACATTGTAAGCTAGTTGAGTTGCAATAGCCTACATGTGAATATCAGTAAAACAAGATATTTAAACCTTAATTATGATACTCAAACTGTATCCGAGGTTAATACTATTTCTTTCCTAGGTGTTATCTTGGACGATTAGTGCAACTGGAAAGCCCACAAATCAATAGATTTGTTTATGCTTTATGGAGATTAACAAAAATCTCAAACAAACAAACAGCACTTCTAGCATATTATGCCTTTGTTGCATCTAACCTGCCGATATGGCATCGTACTTTGGGGCAACTCAGTCAATATAAATAGATTGTTCATAGCGCAGAAACAATGTGTTATGTGTTTTTACAATGTGTTATGTACAATTCGAGTTATGTGTTTTTGTACAAAATAACTCAACTTTATTTACTGCCAAAAGAGGTATCTGCAATTTTAATACGCGATATCCTAATAAACTTAGACCCAAGTTCACCGACAATGATATAACCGGCGATCGGCAAACCAACTGTTATTATTTAGTTCTGCGCGCACATTGTCACATGGGATGGGATAAAGATAAAGACGAAGACAAAGACAAAGACGAAGACGAAGACGAAGACGAAGACGAAGACGAACGGAAAAAAGGCGAAGGCGAAGGCGAAGGCGAAGGCGAACGCGAACGCGAACGCGAAGTCAAACGCGAACGCGAAGGCGAAGGCGAAGGCGAAGGCGAACGCGAAAGCGAACGCGAACGCGAACGCGAACACGAACGCGAACGCGAAGGCGAAGGCGAAGGCGAACGCGAACGCGAACGCGAACGCGAACGCGAACGCGAACGCGAACGCGAAGGCGAAGGCGAAGGCGAAGACGAAGGCGACGGCGAAGGCGAAGGCGAAGGCGAAGGCGAAGGCGAAGGCGAAGGCGAAGGCGAAGGCAAAGGCGAAGGCGAAGGCAAAGGCAAAGACAAAGACAAAGACAAATCCTTTACATACTTTTATTATTAGCGCATGTATCAACATGTTTTGCCAGGACGGCGTACAAATATAATTAATGAAGTTATTATGTTAAATAATAATACAATCAAAAAAAAGAAATAGTTAACAGTCATAAATTCATTACATTAAAAGACAACAATTAAAATTCTTACTAAACTAAGTGCAAAATTATGTCAGTTAATGAAATGTCATAAAAATAATGTCCCAATATATAAAATGTCAAAAATAATTAAAATAATAATAATACAATCAAAAGTCACCAGTGTAATAATTATTTAATTAAAAAGTGTCATCTAAAAAGTCATTAATACTCTATAGTAACACTTTTTTGCTAACATTTCCTTAACTTTTTTCCTAAATATTTTTAAATTTAAAGTTTTGTATTTTTTGCTAACATTTCCTTAACTTTTTTCCTAAATATTTTTAAATTTAAAGTTTTGTATTCATATTTTCGGTGCCATACAAAATATACTGTTACGCAAATGATTGTCTCGTTTGTTGCGTTGGACAGTGTCTGATAGTTTTGGGAATAGCGACGGATTAGTTTTTACAAAAATACATGTTTCTAGGATGTATAACGATGGCAGTGTTATGATGTTATAATTTTTGAAGTATGGTTGACAACTGTCAGTGAATTGCAAGCCAAATATAGTGCGGATACATCGCTTTTGGAGTTTAAATATTATATTTTTGTCTTTAGAGTTGCCCCAGAAAATTACTCCATATTACACGATATTTTGTAGGGTCGATATGGGTATCGTCTCCGATATTTTAAGGAATGGGGAATTCTATATTATATAAAAATCTATGTTTGTTTGTTCAATGGTAACTTTGGAAAAGGGGATTGGAAAAAAGGGAATTTAATAAAAACTCTTAAAAAGGCGATACGGAGTTCGCTAAGTCAGCTAGTATAAAATAAAATAAATACATATATCTATACTAATATAATAAAGCGGAAGAGTTTGTTTGTTTGAACGCGCTAATCTCAGGAACTACCGGTCGGATCTGAAAAATTTTTTTTGTATACGATAGCACAGTTATTCCGGAAGGCTATAGGCTATATAACATGACGTTTCGACCCTTTGGGGCCGGGCAAATGGCTAAATAGGCTAAAAGATAATGTCGGCTAATCTCAGGAACTATATAGCCCAATTATTCCGAAAGGCTATATAAATTTAAGCCACAACTTTTAGAGGCCATATTCCCACCTCCACCTCATGGTCCCACCACCCGTCTGGGTATATGGACCGAATCTTGGGAGAGGCGCACGGTACTTGCTGTATGCTCT